>BSDF01000012.1:21007103-22207103 GCA_027925045.1 Hypotaenidia okinawae
GTCACCCTGTATAACCTACTGTATAGTTATCAAAGGTTCCTCTTGTGTGATACATGAATCCTTTTTAAAAGCAGTTCCAGTTGAACAGTAGGTGTGCAAATAAAGTGAGAAAAGGTAGGTACTATTTATTAGACCTGTCCCAAGACTTGGGAAGCACAAGGTGGCTGAACCATTGATAGCTTGTGTTTCTCCATCCCCTTCAGACATCACCCCGTGGCTACTTACACTGTTGTGTCATGTTCCCTTGCACTGTACTGCTACTTCTTTTTAAAAAAGGCAAGTTTGAAGTGTGTTGTGGATTCTTTGTTGGGAAAAGACACTTTGGAGGAGGAAAACTTAAGGAAGAAATGGCTGTTAGAGGGGATTAGGTCATGGCTGAGGTTCAGAGGGGAGGTGAAAACAGGCTCTTTGCCATTAATTCATACACCCCTTGTTTTAGTACTTGTATAACTTTCCCTACGCTTCCTTCTGTGTGAACTGAGGGCATTACACTGCAGTCATTGTATATACCCTACCATCAAACTCATGCGAAGAGAAAGGCACTCAGTGTCCTTCCAGTGCCACTGGACTGAGAAATCACAATTCTTAAGTTTCACTTTGCAAGGTTGACCATCCCATGGACCAGCTCCAGCGGTGTGCCACGATGTGCTGACACCTTCTGCAGCCACACAGCTGTATCCCCAGGTGCTCTGCATCACTGGCTTTTGTCAACATTGCTGTTTTCAGACCCCATTTGGAGTTTCACTTACCTAGACTGCAGGAAGAGATCGATGACAGTAGTGGTTTGTTGAGGTAGGAGCTTTCACTTCTGGAAAATGCAAATTTATGAGACATGTTTTAGCACAGAATGTTAGTGATGCGTAAACCCGCCGTGCATCACAAACCAGAAACGAGGTCCCAGGCTATAGGTGTACTGGAACATGTAGTTTGATCACAATATATGTATTTCATTTGGGCTGAAGCTTGTTTAAACTCCAAGGAAAAGACTATTAAGGCTCTGCCTCTAATAAGCATTGTCAGATGACTGGCCATGTAAGCACAGAGTGTTCAGAATGTATCAGGTGTGAGGATTAATGTGGTTCATGACGTCCTTTGGAAGGTGAATGATTCACAAGGAGTGAATATTCCTCTCGTTAAATCTAATGGGGTCATGTCAATGGGAGCTAACAGATTGTGAATTAATAGTTTATTAACATATCTAAGAAAAGTGCATGTGGTAGTCAGTATAATGCTGTAGAGTTTCTGCAGAACCATAGCAATGTGCAAGTTTTAACTTCTCTTTAACTATTTTTCCTTTCTTTCCATTCCAAGTGATATTTGCATGTTATTTTTCTGGCCAGGTTTAGTTCTGATAAACAAATGTGTTTTCAAGAGGACAGTTTAGGGCAGGGAAATTAGCTACTTTCTATGTTTGAAATGTTTTTATATGATTAGGCAGCACTGTTAGTGGCTTAAAATTGGTCCCCACCTGAGAGAACAAAATAAGAACTCGAGACCAAAGTTTCAGAACAAGCTTTTTTAAATTACTGTGGCTTAACATCAGAGTGGCAAAAAGAATCAGTACCCTTTGCATGGATGTAGTTCTGCAGGTGCCCAGACATTTACCATCATGCTAATTACAGTAGGTAAGTTTTACATGAAACTGCTAAAAGCAAAGCTGGTGGTTTCCATTTCTCTGTGTTTTATTGTGTTCCACTCTCCTACGTGCCAAGTGTCATTGCCACAGCACCTTAGATTGCTGATTCCCTATAATAATTGTCCTCATAACTGGCCTTGGAAGATCCACTGTTAGTGTCTTCTGCAGTGAAAGCACTGCAATGGTGAGCAGATTGTAGTCGAACTAAATATTTCAGAACTTTCAGGTGATGGGTAATGTCCAGACACATGGAAACACTGTAAAGATCTTGTTATTGCATTGGTCAGGATTTTATGCCAAACACTGGATTTCAGGCTGAATTTCTGTATTGATTTAATCCCAACTATTGCAGCTCACAGTGTGTGGCTGTGTGTGTTTATATACACCCACTGATTAATTTAGAGTTAGCTGAATTCAAAAAATTGAAAGATTAGAGATTATAGCTGGAATGGTCATGTCATTGACTGCAGTCTTTTTGAATGCAAGCATGCAATCAGTTGGCAGCCTGACCTCCAAAGAGCTAATCCAAGCTCAGGCAGGCTGCCACTCATTCGTCCTCCGCAACAAAGCGATCAGGTATCACTGAGACATCTCCTTAATGAAGTGATTTTGTTGCCTTTTATCTGTGTGAAGGACAAAACGTACCAGGATTCTTGCTTAATGATGGTGTCAATTTTTTCAGTGTTTAAAAAAAAAAAAGCCAGCAACATAGAAGACTCAAAAAACATACTCAGCCTACATGTTTAAGCTCCTTAGGTCGGTAACATTTAGGTCTGTATTTAAAATCCCATGCTGTAAAACCACAATGTTACAGCAGTTCACTAATAAAAATAAATTCATAAAGATGTTGTAATTAGTGCTCTAACCCATTTGGGAATACTTTTAGTATAGCTATTTTTTTTTAATCCCAAATTCTGATTTCTTTCAAATATGTATTGGGGGTTTCTGAATACAGTCTGGGGGGCTTTACTTGTTTTCCAGGATATTCCCAGTGCATCCGTGAGCGTATTCCTGATCTTGCTGTCCAACAGAACATGCAGATAGGAAGGCTGTGTGACATACTGGGTATGTTATGAGCTGCTGGCTGCCTGTTTTTGATCATTATTTGCCCATCGTTGTGAGTAATAAAGAACAACCGATGAGGACCTCCTTTTTGCCTTAATGTTAAATATAGAGAACATACAAGCTCAGAGGTAATTTATCTGCTATGGCCTTTGCTTCTGTCCATGTTACTCATGCTGATTCTTCCCCACTCTGCGATAAGGTAAAGCAGCCTCATCCTGTGGCATGCTGAGCACCACAAACGATCAACAGTGTTTAGTGTTCTACAAAATTAGGTAGCTAATTCTGCTCATGTTCATTCAGGCTCACACGGTGAGAAAGATGAGCTAGAAAAGAGCAAGCCCTTATTTAATCCAATTTTTTTAAAAAGAAAATCAGCAAATGAGGCAAAAGATTGACATTTAAAAGTTTGTCCTAGAATGACAGTCCACTTCTAAGCAAAGCAGTGAGTGAGGAATATTATTCAGCAATGACCAACTTCTTTGACTCCCTGGAATGACATACTGTACATGATTCATGTATTTATTTCAGTATCATTATTATTTCATAAATGCCATTGAGTAAGTTTGTAACAAAAATACATTAGATCCAGAAATTTACCGTTGCCTAAAATAATAATGTAATTGCCTTTATATATTATCTCAGCACTAATGTTGGTTTTCCACAGTACAGCCTTGGGTTTTTTCCATTTTTTTAATATATTTGGGGTTTTTTTGGTCTCTAAAATGATAGTTAGAAACTTAAAGGGACAAAGTCGGTATGTTATACTGGCATTCTTTATCACTTTCAAATCTGTGAACATGAAAAGTGGTTCATGTAACATAGACCATGAGTAAGACACAAACCAGTTAAACATCAACTAAATTATTAACTGAATCAGTAGATTGACCTGTGCCTGGCAGATGAGCATTGATATTTACTGTATTGGTTTTCTTTTTCTTTATAATGCCAGAGGATTTCCTGGTTTGTTGTGACCGCCTGTTGGCTCATCTGTCTCTGGAGCCCTCACCACATGCAAAACAGACTTGTGTACCTCTTTCTAGGGCAGTGCTAGGAGTAGTAAAGCGTGGTTTTAACAGTGGAGTCCGTTCCACATTAAGCTGACGCCGGCGAGTAGTCCTTTTGTGCCCTAGCTGGTAAATTTTCAGGCTCATTTTGCAAGTCTGAATAAGTGCCTAAAAGCCATAGAGTATTGACTAACAGTTCTAATGGACTGTTCTTTTAATTATTTTAAAAACTTAGATGGTAATGAACTGTATTATATAAAGGCTCTGTTGGGGCTTCGGATACAGGGCTGGCTGTGGGATGCTGCACTACTAAAATGCTTCGCTTGAAATTCTGGCCTTACATTTTTAATGGGGGTTGTTTGCCTGTAGCAGCACAGCAAAACAAAGTGTGTGTGGGGGATATCTTACTCCTTTGTAATGTTAGGCTCAGGGTTCCCTTAGTCCCAAGTTTGCTTTCCTTCTGATTCATTCCTTTGTAACAGCAGTTGTCCCTGGCGCTTTCAGGGCTCTTGTTCCTGTGCCCAGTAACGACAATGAAAGGCTTCCTACTGATTTCAGCAGGAGTTGGATCAAAATCTAGGAGTGCTTTTTGGCAGCGTGCTCTATTAATGTTGCAAGCCCAGTTAATTCATTAAGTCACCTATTAATATTTTTTTAGAAGAGCACAGTAGTTAACATTTTCCAAATTGTCCATGTATTAAAGACTTTCCCTTTCACACCTCTAAGTGTTTGTGTATACACTGTCTTTCGGCCCAAGTTGTTTCACATGCAGAAAACCAGATTTTCACACTGTATTTAAGTCACTAATCTGCACACTCACACGCTCAGCAATAGTTATTAATGGTATCCTACCGTGAGCTTTTATGTGGACAGGATGAGAATGGGAACAGGCCATGCAGAATCCAGGCAGCATATGAAATCGCAATTTCATCAGCTTTCTAAACTTAATAGCTCAGTTTTATAATTTACTGGAGTTAATGGGATATATTTTTAAAGCAGTGGGCAATTCCCATTGATGTTAATGTGAGACGCGCATATAAATCCCCCTGCAATGCTTTCAAAATTCTGCCCCCAATATGTTCTGCAGATTGGATTCTGAAAACTAGCTATTTCTTTGGGTTGCTGACCTGTCTTCAGAGAAATGCTGAAGCACAGAAAAAGCAGTTAAACCACTCAGATTTGGGAATTAGAGATATTTTTATTTCCAGTGCTCTTTTAGGGAAGCTGTTAGCACATGATCGGATTGCTGTTCTGAATGGAGTCTACCTTTCTCCCAATAATGAACATTGTGCCCCTTTGTTTTAGATGCCAACGTGGACGTCATCTACATCTGCCCCCTTCGTCTGAGTGAGGAGTTACTGCAGTATTACAATAAACTCCTGGGTCTGCAGGCAGCTGTTAGATCTGGGAACCCTGAGGACATGGGTGACCTGCAGGACAGGTTCAAAATTCTCACCCCTGAAGCTATAAACAGCTTCCCTGTGAGTTTGTCTTCTAATTACTACAGCTTGAGGGATGCAGTAAAATTAAATTGGAAATTTTATAACTTGTAACGCTCTGGTACACATCAGTGAAATATTATTGCAAGTTTAAGGCTTTACTGATTAGGCTACTAGTTAGAGCATTGGAAATAAATATCCCGGTTTAGCTTTATAGGCATACTTGTGATAGTCCTGTATTGGCTATTTGCAGACCACTATCCCTTCTTACTATATGCTTGGGACTGGGAACTTGATAGATTTATATCTCTAAGCAAATCGTAGCAATAAACCATTCTTATTACTCAAGACTTTATCTCGGGGTAGCCCAGCATTCAATCATTCATGTGTTTGTAGTGCTTCTTGCAATTAAATCCAATGCAGAACTTCTTAAAGAGCAGAACTTCAAACTGCTCTAGGTTTGGCAATACAGAAATCATATTAGTTCCCAACCTGCCAAGTCAGGTTTAAATCCGTGTGCTAAAACATGGTCTGAAAAGAGTTGTTAATGAATGTATGCTACGTACAGTGTTTCTGAAAGTACTGCAGACTAGTGATGGCTCTTTACAGAGGAGACTAATTTTATCTTGTCAATACTAAGTCCACAGTGTCTTAGCTGAGATTTGATCATCATGAAACTTTGTGGTACGTTTACACCTCTGGGGTCCATGCTTGAAGCCCTGATCCTGTTTTTGATATATTTTTATAACCCTCTTTTAGTTATTTTGTTGAACAAGTGTTTGTTATACCATATATTGATTGAAACTAACGGCTTTAGAAGGTAAAGAAGCCTTTTATTTTTCATAAATGTCCTGGTTCTCAAATGTAGTTCTGTAATAGTGCATTGTTCAGCAAAATGCTTGTTTATATGTATGAATCCTTCTCTGTTGAACTAGTCTGAAAACATACATGAGAGAAATGCTTAACTCTTGCCTTACAGAGAGGAGAGAGGGTCACAGAGTCCAAGCTGTAGTTAAAATGAATCCTGTAGATACAAATGTCTTCTGTTTTCTCTGAAATTAAAAAGTACCAAGGTGATTTTGAGGTTTTTAGGAGTTGGCTTTTCGTTAGTATTGTCTTTTTACCTGAACACTGGAAACCTACAGGAATCACAGCTGCCTGTGCTGGGCATTCACCTTGTGAAGTAAAATTAGTGGGATGGTAAATCCTTGATAAAAATCGGTGATTTTTTTTTTTTGTTGTTTAAATTGCATCTGACAATTGTAGCTGTTTTTCCTCTGGACACTGGGTTATTTTTCCAGTATTAACTACCAAAATTTGGAAGCTTTAAGAAGCCGCCTACATAAAACATGCTAAAAGTATCATCTAAACCACATCGTATTACGGATAAAAGATGTGCTGCTAAACATGGACAGGCTGTCAGGGAATGGAAGATGTCTTTCATGGATGATTTTGGTCAGGGTGATTTGGCTGAAGTAGTTTTAATGTAAAAGCAGGTCGTTTTCAGGCATGCATCTCCTGTGCATAGCCTTCACTCTTCTGATTTCTGTTGAAAAATGTTCAAAACGAAGTTTCTTTTCCAGGTGAAGAGCAGCTTTGTGACTATTTATTCTGCAGCTGTGATTTACTGGGGAAAGTTAGCTGGTTTTGTAGGGAGGTAGCCTTACATACAAGGGCCCCGTGGTTCTTGCTTGGCTACGGGTCGCACTGCACACCCAGGTGTGGAATACTGATGTGACCAAGAAATGTGTCTCTTGTGGTGACAAATCTGTGCTCCTAACTGATCCCAGTCATCCAGCGGCTTCAGTGACCATGGATTTAGCTGTCATTTTATCTGTAAGGGTTAGAGCTTTAGAGGTTCTTTTTAAGGATGTTTCTTCTGGGTTATTTTAATGAAAAGCTTTTGTTGTACCTAAGGTTTGTTCCTAATACATGAAAATGTGGTTGGAAGGCCACCTTAGCAGGCTCCTTTGAGCAACATTAAAAGCACAGACCAGCCTTACTCAGTGTCCTGGCTATTGTGGTCAAACTTGATGGAAGGAAAATCCATGGAAAAGACACCCAGGCTCAGGTAGCCCTGTGCAGAGGCGGGGACAGAGAGAGACTCTGGGAAAAGAGTGTCCATATACCATTATCCTTAGGCATTTTGTGAGTCAGGGCATCCAGATGCAATGTGAAAACCTCTGAGACAGGATAGTGCTACCCTGATTCTCAGAACAGCATAGCAGTAGCTTTGCTCATCGTGGAGAGGCTGATGCCAACATCAGCTTCTCTGATCTTGAGAAGTTTTTAAAAAGTTAAATCAACAGGCTTGAGAATGAAGACGTAGCCTTTTCATTAACCTGCTAATTGTTCCTCCGTGCAGTGTCGTGCTGGAATTCTGAGGATCCCTCATTTCTCCTGCTTTTACCAGCTTTCCCTCACGCTACTATATATCATGGCAGCAATACCACTCTCAAAGCAGGAATGAACTAGATTTTACAGCCTGTTTCCTGCACTCCTTAATTAACTGTAAAATCCATTATTGAGAGACACAAAGCAAATCTCATCCCTACATCACCACTTGTGGCCCCAGGGAGCAAGTGACCGGGGCTGGAAATTGATCCTGTTCTCTACATGGCAGAACTCTGCCACAAGACCAGCAGACCAGGCCATCTCCCTGCTTTTATACCAGTGCTCAGGAGAAAGGAAACAAATGAATCAGAACATTAAGACTCTTGGTTTTAAAACTAACAGAAAGAAAAAGACTCCAGGAAACTCATTTGGTTTTCTTTTTCCCCTTATACTTTGGTGACTCCCTTTATCCTACTAGAACTTTGGAAGAGTATCTCATTCCTCTGACTTAAATCTTAAGTGTTCTTGTAGTATGTCTGAGACTTTACAGAGAAGCATGGGTGTTTTTTGGAGCTGGGTGTTTGGTATGAGAAAGCAAGGGATTCCATTTGTCTACTTCCAGGGGCACCCCCATCTCCTTTTCCACCATCGTCCTCATCCAAGTAGTGGAGTTGGGATTTGTGCTTTGGTCCCTGTGAAGGAGCATCCTGGACTTTGAAGGAAAATATTCTGGGTTCTCCTGTCCTGGAAATCCCTAGGAAATCCAGTATTTACCCTGTTCAAAGAGGAATACTTTCCTGACTAGGGCCTAAATTAGATGAAATCTCAATGTGAAGATTTCCTCCTTGTTGAAATTACGATTTGCTTATGGCAACCTATTGCAGTGAATGTCTCTTGTACTGTATCTGCCTGATGTCCATCCCTGTCTGCCTCAACCTCAGCGCACCTCTATACATTTGGAAGGATAACCAAGTAATCTGCAGGCCATGCATAGGATATGTTGTAGAAAATATTTTTTGAGGTTTCACCTGCTATGCCTGATATTCTTAGTTTAAATTTAGAAGTTATAGCATCTGACATGAGCTGCTTGTTCAGCAATAGAGCTTCTTTTTAGAAGAAATGAAAGATTCCTTCCAAAAAGTTGAAATCCCTGGACTTTACACAACAGAAAAATACTACCCTCTCTTTGGAGCACACCACAGTTGCATTTACAGTAGCTATCAGAACTACTGTGTAATGGAAACGTATATCCCTGGTAATTTAATGTGATCAGTGAAAGCTTTTGTAAATCAAAGTGGTTTATTCTCAGGGAACCGCTTAAAATACTGCTGAACTGTATGGTGAAATACATTCTCTGCTATAGGGGTTTTTCTTCATTTTTGTATTGATTTTTAGGAGCTTTAGAGTTAAACCATGCCAGAAGTGTTGCTGAGATGAATCACTATTATCCAAAGGCCACCAGCCTCTCTGCCGACTGACAGAAGGATAATTCCGCATGGATCAAATAAATACAGATGTGTGGTAATTAGTTCTATTCCCAGTGAGCCCATTTCCAACACACTAAAGATGTGCACGATTATGGAGCCTCACCCCAACAGCTTTTATCAATTTAAACTGCTAAGCTACAGGATAGGTCATAACCCAGCCTGCTATTAATAATGTATTTATTGTGTGCAACATTATAAATTAGGTTCATGGAATAGAAAAGAACACCTTTTAACAAGAATAATGTTACCTTTATACAGAAGCATCACATGTGCCTAGCCACTCTGCTGAAGTACAGTCCCAAGACAATCAAAAGAATAAAAATTCTTATCCAGAGCAGAGATGCCTACATTATTGGAGGGGTTCCCCACAAAGATGATTTAGCAGTGGCTGACATGCTAAATGTGCCTGTGTTAGGCTCAGTGCCAGAAGTGGCTCATCACTACAGTACCAAATCTGGAAGTAGACAAATTTTTGCCAGTGCTGGTGTGCCAACCCCTCCTGGAGAAGCTGACATCTACCACGATGACCAGGTAAGTGGGATGTGCTCTGGGATGTGTTGACATGCAGATGCCTGTTTACCCTTGATAGGATGCAAACTTGGTACGATTGCAGTGACCGTATTGATTCGACCCTAACAGGGTTTGATTAAATCATGTATGAGGTTGTCTTCTTTTTTTGGCTCTATCTGACCAATTAATGCAATTTATATCCTAGTCAGGGATTGTTCTGGTAATCTTCATGTTCTTTCTTGAGAATACCTAAGGGTGTTTGGTCCAGTTATTTCAAATGGTTTGTGTTGCAGCTCCATGGATGAAGTCATGGCCTCAGTGAAATTAATAGGAGCTTTATCAGTGCCTGAAAGTACAACAGGGATTTCTGGGAAAATTAAGTATTTGATGAAGGGAAAATTTCTTCCTCTTAGGAAGTCAGATGATTCAAATTAACATTTGCTGAGCATATCTGCAGCTGGAACTTCACCTGGTACCTGGCTTATCGTTGCTAAATTCACCTACCTTGTTAGCCTAACCAGGGAGAAAAGAATAAATATTTTTGATGGTGCTCCATCTCATACAGGAAAATAATCTGTGCCATGGTTTGTAGGTATTCCTGCTTCTTAGAGGGGCTTTTCACATTGCTTTGCTTTTTATTAATTACCTTAAACACTGAAAGCAATCTAAGCCACACAAATATATTGCAACTGCTGTAGTAGATGCAATAAATATATGATCAATGGTCTGAAAAACAACTGATTTATTGTTAAATAATGTATATTAATCTAATAATTCTGATTCATGCTACAGTGTTATGTGGAAGTTCTACTTGTGTTGTTTGCTTGTATGAAATATTGACATTTTAGGTTAAATAATCAGAGCAAGGTGACGCTATATTAAAGCACAATTCAATTTTCATTTAAAGATAGCACATAATTCTTTATGATTGGTACAGTCCTTACGATATTATTGATCCTGTTCATTACTGTAGGGGAGTCATCAAGCAAAGCACATTTATGGGATTCTTAAAAGCCCCAAATAATAGAATCTGGAACACACATGCAATTGTATTTTACGTCAACAGTAGGAAAAAAATAAACAGAAGTCCCAAAAATTGCTGTGTAAAGGCTCTAGCCAATACAACAAGATCTGGTAATACTTTTACCAGGTTCGAAGGCATTTGCAGATTCCAAGAAGCTAATTGCATACTACACCAGCTGGGCAAAAGGCATTTTAAAGCCATTTAAATCTGTGTACATACACAAATAAATAATTAGCATTTTTATAAAGCCTGCCTGGTAACTCCTTCATACATTTGTAACCATATAATGTACTCTCCAGTAGGAAAATTTCACAGATGTTTGGCTGGTGTTCGAAGCTGGCACAATTATTTCTCAGACTTTGCAAATAGTGTAGTCCATCCCATGTTACTCCTTGTCACAAACATTTATTGGGCTGTACTGATTATCCAAAAACTAAGATCCTAATCAGACAGGCACTTTTCTCTCTGTTGACCACCCAGAGCACGCTGTGGCTGCTTGGAGTCTGCCCGAGTAGACTCAAGAATAGGGTGAAGGCCATAAATTCTTCATCAAAAATATTCAGGGTTGGTTTTGCAAAGTATCCAAGATAATTGTAACAACACAAGTGTCTCTGAGAAACAGAAAACCTAGTTAGAAAATAAGCTCAAGCTCAAATCCTTTTGAGAGCTAGAAGTCTAAGTCATGGAACAAATTTATATTGTCATAGCCCAAAATCTCTTTGTCTCGTTGCTCCACAGATGATGAGTGTTCTCAGCCAGCTGATCATTGACAATATGGAAGTGCAGCGCTGGTTGTTTAAAGTGAACGATGAATCTGGAGGAAATGGCACTGCCTACTGTGACATTATCTCTCATTTGAAATGCTACCACTGGGTTCAAGAGGAGCGTCGGAGATACAGCCCTGAGATATGGAGTCAGAAGTGGGCACATGTAAGTAACAAAGGAGCAGGGTGTCTTGTTAGTCATCGTGGCTTCTTATTAGTCCACTGGGGTGGTTCTCACAGTGAATCTTTTCTCTGAGCTTTCATCTGAAGTCTTTGGTAAGAGTTGATAACACAGTCTGTACTGGCTTGTACAAAGTAATGGATAACAGCAACATAAATAAAACAGTTCCAATATTCCAAAATATGAAAGAATGCCTGGCATCCAACTGTGGAGTAAGTTGAGTGTCATAACACTTGGTTCATGTGCAATAATGTGCACGTTTTACACAGTGCTTTTGTCCAAAGTAGGGACATGTATAAATGAAAGTCTGTAGGTGGTAGACCCTATAGAAACTTGGAATTATTGGAACAAAATGTTGGGCTAATGTAGTTGAACAATACTAATCCCTTTGAAACTACATACAAGCCCAGTTACTTACTAACTTGCTTTTCTAAGGATTATTTTTCCTCTATGTTTTTCCTCAATACTAACTTTTAAATCTGTGAGCTATAGATTCAGCTGTTTAAGACAGAACACTCAAGGTCTCAGAGATCATTAGACCTTTCAGTACAGTGGGTGTTTAGGTAAGAAGAGAAGTCTTTCTTCACTGTGGGAAATAGTGTAGCATGGACTCATGCATTAGTAGATTCCTAAAACTCCACATGATTGAGAGAGGCTGTAAGATGATAGATTTCCATTGCAGAAAAATCCATATGAAACCAGACTTCATTAGTTCTGGCATTCAGAGAACTATTTGTAGTTTAAATATTCATTGGTATTTAAATGTGTTAATTTCAATAAGCATTTGATATTTCTGTATATTGTGCCAAATTCATTCCTAATGTAATGGTTTTAAAGCCAGAAGGAATGTATCCAGAAAAAAATGTTTAATTTACATAAACTACTCATTATAGCTCTTTTGATTTTTTTAATTCAATCAAAACTGTTTTGAAATTTTGTTTGATTGAATTATACTGTATATTAAAATTTCAAATTGCACTGATTACAGTTCCATTGCATTTGACAACTACAAAATAATCCCATGTTATAAAATAGAGCTTATCACATAGAGCTGAAGGGCTGATTTCACTGATCTGCTAAAGATCCCTCACTGTACAAGTCAAAGGGTTTAAGTAGAGGACTTTGCCAGTGGGAGGATCCTCTGTCTGCTGAGCTCCCCAGGACACAGAGCTAACAGAATATATCCAGATCCTACTCCCACCACCTCAGTGAGGCAGAAGACGTGATTCAACCTGCTCTAGTTCTTTGCCAGTATAAATTCCCTATGTAAGTGGTGTTACCTAGTGTTAGTAGTAGTGTTTTAATTCTTTTGTGGCTAAATGACTCTGAATAAAGAACATCATGATAGCTGGCTTGCTTTGGCTTCCCTTTTATACTGCAGTTATGTTGAGCTTTGCTGCAACCAGGAATCAACCCTTTAGAAGCCCTTAAACATAAACATCTGTTGGAAGGTGGAAAATAATATACACAGAATAAAGTATTTGGTCTATTTTCCTAGAGTTAGCAGGAAAAGTTTCCCTAAATCCAGAGCAGTGCTGAAGTGAACTTTGGCAAAGCATGAAACTTGCTGCTGTTCAGAATGTTGTCTTTGAATCTGTGTGCTCAAATTTTTGTGCCTTCCGAGTTTAGCCCTCTTTTTTAGAACAGGAGACCTTCTTTATAGATAATGAATTGCAGTCTCCACTGAGTAGTACCATTGAGAGCAGAGGATTAAAATTATCCTTTGTTAAGGAATACTATTGTAATGATACACATTTAAACATCAAAGCATTAGTTTATGAGCACAGGCATGCTTTAATGTCCTATTACAGTATGTAGACCTGTTTCTTTTGATAATGAAGACGTTGTGTCGTCGGCATAGGCTGCCACACACAAAACGTATGCTGGCAGGTTATTAAAAAATTCAGCTTCTTGATGAAAGACTATCCTGCAGGCTAAGAGTACAGTGAAAAGAGTCTTCATTCTGGTAGAATTATTAGAAATGAGAACATGACTGTAAGCACTAAATTATGTTAATACTTACAAATAGCATCATTTGCATAGCAGTTTAAGACACGATACCCAGATTTTCCTCATTGGTATGTAGTAGGCAACAGATTAAAAATAATGCAGTTTTCTGAGTTTGAACTGTGTTAAAATCTATTCCATCTAAAAATGAGACTGCTTCTGCATTCCTCATTTCAACACAACGTTGGATAAACAAAAATGCAGGGCAGGATTATTGATGTGTTTTACCTTGTTAACTTAATGCAGCATCTGAGTTATCTGAACAATTATTTTACTACTGCATAAAGGGCTGAATTCACAAACTATGCTGAATGTCTCTCGAAGACCTTCATCCCACTGTGCACTGCTGAGGTCTGTCAGCATAGAAAACATTGCATCCCAAGGCCCAGATTGTAACGATATTGAATATCAGAAGGGCCATCTCCACAAGCACACGCTTGGCAATCGGGAGGCTGTTTGTGGGGACATTTCTCCCACGTGAAAAAGAGTATCAGGACCTGGCCCCAGTTACCTGCAAAAAGATCAGTGAGTCCTGGGACACCTTAGCACCTCAGTTTCATCTTGTAATGAGAATGGCTCTTGTAGGGAGCAAATAAATTAACAGGTTTGTAATTGTTTGACATGTGCATATAAGGCACGTGTGCTGTGTGAAATGCTCCTGTGCCTTTCTATCATGCTTTTTCCTACCTATTTTCTGTATAAATTCCAGCTTCAGGTAGTCTGTGCATGGCAAAAAATGTGCTTCTGCTACCACTAGAGTAAGTGACAACAGGACAATTGTGTTTGGGTCTGCTTGGAATATCTAGAGGATATAATACAATACGTATTAGTATCTGGTATTCTAGAGTATGCTAAGCAGCTGGGTATCTCACTCCTGTTGAATGTCAGCAGTTCAGGTTTTGGGAAATCTCACCTGTACTTATAAAGACCCTTGCTGGGACACTCTACAAATTCATGGAAGAGAAAACTATTAACTATTATTGCTGAGACAGTCTCTGGCCTAGAGGGATTGTGAGCTGCAAATTGTTGGAGGCAGGGAGAGTATCTGGGGAACGATACGCTTGCTCTGTTTTCATACTCTTCCTGAGAATCCACTTGTGACTGCTGTCAGAGGAAGATTCAGGGCTGAGCAGACCCTTCACAGCTCTTGTGTGACCTTGAGGGAAGATGCTCGGATGCCCACTCAGAATTCGAGGTGGAGATTGGTGGAAAAGTGGTCTACAGACAAACTCATTTGGTGCCTGATGTTACTTTTTGAACAGACACTGGGCTGTCAAAGTCTGCAACGTCTCCAACTCTGACTTTTTGGACTCAGACTGCTACCTCAAAGTCTCCAAAAGCTTGTGGTCATCTTCCCTTTTAGAGGACGGATAACATCACCTTCCTGTTAGTGCTGCCTTTCGCCTTCTTTTAACAGCCCCCCTTTTTACATAATACAGAACTATGTGGCAATCCCATCCTCTTGTGTAACTGCAGAACTCTAAATAATTTCTAAGTCACTAGATTAAATTACTAATCAAATTCATTTCGGAATTATCTTTTATTACTTTGCAAACTCTTAATTAACCACCAGGACCAGCAACATGATGTGAGTTTACCTAGCAGCAATCCTAAAGATAACGAAGATCAGACTGAAGACAATAAAATGGAGAAGTGGTAAAAATACATAAAGAGGTAAAAATACAAGAATAGAACAAGACACACAAAACCAAGCAACAAACACTCTCTAAATAAGGCATTATAATTGACCATAGCTCTACACAACCATTTCAAAACTCTCCATTAAATATCTGTGGTAGAAGAAAAAAAAGCCATTTCCTGCGCTTGGGCAGCCTACTGTTTTAAATGTTAGTGTCTGAATCTCACTGCCTCCAGTCGTGTCACAGTATTTTGTCACAGCTTCTTTTCCTTACAGACTATATCTGGGTTAAATCAGTAAGATGCCTAAGAGGAAATCAAAATCTTTTGGAAAATGCAACTTTTGGTCTGAGTTGCATAAAGCAGTATGCAGGCACTAGTTTGGAAAATTAGGGTTTTGAAGGCCAAGGTAAAAAAATGATGCAAAATGCTGACTCTTCCTTTCACTTAAAATGTTTGGGCCAACTTTCAAAAATCCCATAATAAGTAATAGATAAACTTTGTGATTATCTGAAAATCAGGAACAGTGGGGAGATTTTAACCTGGTTGAAGGGATTGCATTCACTCTAACAAAGCTGAAGCTTACTTAGCACATCTTGGCTTTTTACTGAAGTGAGGAATCCAGAGTAAAGAGCTTATAAACAGTCCAAACTAAAACCCCCCATACTGCCAAATTTTAGAAACACAGCATTGCCAGCACATCTTTGAACACAGTACAGCTTCCTAACTCTGGGGTTTTTTCCTTTCTGCTCCCTGTTCTTGTTTTCACCTCTCTGATCACCATTTGTAGCACCACCTTTGTTCCAGGGCAACGCTACAAATATTACTGGAACTGGAATAAATTGGGAGCAATTGAATTACTCTTAGTATAGCACCTGAAGTCTACTGAAGGGCGTTCTGTAGCAGGTGCGATTCGCTGCTGCTGTTTATACACATGCAACTGCAGGCATGGTATTTTTTTCAGCCTGAAGAGGGCCAGAAACTCTGACAGATAAACAGGAGATGCGTTTTACAGCATTTTGACAGGCTTTTAAAATTTCTGCTAGCTGATATAATGCTTAATAGGAAAAGAGAGAGAATGCAAAGACTTAAGAAATTGATTACCTATAAAGCAATGCGGCTGCAGGTCGTTTTCCTAGTAGGGGCAGCGCTCCGTCAGCAATATACCCTTAATACTTTAAATATTCACTGTACTTATAAACAGCCCCTAGTGCTCTTATTCAGATTATTAATACATCAGTGTAGGTGCCGTGGTGATGTTCCAGGTGATTCGCAAATCTTAAGTAAAATAAAGCGTGCTAATTGCATCCCTTGGTTAAATTAAAGCCATGATATCCATTCCTGAGCCTGGCAATCATCAGATATGCAAGCTGTTGGTTTGTATGTCCTATTGATTTAGTATGCTTCTAATCAGTACATAAAGCTATAGGCCTGCAGTGTTAATTTTTCATATGCTTACAAAGTACCCTTTGATTTTCTGTCACGCGTTAATTACAGCGTTTTGCCATTAAATAGGAAGCTTTGTGTAAACTAATTACTAGGTAATCATTGTCTACCGCAAGCGTGCTGTTTGTACCTTTTATTTTATTCTAAAAATGCACAGATCTCGCAGTCTGGAACCACTATACCTTCCAGCCATTAGCTCTCACTAATTCATAGCATTATTGTGTTAAGATTGTAGGAGTTGTAATTGTTGTGGTATCAGTGCTGTTAATTACCGGAGTAAACAGTTGAAATGGTGCCAAGGTCTATTGTACAAGGCAGAGGAAAGGAGGTTTAAATGTTACTTCCACCATCTGGGGACTGGAGTAGAGGCAAATGCTAGAAAACAGCAGTGAGGCAATATCAGAACTTCAGCTCCAGGGTTTTAGGCCATATGGATCCAGAATATTTTGAATCAATTGAATTTAAGTGCCAGTTTGTAGCAATAACAGTGTGGAAGGAGAGGATAAAGCAAGAGCACTAAAGAAATCTGAAATCCGTTAATGTTATCACAGCCAATAAAATGCCTGCTTGGATTATTTTAAAAATGTTTATTTTGCTAAAATACAAAAAGTAACACATAGGCAGCTCTAGGAATAAAAGAACTTTAACTGTGTGTTGTTAGTGGAAGGCAACGCGGGTTTTGCCTGACAATTCTCTCAGCGTTACTGCTCAGCAATTTAGATAAAATTCCAGGGAAGTGACTGTGGATTATCTATACGATGCATTTTTTCTTCTTGAAATCACTGGCTTGGAATTCATTAGAATCCTTTCTTTAGAGATACAAGCCAAGGCAAGGGAATAAAAGTGAACAAAATGTTTAGAGACTGAAAGAGAGAAAAATAAATTAGGAAGATATCGTTAATCTGAGGACGTCTCAATTGTTTGTGCGTTTGCGGAGATCTAATTAAAACACAAAAAAGATGGGCTCAAATGTTACTTATCTCATTTGGTAATGAGGATTGACATCCTGAACTTCACAAATGCTGCATTTGAAATAAATGTGCGATTTAATTTTTTTTTAGAGAAAAAATTTTGAAGGTTAGGACAATAATGTTCTGTTTTCTGTGCTCTGAGGGTAGATGCAGGGACCCTTGAAAAGCAAAGGCAGCAACCTTGCAAGAGACGTGCTTTTTATGCATAAAATAGCAATGCACACAGGATTTTTTTAATTAATAAAGCAAACTATTTAATGAAATTGTCCAAATCTCACATTACCTTGCTGTGCATAAATATGCAGAATTATTTGACGAGCTCGCAGAGCTTTCAACATCCTTTTTCTTTCTGATTTTTTGGCTGTAGTGATTTTAATATTTGATATTCCCCACATATATCGTTCTCTGAGATGACATCCACGCAGAGGGATCTCGCAGCGTCTTGCCGTTGCCCGTTTAGGAGCATTCAGAGGAAATAGAAAGGATCTCTCTTTCTAAACAATCCTGGTTTATTTATTTTTTATTGGTCTGTTAGCAGATGTTGAAGCAGTTCAGGGCACAATGTAAACATGTGCTTTTCAATAGAGGTATGGTAAATAGCGAAGTGTACAATGAAAAGCAATCCAGAGGGGTTTTTTGGACTTGGACAGTGTTTGGGTTTTGGTTTTTTTTTCTGCTTTATTTGTGTGTGTGCATGTAGTTGAATTTAGAATTAAAAGAAGTGCTTGATCTTTATATTTTGAAATCCTCAGCGTGCAGAGTGACAGCATGAGCCAGAAGAGAAACCCATGGCCCCATGTGGTGTGAAAAAAGGAACAGCAGTTTAAGTGCTGGAAAGTTGAAAGAGAACTAACCTCCTTGTTCTTCTAGTCAAGGAAGTGGCTGTTTTGTGCTTTTGTATTGAAGCATAGCATATGTGCCTCAGTTTGACAAAAAGCCTCTCGAGTCAAAGCAACCCTGGTCCTGTGTGCTGATCCAAAGCGAAGGCCGTGATAATGAGGGACGGGCTCTCAGGAAGCAGTGAGTAGATAATACTACATAAGTGGAGAATTCTGTGCACTGTTTTCAGCCGTTCTACTTAATGCAAGTCGCAGCCACGGTGAATCGCTTGCCATCCAGCTGAAATGGGCCATTAGCTATCGGGGAAAATTGTCTTTGCTACTTTCAGCAGATGGAGCAAATATTTTACAAAGCAATTTTACATACAAAAAACATTTGTGTTACTTGGTAATGATGGCTGTTTTACATGATGTTACCTTCTATGAGAACATACTTTTCCAGCTCGTGGAAAGCAAAATTGACACTTTTTAATTTTAAAATTTGCAGTTAACAATTAAATGCCTGGGTTAAATCAGGTTCCAAGCTTCAAGTAGATAGTGTGTTCAGTGCACCACTTCCAAAAACATTCCCATTTTTATAAACCTCTCAAATTGCCTTGTTCAGCATAGATTGTGGCTCTGGCCAGTGTCTACCTGTCTGAATCAGGGGGGAAAAAAGTCAAATCAGTTTCGTTTGCAAAATAGGAAATAATGAAAGTTATTTGGACAGTCAGATAGCAGTCACTGGATGCTTCCAGTATTGCCATGTGTGCTGGTGTTGCTGACAACAGAGAAATAAGCTAGGCTGGACTGATTCATGTCAAGGCAGCTGGAATAAGTTATCAGAGCTCCACTGATCGCCATGTAAAGGATATACTGTATAAACAGTATGAATTGTCCTAGTGCCAATGAAGTGGCATAAATTGCCCCAGCTTCATTGACTTCGGCAGAGATGTGGCAGTTTGTATTGCTGAAGATCTGTCTGCTGATTTTATTCTTCCCTGGCCCAGTCAGCTTTACTTATTTGGAGTTACTTTCTTCACTCTATTTTTTTTTTTTGCAAGGTCTAAATAATTTCCTTTCAATCTGATTTTTAGCTAAAAAGCCTGAAGTCTTTCTCATGCATTCTGCTCTGCAGACTCTTTCTATCCTCGGGTCTTTTTTCCCATTTCTAAGTCTATTTCTTCTTTCTGTTTATTTACTTATTTTCTCAACAGGCTTTTCTTTGCTGACTGATTTGTCTCGGGTAGATTTCCTCCCAGTGCCTTAACATATGCTACATTTGGTCCTAATTTTTTGTTCCAACTGCCATTCTAAGAAAGCCTTTCAAAATTCAGCCAGGAGAAGGGTGAGAAATAATTTTACATTTAAGGAGAAAAGGTTGTTTGGGGTTTTTTTCGTGCCTATCCATTGTTATAAAAAGGTGCAGACAGATTTGGATAGGTTTAAAGATTTCTACGTGATGTAGATGTTTGGATGGCTCCTTTTTTTACTGGTACTAAGTAACATCAGCTGAAAGATTTGAACAAATGCTCCCTGTTTCCATTGAGCCTATGATTCTGAATTGTTTTGGGCCACATCAAGAGATAAAACATTGGTAAGCTCTGCTGGAGATATGGTCCAATTTAAATGAAATTAGCCTGCCGAGCGCTGATCCTTTTAAAAGGCTTGACTTCATGACTGCATGTTGGATCTGGGCTTGAATTTGTCTACTAAAACTCCTTATAATCAGGATTATTGCCTTTTTGCAGCTTACAGTTGCAAAAAAAAACCCAAACAACCCATTGACTACAATTCCAGGTGCTGATCCTTAAAAAGTGGATGCCTGACTCCCTTCTGTGAACACCTTGATTATCTAGGCATGACTTGTTAAATACACCATTACACTGGGTTTGGTCTCCAACATCTTTCAGATGTTCTGGAAAGAAATGCTTCTTCAAATGCTATTTGACCCTCTTTTAAGCCACCAATGCTGGGTCTGTCAAGAAAGTACCACAACAGTCTTGCCTGTCTACTGTTCATCGTATGTACAGAGACTTGTAGCGTGGAATGTGGGTGGATGGATGGAGGGAGGGAGGGAGGGATGGATGGATGGATGGATGGATGGATGGATGGATGGATGAATGGAGACTCTGTCTTACCAGCAACCTTCATTTCTGAGCCAGGGAAGTGTGCCCTTCAAAGTTTAGAAGTTCTGCTTGATTTTACACCCCCATTAGGGAGTTTTCTTTCACAGCCACGTGCAGTCCTCAGTAACAACTGCCTGAAAGGAGCTACAGCTATCCCCAGCACTGTTCCATAGAGCTGGCACAGCCACCCTCATGTCTGCCTTCATTTTCATGAGTCACCCCATCCTGGGACTTCTCAACAAGACAAAGCTGACTGGTATTTGCTCACTGCTCTGTCAGCTGAGATATCCAAAACCTAAATTCCTCCTTACAGATTTTAAGGAAAGGAGCAGTGTAAGACCAGGATCTGGGCTAATTCAGAACTTTGATCTCACTTTTTATGTGGTCCTTTGTTTTTGCCATCAGGTTAAGGTTGTGCTGCTTAGTATATTGATATCCTGACTAAAACAAGTTCTTAGCATTTTTTTCTGGGAGGTTGAAACTCAACAACATACTTTTCTCTTTAGTATGTGATAGGAGCCCATAGCCCAGATTGGCATCATTATCTAAGCACCTCAGTAGCTTTAAGGCATTTTTTCACTCTGTTCTGTGTGAGGTGGGAGACACCAGAGCAGTTGTCCCCGTTTCATGGCTGGAGCACAGACAGAAAGCCACTTTGCCAAACTCTCACAGGCAGACTGCATTCAGGAACAACATCTATTTGTGTTGACATTACATCACATGCTTTAGGACAAAGCCCATCTCTTCAAACTCACTGGTCTGCAAAAATAGTTTGGGGTTGGTTGGGTTTTTTTCCCCTATTCTTAGATGTCAGCCATAAGGTTTTATCATGTTCCTCCAGAGGTCCAGATAATATGATTGTGGCTTAGGACATTGCCAAGATTGGAGGACAGTTGGTCATCTTCTGAAGCACAGGATGCTGAAGAGAGGGGATGTAAAACAGAAGCAAAGAGACCCAGGGGAAGCAGGCAAATGCTTATGAAGCAGCAAGGAAAGGAGCCTGAAGCAATAGAGTCAGGGTTCTTGCACTTTATATGCTTGTGTACTTCTGGGACATTTTTGAACAGTAACAGCAATGCAGTTAGTTCCTGTATTTAATGGGGTTGTTTTGTGTGTGTGTGATAATACAGTAAAGAATTTTAAACTAGGAAAAAGCTGTTTTTTCTCCTGTGGTATGGCTTATCACATTCTGTCAAAGAGAGGCACGGACACACATGTGAACTTATGTTTCAGATTGGAGACTGTCAAAGGATATTTCCTGCTTTACAAATGGGTTTGGTTGATTCTTCTTCCTTTTTATTACTGAAAGGTGTTTGGGTTGATATAACAGCTTAATCATAGAGCCAGTAAAACCATTCCTGGCATATGTGACTGTTTCAATAGGCTCACTTTCAAAATATAAACAATGTAGAAGTTATCGACTGTTGGTATTGATCCCTAAGCAGTCACCAAGTGCTTAGCATTTTCAGTTGCCAGATCAAATTATTGATATAAATTATAACGAAATAGATGCTGTGCTGAAGAGGGGGATTGTCATTCAGAGAAGGACAGACGGTTTTCAATAGAAGGGAAGAGGAGTAAGTAGAAAAATTAAAAAGGCTTCCTGACTGTGGGTAAACAGTAACCACATTTTTTTTTTTTTTGCCTGTTGGAGGCTTGGTTTTTAATCACCCCACAAGCAGTTTTCATTTCTGTAGTAAAATTGCTTGTGGTTCTATTTAATTTGTTTCTGCAGGAGCCAGCTTTGGTGAAGATCTCCCAGGAGCTGCCGGGCCTTTTAGCACAGCACGTACAGCCAGTCAATGAGAAACGATTCCCTACATGGGAAAAATTCCTCCAAACATTTCTTAGTCAAGGTAAATAAGACTGCAAAGTCGCTGTTAAGTGTTATAAGGAGTAATTATACTATAACGTATGCCATATTCTTGTTAATCTTGGGCCCATTTAAATATTTATCTCCTTTTAGTTCTCCATTATGCTTCAGATGTTCATTTACGAATGAATTAGAGGCAACTATTCTGTCATTCCCACGTCCTACCCAAGCTTTTAACCTGTATTAAACCTGGATTACCTTCCTCACGTGGTTCTGAATCAGTAAGCACCAACTCCATAATCCTGGGTTACTGTACTAAAGGCTGTCACTTTTGGCAAAGGGCCTTAGGGCATGCTAGCATGGGAGTTCACATGTAGGTAAATGTGAGAATATTTCATCTTTGTGAGGTGTTGGTGAGCTAACAGCTTGCTTTTCCCTCCCATAGGACCAGGTAGGGAGCTATATGTAAACTCTGGATGCTACATACATACGTTGTGTGAAGTTAAATGTGCTCGTCACCTTTAACAGCTTGGAGAAGAGCTGAGCTTTCTCCCCTATTTTTGCCTTCCAGGCAGGTCATGCTGCCCCTGAGGATGAATAAATAACACAGTGCCCTATTGTCCCTTGTGGTACACTGCACTGACTCCTCTTATACCATTGCCGTGCTCCTTCTTGCCCTCTAACCAAAGGAAGGTGAAAAGTCCCAACCCAAAAGCTGGATAGTTTTGTTCACGTGGTGCTGAGTCCTCAGCAGGGCTGTTTGCATTAAACCTGCTCATGGCACCTTTGAAAGGTGGCCAGCATCCAACTGGCCTGGAGCTTGGAATGAGCCTGTGTTTGTCCGTAAGAGGCAACGCAGATAAAACCCTTGTCTAATCACTGCAGATCGGTGTATCTGTGAGTGGGCTTGGCACTGACATGTTAATATCCTTTACTTGTACGCTGAATTTTTGGATGGAAAAGGAGTTTGTGGCTGGGCAGTAAATTTCTGTGGTGACTCTGCCCTGCCATCGTTTCGTACCAGGTAGAATGGATATGATACATGCCATACATTTCTTTGTCTGTGGAAGAGACAAGGATGATTCAAAGCTTTGAAAATAGTGTTGTGGGTCTTTTAATAATATTGGTTAACTACCCAGGACCAATATTTATTACGTAGTAGTTTACCCTAATTGAATGAGTTCTGGCATTATATGCAGTAAAAAGGCAAATGCAGAATGCCAGGCAGCTTCCTTTGTGATTTTTTTTTTTTTCTCCTTATGGAAAACCATGCTAGAAGCTGTCATCTACAAGCCTTCCCACCTACACCCCAGGTCCCTCATGTGGGTGAATACCAAAAGGCAGACTCCTTACATAAAACCATCCTATGGGTGGGCATCTCCAAGATTAGCTCACAAGAGGAGATACCACTGCCCTGAGGTCTTGTTTTACTGCTGCTCTGGGCCTGGCACTTAGGTTGATTCATACGACCCAATATATTTATCCAGTTGGATATGTAATATATCCAGTTTGGAACTGCTTGCAAAGCATCTACAGCTCAAAAGCCACTGGCTGAACTGTGCAGTGCTATAGGAGATGAGACATCTTCTTTCTTTTCTAAGAGATTCATGGGTTCCAGCTCTGCTCCTCACATGACATTTATGTACTCGCTGGATCTCTGTAGCAGTCCTGCCCGCAATGTCTGAGCACAATAGGAGCTGGATGGTTTCATTCTGTGCACTCCGAAGAGCGTCGCACGCGAATTTGATTACAAGCTTAACAGCTAATTCATTTCTTACTAGGTGGTGTGATAGAAGCCTTCCCATGCTCAGGAAATGTCACAAACCTTACGGTGGATGTGCTGATAGAGCCAACGGGCAAGATAAAAATAGTGTCGTCTGGAGACCAGCTGCATGCTGAGGGTCCTTTGCGATCATCTGGCACTACCATTCCACAGCGTTCTGTTGATCCAGCAGTTCTTCATTCCCTCTGCTTAAGAATTGGAGAAACCTGTAAATCGAAAGGAGTGCTTGGTTACTTCTCAGTTGATTTTGTGACTTTCATCCATCCCCAAACGATGGAGCAGCAGGTGAGTGGGGCACATATGTTACTTCACTCTTCCTCCCTCAGATCAAGAAATGTCTGCTTTCCTACTTGATTCCAATGGGTAGCAGGAGAAAGCTTTGCTCTTTTGAACAAACTTTATTTCTAAGCTGTGGAGCACATGGATGGAGGTAAAGCACATGGTTATTCTAACAGCAGCTTGAAAGTTAGACCTGATCTGCCAGGTGGACCTGAGGAACCTCTTTCATCAGCCTGAAGAGTAACAAACCAGCAAAGCCCACATGGCTGCTTTCAAAGCTGAGTGGTAAGAAAATAGTATTTTTATTTTATTTTCAAATGATGATTTTTACCTTCTTCCCCATTGGGTTGATAGTGGAGAATTGGGTTGGATATTATGATGGCTGTGCAAAACTAAAGCGTAAAGTCAGGCTGAAGTCAAACAAAGTTAAATCTGGGTGAAGAAACTGAGTGTTCAGTGCTCTGGTGGTGGCCTCTGGTTGAAGGCTCAAGAGAATGAGGTAATTTTTAAAGAACATAAAATCCTCATTGTTAGTAACGGATAGTATTGTTGAGCTTACAACTATACAGATTGGAAATCATCAGGTGAATACAGGTGCTCACTCAGAATCTCAGCATCAGGGCTCAATTATATCTTGTATCTTCAGTGCATCTCCTTGGTTTTTCACTCTCTTGATGTTTTCTTCTACAGCCTTCCATCAGGAGACCTTACAAAGCATTTAACTGTACAAGGGAAGATACCTAATGGCTGGGTAGTAGGGGTGGACTTTGAGGAGCTGGTGTGGCTGTGTGAACCCAAAGCCATCTGGGTGTTTGTTTCTCCCTGATGTCTGAAAATCACAGCTTGGATGGTGCAAGAAAAGGCTTTAAACACAGGGCTCGTATTTAGCATATGGTATCTGTTGGCAAAAGCTGGCTTTTTGGCAGTGCTGTGAGAATTCTATTCCTTTTTAAGCTCAGAGGAGGCTTAAAATCAGGGTTTTGGTAACAGATACCGCGGTAGAGTGGCTGTGGTAAACCAGAGCTTTGGAATAATGTTAGCTCTGAAATACAGATCACAGTTACGTTTGACTCCCCAGATGTATTTACACAGGCATTATAATTAGAACTGCAGATAAGCCACATTGGACAACTTCCATCTAAAGTTGCTTTAAAAAGATTAAGGGATGACGTTCCCACCCACTGAAGTCAACGGGAGTTTTGCCAATCGCTTCCCTCAAGCCAAGAGTTCAGTGAAACACAGAAATGCTTCCTAGATTCTAAAGGTTGGGACATTTCCTGGCATGAACAGGGACACATTAAATTGGTCAGTGTTTCTTGTAGTCTCTTATTCCTGTCTGTTCTGTCTTGGTTTTCTTCCCTTGCTTCCAACTGATTCTACCTTACTATCTCCTATGTTTTTTAGCATGTACCACAACTTTTAACGTTACTTAAGCACAGGTTTTTAAATCTAACTCGATGTGGAGGCAATTAATGATGCCATCTGTCTTGTGAGAGAAAGATTACACAAAAGAGTGTCTTTCTGAAAGCACTATTTTTTTTTGGCAAACAAGAAATCCTATTAGGCTCTCAGAACATTTGCTCACTAATTTCAGAAGTGCCCACTTTAAAGCTGTAGCTGAAAGGCTCAGATACATTTCCTGGAAGTACAGTATACTCAGGCATTCTTTCTAAGTTATAATTTACAGAAAATATCAACCAATACATGATATTTTCAGTAAAACTAAAAATTAAACGTATCATTGAACATCTGTTACCAATACAGTCAGAGTATTTAAATCCCTGAAAATCCCTGAAACCTTCATAAAGTTACATGCTCCATAAATACAACTCTTTAAGAAATGTGAAGGGCCAAATAAGTGAACACATATTTCTGCCTTCACTGCACTACATGTCTTCACAAGTACTTCCCCAGTGCACTCGTGCAAAGGGGACTTGGGAGCAGAGGAAAGCAATGCATGTGCCTGGAGTTTCAGACTCTTCATCTAAAAGCATTTAAAAATCTATATGTCATAAGAATAATACTGGTTTTTATGTCAGAAATGGGGTATTGCTGCTTTTTTTTGGATTGCTGCTTTTAGTAAGTGTTTTCCTGCTGTATTGCTGTGTTCCTTTGGAGCAGTAGTAGCAAAGATGCTCTGTGATGGATAAGGAGCAATGCACATCTGTGAGAAAATTCAACAGGAAAGCCAGAGTGAGTGTGGAAATGAGAACATAACCTCTGTTTGGGTCACTGAGGAGCTCTGTGCCCTTATCTTTACTGTCTTGCAGTTCTTGTGGTCTATGCTGGCCAAAAGTTGACAAGAGGGATGTTATCCTCAGGCCTGGAGCAGCTGGGTGATGCTGTGACCACAGAGAAGATACACCACCTTTTATTTCCACTGGCTTTTCCATTTTCTTCTATTTATTACCCAGGTCTCTCCCAGCTCCCTCTTCCCCATCCTCACAAGGGAGCTTTTCAGTCTGTCACTGCCTGTGCAGCCCTAGCTGGCCTGTTTGCCACCACTCCTATGTACAGCAAGACATTCAGAGACATCTACAGACCGTGTTGTCCTCCAGCCACATGAAGCTCTTCCTTAAATTATGGCAGAACTGCAGGAGGCTGCAGTTTACAACCAACAGCATCCAGGGTGTAGTGCCTGCAGGAGGACCTGCCTCCTGTCTGAATGTCTACACCCTGTCCATCCTGCAGTCCACTGCGTGTTGTACTTTACTTCTTGCATTTCATTGTTTATTTTGTGTACAACTCTGAGGTTGAGACTGGAGTTGCTGAGGAAGGTGGCAAGGCAGAGCCTACCAATGCCTGCATCGCCCTCTGCACTGCCACCCAAGAGTGCAGTGAAGGTACCCACTGTGATTTGCTCCCAAGGGAAAGAGAGATGGAAATATGTGGGTTTTCTGTGTGCTGGGGAAAAAAGTGGAGGAATCACTTCTGATTCCCACTGTAATTGCCAAGACTGATCTTCAAGAGCAAGGCCATGACCCTTCAAAGTGAAGTCCTGCAGAGTATTGACTCAGCGCTGCTCAGATCCCAAGTTGTCAAGGAGCTGCACCCAAATAAGTCTGTTTAATTGAGTGGCACTGCTGGAATGTGTGAACTTAGCTACATCCACAGATCTATGGACAGATAATTTGGAGAAGCAGGGTCATAGGTCACCTCTTTCATTAGCTTACACAGCCCTGTACCTCTTGCAGTGTCACTGAGAGAATGCTGGATGAAGTTCAGTTTGGGTGCAGAGGAGAAGATGTGGCAGAACACATCAAAAGGACAATTACAGAGCCAGGAATGGTTAGGTGGGTATATCCCAGTCCAGTGGCTTCAGAAGACCCTGTGGAGGATGGCTGCAGGGCTGCCAGCATCAGCCACGCAGTGAGGAGAAGCAGAGTACAGCTGCCTCTGAAGCCCATCGCTTGGCTCTGGTGTTACAGTTGAGTTCGTGCTTTGAGGGATGCTTTCAGCTGGATGGATTCTTCTGTAGTCACATAGGTGCCTTAAGGTTTACCCTGGAGAAGAGGAGGCTGAGGGGACCTTTTCCCCACCTCCCCTGCCCTGCCAGGAGGGTGCAGAGAGGTGAGCGCTGGTCTCTTCAGCCAGGGGCCAGGAGATGGGACAAGGGGCAGTGGGCTCAAGCTGTGCCAGGGCAGGCTCAGCTCAGCTGGGAGGGCAAAGTTCTTCCCTGGCAGAGTTGTGGGGCTGTGGCCCAGGCTGCCCAGGGAGGGGGCTGAGTCCCCAGCCCTGGGGGTGTTGAACAGAGGGGAGATGAGGTGCTCAGGGATCTGGGTCACCACAGGACAGGGACAGTTGGACTCGATGGGCTTAAAGGGCTTTTCCAACCTGGGGATTCTGGGATTCTCCAGAGAGAATGTAGAATTTTCTGTGTGTCATTTTCCAACAAGAGTCTTGGTGTTTTCATTACCCCTCTTCCAGCCTTACACTCAGCAGGGTAGAGGCCAGTTCTGAGGCCCTAGAATGTAAGTTTTCAGACCAGCTCCAGACCATCCCAGCAGCTGCCACGAGATGGCAGCCGGAGAAGAGCCTGTCCTCTATCGCTGCCGAAATAATCAATTGTATTGGGAAACTGAGAAGTCATAAAAGCAGCTCTCTTCTCAATGCTCAGGCTGCATTAATATTTTACTAATTGACATTTTAACAGTGCCTTTCACCCAGTTCTTTAAAAACAGCAGGTGTGCTCTGTGCAGTAATGCAAACATCGATACTGGATGCAGATAAACCAGTTGAACTGGAGAAAGAAAAGCTATAATTCAGTAACTCCTTAAGGATTTATGTTTTCTTCCCATCTCAAGTTTGCATTTTAAAGCTGGAGCATTTTTATGGCAGTTGTAAAGAATTACACTATAATTGTGACTTTATTCACTGGAGATGTCTTTAGCACGAAGCACGGGCTCTGAAGCTATGCTCTCTTAAGGAGACTTAAGACTACCTAAAATTTAACTACCACCCCTACTTTTTCATTTTCTAAAAACTTTTAATCATAATAAAACCCCAGCTCTGATTCTCTTTGAATTCTATTTGTTGTTTGAAAACCAGTTCTCAGTTCTACCCTTTACATGTGAGTTCTGTTCCAGTTTAATATCTGAATGTGCAAGTGTCCTCAAAGTCCTAAAACCAAGTGAAAGCTCCTCTTATGTTATTCTGCCATGTGATCCTGCCAGTATATGGCACCTAAAACTCCATACACCCCCTTGTATCTCCTCAGAAAATGAGGATGGACTCAAGCAATAGGTGTTTGTTAATCTGTAGGACTGCATCATTCTTTACTTAAACTTGACCTTTGCACAGGTCATCTTTTAACAGAGATGATAATTTATCCAGTTAGTAACTGCCAGCCCTCCACAGATGTTGCCTTATAGATGATGGAGATACATTTGTAAAATTATAAACCCAAAACAAACCCACAGCTCAGATTTTCCAGGCTTTCTAGAAGCTTTTGACACCCATTTTCTGTAACTCCAAAGGAAATCCTGTTCCAATCCAATAGGTATTACTAAGGCTGAACCTAAGTGACCAACACATCTAGCCTGCTGAGAGGAACAACCCGAACCAACAAGTAGGTCTGAGGTTTTGTTTGTTCTGCCTGTGCTTGGAGCTCTGTGGAGCTGTTGGACTGAAGATTGTGCCATGGAGGTGGAGTTGGGTTGATGTTTCTGACAAACGTTTTCATTTTGGGTGGTTTGAGCTATTTTTAATAGTCTGTGAGAGCAGTTCTATTCCCTGTCCTGACACACAGTGCAACCCCTTTGACTGATTTTGGTAGGCTCATGGTTCTGCCCAGCTTCCATCCTTCCTCAGACTACCAAAACCATTGTGTGTTACTGCTGTAATTATACAAAGAGTGCTCATGACCTTCAGGAGTTGTCATGGGACATGGAAACTGTTCCACTGAAGAATTCAGCTGAGTAGGTACCAATGGGCTGGCCTGTGTTTGAACTGAAAACCAGGAAAAACTTCTCCATGAAAATAAACTCAAAGCCATTGCCCAGGTCCTGTGTCCTTCCCCTAACAATGCAAAGGGGGTTTAAAGGGCACTTCTGGATTTCCATGGCAAAAGGGAATCCCCTGCCAGGATAAAGCTGGAATCTTCTGCCACGTGAGCCGCCTTCTTTTCTCCCCACATTAGGGATGTTCTGGGCTGTACCCGGGGCAGAAAGGGATGTGGCTAGATGACAGTGTTCTCTGACAGTCCTGAGCCAGGAAAAGAGTCCTTGGGGGTGATCCCAGCTGGCACACAGTAATGACCATTTGGCTGCTATACCTTGCAGTAGGGGTGCTTCAGCCTCAGGCCCGGAGGGAAAGGAGATGGACAGGTGGCTTCCAGCCATGTTTGCCTTCCTCCTCTCATGCTCAGGGCCGTGGAGATCTAAAAGCAGTAAAACATACTGATTTAAAGGCAAAATACACAATGAATGTACCTGTGACTGAAGCTTAAGTAGGTGTTTAGAGCTGTCCTTCCTGTGATGTTAGAGAGTAAGGGGCAGGGGAGGGGATGGACACCTTCTTTCATTACATGGCTGTCAGTCCACCCTGTTGATCTGAACCCTTAGTCTATGTGACAGTGTATGAGCCATAGTTGGTCTGAGATGATGAAACCACATCTGAAGCAACTAGTAGATGCACTCTAAAAGCAAACAAACTCCTCAAAACAGCATTTGATTGGTCTCAACCAGCATGAAACCCACCCTGCTAAAAGCTGCTTCTCCCCTTCGCCCTGCTCCAGCCCCTCCCTTGGGCAGAGAAGAGCCTGGAGCCATCCCCTGGCGCAGAGATCCAGGAGCCTTTCTGTGCCTTCCCAGAGCAGCAGCTGGGAACGTGCCAGCGGGACGGCAGAGCCAGGGTGGCACGCTGGGGTTTTGTTCAGGTGATGTGAAATGCATCACACACTAATGGGTCTGTCCTCTACACCTGAAATTAAAACAATGTCACTTGCACGTACTTTATTTTTAATAGCTGACAGCGTGGGGTTTGTTGAGTACCTCTTGGGAATGTGAGTTCTGTCCCGTGCTTGGTACGGGTTCTCAGAATTGCTGCTGGGGTGTAGTGAATTTGGCTCATGCTAACGAGTGTTTCTTTGCCAGGCTGCAGGTTTTCCTACTTTATCTGCTTCTAAAGGCTCAACCCATCCTCTCCTTGTTGCCAGAGCAAAGCCCCTGTACTCACCCAGACATACTACAGCCACAGTGACGTCTTTGCTTAACTTCCATGGGTTTTCTATCATCTCAGCCATTTTCTGGTCCACCTTCTGTCGAACTTGGATCCTGCTCCTCTGATTGTGCATCAACAAAGCTTCCAGATAGCGCTGCTCTAGGCTTTGAGGTTAGAGTGATGCAGGCATGATATCAGGGTCTGGGTTTAGAGCCAGCTTCATCTGAGGTAGTGAAAGATATTGAAGACTTTCCACAGCTCCCGCTCCTCTAGTGTAGCCCTGCCATCTCTTTCTGGAGGCACAGCTTTAACTGGGAACTGGGGCTGTTCAGCCTGGAGAAAAGAAGCCTGAGAGGGGGTCTGCTCAGTGGGTATCAATAGCTGAAGGGTGGGACACAGGGGACATGGGCAGCCTCTTCTCAGTGTCTGTGGGGACAGGACAAGGGGCGATGGGCTCAAGTTGGAGCCCAGGGAGTTCCCCCCAATGTGGGGAAGAACTTCTTCCCAGTGAGGGTGAGGGAGCCCTGGGCCAGGCTGCCCAGGGGGTGTGGAGTCTCCTTCTCTGGAGAGATTCCAGCCCCGTCTGGACAGCGCCCTGTGTGCCCTGTGCTAGGGACCCTGCTTTGGCAGGGGGTTGGACTCCATCTCTGGAGGTCCCTTCCAACCCCTGGGATTCTGTGAATCTAAAATCCAACTCAAACAAGGTTCAAGACACATTGGCTGTTCCTGATTTGTTGATAATATGTATGGAAGTTAATGTCACACTTCTACAGCATGTATATTTTATAATTACTGTTCAGCTCATTGAAAAGGCTGGCACACACTGGCAGAGTCCAAACCAATACCAAAGTTCCTTCCTGTCGTTGAGAAGTGATGATAAAGAATAAATTATTGAAGAAAATTAAACATGGTAATTGGGGAATTTTCCCCTCTTACTAAGTAAAGCCAGCCATTAGCATCCTATTTGTGTTTTATACCATGCAGCAGGAAATATTTAAGTTGACAAATAGGTTATTTAATACAGCAACAGATACTTGGCAGTTAGATATTAGCAACTGTTACTGATGTGATTTATTCAGCATTATAAAGAGGGCATTACTATGTGCATACGATTCAGAAATTAACTCCAGTTTACCAAGAGGCCTTGACTGCTTGACCTCTTAATATCCTTATAATGATGCCATTTACCATTCAGAGCCTTGTTCGAGTCATTCACTGCTAGATTTGTTTTAGAGGGGTCCACTGTAGGGCAGATATTTGTGTACTTTAGCATTTCTTGTTGGTGTGGTAGGCACAAGCATTTTTTTAAATAGGAAAAACTCCTGGGTGTAAAACCCTGCTCAGGTGGTGGGGGGAGGAGCCTCACAGGAGCAGTCCATGGTAGCTCCTTCTGTTACATGGGTTTTACATGCTTTAATGCTTTGAAATCTTCTTGAGGTTGGGATGAGACTTTTCTTGCTGCCTGCAAAAATGTCCCACACAGGGATGGGGTGGGCTTCCCTTTCACCAGCCTGTGGGACACATTCCACTGGCAGCCCTACTGTCTTCTGCCCTGATTTCTTATGTAGCTGCATGAGTAGAAACCTGAATTAGCTCCACAAAATAGTGGTGTGGGTGGAAGCAGAACTTTGTACTCAGTTTAGTTTTGACTTTTCTATCTCAAAATACCTTTTTTTAACTCCAGGATTTAACCTCAACTATTCTTCAGCTGAAAAATCCAGGTGTGATATTTAGTACTTAGACATTCCCTACTCAGGGCGATAGAGGCTTTTAATGGCTGTTGAGCTCATCTCTACTTCTTCTAACTGCTGCTAAACTCCTGGCAGTACAGGTAATGGCTTTGTCCTTAGCCCTTCAGTTTTCTCTCAAAAGTTGTGTTTTAAGTTCCCATTTGGAAGTGATTTATCGCTGCTGGTGATGCTCTAGCACAAGGAAACCCAAAGTACACATAGCAACGTGCATGAAAATAAAGACATAGATGTTCCCTCTTCTCTCTTTTCCTTCTTTGTTGTAATGCCCCTGTTTGTGTTTCCATCAGGTATGGGCAACAGACCTCGACCTTTGCTATAGTGACCAGCTGGCCTTGACTCAGCTCATGTTGTACATGACAGATGGAAATCTGGATTATCACTCTGGCCGCTTCGAAGTACCTCTTGGTCCAAAGCAAACAGAGACCCACTGTGTTCAGCGTGAGGAGACAGAACCTGTAAGCAGCAATTTGTTTACATATAAAGTTATTAACATAAACTACCAAAAAGGTTAAAATCTCTCTTAGATCACTGTTCTAGAGGAGCTGAATCTGCTCCTTTCAGGTTTTAAACTGCAGTTTTTAGATTTTCCAAGATCAATAAAGTAAGCAGGATACCATCATGTTAGAAATGAAAAGAAAGGTTCTGGATGCTTATCAGCACCTGATCATTCATCCTTTGTGCTCAATAATATTGATTTGTGGTAGTAACAAGCCTCTAAATATTTTAGGTCGTTTTCCAGTTGTAAAAAAAACGTGGTGATTTGTAAGTTGCAAGAAAAAGGAAGGAGGTAAAAGCACTGCCCTGACTACAGGAGTAACTTCAAAGCAGTGCAGAAGAAATCTGGGTGTTTTGCTTGTGAGCACTGATCTGGGGTCAGAAGTTAAAGCACTGAAGTTTTACCCCAGCTTTTGTGCCAAAAACTGGGGGTAAAACAACCAGGGCTGCATCTGCAGAAGGATCTGGACACCCGCATCCCTCTCACCTCTCACTTGAGTTAAACCCAAATGTTGGCTCCCAGAACCTTTGTTCGGTTCTGCATCCATCCACCTGTGCAGGGTTTAGTGGCTCTGAACCTTGAGGCTGTCCCTCTAAAAAGGGAAGAAAGGCCAATGGAAAAGTCAGAGAATAAACTATGTGTGTATATATGTATCCCTACACGTATAGACATAAACTGGATGGTGTTTCACCTGTTTTGACTGGAGGTGCACTACTCCCTTTTCTTCCTACGGAGAGGAGGAACGTAGCACCATTCCAAAACTGTCATGGAGCTCTAATTTAGAGGTTAATGAGCTCTTGATCTATTGTTCTTGTCAGACAACCACTTTGAGTTGGAGGGAAGTAAATTAGATATGATTAGTCCCAGTAGTACAAATTTTAGAAATTAAAAGTAATCAAGTAGCAAGTTTTTTTAATTAAAATTCTACCCAAATTACCATAAATTGTTCACTTTATCCTTTATTTTTCTTCTTTCTGTATTTCTGAGGGCTTCATGTCCTCAGGAGTTAACTGCGAAACAGGAAAGTCTCTTTACAAAAAAGAAACAAACCAAGAGACAAATGTTTTTACAGCATATGATCTGTAATGAATGATTAAGTAAAACGCTTTGTGTAAAATTATGATGTTAATAATGATTCTGTCCCTTTTAATTTATTATATATTCTCACTCCTGGTAGGTTTGATTTTGATAAAACGGAGCAGCAACTGAGTTTGTGTGATGATTTTATTTTTAGAAATCCTTCTTTGAAAGAACAAATTTCCTAGATACTGCTGCTACTGTAATTATGTACAAAACCAATCACTCATTATAGTTAGGATACATTATCTTCTAGACAGATGAGGCTAAATAAGCAACACATTAATAATTCATACTGCAGTTCATTATGCATGTGTATGCATGCTTTGTAGCTGAAATAAGCACCTCATCAACCTGATGCCAACCCTTAAACAATAGTTTTGTGTTATTGCAGCCACATTCAAGTTTACGCTTGTTAAACTGCTACTTGGATTATTTTATCAAGCATTCATTTATTTGTGGTCCCCTACTGCAGAGAACAGATTTTGGAAGCTCCTTTTTTAAGTTAATGACTTGAGCAATGGGTGTTATTAATTCTCAGAATATTATAAACATGATTAATTTTCAGGCAGAGATGTATTATATAAGGATTTCAGCTATGTCAACTTAAATGAGTCAATGTCAAAACAAATATCATTTTAGGAAAAAAACACTGTAAATTACATGCTTCAATGTGCAGTATCCCCACACTCAGTGAGCAGGCCAGTATTACAAATAACATCCTGGGAAAGCCTTGCTTGAGGAGAACATCTCTCTGCAGTTCTCCTCAATGCAGCATCACTGTTCCTTTGTCCTGAGCGCTGATGGGAGTTTAAATTCGAATGCAGCACTGATTTGTTACCCATAGGATGACCTCTGCTGCTATCAGTTATCCAGCTCCTTGCTGGAAAAACTCTGCAAGTGGATGCTGTAGCAGGATGTTTGGTCTTGGAGAAACCCAATTATCTGTTTTGGAATTTCTGCTGTTGAGAAACTCTGGCTCTGAAACAACCATTTCCATGGGGCAGAGTGGACTCAGAGGATCCACTCAGAACAGTTTCACAGGGTGTAGTTACCAATGAAGCTGTGAAAATACCAAAATGTGGTTCATAGAGTGATTCTGCAGACCTGATCTGAACAGGCTGCCCAGGGGGTGTGGAGTCTCCTTCTCTGGAGAGATTCCAGCCCTGTCTGGACACCGCCCTGTGTGCCCTGTGCTAGGGACCCTGCTTTGGCAGGGGGTTGGACCCCATGGGCTCTGGGGGCCCTTCCAACCCCCATGATTCTGTAAAAGGAGGTTTCATGGACAGCAGGAGGTGAGGATTTAATTCAGCTCCATCAAACTATCTGTGCTTGGTAGGTACTGTTAGGAACAGGAGATCCTCCCAGGGAGCCTTGCTCTGTGAGTTCACTGAGGAGCCATTTCCATATAAACTGTTGGGTTCTGCAATCAGCCTCTATGAAAGTCAAGAATCCTGCCTTGTTTTCTCTAGCCTGCTCCACTCAGCAACTGGTACGCAGCAGTGAGCAGCCAACTGAGGCACTCCAGCCTTTCCAGCACCCACTACCGTGTTCTCCTCCAGATGTGTAAAGCTCATGGTGTTGGATTTGACCTCCAGGTATGAACAGGAGAGATGAGAAACTGTGCTGTTCGCTCTGCATAATTTCTGTATGTAAATTCTAGTGAAACCACTTAGCACAATGTAAAGTTTAAGTGTTCTGTTTAGCAGAATGTAACATTGAAGTGTTCTGCCAGGAACGTGGCACAGTGCTGCTCCACAGATTTGCTGGAGAGGACTCGGTATACCTCAGAATTTAGTTTATTTTAAGTTGTTTTCACTATGCCAGTTAATTAGTCTTACAGGAACTACCAAAAGACTGTATGCAACTCTGAATTGCATACAGTTTTTTGGTAGTTCCTGTAAGAATGACTCTGATCTGTTGGTTTACTTTGGCTGGAATTTAAGTCTTGAAGAACTTCAGTATGGATCTGATTGGGCTTGAGACTGGACGCAGCGAAGATTGAAGAGCGTTACACTGGGTTTATGTTACATAAGGAGTGAGATAGTGTCTGTCTCAGAGAGTACAGAGAGGATGTGGGTTTGATTGCACAGCTCCGTGGGCAAAAGGATTATGGCTGTAGGGAGGAGCTGTGCTCGGGTTTAGGACCATGTAGCACTGAGTTTTCACAGAAGCTCTTGGCCATCACACACCTCAGTACCTGTAAGAGAAGACACTCCAGCCCCTTCTGGACGCCGACCTGTGCACCCTGTCCTGGGGACTCTGCTTTGGCAGGGGGTTGGACCTGATGAGCTCTGGAGGTCCCTTCCAACCCCTACAGCTCTGTGATTCTGTGAATCCATCTATGTACTTACTGTCCTTGTATGATACATTTTTTATAATTACCATTGTTTGAGGAACAGTTAAGCACCTTTGTCTTTTTATTTAACAGGAGAGGCAGGGGACGGTTTTTGTGTTGTATGAAGATCAGAAGCGCTACCGATTGGGAATGGTGTAAGTATGCCCTGGTCAGCTCCACAGTCTGGTAAAGAGCTGGGAACACACTTCATCTGAAGAGAGTGAAAAGTTTTAGGGAAGCATTAAGCATTTTAATAATAAAAAAGTACCAGGATCTTCTTAGATCTAAGCCTGAGGACACTGCAGACCTGCTGCAGTCGGCTTCCCAAGGGCTAGATTCACCCTCACTAGCAGTCTAGCTCTTAGACCACATAGATTAGCACAGGCTGACTTTTGCAGGCAATGCTATTAAAACCCCTAACTATAGGTGATGCAGAGCAGGTTGAAGTTTAATGCCTCCCTATATTGTTCCTCACAAAGAGATCAGCAGCAGCCAGGCAACAGCAGATCTGACAGTTCAGTAACTCTTTAGACATGAACCTCAAGGAGTCTGAGCAAGCGTGATCTGCACAAATCCACTGGATGCTGAGTGGAAACCTCTCCTCAGAATGAATCTCTGTAAAGTTTACTGCCAAAATAGGAAATAACAAGTGAGGGGTGGAACCGCTGTGTCCTTAGCCTGTTGTGTGTTCTTTTGATGCTGGAGCTGTTTCATTAATGACTCTGGTAAGAAAACAGCTTCCTCGAGAGCTGGATGTGACTGCAGGTGTTTTGGAGGGCAGGAATGGAATTCAAAATGATCTCGACAGATTGAAGGAACAATATGAAAAATAGAATTATGTTCAGAGCCACGTGCAAGAAATCTCCCTTGGATGGTGGTAAGGAGTGGGAGGAAGGGCCAGCTTTGCAGAAGAGGATCTGTGAGGCACCTTACCAGCTGCCTGCAGGTCGCTATGTCACCAGGAAAAAGGTCAGCAGTGTAATTGGGAGATGTTGGAAGTAATCCTTCCATTCTGCTCAGAGGGAGGGAAGATGGTGGGAGGTCTAAGAAAGCAAGGCTCAAGGGGGCAGTGGGAGGAGGCAGAAGCGAGATCTGCTGACAACCTTCAAGCACATCAAAAGCCTCTGCAGGAAGGAAAAATCTGATTTCTGTGTCTTTGGGAGCAAGACAGGAAGAAACAAACTGAACTTGTGGCAAGAAAGATCCATGTTTAATGTAGGAACAATTCTGACAGTAAAGGAAGAGCTGATTAGATCGTTCCGTGCGTTGTCATTGAGGGTGTTTAGTAACAGATTGGACAAACCTCGGTCAGGATGATGTAAGTCGCATCGATCCTGCCCCAGCACAGGGAATGGACTCAATGAATCCTAAAGATTGTTTCTAGGGCCATGATTCTTGTAGACTGTGCCAAGCTCCTCAAGGATGAGGCTGTTGGTGACACAGAAGTGAGTCAGATTGGGTTAAAGCTTCGCTACTCCTGTGCTACACTGTGCTCACCTGCAGCCACAATGTGGGCAGCTTGTGGGAATGAGTTGTAAGATATGTTTGAAATAAAATCACTAAACAAGAACTTGCACAATGTCTCCAGGAGCCATTCAAAAGGGATTTAGGCATCTGAAAGCGTTCCCTAAGCTGCTAACCTCTCACCAGTGCTCAAAGGTGAGCTCTTTCCTTTCCCAACCCCAGCTCCAAAGTCCTCCTCCCTCCTGACCCTCCTCTGCATTGTCTCTGGCACTTCTACACCTCTCCAGAACCTGATTCAGCTCAGTAACTCAGCAGGAAGCTTTCTTTTATTGGGCTGTTTTTTTCTGCAAGGCTAAGACAGAATCAGTCCATGGAGGGTACGCAGCGAGTGCAAGAGTTGTGCACTGGGAGGAACTGAGGAGAGAAGGAACTGACCCTTGCAGAGGCAGTGGGCTGTGTGTGTTGGTGTGATTCCACTGTTAGCCACAGAGCTTGGAAAATCGAGTCCTTGTGTTAGAGACACTGCATCCTTCCTGCATTCCTCCTAACTCCCCCAAGCTACACATCAGTAGTCGCTCTGCCAGGGAGAAACATACTATTGCTTGTTGGATCTCCAGCTTGTATTGGCAGTTACAGATACATTACCAGAACACTCTCAAATACATCTGCCATGCATTCTGATCCCAGGTGTGTGTTCCATCAGATTCTCAATGCAAATTCACTATCTTAATTTGGAGATATTTCCAAGAATATTAACAGTTTGATCTTATGGAATCACTGAATTACTGAAACATCTATGGAAATTATCATCCCTTTTACTGCATGGAAGATCTGTTGTCAGTCCCAGTCAGGAAATGGGGTTTGTTCCCCCTCAGGGTGATAATCCTGTTCCCTGAGTTCCTGTGTATCCAGTCTGTACAGACTGCATGTGTTATGGCAGTGTAAGAAAGGCTGCTGCTGCTGCTCCTGGAATTCCAGGTGTCCTTCACAAACTGTAGGCAGAAGCAACAGCTATCCTGAACAAATCTAGGGGTTTCAAGTGTTGTCCTGACTCAGTGGTGGCCTTTCAGTTGGAGTAGCTGGAACCTTACTGCTTACTTTTGCTGAGTTGATTAATAAAAATTATTTATTACACAAATCCTTTCTGTTGACAAGTTAAAATGGAGCCTCATCTTTCACATCTCCCTGAAGATTGCCACCTTGTGAGATTGAAAATACTCATTAAATTCCATCACCAGACAGGCACAAATGAGAGGGCGATTGTTTTTAAGCATGTGAAGGGAATCATTGGTAAACTCATTTGTTTGGATATCATTAACAGAACAATCGGAGAAGATCTCCAGGGGGTCCTCCTGACCTTTGCTCGCAATCTCTTCATCATCCATCAAGAAATATCAGCACCTAATATGCAAGGCGAGACCAATTTTAAGGTGAGGTGTTAATTAACTAACGATCCTGGTTAATTTCTGTACAAGGGCTGAAAATACCTCATGCTGTATCATAAACAAGTGCTAAACCATTCCTTTCTTATTGCTAGCAGTGTGTGTTTTACAGTGTCTGGGTCAATATAGTAAGTCTCCCCATGAACCTGTTAGTTAAATCTAAGTTTGAAACTTTTCCTTTGAGAAGAGGCATACTCCAGCGTGAAGTTACTTGCAGTGTAACGCTCCTGATCATCCCTTGTGAGGAGGAACGAGCTCTGCCACACTTGTCCCTTTTATTTTACAGAGATACCATCAAGGTAGGAATCTTAAATTAGAAACAAACCTCTCAGTTTATAATAGCTCCTTAGATAATTAACACTGATTTCTTTTAAGCAGGCAGGCACTGAGTTCCAGGAGCTCACATCTTTCACCCTGCTGTCAATATCACGGGTCAATTTTGCTCCCAGTATTTCTCTGCTCTCAGAACCTGCCCTCAGCACCCATCCCTGCGTGCTGGGGGGTGCTCTGGGGTGCTGCAGGGGTAAGTGGGATGGAATGCAGGGGCTCAGCACACTGGGAACGTTCCCCCAGGAGCACCCACCTTTACTGGGAAGCTGCTTTGCGACGACCTCGCTGACAAAAAGACAGTGAAGCAATAATGAATCCCACCCCGTGCCCTGGCACAGCACTCATTACAATGCTGCTTTCTGATTCCAGAGAATAGCTAAACTTTCCAGAGGGAATTCTTCTGCTAAACTGTATCACCTGGAACTTTATGAAAAATTTCCAAGGTTCTATCTGGAAGTGTTCTGTAGGAAGGTGAAGGGGAGCACCGTGTTGCAGATTCCTTTCTTAAATCACATCATTTCTATCAGACCCTTTCCAGTGTTAAACTCTGTTTTCCTCTGGCAAGTGGAGTGTGAAACGACAGTTTTAAAGAAGATATAATTAAATTTCAACATGGTGCAGAATAAACCAAAATAAACCCAACCCTTATTTGAAAATGAAGGAAAAGCAACCATTGAGGAAAAATAAAGAGGGAACTCTTCTTCTAGTGAGTTAACCATGATTTACATGTGAAGTAAAACACCTGTTAGTTAATTAGAAGTACAAATTGCAATGAATTGGATTTTTTTTTATTTACCTGTACATATTTACTAATAATTCCCCCAACTTTCCCCAAAGTAATAGTAAATATGAGTGGTGCATCATGTCCTGGGTAACACTGGTTACCTTTTTGAGGCGAGTACTGCCAGCTGTGCGTTTTGGCTGCTGGATTTCATTATAATGCCCATTAAATAACTTGTATTCCTTCAATCTGTTACAGATGGCAATTCAAGATATTGAAGCAATTCTAGGAATTACAGCAGAAAACAAACTGAAATTGTAAGAAGAGCAACCTTGGAAAGCAGATGCTTTGGAAGAATAGTTAACAGAAAATGTTTAAGTGCCTTATTCTTTATGCTTCTGGAAATGCTTTCTCATCTGTAAGAACAGGTTTGGTTTCCCTTTCGTGCTGGCACATGAAGCAATATGAACTGAGATGGTACGTTGCCATGATTTCTGAGTGCAGTGTTTAGAGGAATATTCCTTCTTGCACAAAAATAAACTGTTGGAAAGCAGAGGATCATCATAAAACGCTCCTGATGTTGGTGCTGGCATTCCTGGAGTACACTCTTTGGGTGTAAAATCTTATTAATACAAACATTACCTCTAAGGCAGAGGAAACAGTCTGCTCTGACCTGCAGAGCACAGACCTTAGCATTTTACCAAGTGATTCCTCTATCAAGCCTACAGCTTGGAACAATCCTTAACATATCTCCATAAAGACAGGTTCATAAACACACACAATCCACTCCATCCCTAAAAAATTCTCCCATGGGCTCATTATCCTCCCCGCTAAAGCCAGTGCCTTAAGCATAGCGTGCATTTATTTGCCTTCAACTTCCAGGAATGGGATCTTGTTATGTCTTTTGTCTGAGAAGCCAAGAAATGTTCACTCCATGCTGCCTCTCTGTGGGATGAACTCTTCTGTTCCTTGTGTCAGAACTTCAGAGTTGGGTTCAGTCTGCTGACAGCCCTGCAGAAGTGGTGTAGCCCAACCTCGGTATCCCAGGAGGAAAAGGCTGCTTGCTTCTTGTTTATATGCCCTGGGGTATACAGGGAGGGATCTCGCTGTCTTTGTCAGACTACATACTCTATTGAAGAGAGTCCTGTGACCCTAAATTCCTTTTCAAACCTATTGTCTTCTAAAATACAGGCTTCCAACAGGGAAGTGGGTCCAGTGTTCTGCCTGTAAGTAAAAGACGCTTAAAAGCCATCTTACCAGTGAGGCCAGCAACCCAGATTCCTCTTCAGAACTGACTGTCCTGTTACCATTCCACTCTTTCTTTTGTTACCTACAGGTTTTTGCAGCAGCTGTTTCATGCCCAAATCACCAAAAGTACCAGCAACAGGACTAGTTCAACAACAGACCCCCGGGGACCATTAGAATTGTACCACAATTCCCAGTGTACCACACCTTTTGTGGATCTGTCTGTCAGACAGGTTCTCTGTTGCAGACACCTTTTTATCAGAATTGCTGTGCACTGTTAGGCTGAAGGACAACAGTTACACCTGTAGAATTACCTTTATCCATCCAATCCCAGTATCCTGAGATGCCACATTGCAAATGTTGCTATGGAAGAGTGCATCTTCTCCACTGGATGGATACTGGTGTCCCAAGCACGGCATGTACCCTTGACATAACTTCCCAAAAAGCTCAGGAAAAGCCAGTTTTTAAGACAAATAATCAATGTGACCAAGCAGGTGCAGATCAGTGAGCAGTTTTTCTGATGTCCAAGTCTTTGATGCACTAGCTTCATACATTATCTTTTGTGTCAGCCTTTTTCTCTTCTGCTCTGGCCATGGAAATAATTAATTGCAGATGAGAACATCTGCATAAATGCTGAGCCTTGTTTCAAATAAACACCTAAAATATTTTTGTTTAATTCTTGTTTGGTTTTGTTCCTCTCTTATGTGTAATCTCCCTTCTGGGTTTTGGATGTACAAGAGCCCACACAGATTTTTTTAAAACGTTAAGTTTAGCCAGTGAATGAATGTCCTGGAAGTCTTTATGGTTAGAAAGTAACAGGAACACCAAGTTGAGGAAGGGAGTGAAACACTTTGCTTATGAGGACAGGCTGAGGGAGCTGGGCCTCTTCAGCTTGGAGGAGGCTGAGGTGTGACCTCATGAATGTCTATAGATAGGCAAAGGGTGAGAAGCAGGAGGCTGGAGCCAGGCTCTGCTCAGGGGTGGCAGCGACAGGACAAGGGGCAGTGAGTGTGAGCTGGAGCAGAGGAAGCTCCATGGGAATGTCAGGAGGAACTTGGTCACTGTGAGGGTGTTGGAGCCCTGGGACAGGCTGCCCAGAGAGGTTGGAGAGTCTCCTTCTCTGGAGACATTCAGACCCCCCTGGATGTGTTCCTGTGGGATTTAGTCTGGGTGACCCTGCTCTGGCAGGGGGTGGGACTGGATGAGCTTTCAAGGTCCCTTCCAACTCCTAACATTCTGGGATTCTGTAATTTTTGGCTGTGGCGGGTACAATGATCTCTCACCTGCCAAGAAATAATAAGACAAAAAACATAGAGCATTTGTTTATTAAATCTTTCCTCAAGATGCAATGTATTTGTTCTCTGTTCTACTTTGTGGGGCTGCAGCACAGTGTGTAGCACTTTTTCCTCAGCATGTTTCTAATGCACTCCCTCCTCTATTACTGCCAAGAAGCTCTTTGTAAATTTCTCACCTAGCTTAGTGCCCAAGCCATAAAATGTCCCAGTTTGGGCAGCAGGAGCAATATCCTGAGGGAAAAAGAGGCATAGGAGAGACAGCTAGTTACTTAAGGGTTAAGGAAAATTAAGCCTTGATCCAAGCCAGAACAACATAAGGTCTGAGAGGCTCATTAGTTCACTGGCACTTAATAGACTGCAGTGTCCTAGGAGTAAAGGAAACCTGCACTTCCCTATGTCTTTGTTCTATCCTGACAAAAGAAAACTGTACCTGTTTTTGCAGGGAACAAGTGATCTGAAAGTTCCCGTGGTGAGGGAGATTTCTCAGTATATGCAAAGTGTGAAATGTATTTTGAGGGGGAAAAAAGTTTTTAATTACTATTAACACTTCTGAGCGTTGAGCTGAGGGAAGGATTGAAACCATTTTACAGTCTCTCACATTCAACTCCCATGCTGCTGGTGCCAAAAATGTAATTTTTTTAGGAATGCAGCAGAAATAAAATGAAATTACAGTCAGGAATAGAGTCAGGATTCTCCTGTTCACACAGCTGGATTATTTATTCCCACTCTGTAAGGAGTAATAGAGTTCTTGAACTGCATCTTGAATTTCAGAATATGATCCAGACTGGGAAGAAGACAGAGCAAGAGGGAGTCACAAGATGAAAGGTGGCCTAGGCGTGGCTGCTCAGCAGAAACTGCACAAGAATTCTGCAGCTAATGCCAGTGACAGCCCCAGCGGGTTCCCCAGCTGCAAGCTGTGGAGGAATGCTTGTGGGAGGAGATGAGGGGCAGTGGGGCTTGGCATCGACTGCAGAAGATGCAGGCAATGAAAATAAGGGATTCGCACTCCTGATGGGCCAGAGCTGCCCATGAAGGAGTGTGTTCAGTTGACAGAACTTCATGGATCTTGTTTTTGCAAGAACTGACATGCTGTGGTGCATGTGCTCCCTGGTTTGGGTCATTCTCCTCCGAGAATGTTCCCTGGAGCTGATACTGGAAACTCGGTCTCCCTTTCTAGGTATTCAGGTTTAAAGCTCTGCTAAAAAAAATGAAGGGGGGTGGGGGGTAGGGAAGGCATTCAGCCCACGTTTTCATATTTAGAATGAAAACTAAGAGCATATAAAGCAGTCCATCAGCACACCCACTTCCAGATGGCTTCAAAAGAAAGTATTCACCCTACCCATTTCCTGAGAGATCTGATTCAGGTGGTCCAGGAGAATTTGCCACCTTCCATCTAGATTAAGGGAACAAATCCCTGGAATTTTAAGGCTAACCTGATCCTCAGCTTCTCATGGTGATTACCTAACATAGCTTCCCATTAACACATCCCCTGTCGCAGACCTTAGGTACCCCTCTCACAGGTCCTCTGTATTTCACTTCAGAATATATGTTTTGTTACTACAATTGGGCACTAAAGATTAGGTACTACAATCATTGTCAGTGATGAATGTAATTTAATGCATCATCTGAACTGCAGAATGGTTAGCCTGGCTCTTAGCTCCATCACAAAGATGTGTGTATCAGGAGACTGTTTTGAAGTAAAATTGATCAGACTACACCAAAATCCAGTGAACACAGGGACCTGAACAGCACGACCAAACGCAAGTAGCAGAAGACATCTGGAAGACTGAAGAGGCTGCCCAGGAAGGGATTTGGTCACCTTTCCTAGGTGTGTTTTAAAAAAGGGTAGATGAGGTACTTAGGAATATGGTTTAGCACAGGACAGGGATGGTTGGACTCGATGATCTTAAAGGTCTTTTCCAACCTGGTGATTCTGTGACTGCTTCATCATACTTCCAGCCTCATCTGTAGGGTGCTTGGTCATGATTCTTGCACACATTTGTAGCATGCAATGTTTTGCTAATGCATTTGTAAATACAGATGCTGCTTCATTCCACCTGTAGCATGTTGTGCAAGTAGAGGCACGCCTACATTCTTTCAACCAGTGCATGGCTATATCATCAGCTGCAGGACTTTTCCCTGCCTCTCACACTTTTTTAACAGTAAGAGCAACACAAAACCAACTGCAAAGTAACTTGAAATAAATATTTCTAAAAATCAAAGTAATGGTTGTGTGTGTGTGCTTCATAGGAGGTAATTCCACCCACAAAGCTTAACACTGAAGTACCACACAGTAGTTCAGCTCCTAGCCACTGTGAGCCAACAGCGTCGGGTTCCAACTTGCCTGTCCTCTTTGCTGCCACTAAAAATAAATAAATAACTCATTATTAAAGCTAACTATGTGTCTATTAATTATCGGGAGGTGAGCCTGAGGCAAATGTGTTACTGGTGACGGTTAACAATTGCTGGTTCTGCACACACATCGTAGGTTCGTGGATAAACAGGGCATGGTGTTGGGCAGCAAGCCATGAATTAGCCCGTTGGTACCTCGCAGCTCGATGGTTTTGCAAGGTTTGAGGCACTGCTTGCAGCTATTACAGAATTGTTTCGTTTCTCCGTTTACTCCTCTGTGCATTTTTTTCCCCCGTTTGGCAGTTCAAAACTTCACCTTTTGTTCGGAAAAATCCCAGGTGATTTTAAAGCGTGAACCGCCTTCGAAGAACGGTTTTCAATCTGAATCCCGCGCTGCGCCTCACCGAGTGACACGGCGGCAGCGGAACGCTGCCCGGGACGGCTGCGGCTCCAGCGGCGGCGGGAACGCGGACACGTCTGCCTTTGCCATCTTCTCCCGGGCTGCAGCGAGCGCTATCGAGCGCCTCTCGGCAGGGACGACCGGCCGCTTTTGCTCGGTGTTAGGCAGGACACCCTCTTCGCTCCCCGGGGGCGCCTCAGCCGGCTCCTACCTCGCCTCATCGGGCTCTACTGCCAGCTTTCCCGGGGCTCCCCCTCCTCAGACTCTTCTCTCATCTCAGGGAGCCGTACGCACTAGGCCGCCCCGCTCGCCTTCGCGCCCACGGAAAACACCCAGGCCGGGCCAGCCCCACTCCGGAGACCCGTCCCGCGGCCGCCACCGGGGTGACCCCGCTGCCACCGCCTCTTCCCGCCCTCCGGCGGGCGGGCGGCCGGCGCAGGCGCGGAGGTGGCGCAGGCGCGGGGGCCGGAGCCGTGGGTGCGGGAGAAGGCGTGCGGGGCGGGGAGAGGGGGCCCGCGGGATGCGGGCGCTGCAGCGGTTGCATGAGGCGGTGGTGGGGCTGTTGCTGCTGAAGTGGGGCGCGTCGGCGACCTCCCGTCCCGCCGCCTCGGAAGTGCTGAGCCAGCACCTGCGGCAGCGCGGCCTGCCCCACTGGACCTCGTACTGCGTCAAGTACAGCGCGGTGCGCAACGACCAGTTCGGCCTCTCCCACTTCAACTGGCGGGTGAATGGCGTCAACTACCACATCCTGCGCACCGGCTGCTTCCCCTTCATCAAGTACCACTGCTCCCGTGCCGCCCCGCGGGACCTGGCGCTGGAGAACGCCGTCTTCACCGCCCTCAAGGTCCTCAACGCCGGTGAGTTGCGTCCCGAGCCGGCTCTGCGGCCTCCCCTCGGCGGCGGTGAGGCGGGCGGAGAGGCGCTGCCCCTCGGCTCTTGCGGGCGGAGCGAGGGGCTTGAGGCGGGCGGGCTGTGCCCCTCGCGGGAGGAACGGCCGCGGGGAGGCGGCCGCGGGGCCGAGGCTGAGGTAAAAACAGGTGGGAGTCGCGCGTCCCTGGAGCCGGCCCGGGGAGGCTGCGACCGGGGACCTGCCGGGCAGCTTCGGGTGCGGGCAGCTCCGCTCCGCTCCCCCCGAGCTGAAGGAACCCCCGCCGAGTCGGACCGGGCGGCGTTAGGCACAGCCGAAGGAAAGCAAACCGGCGCTCCGGGAGCGGAGCTGCGGATCGATGAGCTTCGGGGCCTCCCGGGTCCCTGCCCAGCTCTGAGGCAGGAAAACGAAACCGCCTTCAAGCAAACGAGGCATCGCCGGTCGCCGGAGTGGCTGCCATCGTCCCCGTACGGATCCTCGTCCACCCGAAACCCGTGTTCTCTTTCCGCGGGTGGAGCTCTGTCCCCGGAGCCCAACACACGAGCGCCGGAGGAAGCGAAACAGTTCGTTCTGTAGACAGCGCCCGGGCTGATGCTTTGCATCTCGCACTCGGGGAGAGCCCGGCGCAGGGACAGCGGTTGTGAAGTGCTGCCGCTTAGGAATAAAACCGCTCGACCGGTACCTTACGAATGTAAACACGCGTGTAGATAAGTATTGCAAGACACTGTTATTGAAAACTTGGTGTACTTATTTCAGTGGTGACAGTCACATAGCTAATTTAATCCGTTCCTTGCTTTCATATTTCATTTTAAAAATTAATTCTCTTTGCAAGACTTCAGTGATGTTTTACAGATGCATCTGCTAGTAGTCTTCCTCTTTTGATCTCTCCAACTGACCTAGTGCAGCATAGAACGACAGAGATTGATTTCTTAATAACAACTTTAAATCTGATTTCATTTTCCCCTCTACATACAGTCAGACCTTTGATCTGCCCCATCTTTCTTGGCGCTACCCTTTGTGTTCCGTGTTTAGATAATTGGCAAGCATGGTTAAAAACTCAACACATCCCTTTTCTGAGAATCTAGCTTAAGCACCTGGGTAACTTCATGTTAAATTTGGTGCTTCTGTACCTTGCTGAATTCAGGGCATAAATCCATCTCATTTTTTTTCCCCTAAATTAAGTAAAGGCATGGAGTTATCTGTAATAGACGGGTAGCTCGGCAGTGCTAAAATTGATGGCACGTTTTATATATGTACCTTTCTACTCATTCCAGTTCTGTTGGAGTTGATAGTCTTGACGACTGAGCTGATTTTCCCAAAAAAGAGTTTCATGGTGATCGGGGAAGACCCTGCCAGTTTTCCTTCCTCTCTCTACTCTGACAGAGAGGCAGATGCTGAACTTGTAACTAAGTGGATGCCCAGGGAGTTTGTGTTTGAGTGTTTGGATATATATTTAAATCACTAGAAATCAGGCTGTGTACATGACCATGTTTCCCTTCTTTCATGCTGCTATCCTCCCGCTTTCTTTTTCTGTTAATTCCTGTGTATTTCTGCATCCCTTGAACAGCTTTCAGGTCCTTGTGTGCTCGATACACATGAAGGGTATTAGATAGCCGCTTGTAAGCGTTTCAGTAAAGGCAAAATGTTGGTAAGGCAGCTTTGACAGGAATGCGTGTCCTCTAATTTCTTTTTAGAGTCATTACTCTCTACTCTTGATGGGTGGTTTCAGTTTTCCTGCCTTGCTATCTTTGTGTGTAACGTGTTTTTGTCTTTTCTTAGGCATCCCAACTTTACTATATGGAATTGGCTCCTGGTTCTTTGTCAGTGTCACAGAGACTGTTCATACGAGTCGCGGCCCAGTTACTATTTATTTTCTAATTAAAGAAGATGAAGGAGCAATGTACTGAAATCACCCACTCCGGTACCTGTCACTTGGTGGGTTTCTGCGTTGCAGCTTCTACAAATACCTGCTCCCTTTGACTAAAAAGAGCTGAAGGCAACTGTTTTGTTTTTTACAGTGTGTTCTTTTGCTTACCATGCTGCTTTTGGGAAACTTCACAGACTTTTTGGTCATAAGAGATCTATTTTTGCAGAGGTTAGTAAAGTTGAAAAAGTAGAAACCTTGGGAAAAAGAGTATTTCCAAGGATATTAGAATTTACTGATTTCAGTGACTAGTCCTGCTGAACAAACTTGAGATAATCGAAAGAGGTGCATCTACCAACTCACAGAACAAAATGTAGTACATGGGCAGAGAAACTGAGAATAACTAGAGACATTTTCAGAACATCTCTAAAAAGATGAAGCTGCTGTGGTTTAGACTCTTGGCTTGATGTTTCATACTGCATTCATTGTCATCGTCGCAAGCATGTTTGAGTGACTCCATGGCACCGACTAATCACAATTGTCTGGAGGACATTTTGAGGGGAAAAATAACCACCTCAAGAAGTTAAAAATTACTGTACTGCATTTATTTATGTTGTATTTAAATAAAATATCTAAAATATGGTTTATGCTTGTATTTTTTTGCAATTCTTGAGCTCCTGATATCTGTGTTTTGGGGTTTTATTTTCCCCTTGGTAAGGAACAAAACCTCAGTAATCTAGAAGATTTAGTCCCTTGTGCTATTTTACAAATTGTTGGTATATTTAATTAATATAGGAGAACAAGAATAATACTACCCTTATTTTTTTTTTGCTGCAAAGTTACTGACTTCTCAGGCTGTAATGGGCACGTAGATGATGGACTGACCGAAATTCATTGAGAAACCTGGACAAAGAGAAAAGCTTTTTAGGGAATCATTGGATAGTAAACTCAAACAGCAGTAATGTCTGGACAGTATATATTCCTGGTCCTTGTTTTTAGTGCCAGCAAGCAATACTGCCTGTACCACATCTCAGCCTGGTGATGCACGTTGTTTATTCTAGTTTCCGTAAGTAGGAAGATAAATGTAAAACGGGTAGGTACTGGTTTTGGGTGATCCCTATTCCTACATAAATGATTATCAAGCTATGACTGCAGTATAATTTGATTCAAGTAGTTTTTTACTTAATTTCAGATAATGTGTTTCCCACTTAATGAAGGCATACATGTGGTTTTTCTAAAAGCAACGCTAAATCTTTAATCAGAGGAACGCTTGCACCGTTCAGTTTAATTTTGGAAAATATTCTTGATGTGAGTTAAGTGCATCTCAAAGATGAAGAGGAGGGTAGTGTAAGAAGCCTCATTAATAATAAAAATGACTGTTAACATTTTCCTAGAGCTGATTTTTCACTGTATTGAATATAAAGTTGAACGACTGCGGCTCATAAGTTTAAAGTCAAATACTGCTCATTCATTGCCACGGATCTTGTCGATACCTTGCTGTAAAGGTTCAGTCTCAACATGAGGTTGATAAAATGGTTTTTAATTACCAGACTATAAATACAGCTCTTCATTGGAGTTGCACCTCCACTCACTGCAGCTTGTTTGATTTCTGATAATGTGTACTGCTGACTTTGCTTACCTGTTTTTCAATAAACCCAGGCAACACGACTCCTTGTCCATACAGTGATGGGCAAGTCTCCTTAGAGAACATCTTTGACAAACTACCCTATTGATTACTGCAATTCTGCCCTGCTTGCAGCATTAAATAGAGACTTGATTTCTTGTTCAATGATCTTGCTGTGTAACAATTAAGCAAATGTAATATTTTCTTGTATTACATGAAAATCAATAGACCTCTTGCTCTTATGAAGTTGATCATGCTAAAGGATGAACTAGAAGATGTCCAAGGGCAGAGTGCAAATATAGTATCATTCATTCACTAAGGCTTGTGTGTGACCTGTGCTCGTATGTCAGAAGGAAAATATGCTATTTATAAGGGATAACACTGGAGTTGCTAAATCATGACCAAAAAAAAAAAAGATGCAAGTATGTATATAAACCTCTGTTTTTGCTATAAATGCCTACTTGGTGTCTTTTTTTTACCACTTAAGCTTTGGCCTGAACTCCAGGTGGAAATGCTGAGGGCCAAGCAGATTCCTACCAGCTTGTGTAAAACATGTCTGTAAGGCTCTGGGAAACACAGGCACAGTGAGCAAGGATGAGCATACAGCGTGTAGCTTTCAGCTGAGCCTCTGCTGCCTTACCTTCCTCATCCCCATCATGGCAAACTCCTGCCTCAAAGGAGTTGGCTCTGAACGGGACAATCCAGCATGGGAAGAGCAGCAGGGTCTTCTGTGGCAGAGAACTCCAGTGTTTAACTAAAGAGCATCCCTGAGGTGAGCTTTACGGGTGAGTTGCTACTGGTTGAACTGGTTGAAGGTGGGTTAGTGGCATGTGTACCACCTAACTGCTTTCTTGGAAGGTCCTTTCAGGTTGTCCAGTAACCCATCTGCAGGTAACCAAGCTTTGTTAATTCCTCTGGCCCACACTAACTGATTTGCAAGTGTTTTTAAGTAGCAACTTCCTTTCTGTATGCGTTATACTGTGTGCATGTTGTGTATGCAACATCTACTGATGTTGACTTTTTTACTAGATGATTGAGCTACAGAATGACCCTTAACTTTTTATGTATTTAATCTCCATTTCCATTTGAAATAAAGTGTGGTTTGTCTTGTAAGTCTGGCCTTAATTATCTCTCTACTGTATTCAGGAATGATGTTTAAATGAGTGGGAGATGACATAAAAAGGCAGAGAGCTTTGTTTCACCTCACTTAACAACTACTTCAGGTAAATGAAACCTTAGTCTAAACCCAGAGGATCGAGTAGCTACTTCTTGTAGCAGTCTTTTTAAACAGTAATGACTACTGGGGGCATCTTAACCTAAACGAGCGCTTAGCATTACATCTTACCCAGGTCAACGGTCTCAGGTATCCGAGTTAAACTGTGTTACTGTAAATTAATGGAAAATGTAACTGCGCTTTGCTGAAAGATCAATGTCCAATAAAGGCTTCACAATCAAATCTTGTTGCAATGATTGAGGTCCTTAATTGCCTTTCAAAGATAAGGTGGTAATCAACATAGGTTTAACTGATCTTTTTTACCAGTTCAATTACATGCTAATGACTACAGCCAAGTCAGGATCTTTAACTACTTATACTTATTAAATCTTATGTTTGTTGTGAAAAATTACTTAAGCCACACAATCGATAAAACCCAGGTCTTAATTACTATATTTCACTTTTACACCTTTTTGTATGTTTGACAGATGTTTCACTGGAGACTGCGTAGTGCTAACGATAGTACCCCAAGAAACACTGTTTTCTGCTACTGTCTGCTCCTCCAAATTGTGGTAACACAGGGGTGCTTGTGTGTTTTAGTGATGTTATGTGACTGGTGATGCAAATGATGTTCCAGGCAGCATATTGTACCTAAATACCATTTTTGGATGTAATAGCACTCCTCCCGGTCCTAGATGTACTACTTGCTGACCTTCAGGTAGACACAGTTTCAACTTGAAGTTCTCAATTTTTTTCCCTAATGTACATTAATACTAGATTTAGCTAGTAGTAAGGATTGGTATGCCCAGTTCTTTACGATTAGTACTCACACTGTCTCAAAAATAAGTTGCTGTGTCCCCTTGTCAATCCCCTTTCTTTTCCTGAAGCAATATCCAGTGTTTTCTCCAATCTTCAGATAATCCTGGAACCAACTCGCCTTTTGTTGACTCAAGCAGAAGTTAGATCTGTCGTTAACTTCCCTGTGTGGTTGACCTGCTGTAATTCTGAGTGTGTTGGAGCATTAGGTAGAAACTTCTTTTCTATTTAGATTTGCTTTGATCTTGGTTTTTACATTTCTGTGCTCGCTCTGCATGCAACAGTTGGCAGGCGTGAAGAGATCTTTCTCGAGACTCTCACAAAGTAGCGCAGCCATGTCCCAAATTTAACCACGAGCTCTCTAACAGGGATGTCCCCGTGTTTCTGTGCCAGCCTGAGCCCTCAGTTGTGCTTCCTTAGGCTCACCAGCCACACTTGTGCCCAATGAACAGTGCAAATACTGAAAATCTGTAAAACCCAAAAGAATCTGTAAACCAGTAAGTAAATCAATAACCTCCACCTTAATTTGAGGTAATCATATGATTGTCTGTCTGAACTCTTATGTGAAAGGACACTGGTTTCAGCCAATTTAATCACCCATCATCAGAGACAAAGGTTACTCTCTTTCATTTCTAAAAACAAGTTGGAAAAGGGATGAGACCAAACCATGTGGAACTTCTGGAGCTGCGGTGCGAAATGGGAGAGGAGGAAACTTTGATCCACTGACAAATGGTCTGAGCAATTGAGAGACTTCAGCAAGGGCAGTCTCAGTGGAACCATGGGGCTGGGTGGGGTTCAGATGGAGGAGGATGGATGGATGTCTAGAACAGAACTGAGAACGGGCAAAAAATGACAGGTTTGGGGAATCTGCTTGTTTCTGCTTGGTACTCTTCAGCTCTGAGTATTCTTAAACCTACTGATGATACTCCTTCCATTACTCACCCTTCCCAGAAAAGGAGAACAAGAGTCCAGAGTTCATTCTTCCAGCACTCAAAAGGGTTAAGGCTTTTTTTTTTTTTTTGTCATGGACAGATTTAAAATTTCTGATGAAAAAGAATTTATTAGAATCACTCTACAGGTGAGAAAAGCGAAGTGGAAAAAATGTGAGCTAAGGAAAAAGTGGTAAAAAGATCCTTGTCTAAACCTCTTTGCAAACCATAATTATAGATCTCCTCGATGCACGTTATTATTGAATGAAACTTAGGGGCTTCTTAATAGCCGAATGCCCTCAGGCCTCTGGTTTAGACCAACTCTGCCTGAAACAAAGATTTTGCTTCATGTATTATTTACTTCAGCCATTTAATTTAAATTGGCTTTTGCTGTAACTCCTTAATCATGTTCGCTACAGAGAAGTAAGTTAATAAGTCTGCAAGTTGTCTTGATTTTTATCCCAAAATATACATATTTATGGGAGTAGATGTCACGTTTCACTTTCTTGGGCTGAACTGTTCAGTTTAAAAGCAGCTAAGAAAAAGCAGCAGCTTTGGTACTGCAGTGAGGGGGATGTAGAATAAAACTTGTCACTAATACATTCCAAGTTTATTTAAAAGATTGTTTTGATTTCTGGAAAACAAGCTGCTCTTACTGTGGTTTTTAAATAAAGTACGTGTGCAGCAGCACATCAAAACTTGCATTAATGATTGGGACACTCCGTGTTAATTACTGACCTTTGTGAATTAGTAAGTGAATAAATATGGCTGAAATACAGAGGGCTGATGTATCACAAAATATGTGTAACTCTGATGAGTGGAGTTTTACCTCAATTGTTTGTGCTAATGCATTGTAGTGTGCTAGTAAATGCACCGTAATAGGTTTGGATCAAGGAACGATGGCCGCATCTGCAACAGACTGTATGAGATCTGAGTTCAAGTTATGAATGAGCCAGACTAATTACTGTTTTCAGTGACGAGGTTGGCTTACAGAAACCCCAAATAAGTATCTGATCAGCATTTAAAAAATTACAAAATACAGGGGAAACCCCTAAGGTTTGAAACGATGGAATACTCCGTGTTGTAAGCTAGGCAGTGTGGATGCATCATGGTCCCTGTACAGTACACATGGCTCAGGGTGATCTTAATAGCAGTATCATCCCTTTGAGCGCAGTTTATGAGCCCTGTACTAGTTCATTATAAGCCAAATGTATCCCTTTCGTGATATCAATAATCCTAATAGAATTAAAATGGTAAAACATGATTAAAAGCCAACCCTCAGACAAAAAGTCTGATGAAGGAAACCTTGAAGTTTAAAATGCAGACTTTCAAACAGCCCAGTTTTAAAGAGCACTTGACGTTTTTGAACAAGATGCTAAAACATTGCAAAGTCAAACCTATTTTTATTCTTACAAGAAGAAATGCCATTAGATCCAATTGTTACACGCTCAGTGATTCATGGGCCTGGTTATGTATGTGCTTTGTGATAGATGAATAATTTAGTAAGAAAAATCACAATAATTTTGTTGTTACTCAAGAATTTATAGGTTGACAGGAAAAACAATTATGCCGCCCCTGAAGCCGGTCTGATGGGGTGCAGGAACATCATTAATGATGCACAACCATTTTTGCTCAATCCAACTGGAATAGTTTACGTTGTCATTTTTTTCCCAGTAATTGTGTATCCCACCCAGTTGTATTCTGCTTTATTTCCAGAGATGTGTCTAATTTAAAGCAAGGACGAAGCATTTAATAATTCAGCCTAAAATCGAGGTTGCTGTTGGTTGGGGTTTTGGGGTGGTGGTGTGGGGTTGGGCTTTTTTTTCAGCTGAAGATGGGTTTACTAAGAGAAAGAGTTTTAAAGGATCTGTTTGGGGCCAGATTCTGCTCCTGCTGAATTGAAAGCAAGATCAATTTATTTCCTGATACTTGGTTCTCCAACAGTCACTTGCCTCTTATTCCAGACAGCCTCTGTAAAGCGTTTCTGCCCATTCAAGCCCATGTAAAGTCACTGCAAGGGGTAGCAAGAAGGCGCAGAAGGAACACAGGTCATTCCATGCAAGTTTTAATGTGGATTTTAGGGAATCTTCATCTGTACATGTATTGATCAAGCTGTTACACTTGGGTGGTTTTGTCCTGGGAGATGCATTTTAGAGAAGCGTATGTTTAGAAAGCCTGGATGCTGTTGACCTACTTTTTTTTCAGGAGCCTAAGGGAATGCGGTTTGCTGCACTCGCTGGCAGTCTGAAGATGTGGGAAGGGGAAAAAAAAGGTGAATTTTTCCATGCTATGTTAATTTTATCAACATAGAAAATCATGTTTTAATCTCTTAAAAAAAAATACATGAAAGTATGTGCTACTAAAGCAATGTTAAGGTGCTGTTTTCCCTAGGAAATGAAGAGCTTAACCTCTGTTAGGTGTAATACCTACCCAGAAACTGGTACAGGGAAGAAGCAGAGATGATAAATTGAATTTAGCAAACCAAGGACTTGCATTCAGATTCTGCCTCTTCTGAGTGTGTTTTGTATGCTGTACCAGAATTACATGTAAACCAGTAAGTCCTGGCAACACAGTATTCCAAAATATTTGTGATAGTTAAAATGCTGAGTAATATTTAGCACTGTAGTTAACAAATGTTACCTATTTAGTTAAATGCATCCTATTCCTATGTTATTGCTGGGTAAATTCTAGTAGTACCAAGGTTAAAATTTCCCAGAGATGCTGAGTAGGAGCTCTACTGAGAACACAGCACTTCATGACTCCATCCTCAGATTCCTCCCTGTGCCTCGCTTCCCTCTCTCCATGGGTCAGAGCACAGGACTAGGGGAAAAACCTGTCAGGATCCTCATGCTCATGGTTGTGTGCTTCAGCTCCTGATACAACCCAGTGCAACATGTGTAATTTACCTGCTTTTGTTTCCTTTGAATATTTACAAGGGGTGTATTGTAAGGTTTATAATAAAAATAGCAGGTAGTGTGTAAGTCAAGAAGTGCTGAATAAAGAGGATGATGTCGGTTCCCAGTGCTGCTTTTTTCACCTGCGTTGGACCAATTCACTGGAGATTGAGCTCATACATCCCTCTGCCAGTGGCAAGGAAAACCTCCTAGAAACAGGTCCTGGAGCAGGAATAGTCAGGGATGAGGCCAGGGGAGTCAGCTCTCTTCCTACAGAGAAGCTCTCTTCCTGTGGTAGTGGGAAGATAGAAAATTACTTGTGTGAGAGAACTTCCTTCGCAGTGGGAATTAGAGAGGCAAACAAGTAATAACTTACTTCTTACTTTTTGAGGGCCTTACAAATTACCATGATAACAGTGGTCCAGGCGGTCAGTGGGGGACAGCATTTTTTCCACAGCACTCGCCAATACTCCTGTGAGATTCCATAGTGTAGCAAATCTAATAATTACAGTATTCTTCCCAGTCAGCATTCTACTTTTCCTTGAAAACAAATATTTCTTTACGTGACCATCCACAGATCTCCTCTGTCCTCTCTAACGGCAGCGGAAAGCAGCAGAGAGCAGCAGCAGACTGCAGCGAGACAGTTGTTCTGCCTGTAGCACAAAACCAGCCTGGAAGACAGGGACACTGATGGAAGGTATTTCCCCCACAGAAATAATAATAGAATTTAGAGAAAGTCACAGGCTTCCTCCTCCTCCTGTAATTAAAGCAGTGATAGATTGTTTCTTTGTAGATTTCGAATGTTATCTCATTGTGGACAAGCGATAATGTTGGATATGTAATTACAAATAGGAAATCCGTGCATCTTTCTTGCTGACAGCTCATCATCTGGATTTAGTGAAGAAAATCAGACCCCTTAATTATTTTTTTTCTGTGGCTTTTTGGAATTCTTGGACTTCCTGTGTTGGGAACTTTTAAAGAGGAGGTTCTCGGGTCTGTCAAGTACTGAACTTCAAGAATATTTTATTATGCATATTAAAAAAACCTGTGTTCTTGCTACCCAGATTTTTGCCCTTATGTTGAGGAAAAATATAAAAACAGATTTTAATGAAGTTCTATTCTCAAGAAAAAAATCCTATGGGGTGATAAAAATGAGTTTTAATGGTTTGTTTCAAATGCTGGTATAGTTAAGATGGGGGTTTCTCAGGAAACATGCGTTTTAAAGAAACATGTAGCAAACCCAAGCCTGAATCAAGAAACAAGGGCTCAGTGGGTGGAACCTCTTTAGGTATGAAAATCCTGTTAAGTTTGATTACAGCTGCATCAACACAACTCAGAATAGGGAACTGAGGTTATGATTAGCCCTGGAAAAGCTACATAATATTTATGCAAATTTGGCAAATTGAGTTGGTTTTCCCCATAGTCTTGTAAATGAAAAAGACGTTTTAGAAAAATTGTGGTTCTATAGATATTCTATGATTTTTGTATCCAATTCTTTAATGTTTAATGGAAAATTAATCTGATTGAAATGAACCTGAGCGAAAGGTATACAGGGACTGTAGGTAAAAGGTTCATTTGAACAGAAAGACATCTGTGTGGGCAGCACTGATCCCTCAGACACTCAGGAGTTGGGGCTCTATTAATTTCTAGTGTAGGAACTAAATTATAAAGTTATTGAACAGAGAGAGAATTTCTCCCTGCTAATGGCTATGGAAATACCGCTTTTCTTCTAAAGCTGAAACAATGCGGAATTCTAACATGGGGAAGCTTGAAGATGCTTCAGGAATTAAATCAAATAGACCTTCCCCCTCTAAACTGATAACTCAAATCATCCAGTTTGTTGTATATAACACGAGAGATTGTGATAAAATGTCCAGATTGATTGCTGGCAGTTGAGATGAACGCTCTTCTCCCACTAAAAAGAACCAGAAAGTTTAGTGCTGCAGAGCTGTATGGAGCAAAGAGCCTTCCCTCACTTCGGGAGGGCAAGCAGCCTGGGTTTTTAGAAAGATGGGCACAGTGCATCGTGGCTCGTGGTTGTGGTAGGGAGGTGACAAAGCTGCTGCACTCAAACACACAGTAACTGTGTTGTTCTGCTGCTGAGGAAGCTGGACATGGGTGTTTAATGGGGGTTTTCTTTGGTCACAGGCTGTGAAACAGGCCGTGGTTTGCAACAGGATGTTTTCTGCCACACGTGAACAGCCAGGGAAGAATCCTTTGATGGGAAGAATTTTCCTTGGATGCTCAGTATAGGAGACACCAAGCATTCCATAAGCCAGAGGTGGAGTGTGTGACAGCTGATGGTGGAACTGCTTGGAGTTTGCTGGTGCTATGTCTGTGTGCCGCAGGGCCGAAGCAGAGCAGGCCTGGCCCAGCACCTTCGCCACATCCCGGCCACGAGCTGCTCTGGGCAGTCTGCACAACACGGGCTTGTGTGGCCATACCTGGGGACGGGGTGACCTGGGGAGAAAAGCCCCCGCTTCAGGAGAAGCTGTCGCTGGAGGAGACCCCAACTCCACGCTGAGGTGTGAAGCCTGGTGGTGCTGGGGCATTCTACGCTTCATAACTAAGGTACTGGGAGGATCTGCTGCCTCACAGCAGCGGGGTTCCCCTCAAAAGCACAAAGAGCAATGGGGGTGCGGGATTAAAAGCCGTATCTCCGGGCTTTGCGGAGCAATCCTTGCCAGGTACTTGGGCGGGCCGCGTCTGCCACCGCAACATGGCGCCGCCTCCGCTCCCTCCTCCCCTTCCTCCTCCTCTTCCCTCCCCCGTCCCTCCGTTTTGGTTCCGGGGTAACGAGTCCTTCCTGCGGGCGGGGTGCGGCGGGGCGGTGCAGCCTGGGCCCTGCTCGCAGCCCCGGGGCCCGCCGCAGCATGTGAGCCCGGCGGGGCGGGGATGCTCTGGCTGCTCTGCGGCCCCTCCCGCGCCATGGAGAGCCAGGCGCTGGTCATCCGTATCAAGATCCCTGATGGAGGGGCCGTCGATTGGACCGTTCACTCGGCGCCTCAGCTGCTCTTCAGGGACGTGCTGGTGAGTCCCGATCCCGGGATGGCCCCTGGCGCGGAGAAGGGGTGGCCGGAGCGTGCGGGGGGTGTCGGGACGCGGCACCTCGGCCGGGGAGCGGGACCTGCGGCTCCCCGAGCGCCGCTCTGTCCCCGCAGATCACGGCGCTTTGATGGCGAAGTAGTGCTGGGGGAGGGCGGCAGAAATCGTCGGCCCTGGGCTCCCGAGCGCTTTGGGGGTATGCGGTGCCGGAGCTGCGGGGACGGGAGTTGTGTATGTGTGCTACTCTCGTGTGCGGGGAGCGGACAGGAGGACCCGACCCTCTGGTCCCCGCTTCTCTGAAGGGCTGGTTCCGTGGGGCTGAAACCGCTGCACCCCGAGGTGCTCCCACGGCCCTTGCCCGTCGGAGGAAGGTGGCTGCTCGGGAGGGGTGCTACCCCGGGGGGTGCTGCCAGCCCCTACCCGGCTTGGGCACAGCCATGTGCACCGGCAGCAGCAGCACTTGCTTTTGGCGGTGGGTTTGTGGCTTCTTCTCTGCTCCAGTCCACCAGATTTTTCTCCCAGACTTGGAAATAGTAGTGGGTGTTACCCTGCTTACTGCTTCTTAGCTGCATCCTTAGCCCAGGGAAAAGTCTGACCTCCTGTACGGGTCATACCTGCTTCTTCAGGGCACTCTCATCCTTCTGTGACATCTCTGCTAGTGGCTCCATGTGCCCATTTCTCTAAAGAAAAACCTTCCCATACTGCAGGTCACGGGCACATTTAATTTCTTCTGTTGCTTTTAATATTGGAGAGATATTCTCCACATCACTTTCAGCGAGTTAAGTTGTACTGAGGAGACACATGGGGATGAAGGGGCTGGTTTGCTGGTGTTGGGCCTGCAGAGGCACTTGGGGAGGATGACAGATCTCCCAGGTTTCGCTCTTCCCAATACTTGGCAGTTCCAAGGTGTGCTGTAGACAGAGGAGAGGGGGCAGAACATTTAACAGATTGCTAAGATGTTTGTGAGGGATGATTTCCCTTTGAGCGAGGATTGCCATGAGTTTCCAGTTGTTACACAGCGAGCCCATCAAAGGCAAGTAGTGTAAATCCAAGCAGGATTACTCCAAATACTCCTCCCTATTTTTCACCCAAGTGAAGTGAGGTGCTCACTGATGCTTGGACTGTCCTTGGCATCGTAGTATTACTGGAAAATTAGGGTTGACTGTGTTACTTAAAAGTAAATAGATGGAAGTTGTCAGGTTGAGGGCACAGCTTTCTGCAAAACCACTTTGCATTGTAGTTGATGTCCTCCTTGCTTCAGTGTAAAAACAGTTGGGGTACCTGGGCCTTGAACTTGACCTTTGTGGTCTCTTTCACAAGTACGTTGAAAAAAAACCCTGTTTAAGTGTAAACTGCGTGCAGAGTTGGAAGCAAAGTCTGTGGTTTGCTTGGAGCCTGTGGGGTGCCAGCCCTCTAAGAGCATCCATTTGGGGGAGCAGGGAGGTATGGGCACCTTTAGGCAGTGCATGGCTGTTGTATCTTATGTGTGAGACTCTACACCAGCGGTTGTAGCTCCTATAGTTGCTCCATCAGGTCACGGCTGGGGCTGGCATAGGACTTTCTGCTGGGAAGTTGAGATGAACCTGTGTGTTGAGTTGTGATACGACATTGTGGGACAGTGTGCCTTGGCAGCCAGGTCTGAAATAAGCAGAAGTACAACAGTGTAGCGGTGGGAGAAGCTCTGATAGACTTTACCTGTGTTGATTTATGAATTGTATCAGGGCATAGTGCTGAACCCAGCTGTGGTGAGATAACCATTCCCTGCTGTGAGGGGTTTGAGTAATTGCCTCCAGCATGCTGAGAAGGGAGCCTGACAGAGCCCTTGATGTCCGAAGTGATCGATGGATGATACAGGACCTTGAGGAGCATCGAAATCGTCAACACCTGCATGTAACCTCCAGTCAGGTGAAACTAATGCTTCCTGAGAGCTGAGGCTAATCAAAGGGTGGAAGAAGTTAGTGGAGAAAGGAGGACACATCAGGCATACCTGGTGGGCAGTTCTGTAGGGGTCTCTTGTAGAACAGGCATGATGACTCAAAACAGAGGGACTGTGATGTAATGGGTCACACAGAGCGTTCTTCCTGCTGCTCGATGGGCAGTGCTCGTGGATTGGCAAATCTTGAGTTTATTTAAGCGAGTCATCCCCAACTCAGAGGCCAAGAGCTGCAGACAGGCTCAGCTGATGGGATGCTTGTCTGGTTCTGTGTTGCTGTTGAGGTCACTGTGAGAAGAGGAGGGTTCAGATTGTTCTCCCTCTGCAAGTAATTTTGATGCTCATCTTGGGTGTTTGTTTACAGCTGTCTAGCAGGTCTACTGGACTTCTGAAGAAGTGTTTTTCCAGTTATGAACAGGTTGAGCTTCTTGTTTGGTGGCAGTTTCTCCAGTCAGCAGGTGTTGGTGAAACAGGACAGGAGCATACATTGCTAGTTTTCTTACAAAATCTGGGTTTCTGTGGCTGTGCTCACCTTCAGTGATCACTCATGTTCTTCCCAACCCTTTGCAGTGTTTGTGTTGAAAGCTCTGTACATTGAGGCACCCATGAATCTTTTGGTGGTGTCCATTGTGCTGTAGGCACTTCTGCGCCAGCCCGGCACAGCTGATGAGGCAAGGAGTGTGCCCTTCTGCCAGGGTTTCATTAAGCACAGCACTATGGAGAACCATACTGTGGCCATGTGTGTTGTTGGCTCTTCTCTATGGCACAGGTTGTAATCAGTGCGTTAACGGTGTCTTGAGAAGATGCGGCTGCTGTCGATGGTCTGTAGTTCTCTCTGCCCATCTCCTCCACAGCCACAGGTTTGTCTCCAGTTGGCTGCACACCGAGCTGTTTGTGCCCACTGATAGAGAAATATGGATTGCTCCTGGGCTGAGAAGTTCCAGCTCTGTTGGGTGGAAGTGGATCTATCTCTGTGTGGGGACTGTGCTGGTAACTTTCAGGTGCCGGTAACTGTCATGCCATTGCAGCGCGGGTGGCAGTGACAGCAGCACCACTGTCTGAGCCAAAATCTTGGGTCACGGATGGGGAGTCAGCAGGTGATGACACGGTTCTTGCTGTCAGTGGAAATCTCAGGCCTGGGGATGATGGGTGTCATGGTGTGGTTTGGCTGGGAGTGCAGCCCTGCCATTCAATGACTGTGGTTTTCATGCCAACCTCTCTTGTGAGCAGCACCATCCAGCTCTGAAAACCAAGTGCCCATCCCCAGGACTGGGTGGGAACTCGGGGCTCAGGGAGCCCTGATGTACCATGTAGTAAGGCTGCTCTTCCTTCTAGAGGACGCCCCATGTTCTGCTTTGCATTAAGAAAGCCTTGTAAAATGTTCTTTGAGAACAGCAAGATTTCTTTAAGGTTATTTATATCAATTTAGCGCCCCGGAAGCGTGACAGCGTTGTGAGCCAGATGAGTGGGGCCTTGCGGGGTGTCAGGGTGGCATATACCTTCCTTTTTCTGAGAAGCAGCTGCAGTACCGAGTCACTGGAGCCCTGTCTGTAGCCATGGGATAACCTGCTGGGTCCAGGAGTCTGATGCAGTGACACCTTACACACTAAATGGCAAATTCCTTAAGCTTCCAGTGCGCTAATCCCATCTCTTGGAGAAGCATTTGCAGGTACTGCCCTGCACATTTGGACTGGGAAGCCTGGTCCTTCCAGGTCGGTGCCGATGGTTGGCCTTGACTCAATGGGACGGTGCTTGATGTTGCTTTTATGCTTCAGATATGACATTTCTGTGATGCCTTTCACATGCTGGGAGCTGTTACCCATCATGTCACTCTGAATATGTTCTCTCTGTATCAGCTTTGCAGACCTGTAACTTGCCAGTAAACAGATTTATTTTAAAACGAATTAAATTACTCCTAAATGAATTACAATAAGCTTATTTATGTATTTATTTTTCATCAGGCTGTCTAGATTCCTTCACCCTAGCTGTCACCAGAGTATTTAAGCACTTGGTGTTTATTCGGGGTAACTTCATGATGTTGCACTGAGATAAAACAAGTTTTAACTGAAATGGGAGCCATGGTCTTGAGATCTCTGCTGGTTAAAGCAGTGCTCTCCCATTTTCTGCCCTCACACCCGAGAGGGAAGCTGTCGACAGCCCTGATGGAGTTCTTCTTTCAGCTGCTGTTTCCTGATTTAGTTCTTTTTTCTCTTCGTTGGTACAGGCTTTTCAGTTCTGTGAGACAAAATAGTGTGAGCCCCCCTTGAACGATGTCTGCAAGTCCTAGTATTTTACTGCTTGTGATCTCTGTTGTGATAGTAGAAAATCCATCACGCATAATCTGTTGAAATTTAGATTAATCCTTTAAGCTTGGGTCACTGAGAGGTCTGCATGGAAGTCTTATGTAGGTGCTGAAAACACTGGTAACAAGAGAGTAATGGGGTGATTTCCATCCCTCCCACCTCCAGCAAGGCAGGTTTCTCCCAGGTACATTTACTACATGGAAATACTGAACGTTGACTAGAGCAAAGTTGTTTTTCTGGCTGTTGATGGGGTTTTCTTTCAAACTACTTACACTAGAACTCTGTATCGCAATAAATGTAGCTTGTAAACTCACATAGGTGGGGAATTGCTCATTTTAAGGACTCCCACTATATAGAAGTAGTTATTTTGAGGAAGGAGGGAAGAAAATAACTTGTTATCGCAGCTTAGGGAGCCTTGGAGCTTTCCTGGGAGGCATCTGGGGCCGTCAGCGTGGTCTGTGTCACAGATACACTGTGTAAATCCCCCCAGAACTGGGGTCCTCCTCTGCAAATGACTCCTAAATCCATTTAGCAGAAGCATCTGTGTGCCCACATAAGAATGTTTTGCAAGTGGCTTAAATCTAACGCAATTAAAGTGTGTTTGCTGGGGAATTTTCAGTATTTAGCTAAACGGATTTGGAAATAATTAGTTGACAGCACAGTCTTCTGTTTAGGCAAGGCTTTAATTCCTTGTTAGGAACAGAGGGTGCAGCTTGGCTGGCTTTTGACAAGGGACTGGCAGAGCTGTCAAACCCCATAGAAGTATTTAAATGGAAGATTTTTTTGTTAATGTGGCAGTGTTTGGGGGGTTTTGGGGTGTTTGTTTCCGCTTTTGGCTCCACAAATTTAGAGTCTACATCATTAGGTAAGCTGCATTGCACATCTTTTATCTTAATACACAATTAATAGCTTAAATTAGGTACTGTTGGGTTATTTCAGCATCTAAAAAGAGAAGAACGTGAGAAAGTTTTAGAAATAAGCCCTTTGGTTAGCTCTGTGGAAATCTTTAGGTTGCTTTTGCTGCTTTCTCGTTGTATTAATTGTGTCGCTTTGACGTTGCACAGACTGTTTAATTTGTTTTTCTATTAAATGAAAAAAAAAAACCCAGAGAAAACACAAGTGACAGGACAGCGATCACTAAAGCTTTGATGGGGGGTGCGTGGTGCTTAGCACCCCAAGATGCTCGCAGCCTACGTACCACAATTAATATTGTCGTTTATTAATTTCTAATCGCTTTGGGACGCTGTCAGTGGAGAGCTTGGCTGACGTGAGAAATCGGGCAGCAAGAAGGAAGGGAGGAAAAAAAAAGCCATGCTGTGCGTTTCTGCCGTGCCCTGACGTGACATATTGCAGCCTCGCAAAGGCTGACAACATACACTGGGAGGCCGGGATGACTTCAGCATGAGCAGATATTTTACTGGAATTTGAGGAAGTGCTGTATGTAAAGGCATGGGGTGGGGAAAAAAACCTTCAGTGATGTCCTCCTCTGAGTTCAGTTGCATGGGAAAGGCTTGTTTTAGTGTAAAAATGCTGGTTTGGGTGAGTGTTTTGTGATGGGTATGCGTACATACAGCTCACATCTTCCATAAGACGGGGACTGGAATAGGCTGCCCAGGAGGGTTTGGAGTCTCCTCTGGAGAGATTCCAGCCCCGTCTGGACACTGACCTGTGTGCCCTGTGCTAGGGACCCTGCTTTGGCAGGGGGTTGGACCCGATGATCTTTCGAGGTCCCTTCCAACCCCTACGATTCTGCGACTGCATGGCATCGGCACAACGCTGGGCATTCCTTTCTAGGTTCACCCTTCTCCAGGTATTTAACCTCATTTCCTCCAGAGCAGTCAAGGCATTTGAAACTCTCCACCAAGTTTTACACAAGTTTAATTTCCAGTTAAGAATGACAGAAGAGCCCCTCTGAAGTTTCCGGCTTGCACGACACAGAGAGCATCCTGAGACGTGGCGTCACTTTGCAAGGCAGCAGCAGGCAGCTCAGTGCAGCTGCTGGGTCCTGCCGCTTTCCTGGGTAGTTTTGAAGTGAAAGCAACAAAAAACTCATTTGGTGTCACCAGCTCCTGTTTTAATTCACACCAACAGCCCTAAACCCACACGGAGCTGCGGTCAGGATGGATGATGGAGCTGCAGTGGGAGGGAGGACTGGGGTGGTTGTTCAGAGGTGATGAGGATGATGCAGGCAGGAGGGCTGAGAGAGAAAAATGTGCTTTATTATGTAAAAAAAAATCCATAAACCTCTGGTTTGATGACTTGCCTCGATGAGTTAGATGTCTGTAGGATAAAAGAAAGCGTACAACATCAATTCTTTCAACTGCAAGAGCAGACGACGCCGACTTGTTGGCAAATTATGGTTGAGTTATTTAAAAATAAAAAAGCTTTTCCTCCAGGTAATGTGGAGAGGGAGGGGAGAGCGCAGTGACTTGAACTGATTTGTGTTGTGCTCTGAAAAGTTGGTGATTTTTGGGGTAGTGGGGAGGAGCAGGACTTTGTCTCCTGGCTGCAGCTGGGGAGTAATTAAGGTGATTTACTCTAAATCATCTCGGGCATTTCCCATTTGATGCAGGGCTAATTCTTCTCTACATTTTAGGATGTCATCGGTCAAGTTCTGCCAGATGCAACGACAACGGCGTTTGAGTGTAAGTATGACTTGTATAAACCCTCTCCTTTGTCACATTATAGGGCTGTCACTCTTTAAATAAATAACGTCTACGTTTGTTATACGTTACAGTTAAATATTTATGCGCTAATGCAAGTTTAATGATGATGCTGAACGAAGCAATATTTTATTATTTAATCACATCTCCAACGAGCATATTTCTACAATATAGCTTTAATTACCAGCGTGACCTTACCGTGCTCTTACTCCTCGCTGCAATTATATTGCTCAAATTAAATGAAAAGTATAAAGCACCTGTAGGTCCGAGCTTAAAATTTTAATCCCCCGTTGGAAGAAAGAAGAGCAGCAGCTCTTACACAGATAACCACACCGTGTACAGATTCTGTGCTAAATATAGCAGCATTAGAAATTAAGGCTTTACTGGAACCAGCATCTGTTTTTGTGCTAGAAGGGATGATGTGGTTTTAATTCTCTTTTTTTTTTTCTTTTTTTTTTTTTTGCCTTTTGCTGGGCTCAAGCTAAATGCACTATCTCTGTGTGAGGTGTCGGTAGCTTTGGAGCTGCAGGGAAGCGCTGCCTGGTTGGGAATAGCTGCTGAAGGGCCGTGGAGGGGGCTGGTTGAGAAGCCAGGAACAATATTTAGAGCATAGTGTGGGAGTAAGCTGTATGTCAGGGTTTCCCATCCCTGCACCTTGTGGAGATGGTTGTATTCTGCTTGTGCTGAACCAGGAAAGCTCTCGGTGATTGTTGGCACAGATTTAGACCTGTGTCAGGTAATATCTGTGTCAGCTCTGTTCTTTAAAGCCTGGTTGGTTTTAGTTTTGGAAGGATTTCTTGGTGGAGGAGGAAGAAGTGTCCTGTCTGGAGAGCAGTAAGCTGCAAAGGGAATGCAAATGTCTGTCATAGGGGGCAAGGGAGTGAGCTGGAGTTCCCTTCCAAGTGGACAGGCCTCCTGCTATTCCCTTTGAATGTTTGTTATGGTTTTTTTCTATGTCACTTTTTTTTATTACTATTATTTTTATAGAGATGAAATGGCAGGAAGGAGGCAAAGGGGATTAAAAGCGTTATATGAGTAGGTAGTGATGCTGAAAGTGAGAGAGCAGACACAATGAGATAGGGCCTTGCATTCTTTATTAGCGTTTCTCCCCTTTTTTAGAGCTTTGTGGATAATCTGCGTGGGGATAGTAAAAGGAAAAGTTGTTTTATGGTCCTTCAAGTACTATTTAGTGCTTTCTATTTTTGTTTTCATGTTTGTATGTCTGTGTTTTCCCCTCCTAAGACACCAGAACTGTAATGAACAGGGGTTGTGGTGTGCTGGGGGTCAGCCTCTTCTCGCAGATAACCAGTGACAGGATGAGAGGGAATGGCTGCAAGTTGTGCCAGGGGAGGCTCAGGTTAGAAATGAGGAGAAATTTCTCCTCAGAAAGAGCAGTTGGGCATTGGAATGGGTTGCCCAGGGAGGTGGTGGGGTCACCGTCCCTCAGGGTGCTCAAGGAACGTTTGGATGTGGTACTCAGGGACATGGGTTAATGAGTGATACAGGTGGTAGGGGGACAGTTGGACTGGATGATCTTGGAGGTCTTTTCCAACCTTGATGATTCTGTGATATAAGCATTATTTCTCTGGACCCTCCACATTTCTCCTGCCCTACTTCCTAAAATGAGAATTTCTAAAGTCCTTTTTCCTTTTTTGATGATTTGTTACTATTTCTTTTTTCACATCCCTCTCACATCACACATTAGCTTTGTTTGAACTTCATGCACCAGTAGCAGCCGCTGCCATCAGGGCAGTAGCCCATAGTAATGGTACCATGTGTAGAACTTTCCTGGAAATACTTATTTCATTGTGTCTTCTAACATCTGCTTCTGTGCTTTCAGTCCATGTCTCTAGTCTGTCATTTACATCTGCACAAACCCGTTTCCCCTGCCATTTAACTGGCATCTGAAATATGTTATGTATATCGATGCTTGAATTTTTTGGGTTACTCTTTCCCTATCAACCGCTCAGTTTTTTACCAGCTTGAGCTTCATCCTCACCTGCTTCATCGCTTCTTCAGATGCACATAATTGCCATCCCGCACAGGCTCCTCTTCTTTTGCCTTAGTTATTGTTATCTACAGTGTGGCATCCATTGCTGCTCCTTCCTGGGGCTGCACTTCTCCTTCCCTTGGACCTTTATGTGGATTTCACCGGCATATTACACGTCGCTACAAATAAAATCACTAACAACATATGGCCTGTTATGATCCTTTTATCCAAACTCTGCCATTTTGTATATTTGTGACACGCTGCAGATTTTGGGAAGATTGCTTCATAATATTTGTTTACCATCTGCTGCTCTCTGTTTGGTATCTTGTGAGGATTTCTTCCTCCATTTTAAGTGACATTAGCAAAATCCAGCCAGTATGTAGGATTTTTTGGTTCTACTTTTGCTTCCTTAATGTGCTGGAAAATCGTATTGCTGTGCTCTAGGCAAGTAGAGAAGCTGGGAAATCTTTCTGAACCTGTGTGTCACATCCAGCTAGTTTTTGGGCTGTGCCCTCTTAGATGTCATGGTAGGATGGCAAAGGATCTCTGTGCAGAGGAGAAAGAGATTCTTTTCTTGTTTTGCTCTCTACAAGCATTGCCTGGCTAGTGTAGGTTTGGCTGTTTTAGTGCCAGGTAATGCTTTCTGCCTTTTCATCAACATATTTTTGATTACTTCTTTTTGTACCACCACCAGGAATTTTGTGGTTCTGAGAACTTGAGTTAATTTCTCAGTCATTTGAAATGTAATGTGGGACTTATTTCTTTTTTGAAAACATCTTGGCAAGTGGGCTGTAAGAGTTTTCCCCTCTTTTCTTCTCCTTTTTCAGTAGGTCTCAGTTTTGTCCCTTAAGCCAGGCTGGTTTAACTACTTTTATCTCCATATATTCTCCTCTCTACATCATGTATTTCCCCTCTTCTGCCTCTTACTCTGATCTCTCCTTGTTGATGTTCACTATTCCAGCAGCTGCTTCTTCAGCCTTTCTTCCACCATCACCCACCATGACTGGGACTTGGGTTTCGGCCAGGTATCACTTTTACAACTCCTCCATTCTGCCTGAAATGCTTCCGGGCAAGGATGCGTTCAGTTTCCTCTCACTAACTCTTCTTAATATTTTCATTAAACAAGTAGTTTCAGCAATCTGCCAGTTCACCAGGTAAATCTCTGCAAGATGTGGCTCTTGTAGGACGTTGCTCTGCTACTTACCACTTCTTCCAGCTTCCACATTTCCAGTGTCTCAAATCTGTCTTCCAGTACATTTTTAAAGTGTAATTCCAGAGGTTTTATGTTGGTTTTTTATTATTATTTCTCTCTTGTTGTTTTGTTCTCCTGTCTGCATTGTTTTGCCTTTTTTTTTTTTCATGTTCCCCTCAGAATTACCTGCCAAGTTTTCAGAGGCAAAATGAACAAACCCCTTTTCTAGGATAATTTTAATTCATTGGCTCAGTTCTCCTCCCAGATTTTTTGTGCATAACTGGGAGCCAGAGTGAGTTTTCATCCAGGGGCACTTCTTTATGCTGATGTAGTATAGGAGGGCTGTGATTGTGGAGAGCGTGTCTGTAGAAGTGGGGACAGACAGACTGCCCCAGCCTCCGCTCACATCCTGAGCTGGTCCTGGAGCCCTGTAAACATGCTCACTCATCTCCACATCCTCCCTCTTTGGTATTTAATTCCCCACAGTAGGTGGGTTTTGGCCAGGTGAATTTATCAGCTGTTCTTTGGTATCGTTTGGGTGTTTTGTCTTATTTTCCAAGAGCTTTGTGTCCAAAGGGGGAAAAAATACAAATGTAAAACTGGGCTTGAAACTTTAATGCTTTGGTTTGGGTGGTGTTTTTCACAAGCACCTAAGGAAGATACTGAAACTGCTGCTAACAAAAGTTGGAGACAGACCATTATCCCCTCCTGTTTCCCCCAAAGCTAGAGCAAAAAGAAGAAACCAAAATTTTCCAACTGATTTGGAGGGAAAGGGTCCGATCTGGTCATCGGTGGAGGTGCTTGAGCTTTTCACTAGGCGTGGGAGGGTTCGGGGTGGGCACTGCACCCCTTGGAAGGAAGGAAGGAACCATGGCGGTGTTTCTGCCGCAGCAGCGTCTGGTGCTGGAGCGTGTTGTTCACCAGCTGGTGCCAATGGGGGGATCGAGCCCGCTGGTAAATCTGCACCTGCAGAATCCCACCATATGTCCTTGGAAAGTCTGTTCCCACTTCGGATCTTTGCGCTGCCTTGCTCTGCCAGAGCTCTCCTGAATCTTGGTTCCTTTCCTCTGGTTCTGTTTCTGCAGCGACCTCTTGCAGTAGGCCCGGAGTGCCCCGTCTGTGGTCACAGCTCTCTCTGAGCTGTCACCACAAAACCACGATGCTGCTCGTGCCTCCCCCGCACCCTCAACTGCCCTGTGACCAAACCCACAGGCTGGTTTTGCTTCTTCTCAAACTTCTGCCTTCATCTCAGTCTCTCTGAAGCCCTGTGGATTTGTGTCTGTGAGTTACACAGAATCCCAGAACAGTCAGGGTTGGCAGAGACCTCTGGAGATCACTGAGTCTAACCCCCTGTCAGAGCAGGTTCTCCTCGAGCAGGCCGCACAAGACAGCATCCAGGATCTTGGGGTTTGAATGTCTCCAGAGGTGGAGACTCCCCAACGTCTCTGAGCAGACTGGCCTAGGGCTCTGCCACCCTCTCCGGAAAGAAGTTCCTTCTCAGGGTTAGGTGGGACATCCTCTGGTCCAGTTTGTGCCCATGGCCCCTTGTCCTGTCCCTGGGCACCACTGAACGGATTGACCCATCCTCCTGACCCCACCCCTCAAGGATTTATCAGCACTGAGAAGATCCCCCTCAGTCTTCTCCAGGCTAAAAAGTCCCAAGTCCCTTATTATCTGTTTGAGAGATGTTCTAGTCCCCTCAGCAGCTTAGCAGCCCGTTTTTGTACCTTCTCCGGTAGCTGTGCACACTATTTCCCAAAGAGGCCTCAACAATAAGTTACAGTGGTTTTTTCAAGTTCACGTCACCATACTGGGGAGAAGCAGAATTGCTCATGAGTTTGTATGAGGAATGGAGGCAGAGGGGTGGGAGGAGCATGGCACAGACAACACAGGTGAGTTGAGGTAGGGCTGACACTAGGACTACCAGGTTGCAGTGGGACAGAAACCATTTTAATGTGTTTTGGTGGGTCTTTTTAATTCCTTTTAATGGTAATAATTAACTTCTGATGAAAGAAACTGCCAAAAGGTAACTCCAACCAGGAGGATCGAAGCACACTCAGGAAATTCACTCTGTGTCCTGTGCCAGAGATTTACCTTGCTGGGATTCAGTGAGGGGAATTGCGGTGTCTGCAGAGGCTCAAGCAGTAAAAACTGTTGAGAACATCAAGTTTTGAGCACTCTGTTCATACCACTTTTAAAATGTAATTATGGTCTTTGTTAATTAACGGTTGGAGGCATTAAATGTTGTTATTTCAGAGTACCTGGTTGCCCATGTAGCTGGCTTATCCATTCTTCATGTTTCTATTTGCTTCTGAAAGCCCCAGTAAAACCCTTTCATGTTAACACCATAAGTCCCCTTTTCCCATCCCTCATGAATGTGATTCCTTTCTTTGCCAGATGAAGATGAGGATGGCGACCGGATTACTGTTCGAAGCGATGAAGAAATGAAAGCCATGCTGTCCTATGTAGGTATAGTATAATAAACACTGACATTGTCCATGTTTTCTGGTTTGTGTATTTTCACTCCTGTCAGAGCATTACCATAAGCTGTGTCATCCGCAGCACAATATTCCCACATTAAGCTCACAGTACAATATTCCTGGATTAAGTGCAGGTGTTTAAAAACTATTATCACATGAGATATATGGACATGCTTGACTTTTTATTTAAAAAAAAAAGACTTGTACACTTACTGATCATATCATAAACATTAAGAATAATGCATCTTAATGACTTTTGCATTAGGTATAGTGCAGGCTAAATGGACTATCAATTTCTTGTATTTTTTATGCAGTACTTAAAGTAACGGCTCATTAAAAATGAACCCCTGGGCTCTAAAAATTTTTCAAAATCTACTTTCATCTGGAGACTGTTTTCACCCCTCCTAACAGAAGAGTTTCATTGTAGCTGCAGGCTCAATATTCATAGAGGATTTAAAGACGTATTTTCTGTTTTTTAATAGGAGATATGTGTGTGCCTTTATACATAAATCTAGATGGGTGTAAAATCTCTCTCTAGATACCTGTAAATATAAAATCTGTCTGCAGAAATAAAGTATGCAGTTACTTCTTGAAACAAAATAATTTGAGTAGCGCTTCGGTGGATCTTACTGACAGAAAATGATGTGAATACAGCTTCAGTGTGTCTTTCATGTTGCTGAAAAATAATTTGTTTCTTTTTGAATGAAATTGGTAAAGAAATAATAAACGGGGGTTTTCCTCTAAGCCAGATGGGATGCTAGTTCCTTACAAAGTGTGCTTCTCAGTGTAGTAATGGTCATACCTTGGAATGTATTGGAAACAAACCCTGTGTGGTGCCATTTGGAGGTGGTTTTGGTGGCACATCATGATTTGGCTCGGTTCAGTCCTCCTCATTCCTTCCCTTTGCAGAGGAAGCAGAGCGAGGACATGCTTGGGTCTCCTACATCCCGCCTGAGATGAATCACTCTTGGGCTTGTGTCTGCAAACATTGGGCAACATGACATCGTTTTGATGTAGAGTTCACCACAGTGAGCGATTGATGTTTCCTACTGAGGTGGCTCATGTGTTCTCTGTTCCAGAAAGGCTTCCTGGGTGAAATTCTAATCCTTTTGATATCTGCAGAGATCGAACTATTTTCTTCCCTTGCCAAGGCCAGGCTGGACATCCATCACCCGAAGGCCTGTTAGCAGACCCTGGCTCAAAGAGACTTTAGTCATCAACGATGACTTAATCCTGGGGTGAAAGATGCTGTTGGTTGATCTGTGAATCTCAGGGGATTTATTAAATAAGCCCTTTTCACGTGCAGCTCTCATTCCAGAGGAGACAAAAACATTGTGATACAAGTTTAGTACTAAAGAGCATAAGATGGTTGTATAAAAACAAGGAAAAAACCCACCTTGCTGCAGCCAAGAGGCTTTGTGCTGGTTTGGGGGTTTGTTTCATACAGCTAGATGGCTGGTGCTGCTTCCCCACTGGAATTCCTCATATTTCTTGATTATTATTTTATTTCCCCTTATAAAATCTCTGCCATTTTTGCCATTCAACTGGAAAACTTGAATTTTCCTGGCACAGTCTTAAGATTAATCACGCCTTTTGTAAGGTCATCTTTTTGCTATGCTTCCAAGCTTACTGTTAAAGTTTCAGTACATTAGAGTTATGATTGCTCAACTCTCTGCTTTCCCTTAAAAATTATGGGATGTCTGTAAATGACTTCTTTCTGCTTCAGCAGCTTTTCTTCTCTGAAAATTTCCCCTTCAGTTTTAAACTAGTTTTCTATTTGTGTGTTGCGTCGGCGGTTTAACTTTCAAACATCCAATAGGTTTTGTTTTGGGAGATATTTATAAGGAAACAAATGTTCTTGGCCTACAGGAAAAGGAATGAATCTACTGTAATCTCAAAGAATATACCAGGGGAAAAAAATTACTCAATTTTGGAGCATGTTGAGGCCTGCAACAAACATTTACAGGCTTGAACAGCTGCTAAAATATTTCTAGGAATTTTGACGTGGAGCAGTTTGCCTACAGTTCTACTGGTGCTCCCCAAAATGAAAGCCAAGGGGTTTCTTTCAGTTTAAAACAAACAAAAATAATAAACTCCCTGAGAATAGAATCACAGAATCATACGGGTTGGAAGGGACCTCAAGAGATCGAGTCCAACCCCCCTGCCAAAGCAGGTTCCTTAGGACAAATGGCACAGACAGGCATCCAGGTGGGTCTTGAGTATCTCCTCTTGAAGATCTCTTCCCTACAGGTATGTTTTAAATCACACTCGACCTCTTTCTCTTTAGGTTCTTGGCTTTCTGAACCTGACAGCGAGTTATTTCAGGGGGTTCTGGAGTTATTTCTTCAGCCTGTAAAATACTTGGTGTTACGCCTACGCAAATACTGTGGACTGGTAAATAAAATGACTCTTCTGTTGAGCGTTGTGGTTAATTAAAGACAGACATTGAGTAGCAGTGGAGCTGCACTTTAGCTGTTGTCTTGTATCAGTATAAAAAGGCAGTAATTTTTTTGACAGCCACTGATTGGAAAGTTGCTTGCAGCTTTCTGAAAGCAAGGGGTACATGCTCTGGATCAATAACTAGCAAATTTTCCATTAAAAAGAATACCTGAACAATGTTCCAAATAGCCACTGGCATCTTAATTTTCCATGGAAACCTCAAATGCTCATGTGTGGAGGACAAGTCATTTTCAGACAATTTTTCCAGACTACTTGTTAACAGTTATTGCTGTCCCAAAAGGTTGACAGCTTACATGATTGATATTTCATTTACTTGTCATCACTGTTTGAGTAATGGAGAGGGCCATGGTTTTCTCTCTCTCTCTCTCTCTCTCCCCCCTCGTATTTTTTTATTTTATATTTTGGTAGGAAACCAAAAAGTATGTCTTCTGTAAGTTTAGTTTCTTATGCCAGAGGGTATGTCATACATGTTTGTACTGTGAATGTATGTCTTCAGGTCATACAATGCCTCTAGTAATTAAAAAACCTGCTTTTTCTTAAGCATTTTTGGCCCCCAGTGTAGCAGGAGATTCTTTCACAGCTCCATAACTGGTAGTACTGGTGACACTTTTTCCTGAAGGGCTGTAGGGATGTGAAGGAGGGTTTGGCATGTTATTTCATGTTATTTGTGACTCTCCCAATACAAAATATGTCTGTGGGGTCATGCTGACTCCTGAAAACCCTCATCGTTTCAGAGTTGGGTTTCCATTATGAATAGCTTGGCTCTCACAGCGAAAGTTGTTTGATGTGGGTTTAGCTGTTCAGACACCAATATGAATGAGATGCCCCCCTCAAAAATCTTGTGGTATGAATGATTTTAACGAGGGGAAATGCTTTTAGCAGCGGGCAGCATACTAAATGTATGAACAGGAGGTGGGGCTGGATGGATCCTTAGACCCTCAGCAATTTTCTTCATAACTGCTTTTTATCAAAAAGAAAACTTCTTGCTGTTCCTTGACATGAAAACAGAAGTGCAGAAAAACTTGACCTTGTCCATCTACCACGTGCTTACTGCACTTTACAAGTTTAATCCCATTGCAAGAGAAAAGAAAAATATTTTGTAGCATTCAGGAGTTGATAAACTTCTGTCTTTTTCAAGTTGAGTAAGTAAAAGCTGCTTGGGCTGTGGAGAACCATCCGTGTGCATAACATACACGTGTTTGATTCCATAGAGGCATAGGATTTTTTTTTTCCTCCCTTGTTGACATCCATTCTTGCCAGTTTGAGTAATAGTATCAGAAAGCACTGGTAACAGTGACATGCTGAAGTCTTAGACCACACTCGGCTGGTGAGAATTAGCATGAAAGTCAGTGGAGCTACACTGATTTATGCCATGAAGATCTGGCCATCAGCCAGCATGTTTGCTTCAAAGATGTTCGGCGATTGCAAAAGAAACATGCTTTGTGATGTGCTTTCAATACTTAACACATCACGATGAGAGATGTGTGGGTTAGAGATGATAAACTCATAGCACCGTCTGTCTCCTACCTTGGGATTGTCTGGTTGTAGCATTAAACGTCCTGTCTGGTGAGCACTTGCCCCCTGTGGGAGGGAGGGTCAATTAAGAAAGGCTCACAAAGACTTAAACATTCAGATTAAATAAATTTATTTCTTCATTTAATGCCACTCTTCATCCTTGTGTTACTTCTTAGGCTTCCTCAGACCACATTAGATGTTTTGTGTCTTCCAGGGTCTCAACCATACTTTCATCTCAGATACTTTTGCATCCCTTTGTCCCTTCTCAGCCTGGCTCTTTCAACACACTTTCCTTGCAGATTGCTCCTAGCAGCCCCTCTAGCTATGTATGTCTGCAGTGACTTCCTACTAACACTGTTTTATATATCCTACTGCATGTTAAACTTGAACACCAAGGGAATACCCAACATCTCTGCTTAGGTGGGATGTGACCCCAACTGCCTGGACTCTGCTTCATCCCTGCAAAGTTTTCCTAACTGCAGAGTTTTCATTTATACTTACACTTGCCATTTACATTCCACATTTGACTGGTTTTCCAGGCTTCTCCAGGTGTAGCAACTGCTGTGTTTGCTGTAAATGTTTCATTAGTTCAGTTTTCTGAAGCATTCCCAGGTTTTGGGGGAGGCTCAGCTGAGCCAGTAGCAGATACCCGTTCTTGAGCATCACAGCTCCTTCCTTACATTCCTCCCATGCCACTTTATTCTGTGAACATTGCAAATGGTAAAGAAGAATTCTAAAGCCTGATATGTACTACAGCAATTTAAAAAAAAAATAAAAATACATTGAATTAAACAATCCATAAGTGCTTTTACTACTATTCATACACTACTGAGTAATCTCTTTCTTTAATCTCTTTCCAGTATTGCTCCACTGTAATGGAACAGCAAGTAAATGGACAGTTAATAGAGCCTCTACAGATATATCCAAGAGGTAATGCTTAACAAATTCTAATCAACAATGATGATATCAGTAAACTGTTTCATCAACAGTTATGTTTTTGGGAGGTTTAAATGCACATAACATGATGTTTACCCCTTAATTTGGATAGAAGAATTCATTATTGTGGGGAGTGTAGTGAAAACTACATTTATTGCATATAAAATAGCTAATTTACTGGAGTAAATTAGACTAACAAGATTCAGTTTGCATAGTACATATTTATGTACATTTAAAAACCTCATTGGTGATGTTCTGTGTGTGTTCAAACGAAAGCAGATGAATAACTTAAGTTTGGGGTACTTATGAAAATGGGGTTTGTTAAGACCTCTTGATATTGTTAATCAGTGGGGAATGTGACCGTCGCCGTCCGTTTTGGAAATGGGAACGTGTCTGTCGCTGGAGCTCTACGTGTGACACATTTTATTTGAGATTTGGGCACTTAGTGGTATCAAAATGAAGTACTTTACATCTTTCCCTGTTCAGGAGAACTATTAATCAATTATGTGGGCTGAGGCAATTAAAAAATAGGTCATCTACATCCTGGAAAAGAAAAAAAATCTGTAGGCAGCTAGTTAGGTTTTTGGGAATGCACTGCGCTCTCTGAACTCAAATCGTGGTTAAAAAAGCCTAATGCATGACATAATCCCACTGATTCATTCAGATGCTCTCACTATCCAGCCTTTGAATCTCTGATTCTTAATTGATGAAACAGATAAGGTTTAAATTCTCCAAGTAAATCTCCCAGCAATAAATTAATTGAAATAATTAAAAATTAGTCTTTTCACTTAACTGATATTATACAAATAATCATACGATGAGTTTCCCAATTAAACATTCTAGACTTCCATTACTTACAACTCTCTGAAGTTTGACTTGGGCAATTAACCAACAGGCTTCTCAACCGCACGCTAATAAGGTCTCAAAAGAGGCTGGGGTTTCCCGGTTCTTCAGTACGCTCCTATGGAAAGAGAGACCTGAATTCAAGGGGAATATTATGGAGATTTTATTCATTTCCTTTTGTGGCTCAGGCTAAAGGCATTTCGATATCTTTCCCCTCAAGCAGGTGGGTTGAGGAGGTTGTGGCAGGAGGTATGCGGTAGCTGCCACGTCTGAGTCTTTAAAGGGATGTTTTTAGCTTACGGAGTGGGCTGAACATTTTCTGGAGGCTCCTTTTGGGTCATTCCATAAGAACTACCCAAGTAGATTCTTGCTCCTGCTGAATCCTCCTCTTCTTTCCTTTACACCCAAGGATAATCTTTGACTGTACAGACTCAGAACTCATCTCCACACTGTGGTGGATATGATCCCCGTGTATTATCTCCAGGTTTTCACCATGGGCTCAGCTACTCACCTTGCTGGATGTTTCCTTGTAGGAGCCTCATCCCTTGCTCTGAATTGCTGTTCCATCTTTCCAAATCACCTTTTGAAAACATCTGTTCTTTCCAGACTGCAGCTCTAAATCTACCCAGACTCCCTCTACATTGTGCTCCACTCTTCTACGCTATTGAACAAAATTCCTGCAATTTTTATTTCTTTTTTCTGTCCTCTGGCATTTAAAGTTCTACTCCTGCCTCTCTAACAACCATCCCAAATTCTGTTAGCACAAGCACTTTTATTTCATGCCCTCTTGGCTGTGTCTCTACGTGCTGCGTATTGGTAGCACACAGCTATTCTGCCTGTAATTTAATATATTATTAATTTTTCCCCTTTTTAAGAGCTCTCTTTGCAAGGCCCATCTTCTTTCAAGTCCTTTTCCCTCTCTGCCTCTCTTCTTTCTGAGGAAACCTCCTTTTTGTAGTGTTAAGCCAGCTTCTAAAAACTTGTGTCAGTAGTAAATGTCCACGTGCCGTCCTGGTTACCTCGGCTGTGCTGTAATCATTTGATAATTTAAAGGTCTTTAAGGGGGAGAAATGGTATTTTATCTTTCTTTTTTAAATTGAAAAAAAAAAGCTTTCTTGCTTTCTAGGTAATAAGAGACAGAGTTATTTTTTTAACACTGAAAATAAATCTCTGCACATATAAACAAGAGAGTCTGTGTGCACATGTGTATATCCTGTCTTACATATATGTATGTCTCAGCTGTGGAATGCAAGGTGAATATCTGTATCATAAAAATATTACTTACTGTCTCGTTCAAAATGCTGATTTTAATCTATTGGGAAAAGTATAATACACTCAAGTGTGTGTTAGAATAGTTTGTTGGGTTTTTTTAATGCCCGCAGCATCATAATGTTTTTCTTCTTTAAGGTGCATTTACTGATGTCATTCAAAGGCACGTAGCCTGGCCTAACTGATGTGTTTAATAACTATCATCTGTGTCCTTCTGACTAATAAATAGTTCTGTTTCCTGCTGTCAGAAATTGGAGTGAAATGCATGTGCATCGGAGAAAGAGAAAAATCAAATTCATCCCTCCTCAGACAATCAATCACAAGTGACAGGCCCTTTAACATACAATTTGTAGGGCACTGGAGTTTTAAAATGGGAACTGTCTGTAACACGTAGCTAGAAGCCTTTTGTGGCTTTAATGTTTGACAAAAGCACACCCACCGAATGGAGGAAGGAGGAGAGATCTAGTTGGAGAGACTTGAGGAAAATACTTTCTTCTCCAGCACCGTGTCCCTCTGTAAACCCAGATGTGGTAATAAGATGCTGCATTCGTACATCTGTGCCCAAAGCGTGGCATTTTGTATTGCATTTATCCCATCTTTGGGTCCTTGAGACTCATTTCTGTTTCCCCTGATGTGTTCGGGGTGGTTTTTTTCCTCCCATCTTTAAAGCAAAGTGTCTGACAATATGACTGATGCAGGATGCGTGGCAGCTGATCCCTGTAAAATGCATCTTGCAAATATTTCTGTTCAACCCCAAGAAGAACTACAGCATGTGAAAATATAGTGACAGAAGATACTGATTTTCATTTGAATTACAAAAAGAATCAGATAATTTAAGCCAACGGTTCTCTTGATTTTGATGTGTTTTAAGCAGAAATTAGAATTTATATTACATGGTGTCAGAAAGCTCTTAGCATTTATAAATGCTCACTCCTGCAAGTTAAAAATCCTGCTTCATAATTCCCACTCTGGGTCTTGCGAGGCACTTTTCAATCATTTCTCTCTGCTAATTTTGGTGTCACCCTCATTTCTTTTTAAAAGATTCATTTTGAGCAAATTTGTAAATGGCCCTGATGTGTTCTACAATTTAGTCAATTACTGTTTCAGCCTGCAAGCCTCCTGGGAAACGGAACATACATGGCCTGAAGGTACGAATTTCAATAATTGTTTCAGTAAAGTTAGATGGATTTGTAATGCTGTGTTCCACTTATTGAAATGTCAAATAAAACTGCACTTTCTTGAGCTCTGACAAGCTGATATTTTATTTTTTTTTTGGTGAGGGTGGGAGAAGGATTCATCTGCTGGGTGTTGGCTGCGGTGTCTCTGTATGTACAGTTTTATTAAAAATGGAATTGCCTTTCTCTTTTTGCTTTTTAACCTCTATTAATAAGGTTCCTAAATTTTAATATTCGGTTTAGCAACTAATGTCTGCCACCACTTCAAAGGAGTTTAACCAATTTTCATTTGATTTCAGTAATTTATCTAAGTGGGGAAGGTGCCGCAATGAAATTCTTTAAGGTTGTTTGATTCATTCCAATATGCTTATTGCTTCTGTAATCATACCCCCCTGGAAACGCAGAAGCCTGTGAGAATATCAAGTGATCAATTAGTTTTTAAAATGAGAACAAATGGTGGGCATGCCATCCCTCTCTTATTCTGTATTATTTAACTTTATTTATCTTTACATCTTCAAGATAGTATATCGTAGCCCGCGAGTTACATAGCCTGCTAACCTACATACAGGCGAGACCTCAACCATCGGCATGCCTAGCAACAAGCTAATTAACCTTCCTAGTGAAATGAGAAATTCATGGCAAATTACAGGTTAATTAGAATAGTGTCCTCTGAACACAAACGACTGATAAAGATCCTTTCCCTGCCTGCAGGTAAATACGCGAGCGGGGTCTGCTAATAATAGCAGTTCGGCGGTCTCGGATTCCCTGCCAAGCAATAGGTAAGAGTCAAGAACTGGAGCCTGTGGTTTTTGTTTTCCTTTTCTTTTTCCTTTTCTTTCACCAAAATGGATCTTTGTGTGTGGTAGTTACCACCGATAAGCTTGATGGTGAATAACTTTTTCAATATGACTACTGGGCACGCAGGACTGGAGTGGGGAAGAGGAAATTACCTTGATTCATGGATCTTGTTAGAGTCGTACTGCTGGTTCTTCAGGAGAAGTATTTTCTGCTGAAAGAAATAAGTCTTTGCTGGGTATTTTAGATGGCTTTGTCCTTTTATAAAGCATTGAAATAGTGTTTATGGGTGAGCTGATTTGTTTTAGTTGATCTAATAATCGCTGTCTGCGACAAGGTCTGTGTGTTTAAGTCTTTGTTGGTCATCTCCTTCCAGGATTCTTTAAAAAAACCCCACAATAATACCCAATTCAATAGCTTTATTATTGGGAGATAAGGTTTTTGAAAAATCTGAGCAGCTGAGGTGCCATTTTTCACACAGCTTCGGTGAAGTTTTGGAGTCCATCTCTTCTTTCAGATTCCAGTCCTGACTTCAAAACCCAAATTAATATCCTAGAATGCAAGAGGAGACTTTCTTTTTTTCCCAGAGATCTGTTCTTTAAGTAATGGAGCATGAAGTCCCTTCTGTGATGTGAACTGCTGCAGGAAGGTGGTGCACTCAGTAGTGATGTTAAACCAAACCTAAATCCCAGCCAAAAACTTGTGTAGTCTTAAAATGAAATAGGAAAAGTCTAGCTCCGTTTTCTTCATGTAAGAGCATATTTGAAACACAGGAGTAGAAATTTCTGGCGGTCCTTTTCAACTGAGATTATTCAATTCTAATAAATATATATTACACTTATCAGTGCATCAGCACACTGCTCCCTCTTTGTGAGCATTTAAAAAACCCCACAAAGTTGGCAGAGATGACTGTGATCATGTGGTGTTAAGGCGAAGTGAGGTGTGGTTGGGACTTGTCTTTGCATGGAGGGGGTGATGTGCTGAGGATGCTACTCCACGTGGTTGGGAGTGGTGCCACAGTGGGCAGCCCCTTCGAGTACCACTAAGACCAGTTTGGATTTTCCCTTTAGTGGATTTGCTAATTGAGGAGATGAAAAATAAGAGGCAAGCCACTGGCTGTATGAGTCTCCCCTGGTGACGTTTGCCCCCATCCCCTGGGGAGGATGTGCCGTGTCTTACAGCAGTGAGGATCCCATCCAAGGCTCTTTAAAGAAAATAAATCTGACTGTCTTTATGACCTGCAGTCCTCCTGTATCACTGAACTAAATAAAGCTGCCTCTCAGTACATCCTGTACTTTGAGCTTGTTCTTAAAGTGCATTGAAAATGAGGCTTCTAGAAGATTCTTGTCACCTTATTTGGTGGTTAATTGCCATTCCTTTTCCAAAACCTTCTGCACTATGAGTTTTGTTTTTGAAGTAATTGAAAGTCTCTCTTTGTTTCATGTTCACAAATTGTTAGTCATGAAAGATGACAAGATCAACTTATGTTTCCTTGGAAAACTTAATTTTTCTTTAAAGTAGTCGTGGGAACAAGAGGCCTATTAAAGAACAAAGCCACCAAATATGAAATCTGTGTTTTCACTGTTCTTGTTAATAATGATCTGTGATCAAGACACGTGCATATGCCTTTCAAGAATATATTATTTTGTACTTTTTTTTTTTAAACTTCAGTAATAAGAGCAGAATGTGGCTTTGAGATGAAGTTCTGCAGACACGCTGCTGCCCAGGCAGTTTGCTGTGTTGGAGGGACAAGGATCAGAGTTTGTCAGGAGAGGAAGTGAAGTGGCATTTTGTGAGTGGGTGGAACTAGTTGCAAACCATTAATTTTTTCCATGCAGAACACACCAAGCTGATGGTTGAGGTTTGGGAAAGTTCTCTTACTAGAAAAACACACCATGGGTCACTTTGTGTGATATAAAGCTACTGGTATGGGAGTAATTTCCCCTGTAAAATGAGGGGATTGAGTGTGCCCTCAATAAGTTTGGGGATGACAGCACATTGGTGGTCACCTGCTCGAGGGTGGGAAGGGTCTGCAGAGGGATCTGGATGGGCTGGATCAGTGGGCCAAGGTCAGCTGTATGAGGTTTGACAAGGCCAAAGGCCAAGTCCTGCACTTGGGCCACAACAACCCCAGACAATGCTACAGGCTTGGGAAAGCTGCCTGGCAGAAAAGATCTTGGGGTGTTGGTCAGCGTCTGACTGAACATTGAGCCAGTAGCGTGCCCAGGTGGCCTGGAAGGGCAACAGCATCCTGGCTTGTGTCAGTAGTGGTGTGAACAACAGGACCAGGCCAGTGACCATCCCCTGGTCCTGGGTACTGGTGAGGCAGGCCCTTGAGTGCTGTGGTCAGGTTTGGGCCCCTCGCTACAAGAAGGACATTGAGGCCCTGGAGCGTGTCCAGAGAGGGTCAGTAAAGTGGTGAAGGGTTTGGAGCACAAGTCTGATGGGGAGTGGCTGAGGGAACTGGGGTTGAAGAGGCTGAGGGCAGAGCTGTTGAATCTACAACTACCTGAAGGGAGGTTGTAGGGGGTGCAGGGGGGATTGGTCTCTTATCCCAAGTGTCTAGCAATAGGATGAGAGAAAATGGTCTCGAGCACCACCAGGGGAGGTTTAGATTGGATATTAGGAATAAAATTCCTCACTGAAGGAGTAGTTAGGCATGGGACCTGACTGCCCAGAGAAGTGGTGGGGTCACCATCCCTGGAGAGGTTCAAGCAACATGTAGATGTGGTGCTCCAGGAAATGGTTTAGTTGGCATGGTGGTATTGGACAGATGGTTGGACTTGATGGTCTTAGTGGTCTTTTCCAACCTTAAAGATTTGATGATTCCCTGAAAAGCAGAGGGGTAGCAGCAGTGAGCTGACCTGGAACAGATGCATTTGGCATGCTGGATGCCCCCTCAGTTTAGGCATGGCCTTGAGATGCCTCAGCTGGGAGTTGTGCTCCCTATTCTGCAGCCTACTGCGATTTGAGGTAGTGAAGCATCTCCCATAGAGATCATTGAGGGACAATGCCTTAAGAGGGGTTTTAAACAAGGTGAGGCACCTGAAAACCAGACGTGAGCTTTATTCTCCTGTTGTTTTTTGAAACACCTGCAGTGTGAGGGTATCTTTTTTTCTCCTTTGAACTGACAAACAGTAAGTTGAATCGCGAGGGGTAATACAGTCAGGTACCTAAAAAGGGAGTTTGTAAAGGTGAAAAATCTATTGATTTTCTTAAATGCTCATTGCTTTTCCATTTCTGTGGTCTGCAGCTTGAGCCGCTGCGGTGAACGTCAGTCAGCACTGCTAAAGCTAAGTCTGTCTGGAATATGTAACTGTGAACTTCACCTGATGGCTTCTTGTTTCTTATGGTTTCACTTCATTTTATAGAGTGGAGTGGCACAGCCATTAAAAATAATTGCCTCTCATTTCTTCCAGCTTAAGAAAGTCTTCTGCAGAGTTGAAGAAAATACTTGCAAATGGCCAGGTAGGTGCACTGAAATGAGTCTTGGCTCCGTGCGCATCTCGTTACTGCCTAATACTGCAGTGATTGGCATACTGCAAATAGGTGGAGAGATGCTTACTGCTCATTTAGTTGTAATGTGTTCTTTTAATACAGAACTGGAGGGACCATGAAAACCTTCATGATATGAATGAGATACATGTCCCGATTCACTTTGATTGGCATAGCAATTTGCTTCCCATTTCTCAAAACGTGCTAATCAGATTTAGCTCCAAATAGATTGAAGTACCTCACACGTGTTGCTCCACCACCACAATTTCAGGGAAGAAAGTTAATCAATTTTGAATAACTAAGTCAACTGCTCAGTTGGAATGACCTTTGTATTTTGGAGGGGAGGTGGGGGGGGGGCTGTAGATTCTTAAATATTCCGCAGGCTCTTGTGAGGAACTACTGTGCTCTTTGGAATCACCTTATCTTGTAGCTTCTTTAAACCAAACAACAAAATAAGACCAAAAAAAACCCTCCAAAGTTGTAGAAAGCTGTTGTGTTACTTTTCTCTGCTCCAGGCATTCAATTCTGGCACCCAGAAGTGAAAGGTTTAATGTAACAATTCATAGAATCATAGAATTGTAGGGGTTGGAAGGGACCTCGAGAGATCATCGGGTCCAACCCCCTGCCGAAGCAGGCTCCCTAGGACATTTCACTGAGATAGGCATCCAGACGGGTCTTGAATATCTCCAGATTGATGGACAAGTGGATGTCCCGGACAAATGGAGCAATCGGTTCTTACCCATTTTGAGCTGAATGTACAGGCAGGCTCACAGTGGCATAATGACATTAAATATACCCCGTTAAATTAAACTACCTTCAAAGAAAGCTGGATTCTTCAGCAGCAACATAAATATGTTTTAATGTTTGTCATAGTGAAAGCCCTTTGATAGCCTTGGAGGCAGGCACCTGTCCGTTGCGATCAGGCTTGCCTATTAGGCTCTATTGACTGAGACATCTGTGTCACTGCAAATAAAAGACTCTTATTGATTTTCTTAACTGCTGTTCACTTCCCCTCCATGTTTCGAAGGCTGAAATCTTAATTATCTCAGATGCGTATTCAGTGCCTTCACACAATGACCTCTCCAAGCCTCATTGGCATTTCATGAATCAAGTAGTTGTAGTTGAGCATGTCAAGAAGATAAAGGCTGGTCTTCATGCTTGTCCTTCAGTATCACCTGTAACATTGTGGTCTAATAGATGAGCGTGCCCCTCTAAAACGTGAGTCGAACAGCCCAGGATTGCAGCCTTGCCTCTTTGGCACTGAATCCTTTGAATACAGCTTGGCGATGTATTGTTAGGCTCCTCCGCGTGCCTTAGGTGCAGACACCATTTAATACTGAGCAGACTTGGTAATGTTTCAAAATTATAGCTAAACAATGTGTTTCTCCAAATAACTTAAATTTATGTATGCACCAGCAGCACGAGTTCTGAACTTTTAAAATGAAGTTGATAATTACTCTAATATCACAGAATTGTAGGGGTTGGAAGGGACCTCAAGAGATCACCAGGTCCAACCCCCCTGCCACCCCCACCCCCAATAAATATTGCTAATTTATTTGTTTTTAAGTAAATTGCCGAACCTGAGCAAAAGCCATCTTTTTGTAATGGGTCTGTGTGCTGCATTTGGCACTTTATTTGTTCTAAGTCATAGAAATTAGGATTTGGTGATAGACTGTTACGAATTCCTTTCCTGCATAGCAGCATTTTAGAATGATATAGAAGAACCAAAACTCTTACTACAGTACCATAAAATGTTACCTGAACCTATTTAAAAAAAAAAAAAAAGAGAGAAAAATGCAATATAAGTTTTAATACTGATTTCTTCCACATGTCCTGGTAGGAGTTTCACTGCTCAGTGTGGAGAGGAAATGCTTTGTGTTATGCTGCATTGTGTTCTGCAAAACCTGGTCTCTGATCCCTAACTGGGAATAGGTTTCTAGTTTTAACTTTCAACTTTTCCCCCTTTTGTGGGACTAAGTCACACTCATCATTACTTAAATATGGGTTGAGTTGTTATTTTTTATTATTTTTTGGCAGTTTATGCTTTCAGACATTCCTAATGATATTCCTCTAGTAGTTTCCATTTAGGTTTAATAAGGAATTCATATTAATCATTAAAAGAAGGGGACATGATTCTTCAAGATAATCAAATATTGACAGGTTAGAAATAGCTTTCTGCCTAGGTTCATTGATATAGGTGATGCGATATAAATATTTATTTCTTTTCTGTCACTCAGAGTAAATGCCACCAATTGATTCAGCATTGATATAGTGTCAACAGTTCATAAGAAACATTTGACTGGCTCGTGTTTTCCGATTAGTCTCTGCTCTATAAAGTGGGATTTACTAAATCTCTTCAATTGTCTGCTCATAGAGTGTGACTGCTTTCTGAAACCATTATTGCTTCGATTCTGAAAGCAAAGGTATGGCTACAGGACTTTGCCTCTGTCAGGCCTCTACCTATCAAATAAGGATTAATTGAGCATTTTGGTTTTAATGATTTGCAAGAGATAGACACTGATTTCTTTCAAAATCAGCGCTGAGAAGCGAGGGGTGTTTTGTTTGCTGATCCGTAATTGAAGTCTGGTTTGCTCTTTCATTAATTCTGTTAATATTGGCATCCAATCAAACTTGGTTTAGCAGGTTTAATATTCCAGCCCGCCCTGTCAGGTTCATTGTTCCTAGGTTATCATTTTATGATTGAGAATCCAGTTTTCCCAGTAAAATAAATAAATCACCACATGGTTTTGGCATCTTTATTTGAGCCAGTAAATCACACTTTATCTCTCTATCGGGTGCTGGCATATCCTTGCTCCACTCCAGTCTTCCTCTCTTCACCCTGGGTTTTTGGTTGCTCCTTTGTGCGTAGGGACAAGAAGCGATGCTGGGCTGGCATCACAGGACCGAGCTGCTCCCATCACTGCCTCTTAGGAAATGGTCTGGAGAAAATACTCTCCTTTTACCAGTTAGCAAAAAGCAGGAGGGGACCAAAAAAAAAAGCAGCACAGACTTTGTGGCTCTGGTTCTGCTCAATTTGTTGCTTATAATTTGCGTAGCTACAAAAAATGCTGCGCTTTTTTCCACCCAAGAAGCAAAGATACAAGTACGTTCAGAGCTTTGTGGATTCCTTTAATTTCTCTAAGAGTTTTGTTGATGTGAAGGTTGCTGTGAATGTAGGGAAAAGATGTTTGTTGTTACCTCAAAGACAGGAGAATTAAAGTCCTCCAGCTTAGAGCAGAACTCCTTAAGCACAGTATGTGCTTTAAATTAATGAGCAAAATCTTTAGAGCAAGGCATCCTGTATCCTTTATTTATGTATTTTAAAACCCATTCTTGGATTATTTTTCCATATGACGTCTTCCCCAACCCCCCCCCTTTATTTGCCTTTTTCTGATTGCTGCAGTAAGCAAGATGGCTTTGGATGGAAAAATTGAATTGTCATTTTCATCGTAAACCTTGATACTTGTGGGCCCATTTCACACCCTCTTACAACATCTGGCCCAGGTTTAACTACAAATGGGTGATGATGCCAACTTCTGCTTTCAGTTATTTTGGATTTTCTCCAAAATTTTGGAGTTCTATCCTTAAAACATGTTATTTTAAATTTATTAAATATTCCTTTTTCAGTTGGGAAGATGTGCTGAGTATTAACTCTTCAGGGCATTTCACCTTGTTACCATCACTTACTCGTTCCAGTTGAAGCCGAGGGCAAAGTTCCACTTATCTCTACTGACATCATATGAAAGTGGATGCTTAAACGCAGCTTAGTAACTGAAGGGCACGTGTCCCCACTGAATTTTAAAAGCCATTTCAGAAGTTGGATAAATGCAGATAGTTAGCTTACGGTGAGCTCTGTGTGGCTCTCACCATGGTGCTAGTGGTCCTTGAAATAGCTAATTTGAGGTTATCTCAGATGCGCTTACGTGATCTCTAATCACAGCGGTGATGGCAGGCCAGACAAACCATTAAGGGTTGGGGTTTTTTTTGATGCCTTTTAACACACAAAAATGACAAAGCCTTTCAGCAGCCATGCCAACTCGTCTGAAATGTTTAGCTTGGTATCCCATCGAATACAGGTAGCTAATAGGAACAAGTTAATGATTTGGTAGCAAATTCCTAGGAAAGTATCTTTTAAAAATGGGATTTGCCCAGACATTGGCTATTACAGGCAACAGAGGAGATCTTGTTGAAAGAGCAAATGCATGCAGCCCAGAAGTCACTCTCACTAAAATACTTAATTTCAAGTATGCATGTGCAGTCCAAATACGCCTGTAGTGGTATTTTTTAATTACTTTTAATAGCTGTTTTAGCTGGAAGATCAGCATACCTGTATTTGTACAGGAGAAGGTTGAACGTTTGGTTTAGAAGTGTTTTGCGTTTGAGTCAGTCGTCCAGCAAGGTGATGTATAGCAAGCTTTGGGGTCTGATTTTATCAGACTTCAGCATTTGCAGTGTACAGTGCTGGTATCAGGCTTCTGCTTGAGATACCATCATGTATAGAGAGTTGTCCTAGTGAGCAGAAGGATCGAGGCAATTAGTTGTGTATTCCAAGGAAAATTCTTTTTATTGCATAGCAGTTCAAGACTGTCTTTTTTTTTTTTTTCCCCAGACTATTTCCTTTATTTAAAAAGGTACATAAATTAAGCGCTCTGAAGCAACCCTACTGACAGAACTGTCACTCAATTAGTATCAATTATGCTGATTCCAGAATGAATCATAAACTTTTCTTGCCATGCTTAAGATGACAGTTTTCTGTTGGATTGTTTCCATTCACCTCCAACTTTGGCTTTGGTTATGTGCTGTTCTGGAGACCCTTTTCCTATCAGTATCTGTGACCTGACCCTCTTGAGCTATATTATATCATTCCATTTTGACACCTTTTATCAAACTTTAATGAAATGACCCAGGCAAACAAATTGTCATTAAACTTTCCATCACTTTGTCCCTTGGTATCGTCTTTTATAAATTGGACAGCAAATGTTGTATTGATCTTCTCGTTCTTGCAGCTGAACTTGAAATGACCCAGACTGCTTGTTGTTTATGGCCTAGAGTTGCTTTTCCTTGACATTTCCATCCACAGCATGACATCTCTTTTGTTTTTCTTTCTTTTTTGTGGAGATGAATGAACAGGACATACGGTATCGAGACATCCTCGGTCATGGCAATGGAGGCACGGTCTACAAGTGAGTGTTGAATTTCACTTCAAATTTTTGAAAATAAAAATTTAACAGCACCCTCTTTTTATTTTTTTTTCTCCTCATTCCCCCCCACCCCCCTCCACCCCCCCATTCCTATTTGCAGCGAGATACAGGGAGGTTGCTGCTGCTGTGCAGAGATTATAGAAGAAATGCTTAATAGAAACTTTTTAAGGATTCTCTTTACATATTTACAAGGTATCTGCTTTTGGGTGCCGTGAGGGCTGGTGCATTTTTATTATCTTTTTAATACTTAGCTTTGAATCCCTCCAGGGTAACAAGTTAATGGTTCACAAGTGGAACTTGATGTGTCCTGAAGCATAATGAATTGCCTTCGGTATTTGTGATGCCATTATTCTTGCTGGCTTTACCACACCCTTTGCTTAGCCTGGTGCCCAGAATGACACCAGTGGGATGTGATGACACCAGTGCTCTCAATTCCAAATTGCTAAATACCCCTTGTGCTGTTGCAGTGAGTTCCCTCCTTTATGAGCAGCTTCACACCCAGGCTGATGAATATATTAAATGATAAACTCCCCCAAATTTTGGTAGTGAAGCTTATACCCTCCAGCCAGTATTAATTTTAATATTGTAAAGATTAGAATAGCAGAGATAGAGTTTTCTCGACAGGAAAGTCTTTCTCATGCATAGTGCAAAGTTTAAACTACATAATGTAATATCTGGTACTTAATAGTCTGCAGTGGGGTATGAAAAATATTCCACTAGGAATTAAGAAATCTATACTTTGTAAGAAAGCCCTGAGGGAGTAATAAAGGTTTCCTCCAGAGAGCTATTTACCATATACAGTAACCCAGCATCCCATTACGACTTTGTTTATACCTTAGACATTTTAACTTTGATATTAACATATTATTTTTTTCTTAGTAAAATGTTTTAAAAGCTACGGTGCATTTAGTTTAGTTTCTAATTGGCTGCCAATGTTGCAGAATGACTCTTCTTGCAGGAGGTTTAATGAAAACGAACTTCCAAAACCTTAAAGGAACAAATCCAGCCTTTGAGTGGACCCTTCAGAAATCAGGTTAGCTGTGTAGGTGGAATGTAGTTCAGAAACCTCATTCATGCTCTCCTGTAGAAAGATTTTCCTAGACCAAGAAACTTGCAGAAACAGTGTTGTTTTCTTAGTTTATAAGAGGAAAGATTTGAGAGCGTTGGTATTTACAGCTCACTTGGTGACTTCATGATGTTCTCTGATTTAGAGACGGTTGCTTCTCTTCCCCTTTTATTGGTGAAGGCTCCCAGAGTAGCTGCAGGTAGGAGAAGCACTGCAGAGGGTGGCCATGTGCTTTGTCCCTGTGGAAGGCACTCAAGGGACAGTTAGTAGTAAGGAATATCCTGCAAAACGAGGGGGAACTCGGATCTGTTGTTGTTACCCAGTTCTGGGTCATTTCCTTTAAAGTAGCAGCTGAAGTAAGGAGCTGGCAATGCAGAGTCATGAGCAGCGTAAGAGTGACCATGCTGCGTCCTACTAAAAGTCTCTCCCCTTTACCCTGTACCTAATAGTGCCCAGAGTCGAAGGAATGTAAACTAATGGAGAGTGAACATGTGCTTTGCTAATGGTTTTGTGCTGAGGATCTGCTGAACTTAATGTGTGTTTGTCAACTTGAGCCTTCCCTGCTTGGGGCACCTCTGTTCCGTGTGATCTGTGCAGTGAATACAGCTCATCTAGGTGTGGAAGGTGCTATAAAATCATAGAATCATTGCTTTATAATGTTACCAAATGCATAGTATGTATTCCAGAGTTTGTAAAATTCACATGGGGCATGTGGGATAAAATGCTGTGTAAATCCAAACTTGCACTTTTTTGTTGTCTCTCTGCATTTCTGAAAGGTAGCCTGGTTATGTGGCTGCCTTGTGTTTAATATTTCTACAAAAATCATTTTCTTATGCAATAAATGCCACTTCAGTGGGAGCCTGCAGGAGTGATGATGCAACAGAGATGCAACCACTCAAGGTGCATAAGGTAACTGCACAGGAGGGAATGTGTTAGTACTTTCAACACCTCTGCAGTGACTTGCTGCACTGTGTGGGCAGATGCTCCTACCCGCTTCATTAAGCGGTTGCGTGTTGCATTTGTCTGTAATTTGGGAAAGTAAAAAAATTTATCTGAAAAACATGAACCCTCCTGTGTATATGGGAACCTCTATTTTTTTTTTTTCTTCTTTATGCATTCATATTTTAAATTCACAGTTGCAGTGGCTTTGCAGTATTTTCTCTGGTGTGAGTGTCGTTCTGCACTGCTCCAGGGAACGTGCCCCGTTCTCGCATGTGTGTTTTACACATTCCTCAAGTTTGACTTCCTGGATAATGCAAACCACAGCAGAATATAAATACAAAGTACTTTTTTTTTTTTTTTTTTTTTCTCCCCAAACTGGCCTCTAAACTGCATTCCTCCCAGAGCTTCTCTTCCCAGATAACCTTCTTGGGTTGGAGAGTTGTACCGAGTTGCTCTTTCATCCCTGAAGAGCTGGTGGTTCCCATTGTTGCAGGGAGTCAACCGCGGTGATGTGCTTTTGACAAAGCACACAGAACTTTCTCCCTTGGGACAACCACCCCTTCACAAAGGGTTCTTCCTCACCAAAGGAGCATCTGCACTACACAAGCCAATAGGAAACTGCAAAATGGAGTACTTACAGGTAGCTGGATTGCACTAGTCATAGATAGCAGCCCACCTATATTTTATTCCAGTAAATCAATGAACATTTGTCAAATAAAATTAATTGCAAACATTTGGCTGTTTTCCTGGTCCAGCATTCCACGCCATGGGTTTGTTTCAGAAGAGGCTGTATGTAGTATTGATCTGAGTCTAAAGAACGAGCGTGTCTGTGATACCTTTTTTTTTCCCCCCATCCCCTTTCTCTCTAGCTCTTTATACTAAGTCATATCCATTATGGCAATGATATATTATCAGCATGCAGCAAACAAGATAGCGTGTCGCAGGTCGCTGAGCAAAAATTTTCAGCCTCTCTTTCCATGTGAATTAACTACTATTGAAATAGTTTATTGAGATTGAAGTATTGATCACTTTTCATGCTAACCTTGGCTTAAGGGGGAGAGGGGAGGTGGTTTTTGTTCTCTTTGGAAGACGCTATGTTTAGTTAGAAAATGTATTTCATTTATTTGGGTTCTTTACAGCTGCAACTGTTTTATTGCTTGGAGAAGAGGTATCTTAGCTTTATTTTTATGACAGTATAATTATACTTTAGAAATACACTTGATTACTGTGTGTAGCAAAATTGTTCCAGTATATTGGCTTGGCCAATATTGCTATACAAACAACTTTTCAGTCAATTGAGTCTGGTAAAAAATCAATACTTTATAGCAATATTTCTAGTGAGAACTTGCTGAATCTAAATGTTTTTCCTGCTCTAAAAAGAGGGGATTTTTATAGTTGTTTGACTTCCTATTTTCCCCCTACCTTTTGATACACTGCTTTCTTAATTAAGGAATTATAACAATTAGAGTTAGCTGCAGCAAAACCAGTTCATTATTCTTGCTTTTTGATTGCTTGTGTATTCAATTATATGTGAGAGGATATAGCCAGTCCTAAACTGTATATACAAATTGAATTTCCCATCAATCAGAAAGCAAGACTCTTTCTACTGGTGTATTGTGCACAGCACGTACCCTGCCTTGAGTCAAGATTGTCAGGAAGGTGGTGAAACCTGCCATAACAAAGACTAAAAGCACTTTAGTACATCTTTTCTCATCTTCCCTCATCATTTACATCGTTAATTGCTAATTCAGCTTTCCCTGGAATAATGTAAGTCAGATTACTGCCCTGGACAACCTTGTGTAGCTCCAGGCCTGGAGGTTGGTGTCCCTGCCTGTGGCAGGGGGTTGGAGCTCTGTGATCCTTGGGGTCCCTTCCAACCCTGACCAGTCTGGGATTCTATGATTCTCTTGTCTGATATCAGTATGAATTTTTGGAAGCTCTCAGCTGCCCTTATTTCCTGGAGATTTGCACCTTCCCTGACAAGAGGGCCCAAAGATGGTTACACTGGTGGATGCAGAGCTGGAAGGTTGTACAACAGACTTCCTAATTTTTATATTGACATTTGTATAGAAGCTGGTAGGATGGAAAGTGCACAGTTCAGGCTAGTTCACAGCAGAAGGAAACACCTGCACACTGGTACCTTAACATTTTGGCTTGCAGTGGGGTGCATACACTCTGTCAGCCAGTCTCAGGAGTAGCTACGATAAATAATTTAGACCTAAAATCCTTAGTTGCATATAGTTTAAACCTTACTATTATAAAGTAGGGGTATTGCTCTCTGGCAAATAATTACTCCATGAAATCTCTCACATGGCATACCTAAAGTATCACCATTTCCTTCATTTCCATAGAAGCAAAACCAGTATTTTTCTCTTTATTTCATGTTTTTGCTTTGCAGTTGTAGCTAATGAGAAGCGAGATGTTCAAGGAGCTCTGTTCAGGGGATGGTGTAGCCTTCTGTGTGCCTGGGATATCTTTCAAACGTATGTTTGGCATGGTTTATAAATCTTTGGGTTCTGTTGGAGGAATCTTCAGCAGCCACAAGCTGTAACGCTCTGCGTGCTGAAATAAACGTAAAGCCCCAGTGATGCCCTAATTAATTTGTGAAGTTACCTAGTGTAGAGGGGAGAAAAGGCAGAATCGCTTATCATCCTAGCAGAATGGTGCTCATCCAGACGGCTTCCCTTTCTGTTGAGTGGTTGGAAGAGAAGTGGCTGTTGATGATGTACCGCCCCGAAGAACCGTATAGCTGGGGAAAATACGGGTAAATGTGGAAGCTTAATTTGCTTGAGCAATTTACTTGAGCAATTTTGCTGTTGGATGGAGTTGTACGTCGAAGCATATGCCTGTTTTCTTGATTCTCTATCTCTACCAACCTTGGGGTGCCCCATTAGCACATTAAACATAGCGCATGGCAAGACAGCTGGGAAGTTGCTATCTCTTGCTAGACAGCCTGCAAACTGTGCCTTGTGAGCGTACTGCAGAGCCTCTAACGTTGGCAGGGAAAAGCCTTGTAAGGGGGAAGCTGAAGGAGCTTTAGCTGCATTTGAGGGTGAGGAGGTGGAGGTGAGATGGTGGTGGCTTAGCCAGGGTTTATCAGTGCCTTGAGAGGGGCTTTGGCTCAGCAAGGTTCCCTGGTTTTGGGTTGTCCAGTGGCTCTAATGCAGGGCACTGGTGCTGTTAGGAAGGGCCCCCTTGAGAGGGTCTCCCTGGTCCCAGTTCTTCAAAAGCTTGGTTTCTGTTGGAAAGCCAGGCTGAATCTGAGCAGAGCTGTTGCTCTCCTCTCTCCCCCTCATTTCTGCTTTCTGTATGAATATGCCATACAGTGGCAATAAGTTGTGCCTCTCAAATACTCCTGTTCGCAGACTATCATGTCTGTTCCACAGAGGAGGCTGGTGTCACCCTCCATACCTGGCAGCAGGTCACGGACACAGAGAGAGAGATGGTTTCCCTGAGGTAGCAAAGCAAAAGCAGGAGCAGAGCCCATCTCTGCAGGCTCCCTTCCTTCCCAGGCAGGATCTATGTTTTATACACATCCCCTGTCCTGGCCTGGTGCTTGTTGCAGCTCTGACAAAGGAAGTGCAGGCAGGTTTGGTGCTTTGCTTGGCATTAAATCTGTGGCCATGTTAGGATGGAAAATCACACCTCCCCGGCGTTCTCGTGTTGCACTTACAGAGGCCTTTTCCTTTCTTTCCTTTCCCAAGCCACAGTAATTTTCTGTTTATCTTCTTTTTAGTCAGACTACAAAGCCCTGGAACAATAATAGCTGGACTAAGTTAGAGATACCCCACCACAGTTCTGCATATTATCCCTGCAGTTTAAACAAGACTGACCAGTGATTGCTGTTTGCTTGTTTCCTTTGACCCCAGCTATCGCTCCCCTGCCTCATAAAATCTGTTATGCACAAAAGTGCATAAAATGAAGATAAAGTACCTCCTTCAAGTCTGACAAAAACCATTCCTTTGCAGAATGGGAGCTGCAGTGAAAGTAAATAAATGAACGGACAGCAATCACAGCCTAGTTGATGAAACTGTTCAATTAAAGCACAGGCATTTACATGGTGTAATTTCCCTAAATTGCCAATGAGCCCCTTTAGACACAACCAGTGTTCAAATTGATTTCAGCATTGATTTTGGCTGAAGCTGATAAATTTCTGCTTGTTAGTTAAAGTAATTTTGCAGAAGACTTTGTGCTGCAGTATTGAAGTGTTCATTTAGCTGATGGTTAAAAGAGGAGTTATTTACAGAGGGTTCTACTGTTGTTCTGAGATGGGACAATTCCCCGGTCATCTTTTTACTTTTAATTTTTAAGCTTCAGTATACAATCAATAGGTTATTGAAACTGATTAAAATGTATCCAGCCAGCTGCCTATGGCTGTTTAATTAGAAACTGGGTGATTCTTAAAGCTGGTTTGGTTTGCATTGTATGCCCGTGGTTTGGGAGATTAAGCGAATAGTAATCCCAGAAATTTGAGCTTCTTGTTGTTGTTACCAGTGAGCGTGGCAGTGTGCAAGCACAGTGCAGCTTGTCTGCAGCTCACCCCGACATGGGCAGTATCTGTCATCTGCTCCTTGGTTACAAATGGTTCTCCATGTAGTAGAGAACCAATGGAATTTGCCAGAGCTGAGCTATGCCAAGCTTACCAGCACTGACTGTTCCTTGTCATGGAATATGTTTTTAAGTCATGCTTTTGCTCGGATGAGTGCATTTGGGGTGATAAGGGGCAGAAGAGCATGCATTTATGTGGGAGTCCTTGTCATTACCCTGCCAGCGTTGTGTTTCAGACTCACCTCAATCTGTTTGTTGTCTCGGTGAAGAACAGCAGGTGTAACACCACCACCAGCAAGGCTGACATTGATTCTTCCATTTCGCTTCACCCCAGATTCTTTAAAAAGGCTAAAAGTTACCTGCTCAGATATCCACTGTCCATCATAAGCATTATGATAAGCATCATAAAGTCATGTCATACCCAGCTCTGACACAGAACTGTATGTCACCACAGCTGTTTTAATGACCGTGGTGATGCCAAAATCCTTTCTAGCACGTGGCTCATCACACTGGTGTCTCAGCTTAATCCTGTAGCAGACAGTGTGGTGTAACTAACCTCATGGTGTGTACGGTCTCACCCTGGGGAAGAGCAAGCTTTCTGCTTGAAACTCGGCTGTGGTTGTAGGGAAAGGCTCTTTCAGCTATTACAGTGAATACTTGAGGACTTTTTTCTTCTTGGTGGTTCTGTTTGCTTCTGCTGGTCACTGCTGAGCTACTGAACAGCTCTGGTTCTCCTCATTACACTGTGAGAGCCGTGAACACACCTCTTGATAACAAATGCTCTGATAATTCAGAAAATCCACCTTAAATCTCCTTATGGAGACATGTTAGCTGTCGCCAAAGGACATGACGTTCAGGTTTCTTCCTAAAATTGGGATGGGTTTATTTTATGCTGTGTCAGGTAACACCTGTCCGCATCAGTCTGAGCTCGCTGCTCTGCTGTCTTTTGTTCTTTCTGCTAGTTTAAAGCCAGCAGCTGAAATCCTTTGCTGTGTCTGCATCTGCTCTGGGTTGGTCCTGTGATGGTGAATGACCTGGTGTTGGAGATGGTCACCTCAAGGCTGAGCTGGGTCCGACTTTACTCCTTTCTGCCTGCACAGGTCTCTAAGGAATGGGAACAGAATGGCAGGGGAGTGGGGCAAGGAGAAACACCTGTAATATGGTTTGCAAAGCATGACCCTGAATATTTAACCCTAGTGGAGAAGGAAGACTGCTCTAAGTAGCAATTGCTGTGAATAGTAGCAGGCTACAGAATAAGAGATGAGGGATTCATTGCGCTGTGCTCAGGCTTGGATGCCAGAACTGCCTCTCTCCCGCAGAGATGGGTTAACTGAGATGTTTTCCTATCCACCATGTTGTTTACGCAGCTCCTAGTGCCAGTTTTTCTCTTTTAAAAAGTTGAAAATTTAGATAAAGTGTTTGTTTGTTTGTTTTTTCTAGTTTAACAACAAATCATTTTGCAATCAGAGCTCAAGCATCTGCAATGGGATTTTAGATAGAGGGGAGGCTGGTGTAGATAGCTGTTTGAACTAGCACAGCCCCCATAAAAGCTCCTTTTTACAATTGCTGTGCACTTTGGATTTCCTGTGCTAACAGCCAGAGAGTCAGCCTAATGTCTTTGTCTATTGCAGAAGGCAACAACTGTCGAAGTGTTTATTTCTGAGGAACAATTTGAATCTGTTCCTTTAGATGGCCATCAGAGTACGTGACAATTCCATCATTAGACTGCCAGAGTCAGACCAGGAGCACGACAGAAGAGGAGTAAAGAGGGGGGAAAAAGGGAAAATCAACAGTAAACCAAATCTGTGGGTGATTTGCAGCATGTAGTTTGCAGCTGGCGACCGGCATGTCATCCTGCAGTGTGTGACACTTAGAGTTGGAGTCATCTTGCGTGACATTGACACAGGCCTGTTGCTCTCAGGTGTCTCTTGTGGGGCAGGAAAATGTGTGGTTTGACTTGGTTCAGTGCCCTTATGGCTCAAAGTGCCCCTTGATTCTTGTGTTAACTTTGTAACTCAGAGGAGAGTCCTGGGGCCTCTCACTGGCCATTAGGGCTAGAGCACCTCTCCTACAAAGCCAGGCTGAGAGAGTTGGGCTGGCTCAGCCACGAGAAGAGAAGGCTGTGGGGAAACCTGTGAGCCCCTTCCAGTACCCAAAGGGACCCACAGGAAAGCTGGACAGGACTGTTTGTAAGGACATGGAGCGATGGGTTGAGGGCCGATGGATTTAAACTAGAGCAGGGCAGGGTTAGATGAGACATTAGGAAGGAGTTCTTCACTCTGAAGGTGGTGAGACGCTGATACAGGTTGCCCAGAGAGGTGGTCAATGCCGACACCATCCCTGGAGACATTCAAACTCAGGCTTGATGAGGCTCTGAGCAACCTGATCTAGTTGGAAGTGTCCCTGCTCACTGCAGAGGGGTGGGACTAGATGGTCTTTAAAGGTCCCTTCCAACCTAGCACAGTCTGGGATTCTGTGATTAGGAAAAGCCTCTCTGCAAGCGAGATGGTGCAGCACCCTAATGGACAGGAGAGCAGCAGGGATCTCCATCCTCAGGCGTGTGACTCGGACCTAAGCTCATCCACTGCCACACTCCCGCTCAGAGTAGGGGGACTTGGATTAAATGGGTGCAGAGGTCCCTTTCAACCACCCTTTTCATCTACTAAACACGTTATTTAGCGGAATGATGCACCAACGCTTTGGGGGGAGCCAGGAGAACTGCAGCAGGTGGGAGTTTGTGGTGTTAGCCATGAGTTTCCCTGGTGCCTCAGCCAGAAGGGAGCTTGGCACCCCTGTGTCCTGCAGCTGCCTCACTGCTGGAACCGTCAGTACATCATGTTGTCATATTTGCTGACGTTAGTTATATTCGCAGGAGCGGAAGGGACTGACTCATTGGCATAGCAGGCAGGTCATGGCTTTGCCTTGAATCATTTGGTCTTGCTGAAGAATATCTTAGGGATTAGAAATTGTTTCTGTGGCTGTTGAGGGGGGAAACAGGAAAATATATCCTGGTAGCTGGAGCAAGCCGATGGGAAGCAGCATTTCCTGTGTGGGAGGCTGCAGCAGGCTCCTTCAGTGCTTTTTCCATGTCAGCATCAGCAGCATGATATAATTTCAATGAGTTTTTGCATTTGTGTTGAGTTCCCAGGTAACAGTAAACTCAATAGTAAGAAGTTATGGGATGTGTTGGGAAAAGTGGTTTGAGAAAGCTCAGGGACATTTGCATCCTCAGGCTGTGCTGCTGTTGTGACCATCCTTATATCAGTCATATATGGGCAAATGCATTGCAATTACAGATCAGAAAGCAAATGGAAAATTGTTGTTTCTCTTGAACATGTGCATGTTGAAACCCGAAGTTAGTTGTGTGCTTGCCCTGGAAGGAACGATACCGCGGTCACAGTGAGTAACGCAGCTCCCTGCTGTGCTCTTAGGTACAATTTCTCACAGGGGGGATAGAAAATTGTTAGTCTCTGCAAGTTGGAAGAGGGAAGAATTTTTTGTTTGCCATCTAAGCTGTTTATTAAGAAGTTTGTGCATGTTCTGTTTGGCTGGGTTTGTTTGTTTTACTTTTAAACTGAGTAGAAACATGCCACATTCAGTGCATGAGTTTTTTTAGCAGTAAAAATTATTCTGGGCTATGGTTTATTGCATAAAGAGGATTGAGCCAAAGCGTATTGCACTTCTCCTCTGGCTTTCTTTGCAGTAGACCTCAGGAAGAATCACAGAATCACAAGGTTGGAAAAGACCTTTAAGGTCATTGAGTCCAACCATTCCCATCCTATGCTAAACCATTTCCCTAAGTACCTCATCTACCCTTTTTTTTAAACACATCCAGGGGTGGTGACTTCAGCCCCCTCCCTGGGCAGCGTGTTCCAGGCCCCAACAACTCTTTCAGTAAAAATGTTTTTTCTAATATCTAATCTGAACCTCACCCAAGCAGGCAATGTGACATTCAGCTACCTCTTTTCTCCCTTTTCTTCTTAACATAGAAACCAGCTGCTTCTGATGCTTTCATTTTTTCATTTGCTTTCCTGTAGAAACACATCTTATATATATACAGGGGGGAGACATGCTGAGGAGTTGGCAGCTCCCCCAAAGCCCTATTCTAGTTTTCCATGATATTGATTTTTATTTGCTGGAACACAGGGGATGCGCACGCCGTACTCCGCTGTCCATCAGAAGTTTTTCCAGCTTAGCCAGAGGGTTTTGTTCAAGCAGAGTGAACACTTGCTCCCACCATCTTTCTTATTCCCAGAATAACCCAGCTCTTGCCACAGAGCTGGGCAGGCTGTGCTCCCTGAGGGGCATTCTTGGTTTTCGGAGTTGGAGACAAAGTTATGCTAAAGGACTTGGGTCCCTTCAGGGCTTTAAATGTCAAGGGAGATGGTTCATAGTCAAGGTTAATAAAATATTTGGCACAACTGTGCCAGTCTTGCTTAGAAGCTGTTCGTTGTAATAGATGTATGGGGCTCAGAATAATGAACCCTTGAGAATGTGAAGAAAGAGATTTAAATTTTTTTCCCCACTGGGAATGTTTCCAAGTCAGCAGCAGTTGAAGTCTGCCTCTCCTTTCATTGCATGGTGGTGGCTTTAAGCCATCTCTCTCTGCATTGTTCCCTAGGAGACCTTCCCAGGAGGAGATGTCAGCTGTGTCCTGCATCTTGCGTTACTGCAGTGTGCTGGGCGAGGGGGGGGGAACACCCACCAAAACTCCCCTTTTTCCCCCATTCAGCTTCCACCTTTCTTGCTGGATTTCCCATCTTTTCTCAGAGCTTGTGCTGACCTTTCCACAGCAGTGCCTCTTGGTGAAATACCTTTTTTGTTCTGAGGAGGTCTGAAAGTTGGTACTTTCTTCTCTCCATCCTCCCTGAAGATTTCTTCCTGCTTCTGTGAAATCTAAAACAGCAATTTTGAGAGAGTTACCAGTCTGAGCTATTAGAACTTCGTTTTACCTCAACCCCAATCTCTTAACTTGGTCCCTGCACCAAATGCTGCTAATCTTAAGGGGTGTGCTTCTTTCTATGGCTGTTTCTGCAAGGGGTCAAACTCTGCACGTGTTAAAACAGCATTTTCCTCGGATATTTTGCATTTCAATGCATGTGATTTCTGTTCCTGACACTTGTCTTTAGTTCAGCTGCTATCTAGCAATTAAGCTCCCGATTTTCCCCATAGGTAATGTCCACTTGCCTTTCCTGTTGATGCTCAAACGCATCCCTAGCCAGGGGAGTTGCTGTGTTTATTAACCACCATCATTTGCTTCCCACCCTAGAAGATTTTTTCAGGGTGTTCACTGAAACACACAGCGTGCCAGAGGAACCTTTTGCTCTTTGCTGCTTTGCTTCATCTGACGCTCTGGTTCTGCACCGATGGGTTTGTTTACTGGCTTTTAGGGGTGACACTGAAATCTGAGAGAGTTGACCCTTGAGATGAGCCTTCACATTACTTACAGAGTATGAATATTCATCTCCTCGTAGACATCCACAGACTTACTGCACAAGAAGTATGTTTTCCTTCATGCTGTGGGGTGATTTATTTTTTTTAGCACATCCTTCTGAAGCTCCATGAAGGTACAAAGTCTTCAGGCTTTAGCTGACTGGGTACCCAAAATGATCAATTCCAACTTAGAGCTCTATGTAATATCTAACAAAAAACGTTTTCCCTACACACTCATTGGAACAGGTAATTACTGTGGCAACTACGGGCTAATTTGAAGTGTTAGCTGTTAATTAAAACACTAGAGAGGTGTAGGGTTGTCTTTTGGTGTAACCAAAGCTCCTATTCAAACTTCATTAATCACTTTACAGTTATTGTGTTGGGGAAGGTCAGGACGATGGAGATGCTGGATCAGCCTGGAGTAAACAAATTCCTTTCCTCCCAGGTAGTATGGCATTAGCAGAGCCACCGGACACGCTGTACCCATGGGCATGGTATCTCCTTTGTGATCCAATTCTCAGCGATAATTAAATGTTAAATTGGTACTGTCAGTGCTCTGTAAACCAAACCAGGTATCTGCCCTCTGCTGGAAATTTAACCCAAACTTCCACGGATGAATTAGCGTGCATCATAATTAAATAATCAAGTCTTCCCTTTTAATTCACTTGGAAACAGGAGATCTCTCTTATGGAAAAAAGATCAGCTTTCCTGACAAGCTAATTAAGTTGCCAAACTGTCCGGCACAGTACATATTAAGCTAACAGACGCTAAGCATGCTATCTCAACCTGTTCATTTTCTTATCATTTCTGCTGATCTTAAGTCCATAATGTTTTGCCACTGTTGATTCATCCATAGTTACAGCAGAGTTCATTTACTCCCTTGAATTCATTGATTATGCATCCGGCTACCAGTCTGTCAGAGCTTCCTCTGCTGATTCCTCTTTTTGCCTCATCTCCTGGTATTAAGTAACTCTGATTTGGGGGATGCCTTTTGAAGCCTTGTTAGTTCCTAAAAGCCAGTGCCACTCAGTTACGTAAATGTTTATCCCTGAGTTATTAAATTAAGGTGAAGTTTTTAGAAACTTCCAAGTTATTAACAGAAATTACAGAAGCTCTCAGGGTTATAAATAAGATTAAACAACCATCTCACCCAGTACTGCATATGATTTTTGCATGCAAGGAAAAAAAAACGAAACCCAAACTATTAAAGCTTTTCTTCTTCAGTAATAATTGCTAGAGGTATCTAGTGGTAAAATATTATAATTCTTTAAAGTTAGTGCCACATATATGACATTACTGTGCATAGTGTCATAAATCAGTGTGAGACAATAAAACTAGTGAAGAGGAAAACCTTTAATGGTTTTGTTTTCATGCAAAATTACATTGGATTTTTAGTCGAGGGGGGGTCACCTACCTTTTCCTTTTCTTAGGAGTTCACGGTTAGGAACGCACGAGTCATCGTTAAATAGCCAATTAGAAATGTTTGTCTTCAGAAATTAAGACAAACTGCTCTTGAAATACTGTGGAAAATTATGTTGAGCATTAACAATAATGCATTCTGACCTCCTACGCTCCTGCAACTGTTAAATACCAATGCAGAAAGTTCATTTCTCTTTTATTTTCTGTGGGTCCTCTGGTCACGATAAAGAATCAGTTGTTACTTGTTTTACTTGGCTTTAATTGATAGAGCTGTGTATCTCACCCTTTACCACTGAAAATACCCTAAGGATTAGCAAACTGGCACGATAAACCTTGTTTTACACAAAGATTCTGAATAATGGATGTGTTGTTATTTCATTTCATTGTAAGAAAATGGTAAAGTGGATAAATTCATACTTAAAAGTTTGCTGTTAATGGAGTACAAAAGCCTTCAATGTGGAGGTTTTGCATAAAACATGCAGATGTAAAAACAACCTGCTTAATGGCTTCATTGGAGCTATATAGCCTTTTGATCAATTGTTTCCATGAGTCTTGCTTTAGAAACGTGATATCAGATTGGTTTACAGTAAAATGTATTAGCTCCAAGTAATTTTTCTATGAAATTAGTGTATATGCATGTTGCACATATGTAGAGAGGTAATTTTATGTGATCTCAAGTTATTTAATTTTTTCCCTCATGCAGGGCATATCACGTCCCTAGTGGAAAAATACTAGCAGTAAAGGTAAGATATTACAGTAATTTTCTTTCTCTCCATTCTTTCTTGACCTCCGTTTCCTTCCCCTCCCTCTGATCCTTAGATCTCAATTTGTTTTATCACGTTCAAGTCCACATTGTTTATGCAGGAAAAAAACTCCAGCCTATAAATTTACTAAGTCCAAGTGAGCACAGAGTTCCCAGAGTCCTGGTTTTGTCCGTTGGGAAGGGCTTGGTGTCACGTGTGGGGACCACCCCGTCCTCCCGTGCGGTTTACGTGGACGATGCGTCCAGGTGTAGATGCTGTTTGTGTCTCTCTGGTGCTTGGTAGAGTTGCTGCCACATCATCCTGAACCCCAGGGTGACAGGAGCGGGGATAGAAAGGTCACAGAGTGGCAGCTTGTCCCTTTCTCTAACACCAAACTGTCCCCAAGGGCATCTTGGCATCTCTTCAGTGGTCTCTGCAACCTCATTTTTAGATAAAGAGAATTTCCCATTTTCTTTGGGATAATATTCTGTTTTCCTCAGAAGTTTTGAGGGTTGGTTTATTTATTTTAATGTCCCACTCCCTAATAATTTTTAATCCAACCAATTTGGTGTTGTATTTCCCTCGTTAGCGTTCTTTGCAGTGTAGCTGTGTGCTGTAGCATTGTGTGGTCAGACAAGCACCCATCTTGTCTGACAGTTCAGTTACAGTTGTTGTAAGCTCCTGTGTGGCCAGCTCTCATGGAATTTGTTGAACTAGATGAAATGTGTAAATGAAAATATTAATACAGGTAAGGTCTGTAAAATGTTTGAGTACCAGTTTTAATTAAATTTTGATAAAGGAATGCATTTAAAAAAGTACAAAGTAGGAGAGACTCTTGGAAAACAAATTAATTGTTGCATTCATACAATTCCAATTAGTACTTTGGGACCTTAAAAAAAGGGTATATTTTAAAAGCATAATTTAGGGAATAATTGCTTAGAATACTGTAAATTAGAGATTTTTGTCTTGGTTCTTCTTTTCTGCTGTCTTTAATCATTAAATTCTGGTGTAACTGAGTTAAAGCACGGGGGGAGGGAGGTGGGCAAGAGGAGTGATGGGGACTGGTTGCTAGACCAGAATTGGTCTTAAACGGGATTTAAAGATGTGAGATTATACTGAGGCTTCAAACTAAGCATTTCTGTTTCCCAGGCAATGTGTCCCTATATGGGTAACTTTCAGATTTGGGCTCAGATTGTCTCATCTTAGCAATCCAAAATGATTTACTAGAAGCAGATTCTGCCTGAGTTTTGGCTTTAGTCAGAGTCTCATAAATAACTCCCTTCACCCCACTAGGAGGAAATTATTTTGGATTATGTGGAATACAAATACCACTTGATGAAAAAGCTTTTGAAAAAAATAGTTTAGACAAAGACCTTTCAAGTGGGATGCATCATTCCTGAACCTGTGGGTGAACAGTTAGAGTAAGACAGGAGTTGTCTGTGTTGCAGCAGGCACAAAAGTACAGAACATTTAATAATAAAACCTATTTTTTATGGGAGCTTTTAGTACAAAACAAGAAAAGGTCTTCCCTTGAACACTGAGGTGGTGTAAGGATGCTGCTTCTCCCTTTACCTACCAAGTTGCTTCCTCAAATAATCTTTTCCAAGCTTTACAGTGAGCATCTTCTGCGCTGGCGCTGCTGCTCTCGACTCATGGGGCTGCAGGTGCCTGCTGGAGCTGCCTGGAGAGGAGGTGGAGCACAAGCAAATTCACCCAGGCAGGAAGGGAAATGAGTTCACCCTTTGCAAGGTTAATTGAAATCACCTCCCTGTGGCAAAAAAACCTTTTCCCCCAGCAATTTCACCTCCTTGTTTCCCTTAGAGTCAGTGGGTTTGGGGGGATCCTGGTGAATAATTAGCATCCTGAAGGTTTGGGAAACTGGGTTCTCTTCTAGATGCTACTCATGGAGGTCCTGTCACTCTCATTTATATATATATGTGTATTTTAGTGTGATTTCAGAAGAAATACTGCATCCGTACATGTGTATTATTGCAGCTTAAAATAACATGTTCACAAGCTGGATGTCAGGAAACCTGCTAGGATAGCGACTGTGGCTTGGTGGAGTAAGAAAATGAGTGAACACATCCATGTCTTGGCATATCCAGCAATAAAAAAAGATATCAGCATCTTGACAGGATCATCACAAGGATTAAGTGTTGTGGTGAAGGATTGCCATGCTAACAGGGACATTGCTGGGTGGGTTTGGGAGACCAAAGTTCTTTTTTGGGGTGCTTTTTTGAGGATAATATGCAGATTGACTAGGATAGGATAAAACTCTGAAAACCTCTTGGCTAAAATGCTTGCAGGTAGTAGATGATCTTCCAAATGCATTGATCAGAGAGACAAATCAATGCTAGTACCTATGTTGTAGACCAAAGCTATGTCTTTGTGTATTTTACATAAACTTTACAGCTGGATAGTGTGCAGAGGATTTAATAGCTTTTACTAAAGTAACTTTTTTCTAATTAGAGGGAAAAATCCAAATGAAAAGCTCGAGCGTGCAGTGGCTGATTGCCATTCAGCTGCTTTTACTTTCTCCTGCTCTTAAGCTAGCATTTAAATGGACCATTTGATTAATCATTTGTATACTGACTATAATACTCCCAAATTTCCTTTGAGTTGTACATACTGTAAAAGACAATTATGTCGCCACAGATTAAATAAGTGAATTAAAACAGAATAGCAGCTTAATTTGACCTGTGATTTTGCTCTCGTTCCCTTTAGTGGAACGTATGCCACTCCAGCAAATAGATGAAGTCATCCATGACAGCTTGTGATGAATTGCCGTATTTATACTGTATATTTTAATAGCCTCACACTAATTTAAATTGAGCACAGAGTAAATTATAATTCAGTCACTTGACTGCTTGTATTTAACTTGACAACTCATCCTTATTTGTCCTGGAGGGTGTAGTGGAGAGCAGAGGAAATGTGCTCAGGTATTCCTCCTTTAAAAATTAACCCTTTTTGCTTGAAATGTTGGGGGTGTTGGGTTCATGTAGGACACAAGTGTGTGAAGGGATTTCAGGAGTGCTGGATTTTAAGCAAGAACGCAATAAGGAAGGGGCACAGGAATGCTTGGAGCCCCTTGCTGAATCCCAGAGGACTGCTGTGCCATTTAAATTTTAAAAATAACATTTAAAATGCTCCCCCTGACTAGGATCCTTCTCCAGCCATACCTGCAGGGCATCATTTCAACTGGGTTTGAACTTGGGGCTGGTGCTGGAGGCTTTTGGTGCCCCGGCCACCCAGGTTACCCCTGATCCCATCTCTGGACAGGTGTTCACCCACATCCTTGGGTGGGCATGTAGCTGGGGACTGCTGGTCAATGGCAACCTGATGGGTTCCTCTATCCCAACAGCTCTTTAAAAAGAAAAGAGAAAAAAATGGTTTGTGTGCTCCAAAAAAAAAGGAAATAGATCTTTTAGGAAAAAATAATCTAAAGCCTGTGCTAACAGTGCAGTAGCTAAAAGAAAGACCAACATGGAAACGTGTTGACATCCATATCAGAAGATGGGCCTGTTGTGAACTTCATGAAGTTCACCAAGGCCAAGGGCAAGGCCCTGCATGTGGGTTGGTGCAATCCCAAGCACAACTACAGGCTGAGCAGAGAATGAAGGAGAGAGGCCCTGAGAAGGACTTGGGGGTGCTCAGTTTGAGCTGGCAATGTGCACTGACAGCTCAGAAGGCCAACAGTGTCCTGGGCTGCATCAAGAGCAGCGTGGCCAGCAGGTCAAGGGAAGGGATTCTGCCCCTCTGCTCTTGTGAGACCCCACCTGGAGTGCTGCGTCCAGCTCTGGGGTCCCCAGTACAGGAAGGACATAGAGCTGTTGGAGTGAGTCCAGAGGAGGTCACAGAGATGATCAGGGTGTTGGAGCACCTATCCTATGAAGACAGGGTGAGAGCGTTGGGCTGGTTCAGCCTGGAAAAGAGAAGGTTCCAGGGAGACCTAATGGCAGCGTGCCAACATTTAAGGGTTCCTACAGGGAAGTGGGGGAGGGACTGGTCACCAGGGAGAGAAGGGACGGGACAAGGGAGATGGCTTCAAGCTGGAAGAGGGCAGGGTTAGGTTAGACATTAGGAAGGAATTCTTTACTATGAGGGTGGTGAGGCCCTGGCACAGGGTGCCCAGAGAGGCTGTAGAAGCCCCATCCCTGGCAGGGTTCAAGGCCAGGTTGGATGGGGCTTTGGGCACCCTGATCTAGTGAGGGTGTCCCTGCCCATGGCAGGGGGTTGGAACTAGATAATCATTGATGTCCTTCCCAACCCAAAGTGTTCTGTGATTCTGTGATTGTTGGTGACTTCTGGTGCAAGCTTGTTAACAAACTGCTCCCACATGTGCTGGGCAGTGCGGTGTGAAATCGGAGTGTGTCATTCCATGCCTGGTGAATTCAGCTTCACACCCCGATAATTCTGAGAAAATTCTGGGGTTCTTTGGCTGCCAAGTTCTTTCCAAAGGTGCCCTTTTGAAAAGTTTAATGGCTAATACTGATCTCCTTCACTTACCTGTGTTACAGTTGTGGAAGTTGGAGCCAACTTATTATTCATGGCTGTGTCCTTGGTAGCAGTGGGGTTGAGGAGGGTGGATTTTTCTGGCTCTAACACTCCCCCAGCCCATGGCTTCCACTGGCAGCTCACGTAGTCTTAAAACTTTGCTACAAACCTCACTTTCTAAACATGCTTGGAGATGTTACACCTAAGGACCATGACCATGGAGACTACAAATGCAGATTAAGGCAGTGCTGCTTAGATTTTCCTCTTTTGCCCCCATTTAAGCACTGTAACGAGCATAAGGCTCCTCCAGCCTTGACATCAGAGGGGTGTCTTTCCTGTGCTTCTAACTCATGCAGCCACGCACGTGTAGGTGGAAGAAAACACTTTAGTACAATAGTTATGCAGAGAAAGTGAGACACAGTTCTCTCCTCACTTATTTCCTGCTGACATACGCTTACCATCCCTTTGCAGCACGTTTCTACACATGTAACTCTATAGTATCTTGAACACTCGTAGATGGGGTAGCTCTGCTTTTCCTGGTTGTCTTCACTATTAGAATGTAGGCTCTATGTAATTATAGTTAATGCAAGTCAGCCAGAGACCTTTCTTCGTGCCAGGTCTTGGTTGATTGGATGTCAGCAATGTATTTGATGCTGATCACGCTAACTAGTCATTGTTAGGGTCAGTGAAGCCCTCATAGTGAATGAGGGAGGGGAAGTTCTCACTGGGAGGAGAATTTGGGGAGAGAAAATGTAATTTTTGACAAGATTAAACTCTGTTAATATTCAAAGGGTGGAACTGATGGGAGCCCAGCAAATTATTGTTAGTTTTTCACGCTGGAAAATATGTAAGTGAATATTGTTGGCAAATGATTATTGATCTAGACAAGTGTGTTAAACGTTTCTTGGCAGCCCTGTATTACACTTACAATTTAGTTTAGTGACAGCTTTTATAAATAACCCTAAAGCAAACTCTTGATAGAAACAGGTTATCGCTTTTTCTTCTAGACAGGTTGTGATGCTGTAAACTGCATGTGTTTGGAAATGGCCTCTCTGCGTTTTGTTTCGTCAGCAGTACGTGCAGCCTGGAATATCTGTTCTGCTCACTCTGCTGATTGTCTGGATTTTGTTTCCCTTTAGCTTAAAGTATTAAACTGTGAAATACTGTGTGGTAGCCAGCTGAGGCGGGCTGAATACATTTCAAGTCCATTTTGGTTTGTTTTCTTACTTAATAATTAAGTGTGCAGTTCTTGAAATGATTGTGGCAAAGAATTGTTTGTAAAAGTTGACTTTGATGGGTGGTCTTGTTGGAACCAGCATCTTTATTGAGAAGGTCTGTCCTGAAAGTCTCCTGAAAACTCATAACCCCAGTCACTGCGTCATCCCACCTTTGCTGCATCATCCCACCTTCGCTGCAGTGCTTTGTACTTTAGTCCTGGTTAGCAGCCAGGCTCACAGCGGTGAGGAATGTGGGTGTGGATGAAGAAGCAGCAGATAACAAGGAAGAACTGCTTTAAGCTGAAGGAGGGGAGACTTAGGTGAGATGCTAGGAAGAAATCCTTCCCTATGCATGTGGGGAGCACTGGGATGGGGTGTCCAGAGAAGCTGGGGCTGCCCCTGGATCCCTGGTGCAGGGTTTGAGGCCAGGTTGGATGGGGTTTTGGGCACCCTGAGCTGGTGGGGGGTGTCCCTGCCCATGGCAGGGGCGCACTGGAGGCTCTGGGGCCCTTCTCACCCACACCAGTCTGGGATTTGATAAGGGTGACAGTGAGTGGCTGGTTTGAGCTGCTGAACACTCCAGGTCAGGTTGGTTGTAGTTGTTCTGAGGAATGCTTTGGTGATGCTTCCCAAAACATCTGTACCATTGCTACCATCTGCATTTTTTTCTCTGTATTTAAAAGTTTTCTGTGTTTCATACAAGTATAGAATGTTAGCAGCTTATATGAGTAAGGGTGTAAATATTAAAGAAACCAAATTTGTAAAAGTGGTGGGAGAAGAATCGGTGCTGGGCAGATGAGGAGGCGGCTGTCAAGAGCAGGAGCTGGGAGGTGATCCTGCTTTGGGTGAATAAGCAGCTCTGAGTTACCCACCCTGCTCTTCACGTGACACCTGGGGCTTGTCTTCAAGTCTCTTGGTGAAACAGTCAAACCACAAACCTTACGACATTTCAGAGATAAAATTTGCTGTAAAACTTATTTTGCTTCCAACTGGCTTTGGGAGTATCTAAGTCTGTCCTTTCATTCCCTCGCTGGGCTCATCACTCTGTTAAAATACTTTTCCCACCTTCTCTTCTCGTTCCTTTCCTTGTGTATGGATAATTAATACATAGGTCTTGTGGGTTTTATTTTTCATCATTCACTTTTTCTAACTGTACATCCCTTGTTTGTATTTTAGGTCATACCCTTAGATATAACACTGGAACTCCAGAAGCAAATAATGTCAGAGTTAGAAATTCTCTATAAGGTATATAAATTCTTTATTTTAATTACTCTTACTTACAATCTCCTTACAGCAAATGTTAAAATAAGCTTCTCTTTTTTTCCCTTTCTTTTTCCAGTGTGACTCGTCATATATCATAGGATTTTATGGTGCTTTTTTTGTAGAAAACAGGATTTCGTTGTGTACAGAGTTCATGGATGGTGAGTTGTGGATCTAACGTGCCTTTGATGGCTAAGCCTGTCAATCATATAAAGGCTTGCTTTTCCAGGACAGGGCAAAATGCAGTAGTATGACTTGAAAATGTAAAGTTAATAACTTTGCAGGTAGGATTTTTTTTTTTAATGGGCTTTTTCTAAAAAAAAAACCAACCCAGGTTAGCTTGGGATTGTGTTACATTCTCCATGGTGTGCTGTATTTTCCCTGAGTGTAACTTTGCTTACTTTTATTGAAAATGTAAATAGAACAGAAATAAATGCTAGCTTAATTTGTAGTTTGATATTTGAGTCTTCCATACAATCTGTCCTCGCTGACAAAACAGCTGTTCCTCACTTTTACTGTTTTGATAGCCAAACCAGATTTTCTTTTAAAGAAATCTATTAACCCAATGTCCTATGTGTTTGCCGTGGAAATCGTCTCTTAATTGCAAGACGAGGAATCATTTCCTGACACAGCTGTTGAGCAGAATTTCTTTTGCAGTATGCTCTTGTTTCTCCCAATGTGAAGCTTCAGACCAACAGCATCCCCTTCCCCACAAGCTGATGCTACTGTCATTATGGAGATGCTGGGAAATCTAGCACAGGGTGGCATTCTTGGAGTAAAGGATTTCAGCGATTCCTACCCGTTGCTGTGTGTCTCTTTGTGAGGGTGGCTGGTGACAGATGCTGTCCCCTTGTGTCTCGTGCACAAGAACCACCCCCCTCGCAGCGTTCAACTTTTAACATCACCCTGTTCTTACACACAACAGTCTATTAATGGATGCCCCGTCCCTGGGGGTGTTCAAGGCCAGGTTGGCTGGGGCCCTGGGCAACCTTGTGTAGCTCCAGGCCTGGAGGTTGGTGGCCCTGCCTGTGGCAGGGGAGTGGAACTCTGTGATCCTTGGGGTCCCTTCCAACGCAGACCAGTTTGTGATTCTATAATTCTATGATTACTCTCTCCAGGATTTTCTTAGGAGCTGGCATTTTATGCCCCATCTAGGTTTTCTCACAAAGGTTAGGTTAAGCTGGGTTTAAAGGAGTAAGGATCTTGCAAATGATTTGCTGTGGAGGGAAGGCTTTCTGGCAAGAAGAATTTCCAAAGCCAAATGTGTACCATTAAGCACCATTGAGTAGCTTCTTTCTTTCTGGTAGGGACCACTGATAAAGTCCTTTAGGGTTTGATGGTGCATTTTGTTTTCTCCCTGTTAAAACAGTCTGTTGCTACTGTTATTTCTCTCCTTTTACACTTACCACCTTGTCCCAAGGATCGCTGTGCCCAATTTCCAGGCATGAAATTTCAGAGCCCTGGGCCAGGCTGCCCAGGGGGTGTGGAGTCTCCTTCTCTGGAGATATTCCAGCCCCGTCTGGACACTGCCCTGTGTGCCCTGTCCTAGGGACCCTGCTTTGGCAGGGGGTTGGACCCAATGAGTTCTGGAGGTCCCTTCCAACCCCTACGATTCTGTGAGCCTGTGATGAGTATTCTCTCAGATTTTCCATGTTAGGTTTATCCAAGCCCATAAGTTAAATTCTTTGCTGTTCCCATGCTGTGTGACCATCAGCCATCTCCGTTCTGTCCTTGCAGTTGCACTCAGACTTAGAAGCCTGCGTTAAGCAGTAGTCACACGCAATAAGGAAGCATCTGCTCATCCCAAAACGTGCATCTGCCTAGAGTATGTATGCTCCTCCTAATCCAGAGATCTCTAAAAATGATGGGCATAAATGCTTGCAGTTCTCAATTCTTGTCTGAAAATATTCAAGCCTTCAGGGTAAGCATCCCTCATGATGTTGCCCAACGACGGTGTTTACTGACCATGCACAAATTACTTGGAATTTTACTGGAGATGACCTCTGGTCTGCCTCATGTTGTGCTCTCCTTCTGGCAGAAAGCAACAGCAATCATTTACAGGAAGAGCAAAATGCAAATAAAGGGACATTGCCCCCTTTTTTTTTTCTCCAGACTTTTAATTTTGATGTATAAGGATGCAAGTAAAGATAAGGGAAAATACTTCTCATCCTGCAGATGAACAGCTTTAACCCTGACAATTTTTTAGCCCTTTTAGCTGTCTTAAACCAGTTAATATTTCCTAAATCCATATCCCATGACTCTGTGATTGTGTCCTGTACTATAACACAAAACACAGGTATTTCCCTTATGAATTACCTAGATACAGCTGGATCTGCATTCTTTGGGATGCTCAGGGAGGGCTTGGGGGAACACGGAGGGAGATGGGGCATGTGTTGTACCATGTCACTTCTTTCCTGGCACCTGCAAGCAAGAAAAAGCTGAGTGACTCCAAGTCTGCAAATATTAAACATGGAGCTTGAACTGACCTGGATCACCCCTCCTCCTGCCAGTTGATCTTTAAGATCATCAGAGATGTGAAACGAGGCTCTCTAATCTCTGCCCTTGTATAGTTGTAACAGAGGTGATGTCCTTCTAAATAAAGATGGTGAAAGGTATTACTGCCTTTTACTTACCCTGTGGCCTCTTTTCCTTGAAACCACTGACCGTCCCCTAAACTCTCCTGAACCCACATTTCTTCCTGCCTTTATCAGACTGTACCTACATGTCTACATGTAGATTTGGGAGCTAATGGCATGTATTTGGATTTGGAAATGTTTGTCTGCTACAGAATTTTTTTCTCCATAGAAAAATGTCAGGTTTCCCTGCTTATTTGAAAAAAAAAAAAAAAATCCTTTTCTTAGTTTTTCACCCTACTTCTCATGACATCTGTAAGAGCCAGACTTAGCACTTTGGTGTATGGAAATAGGTCTTTTTTTCTCCCATATTTAAGGATAAATGTGTAAGTTTTAACAGGACCCACCTGCTGTATGTTTGGCTTTTGTAACAAGTAGTTGATGCCTGTGTTGCTCCATCCTCTTATTTCTATTAAATACATGTACGTTCATTTTTAAACTTGAAATTCCTTTAATGCCTTGGGGATGTGGGTGGTTTGAGTTGAAAGATTAAACTTCCTGAACAAGGTGGTACCAGGAATGTGCAATCAGAGCAGCATTAGTGAAGACAAACCTGACAGTAGTGAGGATGAGAAAAATGAGGGGAGAAAAACAGTCACCACAACCCCCCATCATTGGAATAGGAATAGAAGTAAGAACCATTGTGTAATTAGGCTGGAGACTGGAGGAGGGATCTTGTGCTGCCTTTGGATTGCAGCATTTCAGAATGAATGGCTTTTCCCTTTAAAACCTGAGCCATAAGCCAAAGACAAGGTGTAGTTTTCTTAATTGCTGAGTATTGGCCTAACTCTTTTTCCCAGTGTTGTCGTCAGTAAAGTCCCTGTGCTGCACTGAGAGCAGAGTTAGAGCAGCGTTGAGCACTTCTGAGCACCTCAAGGCTTGAATAACACAAGCTAGGTGTAATATGCTCTGCCTGTAATTTGCTTGTCCCTTGGGGGTTCAGGGCAGGACTGAAGCTTCTTGCTCTCCCCGTGGATGTAGGATGCTGGCTGGACAGGGTTCTGCCACGCAGGAAGTTTTCTAATAGGAGTTTTGGTGCTACAAGCAAAATGAAGTAACGTGGGTGAAAAGAGACCTGAGTTACTGGTTTATGTGTTTGTTCAGAGTTTGAGAGATTTTTTTTTTTCAAGGGCAGTTATTTCTTATGCAGTTATTGTTGTACGATTGATGGTGTTTTTATTAATAGCCACGGCTTGGAAAACCCTTGTGACTTCAAATCTAGGGCAGTATTTCACTTTGTATTGCCTAAGCGCGTTTTGTTTCTCTCTGCAGGGGGTTCTTTGGATGTTTATAGAAAAATTCCAGAACATGTGCTGGGAAGAATAGCAGTAGCTGTAAGTACTCTTTTCTTTTTGTCTTTTCACTTTTGATTGTGCCTGTAACCCATCTCTGATTTGTGTGCCAGTGTCCCATTGGGACACTGAGTCAGCTCCAGGAGCCATGTCCTAGTTGTGTCTGTGTAAGAGAGGGTCGTTCCTATCTCATGCTCTTCCTAACCTTCATGTGTGCACAAGGATGCTGGGGTTAAGGTAGCCTATCTTGTGGATAACAACACATGAGTTGGCAAAGGGTCAAGAGGTGTAAAAGAATGGGATAAATTGAATGGGATAAGGGCAGGGGGAAGTGTGAACTTGCTGAAGAACTGTGTGGTCATGTCTCTTCGTCTCAGCCCTTGTACAATGGGGCAGTCCTCTTCATCACTTTCATGTAGCTTTTAAGTCCTTTTGTGCTTTATGACTCCTTTAAAAGTGATTCAGAAACCCTGTCCTGGCCGCTGTGGTACTCCCTCATCCCCTGCTTCCCCTGTGTAATTTCCATTCTACCTGTCCTCATTCTGTGCAAAGTAACTCAATTAGATCTGCTTCCCAGGTTGGAAAATCAAGTCGGTTCTTGTTATCACAGTGCAGCAGCCAGCCACGTGTTCTCTCTTCCCCTGGGCAGATAGAGGAGCCTGAGGGTTTTCTTTGGCACAAGCTGGACCCAACAAAGGCTGCTTGGGGCCAGGCTGCGCTCTCACTCCAGTGCTGGACCCTTCACCTGTGAGCAGTCACAGTTGAAAATCTAATGGGGGTCATTTTAGGGGGGTGAGCAGGGAGACGGTCTGCCATCTAGGAAGAGCTCTCAGTCCTCAATGTCTACTCAGTTTGGTAGCAAGGTGATGACAGCAGGATCCTTAGAGCACCCACCAGCCTGTAATTGCACCTCGGTAGCTTTCCATGACTTGGTGTTGCTAGAAATTCGTTACATGTGATGGAAAACTCAGGTTACAGAACACACAGCAACAAAAAAATTTAAAAAATAAAGAAGGTTCTGTACTTTGCCCCAGCTGAACACAGGGGAAGTGACCAATGTCTCCGTGGATCTCACAAGGGAGAGCGATGCTACTAAACAATTGCTAAATAGAAGGAATACTTTGATAACTTGAGCAGTTTAAAGCATAACAGTTATTCTATCATGTGCCATTTAATTAAGTGCTGGGTTTTCACATTCATTATACATCAAGCTGACAATTTAAATCCTTTAATCCAACACAGGCAGCTATTTAGTCTCTGTTCATTGTAATTCACAGCTCTACTTTCTCTTAATTTGTGTGGCCTGCCCAGGGTGATGAACATCCTTCTCTGATGCTGTTTCCTCTAAGTAGCTTCAAATCTGCTCATTATATAGCCTAGCAGTTTCTTATGGAATTTGAATGCTTTTCACCTTTTAGTTCAGACTAAAAACGTTTCATCTCTTCTTCCCTATGGAGCAATGGATGATAAGTTGTTCACCGTGTCCTCGTGTTCCTGACGCTAAATAGGATGTGTCTAGTGTAATAATACCAAGATGGACCTTCAAGGCATTTCTTCAGATCCTTTTTCCTTCTTTTCCTTATCCCACTTCAGTTTGTGTACTCCACGCATCCATGCTGACTCCCCTTTCTCACTTTTGTCTCTCCTCTCCCCCCAGCTTGGTATTCTGCTGGTGTTCACTTCCAGTTTTCCACTTCTCCCTAATGGTGATGCTTCAGCCCCACCTTTTATGTCTTGAGATACATTTTTGGGTTCACCTGCAGGGTCGCCTCGTTACAAATCAGTTAGTTAGTGAGCATGACTCCCTGACATGGCTGGTGAGCTGATATTTAACTTTCCCTAGTTATTTTATTTGCTGGTTTAGCAGCCTGTACCCTGCCCGCTGCAGTGCCGGGGGTCAGTAGAGAGGTGAGTGAAGCAGCGGGTGCCTTCGGGGAAGGAGCTCTCCCCTTTCTCCTGCTTCTCCATAACAGAAGGTGTGCGCTGAGGCTGAACCAGCACTGGCAGCATCCTCTGCTCCAGTGCTGATTTTTTTTTTTGCACAATTGCCATAGTAGACTTGTTGGAAGGAGGCTCTGAAAGGAAAGCCTTTGTTTTCTCTACCATTTATCAGTGACAGCAGGGACGGCTCCTTTAAGTCCTCACAAATGCCTGCCCTGCATCTTGGTGTCTGACATTTCATAGAGCCCAGTAGCACGTTTTGGGGGTTGGGGCGCCTTTCTGCCAAGTACAGTGCACAGAGACACCGTAATCCCCACCCTGAACAGCTTGGGAAGATTACCCAAAGCCAGGAGGATTTCTGTTTGTGCACTGATGAGGAGGAGAATGTCAAACAAAAGCTGGAGCTTGCGTGGATGGGTTCTGCAGACAAAATCTGGAGCTTCCATAGTCTTTTTCCCTAGTCTGTATGTTTTCTTTCCACCTGCCTTGCACCATGTACACAGAGTCATTTGTCTTTTATTCTCCCGAGACATGTACGATGCATTAGTCTATTGAAGCTGCTTAATAATATGTGTGACCTGCACATCTGTTAATTAGAACACCCTTTTGTTGTGTGTGTAGAAGTTTTTAAGTGAAACCACTTCCAGAGGAAAATGCTACAGGCGTTTATAGACACTTAGCAGCATCCCAGCATTCCTCTCGCTCCCGACTTGATGGTTTTCTGGTTACACCAATTTAATCATCATGAAAAACCAAGGATTGGCAACTCTTAAACAGCCTTGTCCTGCTTGCAGCACGAAATGTGGGGGAAATTCCAGCTGCTCTAGAACAAGGTCTGTGTCTGCTCGACGAGACACGGCAAAGGGAGCATGTTGCCCCCACGTCCTGCTTGCTCGATTAAACCCGAAGTCGCACTCAAGATCATTTCCTTGCACTCGTTCATCTCCACAGGCTGGAGCTGAGCTTCCTGAGACATGTCCCTTTCTCAGCAGCCCTGGCTTTCTGTAGCCAAAAGGGCAGGACTACGTTGCTACTCATTTCCTTGAAATGCTGCTACTTAAGATTCCTCCGGTGAGCTGCTCGTTGGGCATGAAAGATGCTTTCTCCTACTATCCCCTCCCAATCAGGCTTCCTCATGACTTGACAGGAACTGGAGGAGAGTTTTGTCTGCTGAGACAATCAAACATTGGCTCATGATATATTGTTTCTGATGCCAACCCTTACCTGCTGGGAATTAAACTGGGTCATATATATATTGTGTGTATATATATATTTATATATATAAATATATATAGTCTTTACACCGTGGCGGTATTCTGCATTCTCATTTCCCATTGAAGAAGTGATCACCATTAATTGTGATGGACAATCAGTGTTCAGGTTGAAATAGCAGGGATGTATTGCCAAGTGTGGTACTCGTCTCCCTTAGTTATTTTTTTGGGGAGAGGAGGGTGGAGGGGAGGTTTGAGACTGAAAGACAGAATGCTGAAGATCATGGCAGTGAAAAGAAAGGAGGAAAAGATTTGCTGGGGTTTGGTGAGAGGATAAAGTGGTACAAGGGAGGTAGAGTCTGCTGAGACGTTGGGTCCCCAGGTCCTCTGACTTCATCATAAAATTCATCCTGGTTGCCTAGATGAGTCAGTGCCAACAAGAAGGGGAAATCTCTCTTCATCCCTGTGTTCTTTATCCATGTGAAGGCCCGTGTATTTTTTCCAAAGGAAAAGTATATCTTGGGAACCCCAAAGTGATGTTGCAGTCGCTCCTGTTTTCATAGTGCTGGGTCCTTATTTGGGTCTGGTGGTGGAAAATCTGTTCTACCTTTGCTTGCCACTTCACACATTTATTTTCACTTCAATTTCCGAAGCAGTGACATTGTGCACTGTATTTTGAGTGCTAATGTTGATTGAAGTTCTCCCTGAAAGGATGTGCACTTGAACTGTCAAGAGAGTGAGTGATTGACAGCAGGTAGAAGTACTTTTTGTGTCAAGGCTTTGTCAAGTCATTGTTGTAAAACCTACTTTACTGAATACCAATAATTCCTGCTAGATGTTCAATCAAAAGATACTCTCTTCCAGCACTATTTTAGACTAATATTTAATATTTAAGAGTCCTCCCCTGGTAGGCAAATGTAAGGTAAGTGAATAACGATGCTTTACAGTAGGTCTGTCCATCTGGGGAGCTCCTGCATGTGTTTTTGCAGCCCAGGATAAAAGGCAAAACTTTCTCCTTCCTTTATACAATGATGCAGAGAGAATTTAAATATGAGAATTTGGGTTTTACTGTGTCTTTTCTAACTGCTTATTCAGCACATGTGCCATCCTAAAGATGTTTCATAGCTCACAGCTGTTGATTTATTTCCCCCCAGGAAATACTCCTTTTTTTTTTCCTATGAATGAGTGCTTGAAAAGAAATTAAGCCATTTTATAAAGATTTAACAGAGTCTGTTTAATAATCAAAGCAGGTTACTATCCTCAAGCTTGCTTTTAGGAAGCCTGGACTGTTAAACCCTTTTATTGAATATTTTTGCATTGATGCTTTTTCTTTTACTTTCCCCCCAACCCTCTTGTCAAAATGCTGTGTAAGTAGAATTCCCCCAGTTGGGTGTTTGAAAGGCTAACATGAACAAGGCCACACTGCTGGGCATGCAGATTTTGACTAAGGCCTTCTGTTACAGGTAATTACCATCAGAGGTATTGGGTATGGAGTGTGAGGAGGAATTGCCACCTAGAGCCATTTATTGGGGATCCAGAACCATTATTCGCTTTACAAAGGACATTCAGATTCCACTGACGTTGGTTTTGGTTACGGAATAAATATTAAGATTAGTTTCTAATCCAATAGGAAGGCTGGAAATGACTGTGCCCTCTGCTTTCAGCCTGCATAATATTCCTAGTGCTTCTGCTTGATCACTGGAACAGAAGTAATTTCATTCCAGTCTACTTGGACAATGAAAAGACTGTAATTGTTTTGTCTGAAAAACTCACACAACTTTACAAATGTTGGAAATGCTTTGTTGTTCTGGAGATGCACGAGGAGAGTGGATGAGGAAACGAATGGAATGGCATCTCTGAGATGGAAACTCTGTCAGAAAAAATTTGCTTTAAAAAAGGAGCGTGGCCAGCAGGTCAAAGGAGGGGATCTTCCCCCTCTGCTCTGCCCTGCTCAGGCCCCACCAGGAGTGTTGTGTCCAGTGCTGGGCTCCCTGGGATAAACCAGACAGGGATCTCCTGGAGAGAGTCCAGAGGAGGGACAGGAAGATGCTGAAGGGCTGGAGCATCTCCCCTGTGAGGAAAGGCTGAGGGAGCTGGGGCTGTTCAGTCTAGAGAAGAGAAGACTAAGGGGGGATCTTATTAATGTTTATAAATATCTCAAGTGTGGTACACAGGGGGAAATGGCCAGCCTCTGCTCAGTGTCTGTGAGGACAGGACAAGGGGCGATGGGCTCAAGCTGGAGCACAGGGAGTTCCCCCCAATGTGGGGAAGAACTTCTTGCCAGTGAGGGTGAGGGAGCCCTGGGCCAGGCTGCCCAGGGGGTGTGGAGTCTCCTTCTCTGGAGAGATTCCAGCCCTGTCTGGACACTGCCCTGTGTGCCCTGTCCTAGGGACCCTGCTTTGGCAGGGGGTTGGACCTGATGATCTCTGCAGGTCCCTTCCAACCCCTACGATTCTGTGATTCCCTGGACTTGTGAAAGAAGTAAATCTAGGAGAAAAAAATTCACAGTGTTAAAAATGCAAGAAATATTGGGGCTTAATTACTTTATAGAAACAAAACCTGCAGAGAGAAGAGTTTGCCATGCCCAACTGCTCCCTCAGGGAGTTGGTTGAGCATCTTGTTGAATTTGGGGCTGTTGAAGCCATGTTGTGTATAGAAAACAAACAAGGCGGCAGTTGGATCCAGCGGTGACCTCGCCAGAGCTGAAAGAGCTGGATGCCTGTGCTCTGTGGGAGGAAGAAGTGCCACAGGTTGTTGTTGGAGGAAATGCACACCTGTAGTATGTACTACAATTGTGCATCCTATGTACTTTCATTCGGATGCGTCGCACACATCAGGCACTGGTGTTAGAGCTTCTTGAGTTTGGTTTTACCAGTTCAGCTGGTGGAAGGAGCTGGGAATGGCAGGGCAACATCTGCCCTGATGTTTCTCATTTAGGGTTCCCAGTTGTATTTTCTGGGGCTGTGGGATACAGTAAAGCTTGTGTTTGGTCCAGGATGAGTAATATGAAGAGTAAGACAATCTATACACAGTTCAAGGAGTGTTCAGTGTTTGTGTTGCATGAATCAAAGCACAGGAGGGAAAGAAGGCAAAAAGTACAGATGCACCTAGTGGAAGGAAAGAGGGAAGTGGATGAAGCTATTAGAGATTTTGGTGCTTTCGGGCCTTTAATTTCACTGGGTTGCTTTTCTTGTGAGAAGACAAATCTTTACACACTTGGTCTTTCAGGATTTTTAACACCCCAGCGACGAGAAGTGACCTAAAAAGATACTGAGATGCCTCCAGGGATTCAGTAGATCCCTGAACTCAACATACAGATCCTGGGAAGAAGTTTATGCGTGTTTCTCAACCTGTTGCTGCATAGTCTGCAGTGGGTTTCCACCTGGGGTTCATCTGCACCCCACAATCCTTGGAAGGGATGGGGTGTCCTGGCTCCATTCGTGGGTCTTTAACGCCTCTTGCCAGCTGGGATGTGCAGTGTCTCTTACTGGGAATCTTTAATACCTGTTGTTGCTTTTTCTTTTAAATTCAGGTTGTGAAAGGCCTTACCTATTTATGGAGTCTAAAGATTTTACACAGAGGTGAGTAACAGATGTTTTCTGGCTTCTGATGAAACACCATATTATTTTATTTTAACACCACTTTCTGCAGAGACCATAGACCACACTAACATCTGGTATGATTCCAGTGGAGTAATGCAGAATGAATCTGACTCATTAGCTTTGCAGATTTTCTGATAAAATATTTTTACTGTTCTCTTTTACTGCCCTCCCTCCTTCCCTACAAAGAAAAAGACTGAGGAGAGAAATGAATTTTATAGAGATTTAGATGCTCAGGGTTACAAACAGGTGGAAGAATCAGCAAGGAAAAATCAGATGTTTGACTAGTATTGAAAAGAAGATAGATAATGAATTTTCTTACATACTTCAGCAATCTCATGTGACAGCCACAAGTCTCAGATCTTTAAAATTGCAGCCTCCCGTCCTCTAACGTGCTCATGAATAATTAAAAAAACTTTAAACCTGCTTGGACATAAGCCACTTTTTAGTTTTGCTGTTGACTCTCCTTCCTGAAGCTAATCTCTGTTGTATTTTTTTAAACCTCTCATTTATATCTTGTTTTCTAACGCTGATTTTGTTAAAATTTTGTCTGTTGTGATAAGTTAATTCAGATACACTAGAACTTCCAAAACCAACTGGAAACAGTGGAAAGCACAGCTAAAAGAACAAAGAAGCCCTTCCCTCTACACTGCCCCTACCCCCCAAAAAAAAGAGGGGGTGGAAGAGAAACTCATTACATTTATAATGTTTCTAAAGTGTCTGAAAGTAACTGCTCTGGTTCCTAATGTTGCTAACGATACTGTTTAATTTAACCCATCTGCTCGCTCAGCCCGGGTGCACAGTTGGAGGGTGCAGTAACCGGCATCGTTTGTGATTTGAAAGAAAAGTGTCAAGTGCAGAGACATGTAGAAAACTTTAGGTTGCAAAGCAAATAGGTAAGACCCTTTCTTCTGGAGTGCCTGGTTTTGGAGTGGCTGCGAGAGGTAGGTGTGAGGCTCTGGTGGAATGCTGAGCAATGCCTGGCTGAGGCATCCTGGTAAAATCAGTGCAAGGCGTCGGGCACCTCTGGAGAGTCATCCAGAAATCTGTGCACTTGAATGGGGAGAGCAAGCTAATAGGAAACGCTAATTACTAGTATGTATTGAGGTCCTGCCCCTCCTCAGAGCTTAGGCTGTCCTCAGGCTTTTGCAGAGGGGTTTTTTGTAGCAGAGGAGGAGATTGATGTTCTCTTTGTGGCGTGGCCCAGCGAGCTGCTGTACAAGAGGACATCAGCTTTAATTCCTCCTCGGTCTCACAGCACCTTCCTCCTGGGAGATGCATTGACAGCAGAGCTCTGGCGCTCTCCTGGGTGGGAAAAAGAGGACTGCAGCCAGAAGAGTGAGTGGAGATCAAGTAAGGACCTGGCTTTGTTACCCCCGATTAGAGGGTGAGTGAAATGCAAAAGCTGCTGGTGTATTTGACCCTCAGCTGTTGCTGGATTAAAAGAACAGAAATAACCCAGAGTCCCTGGCCAGCTTGGTGCAGACACAGGTTACCAGGGAGGCTTCGTTTCTGAGGATGGTTTAAACATTTCACCTACTAGCCTGAATGTTGCCAGATGCAGAGCTTTATTGGCTCCATCCCCTCACAGAGAGAGGACGAGCAGTCTAGATGCTAGAGCTGCCACAGCAATTGGGTGAATAGATACAGGAGAAAAGGTAGCTGGGGCATCCCTGGCTGGGTTTCATTCTGACTGGGCTGCACAGTCTATGCCATGCTTTTGTAACACCCAAAAAGAAAAAAGCAGATTTGAAATGTATTTTAATTTGCAATTTTTTTCACTTAAAGTTCTACTGAGTGTGATTTGGAGAGAGCATTGTGGTCAGCTATAAATGCTATAGCTGTAACATTTTATTCTTCTACTGCTGCAAGTTTAGAACCTGGGTCTGATTTTTGCTTTGCTGGTAAAACCCCATCTCCTCTTCTGCACGGGTTTCATCGACTTGATTGAAGAGCAGCTCAGAGTTTTTGATGAATTATGTATGGTCCTTGCTGTGGTCTGAAGAGAAGCACAGAAACTGATTTTTCATCACACTTCAGATTTTTTCCTGGCCTTGGTCTGTTGTTGGATTGACCCAGGTGAGAGCAGCAGTGCCAAACACCATAGAGGGGGAACAAGCATCCCAGGGTTCAGCAGAGTTTCCTCAAGGGATTAGTTTTCAGTGTTACTCTGTGCCTGTTTTTTAAAATACAGAAAATACATCTGCACTTCTACATCTTAGAAATGGGTATGGAGTGATACGGATGCAAGGAAGATGCTGGTTTCTCAAAGTAATCTCCTCCAGCTGGTTTTAATGCATCTGAGGTAAAGGAAAGAAAACGGTAACCCTGACTTCCCTGCTGTCACATGTAAAGCAGACTGTGCAGGAGGCTGGTGTAGGCTAAGAAGTCAAGAATTTCCAGCTAACGAAGGTGGAGAAGCTGCACGGTGCAGTGCAGCAGCCACTGGTTTGTGCCTAGAGCCTGTGGATTAAAGCCAAGGAAACAAACAATGAGCAAGTCTTTTATTCCAGATCAGACATTGCAGCAAATATTACAGCTTAACTTCAAAACAAACCTTGCAACTAATGAGGTGATAGCCGTGCATATTAATAAACCCCAAGCTGTAGTCGTAGTCATCACACCCACATCAAACGTAAACATAAGATTAACACCTACCCCACTTCTTTGGAAGATGTGAGAATGTCCCAATGATAAGTGTGCTCTTTTCCCCAGAGGATAAGAAGTAGAAATGGAAGGGTAATGAGAAATTAACTTAGATTTAAAACAGAATTAGCAATTAAACAAGTCTAATCATGTACAAAGTCAAAGTTTGTATAAAGACAAACCAAAATCTGTTAAGTTCAAGAATAAGTATAGACCGTGTGCATTTTATCTGCTACGGGTTTTCTGTTCACACCTCCTTATGAAAGGAGATGTATGAAATAAATGTTACCTGCTTGTGTTTAATTGTACTGAGCTGTGTTTGTGCTCCTGACTGTGTGCTGGGGGCCAGGACGCAGCGCAGGGTTTGGGGGGGACCTAGGCTGTAAATGGGTGTTGGGAGTTTTGGGGAGCGTTTTCTGGTCTGTGGTGTGTGAGGTTCAGCTCAGGAGCTGGGGAGGTGCCACTTGGTAGGGACATGCACTGGTGCGAGGTGGATGATGAGTTGTCCCAACTTCTCCACACTGGCTCCAGTTTGCTGAGGATTTCACCAGAGGTGTCCAGGCAGTGTATTTCCCTTACCCCTTTTTGGTCTTGTGAGAAGTAACTGGCATTAATGAAGCATTTTGATCATCAACTGGTGTGTCGTGTCCATCTCTACAATGACATCGCCCCATCGGATGAAGCACAGAGATGCCAGGACATATGTATGTGTGCATATTCATACACACACTTGTGTGTGTGTATGTGGGTATAGTTAACCACATCTATACATGCTTGTGGACCACTTAGGCTTATTTTAAAAAAAATAATCCTGGCCTCTGCAAAAAGCATGCTGAGGAGGTCATGGGGGCAAGAAAATATTCTTCCAGCAGCTTCCCTTTAAGAGTAACGTTCTGTGAGCTGTCAGCAGCTAAAATTGTGCTTTTGTATCGCTTGTCTCCCCTGAACCTGGCATGTTGTGGGGTTGTATTTTTAAAAGATGGAAAAAGTAAGAGACAGCTTTTAAAAATTCCCTGGTTTTGTGTTGGGTTGGGTGTTTTTTTCCCCTGCAATCATTAATCTGTTTGCTTTTCAATGCAACGAGATGACTGAAATGTTTGGTGTTCAAAAAGCCCGACCCTCTGACAGTTCTGTTTACTGGTAAGTAAGAGCTTGGAGGTCCCATTTATTTGCAGAGAGGTGAAACGACTTAGGCAGATACATCACGAAGAGGACTTGTTCATCCTCTGTAATGATGCTTCATAGAAATCATTTGTATTAAGCAAGCACTGGTAATGGGAGCATAATGACCCCTTTTGGCTCTTGTTTAAATTCTTTCACTTCTAAACAGTAATATTAATCACAAGCAGATGGTGCAGAACATTATTTATGCACATTTGTTTTCCAAAACCAAAAAATGTTTAACCCATTAACTGAAGTGGTTTATGAAACCAAAAGGCTAATTTCCTGAGTGGGTGATTTTTTTCCTCCCCGCTTCCAACATGAGATGTTTTGCCAAGTGACATTTTTTTGTCTGGGATTGTCACTTCCTTTTTTTTTTCTTGAAGAAACCAACACAACCGTTGGAATTCAGAGTATTCCTTTAAGTGCCCCAGTTTTGGGAACGTTTAAATTCTCCTGCAAGGACAGGTAGTGTTTGTTCTGAGTGGTGTTTGTCTGGTGCAGCCTTCTTGGTAGGGTCCCCAACCTGCATAGGCTGATCCCCAATTGCCTTTTTTTTTCCTTTTAGGACTTTCTTTAGGGTTTTTTTGTGGAAGGATTTCAGGATCAAGCAAGACTTAATGAATGACAGGTTATTTTTTTTTTAATTATGTTGATTTACTGTCACATCCCAGACTGTAGCGGGGAAGGAGAGATCACAGAATTTTAGAGGTTGGAAGAGACCTCAAGAGATCATTGGGTCCAACCCCCAATGAGAGATGGGTTCTGCAGATCCCCAGTGACACGAAGCAATGGCTAGAGAGAGCCTTGGCTCTTCCTCAGTGGGAGCTGGGCAGCCCTGATGGGACAAGGATGAACATGGTGCGGTGGTTTCCTCTGGTGGGTCATGTTATGGGAAGGACGACTTGGAGAGCATCCTGCCTCTTCCTCGCAACTCAGGAGGTGGTGGAATCCATCTAGAAAGAAAATTTGGCTATGTGCATTGTTGCTTAGCGCTTCTCTCTGCCTTCCCGGGCTCTTTGCTCTACTGGGAGTGAAAACATTTTTGTATTCTTAAAAATAAAGCAGTTGATCTGGTCTTGATGGCACCAGCCTGTTTCCAGCCCTACCACACCAAAATGTTTCTCTTGTCCGTTGGGTTATTAATTAATTTTGCTACAATCAAAACTGAAGGGCTCTTGTTATTCCACAGGTTTCTTTTAAAAGCAGTAGCAAAAGACAGCTGGATTTGGGGTGCAGGGTGTCGGTGTTTCCTGCACTTGTAATTGCATCTGCTGCTTAGTTCGTTAGAACTCAGCACAAGCCTGGTAATGAGGTAGCTCTGGGGGCTGTGGTGTTTTTAGAGAGGAGGTTAAACAGATTTACTCACTGTTCTACTCAGGACGGAGCTTGACGAGGTGCTCAGGGTGTCTTGGTAGGTTTAGCAAAGTCGCTTGGCACAAGAGGGGAGCGTGTGGCGAAGCGGATTGGTGCCAGCGAATATTTGGGTCTCTGAAGTTTGAGTTAGAAAACGTGTTCCTAAAATGTTGTTGGGAAGCGCATGGGGGATTCTGTGCCTGTGTGGGTTGCTCTGTAGCAGTGTTTTGTCTCACAGATAGGTAAAAATCCATCAAAAATGCTTGATATGGGTTGAATTTCTGAAGAGGAAAGCTGAGTGTGTCGGTGCTCTGATACGATGGAGACACTTGAGACTGATTTTTCTTTTGACTTTGGGGAGGAATTGCAAAACGAAGCAGGGGTATCAATATCCAGCTGGAAACATGCAGATCCACTGAAGCTACGTAACGCAGGATCGCATGCTCCCTTCTGCTTTAAACCCGAGTTTTAGCTCAAATATAGGAAAGCATTTAATCAGCTTGTTAATTGAGGTTATACATTTCTACATTACAGAGACAAATTAAACAAGCTACTGTGGTACCAGAAAACATCTGCTAAACAAAGGCAAACTTAATGATAAACAAAATTAGGTTCTTTTCTAGCTGGGTTTCATCCATCTGCACCCAACTAGTGCTCACTTTTAAAGAAGGCAAAGATACAAGCTATTGCTTTTAATCCATTTTGACAGAAGAAAGCGGTGATTAGGTAAAGCCGCTGTGCTCTAAGCTTCCCAAGTTTAAGCCAGGCCATAACACTCACATTCTGCTTCCCGACTGGCATCCTGGGAACAGAAAGATGCTTGATGTTTTCCTACACTACAGTCGGGCTGGATGTTCAGCAGTTTATTCGCACGTCGATTTTACAGTATGCAGCTTCTCTTGGCATCAGAGGGGGTTCAGCATTAAGATCTTTGCACTGACGATCTGCCTTTACGATGTGCGTTGATGTTTTATTTGCTGGAGGGGGATTAGTGATCGTTTTGAGGCGTTGCTGGCAGTTAACCTCTGCAAAAGCTCTGAATCCAGAGCCAGGAGCTTTGAACAAAGATTTGCATGAGAGCAAAGCTGCACCGTGGCTGTGCTTCTAGCAGGAGGAATGTGCTTGTGTTTCATCTGTGTTCCTCTGTGCAAGCAGTTGTATGGGCTACTTGGTAATTGTAATGGAATATTAAATTCCATTAGAGTGAAGTGAGAGCTGTTCAAGAAGGGAAGGGTTAGCTTGCAGCATTCAGGTTCAGAGTCGCAGGGCTGGGGTGGACCTTGAAAGGTCCTGGCTCTCCCTGGACACTAAACCCAGCTTCAGTGTTGCTTTTGGCTTGTTCCTGTGTTGTTGGGTGGGTTTGTTCCCTCTCTGCAATTCCCACTCCGTGCTGTAATCCACAGAGCCTTTTTTTGCAGACCTGCTCCAGCCTACGCTCCAGGGGGTTGTTTAATCCTGTATTTAGGAGCTGATGAAATCCCCCTCTGATGCAGCACTTCCACTCGTGCCCGTGGAATTTCACCTTGTCTTTTAAGTCCCATTTGCCAGTTTGTAGAGATCACTTTGAATTCTAGGCCCTGTCCTTCAGCGCCCTTCCTGTCCCTCCCTGATGGGTCTCACCTGCAGATTTGGGCACGATGACCTTAAGGGTCGTTTCCAACCTCAACGGTTCCGTGGTTTAACAATGTGGATTATCTGTAGGTGCTTGAGAGGAACAGATAAAACATCATCTGTGCTACTGACTGCTACAAACCAGGGGTTGCGCTTCAGAAGTGTCTGTGAAATAATTCCCACTAAGATCCCTCACAACGATCTCCGTATATACGACTCGTTGTCCAGATTCATATGGATTAAATCCCGTGTTGGTTTGTTTTGTTTTTCTCCCTGAACAGATGTGAAGCCGTCTAATATGTTGGTGAACACGCGAGGCCAGGTGAAGCTGTGCGACTTTGGGGTTAGCACACAGGTAATTCCCCCTGTCCCTATCTGCCCCACTCTCTTTCCAACGTCCAAATCACCTGGCTGCCAGACAAACAGCCCCGCACCAGCTCCCCGCTGCTGGGAGAGCCCTATTCAGCTTTAATCTCTGGGCGACTTTTCTTCATCTGAATATGATTGTTCATTGTTTAATGACAGTAAAAACTGCTGATATTGTAATTACTACTTACGAATAGCAAACTTCATTGATATGCAGCTTTGATATGAAAGTGTTTTGGCCAGACAAAAGGGAGGGCAGAGCGAGAGATGTGTCTGGGGAGCCCAACTGGCCCACAATAAAAATTAATATTGGGAGTAACAATAGTGGTGGGCTTTTACAATGTGCAGCACAAATTTTAATTAATTTCCATTTTGGGCCTCCCTGGAGGACTTCTCTGATAGTGACCCATGAGCTTGCTGTGATGTTGATTTGAATTTCAGCACCTTTACTCTCAGCCAAACACGAGGACCAAAGAGAAGGTCAGCCTTGTATTATAAGTTGTCAGAGGCTGTTGTCCCTCCAGCGTATTTAGTCCTCGTTGCATTCAAGTGATGAATGTGGCTTTATTCACATCTTGAGCCAGCTGACTGAAAAATGAGCGCCTTCAATCCTACTTCAAATTGACTTTTTATATCAGACTAGTTTGGGGTACTAAAGCGATAAGCATCCTGTTTAACAGAATTGTTTAAGGTTATCTGCCATAAACTGTAATGCGGTGCTTGTTTAAATTGGAACTCTCATTCCCAACAAAAGAGAGATTTAATCATTTTTAATGCCTTTGCAGATAAATTTGTTCCCTTTTACATAATTTTTAGTTGATTTATAGGAATGATGATTGTAGGTTAAATGAGGAATAATTGCCCATTTTATTTCCACATTATCTTTATATTGTTCTAACAGACTGTTTTGTCTGATAGCTGGTGAATTCTATAGCCAAGACGTATGTTGGAACAAATGCTTATATGGCGGTAAGTGGATTTATGCAGAATAACATTTAAATAGAAGTATTTGCTCACAGTCTTGTTCTGTGCAACGCAGGATAGATTCTAAATCAATTGGCAAACTTCATCTCTCCCTACCCCCGGCGTAAGCAGCGTTTTAATTGTGTGTGCCACAAAGCAATTCCCTTTTACTGCCTCCCAGACCCACTCCCTACCTGCACACACCTAACTGCTCTGGCACAGCTGCGCTTCTTGCCATGAAGGAAGAGGAATATTGGGAAAGTGCTGCTTTTGTGTGTTTTTCAGTTGCCTTTACTGCATTGTGACAACTGTGAGGAACACTGAAGAGAGCTGCATCGACATGAAAAAAAACAAAACCAAACCCAAACAACAAACCTAAACCGTGTGATTATGAGGCTTCTTTTGTCCTTTTTCCATAGCTTAAAATGTAAATTACCATCATTTTTTAGATCCAGGTCACACTTTGCTGAAGCTGCATCAGCTGCTGTGGCTAGCTAGGACATGGGGTTTGGGTTTAACAGTTCTTTGCTGACCCTGACACTTGGCGAGCGGTGTTCATCTCATCACGACTGATGTGGTGACGAGAGCCCAGAGGAGAGTAAACTACCAAAGTTAGCCTGTATTTTCCATTAGATCAATTTGATTAATTTTAGTTCTCCATTTACCAGATGCAAAAACTTAATATACCTCTCTAAAACAAAGCATTTAACTGTTGTCTTTTTAATTTTGGCCCTTAAAATTCTTTTAGCAAACTGTGTATGTCGTGATGCTAATGAGGAAAAAATAAATGTTCAGCTTGTTTTTTTTTTTAAAAAGGGTGTAAACAATACAAAGCAGTTGATACTTGTATTTTTTCAAACCTCAGAGAAGAGGAGAGAGAAATCCATGACCTTTAATTGCTTTCAGGTATTTTTTCTTACTTTCTTGTAAGGAGAAAGCAGACCAAGGTGTCCATTTATTTGCTAAGTGCTTTTCTAGTCAAGGTGTACTCATTATGTGGCTTCTGAAACACTCATGTCACCATCCTAGAAAGACTTGGGCTATCCTGTGTCATCATGAATGTTATGTGCAGAAGAATGTGGGGGTTTTTTAAAAAAATAGGAGGAAAGAAAAGAAAAAAAAATCTGGTCTTCTGTATTACTGCTTTGGCTTATAAGTCTGATGATTTCTGTGTCTCAGTTTTCTAAAAGAACTGGAATATAACGCTTCAGCCAAATGAACAGCTTCTAACTAATCAACTTTTCCAACTCAGCTGTTACTCTAAGAGTGGTCTTAAGCAGGTCTGAGAGTTAAATTGTATTATGCTTTTAGTGGACATGTCAGGATTACTGTTCTCTTTCCCAGACGTACATTAAATAAGTGACTTTTTCTTTCTTACTGTTTATGGATGGATGTGATGATTATGATGCATTCGTCTGTTAATTGGGGAAAGAGAAGTTTAAGCTAAAAGGTACTTGAACTGATTTCTTGTGTTGAAGTTGCTGCACTTGTTCTCAATCAAATTTATTGTCTAGTCAGCAACAAACAAAGGAGGTTGTTAGAGTTGTTAGTCTTGCCTGCTTGGCAGACTGAACGAATTTCAGACCATTGAAAAAGAAGATATTGAGGTTTTGTTTCAAAAGACAAAATATACATTTTGATGGAGAAATTAAATTTCTGTGACAAGAATACCTATTCTGTAAAATCATTTTATTGCCATTTATTTGGAAAAAAAAAAAGTTGTAGAAATGGTTAAGAGAAAGTCCTTCTGAGCTGTGCATCCCTCGGGTGGTCTCTGTGCTGCACCCTTTACTCTGTGCACGGGCTGTTCTTCTTTTCATCATCTTTGCCGTGCTCTTAAATTCACGTGACTAAGCTTTGTCTTTAAACATACAACCAGTTTACTTGCCTGTGTCTGTGTGAATTTGTAATTTGTAAATGCACTGTAAATTTGTAAAGTCGCTGTTTGAAACCTGAGCTTTGCAAGGGAAGAGTAAACACTTCTCTTGGGGTGAGTTATGGACCCAATTTAGGGGCTCAGGAGAGGGCAGGGTCTCATTGGTACCAAAACCTCTGGTGTCTGGGCACAATAGCTGGTATGTGTTATGCTAAAAATGCAGATGTATCTGTTGATGTGTGTTTTGTTGTCACTATAATAGTATTTGTAAGGTGTTTTTAGGTGATGGCAGTTGTGGAAGGCTGTCCTTAAAGATACCAGGGGCAGCACTCTGGGTTTTACTTAACATTCATGCTGGGATAAAAGCTCTTGACCTGGGATTAGCAGTGCAGCGTAAACATCCGAAAACACATTGGACTGGCACTAATTTGGGAGTTTGTTTTCTAAAAAAGGTCTCTGGATTATTAAAGACTAAAAATACAGCCAGTGCTTCGTAGGTGGTTGGGCTAGACAGGTGCATTAACAGCACAGTGGGGAGAGAAGTCTCATGGAGCCTTTTATTGTTACATTTCATGCTGTACTTGACCTTGGAAATGCTGAAATTGTAGCTTTCAAGTAAAAACTAGCAGTTATATTTTACAGCGTTCAATTTCATGAGGCGTTAAACTTGCTATTAGTAGTTTTGAGTGAAGTTTTTTTTTCTATAGGTCAAAATGAAATTTTAAAAGTATGTAAAATAAAATTACCCCTGTGTGATTTCACTGATTTTTTTGGCCTCAGTAACTTTGCTTTTTAAGCTGTAGTTACTCCCCAACGCCTCGACTCAACATCAGGAGTCTGTTTTACCTGTCGTGATGGGGCTGAGTGGTTGATGTACCTACCATTAGCCTTTCACAACTCAACCTTGTGCAAGCCATTCTTTCTTGTTGGATAAACCAACCCAAAGACAAACGCCAAGGCCAACTTTGAGGTGCACAGCAAGCCTGAGCATGGCCAAATCCCTCAGTCTTGAAAAAGAGGCAAAAACTAATAACTTAAGTCGGGTTTGAAGAGTGGGTTTGCTCCCTGCCAGGTTAGCCAGTGAGCTTTAAGCATCTTTATATTTTCTCAGTTCATTTTTTTAATTTACCCTGGGCTAGTTTTTGTGGAATAAGTAGAGATGTTTGTCTGCTAGGCTCAAGAAGATGTTTCTTTCCATCTCTTTACAGCCTGAGCGGATTTCAGGAGAACAGTATGGGATCCATTCGGATGTTTGGAGTCTAGGGATTTCCTTCATGGAGGTATGCAAATATCTATTGCTTTCATGTGCACATTGCAAGAAGAGAGAAGTCTAACATCAGCATATTTTGATGTAGTCTTTGTATACCCTTTTATATATGTGTGCTTTTAACTGTTGCTAAATTTCTTGGCTGTATTTAGAATGGGTTTGTTCCTACTGCATTCAGGTCAGGTACAAACAAACCACGTAACAGTCTAATAAAACTCCACATGGGACTAAGAAGTAGGGTCTGGTATGTGGATGCCTCTGCATCCTCTCAACGCCTCTGGGACTGAAGATTTGTTACTGCATCTTCACAGCCCAGGATAGAGCAGGCTATTATGAGGGTTAAAATAGCATTATGCAGATTCAAGGTTTGAGCTGGTTAATGGCCTTGCAAAAATCTTTGCAGAAACACTTGCATGATGGTTGGAGCCTCTCCCTGTGTGATTAAATAAAGCGTTTGAATTTAAGTGCTCGTCAGGGCTTTTAGAAAGCTTCCTCACAACCGTGCTTTCAAGCAGGAGAAAGTCCTAACAAAATGAAGCAGTTCAAAGACAATGTGGTAGTAAACGCTGTCGTTCAGGAGAAGCCACGCTTTCTGCAGGGTGAGTCAGAACCAGATTTGATTCAGGAAGAAGGTTGGGTTTCTTCGGATGTGTTAAGAAACATCAATTTCAATGGTTTTATAAAGACAGGCAGTTGTTTATGGGCAAGAGAAGCTGGAGCATGTAGGTTGTGTACAGGTGCCTACAGTACGATAATGCTTTGACCAGTAAAATCAGATCTGGATTGGTTTGGTGTGGGAGAAGCGATGGGTCGGTCTGGCCTGGTGATGGCAGGAGGAGATGTTCACGTAGCCTTTTTCGTGCTGGCCTTGGCTGGCCACAATCAAGTGGGCTGTGGTTGGAAACTCTTGTAGCTTTGACATCTTGAGTGGTAAGATCTCAGGAGAGTGTTACAGCTGAAAGCCAGTCCCATGAAAGAACTTGTCCCTGCTTGAAGCAGGTGTTTCTTCCCATAAGAACAGTTCATTCAAACCATTGCCAACTGGAATCAACCTTCTTGCACAACGTGATGTGATAAACGGTAAAATACAGGTGCCCTTCCTTTCTCTTGTGACACAGTATAGCATCACTGAGGTGAAGCTGAATAGACCTTTTGGTGAAGCACAACTTTTGGGTTTTTAGCAGAAGATTAAGAAATCGGGTCGTCTCATTGCTGACCCTCTGCATCCAGGCAAGCTTCCCATTTCCTAGCCTGAAAGTTCACCCAGACTAATGTGACACTTTCGAATAATAAATTCCTTACCAAATGGGTTTGAAGCAAAACAAAAATACTTAATGCTGAATCACTGCCCTCAGGTCTCATAAATCCTTACGCGAGTCCCACCGAAGCTGCCTCTGAATTACCATAACAACACACTTTAACGTGTCACAGGGGATGCAGTTCTTTTGATCTGTTTTACTGTGTCTTTTAATGGTTCGTGATGCTAGGGAGCCCTCACAATTTTGGGAGAGGTCCAGGGTGTACTCAGTCATTTACAAACCTAGGCAACAGAGGGCTGCAAAGCGATTGTGTTCAAGTATGACTTGACTATGCCTTTCTCCTGATTCAAGGGGAATAGTGTGATACAAATGCAGAGCGTGACAGAGCAAGTGTTTACTAGCTCCTTTTCCTGCATAAAAAATTGTGGAGCAACCATCTGTTGACTTACCCTGTAGACCAAAATACCTGGAGTTTAGTTCAGGATTACTGGTAGGGAACGTGGCTGGTTCTGAATTTGATTTAAAGGATGGGTTTTGCATCATGTTGGCCAACACTGAGAAAACTCCTTTAGTTTGCTCCTTTAAACCTTCTCAATGTTGGTTGTGGTTTTTTCCCCCTCATTTTCCACAAATGTCTTCCGAACCAGATGTACAAAAACCAATTTGGTTCTGTGTGCTCTGTTAATTGGTATGTCATCTGCTCCTCCGAGACCTCTCTTCAACATGATCGCTGTTTTATTGAAGTGGTTTGAGTGATGTGTTAAATGATGAAAGCAAGGACAGTGGCTTAGAAAAATGTCTCAAAAAAGGTGAAGATGATGCTCAAAGAGCCACGCAAGGTCACTGTCATTAAAGTAACACTGTATTGACATGGGGATTGGTAGTGGAGACTCCCAGGCTTTCCTTGATGGAACTGTTAAAAAGGGAAGTTAGCATCTGTGGTAGGATTTTAAAATCATCCCCACTTAGTAGTGTAATACTCCAATCCCTGCAACTTCAGGCCAGCACTTTTCTGGCATGTTAATTTCAAGGAGACAGCATGCAGGACTGAGGTGGCAAGGACTGTTCAGAGGTATGAGAATATAAAATAGCAGCAAAGTAAATATTCTCATTTATTCTTCTGAGCCTTTAAAATATCTTGAATTTCTTCACTGTAAAAAGCTGTGTGTAATGAGAAACTCCAGTGTTGCTTTTGAAGGTTAAGAAAATTGCCCCAAAAAGCTTGCTGGAAGAGGGTAGGAAAGTATCTGGTTTGAGAGGTGGTGAGTGTATGTAGTCCTCAGAGCTATCTGAGGGTGCTCAGTCTTCCCTTTGCCTAAAGTACAAATAAATTAAAGAAAAAGGAAAGGAAGCGCTGCCAGCTCTCTAAATGATTCTTCCACTTTTTTTGGAGTTTGCATTTCTTTCTTTGGGTTTTCCCAATGTGAACAGAATTTCACACGTAATCCACAGGACTGTTTAGAAGTGTTTCAGCACAAACAGCTTCTGTGTTTTCATTAGGGTGTTTTAGATGTTATATTTAAGCGCTTTTGGGTTGACAAAGCAAGTTCAATTTAAAGCGATGACATTGCTGTCACTGCGCTGCAGACTGCCTCAGCGTTTTCATTATAAAAGCTGTTTTCCAGGGTTTATAACTCAGTCATAAAACACACGCCAGGCTGACTGGGCTGCGTCTGAGTGCTCTTTGCGATACCGATTCATCTCCCTCCCAGAACCATGCCCTGCTCAGGGGGAAATTAAATTTCGTGTTACTCCCCAACATGGCTGCTATCCAAAAGTGGACTTTAAAGCATCCAAACTGGGATAAAATACATCTTGCTGGGTTTTAATAGGCGGCAGTTTTATCCTGTGATGCCTTTTTGTGGAGGTATTTGAGGAGTAAGTGTACTGCTGGCACCTTCAGCTGAGCCGCTTCTCCCGGGATAGGAGATTGGGTGAGAAGAGCTTTGGTGGGACATTGTAGGGCTGGTGTGTTCTCAGGTTCTTCTGCTTCCATGGGGATTTTCTTCTTGCTTTGCTCCTGGATTTTACCATCTCAAGGCTGCCTGCTGAGGAGTGCTGGAGAGCTCTTGGGACGATGCTGAGGACCAGAGTCTACTACATGTCATGAGAAGAGATGGTAGGTGAGGAGAAGGGAGTTTTGGGAAGGAAATGGGATTGAGTTGTGATCAGAGTTGTTTGTTGAGGCAAATTATAGGCTTGCAGAAGATCCAGGGCTCATTTCATCTCCAGGTAGGATTGGTATTTTTATATTACATTTATTATATTGATATGTTGGAAACGAAAGGGATTTTTTTATGTTTCTGCAGACCAAGTTTTGGAAGTAGAATAGGAGCTTGGCTAATGACAACTTTTTGCACCTCCCTTTGTATCACATCCTAGTCTCTACTTTTCAGGGTCCTCTGCTCAGAAAAACAGATGTTTTCCTGTATTTCAGGCCTCCTTTTAAAATTAACTTGTCAGTGTTCTCTCCTTCAGGGAAAACGAGCTTGTACATCAGTTTTAATGTTGAAACAAGTTCTTAAAACTCCCAAAATGAGAATTTTAAGTCTTTGGCTCACCTAAGTTCTATTTTATCTGTTTATTTGCAAGAGTTTTCCAAGGCTCCTAGTTGTTTGTGCCAGTTGTGTTAAGATGCCATTATAACCATATTCCAAGCAGCCATAGACAGATTTTCAACAGTTGTGTGCAGGAACACCAATATATAAGCAACAGTCCTGCTCTACACTGTGTATTCCTGACACACAAACATCCCTTCTGAGCAGGGATGACACTGAATGCACGCAGTGTCAGCATTGTGGAGTCTTAGACTCCTCAGTGCACTTGGGTTGAGAGCACAGACGGAGATTTATGAGCAGCTCACTCAGACCATGAAGGCAAAGAGGAGGAATGCATTTGAAGAGGGTGCTACAGGAGAAGCAGCTCTGCTTAAAAATGGTTCTCTTTAAGCACTTATGCTTCACTGCATGAAACTAATGTGAAGCCTCATGGTTATGTGACTTGGTCAAGGAGAGGAGGTTTCAGAAGAATTCCTTCTAAGGAGTCTAAAATATGTGGTTGGTCAGGTATCATCAGCTTCAAACTGATAATGGCTTTAAGATCAAGATTATGCAGTGATCTGCGGGAACTCCCCCAGCCCATGATTTGGTTTTCTGCAGGATTTCACTTAGGTGTGACCATAATAGTTGGTCTTTCATCTTTACACCTTTATGTAAACACTGGAAGGTAGGCAGACATGGTGGGGGAATCTGAAACCTGAAACTTGGTGGTACAGCTTAGCTTTTTATAGTGGCACTGGTGACTTGCTGAAGGCTTGGTAGAAAGAGATGGGAATTATTGTGATGGGGCAACCCTGAACATCGTTGTGACTGCTGGAAGCAGGCTTGGACCCATGGTGTCAAAAAGTACACTGAGTAGAGGCAGGAGGAATATTAATTAAAATAGCCCATTAGAAGATGGCAAGGGTCAGGCTTGAGAATTGGGAAATGAGAATTTGCATTTCATCTCCAGGCAGAGCAGGAGGCTCAGTATTGTAACGCAATACTGGGCTGAAGTGTCTCCAGTCAAGTGGCGGTTCTTACTGGACTTGTCCTTGCTTTGTGTGTGCTTGGAATGAGCAGAATTTATTCTGTGTGTTTAAACTAGAGAGACTGGGAAAAGTTTTGTTGTGGTGATACTACTGGTGCTGGTAGAGCCACTGAGAATGTCTCATAGTGGAAGACCTGAGGTCATCAAACATGTGAGCAGCATAATTTCCCTACACTGAGAATTCAAGAAGTTCATACATTAATGCATTGGATGGATCTGGACACATTTCAGTAGATATAGTATGATGTGTCTTAAATTACTTTTTATTTTTCCCTACTAAATTTCAACCTTTTCTAACCCAATATGAAAACCAGCCCCACTTCTGTGCCCCAGCCATCTTAATAACCAGTAGTGCTGGGATGCAATGGGTGGTTACTTCGTCACTGCAGATCTCTAAATGATACTAATATCAGAAAAAACTTAAACCAGGTATTTCTGAAAATGCTGCATTACCATCTCTGTGGGCTGCCATCTTCTGTCTGCCCAGCACAGGGCCTTGGGAAGTGCGGGTTTCTGCGGCCCCAGGCTTTGGTCAGGCCTGTTTTGAAACAGAGCCAACTTTATGGAGGGAATGTTTAATTTCTGGCCTTTTTCTGGTCTCATATGTCTGAGAGCAGACTCATGCCTTGAGCCCTTGGACCACTGATAACTGAGGAGGTGTGACTGTGTAGTAAGGGATGTCTTTCATTTAGGATTAAGGAAACCAAGAAAACCATTGTTTTTGCAGTGACCCTCGCCCTGTTCTCTGTGGTTTTAAGGCCTGTAGTAGCGTGACAGTTGTGGCTTCTGTGGGCAAAGCCTTGCACACTTCTCTTGACCGCTGAGAGCGGCTGTGACACAGAATTGTACTCAATAACTCGAATCGTATTTATGTCATTTAAATCATTCTGTATGGAATGATGCAATTCAGAAACTTCTCAGGAAAAAGCTGGCCTAGTTTTGGGTGGGTATTTTTCCCCCTTGAGCTATTTCAAGTAATTTCTCTGGCTGTTAGCTCCGGTTCCTTGTCTGCCATCTTCAGCAGCCACCAAGACGAAGACAGACAATGTCCAGCTACACCACGATCTTTGTGGTAGTGGAATTAGAAGTAAAGGTACCAGTGCCTGAGGGTTGGGTCATGAATTAATAATCCCTGTGTGGTGGGGGAGGCCCGTCAGAATCACTGAAAACGGGGAAGTTGCCTCGCAGAGCGCTATCAATCACTCAGTGACCATAACTTCCAGTAATTAGTGTATTTTATGGGCCTTTGCTTCAGTGACTCGGAAGCACATATGCTCCACTCACAGCTAAACTTAGCCGGAGTAATATTCCAGGATGATTTATCCGCTTGCTGCACTGGGATGTAACCCTATATTAGGTGAAGATTGTGAACTAAGCTGCAATAAAGTGTAAGTTTAGGTACAGTTTGCGCGGGTTGAGACCTCAATGTATCATGTTTCGCAGCAATTGCTCTTAGGCCACTGCGGGCAGTCTGTGAGGCAGCCAAATAAATAATACAGTCCTCTACCTGAGCAGATAGATGAGTGGACAATTAAGGGATAACGTCAGCTGGGGCGTATCTGTAATATATAGCATTATGTGGTACAGATTCACGCTCCCTGTTCTTATGCTTATAGCTGTTTCTACTTGTTAAAAAGTCAAAAAAATTTTGAAATTGCAGGTTGAGTCTGCCTTTCCCTGGTATCCAATCAGTTTGTAATGGCAGATGGTGGAAAACAGCCCTGCCACCTCTTCGCCGAGCTGCCTTTCCACCAGCACAACCGAATTTCACCTTATTTTTATTCCCCCCCTTTTAGATATTGAATCTAAAGCCAGCAAACAAATAAGCAGGAAGCCTCTCTACTCAAACAAGTAGTCTCATTAATCTTTATGGACCATTTGTGTGAATTTTGCACCTGACAATTTCTGTAGATTGGCCCTGAAAGGCCCACGTCCCACCTCTTTCCCTTTAGAAAAGGCGCCGCTATTTTGAGCAACACCTTTGAAGACACGGCAGTAAAAGCCTGGTAATATAAGGGATTTGTGGCAAGGAAGAAATGTGCAATTTAATCATGATTGTCTGCCGTCTTTAGTTTGCAGTGCATTTACTATAGTTCATATTTAAAAGAAGTCAAAGTGAAACTAATTATCTTTAATTAAGGTGAATTAGGCTTTGATTTTTAATATATTTTATGTAGAGAGATCTGAAACTCATCTGCTCAAGCCAGGGAATGTCCCAAAGGTTATTAGGGCATATTTCTGTTGGGCCTGACGGTATTAGTAATAACCTTCTTCCTCATAGTCCTAGACGTGAACAAATATGTCACTTCATCAGTCTCTGTTACCCGTGCTTATGCCCCTCCGCAGGGGTCGCAGATTCCACAAGTTATCAGCTAATGGCGTTATACATTAAAAATTGAAGCTTTCCTCACTCCGAGGCCTTTCAAGGCTTTGTTCTTAAGCCCCAGACACTTTGGAGTGCAGCTGCAAACTATAGGCAGAAGATTAAATTAATTTGTAACTCTTTTTCGTCCTGCATTACTAAATCCTGCACATTTAATTGAAACCCTACTTCAAGATGCTTTGTGTTTCTGTTCTTCTTTGTTGTCAGTTTAACCTCAGAAGCACTTTAACGCTGGTAAATTGCTGTTATATCCTTTTGGATTCTTTTTTTTTTTAAACTGTGCAATAAGAGGACAGTGAAATTGATATTAGAAGGAAAGAAAAATCTTAGAGTAGTTTTTGAGGTATTTAATATTTATTAAGGTCCATACCCTGCAGAGTTTCAGGTGATTTTAACCCATCTATCTAGGAATGTATAAATTGGTCTTGGAATGGAATTTCACCTAGGGAATTTTATGTTATCCAGTAGTTAAGTCTGATTTTTAAAGTTTCCAGTGTCTGAATGTTCCAAAGTGGCGGCTGCTTTTCCATAAAATGAGGGTTTAACTGCAGTGCACAATCTAAATGCAAAATCCTTAGATGGAAATTTAATTGTGTAAAATGTGCACGAGGTAATTAAGAACAAATTTTAGAACATTTCAGACTATAAAGTCCTCCTTCAGCTAGATCACTAGCGATATTGTAAGTGCTTATTTTCAATTTGCAGTTATGCTGAGAAACATGGAATGTGTCTAAATTAAGAATAAAAACATCCCATGCCTTTCAGTATAACTGTAAATTAAAAAACAACTTGCACAACATACACAATAATCTAAGTGGGAGACTTTATTGCCTGAGTGTCCTAAAAATATGTTTTGAACTTCCTTCCCTAGGCCACTTTCTGAGCGGGATATGGACCACGAAGCTGTTGTAATTCTTTTTAACCATACAAAGGCAGGCCAGGACAGAGCAACACAGGGAGAGCAGTTTGTTAGTGCAAATCTCTGGATTTCCATTTTCAGTTCCAAAATTATTAATTACCTTATTTCAGCAAGTCATTTTAATCTTGTGATCTTGTCTGTACATTAAATATATGTATCCAAGATCATATTGGAGTTGCTTTCCAGCCCTGAGTCCAGAGGGTTTAGGCACCTGCTGCTACCGACATCATTTTACATACAGTTTGATAAAAATCCAACTGTTGATTGCTTTCCCTGACATCATTTTGCATATATTTTGATAAAAATCAGCATACTTGCACGCTAAGCCTCTGCCTGGTGAGGGGCTGGAACAGGCTGCCCAGAGAGGGGGTGGGTGCCCCGTCCCTGGGGGTGTTCAAGACCAGGTTGGATGGGGCTCTGGACAACCTTGTGTAGCTCCAGGCCTGGGGGTTGGTGGCTCTGCCTGTGGCAGGGGGTTGGAACTATGTGATCCTTGGGGTCCCTTCCAACCCAGGCTATTCTATGATTCTATGATTCTATATCTTGGTTTATCAATTGCTGTTTTAAAATTTAACGGTGCACCCTGTACATCCATCTGCACCTCTGCTTGAGTCTGGGGAAGGCTCCTATCAGGTGCTCACACTTGGAAACACACACCATTTGTCAGGACACAACTGTAAAATGAGCATTTGAAGCGCTCTGATGGGCTACTTCTATGTCTGAGAAAATAACAGGCTTAAAAAAACCCACCAACACCACCACCACCCCAAATAAACCCTACACAGACCTGGAGTCAGAAGTGAAATGGCCTAGGAAATGTTATTCTGACCTGTGATGGTCCGATGCTCAGATTTCCGTACCGTGCCAGCATTGCAGCTCACTGGGTTTAGAGTGCTGGTTTTGACAGTTCTTGTGCAGTGGGAAGGTATCCGTAGGGAAATGAGAACCAGCTCCCTCAAGTTTCAGCAGTCCCTTCTCACCTCCTCAACATCCAGAGCTGCATAAAATGCTGGTCAGGTCCCAAACCTGACTGGTGTGGGTGGAAAAACAGTGGGTTTGCTTATAATGCCTTTAAAAATAGCAAGTTTCATTGTGTGAATGCAGAGGAGAGAAGTTTTTGGTAGCATGCTCATTGGGTGGCTTACAGATGTCTTTGTAGTCTACATCGGCCTTGTGCTGTGGATGTTCCTCTGACTTTCTTGAGACAGATGATGGAGAATATGAAAATCCCTTTAGTGGAGCTCTAATCTGTTTGTTTTTTGGGGTTGTTTTTTTTTCTTTACTTTAACTGTGATGCTATTTATAAATCTAAATCTACATACAGAGGTCATTGGTTGGCTGAACTTAAACCATTTTACTTAGTAAATTTAATTAAGAAAATACAGTGCAACTCATAAGCAAATGAGTTTTTCCTAGTTTTAAACCAAACCACCCTCTTGAGTGCTGATTGCCTCGCTCGACCCCTGGTGATACAGAAACAGGCAAAATTAAAAAGGACATTAAAGCTTCATTAAATCTGAAACACATTTAGTACAGTGACATATCTGCAGGCTATTTCAGGGAAGATTACATACTCTTTGCTAAGTTTCTTAATTTATAATACCTTGACAATCTTGCAGGGAGGAAACAACTCTGATGAGATGAATCGAGTGGTGGTTTGGGGGGATGCAGGACTGGCACATGGTCTGTCCATCGCTTTATCACTTGGCAGCTCTCAATTGAGGAGCAGCTTCACTGAGAAACATGTGTTCTTTTTTAACAACCCCTAAAGAACTTGTTCCTGATGCGTTTCGGGTACTTCGAAGCTCATTTATACACCATGTACTTACGTCTGGCGGAAAACTGCTCTTCCCCCAGTTATTCTGCTGCCTTTGGAACCCCTGCTGAGGCGTGTGATGATCAGGAAGAGAAGAGAGATCTCCAGTGAGAACAGAGATGCTTCGTTTGAAGTCATCATTGAGGCAGTGGTCGTTTTTCTGCTTAAATAAGATCCACAGGATCTGCGTGTGTAGCAATAATTATCTTCTTGTGCTGCGGTGGGATAAATACTACAATCCTACAGGTCTGTAGCTGCTGTGATGAATATTCCCAAGTCAGTAGTCATTGGAGAAATCAGGATTTCTTCTACTGCTGTTGATGGAGAACCATTTGGCCTGTGTAGAATCATAGAATCACAGACTGGTCTGGGTTGCAAGGGACCCCAAGGATCACAGAGCTCCAACCCCCTGCCACAGGCAGGGACACCAACCTCCAGGCCTGGAGCTACACAAGGTTGCCCAGGGCCCCAGCCAACCTGGCCTTGAAGGTTTATTTCTTGGCATTTATGGGTGGCCACAGCAGCAGTGTTGCTTAGGATCTCGAGCAGCTTCTTGGAAGTTAAGGGTGGTCCTATCAAAAGAAGAGGAGGTGAACAAGGGTGCTGCTTTGCAGGTTCTGTTAGGTCCTGGTCCTGAGCAGGATCGAAAACATAGGGCCTTTGATTAACTCTTGAAAAGTGCAACTGAAAGTCTGCCATCAAAGAGTGGCTGGAGTGACTCTGAGCTCAGGACATGTGGGACAGAAAGGATGGTGATGCAGCCTGCTTAGCTCACGTTTGTGCATTACAAGAACGAATTTGCTACAAAAAGAAGTGCTGTGGTCAGAGCTACACCAGAATCAAACTCGAAAGGCAGAATTCACCCCAAAGAGTTGAGTCTTGGAGGCAAACCTTGGGTGACAGAGCAAAGAAGAAACCCAGAGGAGGAAGTGAGATTAAATGGTTTCACTTTGGAGAGCCTGAGGAGATCACCTTAATGTTGTTCACTAATCCAGTGTCTCATGTAGGCCCAGTTGTTTCTTCTCCATTCTGTAGGTGATGGTCCTACAGACCGAGCAAACACAGCAATCTCCTAAAGGAAGTCTACAGGCAGGTCACAAGTTTCAGAGAGGTAATGACACAATAGAGACATCTCAGGAAAACTGTGCTCTGCTTTCTTACGTTACTGCTGGTAGGGATCTTTGGTCAACACCATACTGGTACAGCAGACCATCCATGGCTCCTTCTCAGTTGTTACGCAGACTCCCATGGATGAGATATTTAGGAAAGATCAAGGTGATTTTTCCAGTGAAGTGTGGAAATCTAGATACACAGTTCCTGTAACTGCAATGTGTCTGTGTGGTAAGTAACCCTTCAGAGGTGCTGTACAAACCGAGTAGCCCTTCTAGAACCCACTTGCTGTGCCTGTGGATTTTCAGGACAAATGCTGTCTCAATAATTGCAAAAGCTTCTTTTAAGAGTAGTCACCCAAAAAATACTCCCCTCTTTGGGTTTCCCTTGCACGTCCCTCTTACACAAACGTGTCAAGACCTACTCCGTTTTTGTAGCTTCTTTCCTATGAGGATCTGGGAGATGTTTACTGTATCGCTGAGGCTCACAGCCAAATGGCTGGTACCATACTGGAATTGCAGACAGGACACTGTCTGCTCTCTTGCCTCGTTATTTCCACTCATGCTGTCAGCTTCTGCTTGTTACCTTTCTCCTGACGTGCTCTCCTGAACTGAGTGAGGCGTGGGTATGTCTACTGGTCTTTGCCCCGTTACTTCCCCTCACTTGCCACAGCTCTGTCTACACTGTATTGTTCATACTTGGGGTGGTTTTGTGCTGCTGGGCAGGCTGAAATTTCATCACAGGTTAGTGCAGCTACCTCAGCTGCAACCTGGGGAGGTTGAGCAACCATGGCCCTGAGGAGTTCAAATACTGGTGGCAATGCTGGTGCCATGAAAGAGCTTTTGCTCATCACTGACGTGTGGTTTAGTGTTTGCAGTACGGGACGTGATGGCTTAGACCTTCAGCATGTGTGAATATACTTGCAGACAAATCAGTGATAGTGGTGCATCCATAACCTCTTTGGTAGACCTTCTCAAGCTTGGTAAGGGGGAGGTATCATGAGGGTGAACTGTAGTGTAGAGAGGCTCATCTGCCTACAGCTCATCTCTAAATCATGGAGAGAAGTGGACTTCTCCAGAAAGCAGGTAGCAGAATCACAGCATCACTGGGTTGGAAAAGACCTTTGAGATCATCAGGTCCAACCATATGGGTCAGAATGGAGCTGCTCTGAATGCCCTTTTGGAGGGATGTGTCAAGTCCAACAACCCCTGTCCTTCACTGAATTGTAACCAGAATAACTTAGTTGTATTTTGCTGAAATTGTTTCCAAGGCTCAGATACCAAATGGGAAAATTTTAAAGTCTCACATGGAGACTTTATCATGGGATGTTTATTCACCTTGGCACTGTGGCAACAGCAGCATTGTCATCCGGTCCAGTACCAATACTTGCAGGTACTCCAGTAATGCACCAGTTGGCTTAGAAAACAGCTCAGGCAGTAAGTCCAGTTGATCTCATGTGCAGTCAAAAGCAGAGCTGAAGAAAAGACAAAATGGCATTTTGCAGGTGCCAGGATCTCTCTCCAGATCCCACCCACAGGTTCCTAGCTGGGTTTGACACCGATAAGGAAACAAACCTCAGCTAGATAACCCAGATTTTACTCTGAGCCAGTTAAGGAAGGACTTTGGGAGTTGAGCACATGCTCTACAATACCTGTTCGTTGCAGATAATTATCAGGAAAGGTCAGTGTCGTTGGCCTCGCTATTGAGGCTGAACTGGTTTCATTTAGAGAGTCCTCGGGAACTTGGGCATCAAACAGCAGCGTTCCAGGCAAAAGCACTGGAGAAAGAGACAAACTCAGGATCCTAGAACAAGGGGTAATTGTTGGGAATGACTCCATTCTAAATACAGCTCTTTGTGTGCTTTCTGAATTACTTCTGCTGACGTTTTCCCATTTATACAATAGTAAGAGTTGAGTACTTTTCTCTCTTTAAGAAAATGTGCCCTCCATGCAAATCTATATAACTAGACAAATATTATTTCCTTTCCCAGCTTGCTCTTGGGAGGTTTCCATATCCTCAGGTAAGATTGTTCATTACTGCTGTTTGCCACTGTGACATTCATTCCTATGTATGAAGGTGCAGAGAGCAATTGTGAACATTTGAGCCACATACAAATAAATCTGTCCTGTTAAATTGAAAAGTGATATCTTGAAGGAGTCATTTAGAAGTCTCTATTGATTTTTTTTTTCCTCCCCTTCTCTTCTCCAAACTCTAGATTTTCTTTCCCTGGAGAGAAAGAAAATTATGATGATGATGAGAATGATTGTTTGTTGTGAGATTAAAAAATAATCTGGTATGTACAACAGTGCTTTTGAATTAGGAAGGTGAACCTACTTTTATATATATATATATATATATGGGGGTTTTTTTCATTTTCAAATTTTAATGATGTTGCAATGGTCTCAGATATTCTCTCATCAAAAATACCATGTGAACTGAATGCTTTAAGGGAGCTCTGGATTCTCCCTTGTAAAATCACCTAATATTAGTATTTTATTTAGATCCTGGCATTTTCCAACTTCCCACTGAAGTCAGTAGTAAAACTATTTCCGTCTTCTGTGGCCATGGTGAGGCCGATGCCGGGCACTGCAGTACAGCCTAATGCTGTACTTTGGAAAACCATGAAGCTCAGAACAAAACGACGACTTCGGAAATAGGTTTGATGCTTACTTCAAATCACAAGCTGGATGTTAGAATTCCAAGTAACAAGCTATTCTGTAATTCCTCAAATTATTCTTTCCTGGAAGAGGGAAGAAAGTGAAGTGTCCAGGGACTAAAATGAATTATTTGAATGTGGTTTTTATGTTTTCGTGTGTTTTATGAACACTGTTTTCTGCATCTTGGTCTATACAGATCAGAGTGCCTGGAGGCATGTCTGATTTAAAGGTGGTGTTGGTCTGTGCTCTTTAAGCATCTATTAACTTGCTATTATTATGCAAATAACTGTTGTAATACACACACTAATTTATGCATGGTTAGATTATGCAGATGCCTCACAAACATGGTTATTGAATAATAGGCTGGGACTCATTCTCTCTCCCATTTTTATAAGCTGTTTTAAGCAAATTCTCCTGACACTTTTATGGACTTGCAGAGGTTTGGTGTGTGTAGGAATACACTGATTTTTCCCTTTCTCATCTCCTATGGAAAACACTTACTGAGGGGAAGAGCTGTAGCCGGTTGGCAGGACATCCTTTGCATATTTTATCCATATTTTGAAATGTACCCTCTCCTTTTGAAGAGAGGATTGAAAAAGAACCTCTTGTGTTGAAGTGTCCTCCATACGCTGGCGTTCTCACTTGTGTGCTCCTTGAGTGTCTTGATGCTCATTGTAAGGTGGTTTATTATCACAGTAAATCAAAGTGGCGTGGGATACGATTTGAGATAACCCCTGAAGTGGGGAGGTGGGGAGCTCGGGGAAGGGAGTGAGAGCAAGCACGTTGGGTATGATTCTAGACAAAAATGTGTCGTCTGAATTGGGAGCAAAACATGATTGCTAGTTTAAGATCCTTTTTGCTATTCTAATTAAAAAACCGGATCGGGTTTGTAAAAGAATATTTGGCAAGTCAGTAGCCCATGAAATTGTATATATTTTTTAATGTAAAACACTTGAGGAGGTGAAACTTTAAAATGCAGCTATTAAGCTTTTCAAGCAAGTGCTTTTCAGAAGGATTTTTATGTGTGGAATATGTATTTCAGACATGTGCTTACAGAGCTGGTCACAAGAACCCTTAGAAACCCACTCTGATGGGGGGGGGAGTAATGTCTCAATATCTATTTACCTCCCTACATAAGGGCCTGATTCTGCATCTGCTTGCTCGAGTAAATCCTCCTCCTTTCACTGGGCTTATTCAAAAGCATGAAGCTGATGCTGTGCACAGAATTCATCCCTAAATAACTTGAAGTTACTTCTCTCTGAAGATGGAAAACATGGGTCCATCTTTGAGAACACCTGAAATTTCCTGCAAATGAATGGTTGTCTCCAGCTGAAGCTAAAAAAAAAATATTATTTTTTCCTTCCTTTTCCCTCTATTTTTAAGACACAGACAAGCACTGTGTGTAAAGTCAGCTTAAATAAATAAGATTTATAGGGGGAATCACTGCAGTGTGGAAATGCAGGACTCCTGCAGCATCCCAGTAAGACTAAAGAATGATTTTTAATTTTTTTTTCCCTGCCCTTTAGTAGAATATTTTAACAATGGAACTTACCACTTGTCATTTTGAACATCTTCTTGTTATAACATCTTTATAAGTTACATTATAAGTTATTTCTATTGCTAACCCTTATTTGTTGTGCTGCCATTATTCAATCTCCAGTCCCCACTAAAATCTTACCTCAAAACCACAAGCTACTCAGGAGAGTAAAGTTGCTTATGGGTGTGTTTAGAGTTGCTGTGATTTATTTTTTTGGGTCTTTATATGCAGCAAACTTCATCATCTGTAGCCCAACTGACAAGGAAGGAACAAATAGTAAGGAACAGACTTGGGAAGCTCATAGGATTTCCTCTAGATACAAAATATAAGCACATAAGGGTATATTCTTCCCCCGATGTGTTTGTGCCACTATTTGTGCACACATGGATAAAAAATAGACTATTTTGATTTAAGTTCTTTCCTATGTAAACATTTAAAAAGAAAAATCCCTTTCACCAAACCCAGTTGCTAATCCATAGTTTGTCCAGCGTTTTAGGTATCTGAAGGAGGCAGACAGGGAAAATTAAGAAGAAAAAAAGAAATGACATTTCTTTCACAAGTTCAACTTCAATTTTTGTCAGTTTGATTTTCCATCTCTGCGCAGGAAGAACTGTAAAAAAAAAAAAAACCCAAAGAAACAAAACAAAACAAAAAAAAAAACCAAAAGGCCATGGCACCTCACAGTATATTTAATTAAATTTAAAGTTGGAACCCCAAAGATGTGCAGTGACTGAACAAACTGCGTGACGTAGACTTAATCACATAGATTCAAATTCAGTATATTGTATAAAAACACGGAGGGAGTGAAGGGGGGGGACACACAATGACTTGTTTAATGATAATGCAATTTAGGAGAAATGAAAAGAATTGCCCACTAAATATTCTCGGCTTGGAGTCCAACTTTATACAAAGCAGGATGTTAAAAGGGACGCCGCATCCATTAGGGAAATATTCCAAAGGAGCAGGCAGTTCTCAGCTGCTGAGGATTTAATCAGCTATAGGGAACTGCAGATTACGACCACTGTGTTTAAGATACTTTTGCATTTAGAGAATCGTTCCCCTTCCTTCAGCTGCCATTCCAGGCCTCACTTAATAAATTACAGGAAAATGACCTGAAGTTTTTTAAAAATACAAAAATCCACCAAAAAAATAACAAATCCCAGCCCCATTCCACCCCCTCCCGTCCCACTACCCCCCCCCAAATCAGAGCAAATACTGCCCCTGGTATTGTAAAGCTTTGAATGTTTTCACACCCCATTAATTTATTACTTCTCTTTCCTATTCTTTAAATTTTTTTCCCCTTTTTTTTTCTTTTTTCTTTTTTTTTTTTTAAATTCCGACTCCCCGCTGCTACAGCGATTTTCATCTTGTTGTTAATTTTCCCTGCTCCATATGGAGCTCCAGACATTTCACCTGGAGGCTGTACTAGATTTTGCTGTAGCGATCGCACTTCCGGAGGCCAAAACTGTCATTTAAGGTTCCTGGTGCATCTGTCTACGCCAGGCTTTTCACTGGCACCGGGAGAGTGTGAATAACAAATGGGATGCACCTGAGATTCAGATGATTAGTGTGTTTTGTGAAGCTGGGCGACTTGTAAGCAGATAGCTGTAGGGATGGGGAGGGCTAAACAGCCTACCCTGGGTGAATCTGTGCTCACACCTTGCATTTGGGATGTGCTGGAAGAGAGGAGGTGGATTGGAGTGGGGTGGGGGGGGTGGGAAAAAAAAAACCCCGAGCATCCCGGCAGCCTGAACGCGGAGAGTAACAAATATTTCATCCTGCCTTGTCATTGATTAGAAAAGAGCCTTTAATTTCATTTCACCCCATGTTGTGATTAATTTGCATTCTTTGTCAGAAGTTAATGGAGTTTTTTATGGTTCACTCTGAAATCCTTGAAGACATCAGAGTTGATCTGATGTTTATACAACCGCCAGCGGAATTTTTTCATTTGATTGATGGAGAGCTTGATGTTATTCCAAACGGCTTTTTAAGCTGTTTTTAAGAATTATTTGAATAAAATGCAAGCAAGATATTGTTATAACGATCAAGATTATCTGTTAAAAATCTGTTTCAAATAAAGAACATGATAAGTAGAAAAAAAAAAAGAAAAAGAGATCAAAACGACAGGAGAAATGATGAAGACAGAAGATGGCATTTGTTAAAATATATAATCCAAGGATTTGGAGAAGTTAATTCAAAATGTAGTGAAAGTAAGAGACACCTTAATTTAAGGGTTATTTTTAATATAAAGAGTTTTATTTTTTTACAGTGTGATAAATAAGGGGAATGAATTGGCACAGGATTTAGTCATAGTTAGATTTCCACACACACACACCCCCGCCCTTCCTTTTTATCCTCCCAGCTTTTTCACCTTCATTTCCCCAGCAGCGTGAGCACGGAGCGCCGGTGCCTCTAACTCGGGGAAGCAAGACTGTCAGGCCTGTTAGTTCAACAAAATGATGACATATTACTCGTCTGAAGGAAGAGGCATTCTTAAATCCCACCGCAAAGGAAATATAAGTGGATAATAGGAAATTTTATAGCCCAAGAAAGCGTTTCGCTATAGATGTGCCACTGTTTTGCTTCCTAAGAAAATATAGAGGGGGAAAGGGGCAAAAAAACCCTCCTTGGTGAGAGAAATCGGCTTTTTGCTCCTCCTGTTAGGGAAAGGTTTGTACTTTTACCAAACCCCGGGGTATAAAAAGCATCGGAGAGACGATGCGGAATATTCTGCGTGTGCTGGGCCAGATCCTCAGCTGGAGCTGAAGTTCTGCTGCTCCGGGGAGCTGATCCACACTTGCACCAGCTCTGGGACCCGGCTCTTTTTTTCCAGTAGGAAAACATTTTTCCAACATTTCTTCTTTTTTTTTTTTCTTTTTTTTTCCTTTTTTTTTCTGATACCAAAAAGGGGGGATGTTGTTGCAAGATTTTGTTTTTATTCTTTCATCAGCAAATTCTGCCCTCGCTGTGATTTTTCTACAAGTAAGATTTAATTATAGGTCCAAAAATAGGTGCAAACGCTTCCATTTAAGCTAGATTAATTTATTTGCTGAATCTTAGCTTGCTTAAATAATTGCATGGCTTTAAATGAAGTTGCTGCTTTCTGATCCCTGTATTATAACGTGGTCTGAGATTCTTTTTGTTATATGTAATCCATACTATTGACCAAATTTGGCCTGGTTTCATTTAAATGTAAGCAGGTTGTCAAGGAAAAAAATATTTGGTTTAACTTGGCATGTGAAGTAGCCATTTTACTGTTGTTTTTTCAATTGACAGAAACATCCTTTAAGCATTCATTTATTTTGTGAGAATAAATTGAGGGTTGGCTACAGCATGTTTCCTAGCAAAGAAAGGAATGGGGTGGGTTTTTTTCTTTCCTTCCAAATACATCATTATATCTAACCATTTAAAAGACATTAAACACTGTTCAAATGCTAATGCCAAAATAGGGAATTAAATTCTTGGATAAATATCTTAAATACGATAGATCTGTGCAAATATTTTTGCTTTTTAGAGTATATTCCAGAAATCACTGGTGATATTTGAAGTCATCTGCTGTTATTTTAAACTCTTACCGATTTCTTTCACTGCATGTCTCACATGTGAGATAATATCCTTCACATATATTTTTGCTTTATTATTATTATTACTGGGTTTTTTCTCCTTAGCCAGAAACAAGTTCAAACTGAAATTACATTTTTCTATTAGAAACTTGCAGGAAGATTTTGATTTAGTTTTGAGGGGCTTTGGGAGGTGCTTTCTTTTTTGAAAATGGAGACTTTAAGGGACAAGATAAAATCTGCTAGGAATCTGAAGCATAAAGATATATTTATATTTTTTGTTTCAATCTTCCTCTCTTTTTTTTCTTTTTAATGTAAAATTGCTTTTTGAATAATATGGTCATGCTTGGAAATGTAGGTAATTAGTAAATCCTGATTTTACAGTGTGTTTTAATGTGGTTTTAATATGTTTTAAGAGTGGATTTATTATCTTATGGCTGTTGGATGCTGGTTTGCTTCCTAACCGTAACAGTCAGAGGCAGTCTGAGGGACTGGGGTTTAGGCTGAGTTTTGGGACTGGCATTCCAGGACTTAATGAACACGGGTGACATTAAGCATTGTCTGTGGAAGTTGAGCAAGATCTTCAGGTGAAGTGGTGTCTGATGCCATGAGAGCTGCTTACCAGGAGAGTGGGGGGAAGAAAAGCCATCCTGGAGGAAATACCAACACCTCTTCTGAGAGATATTTTGCAAATATGTGAGCATCTCCTGGATGAGTTGGTCCTTCTGCAGAGTGGGAGATGTCCCCATAGTGCTTGGAAGGGAACATCACTCCCAGTTACAGTTCCTGCAGTGGATGCTGTTGAATGCTGGGATGAAAACTGGAACCTGGGAGCTGGGCTCTCCATAGGAAGAGAGCTGGCAGCAGGTGGATTGATCTGTGCGGTTGGTTGGTTTAGATGACCATTTGCAAACTGTTAACAAATATTGGATTTGCTGAAAATATACATCTGCTTTCTGAACAGGCTTTCTTGGCTGAGATGAGGAGGAAACATGGTGCCTCCCAAGTCACCCAGGAGCTAGAGAGGATGGAGACAGGGATGCAGCAGATCCCTGCTCTGTTTTGCCTCTTTCGTTACTAACTGTGCAGCTGTAAGAGCTCAGAAATGAATTGAGGCTCTCCATATATTTGAGGAGCAAGACTATCTGCACCTCACAGGTCTATGAGATTGCGAGGCACTTCTGGAGATGGTCATAGCAGGCCCAAAATTTGCTCCTCCCTACACTGGTGGACTGGCAATGCAGGAGTCTCCTCAGAGGCTGAGGACTGCGTTTCCAACATGCCTTGTAGGAGCACACACCATCAAGTCCCCCTCTGCTGGGTGATGGTTGCTTAATGTAGTGAGGACCCCCAAAAGGCAAGAGCAAGAGTGAATGATTTTGAGGTCTAGGCCGGTGTTTCCCGTCCTTGGCAGCCGTTCTTCTGCCAGGCCCGTGGAACCAGGGGTTTAATTCACAAGGGAATGCAACGCTGCCTGTGATGGGCAATTGAATGACATAGGAGAGGGCGCTCACTGTGTAGAGTGGTGCCTTTCATTGCCCAAACCTGCTCACTACCTCAGTTTAGTTAGAGAACTCCACTTCTTTACACAAATTTTTGCTGCTTTGGGTTATTTCCTTTCAGATATCCCAAGAATTGTCATGTGTAGTGGTGGCAATTGATTTTGCAGCCCCCCAGAGAAAGCTCAGGACTTTTTTAGATGGGTTCCAGTGACAGGTTTTAACCATTGACAATTTAACCTGTTTTCTTTCAAGCTAGAAAGGGACTTGCAGTGGTGCACTTACAGTTGGGACAGGTTAAACAGGTTTTCCTTGCCCCAGGGTGTAGTGGTAGCTATGTGCATAATGAACATGGAGAAGAGATGCAGGACCATTGGTGGTTAAGTCAACCTTGCTCCATCTTTTGTCTGAAGACCCCAGTTCCTTCTATCCCTCCTTTCTAGATTTTTGGGTGTTCTTGTGGTTTTTGAACTTCTTCCAGCTGGCCCACAGCTCTTGGGGGGTGCAGTGCACTTAGACACAGCACTCTGATGGAGAGAGGAAAACCTTGTGGGCCTTCAGGCTGTACTCCTCCCTGGACATCCCACAAACAGGTTTGTCCTTTTTGAGTTTGCTTTTTTTCTTGTTTTTTTAGTTGCCTTTTATTTATTTATATTTTATCATGAATTCCTGCTTAGCTGTGATTGGTGTTCCTCTTCCATAGTGTCCTCAGCATTATCCTGGCGTTCCTCAAGGTTATCCTGGTGTTGCTCACTACTAGCATGGTGGTCATTTCACTAAACTTAATGAACATGGGTGACATCAAGCAAAAGCTAAACCCTGACCCCATTCCTTGACGTGGTTTATGGTTGCCCACCCTTTTTCTGATGCTCAAAACAACATCTTAAACCAGGGTTTGCTGAATTTACTGGATTTTGTTAGACGTGTTAGGAACGGGTTATGAGTTAGCATCCTGATCCTACTCCAGTGCAGTAGTTATTGTTGGCTCCTTGCTCTCTCTCCATCATTTCAGCAGGGTGTACTTTTTCATGCCCACTTTGCTGAATTGTGTTACTAAACTCTGGTAAACAGATTTCTGTGAGAAGTGGCTGCAGTTCAGTGGTGGATGAAATAATCTCTTTATATAAATTTGTTCATAGACCTCTGGGAAAACCAACGTAATATAATTGTAAGAATATATTTAATATTAAGGTTGTTGTGAATTGTTGTCTTTTTTATTATTATTTCAAAATTATTTTTATCCTTTTTCTGCCTTCTGTTTTGTGACAGTGATTTGTCAGTCACAAAATCCACAGATTGGGATGAGGGGGATGCTCACAGACAGCATCGGGAACAATTTTGGGGGGATCAGCCTTAGAGACCACGGTGCTTCGATGTCTCCTTTCAGCAGCACAACCATTACGTTTTGCAGAACTTTGTAAAATGGGTCTGAAGATCATACTTTCAGTCCAGAGGAAGACTGAAACCCATGGAAAACCATGTGGTTTGTATCAAGGTAGAGACAAAGCAAGTCTGTCTTGGCCATTTGTCAATAGGAGATAACGTTTGTCGTTTCTGCTCTTCAATAGAAGTTAACCCTCACTCGTAAAGATTAAAAAATAAGTTATATGTACTTTTGAAGTCCACAGTTTCCTGGACAAGGAAAATAGATGTTCTCCTCTGAAGCCTCCCATAAAAATCATAACTGTATGATTTGTTGGTATAGGAATTTTTCTATTAAAAAAAAAAATCACCAGCTTGAAAAGCAGTATATATGTAAAGAGAAAATTTGTTAACTGATATGGGAAGATCTAACCCTGGGTCACCTGCAAATCTCTCAAACAAGAGCTCCAGGGCAAGTCCTAATTCCAGGGAGTAAAAGCGAAAATTAAAGCTATAGCTAGTGACTCCTCTAAGTTACCCGGGGTGGATTCATTTGAGTTTCCTTGATTGTGCTTGTGAATATAATGTGAAAGGGATGGTAGAGGTCTTCTCAGCCACTTCCCGTCCCAAATATCTCCATGGAGACAGAAATATAACCTGATGGTCTGTCAAAAGTTGTTTTTCATAACCAGAGGCATTCATTAAATAGAAGATGAAGCAGGAGACAAACTTTTGCATTTTTAACCAACCTCAAAAAAAGAGAAGGAAAGAAAAAGCCTTTTTGAGAATGTGCTTTATGGAGCAGTTTATCTAGATACCACCAATATTTCATGACCTAAGAAACTGATAAAGTGATAGATTTATTTGTCATTTGCCCTGCTGCTTCAGATTGCAAACTATCCCATGCAGTAAGTAAAACCACAGTGAATACAGTCCAGGTTCAGAAATACCACGTAGCCTCTCCAAATTCTGCAAATTCACCCCGTTGTGTATGAAGAATTTACAAAACCTTCTGACCAACTGGGTTTTGCAGCGATGAGCCACTCAGGGCCACTTCTGGCGCGGCCAAGGGAGCATCTCAGTGGCGAAGGGCTTAAAGTAGGTGACTTCTGAGATGAGAATGATGCTTGAAGGAGTGCATCAAAGCGTTCCTCAACACAAATGCAGGCAGTGCCTTCTTTTGGTCTTCCTTTCCAGTGGGGTGTTCAGTTGTGTCCCCACTACCATTTCACTGTTGGAAATTCATGTAAAACCATGACAGGGACAGTCTCCTTCCCAATCCCCCGCTGCTCTGGACATCACACAGGGTAGCGACACACCAAACACTCCAGCTTTTGAGCTGCCCCCACTGCACTTGGATCCCTCGAGAGGAACCTGCCTCCTTAAACTTCCTCTCCCTCGGTAGTACAGGCAACCAGATGGCTGGGGATGGGAAAAAAAGGAGAGTGGGTAAACAGGAAGATCAAACATTTTATGTTGAGTACTTTAAAAACTGTTCTTAATGTGCTATAAAAACGGGATGCGTTGCTTTGTCATGAACTGTGTGCAAGAGGAGAAGCACTGACTGTAAAGTTGTCGTCGGTTAGGCTTGGTTTATAGTTGCAGAGGCTGCCCAATAATGTGATCTTGGAAAAGGTAAACAACATAGTTTTAACAGTGAAAAATATGCCTAATATAAATACAGCGAAGTTCGTTGCTGTTCAGAACTTGAAAAATACGACTGTAACATTGCGTTTTCTAGCGGAGTTAACGGAGGAGCACGCTGCAGCCTCGCAAGCAATATATCTGAGAGCGAGAAAATAGGTAATACATCTAACATGGGGAGTCTCTGTGGCATTCACATAGAGGAGAGCACAGTAGCTTTATTTAATTGGGAAAATGAATCAATTACAATGATGTTGCATCATCAAATGCAAGGGAAATAGCAGCTATGTCATTACATCGGGTAACAGTGTTAAAAAGTAATTGAGTGTCTTAAGCATTTTGAATCAATTCCAGGTACTGGCACAGCTACCTTAATGCAAAATTTATGAAGATGATCTCAAAATAATATGTCGCCATCAAAATCGGGTAATAAACCCGGTAACGATGTGAGTATGTCTCTCCCTCTCCCAGAAGCTGGGCCTGCTGCTCCAGAGAGGAGTCGGGATGTCATGGGAAGAATCCCAGAACACTTCCATGTGTGTTGCTTTGTTTTTCAGTAGAAGCATCAAGAGCTCTTTTGAGAGAGACTATTTTAGATCTTGTTCTCAACTTGGATGTGAATCATATCTGTGTTGAGGCGACTAGATATGGTCCCACCTCTATTCCTTTTCCTGATGAGACTTGTTTTCCCAGTAAGGAGATGGGACTGATACTCTGTTTGGATGATAAACTGAATCTCCTGTTTATGTGAGCTAATCTAAAGGAGCTCCAACTCATTCCTGTTGGATAAGCTGAGTCTGTTTTGGCATTTAGCATAGGGAAGTATGAGGAAAAAAAATACATCTTCATATACCACAGAATTATTTAGCAATAATGCCAACCAGATTGACACCATTAAAAAATGTAACAGGCCACTCCTATCAATTCTTGTCTTTTCTTCCTTGGAAAAGACAGAACAGAAACTTTATGTGTGTATTTGTGCACTACAGACACAGTAATGGAAGGCTTCATGTGCCTAATACCAGCTATTTTTGTGGTGCTAGTTTTCAACCTCCTTTATATCCTATTTTACTACCTGTAAAGTATTACCAGAGGATCCTGCCTCTGGCTGGGTACTGGGGAGAGCACTTCCAAAGCTGATAGCAGCCCTGCAACATTCATCACCACGGCACTATACAACAGAGAATATTAAATGTAAAGGGCAAGCCAAATAAACTGTGTTAGAACAGAAGACAACGTTTTCACTAAGGACCACGTTCTGTTTGCATTGGGATGGGGTTGGGTTGCAAGCAACTTTGTGTCTGCTTAGGAAAAATACGTCATTAATTATCCACACCCATTAGATATGGTATGCATACCCAAATTATCAGAGTACCAGCATCCCTAAATTCAGTCAGATGGTCTGCATTAAGTACCATCCCTGTGTTTTCTATTTAATTGTTTGCATTGTAATCCTGTTCCTTTTTGTAACTGTAAGAAAGGTGCTTTGCTGATACGGGCTGGAATATTTTCTAGCTCCCTCTGTAAGCAATCTAATGGTCTGTTACTACAAACTATTGATTAATTTCCCAACCAAACTGATATTAAAAAATTTAAGAGGGGCTCTGAAATGACCAGTACCAAGTCTTCCCTTTGCCATTTAAACCAGTACAAAGTTCCTCAAACTTTCCAGCCTCGTAGACTGCAGCGCTCTCTGCTTGGAGTCAGAGTAAAACTGGGTTGGAATATGTAAGAAACTTGGGTAAAAGTGGAGTATTAAAGGCTTTCCTGAGCAGCAGCAGATACTTCAACCACATAATTAAAGTTTTCTTCACAAAAAAGGGATTGGGAGCAGCGTCTGGCAGTAATCCAAAATTCTAATTTCTGACTATGATTTAATTTCAATTTTAAATAAATCGGTTTTTAATTTAAAAAGAGTGAGCTTCATAACATTAGCAATGATTGCAACATTAAGCCCAGTGTTCACAATCTAGCAATATAAAACATTATTTATATCTGAATCGTAAACAGCCTTTTGAAATGGATTATGGTTTTTCTTCCTATTCTAATACAACCTGGAGGGTACTAAAAAGTGTTGTGTGAAATTAACATTCTGCTGACTTTCGCCTATAAATGAGAAGCGAGCTATTAACATTTGTGTATTTTCATTATGTAAATTGTGTTAACACATGCCCACAAATTGCCACCAGCGATGCAATAATTTTCTCTCAGTGATCATAATGTGTCCAAGTGAGTCATTTTGATTATGACATGCTAATTACATATTGCCTTTTTTCAGATTCAGAAAAACCAGGGATCTTTAATGGTAAGCTTTATGAGTTCAGAAAAAAATTCACTTTTCTTTTTCCTGATGGCTGCTTCCTCTGCATGCTTGAATGCCTTGTTTTAAACTTAGCAAATTGCATTTTGAAGAAAATGCAAACCTTTAACTGCCTGTATTAGATTAGGTACCATTAGAAATAATAGAACATCCTGAGCATCAATGTTTTTATAAGAGTTTGCTGCTGTTGATTAATCTTGCTATATTTTATTGCATTAATGATTTTTTCTTTCCACTCCACTGTAAAGATATTGCATATGGGCTAATACTTTTTCCCTCTCTTCTTTCCATTGCAGCCTCTCCAGTTATTGCAGTGCATTGTTGATGAGGTGAGTCGTCGTCTTATGTGCTTTCACTCCTAAAGTCATTCCTAATGGAGTGGAAAGCTTATATTTTGTTTCCTAATGAAGCACAATGCCCAACATCCTCAGAGCACAAGTTGCCTTGTGCAGCTTGGAGCTGTCGAACACGAACTGGCCTTGTCCCACTTTATGCTGCTTTTCTACTCTTAATATCAAGTCTTTGGAAGGCTCAATCGTCTCAAAGGCTAGTCCTTTAGCCATTTAGGGTCTGAACCCTCAACCTCCTCATCTGAGTCGATCCATGTGTTTGCCAGATGAGTTGGAATAGAGACATTGGAGAGGCAGCACACTTTATCATCAGGCATGTTTCATCAGGGCTAGATAGGCAAAAGGGTGATTGGACTGGGAGAGAAAGCAAAAGTGTAAACAGGAAAGCATCTAATCGTTTTGATTTAATCAGAAGGACCCAATAAAAAGCTGAGGTGTGGGAGATCCAGGTGTGAACAGTAGACTGAATTTCAGTGGCCAGTGTCATGTTTCTCAATTGAAACCTGTCCCCTTTCCCAATGGTGTAAGCTGGGGTCCTGACTCTTGACAATAAGGCAATAGCCAAGGGCAGGCTACTGTCAGGTTTGATTTGTTTTTAATGTTTAATATGATAATGATGGTAATTAGGAAGTTTGAAAGTGAGAAAAAAGCCATAACTTTTTAAAGACTTGCCTCAGCCTCTAGCAGGATGTCATTGCTGGCTCGTCAGGTTTGAGTCATAGAATCATAGAATCATAGAATTGTAGGGGTTGGAAGGGACCTCGAGAGATCATCGGGTCCAACCCCCTGCCAAAGCAGGCTCCCTAGGACATTTCACTGAGATAGGCATCCAGACGGGTCTTGAATATCTCCAGAGAAGGAGACTCCACCACCCCCTGGGCAGCCTGGCCCAGGGCTCTGTCACCCTCACTGTGAAAAAGTTTCTCCGCATGTTGGTGCGGAACTTCCTGTGCTCCAACTTGCAGCCATTGCCCCTTGTCCTGTCTCCACAGACCACTGAAAAGGGGCTGGCTGATTCCCCCTGCATCCCTTGCTTAAGATAATTGTAAACATTAATTAGGTCCCCCCTTAGTCTTCTCTTCTCAAGGCTGAACAGTCCCAATCTTCTCAGCCTTTCCTCATAGGGGAGATGCTCCAGGCCCTTTATCATCTTCGTAGCCCTTCTCTGGACTGTCTCCAGGAGATCCCTGTCCTTTTTATACCAGGGAGCCCAGAACTGGACACAATACTCCAGGTGGGGCCTGACCAGGGCAGAGTAGAGCGGGAGGATCACCTCCCTTGACCTGCTGGCTACACTCCTCCGGATGCACCCCAGGATCCCATTGGCTCTCTTAGCCACTGAGGCACACTGCTGGCTCATGGCCAACCTGTCATCCACCAGGACCCCCAGGTCCTTCTCCACTGAGCTCTTCTCCAGCAGGTCATCCCCAGCCTGTACTGATAGAAACGGTTGTTCCTTCCCAGGTGCAAGACTTTACACTTGCTTTTGTTGAACCTCATCTGGTTTCTTACTGCCCAGCTCTCCAGCCTGTCCAGGTCTCGCTGGATGGCAGCGCAGTGTTCCTGCGTGTCAGCCACTCCTCCCAGCTTTGTGTCATCGGCGTACTTGCTGAGGGTCGAGGCTATTCCCTCATCAAGGTCGTCAATGAAGATGTTAAACAGGACTGGACCCAACACCGAGCCCTGGGGAACACCGCTAGTCACAGGCCTCCAGTCAGATTCCACTCCACGAATCACGACCCTCTGGGCTCGGTCCGACAGCCAATTCTCAACCCACCTCACTGTCCACTCATCAATCCCATGCTTTCTCAGCTTTGCTATCAGGATGTCATGGGAGACAGTATCAAAAGCCTTGCTGAAGTCAAGGTAGATGACATCTACTGCTCTCCCTCCATCTACCCAGCCGGTGATGAGATCGTAGAAGGCTATGAGATTGGTCGAGCACGATTTCCCCTTGGTGAATCCATGCTGACTACTCCTCATGACCTTCTTCTCTTCCAATTGCTTGGAGATGGCATCCAGAGCAAGCTGTTCCATTACCTTTCCGGGGACAGAGGTGAGGCTGACTGGCCTATAGTTGCTGGGATCCTCCTTCTTGCCCTTTTTAAAGACTGGAGTGACATTGGCTATCCTCCAGTCCTCAGGCACTTCTCCTGTTCTCCAGGACCTGTTGAAGATGATAGAGAGCGGCTCAGCAATCACCTCCGCCAGCTCCCTTAGCACACGTGGATGTATCCCATCCGGTCCCATGGATTTGTGTGCGTTTATCCCTTTGAGCCGCTCCTGGACCTCCCCTACCTCAACCAGAGGGAAATTCTTCATATCCCAAACACTCCTATTTACATCCAGTGCCTGTGGGTCCCGGGGGGCCTTTGAGGTGAAGACCGAAGCAAAGAAGGCATTCAGTATCTCCACCTTCTCAGTATCCCCCGTTACCAGGACACCCTCCGCATTCATCAAGGGACCTACATTATCCCTGGTCATCCTTTTGCTATTCACGTATCTAAAAAAACCCTTTTTATTGTCCTTTATGTCCCTTGCCAGCTTCTTTTCCAAGAGGGCTTTAGCCTTCCTAGTTGCGACCCTACAGGCCCTGACTACATTCCTGTATTCTCCCCATGTGCTCAGACCCTTCTTCCACAATTCATAGATCTTCCTCTTCTCTTTGAGTTTACTCAGCAGCTCCGTGTTCATCCACGCAGGTCTTCTGCCTCTCCTTCCCGATTTCCTGCACAAAGGGATGCATCGTTCCTGTGCTTGGAAGAAGTGCTGTTTGAATGCTAGCCAGCTAGTCGCTGGGGGTTGACATGGCTGTTTAGATGGTTTGGCTGCTTCCAGCCTGTCCTGTGTAACATTTGTTTATCTCTATGTAAGCTCACAGCTAGTGAGATCATCTTCTTGTTTCTCCATCTGTAACTTAGGCTTGTTCACCTGTGGCAGACACTTCTGCCCTTTTGTTAAGGAACGACTTAGTGGCTTGGCTGAGCCTCCTTCTATAAGTGACATTTGGCCTTGAGGGGTGCAGTTCAATTAAAAATAACAATCATCCTTTGTGTAAAGGAGGAAAGTTCTCCCAGTGCTGGCTCTGTTACCTGGTGCCTTGTGGTGGTCTGGTTCTTTGGGAGGTTCTTGGGTAATTCCATTTCTTTCATCTTTTCCACCCATTGTCATTCCTGTTACTTATATCTTCAGTTGAGGTGTGGGAATTCCAAGCATGGGGCTGGCAAAAGGCCCTCGCTGTCCTGGAGGAGCTCAGTTAAAGATGTTTGCATTTTTATCTGTGTTTTGTTTCTGCTGCACAAATGACTGGGCTGGGTGGGTCTCGTGCCTATATCTAAGCTTGTTGTTCTAACACACAGCCCTAAATTGCTGCAGATTGTGGGAGACCTTTTTTACAGCTTTCACATCCCTTCCTCAAGGTTACAGTTACTCCAGTCCCTCACAAAAACTTGAACCAGTGAACTTTGTGCAGTCTTAACACCTGAGTGCCAAGCTAGCTTTAACATTAGCGTTTTGGCACTTACTTGTTTTAACTTTACGTTCCACGGAGCGATCCATCTCCTGACAGCGGTTCAGAGTACACGGTGCTCTTGGGCACGTTAAGACACTGAGGTTACAGAGTGTAGCTCAGCTGAAAGTTCCTTAAGTGCAACTCGCTTTGTTCTGCAACACACTCGATGTCTAAATGGAAGTTGCATGCCATAACGTTTAAAGCCTGGGGGGAAAGAGGAGAATGGATTGGCTCTGTAGCCATTTGCTTGGTACGTGTGTATTGTTAGGGGGTCATTTAATAAGATATATAGTGTTTCCATAGCGGCTGCCGCACCTGGAAGTGCAGAGCGTTGGCATGACGGCATCTTGGAGGACATTTGTATTAGGGGTTGTTCTGTTCTAGCTCGTGGGTAGCGCTGACTTGAACAGATCTTCCTGCCACCCCCTGTCCTGTGTGCAAAGACCTCAAAGCAAAATGTGTTTAACGTGTGGCTGTGGGGTTTTTTTTCCTCCCTGCTTTGTCTTTTGTAAGATCCATCTCCTGGGGAATAACAGAGGGACTGGCTTATTTGGCTAATACGCACTCTTCCTTCTACGCAAGGACCTTCTGAGAGAGAAAGTCTCTTTACTATCTGGTGCTGTACAGCTGTTGTTGCTACCATGAGTATTAAAGCTTAGAAATGCTTAGTGTTGTAAGACTGATTATTTTTGGTCAAATTTTCCCCTTGGCTATAAGGAGGTCCTAAAACTCACAGGAGGCAGGAGCAGAGCCCCTCTCCTGCCGCTGTGCTGTACAGCCCGTCCCCACTGGGCCCCCCAGATACTGGTGCTGAATTCCCCACCTACCTTAATGATGATCAGATCAGCAAGGAGTGACGATCTGTAGCTCGCTTCTTCCTCCAAACAGATAGTGCACAGCAGTGCTCCAGTAACAGCTCTGCTTCCGGCTGAGCCATGGGGCTGTAGGATGTGGGAGGAATATCTGCAAGGGTGGGATCGAGCTGTCCCCAGGATCCTCAGCCCACAGGGAGTGTCATGCCATAGTAATAATTTGCTGACGTCGTTGCAGTTGAAAACTCTGGGTCTTTTTTTCCTCAAGTCCCTTTATTTATTTACTTTGAGGTGATGATTTGGACTTTTGACTCCTAAAAATATGACCAAATAGCTCTGTGGAAGAGAGTGTTTCTTGAAACTGGGGCTTTGTGCTTTCCCTGGTCTTCTTCCCTGGAGCCAACAAAAAACTCCAGAACCCTGGAGAAACCAGGGCTTCTTTCTGGAGAGAAACCAGAAGTTTTAAAAACAGGTCTTAAGGTCTTCTGGAACTGAATTAATGTTAAGACCTTCATTCTTTATAACAATTGCTTATTAACCAGCTGCCACTGGGTTTTTGTAGAGCTGTGCTGTGTTCCACGGGAAGACAGCGGGAATCCAAAAGTGAATGTTCTGTTCATTCGTAATCATCTTTAATTCATAGGATTTATTGTTGACCGAACTAGTTTAGAAGTTCCTTCTGTATTACCCAGACTTGTATTCCATGTCCTGGACTTTTCTCAAACCTTGGAAGGTGACACTCTGTGGAATAAGAACCTTCCATGGGAGTTCTTAGATGTTCTGCAGTTGGAGGGATTTTCAGAGCTCGTTTGTTAACTCTTAATGAAATACACAAGTCCTAGCAGGTCACTCGGGCAGTTCAGAAAGCGTTTGTTCATTTTCTAGGACTTAAATTTACTTGCAGAAATCCTGCAGAATGAGGAAGTGATGGGGAAGCAGGATGATGTACCAAAAAAGTCTGAGGCGCGGTGGTGGTTCTCAAATCCCAGTAAACCATGCCTGCCATTTTTTTGCTGTTAAATTATGCTATTGTTCTTTTAATGACATTGGTTCTGGGATTATTTTTTAATGGCAAAATTAGTGAGGAGCTTTGTGTGAACAGGATACATGCCTGCCAGAACCTTTATTTTTTAACATGTGGTAACTTATCATGAAATCTGATCCAGCTACAAATAAGACACGCTCATTTAAGCAACAGTCCTAATGGTAGCAGCATCTCCCACCATGGTAAGATTCCTGCTTCTGGTCCAAAGAGGAGGATAGACTAGTTGTTGATATAGTTCATCCTGCAACGCAGCCAGCAATAAAGGCAGTCTGCTGTTATTTGAGAGCTGAGAGTAATTTAATATTCCAGCACTCCAACTTCGTTTGCCTCCAACTCACCGAAATGTTATATGGAAAGCACTGAGCGGTGCAGATGAATCCCTCTTGGGAAGGACATGCATCGCTTGCTGTGCGTGCTGTCTTTCCAGAAACACTCCCACACGAAGGAGAATGGAGGCTGCTGGAAGCAGGAGCCATTGCCTGGCTCGGAGGATGTCCTGGATGGGATGATCATGCAGACAAAGAATGTGCAGTGCAGTCCACTCAGCACCAGGATTTCGTTCAAAAGCACGAGGTGCATTTACAAAAACCAAAAGTTTTTGTCATTGGAACCTGTTCCAGATGGTAACTTGGAAATAGGAACAGCAGAGCCCCAGAACAATGCCATTCATGCTGCAGACCCCTGAAATAATACATTGGAGAAATCCAGTCCACCTGATGCTACTTAGTGGGTGAGCTCCGAAACCCAAGGATCACATGTAAAACCAGTATGCTTTTTAACCTCTCTGGCTGCTCACCGTCTCAGAATGCCTCCCAAGATTTCTTTTATTGCTTTATTTTTTTTAAGCTTAACTGGTCCCTGCTCAGCCTGCAACTCTCCAGCCACCTCCCGGACAACCTACATGGTCCAGTTAAGTCTTCCCTTTGCTGATTTCTGCTGGAGTCAGTCAGTCGAATTCCACTCCCAAGCAGAGATTGAGAGAACCATAGCCATGATTATAATTCCACATTTTCCATTTAATGCATCAGTTTAAAAGGCAAATGAGGGTGCTCTAAACTTTCCCTTTGGTAAGCAGTGGGATACTGGGCTCTGCAGCAAAGCATGGGGTCAGGTTTTCAGGGAGATCAGAGCTCTGATTGTAGCATAGTTTTGCGTTCCTTGGAGTCAGTTGAAGAGTGACATTGTGTTGGAGGATCTTCCAACCTGTAGTTACTCATATCCCTGTTACCTTCCTGTCAGAATGTATTCTGTTACTCCTTTGGCTCTGTTCCAGATGCAGCATTTCAAAAACCTTCCAGAAACGTCATCTTTCCTGATTGCAAGTCAGTTCAGTTTAGTGAAACACGTAGGTGGGGTTGCCGCTTGTGCATGGGGATCCCAAAAGGCCAAACCCAACAGCTCCATGGTTCTCAGCACATCACCTTCCCATCTTTCCCATCCCCTGGGTTTTGCCTGGGGAGGGATCTGCTCTGCATCTCGCAGAGGTTGGAAAGACGTAACTCAGCCCATGGAACTCATCCAGTAGGCAGTCCTCCTGACTTAAGCAACTCTCTTAAATTTTCCTTAAGCTCTCCAGGGCTATTTTGTTTGACCTTTATTTAGTTTGAGTATCCCTTCTAGGAAAGCAATTATTGCCAGCCCCTTGGGTGGTTGCTGTAAACCGGGTTTCGCTGTACTGGAGCAGTTGTGGTCACAAGCTCTGTAGTTAAGCATCAGCTCTGGTTTCTAACCCTTTCTTCTTCATAACCTGAAATAAATGAACTTTGGTTTCAAAGTTTGCTTAGCTTGTCAGAGTTGGGTTTGGGTTTTTTTTATTAATGTATTGAATTAGGGAGAACAAGAACTTGATTTTTTTAATCCATCAGTTTTTGTTAATTATTATAGTACTCCAATTACTTTGGAACCTTGAGGAGTAAAGACTTCCAAGAGCAAACCCTATCTTTACAAGCAGGAGGCAGCAACAAAAAACCTGCCTGTTTTGATAAGCTGGGCAAAAATTTAAAAGAAAAATTAATTAATTGTATTCCTGAATCCTTACTCCAATAGCTTCATGAGTAAGTAGTGAGAAGCTTTCCATGAGTTTCTTGAGCATTTCTGTTAAGTGCCCCCACAGAGATACTCGGTCTCACAAGACTGCAGTTTAATCTAGCTCAAGGACTTTACAAACTCCACAAATCAAAGACCTCTTTTTTTTTCCTTCTTTTTTTTTTTTTTTAAATTAGTACTCTAGAAACATTTAGCAGCATCAGTTAATGCTGGAGTAGTGTTAATGCTGAGCTGTGAAGCATTTCAGTGCCCAGAATTTTTCAAATTTTCCTATGGAAAAAAATAACTTGGACTTAATATATTTAGTTGTTTCTATTCCTTTTTTTTTTTTAACCTGGTTAATTATATCTCTCTATTTATCACCATGGCAGAGTCTTAAAAATTCACAGGATGTTCAGCTTGATGAAGTAACACAATGAAGAGCACTGCGTCTCAAGTGCTGAGGTTCTTAGCCTTATGCATCAGCACTGCGCTTTGCTTTGTCTATAAATGGAGTTGAAAACTCCAAAGGCTTGGAATGAAACAAGACTTATTTATTTTTCTTTGGGAATTTCTCTTTAGAGTCTCCTGGATCAATTTTAAATGTATGAACAGTTATATTTAACCCTGAGAACTGCTGGAGCTTTGAAGATGTCTGTGCAGGAGAAGCTGGTGTTAGGATATACACCTCTGTGTGTGTGTGTGTGTGTGTGTGCATGTGTACGCAAACCCGGCGTAATTTGTCTGGTGGATAACTTGTTTTGGGGTAATACTTTTATTGAGACAGAAACTGTGACCTTACCAGTGTATGAGATTCAGGGACTTATATAGGAACAAGGTAAAACCACAGGTAGGAATTGCTGAATAATTACCTTTAGACCAACCTGAGCAAGAACCTTCCCAAGAGGGCAAGCTCATTTAATGGTTCCTAAAACTCAATCTTGTGGATGTCAATGGTCATGCTTGATTATTTGCGGCAGTGTTTTATGAAAAAGCAATAAAAATGCATTGGGAGTGTACAGAGGAAAAAAGGGAACAATAAATGGGTTTAGTTTTTCAATTGAGTCCCTTTGGTGTGAACAGGTAAAGGCTACGTTTCATGCTGCTGTGCCTTAGCTATTTGAAATGTGCGGGTGTGTGTATCTACCCAAAACACTGCTGTGCTCTGCTGGCTTATGATCGACAAGAGACCAGCAATGAGAGGAAAAATTCTTTATGTTTGTTTTAGAAAGAAAGCAATTACAGTTACGGTTAAAGGATTAACCTGTTTTTCCAGCTATCTGCAAGGCCCTTTGGAGAGCCACACTAACAAGTGCCGAGCCTGGCGAGAGGTAGAAAATGTCATGTCGTACTCTCTCCATTATTCCTGGTGTTAATTACACTCCTCCACTTCTTTCCTTCCCCCTTCTGGGCTCTGAAAAATACCCCCACAGTGGCAAAACGCTGCTCAAGTGACAATGGGAGAGCCCCAAATACCTACTGACCGATGTAGCCAGGAACGTCTGGACGCATTCGATGTGACTGTGGGTTACATGGTGTTTTCAGGAACTTGGGGAGCAGGTCAGCGCCGTGGGGAGAATAGCTGGTCCTCACATGATTTGAGGTGTTAGAGTTAGGCTGAGTGTTTTGGTGGATAAAACACTGGCCTTCCGACCTTGGTTCCTGTCCAGCTAGAGATCTGGAAATAAATGAGTTTGCTGCTGACACTCCAATCCCAGCAGACGAAACTTCACACCAAACTGCCCCCACGTATAATTTGTCACATTTGGCACCTGCTACTAAGAAAAGAGCAAGAAGCGACCTGGTGCAGAGATGTAATCATCTTTCACCTTCCTGCTGGGGGTGGGAGCGTATCGGGGACAACCCAGAAGTGCTTTCAAGTCTGGACCTCTGAGCCACCTCCAGACATCGCCGTCTTCTGCAGACTTGTTACTTGTAGGAAATGGCCTGCCATTAGGTTTGTGCAAGGTTTTTTGAAGTAGATTGGCTAGAAAGTCAGAAATGTTTGGGGGTTTAAGGGTTTTTAAACTCTATTTTTTTTTTTTAGGAAGGCTGTAAAAGACAGTTGTCCTTGTAGGAGTTAATCTGAACAATAATGTAATTTGCTGGTGTCGTTTGAAACAGCTCGGTAACTGCAGTGCATCTATTACATGTAATTGCACCTGACAGCATTTCTGGTGCATCTAAAAGTGAAGTTTGTCTGAAAACAAATCAATGTTTGGCCACAAAGTAAAATGCAGCTAGGGTATTAGAAAAAATAAATGTATTCTTTGAAAGCTTGAGTGAAAGGGAAGCTGGAGTGCATGAGAATTCTTTAATCCTGGAGGGGTTTTTTTAGGCTGAAGTGCTAAACCAAAAATCCTTTGTGAAGCACCCGCATTATTTATTAAATACTGCCATTTCAGCATCCATGGACAAGTTGTGGAATAGGAGTATCTGCCCAGAGGAGATGATCATTTCGAAGAGAGGGTGTGCTGGGGAAGCCCAGAGGAGAGAAGAACTGAAGTTTGGTTTGCTGGGTTCTGCTAACTTCCCTCTTGTGGCCATAGAGCCATAGGACCATGGCATTTCCTTCTGCACAGACATTCACACTGAGGAGAGAGGGTTGCTAAATAGCAGTAGCTGTGGGGAACGGGAAATTTTAACCCTTCACAGACAGGGAGCTAGCAGATGAGATGAGGGGTAAAACCTATTTGCACCAGGGATACCAACCCTCGTTGGCCACAAAGCATAGCTGAGCTTGTCCCTGAGCCTGCACTGCTGTACAGCCTGGTTTCTCTTCTGGGGACGTGTTGATGACAGGCTGCCGTCGTTCTGCACCGTGGCTGCCCATCAGGCTGGTCCCTGAAGGAGGTAGAAGGAACACAGGTTTGATATTAACACATAGCTGGGGGCTTTGCCATCGCCGCCGTCAAGGGTTCAGGTAGAGGTAGAAAGCTGTAGATGCTGATTTTCCTGTTATGGGGAGATTGTAGGCTTTGTCTTTCTTCAGAAAGGTTGTGATAAATCTCAGACTTCCAGTTGCTTTGAGAAAATGCTTCGCTCTCAAGAAATTGTCTGTTGGGCAGTGACCTCTGAGCGTGTGTAAAGCACGCTGTGCCTTTGGTGTATGTTGCCAGTGCAGATTTGCTCCCAAATTTTATTGACATAAAGAGTGTTTTGAAAGAAAATATGCAGCTCAGCTGTACCTGATGAATTTGCTTCTTGAGTTTGTCCAGGTAAGCCTCCAGGTTGGACAGAAAAGAGGGGAAAGGGGCCTTGTCCATATTTATTTATGGCTTTGCTGGACATTATTTATATCCTGAGCCTCAGCAGCATCTCTGCTTAGTGAGAGCAAACAGATCAAGAGACATTTCGAATAATAGGTTGGAGAAGTAGGTGAGACCTGTAATTCAAGCTCTTATTGCATAGGTTGCGAAGGATTGATTGGCTTCTGGGCACGCTATTAAGTGGTTCCCTCTTCCTTTGTTCAGACCTGTGGGGAAAAAAAGAAGATACAGATGGTAATGTTATCTCTGCCTTCGAAAAAGAGTGCTTTTGGAGGGCTTGTCTCAGTATTCTCCCTCTCAGGTCTGTGTTTAGATAATGTGACTTCCCCTAACTCCGTGGCAGCCAATAAGGTTTATACCAGAGCCTTGGCACTCTATAAATTAAATATTAGGAGCGGTGTTTGAAGTTTAAAGCCCTCCCTCCTCCTGCTAGCTCCGATTTTCTGCTGCTGTGCTTTTTTCTTTATGCCTGAGCACCTTGCTGACAAGTGCTAATAACAAAATGCCAAGAGAGGGTCCAGTCGGAGTTACCACACATTAAACATTCTGAACTTGTCCTTTTGCTCATAGATTGTGCATAATTAATAATTAAACGGTTTCAGTTGTAATGGGTTGACCTCCTTGAACTGTTCATTATTCACAAGGCAAAGGCATCACTCAAACTTTTTTTCCTATCGCCCTTCCCTGTTCTCGCTGTGTGCGCACAGTTCAGCTGGTTTGGGGAAATCAGAGGCTGATCTTGTCTCTTCCTGCTGCAGATCCCAGCTATGGGAATGTTGCTTGGATGTTTAGGGCAACAGCCAGTCTCTGGAACATTAGGAAGACATTAGGAAAAAGTCCTTCACCAAAAGGGTTATCGGGTGCTGGAACAGGCTGCCCTGGGAGGGGGCTGAGTCACCCACCCTGGATGGATTTAACAGATAGGTAGATGAGGTGCTCAGGGATATGGGTTAGTAGAGGACGGGTATGGTTGGACTCGATGATCTCAAAGGTCTTTTCCAACCTTGTGATTCTGGGAGTAAGCTGCCTGAGGATGTAAGAGGCCAGCGTTGCATCGACCCCTTACATCCATCTGTGTCTTCACTGCCATTTTAGCAGCACCCACGATATACATTGATTAAAACCCACAGTATCTAATGAAAGCGAAGGCACCATTTCCTAGTTTACAATGAGTATACCTGTTCCTTACTCCTTTAAAATCTTGGGTTTATATTTTGTTTTGCCTCTTGTAGTGAGATTCAAGCATGTGGATGGCCACTGGAGTGTATCCAAGCCCTATCCCTATGGTTACATCAAATGTGTCCATATCACATCACACTGTGTAGACTGTGTAGAGCCTCAGCCAAAGTCTGGGGTTCTTCAGGATACAATCCAGGATGTGTATATTTTGTGTAGTCTTGAAAATATTTGCTTTTAAGCAGCAACGTTGTGATTGCTCAAGTTACAGAGGTAGCAGTAGCAACTCTTTGTCTCATTAGGAATGGCTCTAACTAGAAAATACTCAGAAGCACTCCTCAAATGGGCTTGCATAGAAGAATATCAGAAACTGAAATACTTCAGTCACTGTTTTCCCTGGCTCGATACTATAATGGACGTTTTCTCTTTGTAGCTAAGGTAAAACGCAGCATTTTGATGCAGCTTTTCAGTGTTCACCTTTGGAAGCCCTGTTTTCCTGCCAGCTCCTCTCCAACCATACCTATGCTGTAAAGGAGCAACTGGCTCCTACATAGAGGCGTGAAACTCAGGTGTTTATCTGCACTGATGTGTTTACCCTAACACACATTTCCCAGCGAGTATTTTCTTCAGATTGATGTGCTCTCCCAAAGCCCTTACACTTTGTCAGGCAAATAGCCAATAAATTTGTGGGCCCCCTCTCTAAAACCCTTGCGACAATTAAAGCACTTGGTTTTCACACTGAGCTCTAGTTGGTGTTCATCTCCACTCAGTCTCCTCTTGAGCTCCTGAGAGCAAACTGACCAAGGCATGGCCATGACTGGCAGGTCTGTGGCAGAAGGATGGGAATGAAGAACACAGGTTGTACAGAAAAATGTGCCCCCCAAAAAAGAAGAAGAAAAAAAAGCATTTAACATTTACTTTCATCCAGATGGCATTTTCTTGAGTGCTTCTGCAGGAGCACCTTGTCTCCTGGCTGTGCTGCAGCTCAGGGGCTGCATGGTCAAGGCATTAATGTTGACATTGGAGCAACTTTTTCCCTTCCCTGCGTGACCCCTGACTTGGGACAGTGAGATACTTGTTGGCTTCAGAGCAGTATATCAGCTGCTCCTCCTCTCCTGTAATGAAGTTTCACTTCATGATGGGTCTGTCATCTGCTGATTGCAGAAATTATCACCTCCCATGTTAGTGTGAAGTGCCATACGCTGTCCTGTTCCCCAGTGTGGGCTGATCCTTGGACTTGATGATCCTTGTGGGTCCCTTCCAATTCAGGAGACTCTATGATCCGAGCTGGCAGCCCCATCAGAGGGTATTTTTTACTTAAAATAAGAATCAGGGGTAGCTGGCCGGGCAGAGGAATGCCCTGGGAACCGGTTCTGATAGCTTCACCCTGTAGTTTTTAAAATGATCTGTGTATTTCCTCCATGGTCTGGTTTGAGTAGGTCCAACCTGGGGAAAGCAGCGTTTCCACCTCAGCTGCAAGCCCAGGAAGGCTTTGCTGGACAAGAGGTGATGATGTGGGGAGGCAAACCCTGCCAGGCTCTGCGCTGGAGAAGCAAACCTGACGTTTTGCTCTGCATTTTCTGTATTAATATGAATAATTTTTCAGGCACAGTTCTTTGAAGTGGAGAAAGTTTAATTGCGTTGCTTATTTCCTTGTGCTCTTCCTGCTCTCCCGTGGAAACCTTCCTAATATTGATGTCATTTATATGGTTAGAAACAATACCCTCTCCCTCACCCGGTCTAAGTTCAAAGAGAAGTTGGGCACGCCGTATCAAACACTCCTTGTATTTAATAGAAGTCTTTGAAAATTGTAAAGCAATTTTGGCTTCTCCTTTTACTCTTCAGTTACTTTTGATTTAATTGTATTTTCCAGCAGTTTCCAATTGTTTGAATTGGAAACAAAGCCTTAATAAGAGTTCTAGTTAATTTTCTGTCTTGTAATTACCGATCTCATTTTTCTGATAATTGGCCACAGCAATTATATGTATATTTACTAATCACATAGGAGGCTCTGCAGTTGTGTCTATCTGCCACCATTGGTAATGGCACACACATTGCAGAGGTGCTTTTATCATCTTCTTTTTTCCACTACATCAAAGCTATTTCCTCGCATTCTCAATAATGAATACATGCATGCATTTGACACAGTTGTGTGCTAGAGAAATTGTTTGGCTCCCACCAAATGCTGCACGCTCCGAGTTTCTAGCCTGCAGCGCTGGAAGGTTGTATGTAATGATATATTGCTCATCCAAATGGCCAAAGCACTCCAAAGCACAGTGAGATTAAAATAAGTCATTCCTTTGTTAATTTAAATAGGTGCATGTATCATACTTTGCAGGGTACTTTGTGTAGGGATGTCAGGGAGGAAAAAAGCCGCCGAAAGGTATTTTTAATAGCAAATGAGAATAGATGAGAATGGAGTCATTTGCAGCTGCCTGTTTTATGTGGCTCTCTTGTTCCAACTGTAGGTCTAATGAGATGACACTGTTAAAGTACTCTGCAGTGTAATTTCATTACATCCTGAGCTGTTACACTATAAACACAGTGGAGCTCTCTGTCATTCTTGGAAAAACTCCTAAATTCGTAAAGCCCGTCTTTGCAAATGGTGATGATGTTTGTTCCCTCTTTGTATTTTATTTTTCTTTCCCTTGTGCTCTTAATTTATTTATTTTTCCCCCCTTTTATAAATGCCGGGCGGATATTTCTTTTCTAAGGCTGGACTGGTAAATCTTGCCTTTTTTTTTCCTCTTAAAAATTCTTTTTTTGCCTTTTAATTCTAGAACAGACAGCGCATGAGGACAGCCTCTGAAATGAATAAGTGTAAATAAACATGAGTGTAAATAAATAGCAAATGCAGTGAAAGAAACAAAGGTCAACACAAGAATAATTTCACAGCTCTTTGTTAATTACAAGACCATTTGTGTGTTACTTAAATAATCATTAATTTCTCATTTACACTTTCCCTACCTTCCTTTTTACCCTGTGGCTATCATTGTCCTTTTTTCACCTCCCCTCAGTGTCTTTCCACATGTTTTTACCCATTGTGTAATACTCATTAGTTGAAATTCAGTGTTTTATAACACATTCTCAGAAGAATTTGTACCTTTCTTCCCTCAAATTCTCTGTGTGAAAGGGGGGCTTTGTCACTGCTTTTTTCTTTGTTATTTTCCCTTTTTTTCATCCTGGCTGTTATATTACTCTCCTTCCTTTAAAAGAAATATATATATATTATCTTCTATCCTTTCTGACTCTGCTTCTTGTTTCAATCCAATCCCAGGAATCGCCCGTCCTTCCAGCCGGGGAGTTCTCTGAGCCATTTGTACACTTCATCACTCAATGGTAAGCTCAGTTTGCAAACATGCCATGCCCTCAATGTAAATGATACATGCCATTAACTCTGCAGCTCGGCGAGACCTTATGGCTTTCCTTGCATCCTTTCTGAGAGAAGAGGGACTTGGGGGCCTTGGGCAGATGGGGCAGCAAAGCTAAGCAAACTGTTTAAATTATGTAAACGTTATTTACACAAAGGGTCGTAAAAGTACTTACAAGGGGTTTTTTCCTGTTTTAATAAACCCGCCCTGAATGTGGGTGCAGTCTTGTGAGCCACGACTCCTAAAAATTCATCTGGGGGCTAAAGGGGCCACGAAGACTCGGGTGTAGAATACCTTTATTCAGAGCTTTCTAAAATATTGCTTGTAAAATTGTCTCGGTATTTAGAAAGACAAGCTGCTTTGATTAATTCATTGGCTTTTCAGTAAGTAATTTTTACCAAGAGTCTGATTTTTTTAAAACACACCAGTGGGTATATTTTCTTTCCTTTAAAACTGTATAGTTCATTGAAAACCTTTTAAATGAAAGGAGAATCGGGGAGAGGAGGAATTCATAGAATAAAGAATACATTTCTTGAGTGACTGGAGAATAAAAACCTTGAGGATAAGCTATCCTAAAGAAACAAAGTGGAGGGAAAATATCTTTTTTTAGCGCTCTCGTTAAAAAAACAACAAAAAAAACCCCCACAACACTAATTTCTGTCTGGCAGAAGAATCAAGCTGGAAATTTGTACAAAAACCCAACGTGTCTGATGGAGAAGCATCCCTCCTGTGAACGTGCACTTCCAGGGCTGGATGCTCAGCCCTGCGAAATCAGACGGAGCCATCTCAGCATGCGCCGCTGCAGGCTGCAGCCGCGTGGCTGAGAGGGAATCCTGTTCCAGGGATGCATCCTTGGCCAAAACAAGGAGCCTAGAAGCCCTCAGCCCCACTCACGTCGGGCTCCAATGCACTTTTGGGGTCTCTACTGTATGTCAGGGCCACTGCTGCAAAAGTCATCTCAATAAAATTGAATTTTGAATAGGTAGCGTAGGGGAAAGTGCCTCTCAGGACTGGCATGGTATGTAACAAATAATACAGAGGAGAAAAGCAGTCTGATTATCGGTTAATTAAGGGAACTAAATAATTAAAGTTTGTGTAACATAGGCCTCCGTTTTCAATAGTTTCAGCTTACAAAGAGCGATGCTGTTGGGAGGATTCTACAGCCCAACTAGCTGATGTGCGGGCAAGTCTGTGCTTTTTATCCTTGCCAAAAAAAAAAAAACAACCCAAAAAAAAAGCATGACAGACTGTTTAAAAAAAAAATAAATTCTCATTTAGGCAGAGGGAGGGATAACCTGTGTTAAAATTTTCACAGATGTCAAACTGAAGCATAACTGATGGTGGCTAATAGCCTCGTTTTCCCCGGGGACGCAGCTACTTTGGACTGTCAGATTAGAACCGCTACCAACCCTACTCGTCAGACAGCTTGCATTGCTTGCTAATGCTTGTGTTACTCGAGGTGCTTGTCATTATTTGTAGGGAGGGTGAATTGTATCGTTAATACCTCCGATTTACAGTGCAGAGCATCCTGTATATTATACAGAGTGCTATACTGGCTGTACTTTTTAGTGGGAGGCTTTACTGATTCAAAAAAACAACTAAGGAACAAACTCTGTACTACTTAAGCAATCAATTCCTAATAAGTATTAGAGATGTCAAGTGAACAGTGTATCAGACTTTATGACTTTATGCCAGTTACGCCATAAACGCTGGCTGTTTGGATGCAATCCAATTAGTCAGTAGGCAGCTCCTGATGGTCACCTCCGTGCCACGTTATTGTGTTCCTTCACGCAGCTAAGCGCAGCCTTCAATAGCTAATTGCACCTGTTGCACAGAAAACTAGGACTATTTGGATGAGAAACATGATCTTATAAACAGGTTAATGCTGCGTAATGAACTATCACCCTGCAGTGTAATGGAAATAAATGTGAAAAAATTAAGGTAGAAACCCCGGGGTACTGTGCGTTCTCCTGAAGCTGTTCAGTGTTAGAGTTACATTTCCCACCTGTTTGTAGAACACTTTGTGCCGAGCTATGTAATAATCCCTAGCAAAAGGAGAATCAACTCACTCTGCCTTCTGAGCAGACTGGTTCTCAGTCTTCTCTATATTTACAAACAGTGTAAACCACTACATCCCATAAGGGAGGGGAAGGAAAGAAACCTCTTTGGTCGCTCTTTGGAACCCCGTCTGCCATCAGCACATGGTAAAAGTTAAGAAATACACTGAAATTCTTCACTCTCTGTTGAAAGAGGGTATCTTCAATATTTAAGCAAGTAGAATAAATCAGCAGTTTAAGTTGTTTATATAAGACCGTTCTGTTTTGTGACACAGCATGAAAAAGCAACCAAAGGAGAGGCCAGCACCTGAAGATTTAATGGTAAGTGAACCTTCAGAGCCCCTCGGTATGTATTTATCTGTGAATACTTTATATTAATGTATATAAAAGTGTATTCTCTTTTTTGTGTTATCATTATTTGTATTTTTTCAGTCTGTACAAATGTAAATCTTAAACTCTTTCTGGCTTGTGTGCTGAGAGCACGCAGACTAGAGGTGGAGTTACGATTCCACTGAAGTCAATGGGTATTTGGCTGTTACCTTCATTGTGGCCAAAGGTTCACTTATGGTTTGGGGAGTTAATACAGAACTTTCACAGCCAGTATCAAGTTTCAATCAAAACCATTTTGATGCATAATACAAAGGGGTTTTTTTCAGTTTGTATGTCCAGGGATTACAGTTTAGTGTAGGTCACTCTTTGTCATCATTTGCCAGTCTTAACCATTCAAAAGCTGAAGATTGAAAACAGAGGATATGGTCAAAATACTGTGTTTTTAATGAAATGTGGGAGCATTTCACTTGTGTTCATGTAAAATGGCATTAGATTGGCTACAGGAGGATGAGCTGATGCGTAGCTTTGGTCTGTCCATAGAAGGGCTCCCAGTGTTGGAGTCTGAGTGTAGAACCACTTCTTCCACTTGCAGCTGTCAATTTTCACTAAGACAATAACGTGTTACCTGCCCTCAAACTGGTCCCTGGTGCCGGTGCACTATGGACAGAGTGCTGTTTTGACTGGTTTTAAGCAGCTAGAAAAATAGAATTGAGCAATTACTACAAATATTTACAATAACTACAGTAACTTACATTGTAGATAAGAGTTGTTGCCACTTCTGACTCGCACTGAGTATCTTTGATTTTTAAACGTTTCATTACTTTTCTTTATATTCTGTTTCCTGTAACTTCAAGGTTTATAGAAGATCATCATAATTTATTTTCTGTGCATTAATTACCTAGGAATAACTTTAACAAGATAAGGACACGATTTAGTGGTTTCATTTCTTGCTTACACACTAGGAACAGGGAGTGGAGTAAACAAGTGTGTGTATTGCAGCTATTCTCTAGTTAAAGGCTAATCTCTGAAGATGCCCTGGGGTAGATAGCTCACAATCCAGCCTAGTCTCTGTTTAGATCCTGGTTAGTGAAGTATTTAACTGTGAATCTAATTTTAAGGATATTAACTTCAGTAGAACTACATTTGAAGTTAGGCACCTGCTTAAATACACTGGTAAAATGAGGCCTTAAAGTTTATCAGCGCCCCTCTGCTTTGTGCTGGTGTGTGCCTCATAGGAAAAGGCTTGCACTGCCTTATTTTGTCTTTTTTATTAACTTTTGATGGTTGGGAAATTCTTGCAGTTAGTCACATCTGAGAAAACTTGGAACAGGTTCTAGAGATGTAGACACATTTACCTTGTACACTATTATGCTATGGCTGGATGGCTTAGCTATTAAAACAACGGAATAGGGTTTCATAAAACCTATATCTGTTTGTAAATGCATGTTTCAGTGATGCAATAGGCCTGCCACTTATAAATAAAACATCTGCAGATCGCACATACCCCCATAAGTATATATGTATGTTTGTAAGCAATAACACCACTCCAGGGTGTAGAGTCATAAAAATGAGGCCAAAGGGTGAGTGCCTGCAGTACCAGGGAAGTGCACAGATTTATCTTTACAACTACATGCCCTGGAGTGTGCTAGTCCCCTTTTAGGGAGATATTTTGTAAAATAATTTTCAAATCATAGCAGCTCAGGAAAGGAAAAAAAAAAGAAGGCTTCCTACTTTTTAAACAAAATCTTTTGTTTAATACATTTCCCTCCCCCCCCCCCCACGCTACTTTCTATTCAATTATAAATGAACTTGCAAGAACAAGAACTAAAGCACGGAGTAGGCTGCTGCTGAAATAAAGAAGTGACCCAGTCCTTGCCTGCGATGTGGCTGACCCTCATAAGCTGCCCTAAATTCCCTCCTCCAGCCTGATGGGCTTGGAGCACCCTGTGCTTTCCTACAGCAGACTGTTAGCTTGGGAGCTGCTCGCCAGTAAAGCTCTTTCCCTTCTTGCACCCACCTGGTCTTGTCAAGGAGCACTTTATTTATCACTTTATTTATAAAACTCAAAGCCTGTATATGCACACACACAGAGTATCTCTATATACACGCAGCGTATCTGTACCTACATACACATCGGTGTATATAAATTACCAGACTTTGTTGGAAGACAGGACCAGAACAAAAGCTGTTCAGTATCCTCTAGGTTCTAGAATTGCAGTAGCTCTCCCAGTTCCACATCACCCCTTCTGAAACCTCCCTTGTCATTCTGATGGACACCTCCATGTTAACTAGTGGGTAGAGCAGTGGAGATGCTATCAGTGAAGTCCTGGACTTGTCAAGGTCATCTTACAGCTGATTTACATGAGATCATGACTTCCTTTCCTTCACAGGGGCTTGGTTTGGGTTTCTTTTATTTATTTGGAAGAAATATGCTAGCAAGGATGAAAGGTGTAACACGTAATCATCGTTAGCGGAGTGCAGGCTTTCTACCCTATGGACATTAACCATACTGGAAGTCACTATTTTGTAACCAATTTAGTATAATTAAAGACTGAAAGCAAAATGAAGGGAGCAGCACATCAATCTTTTTCTACTCTCCTGATAATCAGCGAATTGTTAAATGCATTTTAAGAGCCAACTAACAATACCTGGAGTGCCAGATTGGCAACTCCAGTGGAGTCACGGGGTTACATCGGGGATGGATTTACCCCGTCTATCATGTTAGGAAGCCCTTTTTTATAGGAGTCACTATGTGCATTTTGTCAGAAAATAAGGCCAAAGCCAAGGCTGTATGAAATTCCTGCATAAAGTCAGGCTTTCCAGTACCATAGATACTCTTGTGCAAGCGAACATCGAATTTCCCCAACAGCTGGCATAAATCGGGTTCCTGTATTCACATTTCATTGCTGTGCCCTCTCTTCCCTATACCCCATCCACAACACTGGGTCAGACATCAGTTTCTCCATGTGAACATAAATCAGCAATTTAATTCTTTCAAAGTATTTCCAATTAACCAACTTTTTCCACAGGAGTGAAAAGAAGTAATTTCACCAAGCGATGAGAAAATTGTCCGTCCTGGAAAAGGAACGATCTTTATCATTCACCAGTGGTTTTTCTGAACCTTGTGCTTATGGTGTCTGCTCTTCTGTCACCAGTTTGTTTCCTCTTAAGAAGAGAAAGGCGTACAGTCAATTAAATTGAACCTGCTCCTGTCTGAGCACCAGGGAATTCTGCACAACATCCTAGCATATCCCTCCATCTCTCTTTCCTCCCCTTCCAACTAGAAAAGGAAAATCTCAGCGACTCTTCTGTATAAAGATTTTTTTTTTTTAATTTTTATTTTCCCCCCTGTGAACTTCCCATTTTCATCTAAAATGCGTGGTTTTCAGGCATCACAAGCCTGGCTCCCAGGGAAGTGCAGACATCCGTGGGTATTTAGCAAGTGTGTGGCAGTATGGGTAAGGTTTGAACTCCCGCTCGTGCCGCGTGTGTGGGTAGGCATCCCCGGGCTGCTTTGGCTCAGGAAGCTGTAGATCTGACTGTATTTACGGTATTTTTCAGAAGCTTTCCATTCTAAGCTCTATTTAATGGAATCTATGCATAGTAAGTAATCAGGTCAGAGAGAAGCAACATCCCCTGTTTGAGATCAATCGCTGGCTAATACTTTATCTAGGCCACTTTATTATCTCATGCTGATTCCATTCCCATTCTCCTCCTCCTTTGTAGCATGCACTTCAGCTGTGGTAAAAGTACGTATCGCATACATATTAAAAACATATACCCATTCTATCTGTATGTAAATGTGTGAGACACAGCTGGATATTGCAGGAGTTTGATTTACTAATAGTTATTATCTGTTCTAGCTGTTCAGAGGCAAAGAGAGTTTCCGAAAACAAGCTAGCGCAGAAATTGCCTTTATGATATCACTATCCTGCTTTGGTAATTGTTTAAAATCTCTTCTTTAGCTGGAAGCTTGGCCTTTTATTTTGCAGATTGTTGTGTGCGCTTTTCAGAAAGCCAGCAGAATTATTGCAGTCTCTTGTTGAGGGTTTTTTTTTGTTAGTAGAGCATTGAACTCTACCGTGCTACATATGGCTATTTAAACGAAAGCGATTTACTTAAAGAAATTGTATTTGAAATACCCAGGCGCCAAGCATGGAGCGGGTGTTCCTTTATGCTTTCCTGTGGATGCAGAAGGCTTTATGATGCTGCTTGGATTTCTCAAGGCAGGTGTTGGGCAGAGAGAGGCACTCCTTTTGGCCAAGGATATAGTCAGCTTCTGCACTTAATTACTTTTGCAATGATTTTCTAATTTTCCCCAAGTCTCTGAATTTTAAACTTCTAGCTTTTTCTTGGTAAATTTAAATTACCAATGGGTTTTTTCTTGGTAAATTTAAATTACCAATGCTTTTTTCTTGGTAAATTTAAATTACCAATGCTTTTTTCTTGGTAAATTTAAATTACCAATGGTTTTTATTTTGGTGGTTTAGAAGTTTGTATGATAAATTGTATGCCATCCTGTGTCAAAGGCACTGACCTGCTGAAAAACACATTGGGGGGGGGGGGCTGTATTTATTTTAATGCCTAGTAAAGTTTTGTCATTTCCCATTCCCACCCCATCCAGCAGTCCCTCTCTCCATTTCAGGAATGGTGTTTAGACCAGGTACCCTGATCTCATTAGCTACAATGGGCATTTTTTCAGATAGGTGGTTGATTTGTATATTTAAATTGATATGTGTCAAGATATTACAGACTCTCAAAAATTAATTCCATCTGGCTGTTCCCCCATGTCCAACAAGTATAGGAAATTGAAAATGAGAAGTTTTTAAGCAGCTGTCTTTAAGTAAGTATATTCTAGGAGGTCTGGACAGTGGTGCTTCTTGCCAGGTAGAACCAAACTTGTTTTGCAGCCCGTTGTGTTAAACCACTGTTTGTAGCTTTCAGGAAATACTTTTCTAGTTAAAACAAACAAATGGAGGATCAGCATAATCCTACCTGGATTTTCATATAAACCTTCAAAATAAAGCCAAGGAAATACCGCCACTTATGTTTGTCAGTACAGAGGGATTTCCCCCAGCAGCTTATTTGTTTTTTGCCTTGTAGCAGTGGTGCTGTGAGGAGCCGAGGTGGCTGTACCACTTGGGCTTTTTGGTGGTGGTAACTTCTGAGAAAGACCAGAGGGCTGTCTGCACTTGGCTTTTCAGAACACATCCTGTAAATCCTTTTAAAATCAGCTTTGCAGATATTAATTTTAATATTTTTTTTCTGTCTGCATCTATCTAGAAGTTTATGCATCACTGGATCACAGTGAGCCAAGAATTTTCCTTCCTTGGCTTACAAGTACTGCGGGGTTTTTTTTCCCTAAGCCAGTTCAGGATCTCTTACCAGCGATGATTTGTCCAGCATATAATTGTCCGTGCTTGAGCCTGTGATGGATAGCTTTGTTAGCAAATATTTAGACTCTCCTCTGTCCCAATTCTTCACCCCATGATAAGCAGAAATTCTGATAGACGCCGAAACACGTGCCAGATGTGAAGGAAAGAGCTCTCTCCTGGTTTCCCAAGGAAAACAGTACAGAGCCAAGTATTTTAGGTGTTGGAAATACGATAAATATTAAGCTGTATCTTCAGTCTATCAATTCAGGCATACAGTGAACACTGAGTCCTGGATCAAATCATGGATACATTGGAGATGTCAAAATTTACATTGACTTCATTGGTAACTAGGATTTTATACTAGCACTCAGGATGTTCTTGTGTTCATCATCTTTCTTGGTCAGGATAGCTCAGGAGTTGGAGGAAAAAAAAATATGCAATCCCTCACGTGTCAATTGAACGTGTCAATTGAACAATTGCAAATTGTTCAATTTATTCCACACTCAGTTGAAATGGGGAAAGGTGGGTTATGGATCTTTCTTCCTCTCTCTTTACATCTCTTTACACCTGCCTTTAAAAAATAATTTAAAAAAATTAAAAAGCCATCTCTGTCCTTATGGGTATGATTTATTCTTCGTCATTGAGAAATCAGCTATCGAAATGGAGAAATACATTACATCAGTGTCACTAAATCCAGCAATTACAGACGACTAAGATTGTGACAAGGTTAACTTGTACATGTTAGAGTTTAAAGGTGTTATATTCCTTCACTGCCTTCTGCAGTCCCAGTGCTTGTATGGCCACTGACTTTGTACAGAAAATGGGACCATCTGACTTTCTCTTTTTAACGTGCCCTAAAGCTGCACAATACACCAGCACTTCCCAGTGAAATGGGAAAAAAAAAGCTTGAGATGGCTTGAAGAAGTATTGAAAATCCAAGGAAATTGGACAAAAACATATCAGCTACATCTTAGAGTGATAGAGTTAATATTTTAGGTTACTTGAGTCTCCCGGGCTTCGCAGTTTAATTTGAGCAAATGTTTCACTTGGCACTTCTGGTTGTTTTGTAGTTCTCCAGACACAGAGACAAATATTTACATCTCATTTTGGTAGCAGAATCTCAAGGCTTTCAATCATGATACGTTGAGAAGTTGTGCATTTGCCTTGTTGATATTTTTGTCAGCTGTCTTCCCTAAAATTTAATGAAAAGCAAACAATTAAAAAACCCCACAAAACAACCCAAAAAACCCAAACCTGTTAACAGTTCTGAAATAAGAGATGTATCTTTAATTCCCAGAATGTTGGCCTTCCCATTCTTTCCAAATTCATCAAGGAATGTGCTCTGAGAGGCAACTGTTGAAATCTGCATACAATATTTATTTGTATAATAACCCTGGAATTTAAAATGGATTCACATGCTCTGTGTGGATTACAATTGCTGGCGTTTGTGCAGTACCACCTACTCGTGGGTCTGTATTCTGATTAGCACCTCAAGATGCTCCTGCGGTATTAAATAAGAGTAATAATTGCCTATGAATAAGCAGAGTATAAAGCAGGAGATACAGATATGCCTTCTTAGTGACCTGTGTGCATTATGCCTCAAATCCCTTAATCAGATTTGTGCCGGTTGATTCTTACATCCGCAGAAATTCAGCTTGGAGGATCAGGGCCTAGAGTAGTAAAAAATCAATTAATACTACTTTCTAATTTGTGCAGTTGACAAAAAAAAACCCGCATATAAATAGGGGACATTTTTCTACTTAAGAGGGCTGCACTGAAAGATTTTTTAATTGGATTTTCATTGTGATTGACAGCGTTTGATTATGACAGTAACTTTATTTGGCTGGACTGTTAGAGCCCTCTTGTTGGGAGGGGGGTGGGGGGAGGTGTTTTGTGGTGGGGTTTTTTGTTGGGGTTTTTTCCATCAAAGCTCTTTTTTTCATCCCTGAATCCCCAGAGGAGCAGCAGTGCCTGTGAAAGAGCCTTTTAGCACCTTTGTTGCAGCCATCCCTGGTGATGATTGGACCCAGCTGGTAGTAGATAGGAAAATGCGCCTTTCACAAAGAGGTTGCATCTCCCGTCTCCTCCGTTTCAATAATTTTAAGAGCCCCGGAAACCTGTTGAGGATTAGAAGTAGCTTTAGATGTGAAATGAGTGTTAAGTATTAGTAATCGGGAGATTAGGGCCCCGGGGACAATGGGAGATAAACAACTGCAATTAAGGCAAATCTGCCAGAGTAAACAAAATTTAGCAGAAACAGATGCCCTAACCATTTTGGGGGATTGATTGAAGGGCACCGAGGAATCGATTTTTGTCTTGTTTACACTTCCAAACCCCTGTGATAAACTGGGAGGCTAAATATTTCATACAGCCTGATTTTAGTTAATTTTTTTCCAGCTCCTCACAGTAGGTCTGCTCTCTGCTAACAGTGACCAGGCCTGAGTTTATTCAGCATTCACAGGGAGCAGCTAATTGTCTATGAAGGGCCCCTGTGTTTAAATGGGCTTGACAGGAATTTAAATTTTGTTTCAATCAACCTCTGTGCTCACAGCCTGCTCCAGTTTCTAATTTTTAAATTAAACTTTTTTTTATTCCTTTTTTTAAAGCTGCGGCCTCTCCTCTGGAGCCGGCAGCTCACGCTCCCACCCAAGGCAGCTGCCGCAGCACGGGAATGCGCAGGTTTATTAAGGCCGTAATAGCAAAGCACGACAAGCTGCAGCCGTGGAAAAGTTCATTGTCCCATAAATGTGCATCTGCCTGTTTGGATTTAATGGGAGATGCTGGGGTAAACGCTCGGCTGGTGTAAATCGGGATGGCTTCACCGGCATCTGCCTGCACGGCTGGAGAGAGACGGGGTTTCCACCGGGGAAAGGCTCCCGGTAGGGAACGGGAGCATTAAAATACAAGTCTGAGAATGGAAATGGTTTTCGTGGCCTCGGTCATTTGTTCGGTGACCTTGTCAGAGATTCAAAGGAATTCTGTTTGGGTTGTGGTGGGTTGGGTTTTTTTACAAGCCAACTAGTGGTAATGTATTTTGTGCTCTTCTCCGTGTTTTCAGCAATGCTCCGCACGTTTCTTTGGATGATGTTTCGTACCTGTGCTTTTTCTGCTCCTAAGACAGGGTGGTTTGGCATCATGTTCATGTTTGATCATTTAATACTTGCTTTATTTAGTCTTTTTACTAAACCTGGCAAACATGGGGATGTTATTTTGCACTAGATGCAGACGGTGTGTAGGCATGTAACACAATATGATCATATGGAGTACTTTTAAAACAACTTGTTCATTTGCAGAAACCTCATCGTTGTTCATTTGCAGAAACTTCATTGTGGAAACACTAGTGAAGTACAGACTGTTTCTTTCTCCCTTTTTGCTTCCAGACAGATAATTTTCTGGGGTTTTGTTTTGGGGTTTTGTTGTTGTTGTTAGAAGGTATATGTGTGCACACTTATGTATGCACACGGCATTCTTTACTCCAAGGTCTGGGTGAAACACACTTGGGTGATTGTTTCCATTTACTCCAGCTTAGTCTAGCTTGGTTGTTGTTTCTTTTCTCTTCCCAGTCAGTAGAGACCAGTTTCTTAAAACTTGGAGAAAACAACTGTTTTTTCCACCCTTGTTTTCCAGTCCAGGGGAACACTTAAAATCATCACAGTACCCCAGATTGGTTTAGGTGGGAAGACCCCCTCAGTGCCGCCCCCTACCATAGGCAGGGGACACTCTCCATTAGCCCAGGGTGCCCAGAGCCCCATCCAGCCTGGCCTTGAATCCTGCCAGGGATCCAGGAGCACCTGTACTGATGCCTCCCCACCCTCATATTCTGGGTGTGAAGGAATTACTGTATCAGCTTTTCAAGTCCACCTAGCTCTGGTGTCAGTAAGACCAATGCTGTGCTCATGGTGAGGCACAGGCTGAAGATACTTCTGCAGGTGTATCTGCATTAACATCAGAGTTCAGGTCAGACATGCCTTTTTGGGGTGAATTTCTTGCTCTTTCAGAGCTACCACTCTACATTCCTATCACAGACAGGTCTTTGAAGCTCATGAATTGAATTGATGTCAAATGAAACCAAACCAGAAGATGTGCTTCAGGCACACACCTAATGAGCTCCAGCTACTGATGGACGTTGTGTCTGCAGACCAGACCGGCGCTGGTCAGAAGTAAAACCTCTTCCATCCCCAAAACACTGCACCAACCGTTTCACTCTGCAGATCTGTTTCTGTTGTCGACAGCTTGCTAATGTTGACATACTCTTATCAGCCTTGGGCCACTCTCTCTATTCCACTTCTACAGCTCTTCTTAACCTCAGCGGCACTTGCAAAAGCACGCTGCAATTCTATTTCGGTTGCCTTAGTGTTTTTTAAGAGTCATCACACACAAAAAAATACCTTTGCTGGAAGTTAGCTCGTTTTGTTAGCTGAGCACCACGAAGCATGCCAAGTACAGTTATTGGTTCAACAGCAAATATCAAAAGCAAAACTGCTGTGGAAAGAATGATCTGCAGATGGGCAAATAGACTCCTCTGTGCCACAGCCAGAACCAGTGCTCTGCAGTAAATTTAAGATGAGTATATGCCACAGAAAGAGAACAGCAAAAATCAGACCCATCCACGTATGAACCCGTGTGCAGCCTGGGGTCTTGCAGTAGGACCAGCTCAAGTTGTTTGAAGTCAGGTCCAAGCTAGAGAAGTCAAAGGAACTGGTTCCTGCTAATCTGACCTGGAATTAAAAAAAAACCAAAAAATCCCTCTTGACCCTGAGTCTGATGAGTCTGATGATCCCCAGCCTGGACACATCAGCCAAGTGCATAAAGGGTCTCTGAGTACTGTTTTTAGGACCACCAGCACATCTTTTGGCTATAGCCAGTGTCCAAAGCTTCAGGAAAAAACTGCAAAACAGATTTTAATCATAATGGAAGGATCTGTACTGGTGTTTAAAAATGGAAATTCAAGCGTGATGTGTGTGTGGACCGTTCCTCTTCAGGCTGAGGTTTTCAGGTTTAAGGTAAGATGCTCTTCCTCCTGGTCCATCCATTACGCTTGGGGACTGCTGTTATGGAAAGACAAATTCCATAAATTGCAGAAGAATTTTGATACCTCAACAAGTTATTAAATCAGCCAGAAATCATTTTCAAATAATTTTATCATATAAAAAGTAGAAGTGGATTGGTAAAAGTTAATCTACAAATAGATAAATAACTCACACACACACAAGAAGAAGGAAATCCTTCTCAAAAAATAAAGAAGAGAAAGATAAGAAACATAGCTCCAAGCCTTGACCACTTAGCAGTGTTATCCATTTATCTTTGCTTGATACATTTTATTTTATCTCCTCGCTATTGAAAATATCATCAGAGAGATAAAATCATTAGTGTGCTAATCTGGATAGCCATAGTTCTAACACTGACCTAGGCTAATCTGCCTTTGCAATTTCAAGAACTATGTTTGACTCCTCTGAAAGTAACCTTAAATTGTAGTCTTGTAAGAATTCCAGAGCTGTATCCTTCACTCCTTCTCCTAATGAGGTTATGACCAAATGCTCATTATAATTGCTTTAGACTCCTTTTAATTTTCAAGCTTATTAATCATAAGAAGAGTTATTTAAAATTGCATAAATTAATCTTAGATTAAAAGCCCATCAAAGCCTCGAAACAATTAAGAATAAGTAGGATTTCCCTGGGGCAGCAAGTTTTATTTTAATAGTGTAGTCAGGTGGATATCAGAACATTGAAGTATGGTAGTGATTAATGTATGCAAAATTTAAATGAGAGTTTTTAAATGGCAAATCTAAATCACATATTGACCTAACTGTAGGCTTTAACTGCATTGTCTGTCATATATTTAAACTGTTTAGTAATCAACATTTTAATTACAGTGTATGTTAGGGAGGCCGTGCAACAAACAAAACTCACCACTTCCCACCACTCTGCGTGGAACTGTTCAGCAGGCTGGGGCTCTGCTGTGAGCTGTGCAGACTGAGGGATGAGGAAAGAGAGCAGAAACTTCAAGGGGACTAACGATACTCTGTTTTGGTTATGGATGTATTCTTGTCCCTGCTTCATCTCCACCCAGAAGACACCACCGATTGCTGCAGCTTTCTGGTCCTCTTTGCTACCCCCACCGTTCTCTAGACAAACCAGTCTCATTTCTGCACTCTGAGCTGGCAGAAGCTACAGGTGATGTCATCAGGGGTGAGAAATTCTGTAAAAACACTATCTTCTGGTATGCCTTTGTCTTGTGGAGACCCTGTACCACCTGCAGCTTTGCAGGCTCCTGCAGACCTACCAAAGCACTGTGTGTCTCTGGCCCCTGCTATGGGAGATTTCACTCTAGCAGCCAGCCAAGAACAGGCTCTCAGGGATGCTGAACTCCTTTCTGAGCACAGCAAGAGGCAGTTGTTGCCATGCACTATTTTGACACTGGGAACTGGGGGAGACAACTGGGCCAGGAACAGTTGGTCCCAGATCCAAGACAGACACAAGTACATGGGAAAAGCTGGTACTTTGTGACTAAACTTGCTGTGCTTTGACATATGCAGTCCCATCACTGCAAGGAAGAGACAGGGAGGCTTCACTTCTGGAGGACTTTGTCTCTCAAAGCAAGGGCTGACCTTGCTGGAGCTTTGGGACCCTGGGCGCGTGTTCCAGACAGGTATGCTAAGCCTCCCAGGCACCACTGATTTGAGCACTGTCAATGCTCACCCGTTTCCTTAAAGGCTTACTTCCCATGGCCAAAACACATCCTAAAATTGCAAAAGTAAAACAAGAGCTGTAACAGCCAGGTCACACTTAATAGTGTCTTGCAAGCTTTTTTCACCCAGGTATATATTCTGTGTCTCCACGGATCACTGTGGGTGTCTGAAGCCTTCAGGTTTTTTACCCCACTCAGGCCTTAGCAGTGAGCAATGGAGGGAAGCCTGCTGCATGCAGCAGCCCCCGAGGAGGGCTCTGACACCTTCTGTGCCTGTGAATTAACAATGTTTTGGGAGTCAGCAGTAGAGTATTGGCCTGAGGATTCCTTGCTGCTATTCCTGGCTGTGGGAGCAGAAATCGGCCTTGTGGATAGCTAGCACAGATAATTAGAACAGCATTTAGTTTGGCTTGTCCTTGGAGGCAGGAGCTCTAGATGTAAAATCCTCCACTACTGGAGGCAGTGGTAGCATGATGAAATCTGTATATGTGCTGAGGTCACTAGAGGGGGACACAGGGTCAGGCCGGGGTAGTTTCGGTTAGTTGAGCACTTCGTGTCTCCGGCTTTGCCTGGGAACACAGTCCAGCTCCAGAGCCCAGGTTTGTATTTGTCCTGTTGGAGGTCTGACCTGTGTTTCCATTAAACACGTGAAAGGGCAAGGATTTCCTCTTGAGTATGTGCCCTCAGTTAAGTCCACGAGCTGTAAACAGAATAGGTACCTTGGTAGCAGTCAGAGAATTAGCTGGGATGATGACTGTGCTGCGTTGTTTTACAGCCAAGCTCTTCTTTTCCAGAATTGCAGGGCTTGTGCTGCCAGCTGGGGATGAGCTGCTGCAGGTACGGGCTGGAGTTCAGATGAATGGCTCAGTCGTGCTGGGGTGGGCTGAAATGGGTGCAGATGCAAACAGACAGGTCCCAGGTGTCCCGCGAGGAGCCGTGGGGCTGCGCAGAGCTGGGTCAGAGGATGCTCTTCCAAGTCTCAACACCTACTGCCAGGGAAGCTTTGCAGGTGTCATGAGGGACTGTGGAATGGCAGGGAAGGGAAACAGGTTTTCAGGTTTCATTTTATCCTCAAAGGGTGCCCAGGTGCTCAGAGGTGCTGTTTCATGCAGGAAAAGCTCTGCATTGATGCATCAGATGCACCACGGAGACATTCGATGCTCCAAAGCAGTGATGTGCATTTCTAATATTGCCTGTTAACCTGCTGCATTGTCTTCCCCCCTCCCTTTAAAAAATGGCATCAGAATTGCATGTTAAGCAGAGAGTGAGCTTCCCTTAAAGCAGCCTGTAGCCATCAGTAATATTTATTTTCTCTATTTGTTTTAAGCCTGTGAAGACTGTAGTTTCCTCCATACTGTCCTGATGGAGCCCTGACCAGCAAGCGTGCAATGCCCCTAGCCCTAATGTGCCATTAATGATAGGTTAATGTACAGTATAATGTTTTTGGACTATGGGTTCATTACACTTCTGAGTGCAAGGTCCTTCTGCAGAGCGCCCAAGGTCCCATTGCATTATATCATGCAATAAAAATACCCTTTTCATATCACACGCTAATAAACTGTATTTGAAATGCTGTCTGAGGGCACTGCCATCGTCTTGATAGTCTGTGTCTGCAACAGTTGGGATCTTTTTATTATGGTTTTTGTTATGCTGAATTCAAGTTTTTAAATTAAATGCATAATTTGTCTGTGCTTCTTTGTAAGAAGCAGAGCACAGTCCTTTAACTGCACAGTCTGGGAGGATTCCTGGAAAAGACAGCATTAAAAAGATGGCATTGTTGCAACCAACAGTAGTGCTGCTTATTTCCTAACATACCTTGTGTAAGCATGAGGTCTTTTATTGCCACTTCTAATTTGCTAGGTGGTGTGGTTACGTTTGGGCATCGTGTAGTTTTTAACGTAAGACCTTGATTCCTCTAATGGTATGTCTCCTTCTTCCTCTGGGCTTTATGTTAGTGCCTGTCTTTGCAGCTCGCTCGTGGCTGCAGGGAAGGTGGACTTTTGGGGTGTCAACAGGCAGCCCCTGAGTGTTTGTGCCAGTGGCTGTAACCTGTGCTGGCTCCGCCGGTTCTCCTGCCCGCAGCATTGGAGCAGTGGCAGTTCTCCACCAGCCTGGCTGCAGTGAGGGCAGGAACACCATGGCGCTGCCCATCTCCCTGTGCAATCTGCTGCTTAGGCCACAGCCATCCCTTAGAGCAAGGGGATCTGTCATTTTTACAGATTTACAAGGAAATCGGTGACTGTCCAGTATTGGGAAGATACTTTGTCATCATCCTGGCTGAGGTCAGTAGCTGTCTGTTTCGTGGACCCTTTAAACCAGTCCAACAATAAGTACTCCCTTGTCTGTGCCTGCAAAGTCCTCTGAAATCACTGAAGTGTTGCTTAAGGGATGTTATTTATTGTCTGCCTGTCCTTTGGCGGTGCTGAGGAGCCTCAGCATTGGCCTAAACCTTCTTGGTGCTATCCAAACACGAGCGTTTTACTGTCGGTGGCAGAGGAGAGGAGCCTGTTAATGGGCTCGACTCTCCTGAAGCTTTGATCTTCCCTGGGTTTGTGCATGAGAGGCAATGTAAACTCTTACATATGCATTAGACTAAAAGTAGCCTGGATTTGGGGCTGTGGGTGCCCCACAGGGCTGTGTCCCAGGGGGATTTCATCTCCCCTGGACAGTTCATCCTGGTTTGTCTGGTGCTGGCAAAGGCCGGTGGGTCTGCAGGCCTGCCAACAATGGGATGTAAAGTCTGTTGCAATAAGCTCCAGGTGGGTTGTTACCAGAAATGAAGATTTCTCAGGCCAGAGGAGGTGGCCATGCAAGCAAATTGCTGAATTTTAAGGATAGGTAAAATTACGGAACTTTTACCCTTGAATAATGGCAATTTAATTGACCGGGCTAAATGATTGATGGTTTGTGAGCAATGAGTTCGAATTACCAGGGCTGTGTGTTCAGGGGGGCACTGCCCTTTTAATTTCATGTCAGATATTTAAATCATTTACATCACCCTCTGCGAGGCTCTCCCCTTGGAAAGAGTTAACCTGTCTGGTGGGACACTGCAACTTGAGAAATGTACCCTTTATCAAGGGAACGAGATGAGACAAGTTCATTTAAAAAGCCTGGTTTGTCATTGTTTATCTAATTTTCGGAGTTGACACACAAAATTAGGCTGGCTGACACTCACTCTGGGGCTATCCCTGGCCCCGTCCTGCCTGACCTTTTCGGCTCCAAGCTGCTGTGCTCTCACCAGCAGCCTCTTTTCTTCAGCTGCAGAGATCTCTATGGAGCCATGCATCCTACCGAGCTGGCCCCCTGGCCAGGGTAAGGCAGACCAGTACCTGGCCAGTTTGGGGAAGCAGTTTGGTGGTGGCTTTTCAGCCTGTTTTCTGCTGGATATCCCAATTCCCACATGTTTTTAAGGCTGGGTATTTAAGCGTTGGTGAGGATGGGGTTACTGCTTTGTTACGCACGTGCGTAGGAGTCTGAGTAAATGTGAATTGAGCAGGGATGGGGTCAGCTCTGTGGTGGGGATGTACTGTCATACCTTCGGGCTCCTCCCCTGAGCATCTCTTTCCGTGGTGTCATGCTTCCCTCCGTGATGACGCCTGTCAGCGTTGCAGTGAGCTCTCACACCTTACTCAGACTCAGGTGTTGGCTGGTAGGGCGCAAACAGTCTATGTTACAGTGATTTCACTAAGGAAGGCTTTGCCTCCTTCCCTTATCTGCCAGTTCACGGTGGACATCGGTGTCAGTGTCAAAGAGTGCTCTCTGCTGACATCAGTGTGCAGTTGGAGTGAGAGCCGGGTACAGCTCAGCACCCCGACTCTGCAGCTGCCCAGGGTGTCTGAGAACAGGGCCTGGAGGGGGACCTTGTCCAAGGCTGGCTTCCCCACATCCCCAAAAGGATGGATGGCTGCTGCAATGGAGGCCACGCCAAGCAGAGTGCCGCCTCAGTCAGAAACCAACCACAGCAGCAGGAAATGCATGTCAAGTTTCCAGGTGTTTAACTTCCTCCAGTGGTCCCTTGCAAAGCAAAAGAAATCAGCTTGGGAATATTTAAGTGCAGCAGGTTGCTTGTGCTTGGTTTATTTATATTGCTCACTGACCAAGTCAGGGCTGGGATTTTTACTGGTGCCTGGGACGCTCGGTGACCAGAATCTATTAATAGTGTCCAAGCTGTTGTAGCTCATGGGGGTATTTTTCTTCTTGATGCGACAATGCATCCTGGCCCCATCCTGCAGCTTGGGCATGCACAAGGCCTGGAGGGTGCAGCTGCAGTTCTCCTTTAGCTGTTTTGATTTTTCCCTCTCCCCTTGCCTTTCCCTTTCCTGTCTAATCTCTCTGTCCCTTCTCTCCACTCTCCCTTCCAAAGACCTCTCCGGTTTAAGGAACCGCTTTCTGAGGGGGAGTTAATGGTTCCAGTACCCTGGGTGCCTGCAGAGGGGAGTGGGGGACCAGGTGCAGAGAACCCATCTGGGTGAGTTTGTGAAGAAGTTGCTAAGCAGAGAGGAACCTGCTGCTGGTGCAGCCGCAGTGGTTGGAGACTTTGGAGTAAATCTTTCCCAGAGACATCTCTGGATGTTAAGCCAACTACAAGTCCCTCTCACATCGTGACATTTTCACTTCCAACGTTGCTGTAGGCAGGCCTGGTGGACTGATGTAAGCAAGTCTGATGGACTCGTGCACTGTCCACAGTCTCTATTGCTCTTTGATGTGTTTTCATTGCAGTCACAGGCGTGGCTGCAGCAGGCAAGATGCTGCGGAGCGAGGTGTGCTCCAGTGAGGTCAGGTATTAGAAGCAGCAAAGTAGTTTTGGCATCTCCTTCAGCACAAGCCTCCCATGGACATTGTGTATGACATCCTTGTGCTGCTTGTGACCTCCTTGCCCTGTGTGCCTGACCAGAATGTGCCACTGTCTGTCCACCAAGATTTGCAAGGACAGGTCACACTGACACTGTGCTCCTAACTTTGGTGGAAATCTCTGCTTTCCCTGTTAAAAAAGAAACAAACAAAACCAAACCAAAGCAAGCAAAAAAAACTTCAACAAACCCAACCACCAGATTTTGAAAAACAGCTTCTGGTAAAAACATCTCTTCAGCATGAGAAAAATCCTCCCTCAAGCAATATAGTCTAAACCCCAAGAGAATCTAAACAGTGGTTTCAAGTTAAACTTATTCTGAGAGAGGAGAGTGTGTGAAACCCCAGGCTTCAGTGGAATAACCTCACAGAACAAAGCAAACAGGGTGACCAGCAAGGCTGGCTGACGTTTTCGTTTCCCTTTGCATGTTGTGAGTAGCTTAAATGCAGAGATCCACTGGGTGTGAGATGTCTTCCTCTGCGGGGAGTCTCCACCGTAAAGGAGATCCATGGGAGAAGCGGGCTGGCTTTAATAGCTGCCTTTTAATTGCCCCAGTGCATCTGCTCCTCCTTGTCTTGTGTTGTTTTCCTAGTTCTCACTAGTGTCCTTGATCATTGTTTTGTTTAAGGGGTGAAACACCTATTTGAGGCTGTCTATCCTGCTTATAGTAAGCATTTACCTTACTCTTGCATCTTTTACCCCAAAAATACTAAAGTGTGGGGTAAAACATGCTTGCATTGGTTCTCACAGCCCTCTCATGGAAGAGCAGAATCAGTTATTCCCTGTTTAGCCATGTGGCTGAGGGACATTAATCAGCTTTGTGAGGGTCATGCTGGAAAGTGTGTGGCACCTTGGGGATAAACTCCTTCCTCTGGGTTCCCAATCCCTCTCCTGAATTGTTTGCATAGGTAAGTAAAGTAAAACCAGACGTATTTCAACTTGAATTTGTTTAGTAAAATGGTGAAACCCAAACATAGATGGTGCAGTCTTTCTCTAGTGTTGTCCCTGATGTTAGACATTCCAGACCAAAGCTAAAGATTTGCAGTAGCCAGGTGTTGGAAGAAAGACAGATGTGCATATGCTCAGTGCCCCAAGCATCTGTGTACTTAAATGCATCATTTGAAGATCATCCATCTTCTCTTGGAAGCATTGAACTGTCCTGCTGCCATCCTCAAAGCTCAGATGGACTCTGGTACCTCTGGATATGTCCTTCTTCCTTGGTGGACCATCTTCCAAGCCGGAGCTGGGTGTGAGTGCACACAGGTCTGCCTGAATGGGAAATTCAGAGCCCTCTGGCAGGTTTAAAGTTGCTGTCTACAGCTAAGAGTGGCTGGAAGGAAGCGGTTTGCTTCAAAAAAGCATTGAATATTGGGGGAAAACATCTATTCCTGTAGCAGTTACAGAGACCAAACTCAGAAAGGTCGATTGCAATGGCAGGGAGCAGCTGCCCACAGTTTCACAGAGCTGGAGATAAAATTAAGGGCTTGCAGCTCTAGCCTGGTGGGAAGCACTGACAAACCTGAGAAGGGAAAAGCAAGTTCTTTGAGTTGTCTTTGCTTTGGAAAGCTGTAATCGCACGATTCCAGGGCTGTTAGGCAGCTTTCAGGGCACCTCAAGCCAGTGTGAGGAAATAAAACTCTTGGAATGTTTGTAGCTCATCATGTGTGTCGTGTTCTCGTGGGGGACCTCTCACTCAACTGAGCTGCTCTGCCAGAATATTCCTGCTGCCTTTCCTCTGTGATGTTAACTGGGAGAGCGACTGGGCTGGTCGCAGTAAGACTTGAAGGAGAACTCTCCACAGCTCATACTTCTCCCTAAAAAGTTTGACCTGAGATTTATAGAAAGAGTGGTGAGGAGCTGGAAGGGGCTGCCCAGAGAGGGGGTGGGTGCCCCGTCCCTGGGGGTGTTGAAGGCCAGGTTGGCTGGGGCCCTGGGCAACCTTGTGTAGCTCCAGGCCTGGAGGTTGGTGTCCCTGCCTGTGGCAGGGGGTTGGAGCTCTGTGACCCTTGGGGTCCCTTCCAATTCAGACCAGGCTGGGATTCTGTGCTGCCATGATTTCCAGCCATCCCAAGGAGTTGAAGCAACAACATCTCATGCTTTCTCCGTAATTCTTGAGGATGATGGCACATTTTATTCCTGTGGCTCTGGTGTTCACTGGCCCTGGCCTGCAGAGTGTTTTACTGCTTGGAGCCGATGCCGTCAGGATTTATTGTGCTTTATTTAGCCCGGTGCAGCTTCACTGCTCCACTCAGTGCCACCCTCACCCAGCAGAGCACCAGGCATCCCATGTCCCACGTCAGACTCTCCGTGTGCCGGCTGCTGTTATTCGCCACCGCGGCTGCACAGGCCGGTAATTCCCACCCTCCCCAAAGGCTCCCCGGCAGATTTACTCTGATTACTTTCAGGCATTGTTTGCAAGAGCCATGAAGTTTAGTGTTGCAAAAACTGAGCTGCTTTTTGAGTGATTTGGAGTAGGGGTTTTCATCATCTGTGATGGTTTCTCCTGGCGATTGCTTTTCTTTCAGTCATTTATGTAATTGCGGTACTCGGTTTCCTGTGGATTTTTATACTTCATTTGAGATTCATCTGAAGATGGCATGTTCCCATCTCTAGGAATGTGGCCAGATTGAGACATGAGCTGCCTAAGCTGGCTGCTGAAATTGCAGTCCGTATTTTTGTTTTGTCCTGAGATGCTGTTCTGATTTTCCAAGGTGTCTAAGACAGTCTTCCAGTGCCCGCAGTAGCCACATAATTCAGGACCCAGAATATTTCACAGTTAAGCCTCTTTGAAAGACACTTATTTCCCATAGCAGCTTCTCAGGAAGACCTGTTTTGGCTGTACTTAGATGATATTCTCACCTCTGTATCACCCAATTGCTCCAAATGATACATACTCAAAGGTATGTGTGTGAACAAACCCCTCTCCTTAGGGATGCTGCAGAGACTGGTGTCTGGTCCTGCTGCATCTGCAGGCACAGAGCTCCATGACCAAGTAACGGAAGGAGCCCAGCACTTGCAGGGATATTGGTTCTTTCCTGGGTGATTTGTAGAACTGTCCATTTTGGGATCCCTGTATACAGGGTAAGGCATAAAGCTTCCACTGGTAGGAGTCAAGGACATGAATATAAGACTGCCCTTCTGCTTTCCCTTTGAGGAAGGGAAATACATGTGGAAGGAGTGTGTGAGGGGGCTCTTGGAGAGCGAAACTTTAACATTAGCAGCTCACAGACCCTGCCAAAGCAGACTGCTAGATGAGTAGTTTTGTCAGAACATCTTTCTACTGAAACAGCATCAAACAGCCTGGCAGGATGTCCTAGAGAGGAGATGGTCCAAAACGTGGTGTTTTCAAGGAGTTGGTGTTTCCAAGCTTATGGGATGCTGTGCAAACCTGTGCTGTGGCCCTCAGGTTCCTCACGTAGCACGGGCAGAGCCTCACACCCTCTGTTCCCCTGCTTTGTATCTGGGTTCCCCCAGCCCTCCCTGCTCCCTACGAACCGCGTGTGTGGATTACATGGATCCAAGAGGAAGTTCCCTGGTGTGAATCACCGTTTTATTGCACTTTACAGTTGTGACCACAGGACATTCCAGTGTATTTTTTCCACGATTTTTCACAAAAACAAACTCTTTTGGGGTTTTCATGGGAAGAATTGTGTTTATCTTGGCTAACTCCATCTGTCCTGCTTTCCAGGGCCACCCATTCATCGTGCAGTACAACGATGGGAATGCAGAAGTCGTGTCCATGTGGGTGTGCAGGATGCTGGAGGAACGGCGATCGACCCAGGGACCGCAGTGAGCTGGGCTGGCTCACAGCAAGGCAGCAGCTCACCCTGGACTTAGCAGCACCAGCCCCACGCTTTGGACTCTCAGTCTGTCTGGATTTCATTTTACTAAAAATACTTTCTAGAAGCATCAACAAAATCTTTCAGGATGTTTGTTGCTGCCTTTTCCTCACCACTACGTTAAGGAATTTTCTTCCCACATTTCTTCTGTTGCTGAGCAATTTAATGCCCTCAGATTATCTTCAGTTAAACTGTACACAGCCTTAAAGCGAGTATTTTATATCTCTATTTTTTTTTATTGAATGTATTGTATATTTCCTGGCTCCAGAGTATTTTTTAACTGTTAGTCTTTCACTATTGTACAGATGTGACACGCTGAGCGCTCAACAGATTTCGTAAGGAGTCACTGGCTGTCTTTGAGTGCAGACACCCACAAAATGCTGGGGCTTAAGTGTAAACCAAAAGCAAATGGAGAAAACAAAACAAAAGAAGTATCCAGACTTGACCATCCTGTGAGGAGGTGCAGGGTTGTCCTCCTTGAATAAAGGCATGTTGGGTAGATCAGCATCATGCTATCAAGTGCCTCTCTGCTCCCATGCCCTTGCTGCTGTGGCTTGGGTTTGGGGGTCGGCCAGTGAAAAGACACCATGCTGGTATGTGGGAAGAGCACCCTGCAACTGCTTCGGCACCGCTGGCAGGTCTGTAAGTGGGAAGAGGTGAAGTGAGAAGGGTCAGTGTGGTCCTACAGGGAGCTGAGGTGCTGCTGGGTGAGCAGCAGCCAGAGCTGGAAGCCCCTGAGCCATGCATGGCTGTGGTGGGCTGGGAAGGGCAACCAGGCTGGGGAAGGGGCTAGAGAGCAAAGCTGCTGAGGGAGCTGGGGGTGTTCAGTCTGGGGAAGAGGAGGCTGAGGGGAGACCTCCCCACCTCCACTGACCTGCCAGGAGGGTGCAGAGAGGTGGGCGCTGGTCTCTTCAGCCAGGGGACAGGAGCTGGGACAAGGGGCAATGGGCTCAAGCTGTGCCAGGGCAGGGTCAGCTCAGCTGGGAGGGCAAAGTTCTTCCCTGGCAGAGTTGTGGGGCTGTGGCACAGGCTGCCCAGGGAGGGGGCTGAGTCCACAGCCCTGGGGGTGTTGAACAGAGGAGTGGGCAGACGAAGTGATCAGGGATCTGGTTTAGTAGAGGACAGGAACAGTTGGACTTGATGATCTTAAAGGGCTTTTCCAACCTGGTGATTCTGTGAAGGGAGAGCAGCTCTGGGAACAGGGAGCATGTGAAGAGCAGGAGCACAGAGGGCGTGAGACTCTGCCTGTGCCACGCAAGGGACCTGATGGCCACAGCCCAGGTTTGCACAGCATCCCACAAGCTCGTGGGGGAAGAGAACCTGCACAGAGGGGCTCAAGCTGTGCTGTGCCACTTGCCCTTGTGACCAGAGATCAGGCTGCCAGGTTTTGTTACCACAGGAGTGCACAGCTTGCTTGGAAACCTCTTGCCTTTCTCAGCTCTGCCTTGATCTTTCGCTTTCTTAGGTCGGAGTGGCTGCACGATGGGTGCAGCTGGGTCAAGCAAAGGCTCCCAGGTTTGCTGTTACTGTGAAGAAAAGAACAACAGTTGCTATGTCTTTCTGTTCCTTACTGCTGCGATTTCTGCCTGTGGTTTCACAACAGACTGATGCACATTTAACCAGTCCTTGTGTATTAAAAAAGGCACAGAAGAGAGGAGGCCAGTGAAAGACAGGGCGAGTTCTAGCTTAAGGAATCGAGCCCTGATGTGACACGGGCAAGGGAAAAGGTTGGGGCTTTTGTTTGCCTGGTTTTGCATTAGAAATAAACTTTTGTTAAAAAAAAAAACCAACAGGAGAAGCTCAGGTAGTTTATTATAAACCATCAGCTTGACAAAAAAAAACCCGAACCATGCAGTGAAAAATTCCTCCTGAACCCCTGCAAATCTGAAGCGTTACTTTGGAAGCAGCCTGGAAAAGACTTTTGTTTCCTTCCTTGGAGGGATCGTTTGTCTTCTTTTGAAGTATAGAGGTTGCAGGCATGAACTTATAGACTAAAGTTTGTCTTAATTGCTCTGATGTCACAACCTCCCTGGCAGATAACAGTACAATGAATGAGTCAACAGCACCCTGTACCTTCAGGTCCTTTTTCTAAAGTGAGACAAATTTCTTCCCCCGTGCGCCAACCAGACTAGAGGCAGCTCTTCCATTTATTTATCTCTAACAGTTTGCATTAGCTTTCTCTGGATAAAAAGTCTCTCCCTCGGATTTAGTTAAAAAGTCAGTGAAACCAAGGCTTTTCCTCCTGCTTTCCCTGGCAGGGAGGTCGGGAGGGGAAGACGTCACCCTGAGAATCCGTGTGCGATGCCAGCTGATGGGAACGTGAAAAATCTCCTGGCGAACGGGCTGACAGTGTTATAATTCACTGGCACACGTATTAACCTTGCTGTCTTCATCAGTATACTTAATCAATCCAGCAATCATGGGGGAGGTTTGGGGCCTCTTGTCATCTTTCCTTCCCCAAGTCCTTGAATTCGGTGTGGCTGGGGGGGATGGGAGAAGGATGAGTGGCTGGGCGCCTGCTCAGCAGCACCACTTCCACCCTGTTAATGCTGTTTTGGGGGGGTGGAGATCGTGTCTGGATGGGAGAGTGGGGTGGGTAGGTTGGGCAAAGCCCAGCTGCAGCATAACCCCCCACCCCTTGCTGCCACCTCAAGTGTGAAGCAGCAGCGAGGTGGGGTCACCCCAAACTGCCACCTCCTGTCCTGGAGATGGTGGCTCTGGATGGTGGATCCCCACAGGCTGTGTGGACCCCACAGCCCAATCTGTGTTGCTGCATGGGGGCAACTGGAGTGTGTTCTCCCCCACCCAACACAGCACCTCGGTCTCCCCTTCCAGCCTGGATCCTGGCCCTGCTTTGCACATGCATGTGCAAACATCTGGTGTCCACAGAGCCCAGTTCCAGCAGTTCTGCCTGATTCTTGCCACCACCCATCAGTACAAGGGGAAGGTGATGAAGTTGGGGCAGGGTCTGGGCAGATCCAGCTCCACTGGGTCCCCCCACCCACAGCAAGCGGGTCCCTTGCAGGTCTGCACCCAGCCTGGGCTCCTCTCCCTGCCACAAGCGTGTGCCATCCCCGTGCCTGCGCCGTGCAGGGCAGCAGGGACTTGGGTCAGCCTGGCATGGGGCACCCCTCTGCGGTGCAGGGTCCCCCCAAACCCATCTGAAGGGTTCCCCTGGGGTGCAGCACTGCACAGCGAAACAGAGCTGCAGTGCTGCATTGGGGCTCAGGAAATCCTGCCTGGGTGCAGGGGCTGCGTGCAGGCAGAGGTGACTTTGAGATCACCAGGACACTGCTGCTGCAAGCCCAGCCCCAGGCTCTGCCTCCAGCCTCGTGTGTGACATCATCCTGGCCCCAAAACCCACTCCAGGGATGGGAAGCAATCGGGCAGGGAGATGTCCCTGGGTGCCAGGCAGGGCTCCAAGCACTGGGTGCCAGGCAGGGCTCCAAGCGCTGGGTGCTGCGAAGGGGCTCAGCAGTGCTGCTCTCCATGCAGGCAGATGTGTGCTGGAGTCAGGGCTGCCTGGGGACGTCGTCCCTCTCTCCTCCTTCCTGCTGCAGCTTTTTGGAATCAGAATTGGGGCATTTCTCTGCTAAAAAGCTTGCAGAAAATGCAGCACTATTATACCCTACAGCCGAGTCCTGCTCAGAAGATTACACGGAGGGGGTGCATAAGGAACACAGTAATTCATCCATAGATGGATGGAGTGACTCCCCCACAGCCTCCCCCAGACCCACTCCTCATCCCACCAGCTCATTTAAGGACTCCTTCAGCAGCCCCACACCAGTCTCTTCACTCTGTCTCCCCTGTCCTCTCCATCCCTGTACTGATAGCCCCAGTCTCCTGTGGGAATGTGTATGTGGGAGCTCGTGGGCCCCAGGAAAAACTGGGTATGTCCCATCTGTGCCCAAACTTCTCATGTTTTCCACTTTTCCCTGCCTGTGCCCCTTGCCAGACACAGCTCATCCTGTGACATGAGCCCTTAAATGCAGCAAGAATCAGAAACTCTTTTTTCTTGTATCCCATGGACAAACACATCCTGCTGTTGGCTTCCCAAAGGCAGAATGTCAGTCTTTGTTTTCTGAGTAACAGCCTGAAAAGCTGTGTGTGTCTGTCTGTCCATGCATGTCTGTTTGGCAAAGGCACCACGAAGGAGGGTCAGCAGTGGGCTGGGGCTGCCAGGGGTCCCCAGCCCATCCTTGCATCTGTTGAGCTGGGACAGCAGTGCCCAGCAATGGGCTAACTAATAACTGAGCCATCAGTAGAAACAGCTCTTAGGAGCTTCGTTTGATCCCTGTGGCATCAGAGAGGGATAAGCAGACTGGAGGATTGGATCTGGGAGTGGTGGATGTGTTTTCCTGCCTCGCAGAGCTTTGTGGTCCTGCTGGGAAAGTTTACCTGGAGGCATCGGTGGGAAGGGATGGACCACAGGGCCCCCCTGCCTCAGCGATGCGGGGAGCCTGCGGGCACGTCTGAGGCAAAACCTGGGAATTTGGGGTTTAGCTGGAAAAAATAAAAATCCCTGATCCTGTGGGGAGCAAAATCCCCTGACCAAGAGCAAAGGCTCTGGGAGCCCATGGGAGAAACCGCTGTCTGGTGACAGAGGGGATTTGGCTGGAGGTGGGGAGGGGGCAATGCCAGTCTGGGTGCGACTGCGCTCCCCCTGCCCAGCGCTGCCTCCGGGCAGGGTAGCCCAGGGGGGCCATCAGCACCCAGCCCCACGGGAGATGCACCTGGGACACACACACACACACACACACACACCGCAGGGAGCCTGCAGCCTCAGCTGTCAGGAAGAGGAGGGAGGAGGCAAGCCAGGGGTCTGCAAGAGCTGAGATGCCCCAAGTGAGTGCTCCATTCTGGGGCTGGGGGGGCTCCAAGTGCAGACAGGAGCTGTCAGTGGCTGCTCCCCACAGCACAGGGGTCTGGCACACGCAGAAAAACTCTCAGCTTCTTTGGGCAGTGAACTGTAGCAGCAAACCCATCGCAGGGGGCTAAAGGAGGCTGCTCCCTGCGAAGGGCTCAGAGGCTGCTCAGCCCCTTGGGAACAAAGCATCTTTGTGCAGAGGCTTTTCCTCCTGCTCCTGTTAAGACATGCAACGAGCAGAGATAAAGATGTAAGAGACCCAACAAGACCCCCAGGAGACCCGTCCTGCCAGGAGCCAACCCACCCAGGCTTGGCATAGCAATGGGGCTGGGTTAAACCCATGGCAAGTGAGCCCTCCTCTTTGAGAGCTGCAGAAACAGCAGCTCTGGCCTCTCAGCTTCTCCAGAGAGTGCTCAGGAGACCCCCTTCAGCCATATGAGATTATTTGTGGGTAACTCCTGCCCCACACAGCCCAGTTCCTGCCCCACTGCTCTCCCACTGTTGCTCCCTGCTGTGCAGAGACCCAGGCAGGATCCAGCCCGAACCCCAAATGCTGCAGCTCAGTGGGCACCACATCCCTGCGGTTTGAGCCGGATCCTGGGGAGCAGAGGGGATCTCCAGCTGGGAGGGGGACCCCAGGCCCCTTGCACGACAGTGACATCCTGATCTATGGGTATTTTAGGTATAAGGTGTAGGTATTTTAGGAAAACCCATCTTTAGCCTCCCCTGGGGGACCCCTCAGCCTGGGGGACTCGCAGACACTGTGGGGCACAAATCTGGAGGGACACAGGAACTGTCCCCTGAACTTGCTGGCCTCATCCTTCCCCCCAACCCCAGCTCACCTGTACCTCTGCCTGGCCTGGTCTGGGAAAGATTATCAGGGGATTAAAAAAAAAACCCAAAACAACATCAGCGACAAATAAAACCAACCAAAAAAAAAAAAAAACCCAAACAAACCCAAGCCCTAAAAAAATCTCTAACCACCTGCAAGGATTTTGGTCACAGGGAACAAAAAGAAGGTTGTGCTTGAAGAAAAACCAAGCTGAGAGGTCTGTGCCTTTCCCTGCGGGGAGCTGCAGCGGGAGCACTGCGGTGCGGCTGCCGAGGAGCTGCGCTGACCCGGGGCTGCTTTACCTTCAGTAAAGGGTACGGCCATAAACTACAAGTGTGCACTAAGGACAGGATTTATAGATTGAGCCTTACCCGCTGCCGGAGCGGCGGCTGCTTTGCCGGTACCCCGCTGCGGCTGCTCCCGCCGCCGAGTCCTGCAGTGAAAGTTCAAGGTTTATAAGTAGCCGGTCAGCCCGGGAGATGTTTAATGGCAAATGGATGTCTGGGGCTTTTACACAGGCTGGAGGAGGAGGAAAACTTCTCTGCAGCAAGGACAGAGCTGCCATCCAGGCCTCCTGCACACAGGTAGGTGTAGCTCCATCCTTGAGGGCTGCGGTGCCCAGCTGGCCCCGGCACGGCTCGGCCTGGCAGGGCGAAGGGAGAGTTAATTGCTGCCCTCGGCTCATCCCGCTCCATCTCCGGGAAGGCGCTGGTTTAACCTGATCAATAAAGTCATGTCTATCGATCGTGCATGTTGCGTTCCTCTGCAGTCCCGCAGCCGCTCCGGCCGAGGGAAATTAGGCAGATTTAGAGCTGGCAGGGATTTTGGGGAGGGGGTGGGGGGGTGAAAGGTGAGGGGCAACACTGCCATGGGGAAGAAGGGGGGAACAGGGGAGAAGGAGGCGACAGCACTTTGGGTGTGTGTTGGGAGGGGGGTGGTGTATGTGTTGGGGGGACTGAGGGTGCCCTGGGAGATCTGGTGGGATTGGCAGAGGGGGGAACATGGAAGGAGAGCCAAGGTGCACAGATGGGGGGGGTGTATGATCAAGGAACCAGGGTGCACAGAGAGGGGAGTGCCCAGTGAGACAGCCGGGGTGCGCAGATGGGGGGTGCACGGTGAGAGAGCCGGGGTGCATGGAGGGGAGTACATCAGACTGGGGGGAGGGGAGTGTGTGCAGGCGTGCACAGCCAGGGCACTTGGAAGGGGCGCATCAGGGGGCTCCCCGGGGGCCGCACGGGAGCACTCCCGGGGGGGTCCCGATCCTCCCCCTTCCCCCATCACGTCCCTGCCCGTCCCTGCCCGCCCTCCGCGGGTGCTCAACACGCCGGGTCAGGCGGAGTGTGCCCGGCCTGCAGAGAGCCGCCGCCCGCTCCCTTTGTCAATGTCCAGTAATTAAAATGTCACCGTTTAATTTTCAGGCCTCTCGGAGCAATCTTTTCCTAATAAAGAGTCTAATCGAAACGCTCCTTCCCCGCCCCCCTCCCCGGGAAGGGCCGCGGAAGAGGCTGTGGAGGCGCAGAGCCGCTGCGGATCGATAGAGAGAAGCCCGGATTGATCGGCCTCTAAAATTAAATTTATTGGGGTCATGGTTTTATATGGTGCTGATACAACTGTTAAATGGGGAACATTCATTTCCAATTGGAGGCGTTTATTAAACTTCCACTGAATTAGACCGCCGTGATTTATGTGGCAATCTCGGCGCAGCCCTCCAGGAGAGAGGGGCCTTTCGCCGCCGTCCCCGCGTGATTATTTATTTATACACCCGTGACACGGCTCCCTAAGTTTTAACCTAAATTATCCCACGGCCTCGCCCGCCGGCGGCACCGGCCCGGGGCCTGGGGGGGGGTGACGGGGGAGTGGGTTTGGAGGGGGTCCCGTCGGGGCACACCGCCCAGCTCTGCTCGCCGCCTCCCCGGCGGTCGAGGGGGGTCCCTTCCGCGCTCCTCCGCGCCCCTTCCGCGGCCGCGCACCCCGGCCAGCTCGGCGGCCCCCGGGGGGCGCCCGGGGCTGCGGCGGAGCCCGCAAACGTCCCGGCTCTCGCGTGCGGCGATCGTTGAGCGTTAATTAGAAATTCATTACAATTAAAAGCCGCGCGCACACGCCTTAATTACATCTGATTTTTAATTCCGAATCCGTGTTTACACAGTAAGCGAGACGTACCTCCTGATTATCCCCAATACTCTTTATACTGTACTAATTATGTAAATTAAACCTAATTAACTGACAAAAACTGCAGTCAATTCAACTGTTAAAAGATACGTCGGCTGCGAGGAGCCGGCGGGGAGAGCGGCCGGGGCGGCGGGGCCGGAGCGGGTCCCCGCCTCGGGTCCCCGCGCTGCCGCACCGCCGTCGGGGCGAGCCCCGGGCCAGCTCCGTCGCTCCGGGCTCCGGAGGAGCTCTGCGGGCACCGGGGCGGTCGCACAACCCGGGGAAGGACGAGGCGGAGGGTGCCGGGGCAGAGTCGGATCCTCCTGCAGACCACCACCCCCCTCCCACTCCCATCCCGACGTGTCGCCGCAGGAGCGGCCCCGGGAAAAAGCCTGGGGGGTGGGGGGGTGGAATGGGGGCGGAGAGGGGTGTGTGTAACCGGCTCGGTCCGCGCCGCCGTCCGCTCCCGGTGCCTCGCAGCCTGGCGCGGCCGCGCAGCCGGTTCCGCAGCCACTGCGGGTATTTAACGTCGCGGGATCTCCCGCAACCCGGCGGCGAGAGGGGCAGCGGGGCTCGGGCGCGTCTCACCGCGCTCCCGCGTCCGCCGAGCTGGAGGATGGGGAAGGGGAGGGGGGGGAGGATAAATAATTAAAAGGCGAAGAATAATTACCGGCTCGGGTTGCGATCATTGCGGGGAAGGCCGCGCGGCAAGGCCGGGCCGGCAGCACCCGGTCCGCGTCCCCCCACGACGGGACGTCCCGGGGAGGAACCGCGGCCGTTGTCCCGCGTGGGCGCGCGGACCGGGGCCGGCTGAACCGCGGCGGCGCGGGGAGCGATGGGTGGTGGCTCCGCACCTGCGTTTCGCTCCGCGCTGGCTCCGCCGCATCCTCCCGGCGCCGCCGGTGATGGCGAGGAAAGGAGGTGGGGGGGGGGGGTGGCACGCAAAAGTGATAGCTGGGGGCGATCCGCGCCGTTATTAACTTCTGTTTGATCAGTGTAATTGCGCCGATCGCGGCCGGACGCGATGATTAATTACAGTTTAATTAAGGTGGCCGTGACGAACGCTGCATGCGGGAACCCGACCAGGGCAGAGACGCGGTTATCGGCCCCCGCCACGCCGGCAGGACCGGCGGCCATCGGATCGAGAGGGCCCCCCTGGCTCCGGTGGCCGCCGGTCCTGCCGCCGTAGAATGGGCCCCCGCGGGGAACGAAAAAACACAAGCGTGCCCCCCCGCGCCCTCGCCTCACGGCTATTTCGTTGCCGCCCCGTTGTCCCCCCCACTCGCCCCCGGTGCCGCTCCCGCACCCGCGTCCCGCCGGCGGAGCGCGTATCCCGGGGTGGTGGTGGGGGGAGGATGCGCGGTAGCAGCGCAACCCCGATTTCGATGGGCCCCCTCCGCCACCCCCCCGGGCTCCTCTTTTCGTTGACCGCCCGCTCCCCACGCAAACTTTCAACGAGCGTTGCTCCCCCCGGGGATGCCCGCACCACGGGAAGTGGGGGTGGGGGGAGGCGCGGATAGGTGCGGAGCGGCGCGGTTACCCGCGCAGGTGCGGCCCGGGGCTGATCCCCGCTCTTACCTCGGGCAGCCCGGGCGGGTCCCCGCTCGGCGGCGGCCCCCCACGCCCTCCCCCCTCCCTCCCCGTTCCGCCGTGCCTTAAAGCCGCGCCGTGATTGACTGGAGCGCATCGGTGATTGACGGCCGCGGGGTCCCGGAGGCAGTTAATGTAAATATGCTGGTGCTAAGTGGGTGTGTCTTCCCGTTATTTTAGCTGTCACCGGATCAATGTGCAGCGTCTCCAAGTACGGATCCGGATCCTCCCTCGGTGGCGCGGCTGGTCACTCGCTCTTGTTGCATCTCGCCCGGGCGGACGCGGCGGAGGCGGCGGCGGGGCGGGCGGCGGCCCCGAGGCGTCGGTGAAGGGCGCGTCGCTGCCCGCCCGCCCCGCGCCCCGGCGGCTGCCCGCGGTAAAGAGATCGGTGGGGACGGGCCCCCCCGGCCGATGGCGGCCCCTGCGCCGGGCTGCGGCCCCTAGCCCCGAGGAGAGCCTGCACGTCCAGCCGGGCTCCGCGGAGCGGTAAGTGGGAGCGGGCGGCGGGGATGTGGATGTGTGTGTGTCTGGGGAGGGGGGGGTGGAGGGGAGCGGGGGTCGGGCCGCGTTTTCGGGAGCCGCTCCCCGTTATTTCGTGTAATTACCACGGAAGCGGCTTACCGCCGGGAGCCCTCCCCGCTAAGCCAATTTGCCTGGCTCGCTGCTGCCCTTCTGCTGCTACGTGCTGCGGGTCCTGCCCGCCCCGGCCCCTAATCCGCCCGCTCCTAATCGCCTGCCGGAGACACGACAAAGGGGCTCCCGGCCAGCCGCGCCCGCCGCCTCCCTCCGCCCGCCCGCGGGCACCGAGCGGCAAGTTTCAGCCCGCTCGGTCCGGCCCGGGGCTTGGCCCCCCCGGCCCCGGCGCCGCGGGACGCGCCGGTCGCATCCTCCGGCGCGTTTCGTTGGAGCCTTCCCGGGGCTCGCCGCAACGGACGGCCCGGCACGGCTCGGCGAGCCGGCACAAAGGGAAGGGAGCCGGCACCTCCCGGGGCCCCGGGGCGAAGGGGTGCTTCTCAGTCCCCCTCCCGGGACGCCCTTGCCCCGGGCGGCCGGCCTCCGCCACCGGGCGCGGAGCAGCAGCCGAGCGGCCTCGGGAGCCCGGCGGCGGATGCGGCGGGGCTCGGTACCGGCGGCCGCGGCGCGGGGGGCTGCGCTGCGGCTCCGCCAGACCTCTCCGGCCGGCCTGTCCGCGGCGGGGAGGCTCCTGCGGAAGCGCCCGGGGTGGGGGATGCTCCGGGCCGGGACCGGCAGCGCCGAGCGGGGAACAGCCGGGCCGCGGAGCGGGGCTCTGGGAACGGCGGGCCGGGCGCGGCGGCGGGCGGTGGAGGAGCGGGACCCCGGGAGCGCTTCTAACCCGCGCTTTTCCCCGATTTTGTTTTGCAGGGGCGTTTTGGGGGGGAATGGAGGCGATCGCCAGTCAGATGGGAAATGGGAGAGATGCAAGCTCCTCCCCAAATTCAAAGCAAGAGCTGCAGCCGTACCAGGGCTCCAATACCCTCAAGCCCAACCAAGTGGGTGAGACCTCTCTGTACGGCGTGCCCATCGTGTCCCTGGTCATCGACGGGCAGGAGCGGCTGTGCCTGGCGCAGATCTCCAACACTCTGCTCAAGAACTACAGCTACAATGAGATCCACAACCGGCGGGTGGCCCTGGGCATCACCTGCGTGCAGTGCACGCCGGTGCAGCTGGAGATCCTTCGGCGGGCCGGGGCCATGCCCATCTCCTCCCGCCGCTGCGGCATGATCACCAAGCGGGAGGCGGAGCGGCTCTGCAAGTCCTTCCTGGGCGAGCACAAGCCGCCCAAGCTGCCCGAGAACTTCGCCTTCGACGTGGTGCACGAGTGCGCCTGGGGCTCCCGGGGCAGCTTCATCCCGGCCCGCTACAACAGCTCCCGCGCCAAGTGCATCAAGTGCAGCTACTGCAGCATGTACTTCTCCCCCAACAAGTTCATCTTCCACTCCCACCGCACCCCGGACTCCAAGTATACCCAGCCCGACGCCGCCAACTTCAACTCCTGGCGCCGTCACCTCAAGCTCAGCGACAAGACGGCCACGGAGGAGCTGTCGCACGCCTGGGAGGACGTCAAGGCCATGTTCAACGGCGGCACCCGCAAGCGGACCTTCTCCCTGCAAGGGGCGGCCGCCGGCGGGCCCGGTGCCGGCTCCCCGGCCGCCAAGGCCGCCTTGCACCCGCCGCCGCCCGCCGGCCCCGAGCTGGCCCCGGCGCACAAGAGCCTGCGCTGCAGCGGGCAGGAGCCGGCGGGCGAGCGCGGGGCGCTGGGGCTGCCGGCGGCGCACGGCGGGGCGGCGGGAGCGCACGGCGGGGCGGGCGCGGTGCGCAGCTACCCGGTGATCCCGGTGCCCAGCAAGGGCTTCGGGATGCTGCAGAAGCTGCCGCCGCCGCTCTTCCCCCACCCCTACGGCTTCCCCGCCGCCGCTTTCGGACTCTGCCCCAAGAAGCAAGAGGACGCGCTGGGCGGCGCGGGCGGCGGCGAGGCGGGCAAGGGCGGCGCGCTGCCCCCCGGCATGTTTTGGGGGCCTCCGCACCCCCACCCGCACCAACCGGCCCAGCCGCCCCACCAGCCCGGCGCCGCCAAGGACACCGGCGTCTACCCCTCGTTCCCCGTCTTCTGGCCGGCCGCCGGCAGCCTGCCCGTGCCGCCCTACCCGGCGCAGAGCCAGGCCAAGGCGGCGGCCACGGCCGTGGTGGTGGCTGCCGCGGCGGCGGCGGCGGCGGCTGCGGCCGAACCGCCGGGCTTGTCGGGCCGGCACGGCGAGCTGGAGGGCTCGGAGCCGTCGGGCAGCGGGAGGAGCAGCGCTACCCCCCAGGAAGGCGCCGGGGCGGAGGGCGAGCGCTGCCCCAGCGCGCTGTCGCGGGCGGCGGGCGAGGAGGAGCGCTCCGGGGACGAGGCGCTGCTCCCCCCGCTGCCCCTGCCCAGGAAGGGCAGCTACCTCTCCGCCTTCCGCCCGGTGGTGAAGGACGCCGAGAGCATCGCCAAGCTCTACGGTACCCGGGAGGCGTACGGCGGCGCGGCCCCCGCGGGCCCGGCTACCTCTCCCCGGACTTCCTCAGCGAGGGCAGCTCCAGCTACCGCTCGCTCTCCCCCGGGGGGGACACGGCCGAGGAGCCCGAGGTGGACGTGGAGTCCAACCGCTTCCCGGAGGACGAGGAGGAGGAAGCGGCCGCCGCCGCTCTCCCCGAGGGACGGGAACCGCCGCCGCCCCGGCTGCTCGCCGGTACCGAGGAGTCGCCGCCCGCCGGAGCCGACGGTCCCGAGGAGAAGGCGGGAGAGCCTGCGGCGGAGGAGGGCGTCCAGCCGCCCGACGGCAGCCCCGAGCGGAGCAGCAGCAGGGGCGCTTACGAGGTGCGCGGCCGGGATCGGAGTGGGTGGGTGGGGAGCTCTGCCCTCAGGGGTCCCAGCGGGGCCGGCCCAGGGTCCCCCGCCGCCCTGACTCGTTCCTTTGTAGGTGTACGCGCCGGACAGGGGGGAGCACCTGCAGCCGCTGAAGACCGCCGCCTCCCTGGGAGCCCCGGCCGCGTACCTGTGCACCCCTGAGGCGAAGGGTAAATCGGGACGGGGACGGGGGGAAGGGGGGCTGGGCGGGAGGCCGGTCCGCATCGAGAGTGCGGCCCCGAGCGCCGCCCTCGTCGGGGGTTCAGCCCCGTGGGGGGCTCCGGGGCCGCCGCTTTCGTTTAGGGCTTTCGGGAGAAAAGAAAGTGCAAAACGGTTTCCGGATGGGGGACGGGGCCAGACCCCCCCGGGCCCGGGGATGCCGCCGTCGGACGGCGGGGATGGGCTGGCGGGGCCCGCACACGGCACGGCGGGGCAAAGCTCCTGCCAGCAAGCTACTTTCCAATAGCAAAGCGATTAGGATGTCCGCTAAGAAGGTTTTAACGAGGGCTTTGTCCGTAATTATGTAATTAAGGATATATCAGGACCATACTTTCATTGCTTATGGTTGAAAATCGGTTTATTATCTTTAAGAGCAAGATAAAGAAGACAATCACTCCGCGGCAGAGGATTTAGAGACCAGAAAATCCTATCAGGACCAAAGGAATGTCTCTCATCCCAGCCCTGTAAATACCGACAGAGGTAAGCTCCAGCCCGCGCTCCGCCGCGGCCCTTGCGCGGGGCGATGAGTGGCTGCGCGGGGCGATGCGCGGCCGGCGGAACGCTCCGCGTCGGGGCTGACAGCGCCCTGCCCGCTCCCCCCATCCTCCCCCAGGAGAGGACGGCCTGGCCATGGATGTCGCCGGGACGCAGCTGGTAGAAAAAGACATCGAAAATTTGGCCCGAGGTGAGGCGGGGCGCGGCCGGCGGCGGGGCGGGGGGCTGCGGGGGTCGGGGACCCAGGGAGGGGGTGGAGGGAAGGCTGGAGGGACCCCCGGCCCGTCCCCGCGGCTCGAGGTATTTGTGTTTTCTGCAGGAGTGATTAACTCCTGTGATTAATGTAACGTAATGCGATTAGCGCCGCGCTGAGCCGCCTCCATATGGAAAAGTGCGGGCTCCCCTCAACCCCGCCGTGTATTTTTAAACAGACGAGTTACAAAAACTGGTCCTGGAGCAAATGGAGCTGAGGAAAAAACTGGAGAGGGACTTCCAGAGCCTGAAAGGTACCGGCGAGCCCTCTCCCCGCCCTGCCCCTGCCGGGGAGCAGGCCCGGCGCTGGGGAGCGGTGCTGACACAACCCCCCTGCCCCCCACCCGCAGATAACTTCCAGGACCAGATGAAGCGGGAGCTGGCGTACCGGGAGGAGATGGTGCAGCAGCTGCAGATCGTCCGAGGTACGGCCCGGCCGGCCCGCCGGCAGCTACCGCTCCGATTTTTCACTCCCCCTTTTTCGTTTTTTTTTTTTTTTTTTTTGTTGGGGGGGTGTGTGTTTAAATTTAATTTGTTGTTGTCAATCGATATATTGTCGCGACCTGCGGCTGCGAGGCGTCATTCCGCGGCAGCGAACCGACCTTCCCTCTCACAGCAATTTCCACCCCGGCTAAATTAAAAACCCAGGCGGAAAATTACCTGGGAAGCACTGCCCGACTTTGCGCGCATCCCTTCCCTCCTCCACATCCCCCCCACCCGTATCCCTACCCCCACCCCGCGCTGCTGGCGATGCCCTTCTGCCCAGCGCATCCCCGACGGGGCGGCCGCGCTCTGGTCCCCCCCATCCCGGCGCGTTGTGATGCTTCCCCCTGCCCGCCCCCCAGATACGCTGTGCAACGAGCTGGACCAGGAGAGGAAAGCGCGCTACGCCATCCAGCAGAAGTTAAAAGGTACCGGGGCAGGACGAGGGTGGGGGCACAGATGTCTAAGGGGGCTGACACTCTCCGTGGGAGGGTCTGGGGGAGCCGGAGGTGACGATCCCGTCGCTTTGCAGAGGCCCACGACGCGCTACATCACTTCTCCTGCAAAATGCTGACCCCGCGACACTGCACGGGGAACTGCTCCTTCAAGCCGCCGCTGCTGCCCCAGTGAGCCCTCCCTCGCCCCCTCCCCGCCCCTCCGGACTCTCCCCCTTCCCCCGAAGCCATGCGGGCAGAGCCCACACAAGCCATTTCCACGAGGAGACACTTGTACATAGAGGACTCGGAGCCCGGCTTTCCTCGGACTGGCAATACGGCGGGGAGCGGCCCCGGGCCGGCCGGAGGGGGAGCCGGGACCCCCCCAAACCCCTGCGCCCCTCGCCCCCCGGCTCCGCCTCTCCCCCTCCCTCCCTGTGTGTCCGCTTCTTCAACCCTTGTCCAGACTGGAAACAAAAGTGGCTATGTGCAATGGATATAAATGTACTGTGATTCTCTTGGTACAGTATTTGTTGGATTTTTATTTATTTATGATGTATATTTATTCTTTCCCCACCCTCCCCCCCCGGGCCCCCTCCTCCCTCACACCCCCCGTCCCCCTCCCTTTGTAAATTTATGGATGTAACAGCACTTTAACGGGCGGTCCACGACTCCGGAGGCAGAACAACGCTCGCCCGCTCTGGGGAGAGACCCCTCTGTACGTGATTTTGGTTCTTTAATAAAAACCGACTTTAAGAAGACGCCTGGTCCGTGGGGCTGTCCCGGGAGAGGGAAGGATGGGGGGGGGGGAGGGGTAAGGGGCTTGTACGGCCCCGACGGCCACGCCGACCTCAGCGCTGTCTGTCCCCCCCACTTCTACCCCGGGCTCCCCTGCGAAGTTCCCCTTTCCCCCTCCTCCTCCTCGCCGCAGCCGGGAGCTCATTAATGCCCATTTATATGCTCGTTTCACACATGAAAGTATTACATTAATGAGCTCGGAGAGCGGGTGTGGAGGTGCTCGCGCACCTATTAGCCCGAAATACCTGTTTTCAGCCCAAGATTAACCTAGCACGACATCTCGGCGGGTCGGGACCGCGGTTAGGGCGAGGGATGCACCGGGGGCGGGGGAGACGCGCATCGCGCCACGGGTCCCACGGCGCATCGGGACTGTGGGGGGCTGAGACTGGGGAGGGGGGATGGTCCTCGCAGCGCTGGGCAGCGGGGCTGTGGGTGTGGGGAGCGTCCCGGGACCGGTGCGTAGGGCTTGGGAGGGGAGGGGGGGATATGGATGCGCTCGGGGTGCGCGCGTTACCGGCCCGGCGCTGCCCGCGGGGTTCCTGCGGGGTGAACCCGAGCCCCGCAGCGCGGATCTGTCGTAATTAGTTTCTGTGACTCTCATTAAGCGGAGCAGCGGCGGTTCCGCGGCCTGGGCCGCCACCGCGTGGGCACAACAGGCGGTGCAGCTGCCCCCCGTCTTCCCCCCCCCCCCCCACTCCAACCCCGGTGGGCAACGGTGCGCGCTGCTCCGGCCCGGCATCCCCCCTCCCCGTGCACGGTTGAGGCACCCCGAGGGAGAGGGGGGTCGTCTTGCAAGGGCCAGGAGGTCCCCCCGCCCCGGGTCCTCCTGCACGGCACGGTGGGGAGGCCGTTTGTACCCAGCAGACCCACACCAACCCCCTCCCCACCAGCACACAGCTCCAGAGATGCCCCCCAGCCTGAACCCCCCATGAGGTTCCGGCCACCCCTGTGGGCTTTATTCGGCGCTACCTCCCTCGGCAGGGATGGGGCAGCGACTGCCCGGCCTGGTCTCAGCTGTGCTGGAGCAGGATCCCATCACCTGTGGGTGGGGAGGAGCCAGAGCTGGGGCACGTGGACAGGGTTGTAGGGTGAGTCACGGGGCTGATGGGTGTAAAATCCTTGGGGTGGAAGTGTAGCGGCTTCTTTGGGCTTCTCTTGTTTCTCAGAGCATCAAGGTGCTTGTGGTCTATTTGGGGATGAGGTATCTTGCTGCACTGTGTGAGCTGCAGTAAGTGACCCCAAGCAGGAGTTGTGGGGCTGGGATGCTGGTGGCATCCTGTGAAGGTAAGCCTATGGGAAGGGGGATCATCTGGCTGGGGTGTGGAAGGGATGTATAGACCAGGGGTGATAGCAAAGAGATGAATAAGAAGGCAGGGTCAAGCTCTGCAAGCTTGAGAGGTGGGTGGTTTGAGGGGTGAAAGTGTTGAGCCTCTGTGGAGCTTTGTAGGGGAGCAGGTGAGGCTCCTTCCTTGCATGGCTTCCTCCCCATCTGGGTCACTGCTAGCACCTCCTGGGCTAGAAGTGGCATGGGGTGACCTGTGGAGAGACATGGAGGAGCTTGGCCTGTGTGCCTGGCCATGGCTGGGGGGAAGCATGCTGTGCTGTGGCACTGCTGCACCTCAAGAGGCTCATGCTCCTCACCCCAGCCCCTGGTCAGGGTGTGCAGCTGGGCTCTGATGTGCTGGGTGTCCCTAGCATCTGCTTTCCTCGTGCTGGGCTGCTGGAGCCAGGCTCTCCCTAGCCCCTGAGCTTGTCCAGCATCCTCTGTGCTCACCTGCCCTGTACCCTGTGTGTGGTGATGCTGCTGCTCACCGATGTGGGTGCAAAAATGAACTATGGTGTTGTATTAATATTTTCACACTACTTAGCTCTCATTAAAATGTACTTTGCTGAATTTAATATGCGACTTCAAATGACACAACGTATTAAGTGCTTAATATACTAGAAATTATGAAACTATTATAGTCTAAGTAATATGAAATAATTAGAGTGAATTAAACTTCAGCAGCAGAATGAGGGAAAGGCTTCAAATTTTTTTCTTTTGTGTTGGTGCCTCCCCCTACCCACCCCCAGTCTTAAAATAGTTGAATGTGGTAATAGCCTCTGAAAATAAACAACCAGAGTTAGGATTTTTAAATAATTAAAGCAGGAAAAAGCCTGGAGTGTCTGTATTTGAGCCTGTGATGGATTCTGAATTGGGGAAGCAGAAGGTCTGTTTGCTGTAGCTGATGGAGTTGTTCTTTCAGGCCAGTGGCAGAGCAGCTCCGAGGGCTGATCACCAGAGCTCCAGCCTTGCCAAGGCTTCTCCCCATATGCTATTTTCCTCTTGTATGCAAGGCTGTTTGTTTGGAGGCAAGCAGACGTGGTGGCTCCCAGAGACGGAGCTGTGTCTGCACTGGCTTACGCTGCCTCCCAGCTCAAAGTCCCCTTGGCAGAGCAGCTCCCCACACTTACTGGGGTGGGGGGCACACAGCAGGCACCCCTGTGTTAAAGTCTCAGGGGCTGGATGCAGCCTGGCCTCTCATGTTGAGACGTGCTTCGAGCACGGCGGGTTGAAGTGCTGATGCTTTGCTCGCAGGATGGGGACCGCCCTGGGCTGTGGGTGCACACGGGGCTGGAGATGCTCTCTGGTGGGTCCGCAGCAGTGATGCAAAAGCTCCTCACCCCTCAGCTGACAGGTTTGGGCAGGGTATTCGCACCGGGGTGTGAATGCGTGCATGGACCGTGTGGGGCCGGCTGCCGCAGCATGGTGGGGACCCGCTCCATCCGCGTGTCGTGGGTGCCAAGCCACTGCAGCTGACCCTGTGCGGAGCGGGTCAGCTCGGATGCGGTTGTGTGTCTCCGTCGGCACACGGCCGGCTTCAGAGGACGCCAGGAGATGGCGTTCCCAGCGCTGCTCCTCGCTGGAGCTGTCTGGGTTTGAGCCGAGGTTTTGTGCAACTTAGAATCACAGAATCCCAGGGGTTGGAAGGGACCTGGAGAGATCATCGGGTCCAACCCCCTGCCAAAGCAGGGTCCCTAGCACAGGGCACACAGATCGGTGTCCAGACAGGGCTGGAATCTCTCCAGAGAAGGAGACTCCACACCCCCTGGGCAGCCTGGCCCAGGGCTCCCTCACCCTCACTGGCAAGAAGTTCTTCCCCACATTGGGGGGAACTCCCTGGGCTCCAACTTGAGCCCATCGCCCCTTGTCCTGTCCCCACAGACATTGAGCAGAGGCTGGCCAATTCCCCCTGCATCCCATGCTTAAGATAATTATAAACATTAATTAGGTCCCCCTTAGTCTTCTCTTCTCAAGACTGAACAGCCCCAGCTCCCTCAGCCTTTCCTCACAGGGGAGATGCTCCAGCCCTTCATCATCTCTGTGTCCCTCCTCTGGACTCTCTCCAGGAGATCCCTGTCTGTTTGATCCCAGGGAGCCCAGCACTGGACACAACACTCCAGGTGGGGCCTGACCAGGGTAGTTTCCATGGAAACTACAAAAACTACCCCTTGGGAAAGCAAGTCTGGGTCTGGGGGGTGTGTGTCTGTCTGCCTGTGTGTGCGTGTGCAGGGGGAGCGTGGCAGCAGAGAGGCAGAGCCCGGCCATCGTCCCTGGGAGAGATGGAGCTGCAGCCGCAGGGCTGCCGGGACCCCCTGAAGCAGCAGCTGTTGGGGCAGGAGAGCAGAGGGGGAAAGAGGCACTTGCTGCTCCCCGGGTTTAGGGTGATGGGTGCTGTTGCTGCTCTGTGGGGTGGTGGCTATCTGTGAGTTAAAAGGTGTTTGCACAGATGCTCAGAAGGCTGGAGCAGCTCCCCTATGAAGAGAAGCTGAGGGAGCTGGGCTGGGTCAGCCTGGAGAAGAGAAGGCTGTGGGGGGACCTCATTGCAGCCTGCCAGTCCCTGAAGGGAGCAGAGACACAGGAGGGGAATGGGCTTGTGAAAGGGCAGAGCCTGGCAGGACAAGGGGCTGGAGTGAAGCTGGAGGAGGGAAGGGGGAGAGGAGAGATTGGGGGGAAGTTCTTTGCGGAGAGAGTGGTGAGGGGCTGGAAGGGGCTGCCCAGAGAGGGGGTGGGTGCCCCGTCCTTGGGGGTGTTGAAGGCCAGGTTGGCTGGGGCCCTGGGCAACCTTGTGTAGCTCCAGGCCTGGAGGTTGGTGTCCCTGCCTGTGGCAGGGGGTTGGAGCTGTGTGTCCTTTGGGGTCCCTTCCAGCCCAGCCCAGGCTGGGATTCTATGATACAGCACTGGAGGACTTGAGGGAAGAAAATGAGCAATGGGTGGATGTAGGTTCCATCAGCACAGGGCTTGGGGCTCACGTGGCATGGTGCTGTGGATGGGGGCAGTCCCCAGAGGCTCATGTGTCCCTCACAGGTTTTCTGACACCCCCCATTCCTCCTCCCCAACCCAGGGGAGAGGGCAGAAGCAGAGGGGAAAAATCTGGATTGAACTGGAGGTCACAGACTTTGGAACATGCTTTGTGGGTGTTCTTTCAGTGGTGTTTTATTGCTGTAGTATCACTGTAGTATTGCCTCAGACTGTGCAGAGATGTGGGGAAGACACGTTCCCCATTTCCAACAACTGCCCTAGCTCAGGGTGGGTCTGGAAACCAGCAGGTCATGTCCAGGTTGGAAGGGACCTGTGGCTCTAGTCCTGCTCAGTGCAGGGCCACCCACATCAGGATGCTCAGGGCTGTGTTCAGCTGAGGTGTGAATATCTGAAGGAGCTCTACGATCTGCCTCTGCTTCCAGTGCTTGACCTTCCTCATGATAAAAAGAGGTTTTTCCTATCATCTGCTCAGAATTTCTCATGTTTCCCACTGCCTCTCTCTCTGCTCCTCTGAGCTCTGCCTTCTCTGTGCACTTCCATTTGGGATTTGTAGACAAAAACAAGACACACATTCCTCCCCTCGCCATGCCTCCTCCTCTCCAGGCTAGATGAATGCAGCTCCCTCCACATCTCCCCATACATCATGTTCTCCAGCCCCCAAACACCTTGGCCCATCAGGACCCCCAGGCTCTGTCCTGCAAAGCTGCTCTCCCACCAGTCCATCCCCACCTTGTGCTGGCTTATCCCAGTCCAGGGGCAGGATGTGGCATCTGCCTTTGCAAGGTTTGTGCCCTTTCTCCAGCCTCTCTGAATCCCAGTCCTGTTCCCCCCAGCATTGACTGCTCCTTCCAGCTTGGTGTCATCTGCCAATGCTCTGTCCCATCATCCAGGTGACTAATAGGGACAATATTGATCCTGAGGGATGGCGCTGCTCACTGGCTGCCAGTTGGACCTTGTACCCTGCACACAGCATTTAGATCTGGCAGTCTGGCTGATTTTCCTACTAGTCTGCCCTCCCAGCCTGTATCTCACCAGTTTGGCTACGAGGATGCTTTGGGAAACCATGCCAAAGGCCTTGCTAAAGTCAAGGTAAATAGACAGCCTTGCTTTCTCCTCACCCAGAGCCAGCCCTTTTGTCACAGAAGGCACCCAGGAGCAATCTGTGCCTGGGGAACCTGTGCTGACTGTCCCCAGCTGGGACCATCTTGCCTACTTGGAAATGCCTTCTGGCAGGATTTGCTCCATCACCTTCCCAGGGTGATGCTGGTGAGGCCAACAGTTCGGTGCCACTCCAGATCCTCCTCCTTGCCCAGACCAAAGCTAGGTGTCATATTTGCTTTCTCCCAGTCATCAGCGTTGCTGTGACCATTGGAAGACGATCAGGAATTGTCACACAGTGATGCTGGCTGGTCCGTTGGGTGCTGCTTGTCTGGTTCCATGGATGTCTGGTGGCTGAAGTGGGTCTGAAACATACAGAAGATGTGACTGAAATGCACCGTGAGCTGTTGGCTGCCTTGGCAAACTCAAGTCCTTTCCTAGGGGAAAAATCCCAGCTATTTCAGGATCTGGTTGGCTGCAAGGGGCTGGGGATGAAGTGACTCCACATCCTTGCCTGGCTGGAGGTTCCTCCTGCCCTCATCTTAAGTGCTTTGTGTAAATCAGTTTGCTTCAATTAGCACAACGAAGTGCACTGCTGGTGTCCATCAGGCTTAATTCATGCACATTAGGGACAAGTGCGAACAGGCCAGCGAGGAGCTGTATGGAAATGGACTGCAGTGTCCACATGCAAGGAGGAAGGGGTTTAATTAAATCGATGGAGGTTTGGGTGCAAGCAAGGCTTTCAGCACTGTGTGGATGGGAGGAGGGCGTCCAGCGGGGCAGCTCTGCCTTGCTTACAAAATCGCTTGTTTATTTTCATGTAACAAAGTGAACTCTGTGGTTTTCTTGGAAACTTAAAACATATTTCTCCCCCCCTTTTTTTTTTTTTAAGCTGAAAATTCTTTCCTTTGATCTCCTTCCTGCCTCTTAATGAAGCTGTGGGATCTCCCTTCCCGCTCCTGTTGTTTTCGCTTCGCCATGGAGTGGGTGTGCGGGGCGAGCTCACCTCTTCCACGTGTTTCACACCTCCTGACACCAGCCCAGCTTCAAAGTGTGCTACAAACAGGAAAGGTCCACATCTGCCTGCGTGGAGGCCGGGCTTCCATTGAAGTCTGTAAGAGCTGAACGTGCACATCCAAAGGTATAATTTGACACTAACAAATTAATTCGAGCTGTTTTGCTGTGGAGGAATGAAGAGGCAATGGCCACGGTGCAGGCAGATTAACTGGGGAAGGGGTGGGTGTGCTGGGGAAGGGAGGTTTTTTCCACTCCATGTGTTGGAGGCGGTGATGGGATGCTGGATCCTCAAAAGGCTCATGCTGGGGGGCTGACTGCCTGGAGCTGCTTCTCTGGTGTTGCAATTAAATTAACTGGTAGCCTAGGAAAGGTGCAGTGGGCCTGATGTGTTGGGCCTGATGTGTTGGGCCTGATGTGTTGGGCCTGATGTGTTGGGCAGTGCTTGCGTGCCGAGCTGTAGGAGTGTTGGTCCCGTTTTGGTGCCCTACAGTGGGGAGGATGGAAGCCCTCAAGGCCAGTTTACCTCCACCTCCAGTGCATCTCAGTGGCGAGTTCCTCATCCCAACCCCATCCTGAATCACCACCAGTGAGCTCTGAAGGGCTGGGAGGATGCAAGCTCTCACACCCATGGCAAAACACTCCTGGGAGAAGCCAGGAGTACTCTTTTTGGGAAGCCTTTGCCGCTCCTGGTTGTACTACCCCAGTTCTGGAAGAATGAGCAGCCTTCAGCTGCTAGGGCTGTTAATGTCACCTTTCAAAAGCACTGTGCCTGCAAAGGAACCTGCCAAGTATAGCACGTTTTAATTTGCTCTTTTCCCATGCATTCCTGGATTTATGGCTTGGTTTGGTCTGGTTACTGCTTGCTGTATAGATCTAAAGCTCCCTCCAGAGGGTCACTCCATGCTGTAAGCTTTGTGGGTTCCCTTGAGGAAGCTGATGTGCCGTTCCCTGAAAAGCATCTACCTAAACAAGGGGTTTACATTTGGTTTTGCAGAAGTTTGAGTGTTGAAAGCTGGCAAGGAGACTTATATATCTGGTGGCTGCATCTAACAGGCTTCTGTCTGAATACAGATACATTACTCTCTATTCTCTGCTCACCTTTAAATACTTAGTTATTTTTAGGTGCTGTGGATTTGGGAGCATGTTAATTGTGTAAAAATGAAGAAATATGGAAGGAAAAAAAGAGACAAGAAAAAGAGCAACTTGGGGAAAACATGTTTTCAGGGATGCCCACACCAGGTTGAGAAATACATTTGCAGATACTTGCCATCTGCAGCGACTTGTCCAAAGCAAACATTACCAGTCGGTCCAGGTTTGGCTGCATAATTGCCATAAACCATTGCAAGGGCATCCAGAATAGCACGGCCCTGGAACTACTTCTAGGATTAGGTCCTACTCCCTTGAAAAATAAACCTTGGCAAAAGCTCAGTTCTCCCTAATAAAAAAATCCGTTTTCACAGCTCTAATCAAGTTTTCCAGAGCTGTGGTCCAAATTAGAAACTGCATGCAGGATATCTGACCCAGGAGAAACAAGATGGAGCTTTTAATTTAAAGCAGTGCCAGGGCTGGAAATTTCCAAAGTTCTCAGTGGCTCACCTATGGCAAAGCTGTGGGGTATGTCCTGATGGCAGAGCTCCATCAGATCCAAACTCCTGGTCCCTGCTCGCAGGTTGGAGAGTCTCCTTTGGGGGAATTCTTCCAGAAAATGGCATCTCTCTTCACCAGCTTGCAGGATCTCTTAGGATTCCTCCTTGCTGGCAGCGTCAGGGCATCGCTGGGTGATGACTGTGCATGCATGGTCCCACTTTCCAACATCCCTCCCCCCAAAATACAGTGTATTTCTGCCTTTACAGGAGGGAGACTTCAGAAACAGGGGGCTGTCCCCAGGAGGGTTACAAGGACCAGGGTTGTACATGTCACCCCCAGCTCAGTGCTAAGTCTTATACAAGAACTGCTCATCAAGTGAAAGCGAAGGCAGTTGTAGCTTTAATCATTTAAATTGCCTTCTCCCATGGTTTTTCCAGCCATAGATCCAAATGTCCATCAGCAGCTTTCAGTGCAAATGTATTCTCCTCCTCGTGTGATAAATGTTCAGCTTGCAATATTTGGAAAACAATGAACCTATTAGTGTCTGGAAGAGAGATGCTCTGGTTTCAGGTAACCATGGGATAAATCGCTGCTTGTTCTGTTAAACAGAGTGTGGGATTCAAGGGATATATGTTTATTTTTGAAATGCAAATGCAGCAGTGATCCGTGCAGCGTGGATCACGGATGAACTTGGCCATCAGTAAACGACAGCAGAGTCTGCAGGAGAAAGGAGGAAACCACAGCCCACAGTTCATCTTTGTATCTCAGCCTGGCTGGGCTAAAAGATGTAGGGAAACATAAAAACCCCAGGCAAGATCATTGCTTAAAAGCTCACGTGGGCTCCTAATTGTGGAAACATGTTGAATTATGTGATACGAGGCGGTTATATAACACCTTTTATGAAACTCTTGGCATGAAAACAATGCATAAAAATAACAGATGTGGCAAATCACAACCACGTTCTGAAACCTTTCTGCAGTTCAGTTTAGTGAAAACAATGGACTTGACTTAAACTGGGGTTTTTTTTCTTCTTTCTCCCAACCCAAAAAATGTCTGGGGGTGAGGAAATATTGGGAAGAGGAATAAAAAGGCTTGGGGTGCCAATGGAGTTACTCCCAGAGAAATATGCTGGTAGCTGTGAACCCCATGGCAGTGCAGCAAAAGGCATGGGAGGGGATGGAGGGTCAAGCCCTGCCTGTGTGACTCTTGCTGCCTTCAGTGAGACTGTCCTCATAGGGCAGGCAAGCAAAATGTGGTCCTGAGATGTGTCCCAAGGGAATGCTGGTAAATCCACATCCTGATTAACAACAGGGTATGCAACTGTCTTTCCAGGGCCCTCACCTCAGCAAAACCTAAAGGGATGCCTGAGATGAGCTGCAAATGCACGAGGGCTTCCATGAGAGCATATCCAGGTGGGTACCTGCCCGTACCCTGGAGCCTTTGGCTGTCCTGAGTCTTCCAGGGTATGGGCACACAAGAGCTGGGTTTGCAGTGCTCCACAGGAGAGGTCTTGGGCATTGGGAACGCAGCTTTTCTCATGCTTTTGTGGAGCTGTGCTGCTGATAACAGGCTTTGCTGCTCACAGCCTGTAATCAGAGCAGCATCTGCACACGAGCAACACGCTGTAACTTCACTGGCTGATGAAGAGGAACAGGCTCCAATTAAACAATTTACTCCTGTTTGCTGTGGTACACGGTGTCCTGAACATGGGCAGTCCGCAGATCTGGGCACCTAAAACCAGATCCAGAGCTTCAAACGGTGAGGCAATGCCATGCTGCTGCTTCTGTGTGTGGGTATTGTTGGGGGTGGTTTGATTTCTCTTTATTTCTTTATTATTATTATTTTTAAATCCCCTTTCTGACTATTAGCTTTTTATACAGTCACTTTCTGTATTGGTCAGTGTACGGGGCCATCCCCAGTACAACAGCTATGTGAGAACCTTGCTTCCCAGAACTGAGTTTGATTAAGCCTGGTCTGTAATGTCCTATTAATTCATTGTTCTAGGGAGCCCAGATGTGAGCATGGGACTGACTGCTTGGTAATTTCTGAGAGATTTGGCTAAGAGGTGTTGATTATTTCTTGGCATCACTTTAAATGGGTGGAAGAACATCTTCGATGAGAAAAGGAGAAACAGTTTTAATAGCCCATTTTTATTAGTAGAGAAATGAAAGACCTTTCAGTTAACTCCCAACTTTGAAAAGCAAGAAAATCAACTGAAAGAGAGAACTTACTGCTCTGAAAGAGTTTGCTGGATGGAGACATCAACTGAAAGGATCTTGTGCAACTCAGCGTTTTGGGTCTAATACTAAATTCACCCATTTATTCCTTCGCTTTGCCACAGGGAAATCACTGAGGAACGCTAAGGAAATGACTGATTTTCGGACTAGCGTCTGCCAGGATGAGCCCCTGACATTCCAGCCTCTAATCTCTGTCCAGAGAGCTGATATTTCTGTAGCTCTTCCCATCCTCCAAGCCCTCTGTAAGCGTTAAGTGTTTTTGCATCCAGCAAATGGAACAATAACGGAGGACTTAATTTTCCCATCTGTCAACCAGTCCTGAACAAATTGTACATCTTCCTCTTTAGCGAGAAGTCTTAGGTAAATTAAAAGCTTTACTGTTCATGTTCATGTAACAGAGGTTCTGAAATTCTGTCATCACACTTCTGGCTGAATTTAATTTTTTTTTTAGAAAAAGATTTGGGCTTCTAACTGGGAGACAGAGGCTCTGTCTCTGGATAACCTTGGCTCACGCTGTGCTGAGGTAACGTACATCCCAGTGTTGAAGGCAGTGTTTTGGGGGAGCTGATGCTCTATGCTAAGGATGTTTAGGGGTGTCCATATGGGAAAACTGCAACCTGGGGGCTTCAGAGAGATTGCACTGCTGGTGTGACTCTACAGGGCTGTGAGTGTGGGGAGATGCTGTGCTCTGTTCTGAGGATGGCTGAGTGCAGGCTGGGCTTGGCTCTTTCCCAGCCTGTGGGGCACCATAGGGTATAACCGTCTGCCTTGGGCTTGACCCTCCCAGGCCATACTCCAGCGAACACTGCTCCTGACTTCAGTGGGCCTCTGTGGGTGAGGGTGTGTTGTTTAAAACGGTGTTGGTGGGCTCTGGCACTTGCAGGACTCACCGGTGTCGGCTCCCCGTGCCACCCTGCATCTGGATCAGTTTGTAACAGAAGAGGTGCCTTAGGGTGCAGACTTCCCCCTTCTCTTACACACATGTAAGCTTTGGGCTTGCTTCCCTGTAGATGTTGCCCATCCTTCCCCCCACCACCCCAGTATGACCCAGCTGGCAGGCTCAGATAAGGGCTGAGAGAGGAGATAAGAAGCCCTTTTCCTTCCCTTCCCTCATCTGGGGCACTGGAGAACAGCGAAGCTCCACGTTTGAAACCTCACAAGCTCTGTTAAATACATGGGAAAGTGGCTCCAAAATTAAATGGGTCGTCCCTCACTCCCTCAGGAAGATAGATTCATCAAGCACAAATCTTTGCTGAAAGAAGTGAAACAAGGAAAAGAAATTAGAACCAGGTTCCCTTTCTCCTCAGAGCCCTACCATGACTCTTAGGAAGCTACCCCTGAAGCTCCAGGAGAGCTTTGCCTTGAGCAAACCCTATTATGTGATGTGGCAGGGACACACCCTGAGGAGACAGGTAGGAATTTGGCTCTGGAGCTATTTCTGCTGGAAAACAAAGGCTTTCTGTGGTAGTCTGGAACCAGTGCCAGTTAAAGGGTATGAACTCTTCATACCATGTACTGCTGTGGGACGTTGCTAGCAAGGTTTGTACAAGACATCAGTGTTTTTTCCCATCCTTCTTAACTGGGCAAACTGAGCGTAATGTGGTGCTGTGGTCCAGAAACTTGAGAAAATGGGGCAAAGAAAGCAGTTTTTCTTGTCAGCTTCTCCCTCAGCAGTGGGTTTTCAGAGTGAGATCTGTGGATGCAGCAGTGCATCTGTAACAGGACTTTAAATAGCTGCCCGAGGAAACCCTGGCAGGGCTCTGGCAGGAATCCTCTGGGCTTTGCAGCTAGTGTGATTTCTGCTGCAACATGTGCTGCCTTACAAAGGAGGCGTGATAGCTTCATCGCACCAGTGATAATGAAGTGGAAGAGGACATAAAGAAGCAGCTATTGACTGCCTTGGGTCTTCCCTACTCTGAGGCTCGGCGTCAGAAGCTGCTGCCGCCGCGATTCCAGCGCTGGTATCCATAGCACGAGCTTTAGAGCGGATCAGGTTCAAGTATTTGTGCTGGGTTGTGCTATCTACTCGCTAGCTCGTGCTGCCAGCAGAGCTGCAGAGGGGATAAATTATGATGTCAAAACAGAGAGATGTTGTCACACAACCATCTCCCCTTCTGGGGTCAAGGTTCTGCTTTATAGCTTGGAAACCCATTAGTCCGTTTGAAAGCATATGGCCAAGAACGGACACAAAAAACACCCAAGTCTTGTGTGTTTGGGTCAGAGCTACAGACAAAAGGCTCTTTGTGCTGAGAGCTGACAATGACAAATAAAGAGGAACCTGTTGATCTAGGAGAGAAATGGAGGATTATGAAAAGATCACATGGTGAGAAAAAGACCTTGGCTGTTTGTCTGGATGTCAGTCTCGCCTGTCATTAAAATGCTTTCTGCAGCTGCGGCGTATTTGTTAATAGAAATGCTCTCTCCTGCTCATGTTGGGCTGGTTTGGGGTGGGTGGTTTTTCCCCTATGACATGCTACCTGTGCCCAAACGTGCCACCTTCGTGAGGCCACGTCATAGAGGTGAGAGGCTCTGAACTGGATGCTCGCCATGTGTTAGACATTACACGTGATAATTAATGTTTGCAAGTAGCTCTGGGAGCGCTAGGAACAGCAAAGGCTAAGAAATAGTGTCCATCCAACTGCTGTGCATAAATACAGGACACAAAGAAAACCCAATAACAACCCCCCTATAATTCAACCAAGTTCTTGGAAGTAACCCAAAAGCTATGTCTAATGCTAATAATAAGCATATTTCCCAAAGGTAACATTTGATTTCTATCCAAAAACCCAAACATATTTGAAGCTCTCTCTGAATGCTGTAGTACAGCAGATTAACCAGGACAGTTTAATCTGTGAATAACTTTTGTAAAGCCTTCAGCCAGTTCTGGAGAAACAGCAATGGGCTTGACAAGTTAAAAAAAAACCCCACTTTGCAGATAATATAGGGTTGGGTTGTTTTTTTTTTTTTGAGGTAAGTCTGGAGAAAATAAAGAGAGGCTTTGGTGTTGTGGCATGCACATCTGGCAGGCGTGTATTTCTGATTTGGTGTGCAGAGAACATGCTGAACAGAAATATTTCTATTGAACATTGATGGGCTGCCTAAAATGACCTCCAGAGTCTATGAAGTGCACCATAGATTATAGCCCATTATGTTCTGGAATGTGTCCGAGTCCATCGCTGGAGAGAGTGTGTGCAACTCTGCTTTTGCTGTAGTGAAGGAGACCTGTGGAAATGGGTTTAATTCGGAATAAACAGGGGTGGTGTGGTGGGTAAATAATAACAGAATGCTTCTTCTCTGGTCTTCTTTACCTTTGCAGCTGAAGAGACTGTGAGGGCGACTGGAAAATGAAACACAAAGGGAAAGGTCCCTTGCTGTTCTGTAAGCACTGGTTTGAAATCAATGCTGATAATGCACTTGGAAGGACTGTCTCGCTTACTGGTTTGCAGTAAATTGCTGGGCTGTGCTTCCCAGCGATAACGTGATTGTCGTGTTGGTGCCAGGAAGAATGTACTTTAAAAATAAGAGAAAAGAATAATTGAAAAGGTAAAAATGAAGCAAGCAGTTCCTTGGGAGCAGCATTTGGATAGTTTAGTCTGGGCTGCCCTGAATTCTATACATTGATGGAGAAATATCTAAGGCTGCTGCATATCTCTCGGGGTGGCACAGTGTGTTTCTTGGTGGTTTACTCCAAAGACACAACAAGCTGTACTTAAGTACTCAGCAGAGGTATTTTCTAACCACTGTGCTCTCTCTCTTCTCCCTTTGCTGTCTTGATTTTTTGCCCCTGGTAGTTAGTGACAAACTCCCAGTGACTTCAGTGCTGCTGGATTAGTCTTAGGGCCCAATTATCCTCATTAAAAGTATAAACTAATAATTCGTAGTTCAAAGTAGGTTTGCTGTGGACAGCACCACTGGGGATTTAGCGCATGAAACTGGAGTTGGTGCTTAGGTTTTCTTTTAATAATATTTTTTTTAACTGGAGGCAGATGCTTTGGGAGGATAATTTTATGGGTAAATATGATCTTTATTAATGCTTTCTTTGTTAATTCATTGATGTTAGTCAAGAGCTTTGAAGATGAAAGCAATAAATATTAAGATTATTCCAACTTATTTTAATGTGGCCAGCATTCCAGCTCCATCCTCTCTCACCCAAGAATCTCCAAGTACTTTCCAAATGTTAATTAATCTCCCCTCAACAGCCCAGGGAGATACCTGTTGTTATCACCCCTGTTTCACAAAGGAGTCCTTCTGAGTGCCTTTTACCCCTTGTGACTTGGTCAGAACCAGGTAATATGGCAGGAGTCTGCTTGGGAGCCATCCAAAAATTCCTGACTCCCGTTCTTGCTGCTAGACAGCATTCCCTTCTGGGGAGTGGGGCGTGACATTCACCTGCCTTCATCACGTGCTTTTATTGGTCTCTCTTAAAATAAAACAACAACAGAAAATAGGTGACAATAACACATAACATACCCAGGGGAGCTAAGGAAATAAACCTCATCAAAATCTGAATTATCACAGTTATTAATGGTAGGGAGTGGGCAAGGGTGGATTTTTTTTTTAGTATCTTTTAATGTGTGAGAGTAAATCTTATCTGGGTGCTGTTTTAGAGCCAGTCTCTTATAACCTGTAGTCAGAAGAGGATTAAAATGGAAACGATTTCTCAAATGCAGCACAGGTGAGGGTATGTTGTGGTGGGGAGGGTGAGAGCTCGGCATGAAAGGTCTGAGTGTGTGCTGTGCCTGAAACTTCTCCTAAAACACTCTCCCCAAACCAGAGGCTGAGCTAATGACGAGATGAGAGGCCCATTTAGAGACATCATGACTCCAGCAATCCATGAGAACAATGCAAAGTTCAAAAATAGCAGTATTGACTGGTGGAAAAACAACATACATATAATTTTCAGGTAATTAGGTATAATTAGCTCTGTTGTCTTCATATGAGCCATCTGAAATGAACTCTGCTTGCTACTGGAACTCAGCTCTATTTACAGTTTTCCCATGACTAAAGCGATCGTTTAGAAGTAGTGTTAGGTAAAAACCAGAGCTGTGAGCCTGTGGAGCCAGCAGGCACAGCTGGGCTACTGGTGTTTTATCCAACATCTCATCTGTCTACTCTGAGCCACTTCAGGCAAGATGAGAGCTAGGGAACTGGAGAAGACAAGTATAATTTACTCCTCTATCATCTGCATTACTTCCATGTGTAGTGACCTCCTCCTATACTGTGTATGTTACTCCAATGTGTATTCCATAAGAGAAATTGTCAGATGGGGTGGAGGAGGAAGACGACTCGAAGTGTAAGAGGCCCCTCTCCTTTCCCAGATCGCTGTGGCTGATCCTCTGTGCAAAACTGTTGTAAATCAGGATTGTATGGAAATGTCATATGTTGCACATGCTGTGTGAGAGCAGGAAGAGGGGGAGTAACATCATAGGAAGGATTTACTTGCAATCAAATTCCTGGAAAATGTAGCACCTTGATTATTTATGTTTTTGCCACAAAACTTTGCTTATTAGGAATTATTTAGTATCTGTAGAAAGTAACTTCTTAAGCACTTGGATTTTGCAGTCTTACAAAAAGCCACTTTTAAATGGAATGAAAGAGTTCCTCACAGTTTAAACCTGGTTTTGTTGAGGCTGTGAGCGAGCAGCTTAATTAAGAGTCTGCCTCACCTCTCTGAAGGTATTTCAGAACAGTGCAGCTTTCTGTAAGGTTCTGTCCTCATGTTTGAATAGTTCCCAGGTAATTTAAAGCTCCTGAAGCATCTGACACTGGAGGTATTACTTGGTTGTGATACGGCACCGTGCAGTTCATGGCTCACTATGGATGGGCGATGACCTGTTGCTGTTTACTCTTTCTTCTCATACTGGACCCACATGTTATGAAAATGAGTGCTGACAAAAAAAAAATCCCAATCATGATTCAGGGAAGTGGCATTTTGGTCACACACACACACACAAAAAAGCATTCCACTCAGGCAAAGGAAATGCTTTTGCAAGTGTAAATGAGTATCTCAGGAATGACCATTTCTTGGAGGAAAAAACCCCCCCGATTCTAACTTAATTAAAAAAACCAAAACCAAATAAATGCCAGAGAAAAGTGAACAAAGGTGCTTACAGAACTAGTTCCATTCTGTTCTCCTGGGATGACAGTTAAATAAGTTAATTTAGCTAGATTAAACTAAGTGCTGCAAGGCCGGTAGGATGCTGTTACCTTCTCAGGTTGGACTGCCTGGAACATGAACGCCTCAATGTTTCAATGCATGGAGCAGCGGCCTGTGACATGAGGCTCCTCTGGCATAGATGGGTTTTTCTGTTGAGACTATTGCTGTTGCTTATAAAATTAACAGAGGCTGTATGAGTGAATCTTGCATGAAACCTCTGTGGCTGGTTGGGAGGGAACTCAGGCACTTTGCCTCTCCTGCACCTCTGCTCTCTGCAGGGGCAGAAAGCAAATGATCGCTGTGGTCTGGGGCCTGTGCATGGGATGGCTGGGTGGCTGCTGCAGGCTGATCTCCGTGGGAGACAAGTGGGGAGACCTCGTTATGTTCATCCTCCCCTTAAAACTTAAGTCTCCATTTAGGAAGAGTGCTACTTCATTTGACACAGTCCAAATATAGACCAGCTTAACTATGAAGGACAGGCTTCAAGAACATTAGCAGTATGCTATGAGCGAGCACATATCATCCATTGATATTGGAGCGGAAAAGGCTAAGCAAATAGTTTTAAAGAATGGGCTAATTGTTGTGCTTACTACCATTGTCTCACAGTTGTAACGCTTTGTGTAGCAGTGAAGTAAACAGGGAGCTGAGCTTGACTTGGAGTGTGTAGTTCCAGGCAGGAAATACGATATACAGGTCATTCAAATAGCAGGGCGTGCAGAGAAAAACTAATGATTTGTGAAAAAATGCAATGGGGGAAGAGTTTGTATGGTGGCCACAGCAGGCTCTGAGTACCTGGGTGTTGTGAGCTGCACTTGTGTGCAGCAATAAAGCAAGTTGATATTTAAGAACTGCAAAAACAGGAAATACGCAGATGAAGCCTGGATGTGTCACGCTGTAACGCTGCATGTGTAATTAAAGATTATAGTAACTCATTTACATGTGCTTTCCATACTGCAATAACATTGTTACATCAGGAGATCTAAGGGATATAAAAGAGGTGACATAAACAAAATGGGCCAGTATCTTTCCCTCATTTAGGGTTTTAGGTGATTAACTCTCACCCTTTGTAAGCTGTAGTAACACGGGCAGCAAAGATGTAATCAACCTTCCTCTTTGTATGCATTAGCCCTTGTTTTGGGCCAAGTTTGAGAGCTGGTGGTAACACAGTATGAAATAATTTAATATAATATTGCACTTGGATGTGAATTTAGGGGGAGGAGTGTGTACCAGGCAAGCCTCAGTCACTCAGCGCTGCTGACCTTACTACACAGCCTGTTGCTTGCAGAGACCGAAACGGACTGATTTTATCTGATTTACTGGCTACTCCATTTTCTAAACATACAGGCAAATAATTGTAACAAAAATGTACCTCTATGTTTTTTTTTTTTCCCAGAAAAGGCTATTTCAGCAGCACATCTACATTTTTTTTTATGCCTCCAATAGTCTCAGGAACAAAAGATGTTTTTAATGGCTTGGTCATGTTTTCTATCAAGAAACCGAGTAATCGAGAACCTATCTTTAAAAAAATTTAAAAATTATATTCAGGATGGAAAATGCCTCCCAATTACTTTTGAGCACAGAGTAAGTTTGACTACTAGATGAAGAAGTAGAAGTCTTGGAGACTTGGACTAATGAAAACAACATGTTAGTAGGGAAAAAAAATGCATATCTGTTTTAAAAATGTTATTGTGTCTGAACATGGTTTTAAGCAAGTGAGTTATGTGACATGATACATTTTTGGGGAGGTTACTGAATAAGAAAATAGAAGAAATGAGAATGGAAGTTAGATTCTGGAAGTAATTTATTTTACTGCAGCATGAACTTTTGAAAACTAGGATTTGAAAAATACCAAAACTTTATATGGTTGAGGAAAACACCGATCTTTATTTTTTTCTCTCTCCTTTCCCCCCCTCAAAAAAAAAAAAAAAAAAAGAAAAAACATTTTAATTTTAGGTCAGAATTTGGGGTGGCTGACAACAAGAAAACTATGTTGGAGGTGGTTTTATCTGGTCCAGTTGCACCGCAGTTGCATTACTTGATGGGCATGTCCTTTGGAAATGTAGACAGGAGCATGACAGATCTGAGTGTTGCCATCGCTGGCAGAGCTGCAGCAGAGCTGGAGCAACAGAGAGCACCTCTGGAAATGACTGCGTGTTGACAAAGTCTTTTCTCGGCAAAGAAACCACCATCTAAGTCTCAGGAGCAGAGAGGAACCAAATTTCATTCCATGTAAATAATGCTCTATGAATAAAAGCACAGATTGCTTTGCACATTGAGTTCCTTCTTCCTGCTGAAGTATACACCACATCAGAAAAAGAAGAGACTACCAGAAGTCCAAACTGGAAAATAAAGGGCTTGTACTTGCTTTGTCTGTAAAAATATTTATTTAGGCTGAAGCATTTTGACTTGAATATTCTGCTTCCTCTTAGTTCACTTTCTTATTTTAATGTATCTCAAGACATTCTCAGCCTGCTTTATTTAAAGCATGGTTTAAAGAGGACACTGTGGTTTATGGCCATGTGTCAGGTTTGATAGTGTTATGCCATGATTTAGCAAAGCACTTAAGCACATGTCCACATCCCACTGAATTTGGAAGGAAGTGAAGAAGCAAAGGAAAAAACTGTTTGCTGTGCAGCAAGCATCTTTCAGGGGAGGGTGAGGAAAAAAAAGCAATTGAAAAAAACCCCCAACAAACCCAATTTGTCTTTCCACCATTGTGTTTTTGCCAAATTCTTTAAGCTAGACATAAACTCATTGATGATATTAGATGATGATTATTAAACATATTTAATCATTCAAAATGAAGTATTCTAAACTGGGCTGGTTCAGACCACTGAAATAGATCAGCTAATTCTGGTACCCGTGGGCGGGCTGGGTAGTCATCTGACTTTTATTTTTTTTTAGATATCTTGCCTAGCGCCCTGCCCCCTCCCCAAACCAGCATTTGGTAACTCTTCATTACATGCAGTATTAAGCCAAAGCATCGCTGTAACACCAGCTTTTTCTAGCTGCTCCTCATTTTCTGAATGCTTCATTTCAGATGCTGAACTGTAAAAGACATCAATGAGAACAGTGGATACTCTGCATACTTGCAACCAAAATGGGACCTGTAGAAGAAAGAGGGATGCTAGCCCAGACTCAAAAGATGCACCTGGGTTTTGTGTCTATCTGGTCTTGATACCAAGCTGGTGAATGTTTCTGGGTGAGGTGTTTTGAAATGAAATGTTTGGAAAGAGATGTGTATTGTTTTCCTTTGTTCAGAGAATTGGGAGTTCATAAATATATTCTTCCCAATAAACAGGATGGTATCAAAAACCTACTTACTAGAAAGATATTTGTGACCACGGCCACATGCTTCCCGCAAAGTAAACTCTCTTAATTTTAAATTGTGGCTAACTCCTCAGGTCATATGGGAGGCACAAATTATAATTCAGTAATAGTCATGAGTAGTAATCTCTTTATGGTGGATTCCCTGCGTGGCCTCAAGCACACTTTCTGTAATCTGTTGAGTTGGGGACCTTAATGCTTTTTTCATCTTGCAATGCAAATACTGTAAGTGCTTTGCAACTGTATTTCTGAATTTTATAGCAGCTATGGAAAACCAGCAAATTTTGCATCCCTCACACTTAAGAAAGATGTACAATACTGGCCATGTTCAACCTTTTTTCCATCCTATGCCAAGTGGAGAAAGTGTCATGGCAATTATGGAGTAACATGCAGGTAAAAGGAAGCTGAATCAAGCTAAAGTATGTGACTTAACATCAACTTCAGGACTGATGGAGGCTTCTCGCCAGGCAGCATTTTGGTGTGTAATTTTTCTTCCCTCTCTGCATGATGTGGTCTGCTGTTGTTAGAACCCACATTTTACTCAATGATGACACAACACAGGCAAGTATAGATCTAAAAGCTCAGCTCTGATACTGTAGGCCCTTATAAAACCACCTGCATTGCTTTTCCTAAGCAAGAGGAAAATCCGGGCAAGCTCACGTTCATTCCCTCAACTTCCACAGCAGTAACTCAGGGAAATAAAACTTATTTCCCACTTCACGCTGCAAATCAGGAGTTGGAGGGCGGCCGGTGGCAGGGCGTCCTTCCACCCAGCCCCACAGCCACGGTGCCACCCGCCGTGGCCCGTCTGGAGCCGGGAACCCATCCCCGGCCCTGGCGGAGCCCCGTCAGCTCGCACCGCCCTCGCTCCCGCCGGGAGACCCCCAGCCTAGATCTGCGCTTCTTCACTCCCAAAGTACTTAGAAGCCGCGGATTAAGAAGTAGCAGGAGGCAGAGTTGCAAATTCCGATTTTTAGGCGTCTTATTGTTCCAGGAATGCCCATTTCGCGTCTTCCTTCTGGTGATCCTCTTCCAGGGGGGCCCCCAGAGGAGAGCCGGAGCGCCGGTACCTCAACGGCGCTGCTCGCGCTCCCCTCAGCGCCCCGCTCCCCTCACGGAGTGAGCAGCGGGGAAGGCAGGACCGAGGGGGCAGCCCTGTCAGGGAGAAACTTTCCAGGCAGAGCGGTGGCTACGCGCTGTCCCCAGGGCAGACCGAAGATGCCCTGGAGAAGGCCCAGAGCTCCTCACGACCCCGGGGGAAAGATCTGGCGGAGCGTTCCCTACCGAAGATTCCCCCCGCCCGGCACGGCGCAGCGCAGAGGAGCTACAAAATGGCGCCGCGATTCAAACGCTGCGCGCTGCGTGCAGGCGGGGGGTAACGGGGGGGCGGTGTCCCGGCGGGGTTCACTGCGCCTGCGCCCGGAGTTGCAAGATGGCGGACAGTGCGGAACTAAAGGTAAAGCGCAGCTTCAATTCCTTTCGCGATGCCCCTCGTTGCCGCGCTCGGGGCCGCCGGGGCTGCGCTCCCCCCGGCGCCGGGGGCCGACAGAGCCGCTGCTGGAGCTGCGCGGTGCCTTGCGGTGCCTCTTTACCGGGGTGGCTGCGGCGGCGCCCCGCCGGCAGCGGGGGCTGAGGGACGGAGCGGGGCGGGGAGCGGAGCTGTCCTCCCCTCGGCTCCCGCCCGACCGCTCTCCGTCGGGCAGCCCCGTCGGGCCGGGGTGGGAGGTAGTAGCGGGAGCGGGCGGGGAGGGCTCCCCTCAGCGCCGGCGGAAGGGGCGTTTGGGCTCGGGCCGGGCCGTTGTGGGGGTGAGGGCGGCGGCGACGACAACGGCCGGGGGAGCCCCCGGGAGTTACCGGCGCTGGGCAGCGCGACTCGGCCGCCCCCGAGGCAGGGGGACGGTTCCCCGGGATCCCTGCAAAGTTTCCAGGGGACTCCGCCGGCGGCGCCGGGCGGGGAGGGAGCCCTGAGGAACGGCTCTGCCCGCCGTTGACAGGCGGCCGGCTCCTAACGAGCGCCCTCGCCGCCCGGCGCGGGGAGGGAAGGGGGGGACGCCGCCGGGGGAGCCCCGCTTGCCTCACCCCGCACCCCATCCCCCTCCCCCCGGTAAATAAAGGCCGTAATAATCAGATGCTGAGGAGTTCTGAAATGTTAATCTTGCGGCTGTCCCTGTCATCCTGTGAAACGCATCGAAGTCGGGTGCTCCGGAGCACCCTCGAGCGAAGTTAGAGCTCCCCGAGTGGGTGAAGCAGGGGGGCTGTCCCGCTGGGTTGCGAGGCGGGGGTGAGTTAGGTGGGACCCTGCTCAGGGTGGAGGAGAAGTGGCAACTCCACGTAGTGTGCCCCGTCAGGTATTTTGAGGAACAGTAGTGGTGGAATAGCGGGTGGTGGGGTATCCACACTGCACTGAAGCCCCCCCAGTCCAACGAAAAAGCTCCCCAGAACCTTCCCAATCACTTTGGCAGAGCGTGTTGGGGTGCAGACTCTGCCTTGAGCCACCCAACGGTGTCTTCAAAAGTTTGAGAATATCATTGCTGTTGTGGCAGGTTCATTATTCATCAGGATGGCTTCCTTCTTGTACTTGAAAGTCAATACAGTGAAAGACGCAAATCAGTAATATATTAAATGATTAATGTAAACTACAGAACATGTAAAGTATGGCAGGGGAAACATTTTGCTGTTCTGTAGGGTTTTCGTAGGTCTCTGGTTTCTGTGTAGCAAAGGTTTCTTGCACTTTCGTTTTTAGATGCTTAAATAGCTGTCAGGATGTAAATAAATATAAAATCTTTTGCATGTTCCAGCTTTTTGGGATCTGCGCCTGCCGGGTCAGGACATACAGATCCTCCTTGAAATTCTCTGCTGGTTTTGGGGGTATCTTGTAGAGTATATTGCTTAAGCTGAGTTGCCCCCAAGCCTTTTTTTTGTTACTTTTTAAATTTTTTTTTTCCCCCAAATTATGCTTCCCACATAACAAGGTAAAGGGTTCAGACGTGATTCTGGTGTTAAACATTTGTTAATCTTAGCATGGCAAGTGGATATACTGTGTTTTACTAAGTAGTGACTCTTAAAGAGTGCACAGTAGCCAGCTTGGGTTTATGTGATGCCTTTACAAACAAGAGTGACTCAAACGGAGTGAAAAGAGGCAAGAGCTAAGGAATAAAGTTGTTCTTTTTGATGCATATTAAGATGGCAGGGGATGGTCAAGGAACAGTGCTGAAAGGGATGATTTTACTAGGAAAATCGACAATTTATTGATCTTAGGAGCTCTGAAACCTGAAGCCTGTCATCCATCGCAGAGCTGCTGGGCTCTGGGTACGTACTGGTCTGCGTGAGCGTGGAGGCCTCTCCTCTTTCTCTGCAGCTTTACAGGTGGAGCTTTCATACAAGTCTATTTTGTGTCTGCTCGTCATCCCGGACTTCTTTATTGATCCCTTCCTGAAACCTGCTTCTTGAGAACCAGTTGAGAGAAATTCCGACTTTTTTAAAGCACTGTTGTAACCTCGGGGACCTGAAGGGTAAATGTCACGCTGACTAGTTTATTTTCCATTTCACTTCACTGCTCAGGATGTGCAGTGGTACTCGCAGGCTGGTGCTGTAGGATGGCAGCAGCGCTGCATTTGGTTAGAAGTTTTCTGGGTTGTTTTTGGGTTGGTTTTTTTTTTTTTTTTTTGGCCTGTCAGTTTGCATAAGAAAAGAAAAATAGTTACTTCCTAAGTTCATACTCTGAAGACTTCAATACATATTTTTTTTTCCTCCTGAGTGTACAATGAAGAAGAGGTGTGTGGGTGTGTCCTGTGTCAGGAAGGAGAGGGAAAGAGGGGAGTGGGTATGAAATTTCTGCTTAGAGTTGTAGCTGTCACATAACAGCTTTTCCAAAGAAGTACAGCTCAGTCATTAGGTACTGGATGAGGTGAGTGCTCCTTGGAAAAACGTGGCTAATGGAGAAAGCTGTTTTATCGTAGTTGGGTGCAGTGGGTATTTTTAAGCAGTACAGCCTCAGAAAGCTTTTAAATTCTTTCTTTTTTTGAAAGTTGAAAGGAGATGTAACTGAGGGAGGGTTTGTGATTAAAACTCTGCTATTTGAAGAATGAACAGCGAATTCCTTTCATTATTTTAGTTTTCTTAGGTAAAATATTTTCACGTTTCTCCTCTGATTAATTAGCAGATGGCATTGATTACAGATTAGTGAACTTTAAAAACTAAAATCAAACAGTAACTAACTTGTCTTGCCCAATAAAGTTTCTAAGAAAAAACTTAGTCAAGTTTCTAAAACTTTCATGCCTTCCTATGTACAGAACTGTGGGGTTACCTGTGGGTAAGTTGGGGAATGCGATATGATACATAACTGTGGGGTTACACGTATAAATTGGGGAATGTCATATGATGGGTGGTATTGCCAAATGCACAAAGTAAAATTAAAGATCTTCCAGAAAAACAGTGGTCGTTCTTGCCCCAATTTTTCATAGAGTTCTAATCATGAAACAGCACTTCCTGTAATGATCAAGTGTCTTTTGCCCCGTTTGAGAATGTTTGTCCTGGTTGGGGGTGGGATATAATAAATCAGATAAGAGCAAACATACTTTGCAGATCCCAGGCTTGTAAAGTCACTGAATTCTTTGGTATTGTCAGGGGTCTGGAGGAAATGAACCAGTATGTTTTCATTTCTGTTGATGAAACAAGGTAACTGAAAAGTCTGTTCTTCCATGCATCACCTCCCTAACTCTATAAGCTGAAGCGTGTGTGAATTTCCCTGATCTTAATTACTATTCCTGTATAATTGCATACAGACTCTAATTTATCTCAAGGTAAGCTATTTAAAGCTCTTTCTAATTGGAAGGAGTATACTTGAGTGATTAAATCTTTCCTTCAATATTTCTTACATCTCTTTAAATTGGTTATTAGATTGTTGTGATCTTTGCCTTCTACTCAAGCCTTTTGGAAATCATTACACAGTTTGCAATAATCAATTCAATTATACATGGATCAAAGAATGAAAAAGAAAAGCTTATGTTCTAGTATTGTCATTCTTGATACTGTCCTAAGAAGCTGGTTTGGAAAGCACATGCTGGGAGGTTTTCTCCTTTGTTCTCTCTCCTTTTAAGAAAGTGCCTTTGGGGATTGAAGAGATCCCTGGTGTGTTTCTTGTTAGACACAATTTATATTTTAAAAAAAAAAAAAGTGAGCCAAGAGTTTGAATGAAAATTCATAATAGCATTTCCACACAATGGTGGTGAAAATAAACCATTTAAAAATATCCAGTTGGGAAATACCCCTCCCTTAAATACAGTGAAGCAGGTTTTTTTTTGTGGGGGAGAGGCTAGTAGCGCAGCTTCCAGGTGGTGTCGGTAATAGTGACAAATGGATCTCTGGTATGGAAATGCAGTCGGGCTAAATTGCATCGTCAGTGCTAATAAGTGTAAGCTACCTATTTCAGTCTTCAATTAGAATTTTACTCTTCTGTATTATGAGCTATTTTTGCTTAATCCTTTTATAAGTTGCTGGGGTTGTGTGTTTCTGTGATTTAAGTCAGTATAATCCACTTTTCATTGTTATCAGAGTCCACGGATTACGTTATTTTCATGTCTGTAATTTGGTGCGTGTCAGTATAATTGTATTTTTAACTGTATTTTGGCCTAGGTATCTTTTTTTGAGCTTTTGGTCTTCGACACTGAAATTGCAGATATCACATGAATGAAATTGGCAGCTGTGCATCACTGCTTAACCGTCAGAGCCCCATCCATAATGCTTATTTATTGCCAATAAAAACCAGATTGCATTTTGTGTACATGTAAATAAAGTGTCGGCACACTTCTAGTGTAAACTCCTCCGAACGTGAGGGGCCATCCTGGGAGTACTGGTAGGCCTGAGCAACTCTTACTCATTGCCGCTTGTCGGAAGGAAGGTGTACAAACTGATAGTTCATAGTAGTTGTTTTAATGGCTTTACATTCATTTCTCTTTTGGACATGCAGATATTTAGAAATCACAGTTGAAAGGCTTGGAAGGGCGGTGGAAGATGCATCTTATTTATCTTTACTCCATTTGAATAAGAGAAAAGTGTTACTGTGGGGAGGAGAAGGGCTTGGGTCTGCTTGGCCATTGACAAGAGTCTTATGGAGCAGACACACAAGACATTTAAAAGCATTCCGTGGAGCAGGGTGTAGAAAGTTCAGATATCTTCAGATACTGAAGATATTTATAGGGATGCAGATGACCGGTATGGTTTATACTCTGACCTGCATTCATATAGGGCACAAAGATAAGTGTGGACTTGTCACTAATGTGTTTGGCACGGTGGGTTTTAGTTCCTGTAATCCATTCTCGTAAAAGTCAACATCTGACCATTTTTCTCTTTAGTGCCATTATAGTGAAAAACAAAACAGAACTTCCAAACACTTGAGACTCGAGTGCTCCCTGTAATTGTTCTGAGATACCTCCAGCCCTCTCTGATCCGCTGAGTGCCGAGCTGCTGCGTTTCTCTGAAGCATCTCTTGTAATCCCTGCTGATTGTAGTATTGCTGCTGAGTGAGTGCCAGGCTGAACCCTGGGGTTAGTTTGGTAGTGGACTCCATTGGCCTGGGGTTCATTGGTCTCTGCTGAAACTGGAAGTACTACTCCCTTTCTTGATGTGAAGCAATGTTTAGAAATGGTTACTTTGTGAGGCGGTGGGATCACCAAGTGTCCAGAGGATTTGTGGCTGGGAAGTGGTTTGGATCTCTCACAGACCTTCTCATACATGGTAATATTGGTGTTTGGCCCTTTGGCTCCCTGAGGAAAGAATTGCACAAACCTGAAGTTGTCTAAGAAATGTCTCTTTACTATTGCTGCTGTGCTTCCCCTTCAGAAACTTTTGCTTTGACAAAAAAATGTTGCAGGTGCCATTCTAATGGAAGACTCTGCTTTATCACCCTCCATAAAAAAATAATAAAAGCCTTCTGAAAGCCACAATTTCAGTCAAGAATGCAAACAGGGATTTTACATTAAAAAACTTGTCAGTATATACCTCACATGTCTTTGCAGTCCGGATTCCTTGTGCTTTCCCCATACGTAGGAACTTCATCTCTAGTGAATACACAAATGTGCCTGCAAGAATCACAGAGAAATGTTTGCCCTGTGTTTAAGGGGAAGAAGTGTTTTGTTTGGGTGACTGCTGTGACGCATGCTTGAGAAGCTGAATTTTTGAATCCTCTTGGTCAAACTCAGGTATTGTCGCATTGCTGTGTCACTCTTCCAGTTCTGTGTAGACCCATAAATGCTAGGAGTGTTGGTTTGAGCTTTTTAAAATGAAGATGATAGGGTTTTATGATGCAAAAATTACATGTAGCACTTTCAGTGGTAGTCTGTTCATGAAAATACATGCCTTTGTTAGAAGTAGATTTTTCTAGTTAAAGGGGGAAGTGGTGAGAAGAATAAAGGAGCTCTGGTACCTTACAAAAAATGCTTATTTCTGTAATTTTACTCAGTGCTATCAAAGCCATTTTGAATAACTAGTCTGCCATAAAACGTGGCGATTTCAAAGTAAATTGGAAGCTTTGGGGCTGCAACAAAAAGTTAAATACGTTAAACCTTTGAAAATGAGAATACATGGAGTTGAAGATGGGGATGAGCGATGTTAATCTTACCTAGCCATGTTCTGATCTTCCAGATTTTCAATAGCAGCCAGAACCAAATCAAACCAGGTAACAGTATATTCTTGTTCCCTGTGTGCTGTGGTACACAGCTTTCTATTGCCATTTCTTTTCTTACTGTTAGTTGCTGAGACTCCTGTGTCTGTTGCAGCTCTATTGATCCAGGAGTTTGTCAGCAATTTGCTTAAATGTACTCTCCTGGCGGGATTAGGGATGGCTATAGATACACTGCTGTGTCTCCACTGTTCCATTCTCTTCCTTAGCATAAACTGGAGGGATACCGGAGTGCTCTGGAAGCAAGCATGGTATTCCAAGACTAGGAATTAGCAAGAGGTGGGTGTTTATGGGGCTTGTCTAGAATACGCGAATCAAATGAAAAGCTAGTGTGGAGTTAGACCGAAGGTCAATTTATACTTGACCTTTATGTCTATAGGAGATGACATGGGAGAGATTTATATAGGAAGTGGCATGATAATTAGAGGAGACTTTCAGAGCCATTGCTTGGTAGGGACAGAGTGCTAGGCTCTGCAGCAGGACAAAGACTCTGTGGGTATGCTAAAGTTTACTTAGCACACCGACAGAAAGATAAATGTTTCTTTATGGGCATCACTGAAGGGTGCTCTGTAGTGAAATTCCCTTGTTTTGTTGAGGAAATGGCAAAGAGCTTTCTGGATATATGCTAATGAACATATATGAGTTGTGCCTCCTCTCTTGTTTCTGCTGGGTCTGTAATGGGCTGTAGGTAATGCTTCCAGTATCCATCCTAGAAGTAGGTCTAACAGCAGGAGAGAGTAAGAAATGGAGAGTTTCAATCCCTGCCCTGCTTTGGGGCTCGTACACAGCCAACAACATTTCCGGAACAGTAAGCTGTGAAGCATCCCTTTATCTCTCTAGATATCTTCTCTATGCCTTTCATGTTTACAGTGTGTACTGAGTGCTTTTTCCTGTTTCCAGCCCTGATACAATGTGCTGTGCTAAATTCTTCAAACCAAGAGTTGAGTAGGATTCTGTGGTTTTTCGTGGTGTTATTTTCAGTTTGACATCTTGTTGCTGCCTTGATCCTGATCATAGATTATTTCATCATTTTATTTGGAAGGGATCTTGAGAAATCTCCAGTCCAACCTCCTGCTCAAAGCTGTGAGATCAGAACAGGTTACTTGAGACTTTATCCAGTCTGGTCTTTAAAACCTACAGGGATGGTGACTGCACAACCTCTGCCATTGCTTACTGTTCTCATGGTGATTTTTTTTTTTTTTTAAAATATATATCCAACCTGAACCTCTTAATTCAGCTTGTGCCTGTGGTCTTGCATCCTTCTGCTGTGTATCTCTGTGAAGATCTTGGCCTGATGTTTTCTTGATGACTATCCTTTACATGTTCAAAGGCTGTCATTGGATTCCCCCAAAGCCTTCTCTTTACCAGGCTGAGTAAGCTCTGTTCCCCCAGCCTCCTGCCAGATCATCTTGCTGCACCTTACATCTTTGACAATAAGATAAGAGCATCTTGTTTGGGGATTAAATTTGGACAGATGATTCTGTGCCACAGGTGCAGTTGTTGAGGATTTTTTACTCCTGTGGATTTCTGTTAGTGCAGATGTATTACAAAATCCTTAACATCCTCAGAAATGTGCAAAAGTGGTTGCTGAGACTGTCCCCTGGTATTAACTGGAAAAGGTGGAAGTTGCTTAAAAAAATTAGATTTCAAAAGCAGTTAACCTTCTGAGGGGAGATGATGACAGGCAGTAGGAAGGCATCTTTTCACCAGGAGGCTCCATAAGATCCTTGTCCATTTTCAAAATCAGTATACTGAGCTCTCCCACTCTTCCCTTCCCTCCCATTAAATACATAGTAATAAAGCAGAAGTCATAGGAGCTCAGTCTCCTTACTGCTTGGTAGCAGCATTGCCTTCACTCCTTGAAGATGCATCTTTTGTGGCCACAGGCACAGTTTGCAAACACAGATCGGCTTGGGTTCAAAGGGGCCCCAGTGCCCATCCAGTCCCATCCCTGGGACACCCCTCAAGTAGCCCAGGGTGCCCAAAACTCCATCCAACCTGGCCTTGGACCTTGCAGGGGATCCAGGCGCAGTGACAGCATCTCTGGGCAGCCTGGTCCAGTGCCTCATCACACTCATTGGGAAGAATTTCTTCCTTACATGTAAGTTAAGTCTCCCCTCCTTCAACTTCAGGCTATTTCCCCTTGCCCCATCCCTCCCTGCCCTTGTAACCAGTCCCTCCCCAGCTTTCTTGTTGGTCCCTTTAGATACTGGAAGACTGCAAATGTGATAAATATTCTCAGAAATTTGGGTTGGGTGGGAGTTAAATCATAATCTTTGGGCAGAGCTGCGATTAGAGGTGTGGTTTTCTAAGATAGGTTTATACTAGAAAAAAACACCCAGTTCTTTTCCAAAGAGATTACAAAGTATAAAACTATAGGGTGCTTTAGGTACGCTAGAATTTTATGCTGAAGCTGTAGGGGTTTGTGTTCACAGTGCTTCTTCCACTGGGCTCATACTCAAGCTGCCAGCCAGTGCTGTGGCCTTACCTTTCCTTGTTGTACAGCTCACTGCTGAGCAGCTGTAGGGTCTGTCATTGCAGTGTGTTCAGGGGATGTGGTTTGCAGTAGGGTTCCTTAGGTCCATAACATTTCAGCCTTGGCCCACTTGCCTGTGTGTTTCCTTGATGTTGCTTTGCAGTTTTTGGTGCTCACAAAGGGGAAAGCAGGTTGGCAGCTGAGCCAAAACACAGGGTTTAGCAAAAGAATTTGTCTCCAGTTGCTTCTGGGATTAAAACTGGCTCTGTGTATCTCTGCAGAACAGGTAGTCCTGAGAGTCACTTAATTGGTCTAGTCTAATCTCGGTCCTTCTGCCTATTTATGGTCTATGTAAGGTTCCTCTAGAGTTTTCACATGTGACAGTGCCAGAGCTTCCTCCTCATGAAGTCCATCGTCCTTCTTAATGAGAGCATCCCTGCTTGTTTGCTGTGTAAGCAGGTAGCTTCCTTCTACCTGTCCAGCCACATGTAGAAATGTACTGTCCCGTAAAGTGGGACAGTCTGTTGAGAATCATTCCGGGCTGAAACTTCTCACTTACTCTCATTTACAGTCCTCTGCACGATGGTCCCCCTACCCTTTTTGTAGAGCAGGATCTGGACTTAATAATGCTGCTCCATTCAGCATTTCAACCAAAAATACCATTAATTAGTATGCAAAAAGGATAGAAATAGCAGTGAACGTAGTTTTGCTTGGCAATTTAGTGTGGGTGCAGCTCACTTTTTAAAAAAGCAGATATGAGCAGAGCCAAATACAATAGGAATAATGTGTTTGGTTCAGGTAGAATCTGTAATCTGAGCTATAGGAGTGTCGTAAGAAGTTATGTGGATGAGAATGTTTTCTGATACATTCATTCCTCATATTGTTTCTTGAGACTCCCTTGACAAAATGATCTCACTTTTGTGCAGATGTTGTATCTTGTTTCCCTGGTGCAAAGTAAGAGACTTTGAGATAGTCCAAGTATTCATGTAGATCTTCAGCTTATTGAAAAATCTGTTGGAGACAGCTCTACTCAGGCTATCTATGGAGTTGTTAGTGCACCTATAAATATATTGCACCAAAATGAAAAATAGAGAAGCTTCAGCAGGGGTACAGAAACAAAGCTGTTCTTTTTCTTAGGTTCCATGTTGATTTAGCAGTATCTCATCAGTGAATCAGCTGAGGCCACTTGATGGCAGGGCTTCAGATTTTTTTAATCAAGTATCAGAATGGCTGTCGGTTTGAATTACAAGTATTTTAGATAATATTTTTCTAAAGGGTGTACACCCAGGTTTTCATTCAGTTAATTTCCATTTTTTGGTGTTAAAATTTGACTCTTTCAGTTGAGAAGTAACATTCTAGAGGCTTTTGATAGTGTCACCAGCGTTTCTGAGGAAATGGCTGAAAATAAACGTGATATAAAGGGAATCTTAAGATAAGTTAAAGTAGCTGTGCCGGTTCAGACCAAGGGTCCATCTGGCCCCGTGTTATCACCTCCAGCTTCCAGAAGTGGGTGTGTAGGGAAAAGCGAAACCAGGACAGAGTATGAGAAATGAGTGTCACCTCCCTGCAATATTCTCCTAGTCTCTGGCTATTGAGCTCGGTTCACTAAACCCAATAGTGGTTAATAGATGGACAAGTTGTAACAAACCTGTTTTCCAAGTGCCTGTCCAGGTCCCTCTTGAACCTGTATAAACTTTTCTTGCTCAGTCTTTTGCTAGGGTTTTCTTTCTGCTGCCTGCTGTGTGAGGGCCCTTCTCGCTGTGCTTTGAGCCTGGTTCCAGCCCACCTCACCCACTGGTCACTATATTGTGTAATGAAGGAAGAGCTGATCCCTGCCCACTCTCCTGGTGCTGTTCAGGGTTTTAAAGATTTATATTATCCATCTCCACGTTCTCTATTTTCTAGGTTGAAAAACCTCAGCTTTTGCCATCTCTTAATTAGAGGAATCATGCTGAACTTCTGTCATCCTGTGAAACTTTCCGTTTCTCATATATATATGTATAAAAAGATGAGACCACCAAAACCACCCCTGCTTTGAGACCTGGGTGAACCAGCCATTTATATAGTGTATAATGATTTCTTATTTGCTCTCTGTTCCCTTTCTAATGATTTCTAACAATGATTTGTGTGTTTGACTGCTACTGAGCTGATGTTTTCATATGTCTGTTTATCTTGGGCCCGGGAGCTTGCTCTTATGTGGTAAAGGTCATCCCAGAGCCCATCACTTTACATGTAAAGCTAGGTCTGTCTGATTTGCTGTTCCCCATATGCATTGCTTTACGTTTACGTACATTGAATTGCTCTGTCACAGAAATCTTTCAATGATTCTTCAGTTTGCCTTTGTCCTTACAGCCGCGTCATATCGTCAGCAACTTTGTCACCCCACTGATCACTTCCTTTTCTACATGGTTAACGAATAGGTTAAGCTGTGTGTGCCAGCACAGGCCCTTGCAGAACTCCACGCATGACCTTCCTCTGTTGTTTGGTTTTGGAACAACTTGGACACATTGGTAACAGAAGAACTTTGACTAGAGAGCTAAGGATCTATGGCCTGGTTTTGTTTTTTTAAAAAATAATTATCACTGCTGTTAGAATACGCAGCTTGTGTGTGTAGACTGGATTTTCATAGTTTCCTTTGACCTGTACTATTCTGTTGTTTTTAAACATATGTAGAAAGCTGAGGTGGTGCCAAGCTGTTTTAAGGGGAAGCAGAGATGTGTTGAGACTTGTTCCTACGTTCAGTTAACTAGAGAAGTTTTGGGTTTTTTTAAAATGTGCCCTTGTTTTTTGGAGAACATTCCCATAGCTTACTGAAGGGTTTGAGCTAAATATTACTTGATTAATTGCATTGACTCCTTTATTGCTTGTGCCTGTGCGTGACTGATGCCTTGATGCCTCTGTTTTATTTTTTCCCCCAATACTGGACTGTACTTTGCTTTTGACATAAAGACTGAGCAAGTCTGGGAAGTTAATTCGATGCTTACAACATCATTACCTATGTGATATGTGTTGAGTATGTTGGGAGGCAAAAGGGTGAAGATATTTCATACTATGCTGGGCTGAAACCAAGAAAATGCCTCATTTTGTCACGAGATCCTAAATAATCCCCCTTCCTCCCCCTTGGCCTGTATGTGTAAAAAGGGACAGGGAGAGGATAAATTCATGAACATGTGAGAGTCATTCAAATGACATTAATGAGCTGCAAAAGGCTTGTATATATGCAAATTCCTATTCAGAGCCGGATTTGGATGAGTGTGGTTAATGAGGTGGGGCAATAGTTTGGTCAGTAAAGATGAAAAGGAGTGGTGACTGGAGCAGCATCCTCCCTCAGCCCTGCGAGTGGGGTGGGAGTTGGGGTGGGGTGGGGAGGGAAGGCAGCTTCACTGCAGGGTAGGAAAAGTAAGGGAGTGTTTGTGTCCACGGTCAGTCCTTAAACACTGCACATTTTCTGTTTTCACTTGGTCAGGAGTTCCTTGGAAGTTTAAACTCTGCTATCAAGTTTTCTTAGGCAGCTCTTTCAGTTCTGGTTGTTCTTGTGGCTGAAGCCAAGTTAAATGCAGTATCATTTTTGGAGTTTACTTGCAATAATTTTCATGTATTTTAAATTGTAGGTGTGGCTGAAACTTGGCTTATAAAAACCTTCATTCCATCAAGCAGTTTGTTTCCATACAGGGCAGGAGTTATTGTGTGAATTGATTGATTGAATTCAGTCTTACTTTGATTATATAAGTTCAGTGCTTGAAGGATGGCGGAGAGGAAGGGGACAGTGTGTCAGATTGATGGCACTGGGAGATGAAATACCCCTCTTCCCACTGAACGAGCATCCTTAGCGTCTCTCCATAGCATGCCTCAGCGTGGCTGTGAGAGAAATGTTTCTATAGGGTCTTGTCTGTGCTATATGTGGGCTGGGAAAATACAGCATGGAGAATGTATTCTTTCTAACATGCTGTTGAATGCTTTGTCCTGGGATTAATCATTACGAGCTAATGGGTTCTTAAACACTGCATGCTTGTCTTCAAGCCTATAGGTAACACGATGCAGGAAATAAAATTTTCTGGTGCCTACAAAACTGAAAGGTGGGAGGACAGAATAGCCCAAACTCTGAGGGGTGAAGTAGGACTGTGGGGTTAGGATCAGCTTTGTCGGAGTCTAGGCCTTGCCTAAGATGCATCTTCTCAGTCTGTCTCTGGCTGCATGTTGTCATTTGAAACTGTTTTCTTTGCTCTCTTTTGAATGCTGAAGGAAAGCAGGAAGGTCTGCTTCCTCCTCTATTATTCCATCATCTTTTTGCATTTTTACATAGTGGGAAGAAACCAGTCGTTGTGGGCGATATGGAAACCCGAGCTTCCTGCTTTCCCTTTCTTTGTGCTCATGCCTCTTTTAGATGTCTTCCCCAGGATATGCATTCAGTGTTTGGCACTGCTGCTGCCCTGTTGCTCTCCTTCCAAGCTGCGCTGGTACTTGGAATGAAATCAGGGTGATTCTTGACAGTCTTACTGATGCTTTAGTGTTGTGAGGAGCAGCCAAAGAAGTCAGCCATGCCTCATTAACTTGACTGACCTGGGGTCCTGAATCTGACTCGGTGGGAACTAGGCTGAGTACTGACATAGTGAGAGTTTTGAAGTGGGTGATAAACTTCTGACTGCCCGTATTTTCACCTGGGTTTGGACAGTGACATAGCAAGGTGGTGGTGTTGTTGTTTTTTTTTTTAAATCCAACTACTGATTTCTTTTCTACAATAATAACAACTGTATTTTGGCATTTTAAAGTTGGTCTGTCTCAACATGTGATGTAAATATTAATTCTGTTATGTTGTTGCATGCAGTAAATAATTCAATTTTTTAATGTTTGTGTAGAGTTAGGAATAAATGAGACTTTAGTGTACATTTAACTGCTCTATAAATTGTCAGACCTATAATTTGTGTTCCCTGTTGTGCTGTGACAGACAATAGCTCTTCAGAGTTTGAAAAACTGAGTTTCTGTGCGTTACTGGGTGGCCACATGTGGTTTGTGCAGTTTTCCCACTAGCTGTTTGCTGTTACATGGCTACTCTTTATTCTAGATGCCTTGTTGAGAGACAAAATGAGCTAGGATAGGTTAGAATGATTTTACTAGGGGTCGTCTTGGGTTGCATAGTCAGTGCATCAGAGTACAGGCCAGCATAAGATAATCTGTGCTATGAGAGCATTGATGTATGAAACTTAGGGCGTCCTCAGTTTCATGCTGCGTTAGGCAATCTACTTCATTTCTGTGGTGCATCTTATCTGATACTCTGAGGAACTGTAACGTAAAAGGGAAGTTTCTTAGTATTGTTTAAGCTTTTAACTCATCTTGATGACTTACTGCTGTATGACTGCATATACAGGAGTGTGTACTTTGCCGTCCTTAGGTAATTTCTATACACAAATTTGAAGACCTTATGAAATCATGTACAGAATGGCTAGCTTTTTTTTTCTTTAAGACTCTACAAATGCCAGTATGATTGCTTGATGGACTGCTTCTTTTTAGCTTGTGGACACAGTGGGAATTCTTGGCTCCATTGCTTATTTCTGTGATAACAATTAAGACTAATTGTCAGTAATATTAAATGATTATTCTCACTGGATCAGTATTAGAAGGGAATAGGGTGTTTAGCCAGGGGATTTCACAGGTCTTTGCAGTCAGCAGATTTATTTCATCAGTGTTCCTTTTCTCCCTTTAGAAAGGAAAATCTTTAAATGCTGAATTATGATTTCCCATACCTGATGTTTTATCTGGTAATTTTCTTGCTCTTCTCCCTTCCTTGCACCTTTCCTTCCTCCCCAGGTATTGTTGTAGATTTTGTATATTGCCACGTATAAAAGTGCTACCAAACATTTTCCTGCATCTTGTGAGATGGTGTATGAACAAGGTGATACCGGGACGTGGTGCCTGGTGACAAGACCGCTGGCAGCTGTGGCCCTGTCTGAGTTACGGCTCTTGCTGTCCTTGGTTGTGTGGATGGATTTAATATTTGATGGAAGGTTTTAACCCAAGTTTTCTAGTTCTTCTTCTCTGGGGACATAGCAATTGTTTATTTTTAAGAGAAATGAGAATCAATTATATACTGGCTTCAGTCTGCTGTTCAGTACTTTGTAAGCCAGTATCCAGATTTAATATGATTATTAATTAAAACTTTTTGAGATACCAGAACAGTAGTCAGCGATGGCATACTGTGTCTTCTGTGCTGCATCCTAGAAAATGGGACAAATTGGGGAGAGGAAAAAAAGTCAGTAGTTTATCTAAAAGTATTCTGGGTATGTTTGGCTGTGTAATTTCATATTCTGAAGTGCTATCTCATTTGAAGCTGGTAGGGAAAGTTTGTTTGCTTGTAGTGGACAATTAGCTCTTCAGAGCTGGACGGCAACTTACAGCATGTGGAGAGTATATCACTGCAGTTCTGTAAGGTGTGGAGTAAAATTTTTTGTGTTCTTTTTATACCTTGGAGGAAACTACACATCTATTATGGCAATAACTTGTTTTAATCAAGTGATGCTTAAGTTGGCTAACACATACGAGGAAATAATGTCTGTTGATGTAGAGATTTAAATAACTTGCAAGCAAAATCAACGCGGAATGTAAGAATGTAGGTCTTGAAATTGTTGTATGTTTTGCTGTTAAGAGGTTCTGTAAGCTGCTTGTGGAAGCTGCCTCTTTATCCATGTTGCAATGTGAGTACATTCATTGAATTCCAGGTACATTCTTCTCCAGCTTTCCTTCAAAATTCACTTCCAAAAGCCACATGTGCTTCATGCAGGTATTTTAGATATTTAGAAAGTAACTACAGCATTGTTTTTTAGTGTGCTGCTGAAAAATAATGGCTGAAATTACTCAGTTAGTAGACCCCCTACCTATAAATCCCGAATCAAATTGCTTATGTAACCATTGTTTTTGTGTTTTAATTATGTATTTTAAAATTAATCTGTTTTCTTCTTGAAAATTGCTGGGGGAGGGGGAGTAAATCCCTGTTTGTGACCTCCTATATGGCTTCTAGAAGCTGAGACTTCTTGGTCCAATTTTTTATTTTCTTTTTTATACGAGGAAACAAACTTTCAGACTGTTACTGAATGCTGTGTAAGTTACATTTGGTCATACCGATGTAGACCTTCCATGCTGTTTGTTAGGGAGATTATAGCAGGACAAACTGTTTAGCAAGGTCTTTGGACAGCTGTGTCTGTGGCTGGCTTGGGCTTCTCTGAAGCTTATTGCATAGGAATTAGCTCTTCTGTCAGCCAGTTGAAAGGCTTAGTTAAGGATAAGAATGTTCTTAATAAAAAGTAAATTTGTCTGGCAATGCCCTCTCCCAAATAGCTGAAAATAATTGTCTTTGTTATTAGCCTTAGGTGTAAGCTGTTTGTCTTTAGAGATGTGCATTGTTTTGTATCCAGAGATTGTCTAAACTAGTATTTCTGCAATTACTTGTCATGAAAATTATGCTCGTGCATAGCTCTGTAAAAATAATTCCCATCTGCAAAGATAAATACTCTAGGGACAATTAAGTTTGAGTGTGGCTGAAAAAACCTCGAGTCTCCAAGAACTGAAATGAAGATTACTACTGTGTCAGCAACCTTATTTAATACCAAAAGTAATAATATAGTTCACCTAGTGAATAAAATCTCTGGAGAATGGTAAAACTTTTGTTACGGATTAACATAAAATGTGACTTACTCTAAATCAAATATAATTTAGACATGACTAAAGTCTTGGCAGACTTTCTCAAGCAAATTACTGCCCTGGCTGCCCACCCCACTTCTCTGCTCTGGCAGTGTTAATGTGCGGCCAGGGAGGCAGGGCAGGACATGATGTGGCTTGCAGACCATCATATTTAAAAAAAATAATTTAAAAAGTCCACAGATTAAAGTGTTTGAGCTCTGAAGTGGCATTTTTGGGGATGTGGGCACACAGTCTGTTTCAGAGGAAAAAAACTCTTGGGAAGGGGGTGTAGTGGAGATTGAGGGGGGCAGTTGCCTACATTAATTTGCCAGGGTGTATGTGTCAAGGCTTTTAGAGGATATTTCACATATACGATAGCATAGCAAAATACCACAGGCATCTGCAAAAAAACATGAGACAACTTCTAACACATGGGGATTATATTAAAAATTCCAAACTCTGCCTGCCTGTTGTTACTAGCCCCCAGTTCAGTGGGGCTGGCTCTGCCTTGCAGTTTTCTTTTGCAGTATCTTTTCACACTCGAGTGAATTTAGTTACTTTTACCACAGTGGATTTTTTCCTCTCTGGCAAGTGATGGACATCGCTAAGAACTTATTTGTGTGGGTTGCAGGATTAGATGGAGCCTCTGAACTGTGGGCTGGAAGGAGAGTGTAGACTTACTAGTGTCAGTGTATGGAACAGCATCGCTGTCCTCTTACTAAAGCTTACTAAATTTAAGGACAGTCAGGTTTTACCAGCACAACAGATACGAGCAAGCAGTGTTTGCCAAGAGCAGGTAAGAAGATTGTTGCTTGTAGCAGTTTATCTGTGGAATGAAGAGTTGAGTGGTTACGGTGTACTTGGGCAGTTAGTAAACTGCCTACAGAAGGATGGCAGCAGGAGGTTGTAGGACCAGAAGCCCTTTAGACAGAATCACAGTTTTTAGATGATCTTGTCACTGCCAGAGATTCTGAACGTTGGCAGGTGCTTCAGTCTGAGCTTCATCGTTCGGGTAGGTTGGTTCAAGGGTTATAGTATGCCATCAAGGAAATATATTGTTTGTGGGTGTGCCTAAAGTAAATAATGTCTGATGACATCAGCTTTGTAGTGTGCTTTCTCTGCCAGCGTGGGAAGAAATATGTTACTTGGTGAAAATCATGGATATGGCCTTTGACCTTAGGGAAGCCCATATCTATGGAGATACCAACGGTAGGTTGGTCCAGGTGGTTTTTGGCGTTGACAATATATGGACATCATTCTGTTGGCACATTTTAATGGATTAAAATGTATTTTTAATGCTGGCTAGATGAACGCATAGATTTGGTCATACAGTTATGAAATGTTCTTTATGAGCACTGATACACTGTGTAAATACAGGGTTTCTTTGATTAAGAAATATCTCCTTGTGTGTGTAACAAAAAGCAAATAATATTTGTACTTGCCACTGGTTTGTACCTATTCTTTTAGTGCTGCTTGCCAGAACATTGTGTGTGTCGTGCTAGGAGACAGCTGAGTTTTTCATTATGAAAACCAATCTCCTCCTCAAAGGTTGTTGTATGTTGCATATTTATGACTGTTCTTCTGTGCTTTTGCCTCCCCTCCATTATGAATTATGGCGACTTCACCCTTAGAGTGTTTTGGTTGCATTAGACAAACTCAGGAAGTTACAGCCTGTCATCAAGACGCTTGAGCTTCCATGAATTGGTCGTTTCACTCCCTCTCGCAGGTTTTCGGTAGACTGATTTCAATTTTTATAGTTTCGCCCTGATAGCTTCCTTGTGTGAGTCTTGCAGATAGAATTTAGGACTTGGGAATGTGCCTTCATAAAAGATGGCAATACTTTTACCTTCATGATCTCCCATTTTCACAAATCTTAAATGCCCAGGAATGCAAGAGTTTAGCTGGTGTAACTGTAGAGAGCTCAGGTAGCTCAGGTATAGCTTTCTTCTCCAGAAGATTTATTTCGGAGGTTAAAGGGGCTGTTCATAGCGTGCAAGAACTCTCCTGTATTTTTACAGCTGGGTGTTGGAGGCATACTGAGATTAATTCAAAACCGTTTCCATACTAATCTAATGCTTCCTTGTGGCTTTTATTAGAGAAAACCACAATTTTTACATGACTTTTTTTAAAAAAAGCTCAACAAACCTGTCCTTTGGAAGTGCATTTTGGAATTCCTTGAATAGTAGTTTCCTTGTTTCATAAGGGGGATTTACATTTGTGGTGTTGTTGAAAACAACATCAGAGCTTTGCCAGTGTGAATGTGTCCATGCTGTTAATGCAGGATGCAGCTGGAGCCAGCCCCTTGGGATGTGGGGCTGGAGGTGCTGTGCAGGGTGCCAGTGTGGAGGCTCCTCTGTGGAAGCATTCAGGAGGACAGGGTTAGAAGTCAGAAGTGTTTTCTGTCTTACCACTTTGCCTTTGAAGTGACATGGTGCAGTGCTTGCCCTCTTCTGTAATATTCTTAATTTCAGAGACTGTTAGTAAACTCTTGCTAATCACTGGGTTTCTAATAGTGGAAGAAATTTACTGTCCCAGTCTTAAATTGCTGATTATAAATGGGTGACATCCTCTCCAGTATTTATTTTCTTAGTTTCTTCTTTTACTACTTCTGCTGTCTTCTGACTACTGTTTGAGGTGACTTTTTCTTTCCCCCTTAAATGTTACTGGCTAGGGAATTGTGGAGGACCTGTTGTCTAGCTTTAGGCACAAAATGTGGTGTGGTACTTAGCCAAATACTTCTTGTTGAGCTGGTAAATCTTTTTGAATGCGTTTTGGAGCTTATTCACAGCTTCTCGTTATCATAAACAACCGGAAATAACTTGTTAAATTCTCCAGATAGATCTTGGGGCTGATAACTGGGGATGTAGAAATACTCTTTTGTCGTGGTTTAACCCAGCAGGCAGTTAAACACCACGCAGCAGTTTGCTCACTCTCACCCCCACTTCCAGTGGGTTGGGGGAAGAGAATCAGAAAAAACCCTAAAATTCGTGAGTTGAGGTAAAAATAGTTTTGTAAGACAGTGAAGGAAGAGAAAATAATAATGATACAAGAGAATGATGTACAGTATACTTGCTCACCATCCACTGAGTGATGCCCAGCCTTTTCCCAAGCAGTGATTGCCGCTCCCTGGGCTGTGTCTGTCTGCTCCCCACCCCCAGCTTATATACAGAGCATGACATCATGCGGTGTGGCATAGCCCTTTGGCCACTGTGGGTCAGCTGTCCTGGCCGTGCCCCCTCCCAGCTGCTTGCATCCTGCAGGATGCTCTCTGCTAGGGCCCAGGAACCTGAAGAGTCCTTGTCTGAATTGCAAACACTGCTTAGGAACAACTAAAACATAGGTGTAGTATCAACATTATCCTCTTATTAAATCCAAAGCACAGTAGCTGCTGGGAAGAGAATTAACTCTCTTACAGCTGGAAGCAGGACACCTTTCTAGAAGGCATTCATCACATTGTTGGGGCTATCCATGCTGCTGCTGATGGAGGACTGTGCTGCTTTGAAGACGGTATCTTTAGTGCTGGTGTTTGTGACTAATTTTCAGCATTGTCCATCATGCTTAAATGCTGTGGATGCTGCTTAATTATTATTTTTTTAAAAAATACATATGGTTGATGGTTTTTACCTCTCAGGCAAGTCCCTCCCCTCAAAAACAGAGGAAAAAGAAGTGAAGGCTTGCTGTTTGTGGTGTTGGGTCTCGGCAGATAACCTGTATCTGATCCTTTCTTGAGCAGTGGGACTTAGAGCTCATCTTCTGCATTTCAAACCAGTGTTTGAGCCCCCATGTAATTTCCAGTCTAGAAATGGCTTTGTTTTCCGAATCCACTTGTCTTTTCAGTTACTCTTCTCTGAATTGTGGCTGTGAGACCAGCCACACAGGGTTATCAAGAGATAACCCAGAGACAGTATGACTTAGATTTTATTTATTTATAAACGGTCTTCCCAGCCTTCATATATCAGTGGGAAAAGGTCCAGATCTTGAAAGCAGTTTTTTTTCTGGCCTGTTAATCTGCCCTAATGGTTGGACTTCTCCAGCCAGGGAGCTGCCCAGCCTGGGCATCTTTCCTCAATGGATGGAATAACTGGGCTTGTGTGGAAAAGGGATATTTAAAAATATTTATCTCTGCTATCTTCTTTGCAGGGAGAAATCAAAGTAAATGACTCTTAATGTTGGCTGTTCTGTTGGAAGTTAAGATTACTGGTTAAGTCTTTACTCTGAAAGGCTGAACAGCATTTACAAAGCAAAATGGTCCTGTTGTGTGACATAGATATTTTTCTTCACCAGACATACTTGTTCACTGAGAGACTGTGACTCAGGAGCTACAAAACGTGCATTGATCTTGTAGTGTTGCGCTAAGCAAGCCTGATGCTTTTTATTTCATAGTCCTTTTATGGATGTCTTAGGCAGAACCCTTGTTCCTCCTTACCTCATGTCTACGTGCAGTTTTTGGTTTGGGGGACTTCATTTTCCTATCAGTTAGCTTTTAAAAAAAATGTGCCAACTTTTTTTTGAAAGAGTGAGCTGTAGGTAGAACATCTTTTCCTATTGATAGTCACAGGAGAGAAGTAGGTGGATGATGTAGGATGCCGCCTGTGGATTGCTTTTGCATCCTTAAGCTATTTTCTTCCAAACCTTATTGGTTATCCAAAGTAGGCGTGGAGCAGGAAATAATCCTTGTTTCCAGCTGAGTTCCTTGAGAATGTTTCCTCAACACTTGGAAAGAGGGGGATGCACCTTCTCATGCGGCTGCAGCGTGAACTACATCAAATGGTTGGGTTTGCATAATGTGGCAGGAGAAAAGTGGCACAGATTTGGAAACAAGTAACTGGGACGTGGGAAAATAAACTGGCCTCTTTGCTTCTGTGGACCTCCTGTCTGACATGTACAATTAGGTGACTTGTCTTAAGACACTGAAATGCTCTGATGGCTTTGGGAAGGATGAACTGTGGTCACAAGATTGGGGTTGAGGGGATGGATGTGGGCTGAAGGGGGAGTGTGTATAATGAGCCAGGCAATCCGCATGACTAATGCAGCTTTTGCAGAGCAACACGTGTTTGTGTTGTGTTGTTGAGCAGGAAATGTCAGATGTGTGTTTATAAGGTAACTAATCTGTAAACTCTGTGAAGGTCTTTATAGTGAGTCAAAAGAGAAATGCTCTCTGTCAAACTGAGATAAGTCGAGTTTCTGGAAAGCTTGTTCTTACTCTTTAAACAATTTCTCTGCTGTCCTCACCCTCTCTTTGAATTTGAAGTGTTGCCTAGATATGATGGGTACCAAAATGCACAGCATCCTCAGAACACCGTGTCTGCTTGATACTGGGATTTGTTATATCTGAAACTGGCTGCAGTCAGCCTGCTGTGTTTTTCATGCTGAAGTTAGGCAAGTGGAGAACAGTTCAACCTTTTTGTAGCTAAAGAGCATCAATTTCCTCTGCACTAGTGTGATGTTTGTAGGAACATGTATTTACCTGTACGTGAACACTTAACTAAACACCTAGTTATTTGTAATTGCAGTTTGCAAGCTATCCTTCAGTCTGTCCTTGGTGGCTGTATGTAGCCTTTCATTTCCTTTTTGTTTGGTTGGGAGGGGATGGTGTTGTTGGTTTTTGTTGCTTTCTTTTGCAGGAGGAAAGAGGAAACCAAGTATTTCGCCAATTCTGATAACTGCCCCTACCTCTGGCTGTTTATTTGCATTGTGGTTATTTGCTGTTGTTGGGAGACACAGACTCTTTTGGTGGGTTTTGTAGCTCACTGCAGATGCAGCTGTGATGCTGCCCGTGATCTTTTTACTACTCTACTTTAGGCGACAGGAAAGAGAAGCAAGATTTTCTGAAACAAAGCACTTGGTGTTTTTGCCCTTCAGCTTTGCTGGTGTAACTAAGCCAGGAAGGGGTTTGAATTGTGATGAGGTGAGATGTGACAGGAAAAAAAAAAAATTATAAATTGCAGCTTTTCCTTGTATTTACTTTGTGAGTTTGGCAGCACTGGGTTTGTTTCCCTGCTGTAATTATCCTGCCTGCTCTAAGATTAGGGTACCAGTGTGACATGAGTGGAGGGCTCCTAGTGCCCGTACCCCTATACCCTGTACATACGGGCAGTGGCACTTCTGGTAGACCTGGGTTGTGTCCTCAAATAAGACACAAGTGTGTTGGAGGAGGGGAGAAGAATTTTCACATTCATGTTGCAGCGACGCGAGAGACTTTTGCCAGCACGGCTGTCTGTCAGGCTCTGGTTCCCTGTGCTGTGGAGTGACACCATCCCCTGGGAAAACACTATGGATATATGTGTGTGGGGAGGGTTTTAAAGCTTTGTCTCTTTCTGTTTGTGTGAGAGAGGTTGCTATTATGTGTGAAACTAATAAAGCCACAAGCCTTTACTGCTGGGTTTTTTTGTGACTGTCTTTTTAATCGATGTCTCGTCCTCCTTTGCAAGGAATGTGCCAGGGTGGGGAAAATCTGGGGAATTTTATTTGTTTTGGTTTGTGACTCTGGCTACATGATGGACTCTGCTTTCTGTATACTTACTTCTGACTTCCCTATACCTTAAAAAATGGAAAGCATTGAACACATTGCAGGAGCTTCTCTGATAGCTCAGTTATTTCTGAATCCTCTGTGGTTTTTTGCAAGCTGGGCCGATGAGTTTATTACAAAACAAGAATAGAGTGAAGCTCTGAGAGGTTCTGTCTCTTCAGGAGGTGACTTTTCATGGTGATGGTAGCAGGCATTAAACCCTTCAGCTGTAACTACTCATTCTGTTGAAGAAATGTTTGTAAAGCATTATAAATAGTGTTTTCCATGTTTCAAATCTATTTGTTTCACTTTCCTTTCAGCTGTCAACACTTCAGATTGTACTGAAATGCCTTATTCTTTTAAGACATCTCTGTTTCTTACAAAGTACCTCGTCTGTTCTCATTAGTAGCTCCATGACAGTCCCATAGTTAAAAGTGTGAAGTAGGTTCTCAGGGTATTCAGAGGGATAAAAAAAGCCAGCAAACTTCTGTTCTATCTGAAGTGTTTGTAGTAGTGTGCAGGGAGGTTTATTTAAGATTTGTAGCAAGGTTATTCAGTTCTGGCTTGGATCAACAGAGCAGAAATTCTGTGGCAAACTTGAGTTAAATCTATCAGGGTGCATAGCTCATTAAATACATGAATCACCTAATTTAGGGCTTATAAATAACACGACCTATTTCAGTAGAGGGAAATTCCTCTTGTGGACATCTGTGTGTTGAAGATCTGCAGGTGCTGGACACTTGATCAGTTGACAGGAGTTTTGGGTTGGTTTTGCTAAAGCTAGGGATAGTGTACTAATATTAGCACCATAGGTTTAAGAATTACTGAGAAAATAACCCAAGTAATGTATGTGTCTGGACACCTTGCACAGTGTGAAGAACGAGGGAGGATGGAGCATTTATACTCTCATGAAATAAAGGTTGTTTGCAAAGGCAAGTGCTAGTTTGGTTGTTCAGCCTTTAGTGGCTGGGAAATTGCAGCCCCCTGATATGCTGAATTAGCTGGTTTGGTCCCAAGTATACTCTTTAAGTATGACTTTGAATCTGATATTTTGGGATTGACTACAAAATATTGAGCCGTTTTAAAGGTTTCATACAGAAGATCCAGCCAGTCGTGGCTGTGGCTTCTAGGAATTTCATGTTCTTGTGATTTCTTGGGAATCCAAAATTCTGCTGGAATCAGTGGCCTGCTTGTGGCGAAGAGGCCACTGTCAAGCACTGAAAGAAGCTTTTAAATAGAAAGTAGTCTCATAAGGTGACTTTCTGGCTCCTGCTTGCCCAGTACTTCATGCACACAGGCAATTGCTGGTTTCACTTCTTTGCATAGTGTTTTTCTCGGTTCCTGAAGAAGTGAAACAGTGCACAAGTCTTACTGGTTTTCTTCATTAGATCATATTGGGAGGCAGTAAAAGCCTGTGTAAATGAAGATGCTAATTAATAGAAGGCAAAGCCCTACTCCCCCATCCAAAACAGAATATGCAACTCTGATGTGAGAAGTAACGAGACAGAATTGGAAGAAGTTTCCTGTATCTCAGTAATGATTATATGGGGTTGAACACAACTCAGATTATAATTTTTCTCTCTTTAACATCAATCATTTCTTTCCTTTTCTTTGGACCTGTGTGGATTAGTTCTGCTGCATGGCAAAGAGTGATGGAGGGATTTGAAAGGCAAGCTGGGTTCCAGAGTTAAGGGCTGGCACAACTTTTATGTACTGGACACTTGGGTAGTGTTGGTGTGTGGCGTTTTATCCAGCTAGTTGCAAGTCAAAGTATCTGTTAACATTAGAGATGCCAGCAGAACAGCGATTAGAAAAGAGTTAAGTTTACAAGCTTTATTTTGTACTTTGAACTTGTCACCCCCCTCAGGTTTGCTTCCCCCCAGTATTCCTGTCTTGAATTGTGTATGGCGAATGGAAATCCCTTTAAAAATTGCTCACTTAGTCTTGCAAAGTAGACCTATCTGTGAAGCAAGGTCTGGCTTACATTACATTTCAGATAATCAGTGAGGGAAGAGCCGTGGTGGTGTGTCTTTAAAAACTGTATGCTTAATGGGATTAAGCCACGTTCTAATGTTAGTGTTTAAGATGATGTAACTTGAATACTAATTTTTTGTTTTGTTTCTTTTAAGCAAATGGTTATGAGCCTTAGAGTTTCTGAACTGCAAGTACTTCTGGGTTACGCGGGGAGGAACAAGCACGGACGGAAACACGAACTTCTCACAAAAGCACTGCATTTGTTAAAGGCTGGCTGCAGTCCTGCTGTACAAATGAAAATCAAAGAACTCTATAGGCGAAGGTTCCCTCAGAAAATCATGACACCTGCAGACTTATCTATCCCCAGCGTACACTCGAGCTCCATGCCAGCAGCTTTGTCTCCGTCTACCATTCCACAGCTCAGTTACGATGGCCACCCTGCCACGTCACCATTGCTTCCCGTTTCGCTTCTGGGACCTAAACATGAACTGGAACTCCCCCATCTCACATCTGCGCTCCACCCTGTCCACCCTGACATAAAACTTCAGAAATTACCTTTTTATGACTTGCTGGATGAGCTGATAAAACCTACCAGCCTAGGTAAGGTTGCAAATGTTGTGATAATATCTGATTTTTAATTTTTTTTTTAAACAGCAATGGGTGAATTCAGCTGCTAATGCAGTAACTGGTTAAATATTGCATCACACCAGTGTTTAGAGAATTGCTATTTTTGGTAACTTTTGGAACAGATTGTTCTACATGGAAAGGCATCTTACGTAACTCTCATTAGTTGCTTTAGCTGAACCACTAAATATGGTTCAAAGATCCGTTATGTTTAAGGGGTGAGTTTGACAAGAAACAAACTAAACCTTGGAAGAAAGAAAAAACCTGTCTGCCTGCAGTAGTTCTTATAAGCAAATGAAAAAAAAATATCCCCAAATCCATCAAGCTCACAAACTCTTCTCATCTGTGATGGGAAAGAATGCCAGGCTAGATATTTGCTGTGATCCATTGCAGCCTGAATGTCTGAGTTTAGGAAGACTTGAGGTTCTTTTGTGATTGTGGCTACTTTTCTTTAAACTGTCTGCTGTATTAAGGTATAAATCACTTGTGTAGCTGCTGAGAATGATCTGATACTTACAGAGCATTATATAATAATATGTGATTTTTCTGGCTCTAACTCCACATAGCACTTAACAGCTTGGTTAACTTTTTATGCTCATACATACTGCGGGAAGTACAATAGTCCTGTTGATTTTGGGGAGGGCTGCTTGCGTGTTGGAACCTTCTGCTGTCTTGAAAGCCTGGAAAAGATTCACCGTGAGAATAGCTGAGGGGAGGAGATTTGTGAGAGTAAATACAGGGAGATCGTGGGTGAGTGAGGGGGGAAAAGTCGTTTGCAAAAGAGATCCCTTGTAAACAAGAATGAGCAGATACTTTACATTGACAGTCTGAACAGCTACAGGGATGTAGGAGGCCTGATATGGGAGTGGTGATGGTGGCCTGCAGCTTTCTGAAGTATGGTGCACAGTTGCTTGCGTATTTTCTAACTGTTATAACTGAGACATTGAGGAAAAACCAGATAGCTTTTGATAATCTTCCTGTTCAGGTATTCTTTTAAGAGGTATACTGTATCAATGTAGCTTTAATCTAAAACATAATTGGTTAATAAGCATTCCAGGCAGTGCTGGATATGGGATAATGAAGTACTCTGTATGCGTCTCCATCACTTCTATGTTATAAATACTTAAAAAATAATGCTATAATTTCAATAAGACATTCCAGTGCAGGGATGATGGTATGCATTTATTCCTGAATGGGGTAAGAACACTGCTGTCAGCTCCACGTCTGACAAACTAGCCCCAGATGAAGAGATCATAATTCACGCTCTGTCATGTCTTGCTGCTCGAGGGGCTTATATACAATAGGATGTTTTTCCCCTCTTTATGGACTGTTGAGTGTGAGGGTAAGAAAATGGCAGTGGATGAAATTCCAACCAGATACCTTTTTAAGCAATCTCTGTCTTTTCAGTTCACTTCAGGGTACGTTTGGGGGTTTTGTTTTGCACATGCATCCTATGACATCTTTCTGTTTGTCTGAAGCAAGAATATTTAAAGCTTTTTTTCTTGTGCTTTTGGGGGAAGAGAGAACTTCAGTGTCCATGCATTTGAGAAATAGCCAGTTGTTTCTTTTTGTAGTGGGAAGTAATGTTGGTACAGATTGTAAAGTTGCTAACTATAAATGTCATTAAAGGTATTTTAGGGTAATAAATATGCAGATGTTAATGAAAAAAAAACCTGTTGAATTAATAACCAGTGATACGCAGCTTTATACACTTTCAAAGCAACTTGGAGCAATTGTGCATACAGCTTAACTGACTTGTATTAATTTTCTCCATTTATACAGTTACTGATAGTTAACTAAAGCCAGCCTGAAGTGATTTGTCGAATATTTGCCCCAAATGGTTTTGGCATCTTCTCACTGCTGCAAACAATGTGGGTTTCCTCAAATGTCAAATTTCTAGGTTCCCTGGCTTTGTTTTCAAGTGGCAGATGCGTATTGCAAACACTCAGAACTTCTCCTTGGCATTTGGCCAGTGTTTCAGCATCTCCTGCTTGCTTTTTCTCATCAGATTCCTCAGGGGGTAGGGATAAGAAACTTTTGAATTTACTCTGTTTCCCTCCACCACAAGAACAAACTGATGACCTGATGTGGGGTTTTGAGTAATTATCTCCCTGCTTAAAATGGAACCTGCTGGAATAGGAAATAAAAAGTGCATGTGACAGAGGAAGAGTGCGATCTCTGCTGATCTGAGGACCTTTAGATTCTTCTGAAATGATAGTTGTTATGTAAAAATTGGGCAAAACACATCTTTGGATGTGATTCTCCTTGGTCTGTTTCCAAGACAAGGTGGAATTGCTTGCAAGATTTGCAGTAGTAGTCTTCTGTCCCATCAAGACATGATTATTAATTTGAAAAACAACAATTTAATAGAGCCTCAGGGAAGGGAGCTGCACAGCAGGGCACTTGAACATGCATTCTGTACCCAGATATTTCATGTAGGTGGGTAGTACATAAGCTAATGTGAATAACAGATAAGGAAATTTAATTTGATTATTTGTAATGTGAAGAACAAAAGGAGGAAATGGATGTTACCTTCTTACACTTGCTTCCTCAAAATGAAGCTCTGAACCATGATTCAAATCCACGTACAGACTGCTTGCGGGGCTGGATTCATGGCAAGGGGGAAGTGCAGTGATTTATCCATCCGTACCTTCTCCCCAACAGCTGTTGAGGACCTTTACTTGAGCACTGCTAGATGAAACGTGTGTGACAAGCTAAGGTTAGAAGGCTGCTGGCTAACCTTTTTTTGTTTTTAAACTTTCTGTTGCTTACAGCAGCCCATACAACTCATAGCAGCGAGTAAGATGCTTGCAGAAGAGCAGACTTGCCTAGCTAGTTGAACTCATAAACTCAGCCTGTGCTACCTCAGCCTGCTCTTGTTCAAAGAACTGAAAATAGCAGCTTGGCCCCGCTGATGGTGGGACTCTTCTGCTGTTACTCCGCTGCAATAGTGGAGGCTCTTGCTTCCTTCCAAGTGTCTCAAGTATGTGACTCGTGTGTAGCTCGTTCATAGTTATGCTGTCTGTGCTATGAGCATTTTCTTTACTCCCAAGATGACTGTCAGTGGGCTTGTTTATCTGAGAGGAAGAGATATCTGTCCCATGTTCAGTGGAGCTGTCGAATTTAATGTGTATTTTATTAGTCATCCTCACTGCAGAATTGAGAAAGCATCTATATCGGATGGTTTTGTGTACAAGCCAACTCAGGATGCTCGGTATTCTGAAAATACATGTCGGTGGATGGATCTGTACATTGAGCTCTTGCAGTGCTGATGAGAATCAGAGAATGCTTTGGGTTGGAAGGGACCTGAAAGATCATCTTGTTCTATTCCCCTGCCATGGACAGGGACACCCTCACTACAGGGTGCCCAAAAGCCCCATCCAACCTGGCCTTGAACCATGCCAGGGATCCAGGGGCTCCCACAGCCTCTCTGGGCACCCTGCCTCACTGCCCTCAGATTAAAGAATTTCTTCCTAACATCTAACCTAACTCTGCGCTCTGTCAGCTTGAAGCCATCACCCTTGTTTTGTCCCTGCTCTCCCTGGTGACCAGCCCCTCCCCCACTTTCCTCTTGGAGTTGAAGCATCAGTACACTGCAATTGGGTGTCCCAGGGCCTTCTCTTCTCCAAGCTGAACCAGCCCAACTCTCTCAGTCTGTCTTCATAAGAGAGGTGCTCCAGCCCCTTGATCATCTTTGTGGAAGTCTGAGCTCTCTGCCCCATGGTTAACCATGATTTAATGTGATTGTATGGCTGGGTTGTTGGGGGTTTTTTTGAGGAAAAGCTAGCCAGTTTGGGCTTGATGGAATGTATGAAAGCTGTCTTATTATCGTGACTTTGCTGTTTTTCAAATGGGAACTCCTTTAAATAGGAGAATTTTGTTAGCTTCTCAAGAGAAGCTGTGGCTTCCACTTAATTTTTCCCTCTTTTCAGCCTGGTACTCAGACACTGCTAATTGGTTGTGTTCTAAGCATGGAGCCAATTTTCTAAAAGTAACTTTTAAGACACAGGTAAGATCTCTTGTGTGGTGAAATGTATTTATATGAGTAAGGACTACCAAAATTCTGTCAGATTATTGTGGAAGTGACATCAAGGGACATTAGTTAAACAAGATCTTAAAATGATGATAATTGCTTTAGCTGTGTGGTTGTTGCAAAAAACCATTTTAACTGGGTGATGTGTCTTTACTTATTTGTAAGGAGAAATTAACCATTTTCTTTTCAATTTAAAGGATTAAAGAGGCTGTGTGCTATGCTGCTCTTTTAAAAGCTGTCCAAATGGCATATGGATGTTCCCCCTACAATTTATTTACTGCACTTCATGTTTAAGCAATGTGGAATGCAAGGTTGAAAGTCAGAGCTGAGCTATGGAAATCTAAATTTTTTTACCTGCAGGTCTTGCCTTCTGGGAAGAAGACAACAAACATCAGGCTTTTTGGAGAATCTAAGTACCACTTACACAGAGCCTTGGATGTTGCCTGCCAAACTCCAGATACAGGCTCCATTAGGGGAAAGGAGCTTCTCTTGATTTGCTTAGGTCTTAGTTTAATTTCTTAATCTGCAGGCTCTAATAACAGGACTTCTCCAATAAGCAAAATTTCACCCCTGGTACTTGTCCTCAAGAATTATGTGCTTACAGACTAGTGTTTGTGCTTCTGATTTGCATTTACCTTGAAATTCTCTTTTTGACTGAGATTGATCACAGTTACTTGGACATGCTGTGCTCTTGAAGATGGATCTTGCAACTGATCTGACTAAAACCTTTACAGTCACTGTAGTTCAAGGTACAAGAATTAAACAATTAAACAGTTCAGTGGACTTAGAAATCTAGGTTGGAAACATAAAAGTTTTGTTTATTTCTCCCATTCATTTATCAAGCTGATCTGTTGCTCTGTGCAATCAGTATCGTCGTTTATGTGAAAGTCACACTTTTACTGTCTTATGTTTGTTATTTTTTTTTAAACTGTACTTTGTGGGAGGAAGTTTGACAAAACACTGTATTCTCAGCTCAGGCTTGAGCCTTCTGACTTCCGGCTCTGCAAGAATTATTCTACAAGAACAAGCTGCAACGTTAGTGTGTACTCTTCTTCATGTGTGTAGCTGGTTATAATGTGCTTAAATTTGTGGGGGTTTTTTGTCTGCAACTTGTATTTGCATGTGGTATGCCTCAAGTTCATGTGTAGAGAATCTTCACAGTCTAGAGTCTATTTCTTTTAAGTATTGAGAGCTTTAACCAAGAGCTTTTTAGCTCTTGTGCAGCAGGAAAAGGAGTCTGTTACTGCTGCGCACTTTAGCTCGATTGCTCAATCTCTTCATGCATAGAACTGAGATCACCCAAATGCCAGGACCTTATGGGATGTGGATGTTTTCCGACACTGCTGCTCTGATCTCAATGGATCTAGGAAGCAAATTGCTCCCCAAGATGAAATGGGGACATCTTTTTGCTAATTGATAATTTGGTAAAGAGTTGGGCTCAATGATCCTTGTGGATGCCTTCCAACTCAGGGTATTCTGTGATTTGAATTAAAGCTTTTAGTAGAAGGAATTACAGCAAACCACGTGGTTGACTCAAAGCATGTGAGTAATCCATTAACAATCAGTGAACCAACCTAAGCTTGGAGTGGTGTCCCTTTTAAGCATTTGGAGAGCTTGAGCCCTAGAAGCACTGCTCGTGTATCATGAAGGAGGAAGCCATGCTCTTGCAATATGCATTTTTTAAAATTCCCTCTTGCAACCAAGGTAGTGAGATCACTTAGAAGTTGATGGATAGACTGCTGGGACCTTGAAGTCTTCAGTGAGTTGGAATCTTCCAGAGAGACTTCAATCTCCTGTTAGGATGGCTTTTAGAAAAAGGTGATGTGGGTTGTGCTGATATCCCGATGGAGAGCTCGCTAGGGACTCTGATACCTAATAATGAACTTTAAAATGAATTTTTTACCTTTCCGGTTAGCTTTATGAAACTTTCTACTTTCTTTTTGAGAGCAAAAATCTGCTAGAAGCAGGACATCCATGTAGGGATGTGGCAGTGCTAGCTTTTTAGCACCGCTCTTTTGAGTTGTTTGACTGCTGTTGGCGCTCTTAAAAACAGAAACTGAAGTACTCAAGCCTAAATGGAAGCAGTTGAGCTCTGGAGCATATATTTAGTTGTCTAAAGAAATAAAGTGACTTGAGTCCGGAGGATCCTGTGATGGTCCGTCCCTCTGGTAGAATGATGGTAGATGTGCAGTGGAGATCTGTGGGCTCAGGAGTGGCAGCAGCAAGAGAGCTGGGGCAGTTGTGTAGTTACCCACAGAGCTGGGTTGGGAGGGCAGAGTTCTGGCATTGGAGGTTGGCATGAAATCATCCCTTAATACTGTAGGTTTTCAGAAATCCTCAGGGCTCAGAAATGCTCTAATACACAACTGATTAACAGAATAATCAAACATAAGTTTCTGTACAATTGCACAGTCTCCAGCTGATCTGTTTATGCAACATATCATAGAGAGCTATATGTAATATTTGTGAATTAATTGTGGCCCTTGGAGTATTTCCAGGTTATTTTCGTGTATATATATATATATATATATATATGAAAGCTTAAGTTGAGCAGAACCTAAAAATGATCTCAAGTGATAAATGCAGCAGACTGATCAGAACTGGGTTTTAAGCTGAAGAATGTGGCACTGTCACCTCCCAGTAACGTAGTGTCTGTGCGGGTGTTAGTGCAGTTGTAGCCCGTGGAAGTGGGTTAAGAGAGGTCAGTGCTGTCAGGGAAAGAATGATTGTGTGTTTACTAAAATGCTTCCCTCAGAGTAGTTCTGAAATGTTTTTGAAATGTTGAGGTTATGCAACATCCATTGTGATAAGTGACTGAAATGAAGTCAAATGGCCAAGATGTCACAGCCAGCGATAACAAAAGGGAAAGGACAGCCTGATGCTGAACGTGGCTGAGCTCCTGAAGCCCACACCTTGTGCAGGACGCACCGTGCTTCTGCACAGCCCTCAGCCCTGCCCTTGGATGTCTGGTTGGGGCATAGGGACCGGGTTTGGTCCCCCCACCTTCTTGGGGACAACGTGACTATCCGAGAAGGAGTCTGTCTGGGACAGAGCTGGTATTGCACCTAGGAATGCATTTAATGGGTAGCAGGAAGGAAAGGGTATGATGGGTAGTCATTTAAAAGGTACCTCCAGAAGATGGCAGGAGCTTGGTGCTAAGAGGCTGTGGTTAGTGAAAGGAAGCATTTGTGTATCAACACTTGTGTTACCAAGGAACTCCATAAATCTTGGTGGTTTTAACAAGACTGGTGTTGCATCGTGAGATGTTGCAGACCCCCCATTAAGGTATCTCCGCTCATCTCTATGTAGCTGCTTGGTTTCTGCTTATATACATGAGATGTACTGTACACAGACATTGGATCTCACCTCAAAAGCATTTGTATAAATGAACCCGGTTTAGGATTGATACAAGAGGTTTTGGAGAAACTAAGTTGTACAGAGCTGTGTATATCCAGTGTTATGTTACAGATTTCCTGGCTTCTGCTGCAATTGAACGTAATTCAAAGCCTGGCTGAATTTTACCTTTTTAAAAGGTAAACATTTTCTGTGCCTTAATCTAAATGCAGTAATTTTGGTCTAGCTGGGAGCAGTGTATTAAATTTTCAGCAGTGATATCGCAAAGAGGATTGAACATAAATTGCTACAATGCCTTCTGTTGTTTGAAAGAAAAAGCAAAATGCCTGTGCTGCAGCAAAATGAGATATCTTACCTATCTGGGGAAGAGAAGAATTATTTATGTGTGGGGTTGACAGCTTCTACGCTGTTTAGGTTTTCCTGGCTAATATTTTGACAAATATAACTGATCAAAATTATATATTTTATTAGGTTAGTGAATGACCAGTTAGAGATCTCCTGTTTATCTTACAGCATTTAGCAAAAGGATGCTATAGTCCTGATACTCTTACTTAACAGAACTATTTTTGCCTTTGGAAATAAATATGCTATTATTGGAAATTGTTGGTAGTAGGCCACTTCAATGGTAGCTTTTCTCAAGGCCTGAACTTAGGTAATTACTGCAGTGTGAAGTGCAAGTTTAATTTTAGTCCCAGTATCTTTCTGTAATAGAAGGTAATATATACCCCTCACTACTTAATAAGCTGGACTTGGTGATGATAGGTAGGAAAGATTAACCTGAGTATATTGGCAGTATGATGGTCAGCTGCAGTTACATTAGGAAGCATCACCACCTCCACAATGTGCTAGTGCAAGATTCATTAAAGATTTTAAGGTCTCTGTTCTTGAATGGAAATTTAGAGATGGGCTTTTTCTCAAGACAGCAAGAGGTATTTTACTGCAGAAAGATTGTGTGGCTATTTTTAGCTGTGGGTACTGGTGAGGTGGAACAGAATATTTTTAGAGCTGTAGAAAATGCAGCCACTCAAGCTGGGTTCTTTTTTTCACTCTAGCACTATAGGGTTTTCCAAAATAAAGACCAAAATTGGTAGAAAATGTTGTTTATATATCATTATGACTACTTATATACTTAATATATTAATTGTCTCCATGTATACACATATTTGTATGTATACAGTCATATAGAATTTGAAGTGGTTTGGCCCCATGAATGATACTGTCAGGTATTAAAATAGTTTTTGCTTGAATTTGAAAACTCATTACTCACCTGAAATGTTTTAACAAAATACAGAACCAGCAAGGCATAATTGGGTCGTTCTCAATTAATACATACCACTCCCATATGCTGTTTGGATCATTACTTGAATGAGATAAGCATGAGATAATTAAAAAAGCTGTGGTGATAGTGAACTGAGAAAAAAAGAATAGTTTTGAAGAAGAAACTCTGCTCTGGAATGTTTTTGCAACACTTTAGGCATTTTAGGGTGTATTGTACTAATACTGGGGACCTGCAGAGCTAATGGACCTGAGCTTGTGCTGGTTCTTTGTACGTGTATGTAGATGTTTACAAGAAAATGTGGATTTTGTTCCTTGCCTTTCCTGGATTGAAGCTGGGTGAATGAAGGAATAGTAAATACTCCCCTCTACCCTCCCACCTTCAGCACCCCCACAAAAATGGTGAGATTCTGGTAAGATGAGAAGTGGATTTTATATGGCTTGTCTGAAACTGTCCTTGTGGACACCTGTTTAATTACCTAAGTCTGCTTGAAAAGCTTTTTGCTACACTTTCAAAACCTGCCCTTTCAGATTTCTGAAATATTCAGGAAATTTATTTTGTTATTACTGTGACTTTGTTCTTTATATGTAAATTTAAGGTATAAAAGTCCATTAAACATTTCTTCAGCTTGAAAAGGAGATGTGGCCTATAAACCACTCTTGACTAATTCTCCAAGTCCTGTACTGTTCAGAGAGCGCTACAGAAAAGGTTAGAGAATTTAGTAATTCATTTTTATGAAAAAACCCACCCAAAAAACCATTCCTGGTGGTTTTTTCAAGAATGTTCATATTAGTTGTGTTGTCCTGGCTGGGTTCCAGCTTTATTAGATTATAAATTCTATTTTAATCCACTTGGTTTTCAATTGTAGATCTATTTTTTGCCTTTCTTTTGTTAAATAATTATAGTTGTTTGCAGGGCATGGTTGCATGTTTCTAGCCTTCAAAATTATTTTCTCTTATAAAACTGTCTATTTGCATATTTCTGGTTTTAATCATACTCCAGAACTTTAAAAGTAAATTATGTGCTTGACTTGCCAGGATCTGTTTGGTGTTCCTAAACACAGCAGATACACCAGATGAGTTAATAGAAATCTGTTAGCTTTTCTACAGCATCTCTTCTTGAGAAATCCAAGGTCCTTAGAATTAGAGGACTTTGTATAGTCATAGATAAGCATAGAAGCTTATTATTTAATAGCACATCTACTAAATTATCTCTTAGTGTTCATTGAAATTTTAATGCATCGTTTGTAGGCTAAGTAAGCCTAGAAATAATAGATAGGGATACTGAAAGATTGTGTGAAAACACATGGGAGAAGATCAGAGGAAACCACAAGGAAAAGTTTCATTTCCCTTCCAGAGGAAGCTTTTGGTTTTGTTTGCTGCTTCCCCTTTCTCCATAGGCAAAACCCCAGAGGCACAAACAAGGTCCTCCTCTTGTGTCCCCTGTCCCCTCCCTGGACAAGCATCCCCCCCCCCCCCCAGCTTTAGATTACAGTAGCATATCAGGCAGTTGGTGTTCAGCTATAGTAAGAGTCTTTGTGAAGCAGTTGCCTTTTCCTTGCCATATTTAGCTGACTTCTGCTTGAAGTTCCATCCCATGATTGTGCCTCTGGAGGGTATATATTGCCCTACCTTCCTATCGGCGTTACAGCGTGGGGAGCCAGGTTCCCTGCAGTGCTGCAGGGTGGGAGGTTGTCCCGCTGCCTTGGTGCTAGAGGAGCAATTTCAGAATCTTAACTGAAAGCTTGAAAAATAGAACTAGAGTTTTACCCACCACAGCCCTTATGCATTCAGTGTTGTTCCTGGCCTCTTTCACCAGTCATTCTGTGTCTGGGTTAAACTGATTGTCTTTCTTCTTTGCATAGTTTGTTCTTGCCATGTTCTTAATAGTGTGCTGAATGTAAAGGTTCAAATGATGTCTTTATAATTTGCTGAGATGTGCCTGTTCCTGAAGGTCAGACATGCTTATGGTAGCATGCACTGAATGAGGTAATTGTTATTTAAATTTGCTCTTTTTCTGGTCGGTGGGTCTGTGCCCATGGGGCAGAACTGTATCCTGATAATAGTCAAGTGCCTGACTGCAGCTGTCTCTTAGTTTAGAGTACCCTAGCTTCTTGTCCGTCTTCCTCTGTCTGCTCTGCTCAATCTGTCAAGAGTTTTGAAGCCTTTTGCTGGGCTTTTGGATCATCTTTGCTTAATTAACAAGTTGCGTCTTCCTTCTTTGCAGTTTGGCTGTGCTCCCGTGGCAATCACAATAATTGCTTGTACACAAATGCAATGTATTGAAAACATGGCCTGGAGATAGAGATATATATATATATATTTAAAAAAATGCTGTTTTACAGCTAAGGGAAGATCAAGCAGCATGTGATAGAGCACATCTCCAATCACAGGGGACCATTGATCCGTCAGCTCATGGGCTTTTGCTTGCAGTCATTAAGGCAAGTGCCTATGAAGTTATTAGCCAGCACAAGCAGAAATGTTGGAGCATTTTTGTTCTTTGTCTAAACTGACAGCATTAAACCCAACCAACCAGCTTCCCCTCAACTCCAAAGCCTTTTTCCTCACTGTTTCATTTTCTATGGATTCTAGTTAAGAGAAAATTAGTTAACTGCAACATGTATCATGCAGGTACTGGTAATGTTTGTGGTTCTGTGGTATCTTAAGGGTTATGAGTTGGAAGTAGCTATTTCTGTGGCAAAAAACTTGATTGAACCAGAGGTTATTTACTGGCTGGGCCTGTAGTTGGTGGAGAAAACGGAAGTGATGAAAGCTCCTGTGTCAGCACTGAAGAATGTACTTTTTAATTTTCTGCCACTTTAATGTATAATCCTTTAATTTGGCCATTGCAAGAGCATGAAGAAACTGAATGTAGGAGTTAGACAACCCACTTTTAAAGGTTTATATATCAGTGCATATCAAAACTAAGTCCTGCATTGCTGTTTAGCCAGAGGTCATTTTGCTCCTTTCTTTCTCACACCTGCCCAAAATCCCCACTACCTGCTCGATTCTTTAAACTGGGGATGCTGCAAAACCAACACGAGCAAAAAGATGAGCGGTTGCAAGGCAAAAGGATTGCTTGGGAAACTTGGATTTAGACTTTTCCTTTTGGTAACTGCTGCTTCACTTCTTTGGTTAATTAAGTTTTAAATGAAGGAAACATTAGTTAAACATTCAGCAGTCTTGTCCTTTAATTGAAGGCATTGGAGTTCACAAAAGTCCTTCCAGAACTTCTCTGATAAAGCCGACACTGACAGTTGCTGGGGTACAGCAAAAAATACACGGCAGGAAATCAAACCAGTGGAATAATGGAAAAATACTCAATACACCCACCTCCTCCCTACCCCACACCCCCAAATTACTTCAGTCCTCTGGTGTGCAGTATGTTAGCTTTGCTAATTCATCTTTTGTTGGTAACTATTTAATTCTGATCTTTTCATTTACAACTATATATAGGTATAAAATTACATTGAAAACAGAGTATCAGAACAATTTGCATTGTTAATGGTATACATTGTGTTTGTATTTCCTGCACATTCTTATGGTCTGAAAACATGACTGGCTGTCACCTGCAGCCCTGTGAGTTTCTCACTTAAAGAAGTGTAATTGATAATGTATTAAAACAAAAATAGATGCTGGGTACTGTAGGCAGGAGCATCTGACTCAACATTAACTTGAGGCTGCAGTGCTGTACCCTGGCCCACGTGGGGCTTTTGGATGTTAGAGTAGAACTTAATATTGGGTGGGAAAAAGAAGGAAGGAAGGAAGAAAGAAATGCACATAAAAATATAAAAATCTATAATATAACTTTAAAGCTTTTAAAAAGTTTTACTGTTTCTGGTGTTCTGTTCAGTATGTGTTTCCTGTTCTTGCTCATCTGTAGCTTTAGAGCAGCTGAGAGTGAGCTGCGTGTGGTTGTTGCATATCATGTAATAAAAGGTACAGATCTTGTCTCATTGTCATACAAGGAAGATATAAATGTAATTTGGTGAGATTGCCGCTGTTAATATTTATACTAAGTCAATGTCTATTCTATTGTTGGTTTCAGCCTACCACATGCTGTTTTTAACAAAATATCTGAAGTATCACCCTGAAGTATTCACTCATCTGTCACTCAAGGATGAGTCAGGAAATGTATTATAGTAAAACAAAAAATGATAAATTTATCGAGTGTTTAATACACAATATAGTTATTCATAACTCTATGAAATTATTAAGAACAATGGAACTGAATGGCAAGCTGCTTACAGCTTCCACTTCAGTACACGTGTTGATGAGCACGTTGAGCAGTTCTCTGGGGAGATGCTTCTTTTTTTATAAATTTTATTTTATTTTTTTCAAAAGCCATTTTCATTGCCATTGTCTATGGTTTTGGTACTGCAGCAGAGCCTGTCGCCCTGCTGAAGAGCTGGTTTAGACAGAAGCACTATTTTGCAGTTGTTTAATGTTTCTTTGATTTTTCCAGCAGGTACATTAATTCTTAAGTAGTGTTTGTTTTGCTACAAAGTGCTGCAGCACAGGCTTAAAGAAACTTTAAAGCCAGATCTCATACTTGTGTGTCTCATGAGTTGTTTGCATATTATTTATCTGGTGCGTTTAACTCCATAAAAATATCTTACTGAAACATGAGAAGCTGCATGTGTTGTACTTCTCAGTCCCTCTGTATCCTTTTACAGGCTAATCCATGATCTTCTGCCTTAAAGGAAATAAAAAAGTGATTGATGAGAATTCCTAAGAATTTTTTAATTTAATATCAAAGAACATTTAGTGTTAAGTTACCATGACTGATAAAACCTTAAGCTGATTTGTCTCAGCCTTGCTGTTATCTGTTTCACTTTGTAATGCCTACTTTATACGCACATAAAGTTTGTTTATTATTTTTTTATTTACAGGAGGGTTTAAATGGCAACTTTCTTGTTGGCTCTGAAATTGTTTACAGAAACAGACATGTCATACTACTGGGTTTGCTATAAAAATGTGTGTGTATGTATATGTAGAAACTTTAATGAAAGAAGATCCTTCTGTTAATTAGTCTCTGCTGTTTTTAAAGTGATGATCTCTTGTTTTCTTCTAGCATCAGATAATAGTCAGCGATTTCGAGAAACCTGCTTTGCATTTGCACTGACGCCACAACAAGTGCAGCAAATCAGCAGTTCAATGTGAGTGAGTTTGATCAGTATTTAAATAAAAATAAATTAAAAAGAGGAACCAGCTTACCAAATTATTCGAGATGTGATCTTAAAGAACACAGATGTCTGTGTAGTACCTCAGAGGATACTCATCTGGGGAATTCTTTTCCCCTTTGTATGTAAGCTGATGGAGAAGAAAAGGGTGAGGAAGAGAGGATTGAATACCACCACTATCCAGTGAGTATTGGACCGTTTCTGTTGTACTAAGTGCTGTACAAATACAGGCTCCTTCCTGCAGCCCTTTCTCCCCATCAGTCAGCTCCTTTGTCATGTTCAAGTTCTGTGTTTATTCACAGTGAAGATGGCATTTTATAGTGATCCATCAGAATTTTCTTTATAGTATACAAACCCAAAAAGTCAGTGGTAAAAATCACATGAGAATGTAACTGATTTATTTACTTTGAAAAATAAGTAGTGTGTCTGGAGAGTGGTGGTTGGACTGAGCAGAGGAAGGCAGGCATGGTATATGCTGTGTGTTCTGGAATACATACATTGAACTTACAGCAAACTGAGAAAATATTGATGAACCTGCTGTATAAACAGTATGTCTTAACCTGTGTTCTGATGTTTCTAGGGATATTTCTGGGACCAAATGTGACTTCACAGTACAGGTCCAGCTAAGGTATGTATCCATATTGCCTGTTCTTGAGGTGGCTGTTTTTTAAAATACATCATATATATGGTGCCCAACAGGTCTGGCTTTTCCTTATAGAGAAGAGTCTGATACTGTTGTTCTCTTGAGAAAAGCCTGCTGTTGGCTGCTTGGAAAAGCTCTTCAACGTGAGGGTGGTAGATCACTGGCACAGGTTGCCCAGAGAGGTGGAGGAGGCCCCATCCCTGGAGATATTCAAGATTGGGCTTGATGAGGCTCTGAGCAATCTGATCTAGCAAAGATGTCCCTGCTCACTGCAGGGGGTGGGACTAGATGGCCTTTAAAGGTCCCTTCCAACCCAACACATCCTTTTGATTCTAAAAGGACAGACTTAACTACTTGTCCTTGTTGTGTGCAGCTTTCCTGAAGCTGCTGATAGTCTGGTACCTGGTGTGTCAGAACACCACGTGTACTTAACTGTAGCCAGCTGACTTTCTTCGATTTGTTATTTGAGATTGTGTGTATGTTCCTTTTGTTAACTCCACATCTGTCAGATTCCTCTGACCTGGGCCTGCAAAACCTGCATGCAGGAAGGGACACCTAGCAGAGGTGTCCACCAATATTTCTTGGGTACAGCAACCCAAAGTCTACTTTTCTTTGGGTAATGGGAGGCAAGACCTTGGGAATCACCAGGTTGGATCTTAACCTGTTGGTTATTGTAGAGGTTTTGACAAAAGTATAGTAAGGTGATTAAATTCTCTGTATCCCTGTAATTCTGTGGAGGGCTGGGAGCAGAACTTCAGAGCTTGCTCCTGTCAAAACTGAGTCTTCCCTCCCATCCCTCAGACGTGTCTGCATGGTGAGCTGTTAACTCACCCATCATAAAGTGATTGCCTTTGAATCTTGCTGGCTAGGATGCCTAGCCTTGCTTGCTAGGATGCCTTCTGCTGGTTGATGAGTAGGTCAAATGCATAAAGTGATGGGGAGAGCATGAGGGAAAATAGGGTCAGAGGTAGCTCCAGAGCACGACTTCTCTCAAAAGGGATGGTACATTTGGGTGGATGGGGCAGGTCCTTTGGAAGAAAGCCAGTCAAGAGGTTCTTTTTGGTCCTCTGAATGCCTTTTATCCATGATCTTGGCCTACACACATTTCAGAGGACAAGGAAGGGTGTGCCTTATTTTGGTTCCAGCATCAAATAAGCCCCTCTGAACTTTAGTAAATAAATAAAACTGTCTGAAGTAAGACATAGGCATGAGGATAGTGTTTGATGCTGTGGCTAAACAGCTGCCAGGTTTGTTGCAGTTGGAGGAGGGACAGTTGAAGAGACTTTGTATTTTGTCCTGTATCAAGAGGTGATAGGAAGGAAATTCAGATGATCCAGTTTTTGTAACAGGAACCTGCATATCTGAATGAGTCAGAGTCAGCCTGAGCAGTTCAAGAAATCTAAGGAGGAATCTACATCCATCTTGATCTAAACCTGTGATTTTGGGGGTCTTTCCCGTTTAAAGATCTGTAGAGCTAATTAGAGGATTGTATTTAACGAGATTTGTTACACTTTGGTAACTCGGTGGAGAAACAAAAAATCCTTCTAGGAAGAGGTGATCTTTCAATCACTTGAGAAGTGAAAGGTGATGGAAGCTTTTTGCTTTTAGGTTTTGTTTGTCAGAAACCAGTTGTCCACAAGAAGATCACTTCCCACCCAATCTGTGTGTGAAAGTAAACGGGAAACCATGCAGCCTTCCAGTAAGTAACATGGTATTTTGATATACATAATTGGATAGTGTTATTAGGAACTGTCTGTCAGAAATTAGCTTGAGAATTTATTCTAACCTTTGTTTTCACATTTTGGAGCATTTGAATGAAGATGGATAGAGGAATGGAAAAGATAGTTAAGTAAATTGTTTCTCAGGAGGTGAGCCAGTAGATCCAGAAGATTGATTTTCTAAAAACATAACAGTAATTTTTTATGTTTAACAAACATCCAGTGAGTCTGGCTGAAATTGGACTCTGTTTTGGAGGCTGACTGTGCAGGGTATAGACCATCGCTGACTGAGAGGACTGAAGAGAGAAGGGCTGACTTTGGGTCCTGGGGCAGCACTCAGGATGAGACAGGGTGGCATTAGCCAGGTGGTGCTCAGAAAGGAGAGATGGCAAAGGGGTTTCTTGGTATTTCGTGGGCAGGGTTGGGATGTGGGAAGTGTGAGGCTCTGCCTGAGAAGAAAGGGCTTGCAAAACACCCGATACTTTGTCTGATACATATAGATCAAATTGAAGAAGGAGCCTGGTTCAGGTGAGACACCTGAGGGTTGCAGTGGGAGCAGAAGGCGGCAAAAGCAGCATTTATTCTTCTTTTATTTTTTTGCTGAGAGAAAAAAATACCTTGATTTCTAGGGCTATCTTCCACCAACCAAAAATGGTGTTGAACCAAAGCGACCTAGCCGACCAATCAACATTACCTCACTCGTCAGATTATCCACGACGGTACCAAACACAATCGTTGTTTCGTGGACTGCAGAAATTGGAAGAGTAAGTAACTTCGGTGCATAATGCTGTCTGAAGCTTATTAGTTTCTGCTTTGGCATCTGTTCGAAAGATAAGCAAGTATAATTGTGCAGAAAATACTTCATGGTTTAGCAGTAGACTGTTCTTTCTTTTGATTGTATTGCTTTATGCTGGGCAGATGTGACATGCTCCCTTAGATCAGTAGCCCTCAAATTTTTTGGTTTGATCTCTCCCTCTTCACCCCCAACCCACCCATCTCCGTGCCTCATTGGGGACCCAGATAAAGAAGATCAAGACATCCTATAAAACTTTCTGTTTGTTTGCCTTAACTTCAGCCTTCAAGCTCTTCCTGATTTTAGGGATGTGACAAACCTTCTCTTTTTGGCTTCAACTTGTGACGTGACATCAAGTACAGAGTGATCTTTTATAACCATAAACACAAAGCATCACAACTCAGCAGGGCCCAGGAGATTTAATTTACCTTTTTTTTACATTTCTTTTCTCTCCACTGCTACCCTTACACTTGATATTTAAAAAGTTGTGTTTCTACAACTTTTTTTTGTGTCTGTGGGGAGGTTGTTACAATTGGTATTACAAAATCGCTGATGTTCCACTGGACTAATTAATTCTGGAACATGCTGCAAAGTTACTTCAATAAATCAGTCTGTGAATTAGTGCACTGCTTTCACTGATGGCAAAAAACTGCTGGATAGGCACTGCAGAGTCAACATGTACTTGAAAAATGGTGGCTTTGCCATCACAACCGCCCTGTTTTTAGAAGCCCTGGGAATTGTCCTGAGATGAAACTTTATCCAAGAATTTGTCGGTGTGCAAAGCCCAGGATTCCTGAACCAACGTGGAAAAATGCTTACAGCCCAATCATGCACAATAGTGGGTTATAAAACATCACAGTGGTATTTCATGATGGATTTCTTGTGGAGCGTAAAACAGTCTCCATTCAGATTATAGAACAAATGATGGCTGAGTGATTTTTTCTTTCTTTTTTATTTTTTAAAACAACCCTTCTTTTATCTAATTAGAACCACAGGTATTGGAAATAAGATTTTTAAATGATCCTGCTCTTGGTTTACATTGTGGAAGCACCTGCATGAAAGTCGATGGATCCTGGTTAGTGCTCTGAACAGAGTGCTGCACTTTTGCTTAAGAATGCCAGTGAGGATTTAGGGAAAAGAACTGTCACAAGTCTCTGTGGACTCTAAGCTGGTGTCTTGTGAGCTAGCTAGTTTTTAGGCTTCATTGCTACTTGTTATAAACCCCATATTGGCTAACTTCTAGCTTAGAATACAAAACTGAAGAGACTGGCAAATTCTTGGCGTATTTAATGAGAATTAGATGCCAGTCAGAACTTCCCCACACGTGAGATGTAATGCTTCCTAAATAGATTGTTTGAGACCTTGATGGTTAAATGGGAGGAATTACTTTATATTTGGCTGTGCCTATATAGTACAAAATTTGAATTCCCTTCCTCCCTTTCCCTTAAGAGTCAGTTGCATGTCTGAACTGATGTACTCTACCTTTTCTGAAGTCATAATTGTGATTTTTACACAATCTGTTTCAAGAGCCTTCTGTACAAGATGCCTTGGGCAAGTTCCTAGCTTTGTAGATTCAAGCTGTCGGTAAATAATTTCACAATGTTAATTACCATTTTTCTAACTTCTATACTAATTGAGGCATTAAACAAACAAGTTAAAGCAGTAGTGGTTTTTAACGATGTGAGAGGCATTCATTGTAAGAATAAAATATTTAAAATGTGTTTCTGATGCTATTTCAAATTGTGTAATTCTATGGCAAGATATATTACCGAGATCCCATCTTTGGATTCTGGTGGCATCCTCAATAAAGGATGGTAGATGTCACAGTTGCATGGATTTTTTTGTTTTGTTAGTGGAAACATAACAGGGCAGTTGCTGGGGGAAGCCTTTAATTTTTCAATTTAAATTGTATGAGTTCAGCTACAGGTTTAGGAAATGGTGTTTATATCAAAAAGTGATTGATGAACCCTTATGTGAGAACACAAATGTCCTCCTCATTTTGGGGGTAAGGGGGAAGAAGCCTGTTGCTGCAGAATGCATAGTACACTGTCACACTTCTAGAAAGACAGTTATTACCTGCAGTTTTAGTAGCTTACAAGAAAATTAAGTTCAGGAACGTCAAACCATGGTTTGAGATGAGTTATTGCTGCCAGAAGGAGCCTCCTCCTGCTGCTCCTGCCCTGTCTCTCTAGGGAAGGCTTACCCCGCTCCCAAGGCACCTGGCTGAGCTGATGCTGGGTCTGTGTCTGACCTGCTTGTGTGCCAAATCATCATCTGCAGGGACAGAAGTGAGCATCCCTGGCTGTGTGCTGACCCTGATGAGGAACATTTGCATGGTCTGTTCTGTTGAGACTAAGGGAGGAAGTGAGCAAACCCCTTCCAGAGGGGAAGGACAGACAGCTGGGAGTTGTGACTTCATGCCCACTCTGGCTTGATTCACTTGGCCCCACTTGAAGCCTTGCACTCCTTAACTGCCCTGCTGCTGTTCAGCTTTGGCAGTGGAGTAGCATTAGCATTTTGTAGACAGCCAGTGCAGGAAGGGAAGAGAAAGAAAGTTAACAGTGCTTCCAGGCTGGAGTAGGAAATACTGCAGATGCTGTGTCTTCCTATGCATTGCTTTTGAAAGAAAAATCAGTGGTGCTGCCTCATTGTGAAAATGAAATAAGCTTTTATTAATTAAAAAATGGTTGGATGATATTTAACCTGACAGCTTCCCTTAAATGTGTTGACACGACTTCACCGAGGTACAGTTCCCCTTCTTAAACAGGCTGTAGACTGCATGCCCTGAGTTAGATGTAAAACTCCCAGAAGTGTCCTAAATGCTGTTTTAACAGCTTGATTTGTGGCTAAATCCAATCTCAGTGAAGCATGAAGTCACTTTTGTTGGACCTCAAACACTCCAGCCCTGTGAACGTTCTGAAGCAGGGTGGGTTTTCTCTAGTCGGAAAACTTTGCCATCTAAAGTTTTGTAACTGCTTTATAAACAGTGTAACCAATCGCATAAGCATAGTGTGAGATAGACCCTATCTTTCCATTAAAACACTTTCTACTTTGATCTTTGGTTGTGTTTTCTAGAACTATTCCATGGCAGTCTATCTTGTAAAGCAGCTGTCCTCCACGGTGTTACTGCAGAGGTTGCGAGCAAAAGGAATACGGAACCCTGATCATTCTAGAGCACTAAGTATGTCTGATGTACTACTGCTTGTTTAAAAAGGAAAAATAGCTTTTGTCTAGAAGGAGATTTGAAATAGGACTGTACTAACCGAGGTTTGGACTTCCTACAATTCTCTGGGTTTTGAGAATCTGATAGTGGTGTTCTTTGTATTCAGTTCCAGTTCAAAGACTCAGAGGCCTTTGTTTGTACTAGGAGCCAGTCCAGGAACCCTGTTGACACTGTGAAGGGAAAAATGCAAGAGAATCTCTTTCAGTTCAGCCATACTGGCTTTGTTTCTTCAGAACAGAACAACTGTATTTATATAGTTAACTGGTAATTCAGTACCTCAAGCAAGCTGAACTAAATGCCTGACACTGAACCTTGATGCAGACATGCTGGAGGAAAATCTTCATCAAGGCAGTTTTTGTTCCTTTGGCAAGGTACTGTGGAGTGAGCTCTGGGAGAGAGAGTCTCTAGCACGATACTCCTCCCAACCCCCTTCCATATTTAACTGTGAGGTTTGCTGCTTTGCTGGTTTCTCTGACAAAGACACGTTGGTATAAGTTTGTATAATAAAAACACAAGCAAAAACTGCTGTCATGTTTCTTTTTTGGGGAGAGGGTGAAAACGCCAACACCTGACAGCTGTTGGTGGTGCTCTTTAATACTCAGATAAGGTGTGTTGTACACAGCACAGGACCCTCTCCAAAAGGGAGTGAATTGCTCCACTGGTAAATGCTACGAAGCCAGTGATACGTAGAGCTGGGCATTAACTTGCGCTAATGCAGTGTGATGATTTAAACACACAAAAATCTAGAGAGTTTCCAGGTGGCTACTGCTCTTTGTATACAAGATGAGATTGAGGGTGCAGGTACGGTTCATGGAGCAGGAAGAACGGGGAACTGGCTCGTTCATTTAACCAGTGACTGCTTATAAAACAGTCCTTAGAAGTGAAAGTAGAGAATGGGTAGAGATGAAAGATTTCTGCAGCACTAATATTTCACTGCAGTTATTTAAACTCCAAATTTCATCAAGGTACTTCTCATTTCCAAATTCTCAATTTGTCTTTCACTTTTTAAATCACCAGCTTGCTTGATGTGTATTTCAGAGCTTTACAGTGGTGTTTGTCCATCTGAGAGTTACTAACACATTTTTTAATGTGGCTCATCTTATTGGAAGGTTTAAAAAGTTGCATGTATATGGAAAGAGACATCTCTGTATGAATATATTTTCTAGGGATCTTGGTTTAAGATGAACATTTCCTGCTGTTTGCTTTCTTAAGTCTTGTTGTTTATGATCTTTCTAGAGCGTAAAGACTGCTTGTGTTACATGGTTATTGTGTGAGTCTGAAACAATGGCCACTTCTGCTTGCTACCAGTAGATAGGGCAAATTGAAAGTTTAGCACACAGTTTCAGACTTGTTTTATTTCTATGTCACTCGATTTGTGTTTTAAATGAAATGTAAAATAAACTTTCTCTTCTTTCAAATAACAGTTAAAGAGAAACTGACTGCTGATCCGGACAGTGAAATAGCAACAACAAGCTTAAGAGTTTCTCTTCTTTGTCCAGTAAGTTGTTTTTTTGTTGGTTGTTTTTTTTTTTTTATTCCCTCAAAACAGGGAATGTGGCAGGAATAGGATGTGTATTTGGTGGAGGTTAGCCTCTGTTTACCTGTGTGTTAACTTTAGGGGGTGGGATCCAGCGCTGAAGTTATCCCTCACTGAGCTGAGGCATTTGGTATACCCCTGAGAAAATGAGTGTTCCCTCACTGGAAAAGGCTCTTCAAAATGATGTGTAAGCATACCTTGAAATCTGTCACAAGGTCCTCTGAGTGTGCAGGTTGGGTCCTTGATTGTGATAAAACCACCCCATTGTTAAGGTAGGTGTGTCTGACTTAAAAATAGCTCCTCAGCCAGTGTGTGAAGCAAAGATTTGAGCATCTTTTAAGCAAAGTTGGTTGTAAGCACTTGGAGTGTTTTGTAGTCTTAGAAAAGACTTAAAACTGAAGCAGAGCTCTACAGGTCACTCAGACAAAATTTGTTCCAAATTTGAAATGGGAGAACACAATTCCAGCAGATGAGTGTAGAAGTGGCAGAGACATATTGTATCTTTATCTGTGGGTTTTTAAACAGTTGGGTGCAGGGGTAAGCTGTGGTTTATACCTGGGTTTGTGTCAACAGCAGCTGAACTCTATGATACTAATATTATGCACACTTTTTTGAGGACTCAGTACTCCATGCACCTTCAAAATACTTATTCTCTGCACTGATTGACACAGAATTTTTACTTCAGTGTAACTTTTCAACCTCTTTCCAGGGTTAAGGACACATCTGTCCCTGGCTTGGATCAATCTGCTCGAGCTTGACATAAAGCTTTTGGTTTTGAAATCTAAAGAAAACTGACTTAATTTATTCTTGACAAATTGGAGCTTATTTCTCAAGTTATTTAATACCTTCTTAAACCCTACCAAAGTAAAGATGGACTTTGAGATATACAAGCTTTGCTTTGTAAAAAGCACAATTATCTTGTGGTTCCTTTTTATGTATTTATTAGATTATCGTAAATCTTCTAAATGTGGTATTTTCATGATCATCAGTCTTAAGACTTTCTCTATATGATGTTAACTGAAAAACAATGCATTTATAAAGAAGATAAAACTCATCTGTAGGATACAGGGATTGCATTTGCAACATAACTTCCTGACCTGTAAACTTAGAACCTCATCACCTCTTACAAGCCTATAAACTTACTTGTGACATCGAAACCACTGTGGATTTGGAATGCTGAAGTATTTTGGGTCCACACCTGGCAGCCCATTTTGCTGAGTTGTTGTAGGTGGTTGGTTGTTGTGCTCTAAGTACTGTGTTATTCTAGAAAACACAGGGATAGGCCTGTTGGATTTTTTTGGTCATTCTTTAGGCACAATATTCTTATTCACACTTAAAATTAGTTTCCAACGCAGGCAAAAATAGTAATTCATTAGTGGGAATTAAATGGCTATAAGGGTTTCCAAGTGCCTGTGTATTAATTCATTAAATTACTCTTCATGCATCTTCAAGATTTACACATCTCCACTTCAGTCATACTTGGTTTGTCAAAACTGCCTCTTTGAGCAGTGATGTTGCTTTATGGATCATTTCATGGGAGATTTCTGGCACACTCCTTTTTGTCCTGATCATCTCCATTACAAAAGTTCTTCTGCAGTGCTTTTAGATGCATTTTTTTCTTGATGACTACAACTCAGATGAGTTAGAGCAGGAAAGAAAACTTTAGGACTTCAAGTTTTCTCATACCTAAAGAGGTCAAATTCTGTTTTTCTTTCTCAGAGTCTATGGGGGTAAAACAAAGCAGCAGCCAGACATTAGGACTCTTCTGAAGTCCTGCCTTTGTCCATATTTCCTTTTTAAAACTTACTACTTTTCTGATAGACATGCAAACCAAATGTCTGCAAAACATAGACACTTGACTTTTTCCAGTATGCTCCTCATTGAGTGCTGTCTGATTTCACTGTAGCTCTTGGAATTAATCCATCATTGCTAAAGCTCATTGGGACAGAGACTGCACCTTTCAACCTGCCCTGTGAATAGAAGGGTTATTACCATGATTCAGACAGTCCTCGGGTCTGAATGGAGTTTTATTTTAGCCTCTATATTTTTACTTGCTGATCTGTAAGCATTTGGCTCAGGGAGAATTTATTTGTAAGTATTTTGTGCTTAGTTTCTAATGTTCAAGCAGACAGTAGATGCTTTGAAAGTATGCATTGAAATCACTGCTTTGGTGTCCAACAGCATAACCACAAATTAGAGAGTGATGCATCTGCAGCTCTGTTACAACATGAGGTTGCTCTTCTCCCATCTCATTTGTTATGGGTGGGCTTCTCTTGTGTGCATGCTTCAACAAAATAAATGGAATTGCATATCTGGATGGGGGTGGCAGGTTTTAGACTTTAGAACCTTTATTTTGCCCTCCAAAAAAAAAAAAGAAAAGAAAAAACTGCAGAGTGAGGCAGCTCCCTCTGAATTTGTTTTGGATTGCTGCTGATCTTTTTTTAGCACAGAGGGCTGCTCTCCCTCCGAGACCGTGGAGTGCAGAGAAAAAAATCTGTCCTTAACTATTGGCTGAATCTACCCAAGATACAGCAAGCAAATGGGCTGGACCTGAGGCTGTGTTTCAGGAAGACACTTGAATTCATGTTCTCTCTTTTTTTTTTCTCCTCTTGCAATAAAAATAAATAAATCCTCAGGCTCTGCAGCCACACCAAATATTTAACAGAACAAAAATTCCAAATCTAGCATTTTGCTGCAGGTTTTCAGGCTCTGGTTACAGATCTTTAACTCCTGGTTTGGGTGCATTTTCCAACATGGAAAAAACAGCAATGTTTTACATGCTTATAAAAGAAATTAATGCAGTGTTTCTTTGGCTGCCAACAGGCAGGAATCAAAACAAAAATCAAAACAGTGTTAGGAAACACAGGTTTTTTGAAAGTTGGGATGAATCCCTTCTTTCATGACCCTTTCTTTTGTCAGTTCTGACACAGCTTGGCCCGTGTGCCAGAGCTGATCCAGGAGGTTCAATGCCAAAAATGGGAAAGGAGACATCAACTCGTTATCGCTGAGTACGCTGATTGGATCTGGGTGCGTATGGCTCCGGTTAAATCTGACCACTGCTTAGAAATCAGAGCTGCAATTTTTATACCAAAAGCTTGTGAAAAAACTTCTGGTTTAAATCTGCTTTTTCACTCAGGAGACAGGTATTTATTTATGTTCTTCCTGCAGGATGTGCCTCCGACCTTCTTTATTTTTATTTTGCATGGAAGCATCCAGGTTTTATCTCTGGTACCTTAGTCTTGATCCTTGCTGAGCTGGGAGACTCTTATTGTGCCCAAAAGACAAATGAGCCATTGACCTACCATCTGGGAGATAAGAATTCATAACAGACATGGATCAGGGGGCCTTGCTTTGTTGGGGGTTGATTATGTGATAGAAATAATGTGCTTGGTCATGGATTTTGGGGGAGGGGGTGCCAAACACATGGCATATACAGCACTTCCTGCTGTCTGAGCTCTCCACCACCATTACTGCAGACTCCCCAGGGAGTTCTCTGCTCCCCTCCCATCTGGTGGTGAGTTTTGTGACAGTGACTGAGAGCCAGAGGGAAGAAAAATAACTAAGATCCTGCAGTCTAGCTGATTTTACTGGGAACGGGCGGAGGGATTTCTGCTTACGGGGGATTAAAAAGGGAAAAAAAGGCATCATCATGGAGGAAGTGGTGGACTGTGAGTAGAGCCTTTGTTCTTGATATTGTTTTTAGTTTTCTGATATTCTGAGATTGAGTGCCATCCTGTGGCACCCATCTTGTATTGCTCAAAATCAGTATGCATGACCACGGTGCTTGCTTAAGCCGCGCTAAAAACAGTTCCTCCTACTATCCCTGCTGGAGCTGGCTGTGGGTTTGCAAATGAAGTCGTCGTGTATATTTCAGTCAAATGGATAGAGCTTCAAAGTCCTCGGTGTAAATAGTTCTTAATCATTAATTGGTTTGTTGTTTTTAATGTGGGAATAGTCTTGTTTAGACACTCCTACTTAGTACCTTTAGTGTGGGCAGCTGAAGGCCCTCCTAACCTGCAGCATAAGCACTTGGCCAGAAAAGAACTGTTGCTTGTTTGGTTTTTTTTTGAGGAGAGGAAACTTTATTTCAGATTAATATTAAGTGCCTTTCACCACCTAATCAATTTTGCATTCAGTGTAATCATATGGCTCTGTTTCGTGGTCTGAGGTAGCATTGATTTATCTAATCCAGACTAAGATATTCCTGTTCTGCAGTTCAGCCTAAACATTCACTGCGCACAGCGCTCCAGTGCTGTCTGCTCAGTTTAACCAGTTTGTATTGAACTTAGGGAAGCACTGGGCTGGTCTGCAAAACCTCACTGTCCCAGCCTTCCTACAGATGGGAAGAGAAGGGTGGTCCTCATCTGAAAGTGTTACTTTAGAACTCATTTTCTCCTGTCTCATCTTCCCGTGACATTTGCAGGCTCTTTGTAGTGTTGAAAAGATGTAAGAGGGGATGGTCAGCTGTTGGAATGCTATATGAGAAAACTGTATACACAGCAGTGTTATCACAGCAAGGGGAGTATAAAATAATTTTTTAATAGTTATTTTGTGTAATCTTTTTTGGTGAGTGGTTGCTTTCTGACAGTTCTTTGGAGAAAGCAGTGAAAATGGTGGAGTTAGGAAACACATAGGAAATGAGCCGTGGTCCTGCAGATGCTTTTCTATACACTTGCTTTTGTGATTGTGAAGTTAAACAAACAGTTCTGGTACTGCCCTGGTGACTGACGTGTGGCCAAGTGGCTTGAATGCCCACTTTAACTGTGAGTGAATAGGGGAGGGTTGGGCTGGGTTTGTCAGTTTGTAAATACTAATGAAGGAGAAGAATTCTTTTCCGTGGTTCATCCCAGACACTGATATCTTACAGATGGTCAGTGGACTCTGTATTTCGTTATTGGAATATGGAAGACTGAATAGTCATCGGTTTCCTTGATCAAATGTAGTTAAGAGTTACTAAAAAGGACGTTTTGATGTGATAATCAAACCTGCACATCAGGAAGGAAGGAGCAATGTTTGTGGCACACATTTTAATTAGAACTCAGATTTGTGAGAGTGTTTTTCTGGAGTAAAACTCAACTTGCCTCTGTCTCTTTTCAGACAGAAAAGCCCTGTTTGGTAGCTGAATACAGAGATGATGTAATCTTGTGTTTTGTTTTGGTCTTGTTTTTTCTCTTTAAAGCTTGGTAAGATGAGGCTAACTATACCATGTCGGGCCCTGACTTGTTCGCACCTGCAGTGTTTTGATGCCACTCTGTATATTCAAATGAATGAAAAGAAACCAACTTGGGTTTGCCCTGTCTGTGACAAAAAGGCTCCCTATGAACATCTCATTATTGACGGGTAAGTAAAACTTGAATCAAAGTGGAGGACCTTAGGCTTCCTGCTGAAGTGTTCTTGTGCTGCACAGAATACCTACCATGCTCTTAAATCTCAGTTGTCTGGCCATGGCTTGTTTTAAGTTACCATGTCCTTTAATTTCCTTGCTGTTCGGTGAAGATCTATTAACCTGGTGCCTCTTTATTCTGTATTCTGGAAGAATTATGGTCATCGTACTGTTGAAGTTAATAATAAAGGTATTGTTTCCAATTGTGGAGAAATTTTTGAACTATCCTGGCAAAATCAGTTGGTTTTTTACTATTCCATTGTGCTGGATCCCTAGGTGAAACCAGCACAATTCTGTCTTTTCTGTTCATGGAGTAACTGCCCAACTCTGCTGTAATTGATAGCAGACGGTCGTGTTAGATCAGATAAATGCTGCTACTCCCCCCAGACTCATGTACAATTTCACACATGGGGAGCTGCTATATATAGGAAGTGACATGGAGATGGATTCCCTGGCACTGCCTACCTGCAGAACATTAAAAAACCAAAATAAAACAGTAGTATTGGTCTCCATGAAGAAATGCCAGGTATATATTCCTGGGCTTGCATTTTAATTACTTAGTTGGGAACCAGGTTGGTGGCCCTGCCTGTGGCAGGGGGTTGGAGCTCTGTGATCCATGGGCCCCCTTCCAACCCAAACCATTCTATGATTCTGTGATTCTTTTCCAAAGTGTGACAAAGGAAGTGAACAAATAAGAGTCTTCTGAGACTGCTCTCAGAATGTATTGCTCAAAAAAACCAACCCAACCCCCCACAAAAATCCCCAAACAAACAAAAACCCCTGCCAAAATAAAACCCAAAAATGCAAAACCCTTCTGAAACAGAACCCCAGAAAACCACCTCACAGATGACTCTGTCCTTTTTAGCAAGTATGTGCTTCATTCTGGTGACCTGTCAGTGGAACCTAAGAGGGCTTGGGATCCCCTTTAAGGTCCTGTGAAAGGTCGTGGACTCCTAGATTTACAGGTCCCCTGCTTTGGATGAGAGTGCTATGGGGTTCTGTGTTCTAGGTTTCAGCTGGTATTAGTAGCCCCCAAGAGTGGTAATAATTAAAACACAGTATTATCCTTGTTTCTTCTTGTGTTGCCAGGTGTGGATGTTGGAGATTTGGAGGTAGAATTCTGGCATCCCAAAGAGAAGGTTATTTCTAGAAAATGTTTCAGTCTGGGAAAGAGTGAACTTTCTCACTAATTAGAGCAAAGCTCTTTCCTATGCAGAACCACATGAATAGTCTTGGTCAAAAGCTGGAATTCCCACTGGGACTGATGTGGTGCCAGGATCCTAAAAGCTTTAGGAGATGCAGCTAGAAGAGGCTGCAAGTTTAGATTCCCATGCTCAGTTTTTGTTAGGAAGCTTTTGCTGAAAAAGGGAAAAATAAAAAAGAAAGGTTTCAGGAAATACTAGTCCTTAAACACTCAGCTGTATGAAGTCCTCTAAGATAGGCTCTTCCTCAGTTAAATTTTGTCAAAGATAAACATGGATAAGCAAGAGGTTATATTTTTTTTTTTAACATTAGTTTGCATTCTTCCTTCATTGTGGAAATGGAGGGCTCTGTGTCATGAGCTCTCAGGATTCCACTCCCACAGTTCTTTAAGTGAATGTGCCAATTTTTACTTTAGATAATATTATATTTCTTCAGTGACTCCTTTTCATCAAGGGAGCAGATGAGACAAGAGTAGAACAATGAAAGCTTTCAACTCTTTTTAAACAGTACTTCAAACCTCTCCTGACTAATAAAGACACTGAATCAAAAAAATGAGTTAAGCTCTTTTTGAGGACTCATACTAAATGTTTGTGATTGACAGGTTGTTCATGGAAATCCTGAAGTATTGTACGGACTGTGATGAAATTCAGTTTAAGGAGGATGGATCATGGGCTCCGATGAGGTCGAAGAAGGAAGTGCAGGAAGTAACTGCATCTTACAATGGAGTTGACGGTGAGTCAGTTGCCTTTTGGGATGCATGGACTCGATGTCAAACTGTGGAACTGTTGAGTATTGCTGTCCCCTTACCTTCTCAAGATGCTCATTTCTGCATGGATGTGATCATTTGTGAGAAGGATCGCTTGAGCAATACCTGCTTGGGACTCGTGGTACTGTTGTAATCAATGTTATGTGATTTTTGTTGTCTTTTATTTTAAGTTGTAAGCTTTACTTATGAAGGCATAAAATAAGCTGTGATGTTACGATGATTGTATTTGCAAGCTACAGCTTATAATGTTGACTTACCTTGTATAGGATGCATAAGCTCTTCCTTGGAACATCAGGTGTCTTCTCACCAACAGTCAAATAAAAATAAGAAAGTAGAAGTGATCGATTTAACCATTGATAGTTCATCAGATGAAGAGGAGGAAGAACCATCTGCAAAGAGAAGCTGCCCTTCCATATCTCCAGCATCACCGTTAAATAATAAGGGGTGAGAATAAAATACACAGGCCAATGCAGAGAGAATATACTCACGATAGGAGAGCAGTAACAAGTTTCCAAATAAATTGTGTGTAGAAAGCTCTGTATTTGGATTACATCCTGATGTGGTAGCTTATAGCAGATAAATTTGTTCTGGGGTCACAAAGCCTGAAAAGATTGGCGTAGCAACTTTGAGTAACATGAAACAGCTTTTAAATTGTGTTTATACTCAATTTAAATTGTGTTTTACTAATTTTCACAAATAAGAGTATGAAGTGGTGCAAAAGGTTTTGGCTTAGAAGCATTTTTCTCTTCTTTTTTTGGAGATGTTTTTCATCTATAGGGAAATACGAAAGCAACACCATAGCCAGAGTGTGAGCAATGGGAAACATGGGTGTGGTATGGGAGCATGTGGGCTCTGACAGTGATTGCTGCCAGCAGCAGAGTAATAAAGAATGCCAGAACAACCTTATTACACCAAAGTAGCCAAGCTGTTACTAGCACCCTGTTCACATAAACGTGGGGATGAAAACTGAGGCTAAACTGAAGGGATCCTGTTGAACTGATCACTGCTCCAGTAATGTAAATAACACAGTGATAATTAATACTCCAAAACCTTTCTGGCTGTCTTGCATCACTAATTACCTTGTAGAGGGTTTCTGTTGTGCTGACACACAGATTACTACATTTGAGGGGTTCAGTATTCCTTTAGGATTGTCCTGCCCTGGCTTAGGGGTAATTTGTAATGTTTATAGCAGAGATCCTGAGACCATTTATATTGAGAGTCATCAGTTTCTGCTGTTTGGGACTGAGCTTTCCTTTCCCTTTACTTTTGCTAGACTTCAGCTGTTTGGGCTGCAGCCTGGCTTAACTGAATTGACTTTTCTGGTAAAATGCTCGTGTGAGAAGAAAACTTGGGGAACACATGATGCTGATGTCCTTTCCCCACCTCCCCCTACCCCTTTGCAGTCCCTACAAGACTCATTGAGACTTTCTAATAAAAGTTTGAAATTTCCAAAGGCAGCTTTTGTTGTGTGCCTGTCACAAAGCTCATAACGTGCATTGAGAGGTTAACTTTGTGTTAAATTTGAAAATAAGCATGCCCTGCATGGGACAGCCAGAGAAATCTTCAAATGCTGTTCTCTCAGCATTAAAACCAAGACTATATTTTACGCTTGTAACAAGCCTTTGTTTCTTCCAGCATTTTAAATTTGCCCCATCAAGCATCTCCAGTGTCAAGAACACCAAGCCTTCCTGCTGTTGACACCAGCTACATCAACACATCACTTATCCAAGACTACAGGCATCCATTCCACATGACACCTATGCCTTATGACTTGCAAGGTGAGCTTCTGACTGTTCATAGCTCTAAGTACAGCTCTCCAAGCTATAGTAACTATTGTAAAAGGATTTAAACGTACAGTCTCTTGACGGTCCACAGAGGATGAGATGGTGTATAAAAAAATACATTAATATCGTAAGATTTTAAGGGGTTGATGTTTTGTTAGCTCTGGTAGTGAAGAGCATCTGAAGTGTTATCAGTATTATGCTGGGTTTGTTTCAAAATAAAGGTGGGGAGGCGTGTGTGTGCTTTGAGGAGCTTATTTATTGTTTTTTCCTTTGGTTCTTTACAGGTTTAGATTTCTTCCCTTTCCTGTCAGGAGACAATCAGGTAAGTCAATGAAAATCAAGTGAAGGAAGGAGCAGATGTGTGATGTAGGTGTAAATGCAGGCAGGCTGCAGCTTTATTTTATATACACAGAAACCGTGACCAACATAAGCAGTGTCTAAATACTGGTGTAGGATAAACCTTGACAAAAGAGAGACATTTCAGTTTCCAAGGGTTAAGCTCAGTCAGCCACCATCATACTTGACCCTTGGCCGTGGCTGAAGGTCCACCAGCCACCTCCTTGGTTTTTCAGACCATGCTGGGCCCCACCACTGGGACTCTTGACTGTCCTTTACACAGTTTGGAGAGTCAGGGTCAGCTCTTGTTTTTCCTGAGGCTGTGTGCCTGTTGATGCTGTGATTGCCACCTTTCTGTGAGTGCCTGGGAAACAGGCTGTGTTGGTGCTGGCTCTTCCAGTTTTGGGAACTAAGCAGGTCACTTTCAAAAGGAGCTTGAGTGGGCGAGTCCTTCTGCTCAATCACTTTTCCTCCTGTGCTTCCAAGGAAAGAAGGGGTCTGGGGTGACTCCCCTGCCCTTTGTCCCCTTAGTGTATCTCCTGCAATCTCAAGCAGCAGAGTTGCACTGCATGTAGAGGGATACTTTCATATCATAATACACAACCAGAGCCTGCACTGTAGGATTTGGATTCAGAAATCTACTTTTGATACTCAGTAAAACATAGATAGGAGAATTATTCTGAAACAAGTAGCACCAAAGTCTGATCTGCACTGATACAGCATAATTATACCTGTGTGTAAATGGAGGGGAACGAGGCTGAATAAGCTGCCTGTACGTTTCATTGTAATGGTAAGAAACATGAGAGCAGAATCACCCTCCAGAGAGCCTGTGTTTAAAATCTGATTTTTTGATAGCTAAAGTTTTTGCCTTTCAGGGGCTGCCCAGCAGATAGAACTTGGGACAGCCCTTGCTGCCATCGAAAGGGACTAAGAGTGGGTTTTGACATGCGTTCTTCACAGAAGAATGCTTTCCACCACCACCAGCAAATAGCACATAGTTTCACCAGCTGTGGTTGGTCTGTGACTTTTGAGCAGAGGAGAGGGGTGACAAAATGCTTCTTTGAATTTGGGGGAATTTTTCCAGCAAGAAGTGTTTTGAAGAGGTAGAAACCTCTTGCTCTTACAGTTTCTTTTTGTGTGTCGTAGGATACTGTTGCCTCTCTGGTGTTCCTTCTTACTAGTAGTTCCAATTTCTTTTGGCTTCAGAAATCAGGGGCTGCAGAGGTAAAGCTCACTGCATCAGTCCACATACCTTACAGACAGGTTGAGTAGACAACCTGATGTCAAAACCAGAAGCTGTCAGAGCTTTAGCTTTACAAATACCTGCTTTTGTGCTGGTCTGAATCAAAACTCTGGTGTCTGAAATGTAACTTGAAAATGTTGTTTTTCCCCCCCAGCATTACAACACATCCCTTCTTGCCGCTGCAGCCGCGGCAGTTTCCGCATCAGATGATCAAGAACTCTTACACTCTCGTTTTTTCCCATACACTTCATCTCAGATGTTTCTCGATCAGCTAAATGCGGGAGGAAGCAGTTCTCTGCCAGCCACAAATGGTAGCAATAGTGGCAGTAACAGCAGTCTTGTTTCCTCCAACAGCCTGCGAGAGAATCATGGTCATCCAGTTGCAAGTAGGAGCAGCACGGACACGGCGTCTATCTTTGGTATCATACCAGACATTATTTCCTTGGACTGATTTTTGGAGTAAACGAACTCGTCAGAGGAAATCTTTGTGCTTGGTTTTACTTTATGTTAGAAACATAGACAAGGGTTTTTGGTTTTGTTTTGGTTTTTTTTTTTTCCTTTTTTAGGGAAAAAAAAATTTATGTGTACAGAGAACAAAAGTATATTTTCAGTTTTACTTTTGTATATAAACCTAAGATGGCCTCACTGGTGAAAATAAGGAAAAAAAAACCCCAAAAAAACCACAAAATGAAAAAAAAAAATTAACAAAAACAAGGAGCTTCAGTTCATTTTTATGGATGCTGAAGATTTTACACCTGTGCATTTGTCATGTGAGTTACTTTTTTCCCCTCCCCCATAGTGTGGACACAAATGGCATTATTTTCTTCACAGTAACATAAACAGGAAAGGAGCTGAACTTCTAAAGTTCAAACTTGAGAGGGTTTTTTTTTTGCTGGGTTTGTTTTTACTCCTCTTGGAGACATTTTACCTTTGGAATCTAATTCCTCCATCCATATTTAGAGAAGTTTTTATTATGCTTAAAGCAGAATAAACCCTACCCAAACTGTCCCACAGCATCCCCAGTGTCTGTAGGACATAGCCTTTCAGGAGTGGGTTTGGGTTTTTTTGTTTGGTTTGGGCTTTTTTTTTGGGGTCATTTCTGCTTCTATGTGACCCTCTGTTCAGATGATTTTTTTGTTTATTTGTTTGTTAATTCCATGCTTTAATCAAGCATGTTGCAAGCTCATTAGTGCACCAATTATTCTTCAGGGCCAGACTCAATAAAATCTCAGGCTGAGGATTTACTTGGCTGTGCTTCTGTGGGACAAGACAGAGAATTTTTATAGAATCTAGCCCCAAATAAAAGCGGTGACACATTGGACTGTAAGGTTTTGTTTCTAAGAACTTACTATAAATCCTTTTGAAATAACTTAAGGTCCTAATCAGCAAAATATTAAGCATGTGTCAGTTTTAAATGTGTGGAACTGCTTGTGCTTTAAAGTTAGCCATGCGTGTGCAAATGGCCTGATTAACTGAGGCCTATCTTGTTTTTCTGGAGAAAAAAACCTACTTTTAGCCGTGGTAGATCAAGAATTATCTGCTTAAAAGTGGTGAACTTGTCAACAAAAGGAAGAAAATACAAATACCAACACACTATTGCATGGTTTGTGCAGCTGATAATGGTCTTGGCACAGTGTCTTCTGCGTTCACCTTCATCCAAACTAATACTGAATGTTCGATGTGAGTCTCTTAAACCAAAAACCTACCCAATAGAAAAGCCCCACCCTGGAGCCCATGGATGCAGATGTATTGCTACCTATGGAAGTCTGAGGGTAGTGGGTTTCAAAAGGCAGTTTTCTCTTTTGGGCCTTGTAATTATTTGGATTTCCCTGATTTTTCAGTCCGCTTCTGTTGAACTTTGAGCCATCCTTACTCTTCTTTTGATCTCCTAACTTTATTATTATTTTTTTTAAATTGTGCATGACATAGGAAATTTTTATTTTTAATAACTTGATGGGTCATTTGGACTGATCTGTTCTTATTGAAGAGTGAAATGTGTAAATAGCTGAAAGGCAGTTTTTCAGGAGATTCTTTAAAGAAGGGGGAGGGAAGGAAGTGATTCTCTTGTGTCCCAAAGTCCATGTCAGAGAGAGTAAATATTTCCTCTGGTGTGAAAAATATTTTTGTAACTGGTTGAAAGTGCAGGTAACAGGTTTATCAGGAAAAGAGAGTTAAGGAATACTAAAATTAGCAGATTCTTGTCTGAATTTTTAATGTCCAAAACTGTTGATTGCAGCTAGTTGCTTTGAGCATTGACAAGGGCCACATTTTGCCTATGAAGTTGTCTCAAAAACTTGCATTGATTTTAAAAAAAAATGAAAAAAAGGAAAAAAAAAGAAAAAAAGGAAAAAAAAAAGAAAAAAAAAAAATCCAAGTAGCATTAGGTATTGCTGTATGATCAGTTGTATGGTTATTTGAAAGGTTCACATTATGTGGCATCAAAATTGTTTTTAGTGTTTTTACAGCATCCCTCTGCCACTAAATAGTTGACTTGAATTTTGAAAACAAATGTTTGTGTTTATATGTATATGTGTGTGTATATATGTATTTATAGATCTGTGTGTGTGAGTTAAAAGTGAGTTAAATAGTTTTTCCCATGCATGTGTATTTCATACATATCTGGCTGATATATATATTTCACCATACACCAATTTTATAATTTATTAAATGTCAGTTAAAAAAAAAAATAAATAAAAGGATAGAAAATGGGAAATACTTATTTTTTAAGCTCAGTCTGATTTTGAAGTGATTAAACCTACATTAGGAATATATCTCATACATTTTAGTCATGAATACTAACCTGGTAACTTCAGAGCATATGCTTTGCTATAATACCGTTTGTAAACCTGGAGTACGACTGCCATCGGTGTAACTGGGAGCGTGCGTGTCCCCCAGCTTCTGAAACACCCCGGAGGAGTTTGGGAGAGCTTGTGGCTGTTTTACCCACCCTTGTGACAGCGTTTCCATTGACTGTATTGTTAAAGATGACCTGAAGAGCAGCTTCTATCACTTTTGACAGTGGTATTAAAATCTTGTTGATTCACATGTAGAACTAAACGTGGTGAGTGTGTGAGACCACAAAACCCAGCATCTTTATGGCCTGTTGCAGCTGTTGGAAAGTGAGGTCAGCTGATGACGTCTTCCGTTTCCTCACGAGTCACCCCCAAGGGAAGGAAGGCCGTTGAGTTCACCGTTGTCGTCGTTTTAACCTCGTGGCTCTACAGAGAAGGGACAGAGATGCTCTTCAATCCTCCTTTGTGGTATTAATCCCATATGCTTTGTGAGTATTCCTGTTTCATGCTAGGGTGTTCTTTATAGTTGATGACTCTCTGTGCCTCTGACCACAGTTAACGTTGCTTGGTAGAAGTCTCGGTCTGAGTTCTCGACAAGTTCCCTGTGCACAAAAAGGAAGAGTTCACTCCAAAGCCTCCACCTCTGTTAGTTGGCACATTACCCGAGAGGCGGTAAAGCAACCAACCCAGGGCGGCCTGGCTTGGGGTACGGCTCCCCCGCCGCAGAGTTCCTCTCATCCTTAGCCCTGAGTGCTCCCTTGTCCTCAGATTCAGAGAGGAGCGGGGTGTGCACACGCGTGTCTATGAGTACGTGGCTGTTGGATGGGCAGCGTGGCTTTGAAGTGCTCTCAAGGCCGTTACTGACTTCAAGAGGACAAACCACACTAAACTGTCACCTAGGCCACGCGTCCAAACCTCGTAGCGCTTCCACAGCGATCCTGGGCTCGCCCTTCCCTCTCCACAGCCAGGATTCCGTAAGCCTCTCGAGGGTGGGATGGCTGACAGATTTCCATTGGACTCTCTTGGACCTGCCTCCCAACGCAGAGCTAAGGACTGTGAGGAGAACGTTTGGAGAATTTATTTCTTCGTTGCAGTTTTAACATTTCAGGGTTTGAAGCACATTTTAAATAGAAAGGATTTTGGTTTGTCAGTGTAACTGGGTTTTTTGCCTTTTTCTTTCTTTTTTCCTTTTTTTTTTTTTTTTTTTTTTTTTACCAGAGCTTAGATTTCTAACAAGGGAAAATTGCTGGTGGTCCCCGAAAGTGCTGCTGTTAATTGTTTTAATTAACAAAGGGAAAAAAAAATTGTATATAAGCAGAATATTAAAATTACCATTAATTCCATGAATTTAAATCTGTCATTCATTGCCTTAAAACTTTCTCTTAGTTTCCATACGGCATGCCAAACCAGTAAATGGCTTTTAAAAATGTATAGTAGACCAATGTCAGTTTGTATAAAAGTACCAAGTGAAAATATTTATTATATGCATTGGAAAAAAAAATGGTTTACCTATTGAATGTTACCTGTTTATGTAGAAATCTTTAGATGTAATAAAAAGCATTCAGTTACGTTGTGTTTCCTGGGGGGGAGGAGAAAGGGGGAGGAGGAGGAGGAGGAGGGTGTTCCTTGTGAGCTCGAGTTGTGAAGGTTGCTTCTGAGCAGGAATGCTTTGCTTCTGAGATGGTTGGTGGCATGGGATGTCTGGCTCTTGTCTCTCTGGGCTCCAACAACACTGCTTTGTTTTGGTAGAGCCTGTGAAGTGGGTTTTTTTTTTCCTTAGCTTTTATTCAGGCGGTGTTTACCCACCCAGGGAGGGGAGTAGCCCCCTGGTAGGGTGCATTCTGGAGTAATCCAAAGTGATGTTGAGCTATCCCTGTGACACACAAGCTCGGAAAGGATTTGTTAATCAACGCCTCTGGTCAATAGGGAAGAATTAAGCTGCCTGTTGGGTCATTTGTAATTTGGCTATTGATGCATATTGGAAACAAATGCTTCTACAGGAACTCCTTGTTTGATAAGCTAATTAGCTCAACAGCAAACAAGGGGATTTTATTTTGCTTGCCTTCATTGCTGCTACTTCAGTCCCAAAGGTCTAGAGCAGCATCCATGGGCTGAAACCAAACCACACGCTGCAGGCAGACCTCAGAATGGCACTAGCGCATCAAGGTATGTCCAGAGAGCGAGGTCACCTCTCAGCAGTGGGAGGAGGATCCTGGCTTTAGCTCTTGTTTGGAACCAAGTCGTGGTTGTTGTGGGGAACCCTGTCTCTCTTTCACTGTGTGACGTTCTTCCGGAGCGTTAGTCAGAGTGGTGAGCTGCTTGTAGCTGTTTTTCAGTGAGAAAAGGGGGGTTTGTTTTGTTTTCTATCCCTAGAGTAGGAAGAGCTGATGGAAGAGTTGAATGTTGCAGATGGGCAGTGTGAGGTTGCATCGAGCAGAGCTCGCTTCCCCTTGAAGTACGATCCGATCTGTTGCTGTGCAGAGCCTTTGGTCAGTGTCTTGGCCTGGTGGGAGCCAAGTCTGAGCTTGCTGGGTAAGTCTGGGACTGGTGTTTGTGAGAACTGGAGCCTGGGCACAAAACGCTGTGTGTCTGGAAGGTGTTCAGCCTGTTCTTTAATCTCTTGTGCTTTTCTACCCCTGGGTAATAGTATTCCAAGAGGAGATCCCAGCCTGACCCTTCTAGAGACCCTGCTTTGTGTTTTGGGTTTATAACCGAGTCTCTGCTAGTCACAGTCCTGGTTGGTTCCGGGTGTTGTGGTGATGTGTGATGGTTTGCTGGTAGCGTTCGCCAGGAGTGCTCAGGCTGTGCTGGTGGGTGCCTGGTGCAGTGGGTTAATTGCTGGTGTTTTCATAAACTGAGCAAAGAGTGAGTTGTTTGGGTCATAAAGATTCAGAATTAAAAAAGGAGGGAGGGGATGGCAGCTCCCATGGGTAGAGGCTGCAGCAGACCCAGCAGGAGCACGTGCTCATCCAGCAAACTTCGTGGCTCAGTGCTGGGAGTGTGTGGAGATGCTCTCTGCCAGTCTCCAGGGGATCCAGAGAGATCCTGCTGTATGTTGCCTCACACTTCATACCACTCTGAGGACCATAGCTAAGGGTGCCATGGTAGAGACGGGGTGAGATCATGCCAAGCGTAGATGGAGTAGGATCTGTAACTGTTGCTGTGGGTCACAATGAGTTTAAAGTCACAAGGGGTGGGGTGTGTGGGGGGGTTCCTGCTGTTGAGAGGCTGGATTTTCACAGCCCCTGTTTTCCCCTGCCAGGCTGTCTCTAGGAGGATGTTTTGGGCACATAACCCAGAATGGGGTGACAGACACATTTACCAAGCACAGCATTTTCAGCCTGTTGCCTCACAGTGCAGGGGCAGCTTAACTGCGCCAAGACTTGACATGGCAAGATACTACACCTTAATAAATAACGTGACACGAGTACAACCGTACAGCGATTCATTGTGCTGGAGGAGCAAAGGATGAGGAGGAATGAGGTGGGAACTGCCAGCTTGGTGATGGGAGCCAGCCAGTTGGGAGTTCTTAACCAGATAGTACTGTGGATCCAAGGAATACTGCAGAGCTGTGGGTAGTTACACCAGACTTCATGCTCTTGTGATGTAAACTGCCCAAGGGAATCTGTTCCCACACAACCGTGTCTGGGCTTGGGCATGTGGAAGTGGGGAATGGTTACAGGTGATGCCAACCTCGGCACACCGTCACCAGGACACCCTGACTACACGTTATCACTTATGCTGCAGTTTGTAGACCTAAACACATTTTTGAATGAGTTGGGGTGGGGTTTTTTAAGCAGGACACACTTTACACAAGGGAAGGATATATTCCATTTATTCAGATACCAGAAACGAGGTGGGAGCATCTCTGAGCACTGTCGTCAAGGCAAAATACAGATTTTTAAAGGCAAATGTTGATTCCTGACTCAGAGTAGGGAAGGTTGAAGTGAGAAAAGCTTCAGGTCTTGCTCTAGCAAATCTCTTGGTTTGAATTTCAGTAGTCGACTGCAGGAAGACAAATGGTGTGAACAAATTCTTCATATTTTATTGTTCCGTTCGGTCCGACTTTGGCTTCTTTCAGCAGGTCATCAACTGGGAGAGAGGAAAAGGAAACGTGAGTGGCACATACTAACATAGATGAACTGATCTTCAAAAGAGCAGTGCAGGGTGCAGGGGTTCAGATGGTGACTGTTGGAAGTGATAACTTCTGGGATCAGCTGGGGCTGCCCTCTGGATCCTAGTTTGACACTAAGTGTCAGCACTTTGATTTTGATTTCCACGTCCATCTTCCTGGAGCAGAGATGTCCACCTCCAAGTCCCACATGGAAAAGATTCACAAATTAATCCAAACTGGCTTTTAATTACTCTTGGTAGGAGTGGTTTCTTTGGTTTGAGGAACAAACCTGTCCTGATTGAATTTAGACTTAAGTGCTGGTGCAGGATGTGTGCCCAGCGTTGGGTGTGTCTGGTTCATATCTGCTGGGCTTTAGAGTTTGGCAGCTCCGAGGCTCTTGCTGAAAATCTCTCTTCAGGAATGCTAACCCTGTGGTTGGTACCTGGCAGTAGTGATGCTTTTTGTTCCAGCTTTGCCAGTGACAGCAGTTACCTGCCATGAGGTGTTCTCTTCACAGGCTAAACCACTAAAAAGCATCTTTCCTTATATATATCTAAGGAAATAAATGGCAATGAAATAGAAGTACGTAAGAAACGGCAGATAGAGGAGTTAAATGTTGCTGAATGGAGCTGCTGCTGGGAATAAGATGCCATCTTCCCTCAGATGCTGGGAAAGGAGATGAATCCCCTTGCTCCTTTAACACACAGTGTGTGGGCGCTACAGCAAACAAGGAAACCCAGCAGCCTTTAACTGATAGTGTCTGGGGCAGAGGTTTCCTTCGACAAGGGACCTAATACAGTCTGGGGGTGGGGGTCTGTGCTTGCTTTTGTTGAGGGACAGCGGGATGGCAGGACCCTGGCTGGATGCTGTGCTGCCCGAGAGGGAGCTCTCAGCTTGTAACCCCACGTTTGTCCTTTGATGTTTCATTAGCAAGACGCCTTCTAGGTGTCTAGAGCCCATCGATTAGCCGTTGGAAGGGAGGGAGCGTACATGGCCATGTGCTGATGCAAGTCCTCTGTAATCTCATGAGCGCAGGGGCTGGAGTTGGTGCTCTCCCTGGGCGATGGGTTTGGGCAGGTCTGCAGAGCCTGGTCAGTGTTTTTCCTTCTGAGCTGCTTGCCTGAGGTTACCAGAATGGCTGCTGGGGCTGAGTGAGCTGCAGTCATTTAAATAAGACTCTGAGTACTCATATGGAGAGTGGAATAGCAGCTGTGGAGCTGCTGGTTGTGAGATCCAGGGGGAAAGGTCGCTGGGAGACGGGAGATTTAGAGGGGAAGAAGCCAGCTTTGCTGAAAGGTCTCTCTGAGCAGACATACCTGTTTACTCTCTCTGCCATTCATGCTGAGACCCTGTTACCCCCTCTGCCATCAGGTGTCGGTCCCAACCCCACCCCACCCAAGCACTTTGGGGTGGAAAATCCTCATTTGGGAACCAAGCTGAGAAGGGGAAAAGGCATCTCTTCATGGGGAGCAGGACCTCTGCTCAGCGATGGGTAAAGGGGTGTGTGGGTAAAGGCTGGGGACAGAGGAAAATCAGGAAGGAAAATAAGACAGGGAGCGTTTGATAAGTCTTTGAATTGCAAAATACCTTCTTCCTCGGACAGCTTTTCTCCCAGCCTGGTAAGTTTGGCTCTCAGCTCCGAAACGGCGATAACACCTCGCTTCTGCCTGTCTATCATGGCCAAGGCGGTGAGGATCTCCCTCTCAGGCTCCTCTTGCTTCGTTTGCCTGTACATTATATTCAGGAAAGTGGAGAAATCCAACTCTGCGTTTCGGTCTGGAAAAAGGAGAGCAGATTCTTTAGGAAAGGTTCCATTTTAGAGCCTGGATCCAGACCTGAGCACCCCCAACTTCCTGGGACAGCTCTTCCCTGGCTCCAGTCTAGAGCAGGGTGGATCCATCCTGGGAGCTTTCCCTGGCCCCAAAACCCTGCCTACAGCTGGGATGGACTCTGGCTGTGAAACCTCATATCCAGAATCTTTTTATCCACTTCATCTCATGTTGATTCTTCGTGCTGTGTTTCAGATTTACTTATTTCTACAGAGAAATACCTTCCTGTGCTCTGCTGCTTCTCTTGCTTAGACTGGACAGGTTCCCAGCCTCAAAATCAGCAATCACCATGTATGTCTCTCGCTGCTCTTGAAGTTTTTTCTTTTCTAGTGGCATTATTTTAATCAGTTGCTGGGCTGGCTTTGTTCAGCATCCAGGCAAGGTCTGGTGACCCCTCACGGTTACAGGGCATGGCCTGGGCTGCAGCACCGGGGAGTGAGTATTACCTGCTGGGCTCTGGGCACTCTCCTTGTCTTTGTGTGTAGTCTCCTGGCCATGGAAAAGTTGAATTTCCCCAACTATCACACAGAATCCCCAGGTTGGAAAAGCCCTTTAAGCCCATGGAGTCCAACCATCCCTGTCCTGTGCTGACCCAGATCCCTGAGCACCTCATCTCCCCTCTGTTCAACACCCCCAGGGCTGGGGACTCAGCCCCCTCCCTGGGCAGCCTGGGCCACAGCCCCACAGCTCTGCCAGGGAAGAACTTTGCCCTCCCAGCTGAGCTGAGCCTGCCCTGGCACAGCTTGAGCCCAGTGCCCCTTGTCCCATCTCCTGTCCCCTGGCTGAAGAGACCAGCACCCACCTCTCTGCACCCTCCTGGCAGGGCAGGGCAGGTGGGGAGAAGGTCTCCCCTCTGCCTCCTCTTCTCCAGGCTCAACACCCCCAGCTCCCTCAGCTGCTCCTCAGAGGATTTGCCCTCCAGCCCCTTCCCCAGCCTGGTTGCCCTTCTCTGGACTGGCTCCAGCACCTCCATGTCCTTCTGATGGTGAGAAGCCCAGAACTGGACACAGTTCTCTATATAATCCAGTGTGTTTTCTCTGTGTGTGACCAGTGCGTTTCCTTACCGATCTTGTGCAAGTGCAGGTGCCTCTGCACCTCTCCTGGCGTCGGGCTGGCTCCCAGGCACCGCATCACTGCCATCAGGTCAGAGGCTTTTATCTTGCCTTTTTGTTTCTTGTCGTACAGAGAGAAACATTCCTTGAACTCTAATTAAAAACCAAAACTCTCTGTTATGCCATGTAAGATTACAGTCATCTGCCAGTGACTTTTCTTCTCCTGCTGCCCGCTCGGGCGGCGTTGGGCGGGTTCCAGCAGGGATATTGTGTCTGGTTTGGGTGTCTCATTTCAAGGAGGATGATGGACAGTGGAGGAGGACCCCCGGGGGAAAAGAGCCAAGGGCAATTAAAATCCAGGCTTGTGAATAGCTGAGCTAATTGGGGTCCTTTAGCCTAATGAAGTCATTCCAAATACGCAGAGTACCGTTAAAAAGTACTTTTCCCTGCCTGTATGGTGGGGGAGGAGAGGATGCAGGAGGAAAGAGCCTTAAGGAGTGGCAGAAGATGCTGGTTTGGTCCCTGCAGGGTCTGGTGCTTGCTCCCACCTCAGCTTGTCGCTGGCTGGATTTTAATAGAAGCCCAAAGAATGGGTAATGTCACGTTTGATGGTCCAAGTGGTGCCGGCCATGGAGCAGAGCTCCTGCCTGCCCTGTGGCATCTCCCCTCCCTCACTTCTCCCCGTGGCCCTCGCCTGCCTGCTGGCCCTCTCCCCTTCCCTCTCCAACGCTGGCTTTGTGGTTTTCAGATAAATAAATTCGGGCTGTGGCTGACCTAGATAAGGCTGCCATCTCTCATCCTCCCTTCCCACTGCGCTCCCGGCGCGGCGGCAGGCTGCGCTCCCCGTCACACTCAATGTGAGATGTGCTGCAGAGCAGACAGGGAAATAAACACCAGCCTAGGTCGGTGCCATTGCCCTCTGCCCCCTCCTCATCCTCTCCATCCCTAGGTGTGACTGACTGCAGGGTGCTGAGTGCCCAATGGGTACTGTGGTCTCTGCCTGCCCTGCAGCAATCCTGCTGAGCTGCTGAGCCCAAGGGCGCTGCAGATTAACAGATTTGCAGTAATACTCTTATTTCCTCTTGCTTCTGCAAACCCTTCCTCACTCCCGGCCGAGGCAGGGGTCCCCTTTCCCTCTCCTTCCTCCTCTTCCTCCTTCACCTTCGCTCCCAACATCCGTGAAGCCTCCTGGTCCCTCCCAGCTCGGCCAGGGCTGACAGGGGTATGGGATGGGTGGTCGCTGCTTAACCCACGGGGCTGTGGGGGTTCAGCTGCCTGCCCATGCCCAGCAAGGTCTTAATGAAATCAAGGAGATTTCTCTGGGTTTAGAGCAAGTAAATACCCTGGGAGCTGGGAAGAGGGCAAGTTGGGGAGCGCAAGCCCAGACTGAGACAAGTTTGGGGGTGAAATACCCCTTTTATAGCATATAGAAACTTGTTAAGCTGATCCTGCTACTAGCAAAGCCCCAAACCAGAACAAAGCTGTACGTACCATTGATTTGATCCTGGGACAGAAATTTTGCCTGTAGCATGAAGGGGGAAAGGAGAGGAAAGAGAAAAACAACCCATCAGCTCCAACAGGTGGATGGGGTGGGCAGGGGGGAGCTGTTTGCGTCGGCTGGAACGCTGCACTCACCATGATCTTGGGGACCCTCCTGGTGCTTTACGCCGCCGTCGGATCCAAGGTGTCTGCTGCTACTTTTCTATTTGATTAAGGGCTAAAGTCCTCCTGCCAGCCCGGGGTGGAGCATGGCCAGGCTGTAATAAATACCCCGCTGCTATGGCTACGAGACCTGATCCCTGCCAGGGCTGGATCCTGCTGCCAGCTCTCAGCTCCTGCTCCATGGGAAAAGGGCTCTTCCCCAGCCTCCGGGCTCTGGATGGGACCCTGAGCCATGGTTTGTGTCTGGAGGAGTTGGGGTGAGGACTTCCCTCAGTTGGGGTTTAAGGGTGTTTGGGGTCGGGCTGGATGGAGATGAGCTGGTTGAACATGAAAGGTTTGATGGTCTCGAATAGCTGCACACCTTGAGCCGAGCTTAGCTGCTGGGAGACAAATCCAGCGTGGGGGATGGCAGCTGAGGCTGCTGGGAAGGGTTAGGGGGCGGATTTAACAGCAGCTGGCTGCTGGAGGGGCTTTGGTCAGCAGGAGAAGTTAATTCAGGCTTTGCTTGTCCCAGCTGAGCTCTGGTGGGTTTGCTGGGGAAGGGGGTTACACGTGCCCATGGCAAACAAGGAGGAGCTGGGACACCCCAGGCTGAGAGGAGAAGGGAGCATTGAGATGGTTTTAAAAGCTCCCCATTGCCTGGGTGTTTATTTATTTGCATTTATTTACCTAACCTGCTTGGGAGCAAACGGCTTCCAGGTCTGCCAGGTCCCATCGCAGCCCTGGGCTGGGGCTCGGAAGGGGGATGTTGAGGGCAGGGTGGGGGGACTGCTGCGAGCTGGAGAACTGCCAGGGTTTCAGCCTTGCTGTGAGGGTGGGCAGAGCCTCCAGCTGCTGCAGGCTGGTCCCAACAGCCACGGTTGTTCACATCTTCTGGTCCCTTCCAGCGCTACACTCCTGCCGCTCAGTTGGCGTTCAAGCCATACAGAACCGAGTATTAGAGTCTGCAGTGTTCCCCCACCCCATCCCCTGCAAAAAGCTGAGCCGGCGGCTGGGCTGGGCGCTCCTGGGTGTGGGATGGGGCCAATGTGTGTGCAAGGGGCTGAAGTACCCAATGCTGGGCTGTGGGGGACCCACCAAAGCCGTACTCAGTGGGTGCAGCTTGGCCCAGACCCTTCCCTGGGCAGACCCTGCCCCAGTGCAAGGACGTGTTCAGCATCCCTCAATCTCACAGGATGAAGATGCTCCTGTCGAAGACCAGAGCTGCTCAGGGAGCAAGGCCAGCCACTCAGCTTTTACCAAATGTTTTTATCTGACAGCTTTTTGTTTTCCCTTCCAGCACTGGGACTCTTTCCCACGGGGCTTTAAACGGGATCTTACAGCCATCAGCCATCGCAGGGGTGCAGCTGGAGCGGCAGGAGCTCCATCACCTGGGCTGGAGAAGTGGTGAGTGGGAGCAGTGGCTGGGGCTGGGCAGACCCTGCATGAGCAGGGCTGATTCTGGAGCTCACCCCCACCCAATGCTCTTTTTGGGCTGTGTTTGGGGGAATTGGCCCTTCTGCCAGCCTGGCCCTTCCTACACCACACCTGCACCCAGCTGCCAGGGCAGCTCCCGGGGATGCACAGCTCAGCAGGGCTGCCACACAGGGCCAAACTGGGGCAGCTCATCCCCTTCCCAGTGTGTTTACTGGGCTGGGAGGAGTGGATACGGCTCTCTGCCGAGCCACAGGTAGGGTGAGAGCATGCTGACCCCCCAGCCCACCGCTCCCATTAAGGGCTGGGATCTCTGCGGTGCAGCGATGGGATGGGGAATCACCAGCAGCGCAGAGCTCCTGTACAGGAGGGGTTTGGTGACGTCCCTGAGCACCCAAAAAGGTCCAGCATGGAACCCCAGTGCAAAGCTAGGAGCCACCCTGCCACATCCCTCACAGAGGCTGTCCCCTCCCTCGCTCGCCACAGCTGACCTACCACCCGTCTTGCAGCTAATGTTGGGTCAGGAATTTATTTGAAACACATCTACATTAGAAAAACTAGAGATTTTTTTTCTTTTCTTCAAATCACTCCAAAATATCAAAACTTAGAAACTCTCCTTCGCTGCGTGGAGGTTGTTCATGTGCAGGGTGTAAAACGCCCAAGGCTCAGGGATATAGATCACTCCAGGGTACTTCTTCCTGAGGATTTTGTCATTCCACAGCCAAACCACCCAAACTGCGATGAGGACCAGGGTGATGATGAAGGAGTAGAAGAGGAAAAGCCCATTGCTGTCCAGGACGAGCCCTTTGCGTTTCTGGTGCATCACTAAAGCCATCATGGCAAAGAATGTGAAAATGTAGAGGATGAAAATCTGACCTTCTGTCACGAGGTACCTGCAAAACAAACCCACCAGTTAAACCCCCTGGGAGGAGGGACGAAGGCAGAGCCCCCACCCCAGCAGTCCCAGCCTGATCTGGGGGGAACAGTCTCCCCCTTCTCCCTGCTCTGCATCCAAATGAAGCCGTGCTGCTTTCTCCTGCCAGCTTTTATGCTGTGATTTGACCTCATGTTTCAAAGAATCCCAGCCTGGGCTGGGTTGGGAGGGACCCCAAGGGTCACAGAGCTCCAACCCCCTGCCACAGGCAGGGACACCAACCTCCAGGCCTGGAGCTACACAAGGTTGCCCAGGGCCCCAGCCAACCTGGCCTTGAACACCCCCAGGGATGGGTGCTCTCATCAGTACATTTAAAAACTGAGCTTTGTTGAGGGAACATGGGGGTAAAGAGACATGCACCCAGGATGGGATTTGACAGGTGCTGGGCTCAGCTTGTCAATGGGATGTCTGAACACAGAACCACAGCTGGGCTCTGGTTCCCACCTGTGGATGTTGTGCTCATTTAGCCCAAAAATCCCCTGCTCCCCCTGGGCTGTGTCTGGTCCCAGATTGGGGAAAAGGAATTAACGCTCCCTGGCTCTTAAATGGCAGCACATGAACTGCAGAGATTCACACTGAGGGAAGTGCAGAGGGGTTACTGGGAACTGACCACATCATCTCCATGATTTTGACTATCAAAAATTAATTTACTGTACAAAACCAGTCTCAGCAGGGGGCAAAGCCACAGGCAAGAGAGAACATCAGCTCTGAAGATGAATGAAGAGTTGTTTGGCTGCCATCAGGGAAATAGTTGGGGAAGAGGAGGCTAATGAAAATGGGAAATAAATAAGCCCTCTCTCAAAAGGCCATTTGGCTCTGCAGGGGGAGCAGAGGAGGAGGCGGCATCGCAGCATCACACAGCCAGCCTGGACTCAGCATACAACCCCTGGGCAAGGGGTGAGAGCACCTCCAGTGCCACCAGCGACCTGAGAGCAGGTGGATGTGCTGCAGACCCTGAGTGACCACCCCAAAAATCAGCAAGGAACAAACAAGGCAACAAACAGAGGGCTGCAAAGGTGGGGGGACAGCATGTACTGTGGAGGCTGAGGGCTGGAGCTCCGACAGTAACACTGTGACTGACAGTGTGGTTGAAAAAAACACCCCAAGCAGGGACAGGAGGGGTGATGGGCACCCTGAGGTGGTCCCAACATGTGAAGGGTGAAGTGTCTGCAAACTGCAACAGGGTTTAATTGGATTTTCCAGACCTGCAGAGCAGAAGCTGCAGCAAGTTCTGCCCTGGGGACCAGTGAGCACCTTCCTGCACGCTGCAGGGCTGCCTGTGGGACCCCCCTCTTTATCCCCCACCCATCCAGAGTGGAGAGAAGCCTCTTACCAGTAATACAGGCTGCTGGGCTGCCCGTGGGGGTCCCCCCTCCATCCCCCACCCATCCAGAGTGGAGAGAAGCCTCTTACCAGTAATACAGGCTGCTGGGCCCCATCAGCAGCAAGGCAGCCACGGGCATCCTGCTCTCCTCTCTGACAGGGGTGAAGCAGCCAGTGAAATATATAAAGAGTATCAGGAAAAAGGGGATGTACCTGCAGACAGAGGGGACACACAGATCAGTGCCATGTCCCTGGGAAGAGCAGAGGCAGCAGCTGCCCAGCCTGCTCGGGCGGTGGGTAACTGGGATGCAGGGTCCAGCTCTGGGGGGTACCACCATCGCTCCACCAGCATCACAGCTCTGACTCTGAGGTGAGTGCTGTGTCAGTACAACAGCCAAAGGGCTGGTGATGCCTGCTGCAGGGCTGCTGGCTGTCCAGGCAGCACCGAGTGCTCCTGGAGATGATGAGACTTCTGGGGCTCTCGGAGGTAAAGCCGCAGTTAGGTGAAACCCTGGGTTCAAGTGCTCCATCCAAGATCTGTTATCCTCCCAGGCTCTAAGAGGCTGTTTGAGGCCTCATGTTGTGTTAAAAGCTCAGCTGAGAGAAGTGCAGACCAGGATGCAGACCAGGATTTCAACACCTTCCCCTCCCAGGGTGGGCACTAAATAGATGAATGGCAAAGGAGAGGAGTGAGCCCAGGGCAGAGTCGAGTTGTGCTGGGGTCAACCTCCAGAGGAGCAAAACCACGGGTGGTGATCCCAAGGAGCCTGCAGAGCCCTCAGACCTGTCCCTTCACAGGGGTGCCTGCTGCAAGGCAGCTGAGGGGTGAGAATAGATGAGCTGTTCCTCTGTCCCCTACACCTGCTGCATCCTCAAAATATCCCTGATACAGGGACATAACTAGGGGGAACGTGCAGTTTTCCATGGGTGGCAGCCACCACAAGGAGAACACAACCCCCAGCCAGTTCTGAGGAGTGTGGGCAGCAGGTCCCAGGAGGGGATCCTCCCCTCTGCTCTGCCCTGCTCAGGCCCCACCTGGAGTGTTGTGTCCAGTGCTGGGCTCCCTGGGATCAAACAGACAGGGATCTCCTGGAGACAGTCCAGAGGAGGGACAGGGAGATGCTGAAGGGCTGGAGCATCTCCCCTGGGAGGAAAGGCTGAGGGAGCTGGGGCTGTTCAGCCTGGAGAGAAGAGACTGAGAGGGGATCTGATCCCTGGGGATCAAGAGCTGAAGGGTGGGACACAGGGGACATGGGCAGCCTCTGCTCAGTGTCTGTGGGGACAGGCCAAGGGGCGATGGGCTCAAGTTGGAGCCCAGGGAGTTCCCCCCAATGTGGGGAAGAACTTCTTGCCAGTGAGGGTGAGGGAGCCCTGGGCCAGGCTGCCCAAGGGGTGTGGAGTCTCCTTCTCTGGAGAGATTCCAGCCCCGTCTGGACACCGCCCTGTGTGCCCTGTGCTAGGGACCCTGCTTTGGCAGGGGGTTGGACCTGATGATCTCTGGAGCTCCCTTCCAGCCCCTGTGATTCTGTGATTCTCAGCTGCATTTTATTTTTCCACATATCAAGCCAGGATCAGATCAGATCCACCCTTCCTCATACCACGTTCCGAGGCCGCTACACAGACCATACCCCACTCACCACATGGAATGACCTAAATACTCATCGTAGTAGTACAGCAGCTCAAAGGAATCAATCTGCAACGCAAGGGAATGAGATTTAATCACTATGAAATAATAAGCAGGAGCAATTAATGCATTTTTTTAAGTGCTGGGAGAAAGCAGAGCCTCTTTACCAGTGTCTCTGGCTTCAGGTTCTTGATGATGGGATTCTCCCTTACAGACAGGTGGTGTTGGTAGCCACTGAAGATCAGGCGATGGTTGACAGAGTCTCCCACCAAGTGGATGCTGGCTCCCATGACAAACATGATGATGCTGACGTAGATCATCGATCTGGGTAAGGTCTTGGGGGATCTCTCGATCAGCTGCAACCAGAGAGTCGTGTTGAACAGCGAGGAGATGCACATGACAAGCTCTGGCCTGCCTGACTTGAGGGTGTTTCCCAAAAATCATCCAGGCCCAAGCAGGGGGTTGCAGAAAGCTGCAGGCTGTGGTGCTGCAGTGGGTGTGAGATGCTGCCTGCAGCGACCAGCAGCCTGCCTGGGTAAGCACAGCCATCCCCGAAAAGGGGTGCAGCCACACCACAGTGAGCTTCCCCAATTGCAGCCCCTTCCCCCCAAAACATCCCGGGCACGTTTCCCACGTGGCTTTCAGGTTTCCCAGTTCACACCACCACAACCCCGGGTTGTTTTGTTAAACCCTTCCCCTGACCCACCGCTCAGCCCCACTCGGGGAGCCGGTGCTTCTAACGCAGTGCCCAGAGCAAACTCTTCCCCAGATGGGATCAAACCCAGTCAAGGAGAAGCAAAGGAAGGAGCTGCTTTCTCTGGAAGGCTGGCTGTGCCCTCCAGCGGCAGCACAGCCCGCAGCAGCCCTCCAGCACCCCACGCACCCCCTTTAAGAGAGGAGATTATCTTTGCCAAAGGACTTGTTGGACTGTTTGGGGCTTTAAATGGTTTTTTTCCCCAATGGAATCAGATTCAGGCCTCTCTGTGTATCTGTTTCTAAAGAGGAAGCTGTGTTATTTAAACTCCTATCTAGAAATCTCTGGTTTCCAGCAGAACCGGTTGAGGGAAGGTTTTGAACATCAGCTTGAGGGGTGAGAGCTCCTTCCACCCTCTCCCTGGCTGCTCAGGTCTGGGTGGAGGCTGGCGGGGAGCCCGTGTTACTCAGAGCCCAGGGCGAGCTGCTGCAAGCCCGGCTGGGGACCAGGAGCAGGAGCTTCTCTCTGGGACCAGGAGCTCCCTCTGGGAAGACCTCGAACAGATGTAAATCCCAGCTCAAGTGGTTCAGGCTTTCAGAGGGGGACAGCAAGGGCTCAGGAACCACAGGTCGGGGGGATGCACTGGTCCAGCTGGAGGATCAGCCAGGGCCACCTTTGCCTCCCATCTCCCTGCTGCCAAATCAGCTTTGCAGCCCTTCATACACAGCGAAAAGCTCCTTATTCCTGTTTAATTTTGAGGCTTAACTTTCCCTTTCTCTGTAGCTGCTGCACGGACGTCAGAGGAGTCGGGGAGGACAAGGGGAGCAAACGGCTCAGGAAAGCTCCTGTCTGACAGGCAAGGACGGTGACACACGTCCTTTGAGGGGACACTGGGCAAAGGAAACACACCCCAAATACCAGCCAGAAGTGTTTCTGTGGACTGACCCTCCATCCTGTGCTGCCAGGGGAGGTCAAGGCTGCAAACTAGCACCTGCCTGTGCTGGGTCAGACCGAGCTTCAGAGCTCCCACATGCCCTGAAGGACCAGATCCTGACTATTCCCTTTTTGGCCACACCAGCATTTAACATCTCCCAGACCGACTCAGGAGAGAGCGAGAGAGAATCATTCACATCCTAGGCCATAACTCAATTTCTAGCTAATGAAGGTTAAAATACATTTCTAATTGCTTTCCCCTATCTTCTGGCTGCCAAGTATTTAATATAAGACGATTCCTAATGACACGACAGTCTTTAACCTCATAAATGGTTTACACGATCCAGTGGCTGGCAGCTGAGGCAAGATAATTTCAAGCTAAAGAGACAATTCTCGTGTCGAAGAGCAAGTGTAATTAAGCTCTGAACAATTGAGAAAATCTGCTCCAGTTCCAGCTGTCTCCTAAGAGTCTTTTGAGTCACGGATGGATGTTGTCTTAGGAATATGCTTTGGTTCAGCCAGGGTGAAGGGCTCTGACTCCTCCTGGATCCAGAGATCCCAGGGGAAGCGCTTTGCTTTGTACACACAGGAAATTGAGTTGCACTAAGACGGTCTCTGCCTCGCTCTTTGACAGACAGCATCACAAATTCATCCTGGAGCAGCAAACCTCTAACACACAGAGGGACCAGCTCGTCTTGCAGGAGTTTGAGAGTGACCAACATTCATTCTGTGAGTTCCTAAGCAGCTTTTGGTTTTTACAAAACTCTATTGTTTTACAAATCTGTATCATTTTACAAAACTCTCTTGCTCACCCTGATTTTTACAAGCAGTAACAGGAAGGATGTAAGGCCTGCACCTTACCTTTAGCAGAAGAAATGGCGTGATAACATTGTAAGCCATGTGGAAATAATCTCCAGCGCTCGGTTTGTTCAGAGGAAACCACTCCAGAGGCAGGATTATCTGAGGAAGAGGGGGAAAAACACATCAGTGTATATCCTCACTGCCCAGCTCGTGATTACAGCCCCATCGCTGTAAGATAGGGAGAGAAGACCCTTGCTTTGGACTCCTGTTGCTTGCTGATTGTCAGCTTGACTTCACGTAGCTGTCAGGAGCAAAGTGGGGCAGTGCTGCTTACAGCAAGCATCCCTAAAAGCAGGGAGTGGAGGTGGGCACGAAATGCACGGCGTGTTCCCATCTCAGCTGCTCCTTCCTGCTGTGCTGCCCACAGCTGATGCTGTGAAGGTGTGTGGCTGAGGGAGTGAGGAAGGCACCGGGAGTCCTGCAGCAGCAGATCTCCATTAACCCTCTGCCATGTGCAGATGCCAGCAATAAAAAATTGTATTTGAGAATAATAAGGCTGAATTTGAGAATTCAGGAGCCCCCAGCTCCGGACACGCAGGCAAGGCAGGGGGAAGAGGGGTAGGAACCTCTCTGGGTAATGGTTTCTGTGGAAACGTGAAGTTGTGGGATAGATGATGTGGAACAGTTTGGAACTAGATGACATTTGAGGTCCCTTCCAACCCAAACCATTTTATGATGACATGATTTTATGCTGAACTGGTACCAGTTACTCAAACTAGTACATCTCAGCTGTACTCATCTGATGGACAGCTCCTCAAGGGTGTCCCTTTGGTGTAGAAAACAGCCCAGGGGGTCACACAGGACCACCACAGATCAGCACCACCCCCCTTAAATAAGCTGATTACAAGCAAAGCAGCAGGGCTGCCTCTGCCCCACTCACCATCGCGATGGGACGCCCGAAGTCCAGCACCCAGTTCTGCAGAGTGAAGTAGAACCACAGATCCAAATGAAACGGGGAGGTCTTGAAGGTGTCCTCGCTCTTGACAGCTCCATGCCTAGAAAGAAGTGCCTGTCAGCCTCAACCCATGCAACAGGTTTCCAAGGAGGCTGGAAGCAGCCTCTCCTTCCCAACCCAAACCCCTGCGCTTCCCCGGCTGCCAGCTCCTCTCTGGGCTTTGGGATGTGTGGAGTAACAGCAACGTTGAGATGCCAGAGGAGGAGGCAGTGGGGAAAGGCAGAGTGTGGGCAATAAAAACCGGTGCACCCCCCTAAGAAGGCTATTCCTGGCTGAGGAGCGAGCACAGAAGCAGGATGAAAAGCTTAAGTGCTGAATGAAGTGCAACTATTTTTAACTTTTGCATGACAAAGCAAAACCCAGCTCCCATGGCACTTCTGCTGACCGCTACGAACGCAGCGATGCCTGTGGTACTCGAGCACGGGGATGCTCCGGCTGCACGATCACCTTCATCTTCCTCTCTGAAGATCCTCCTCCTCCGCAGAGCAAGGCCTGCTCCGACCCCACTGAAGTCTCTCCACCAAAACACCCTCCAGCCCCACCGGACTTTCATCTCCCTATGGAAAAAGCAGGTGGATCTCTCTCCTGACCGGCACCAGCCGTGAGCTTGTGCTACCGGAGCTATCATGGTCCAAAGCCCAGGGATGGAGAAGGAGGACGGTGGTACTCTGGACAAGCCGGGGTGCCCTGGACATGCTGGGAGAGCTGCGGCTCCCTGGAAGAGACGGTCAGACCCTGGAGCAGCTGGGGGGATCCCAGGTGAGCCAGGGTGCCCTGGGTGCATGAAGCTGGGAGTCCCCGACCCTCCGGGATAGCCCGGCAGCATCCCGGTGGGATGGTGGTACCCGGGATGGGGCTGGGGGCAGGTGGGATGGATGGTGCTGGGGGCAGAGGGGATTTGGGGAAGCAGGAGGGGCGGTGCGTGTGTGTCCCGTGCCCGTGCCCGCCTCATCCCTCCCTCGCCGCTCACCTGCCCGGGTAGAGCGGCCCGGCGGGCTGGGGGAGCCCGGGGCCGCCGCCGGGAACGGCCGCCGCCGCGCCGCGCCCTGCATGTGCCCGCCCGGCCCGGCTCGGCCCGGCCCGGCTCCGCTCGGCTCGTCCCAGCGCGGCTCCGCCCGGGCCCCGCCTCGGCGCCGGGGAACCAGCGGCGGCTGCGCGACCGGTGGCCCCGGGACCGCCCCGGCCGGGGAAGGGGAGGAGGGGGCGGGGGAGCGCGGGGGGCGGGGGCAGCGCATCAGCCCAGCCCAGTTTAGCCCAGCCCAGCCCAGTCTCGCCCAGTCCAGTCCAGCTCAGCTCAGCCGGGCAAGCCCAGCCTTCCAGCCCCCCCCGCCGTGCTCTCCCCCCGCAAACCCCAGGCAGCTTCTTCCCTTTGCTTCCCCTGCAGAGCCCCAGCCGGTAACCCTCGTGTTTTTAAACCAGAGGAAAAGCGAAGGGTGTTTAGCTGCCGGCTGTCTCTCTAGATGCAAAGCTCTTGGCCCCGCTGCACAGCCACACATCGCTCCGAGTCCTCACCCGGCCAAGCAAATGAGATTCAGAGGTGGGAAAAGGCTGGCAGGGGATGAGAGGAAAGCACAGCCCGTCCCGCGGTGCCACTGAGCCCGAGGTTGCATGGAAGGAAGGTGGTGGAGCTGAGCAGGGCTCTGCCACAGGTACGGCTGATCGCCAGGAGCTAATTGCTACGTGTGGCAGGTCCCCATCCCCCTGGAGCGATGTGATGGAGGTTGTGTTCCCTCACAGCGTAAAGCGAGCGGGCGTCATTACTCTGAGGAGCTGAGAGATGGAGGTGCTGTTCCATCTCCTCCTGTCTTTGCCCAGATAGATGCTGTCGTGTTGGGATGACTCAGGAGCAGTGTGAGGCAGGGAAGGGCTTGCACCCCCGGGACTTGTAGTTTCTGTTGTAAATCGGGGGATGTCTCTGCACTTGAAGCAGGCTGCTCAAGGGGAGAGAGAGCTTCAGGAGCTGTTGGTCGGGGGAGATGGGTGTTCATGGGCCATGTGGTTTGTGGCAGTGAAACCCCTCAGCTCCTGGGTGCTCTGAGGACTCTGTGGCTCAGCACTGTGTCTCCGTGGCTGGGCCCAGCTGCGGTGCTGAGATGGTAACTGGGGGTTAAGTGCTTGAAGCTGTGCCGTAGCTTTCTGCTAAGGAATCGGGGCCGGGACCATGGTGAGCTGGACACACTGGAGGTGATGGGGCTCTAAGAAGCTGCAGAACAGAGACTTTGGGCTCTCTGCTCTGTGGTGCTGCCAGGAGAGACAGCATCAGCATCAGTGCTTCCTTGAGGGACCCTCTCTGCGTCGCCCACGAGGGAACGCGAGTGGCACCCAAGCAGCACTGGTTGGCCAAAAAACCTGTCCTTGAGAAGTGGAGGAGATCATGGAGGTAATGGAGACAGGTGCCACTTAAACTTACCATGAACCCTGCTTGTCGTGCTGTGCCTTACATGGCTGTTAGAAGCTGATCCTCCTTGACTGAAGGCCGTGGAGCTGACCGTGGCCTGACTCCCTTCCCTCTCGCCTTCTCCAGGGCTCCTTTCGGCAGCGCCGGCCGCGCAGCCAGGCTGCTGCTCCCATACATAATGCACAGCCCGGCCTGCCCAGAGCTTTCCACAAAGAGCTGTGGCTCTGGTTGCATGACTTTAAATTAACTATTAATACAGCGGACACTGTATCCCCCCCGAACACAATGGCGCCCAACAGACAGCGGCACAGGCCACGTCTCACGTTACTGACTGCAGCCTGTATCACAGGGCACCTCCCAAAGCTCGCTGGGAGATGATCCGTACAGGGGATGGGCAAGCAGGGGGTTGGGTGCAGCTCTTGGTGAAGCTGATACGCGTGTGGTGAGGCGTCCCTGAAACCAAGGATGAGGTGGAGACTGGGCACAACAGGCCTGTTGGGATGGAGGTATGGCCAAGGGGATAAAAGTTGCTGGTCCCTTCTTTAAAACAGCCAAAACCTGAACCAACCCAACCCAAATCTGGAACAAATCAACCCAACTCGACCCAATCCAACTGAACCAGACCCAGCCCAGCCCAACTGAACTAGATCTACTCAGCCCAGCCCAACTGCAGCCAACCCAGCCCAAGCCAATTCAACAAAACCCAGACCAAGTGATCTAGACCAACCCAACTCAGCCTAACTGAGCCAGAGCCAGACAACCCAACTGAGCCAGACCCACTCAACCCAGCCCAGCTGAACCAGATGTGCCCCAGCCCAACTGAGCCAGACCCAGCCCGAGCCGGGAAGCCCCGGACTAGCGCTACCCCGCCCGAGCCAGGAGGCCGGGCCCGGCCAGGCCGTGCAGACGGCGGGCCACACGGCCCCGGGCCCGGGCGGGCAGCGCCACGGCTGCGGAGCCGCTTCGGCCCCGTCCCGACCGGGTGCGGAACGCCCGGGCGCTGCCGGCGGTTGCGGGGGAAGGGAGGGAAGGGAAGGGAAGGGAAGGGAAGGGGCGCGGCGCTTCCGGTTTCGCTTCCGGAGTCGGCGGCGGGGGCGGAGTGGCGGCGGACGCCCGTTCCCGCCGCGCGCCCGGCAGGGCCCATCCGGCGACCCGTAGCGGCGTCCGGCGCGGCCCGGTGCGGCCGGCGGAGCGGTGCTGGGCCCGGTCCGTGCCTCGCCGCCGCCCCGAGGGGGCCCCGTAGGGTGGGGCCGGAGGCCGCGCCGCGGGTTCGCGTCCCCGCGGCCGGGGCAGCTGCGCGGCGGCGCCGGGGATGGGCCGCGGGCCCGGGGCGGCCGGCGGGGGCTCGCGGGGCGGGTGAGGCGGCGGCGGCGGCGGGAGGTGGGGCTGCCCCGCCTCGCCGCCGGCCCGGAGGGACTGGCCGGGCCCGGGGGGCGTCCGGCCCCGAGGGGGCCGCATGTGCCCCCCGCCGGGCACCGAGGCGGGACGGAGGAGAGGGCGGAGGGAGAGGCCGCCCCGGCGGCGGGGCAAGCCGGTAGGCCCGAGCGGGGCCGGCCCGGCCGTCGGGGCCGCAGCCGGGAGGAGGAGGAGGCGGCGATGGAGGGCCTGGCCGGGTACGTGTACAAGGCTGCGAGCGAGGGGCGAGTGCTGACCCTGGCCGCGCTGCTCCTCAACCGCTCCGAGAGTGACATCAAGTACCTGCTGGGCTACGTCAGCCAGCACGGCGGGCAGCGCTCCACCCCGCTCATCATCGCCGCCCGCAACGGCCACACCAAGGTGGTCCGCCTGCTCCTGGAGCACTACCGTGTGCAGACCCAGCAGACCGGCACCGTCCGCTTCGACGGGTACGTAGAGCTCCCTGCCACCCAGCAGCCGGTGTCAGTACCCACACGGGGGGCTTGGGGCACTCCTGCTCCCCCGACTCCGTTGGGACTGCCCTTTAGTAGCCGTAAAAATGCAGACGCCGCACCAGAAACTGGACAGAGCGGTCTGTGCTGTGGCCTAGAGAGCTCCTCCTTGGCGAGTTTCCCCTCACGTTGCCTGTGCTCCCTCTTACTGTGCCAAAACACCCTTTTCCCTGGGAGGTTGCTCAGTGCTGCGGGTGACAGCGAGCCTCACGTCAGGCTGGGGCGGTGCCTGCACGTCAGCAGCCTGGCTGCTTTACTCAAATTAAGGGGTTTTCAATGTCCAGCCCAGACATCCCAAGGAACATCCCTTCCTCGCTGCAGGGAGCCAGTGTACCGGATGAGAAGTTTGACATTTTAGGGTGGGAAGGGGTTGCCTGGGCCCTGGCAGGGGCAGCGGTGTGGCTGCTGCTGTTTGGGGAGAAACCTGGCAGTGATTCCCAGTGATTTTCCCATCCTGGGCGGTGTGCTGCTGCAGCAAAAGGAAGGAGGAATGGGGTTTTTGTTTAAATCTCCCAGAGTGAAGTTCTTGCCTGTATATCGGCCTGAAACCTGAGGCTGACTGACTGGGAAGGGAGCTTGGTCTTTTGAACAGCTTCAGGCTTTGTGGGTGGCTCTCTGAGAGGAGAGCTCGGGTTGGATGTGGGGTGAGAGGGATCCTAATGGGTGCCCATGCTGATCATCTTTCATCTGGCTCCTGCCTGATGAGCTGGAGTTCTGCCTGCACAGCTCCACCTGGCCTAGGGAAAGGCTGGCTTGGCTCTGACGTGCTGAAAGAAGGGGGAAGAACCGGCTTCCCAGTGTGGTTTGCTTTGCTTTTTTTACCCTTTTTTTCTTCTTCCAGCCCATTTTTTCCCCAAACAAAAACCATTTGAGCATAGCTCGGGTGAGGTCTGCCCCGAATTTGGTTAAAGGAAGGGTTTCTGTTGTCAGAAAGTGATGGGAAGGGCTGTCAGCCCCCCTCTGCTGCTGACTTTTCTGGTTTCTCCTGCCATGCCTTGATGGGATGGTGATGTGCTTGCCAGAGCCTCTGCCTGGTCCAGATCTTAGGAGGTGTTGTCTGTGACACAGTGGGCGCAGCAGGAGAAGAGAGGAGGCTTGTGATCCCGCCATAGGGTCATTCTTCCTGAGATAAGGTGGCACAGCAGCTCCAGGCTTTTGACTTGTAACTCTATACCCCAGTGCCCCAGTAAATTCCCTCCTGGGCGTTAACAGATCCCAGGCTCTGGCTTCCCTCCTGCTTTAATGTGGCAGTTTACAAAGTAAGGAACTTCTTCCTGCCAATAAATGTGTTGCCATCTCTGGGTGTCAGAGCTCTGAAGTGGCCTCTCAGGTGTTGTCTAGAGGTGTCAGTCCCTGTGGAGCTACGTGAGAGCTTCATTGAACGCTGGAACTTGCTGTTGGTGGCTTAGAAAATTGATCTTTGGGAAATGTGACTGTTCAGACGTAGGGAAATGAGGTGTTTGTCCCACCTCTGTTGACTTGGGGAGTGCCTCAAGCGTGTATTAACTGTGGTGTCAGTGCTGCCTGTTTCTGCCTTTCGGTGCTGCTTCAGGAATGGGGGGAATGGAAAGGGCAGCAGCTGGGTCTGGGAATGAAAACAGCTCAGGAGACCGTGATGCTTCGCACAAGTTCACTGTTCCCTGGATCACCAGTGCCAGCAAGCTGTCCGCGAGGCAGTGACGTAAAACAGGTTTCTGCAACGGTCCAGCTCAGAAGAACTTCTGCTTTTTTCATGATTTTTGTGATTCCTGGAGTTCCATTTGTGTAACCAGACTGCTGGGCTGCTGTACAGTCCGGCCTCTTGAACGAGGAAGTGTCGGCGCAGCGGAAGCGGTGGCTGTTCTGCAGCTCAGGGACAGAGAGGAGGAGAGAAGTGATAGGGAATCCTGGTGTAGCTGCGCTCCTCTTCATGCCTGAGTTTGGGTTTTCCATGTCTATATGTGAATTTTAAGTTTTCTCCCTCTTTCATTTTCTGCCACAAGGGATCAAAGAAGCGGTTAATTCTTGTAGCTGTTCTTCCCTAGGCTGAGGGCTGGAGCTTTACAGGTAGGATCTTCAAAGCAGCTTGGGGAGCACTGGTACAAAATGTGGCTAAATCCCCTGGCTGCTTTGAAGTTTCAACTTCTAACATTTCTTCCTTTGGGAGGGATAAGTCTCTCGTCCTCCTACCTTGGCTCTCCCAGTAAGTTCCTCTTGAGTGCAAGATTAGATGTTTAGATTAGATCTTAGGGGGAAGTTCTTTGCAGAGAGAGTGGTGAGGGGCTGGCAGGGGCTGCCCAGAGAGGGGGTGGGTGCCCCGTCCCTGGGGGTGTTGAAGGCCAGGTTGGCTGGGGCCCTGGGCAACCTTGTGTAGCTCCAGGCCTGGAGGTTGGTGTCCCTGCCTGCGTCAGGGGGTTGGAGCTCTGTGACCCTTGGGGTCCCTCCCAACCCAGCCCAGGCTGGGATTCTATGATCAGGGTGCCTCTGAAATGCCTTCCAGCAGCTGGGGTGTGTAAGTGCCTGTTGCATCCGGCGTTTAAAAGGGTGCCGGTGTAACTGCTTGTTTGTCTGTGTGTTTCCAGCTTTGTCATTGATGGAGCCACAGCTCTCTGGTGCGCCGCAGGAGCCGGGCACTTTGAAGTGGTCAAACTGCTGGTGAGTCACGGCGCCAACGTGAACCACACGACGGTGACCAACTCGACTCCGCTGCGGGCTGCGTGTTTCGACGGCAGGCTGGACATCGTCAGGTACCTGGTGGAGAACAACGCCAACATCAGCATCGCCAACAAGTACGACAACACTTGCCTCATGATCGCGGCCTACAAAGGCCACACGGACGTGGTGAGGTACCTCCTGGAGCAGCACGCCGACCCCAACGCCAAAGCCCACTGCGGCGCCACGGCCTTGCACTTCGCGGCCGAAGCCGGGCACCTGGAAATCGTCAGGGAGCTGGTCAAGTGGAAGGCGGCCATGATGGTCAACGGCCACGGCATGACGCCGCTGAAGGTGGCCGCTGAGAGCTGCAAGGCCGACGTGGTGGAGCTGCTGCTGGCTCACGCCGACTGCGACCGGAGGAGCAGGATTGAAGCGCTGGAGCTGCTGGGTGCCTCGTTTGCCAACGACAGAGAGAACTATGACATAGTAAAGACTTACCACTATTTATATTTAGCCATGCTGGAGAGGTACCGGGACAGCCAGGATATCATTGAAAAAGAAGTTCTTCCACAGATTGAAGCTTATGGAAACAGGACTGAAAGCAGGACTCCTCAGGAATTAGAGTCTATTAGGCAGGACAGAGATGCCCTTCACATGGAAGGCCTCATTGTGCGAGAGAGAATTCTGGGCTCGGACAACATCGATGTTTCTCACCCCATTATTTACCGGGGGGCTGTTTATGCTGACAGCATGGAGTTTGAGCAGTGTATCAAGCTGTGGCTCCACGCTTTGCACCTAAGGCAAAAGGGCAACAGGAACACTCATAAGGACCTCTTGAGGTTTGCTCAAGTCTTTTCTCAGATGATCCACTTAAACGAGCCTGTTAAAGCCAAGGACATCGAGAGCGTTCTGAGGTGCAGCGTCTTGGAAATAGAACAAGGCATGGCCCGGATCAAAACCACCCCGGACTCTGACATCCACACAGCCATGGACAACTACGAGTGCAACATTTTCACCTTCCTCTACTTAGTCTGCATCTCCACCAAGACCCAGTGCAGCGAGGAGGACCAGTCTCGAATCAACAAGCAGATTTATAACCTGATTCACCTCGACCCCAGAACTCGGGATGGATCCAGCTTGCTGCACCACGCCGTCAACTCCAGCACGCCGGTTGATGACTTCCACACCAACGATGTCTGCAGCTTTCCCAACGCCCTGGTCACTAAACTCCTGCTGGACTGTGGTGCCGACGTGAACGCTGTGGACAGCGAAGGGAACAGCCCTCTCCACATCATTGTCCAGTACCACAGGCCCATCAGTGACTTCTTGACGCTGCACTCCATCATCATCAGCTTGGTGGAGGCTGGTGCTCACACAGACATGACAAATAAGCAGAAGAAAACCCCTCTTGACAAAAGTACAACGGGGGTGTCTGAAATACTCCTTAAAGCTCAAATGAAGCTGAGTCTCAAGTGCCTGGCTGCCCGAGCAGTACGGATCTATAACATCAGCTACCAAAACCAGATCCCCAGAACTCTGGAAGAGTTTGTCAAGTTTCACTAGGCTACATCTAACCTTCTGTAGTGGTGCTATCCTGGGACGACACCGATTGCAGACAGCAGAATAACGTACCTATCCACGGAGTTGTTTTCCTCTTGTCTTTTGTTTCTGGGTTCCTCTGGATTCAGTCTGCAGCCTGAGTTCTCACGCAGGTCTTGGGGGTGGGGGTTGGGGTGGGGAAAAGCCACATCATTTTCCTGTAGTCAAATCTGATGTTTGAGAGTTTGATCGTTTCTTTTTGATTAAAAGAATTGCTTCGTTATCTCTTGGGTTTATAAAGAATCCCAGTGTAGTTTGTGAGGAATGTTCTGGTTCCAGCACTGGTCTCCACCTACGATTTGCAGCTGAATGCTTTGGGTAGGTAGTTAGGAAGGCAGCTCTGAGAGCCCCTGTCACCGTGCTGTTGAGGCAGCAGCTTTGTAAACCTGAAAACTTGGAGCAGGGTGGGAAAGAACGACTGGAGATGACGTGGTGGTCTGTTAACAGTGAAACCTGGATGCACAGAGCTGCCTGCTGCTCTCATACCTCTTCACACCTTTGAGTTAACGCTCAAGGTGTTGGTACCATTTGACCTTTTTTGGTTTTAAATTAAATTCTCAAGAGGGGTTGTGGATGTGGAACGCTCTGTTAGGAAGCACAGGGTTCAACTCAGCTCTGATGTGTTCATCCCATAATAGTTGGTATGTCAAACCTCTTGATTGACAGTAAAGTATCAGATACAACTTTGGAAAGAGGCACTTGCTCATTGACTGAAGCGAACCAGAGTCCTGGTTTCTTTTTATGTAGCTAAGTTGCTCCTATATAAAGATCATGCATGGATACCTAGCAAATCCATAGGGTATTTGTGTTTGTGTGTGTCCCAACATTTCAAAATGCTTTTTGCTGGGGGTGGGGGGTTGTTTATTTTGCCTCTTCTTGTTGTTTTGATGATCAGCACGCACCTTCTTGACTCAGAGTATGTCAAACTGCACTCTTGGATTCCAGATGCTGTCACCTTCCTAATGGAGTAGTCTGTGGCCAGAGAGAGTCTTCCTTTGGAGCGGGGTACTGCTTGACACTGGCTTTTCCCAGAACCAGGGAGTCTGTGCCTCCCTGAATTGGACTTGAGGATTTTTTTCTTTTTCCCCATGATTTTTACTCCTTTCATTATGAAAAATCTCTTATGGAACCTGATTTTTAAAAAATTGTCCTATCATAAGGTCTTTGATGAGAAGCAACTGATTGTATGAGAACTCTGTTGCTTGAGAAAGTACTTCTCCTTTGGTAGAAGTTGCAGATGCTCCCACAGTACTATGTCACTTGTTTTGACAGGCTACTGAAAAACTCTTCTTTATTTTAAATGCAGCTTTTTAACTGTCAGATGATGAAAGAATGTTCTGTAGGGGGTTGGTTTGGTTTTTTTTTTTTTAAAAAAAAAAAACAACAATCTGGGTAGAACTTTAAGGTGAGATTTGGGCACACATTTCTATTTGTATTACAAATAAATAAACATTGAATGTGGAAACCTCTTGTAAACTCTTTAATTGTCCTCTGGTGCCAAGCAGAACAGTGCTGACTCGGTCCTGGGCTTGGGTCTCCTTTGAGGAAGAAGCTTTAGGAAACTGGTCTCAGAGTTCTCTGCTTGAACTTTAACCCTTAAAAAGCAAAATCTGCCTGTCATTCCTCATGGAGGTTGGACTTTTGCATTTTGATACCATGGCAAAGCCAAATTCAGCCACCCAAAGCCTTAATACAATGAGGGGATGTTGTCAGACAGGAGGGAAGGTGTTCCTGTCCCTGAAAACTGCCACCCTCAGTGTCTCCCTCCTGCCTGCTGAGACCCATTCATGTGAAGTCACCAGGAACCCCCTGGTTTTGTATTCTGCTGGGAATTTCCAGTGGTGATTTGTAGCTGGGCTGTTGGGAATGCTAAAAAAAAATAAATAAAAGGTAATAATTTATTTAAAAAGTAAATGTTTGAGTTGCTGTGGCTCAGTGTGAGAACTGGGCAATGCTTTTAGTCTCCCAGGTTGGGTCTGTCCCTGTTCCTGCTCAAGCTTTGAACTTCCACCTCAAGAACACCCATGAGATGATTATTATTCAGCCAGCAAAGCTGCTGGGAGCAGACTCAGTTAAAATTAACTGAGCTATGAATTGGTGTGTATGTGTTAGAGGTAAAAAGGCTTCTGTGGCCCTGGGCTGTGTGTCAGACAGAGCTCCCATGCTCCTGAACATAATGCATGATGTGTGTGTAAATAAAAGCAGGAGTGAGCAGTCCTTGTGTGTGTCTGACCTGGGCAGAGGGCTGGCTGGCTGCTGTCAGCGACTCACACAGCATTTTGGGGCTGGATACCCTGCTGTATCCTTGCTGTAGGCAGGATTTCCCTGCACTGCTTTTCCTTCTCAGGACTTGGTTTTGACACACAGTCATCCAGGTGTTGTGTTCTCATGAAATTCCTGTATGAAACCATTCTTGGAGCCAGTGTGCACGCTTGAAATACCTGGAGATCATAATAATGAGGAGAAGGAAGCTGTTCCTCCTGTGGTTCTGCTTTTTTAATATTAACAAGATGTTACACCAAACCATCTTGTGGAAAAGCTGCTTCTTCCTCCCTTCCCTGTAGCTCTGCTCTGACCCTTCCCTGCCTTTGGCTCTGGTGCAGGATATCTGCTGAGGGTCTGTGTTGAGGTTCTGGGGGTGGTTTCAATATGTGAAGACCAGAAGAGAGAAGATGCTGTTACCCAGGAGCAGCAATAAAACCTTGTTGGTTGAATGTGAGGCCCTTTATAAAGAGGGGCCAGGTCTGTGCTGTGGAAGGAGCAGCTAAAAGATGCTAAAGCTGCTCCAGTCTCAGATGTGGGTCCAGGTCTATGTCCCAGTTCATGATGAAGATGGGTCCCAGCTTGTCTGCAGCCCGGGAAGGTATGTCAGCTGCTCTGCTGCAGTTGCTGTGCCAGCAAAAGCTCTTGGCCAAAGGATGGGGGAAAAACCAACCCCAAGAAGCAGTGGGTGCCTGTTTCTGTGTACTGGTGGGTCCAGCAAAGTCCATCACAGCTCTGGGCACCCTGGGCCCTTCCCTCTCCTCAGCCTGGAAATTTCTTTATTTGAAAACAAAGGTGTGTGCTGGCTTGCTTTGTTTGTGGGTGGGGGCTTTGGGGTGGGCTGGGTATTTAAAGCTGTTGATAAAGACCTGTGCAAAGCCCCCAGGTGCTCCTTTCGCTGGGAAGAAGGAGCTGGGTGACATCCCCTCTGGCTGGGATGAGGGGTGTGTGCCTGTAGGCAGAGCTCTGTCCTTTGCAGCCCTGGCTCAGTGTGGGGAGCTGCTGTTGGGGGGCAGCTGGGCTTTTAAAAATACACTTTCCTGAGGCCAGCCCATGCTCAGTGTGATGCAAGCCTGTGGCAAGCTTGGCGTCTCCGTCCCTCTGTCCAGAAGGGCAGTGCCACCACCCTGGCTTTTTGCAGACTCAGCTGTGGGTCTCCTACACTTAAGCCTGGTCCTTGGGTGCTGGTGAGAGCCCGAGCCAGTCCTGGCGTGGTGCAGCTGCATGAAAAGCAGAGGTTTTCCACTTGTGACAAACTTCACCTCTCTGTGGGGCCAAACACTGCACAGTTCCACCCCAGAGCATCAGCAAGCAGGGACAGTGCCTGAACACCCAGCCTCAGGCTTTGTGGGTGGCAGGGACTGCACACCAGCCTGCTGCACGGTGCCCTGTGCCAGCCTATATGTATGTATATGTACACACAGACACACATATCTGTAGCTATAGACAGATATCTATACACCCACTCATACATCTATCTATACACATGTATCTATCTAGCTATACACATATATCTATCTATACATATATATCTATCCACACATACCCTCCCACGCTTATCTATACACATAAATATATATACACGTCTCTATCTATACACATATATCTCTCTCTATATATATACACAGATCTCTATCTATCTATACACATCTGTCTGTCTGTCTATCTATCTCTGTCTATCTATACACACACACACACACACACAGAGGGATCCCAGCTGGTGCTCTGTCTCCTGTGGCTTCCCAAGGCTGGAGATGCTCTTACTGTCACACACACACACACATATATGCATATACAGACACACTTTTCTAATATACACATGCACATATCTGTATCTATACACATACACCTATACACCCACACATACATCTATCTAGCTATACACACACCCCCCCATATCTATCTACACATCTCTATACACACACACATCTCTATACACATATATCTATATATACACTCACCCCCCCATCTATCTATACTCATATATTTATATATATACACACACACCCTGTATCTATCTATACACATATATCTATACACACACATCTCTATATATACACAGATGTCTATCTATACACATCCATCCATCCATCCATCCAATCTACCCCCCACCCCTCTCTATATCTATTTGTCTATATACACACACAGAGGGATCCCAGCTGGTGCTCTGTCTCCTGTGGCTTCCCAAGGCTGGAGATGCTCTTACTGGCATACACACACACCCCCCTATATGTATATACTTTTCTAATATACACATACATATCTGTATCTAAACACATATATCTACCTAGCTATACACATATATCTATACACACACCTCTGTATCTATCTATACACATATAGCTATATATATAACACACATATCTGTGTATATATATCTATACACCCACACATACATCTATCTATACACATATATCTCTACACACACACCCCCTCTGTATCTATCTATACACATCTATCTATCTATACACACACACATCTCTATCTATACACATCCATCCATGCATCCATGCATCCATGCATCCATCCATCCATGCATCCATGCATCCATCCATCCATCCATGCATCCATCCATCCATCCATCCATCTCTCTCTCTCTCCCTATCTATCCATCTACCTACCCCCCACCCCCTATATCTATTTATCTATCTATACACACACACACAGAGGGATCCCAGCTGGTGTTCTGTCTCCTGTGGCTTCCCAAGGCAGGAGATGCTCTTACTGTCATACACACACACATACACAAACACAGACACACACACACACACACACATATATATATATATATATATATACATAAAAATATATCTATACAGACAGCTATGTATGTGCTTATACATTCTGCAGAGTGTCTTCCTCCAGGCTCACACGGGGCTCCAGCCCTGGCTGCTCCAACAGCATCCCTTGGAAAACAGGCTGCACCTACTGTGCATCCCATAATAAATAAGAGGAGGTGAAGGTCACAGAATCACAGACTCACAGAGCTGTAGGGGTGGGAAGGGCCCCCCAGAGCCCATGGGGTCCAACCCCCTGCCAAAGCAGGGTCCCTAGCACAGGGCACACAGGGCAGTGTCCAGACAGGGCTGGAATCTCTCCAGAGAAGGAGACTCCACACCCCCTGGGCAGCCTGGCCCAGGGCTCCCTCACCCTCACTGGCAAGAAGTTCTTCCCCACACTGGGGGGAACTCCCTGGGCTCCAACTTGAGCCCATCGCCCCTTGTCCTGTCCCCACAGACACTGAGCAGAGGCTGCCCATGTCCCCTGTGTCCCACCCTTCAGCTCTTGATCCCCAGGGATCAGATCCCCTCTCAGTCTCTTCTCTCCAGGCTGAACAGCCCCAGCTCCCTCAGCCTTTCCTCACAGGGGAGATGCTCCAGCCCTTCAGCATCTCCCTGTCCCTCCTCTGGACTGTCTCCAGGAGATCCCTGTCTGTTTGATCCCAGGGAGCCCAGCACTGGACACAACACTCCAGGTGGGGCCTGAGCAGGGCAGAGCAGAGGGGGAGGATCCCCTCCTGGGACCTGCTGCCCACACTCCTGCTGATGCCCCCAGGATCCCCTTGGCCTCCTTGGGCACACTGCTGGCTCATGGCCACCCTGTCATCAAAAGTCCAGGTGGGAGCAGCTCCCACTCCCAGCCCCCCACAGACCAGCACAGAATGGGAGTAGAAACCATTTATTTTTTTTTCAAATACTGTATTTTTCATCCTTAAAAAATACTAGGACAGTATTTAACAAACTTCATTACACATCTGGTGGACGTGTATGCTTTCTTTTTCCTCCATAAAATTAATATTAGCATAAATAATCCTGTTACACCTAAAGAAAGGTTTTTGGTCAAACAAACAGCACCGACCGCCCGGCTCCGCGTGACGCCGACTATGTACAACTATAATACACGTGCAGACCCTTGCTGGACACAAGCTCTTCCAGACTGCTCTGTTGGTAGAAAAAAACACTTCAAATTGGGCTTTGATTTGGGGTTTTTTTGGGGTTTTGTTTTTTTGATTTTTGGGGGTTTTTAATTTTATTTCCCCCTCCTCTGCTTAAACAGGCAAGTATTTTCAAAAAAATAAGTATGTACAGCTGGGCACTGGGGATTTGCATTAAGGTGCTTTCGTTTGCTATCATTTTATTCAGTGCATTAAGAAGGCAGCAAATTCAAAATCTCCACCCAATTTGAGGTTGAAATCTCCACCTGTCTGAGTCCCGTGGCCAGCAGCGCCCTGGGGGGTTAGGGGGTTGCTACAGCAATCTGCATTATTTTATTTAGGTTTTAAACCAATATTATTTTTAAAAGATACTTGCTGCCCCATAGTTCGCCCCAAGTCATGGGGCAGGTGGCTTTGGTGGTCCCTCCATCCCATGCCACCTCCCTGCGAACCCCGTTTAGAAGCCCCTTGCGCCGGGGCACGAGGCCACAAGATTGGGGAATTTTGGGTACAGGGAGGGTGTTTCTGTTTGGCTTCTTTAATTTTTTTATGACTTTTGGACCTGTTTAGGTGATTTCACACAAAGGGGTGTACTCTCATCTCGATGCAAACCCGAAACTCAGCACCCAAACCCCTCAGCATCGAGGCAAACCTCTGCTCCGTAACTGGTGAGGGGCTGGGAGGGGGCGCAGGGTGGGGGGCAACCGGTGGTCCCGGCAGCATCACTCCAGCCCCTGGGTGCTCTGCTCCTGCTCCACTGCTCGCCTGCGGGTCCCACTTTTAAAGAATCCAAGCTGCAGGGATTGAAGAGAAGGAGAAGAAACCCCACAGTTACTGCAGCCGGCAGCTGGGGACAGCTCTGCCTGGTACTGCTGGGAGGCTTACACCCAGAATATAAATAACATGGACGTGGAATGAGGTTAGAGGAGCTTTTTGTGATTCCTGGTGGTGTCAAGGGGTTTGTGGGGTTGTGGATGTGGAGCTGGGGGGTTCCTCCATGCATACATAGAGGGGTCTCCACAGAGCCCCTGAGATGTGTGGCTTAAGGGCTGCTCACCTTCCAGAGGGCAAGGACGAGCAGGGCGAGGAGCAGGAGACCTCCTAACGTGCTCCCCAGGATGATCCAGATGGGGATCTGGGACTCCTCTGGCTTGGAGATTTCAAACGTTATCTGCAAGGAAAGAGCACCAAGATGCACGGGGTGTGAGAGCTGGGGGGTGTGGGATGGCACAACGGTGGGGGGCCTGAGCATACTCTCCCTTTGGGAGGATGCTGGAGCTGCTGGGGAGGACACCAACCCCACACACCAGCATTTTGGCTCAGTTGTTCCCTGGTGAATCCAGTGGTGCTGGGACTGGAGCTGCCTGGCTCCAGCCACAGCAGCACTGAGCTGCCCCGGGCTCTGCAGAGCGAGGTGCCCAGCGCTGGTTGCTCCGGCCCTTCTGCCAGCTACAGGGTTTTTCCCACTGGGATCAGAGTGGGGTGTTGCAGTATCCCTAAAACTTCTGGGTCTGTATGTCACCGTCCTGCCCTGGGGACTCACCTGGCGGCTGGGGTCCTCCTCTTGGAAGATGAAGGGGCTCCCAAAGCGTCGCTGGAGAGCGGCGTTCGTGGTGAGCTTCAGTGACTTGAACTTCAGCTGCGCAGAGAGATGCTGGACATGAGCTCCAAACACTGGAGAGGGCTCAGTGCCCCAACCAGGTGCCCCCCACCACACTATGGTTTTGGTCCCCACCTCCCCTCTGACTTTGCATCCATGCTGGAGATGCTGTGTGCTGCATCCGTGGGGGAGGATGATGCAGGTCAAGTAGGGAGCATGGTTAAGTTACAGCAAAAAGGGCTGTTTGGGATTAAATTCCCAGCACAGCATCTCATTGTGGGATGTTGGATGCACACACCAATAGGATGAGTGAGCTTTGGAAACAAAAATTACCCCACACACGCCTGGGCTTCCTGAGAGGGATGGAAAGTGTAGGGAAAAAAAAACCCCAAACACTGTATTTTTGTGGTATGAGAGCTCCTTTGGGGCTTGCTCCTCAGAAGCTGTCCGTCTGCTCTGGGAGGACTTACTGCTTTCAGAGACTTCATCCACAGATTGCCATGCAAGTGCAAGTTCATCTCCTCGTTGGGGGCTAATCTCACATTGCAGTCGATGGAAACAACGTCAGAGTTGCTGTGATTCTGCAAGGGGAAAGGTTTGTGGTGTGGGAGCATCGCTGCTGAGAAAGGGATAAACCTCCCCACGCTTCTCCTCTGGCACACACTGAGGGGGGTGAGATCCAAACCCCACCCCCCTCCCCACCACGTTCTCCCCTGTGGTCATGGGGCATCCCCACCCTGGGGTTTTCCCACTGGTTTGGTGGCTGCCTGGGGTGCCAGGACTCAACCCAGGACCAGGATCAGGCCCATGAAGGTCCATACCAGGTGAGGGGTGTGGGAGAGGTCCTCCTCAGCTGGTGTCCTCCGGTAGTCAGTGGTGTTTCCCCAGATGTTGCAGGTAGTGTTCTCCTGTGGGGTAAACTGATGGGCTCCAAGCACGGGGACAAGGACCACAGCAGCTGTGTCCCTGTGTCCTACCCTGTGCTCAGTACCCATCCTGTGTTTTGTGCCTTTCCCCCAGCAAAAAACCAGCCTGGCAAAGAACCCTGAATCCAGGATGCCAGCCATGTGTGCTGGGGTGGGGGTCATGGGCAACACAGGGACTTTTCTAGAGCTGGCAACACCAGATGCCCCATTGAGGCTGAATCCATCTGCAAACACACTCTCTCCTGTGCCAGGGTCTTTCCATCACTGGCAGGAGAAACCCCCACGGCTGCGGGGGCAGCAGGAGGCTCGGGATGCTCCAGGACCTGCCCCCAGCCTGCAGTTTGCCCCATGCACAGCCAAATGCTTCCAGGACCTTCAAGAGTTCATCACGTGCTGGAGGCAGGTCTAGCTCAGGGAAATAGTTGGACTAAACCCTTTGGCTGCTGCCATTTTCCACGTTTCCAGCCAAGAAACCGCGACAGGGAGAAGCCCAGGCGAGAGCCAAGGCCGTCTGTGCAGGTGTGAGCATGGGGGGGCTGCAAAGGGAGGAGGTGACCTGCTGCTGTGGGGTGTCTCCATCCCAGCCCTGGCACCGGTGGGGGACCCACACGTGCTAAATGGGGGTGAACAGCCCCCTCTTCCTACCTGGTCCACCACGAATTCGGTCAGGAGCAGGAGGCGGTTGCCCGCCCGGGTGGCCACCGGGATGGTGATCTTGATGGTCACCCCCTCCACGGGGAAGAAGCCCAGGTTCTGTAGCTGTGAGGGCAGAGGGCAGGGATGCGCCCAGAGTGCCAGCATCCCACGGGGTGGGGATGAGCAGGGTGCCCATGGCACATCCCACCTCTGGGATGGCGCTTGGGGGGGGTGTCCCTCAGTGGGTTTAACCCCCCCTTCTCACCTTGAAGGTGCTGTGGAAGGGCGGGCCGATGCTGTCGTATCTCTCCAGGGAGCTGTTCGACCTCATTTCGTAGTGGTCCAGGCTTGACGCCCTGTTGTGATGAAGAAGAAGAAATCTCATGGAGAGCCCAGAGCAAACAGAGCACGAAACAGCCCCCCCCCCAGCATCACACTGGGCATCCCCAGCCCCTCCACAGCCACCTGAAGGAGAGGACTTTTGGTCTGCCTGGCCCCATTTTGGATGGAAACCATCAGCTCCACCTTGTGTGGAGAAAGACAGGGGGATTTTCACTTTCTTTGTAAATTTTTTCATGCCTTTTTAATGCAACAGGGGTGTCAGACCCCACTCCCCCACCCCCCAGTTTGTAAATCAGAGTGTAAATCAGCTCCAGAGGAAGGGAAGGAGCCAGGAGCATCGGATGGGCACCCATGGGAGTGTGGCTGGGAGCACGTGTGATGGGATGCACGCTCAATGGGATCACAACACAGGGCTCACCCCCTAATTTCCCACTTTTTCCACCCAAATTTGAATTTTTAATGCTGTTTCTTTCCCCACAAATTCTCCCTTCTCCCGTAAGGGCGATTCTGATATTTGTTAAATTGAGAATCCCCATAAATCCTGAGCATGACAGTGGGTTTAGTTTCAGTCCCCCACTGCCTCTAGTGTAAAAAAACATAATAATAAAATAAAATGACTGAAGGTCTTAAAGCTCTGCAAAGAATCCCAGCAAGCAGTGCCAGGGAATGTGCTTCTGGGGTTCCCATTTCTTCTTCTAATCAGGTTAATAAATCACCATCTGGGCCTTCATTCCCTGCTCTCCTTGGACAGAGGACGCTCTCTGCTTCAGTTACTGTTGATGCCCAAAACCCTTCCACAGGCATCCCTCAGCTGAGCTTCTGGGGAGCCAACTTCTAGTGGGATGGCCACCAGCCCAGACACTGGCTAGTAGCACATGGTGTGAGTGTTATTACCTACTGTAAGGGCTTTTTCCCCTTAAAAACATAATAATACCATTCCCTTGCACCTATTTAATAAGAGCTGAGCATTTAAATGTTGGGGGAGCACAGCACCTCAGTGCTTCGTGCTGTAGGTGCTTTGTGAGGACCCACTGAGTGTGATGGGCAGCATCATCACGGAGTGGGTGTTGGAGGTTCTTTCAGCCCCTTTTCTGAACCTGAGCCACATTCCCCAAATTAAAGCCCGATTTACACGGGGTTCTGTTTGAATGCAGCTCCCACGGGGCCCCAAAGGACACCCTGAAAGCTGTGTGTCCCCCCCAGCAAGCCACATCCCCTTCTGGAGCACTCACCTGGTGAAGAGCAGGTCAGCTTCGTACTTCAGGTGAAAATTCAGGTGGGCAAAGTTGTCCTCCTTGGTGCTCTCCTTCTCCTCGCTGTCACTGAAACAGCAGTGGGGCAAGCAGGGGGTGAGGCATTTTGGGGGAGTCATAGGAAGCAGCTGGGGAGGGACTGAACTTTTGCTTTTATTTTTTTGCCCCAAGTGCAAAGAGAAGATATTTTCTTGGCCATACAAGTAGATTGTTTGGAGAGAGCAGCCTTAACACGGTGTGGGAACCCCCAGAGCGAACCCTCGGCTGAGGGAAATGAAAAGTACCCACAAGGGATCACAGAATCATCTCAGAATCTTCACAGGATCTCCTGAGTTGGAAGGGACCCGTAAAGATCATCAGGTCCAACTCCTGGCTCCACACAGGCCCAGCCAGGTCAGAGCATGGGACTGAGCACATCATCCAGACGCTTCCTGAACTCAGGGATTTCAGATTTCCACCTGCTCAGGGCAAGGGAGCAAGGAGCCTTTTGCAAAGCTCTTAGGGGACATTGTTCCTGAGGGAGGACTTGCAGTTGGGAAGGTGGGTGAGAAAGCAGCCATGGCCAAGACCCTTTCTGTCCCGTGCAGCGACCTCACAGCTTCCACATAGACAGAAAACCGATGGATGTGATTATATAGATGAATGAAATCAGCCTGGCTTGTGAATACAGGGCTGCACAGTCCATAATTACCCCTAGCAGTCAGGATTCCTGGTGGTCATTCCCTGAGTAAAGCCTCCAGCATCACCTATGTCTATGGAAGAAGGAAACCCCAACACAAGCAGGCAACGTCCCACTGACTGCGGGAGCACGGGCAAGGAAAGAGCAGCCACTGACCTGCTTGCCATCAAGTAGATCTCCATGTTTCCAAGGAAAATCCACTTGCTGAACTCAAAATCCAGACGGAAAGCTACCTGTGGGAGATGGAAAGAGATTGGAGAAGGGATCAGGGGGATAAGACCCCCACAAGCGCTGGGCAGGATTAGTGCAGGGGCTCTGTGGGTGAGAGCATCTCCCTGATCCCATCAGAGGTGCTGCCAGGCTTTGGGCAGAGAGCTTCAGCTTTCCAGGGAGAGAAGAGACTGTGCTGGGAAGGTGCAGGATTTGCTCTCAGCACTGCACACCGTATTATTTTATTACCTTATTTTATTTTAAAATTTTATTTAATATTTTGTTTTATATTTTATATTTCATTATTTATGTCATTTTGTATTTTATTAGATTTTATACTTAATAGTCTATACTTTATATTCCATTCTATATTTTGATATTTTATGTTTCATTTTATATTTCATTAATTATATTATTTTGTATTTTATTAGATTTTCTACTTCATAGTTTATACTTTTTATTAAATTCTATATTTTGATATCTTATATTTCATTTTATATTCCATTCTATATTTTAATATTTTGTATTCTATATTTTAATATTTTGTATTTTATATGCATGTTTTATACAATATGTTTTTTCTATAATTATTTTATTTTTATATTTTATAATGTATACTTTTTAATTTTTTAATTTTATTTTATTCTTTTCCCCCTCTGAGATTGGAGAGGGGAGCAGCCCCCTTTGGAAAAGAACCCCTCTGGAGGGACCTGCAGTGAGAGGCTGCATGGCACGGGGTGGGCTGGGGGGGACACACAGCAGGAGAGGAGCCAACAACAATAAACTGTGATAAATGTCACATCTGCAAGAGCTGTGGCAATGACCTCAAACTGTCTGGGGCTGCACAGCTGAGTATAATATTAAAAGCTCCTGCTGCTCCCCGGCCAAATTTCCATTTCCAGCTTGTCTTTGTCTTGGCAGGACCTGCACTACCTGATGCCACGCAGATGCATTCTCAGCCCCCGTAGGTCATGGGAGTTGGGCTGCTGAGCTCTGGTGTGCGGCCACAGGCAGCTGAGAGGGCTTTTTCTGGGAGCTTTAAAGGCTAGTGAGGTGCCTGGAGCTCGTTCATCATTATCAAGCTCCTGGCAAGGAAAAGAGTCAGATGGGTACAGCAGTTGGGAAGGTTTTATCTTCAGATCTGACTTTTCCCCTGGGGCTGCAGGATGGGCAGGTGGGATGTCCCACGGAGCCCTGGGGACCGCAGAGAGCGTCATCTCCTCATTTCTCCTTTCCTGCCTTAATGCTGCGTGTGAAGTTTGCAGATAAAGGGGTTTATGGCATATGAAGGATGGTGCTGGCTGGACCTGGCCTTGTGTCCAAGGTGGCTTTGAGCTGGAGGATGCCACCAGCCCCAGCGTGCTTGGGAAGGCTTGGAGAAGGATCCAGAGGGACCCTGGGTGTTCAGAGCAAGGAAAATCTCTCAGGCAAGGCAGTGGGCCATGAGAGAGGAGCTCAGGAAAGTCACCATCAGTGTTTTGAAGCCAAGGGTCAATTGGTCCAAAAGACTAGAACCAAATTTCTTGACTTGGAGGAGCTGGATTTGGTTTTGGTGCTGTCCTAGGATCAAGGCAGCATCCTAACAATCCTGGCTCCCCTATCACACCTTTCAAACACCGAAAACAGACAGAAAAAGGGATGAAAGCAAGCATTTAACCTGATGCCTGAGGCCATCCAGCCCAAAGATGGATGGATGGGGGGCAAAAGACTCCCGTCCCATGGGCAAAACCTCCCTTGGGGGAGGGAATAGCATTACCTTGGCCTTGGCTCGGAAGAAGGGGTAGCTCACGTTGCACACTTTCTTGTTGGGGTGCTTGTCTTCTGTCATACAGTCAATATTGATGTCTGTGTCATCCTAAAACAGGACATGACATGTCTGTGAAAGCAGGCACGAGCTCTGTGGCCTGGTGCTTTATGAAAGCAACAAACACACCCGTGGGGATAAAACCAGGCTTTAACTTCTGAAAAATCCAAACCAACCAACCAACCAACTAACCAACCAACCCCTCTGCTTGCTGCAGGCTGGGGATCCTTCCCATGCAGCTGTATTTCTAGGGCCATTCCTGGAGAGGGGCACTGCTAGGCAGCAGCTTCCAGCTTTCTGACTTAGATATTCCTTAGAAGGTCAACTATGAACGTACAAACCTCCTTAGAAATTCAACTGCAGCTAGGAATCATAGAATCATAGAATGGCATGAGCTATCAGGGGGAAGTTCTTTGCAGAGAGAGTGGTGAGGGGCTGGAACAGGCTGCCCAGAGAGGGGGTGGGTGCCCCGTCCCTGGGGGTGTTGAAGGCCAGGTTGGCTGGGGCCCTGGGCAACCTTGTGTAGCTCCAGGCCTGGAGGTTGGTGTCCCTGCCTGTGGCAGGGGGTTGGAGCTCTGTGACCCTTGGGGTCCCTCCCAACCCAGACCAGGCTGGGATTCTGTGATTTTATGAAAGGTCTTGATTTGAGCTGCTGGCACCAGACAAGTCCTAACCAGGAGCTGAAACAACCCATCACCATCCGATGGAGAGAACACCCTGACAGCCACCATCAACGGCCCAGAAGTGTCTCCCACTCATCTCCTGAGATTATGGACTTTCTGGGGCCACAGTGACTTTTTATCTGGATCTCTGACACAAACATCCCTCTCCTCTGGTTGCCAACTTGCTTATTCATAGGGAGCAGCAGCCAGGAACCCAAACACTTCCTGCAACCGCCGCTGCACGGGGCTTTCTGTTCCTGAGCACTGTAGGGTTCCCCCCCCCTCACTTAATCTCTCAGAAAATGCATTCATCTTATTTTGTGGGCAATGTGCCCCACAATCTTCCCTTGGCAGAGCCTGTAGAAAAACAAACGCAGGACGTGGGATCTGCGAGCGGGTATGAAGTCATTGGGGGGTGGATGAGGGAGGGCTCAGCAGCATCAGCATATTTCCCAAACCTCGCTGGGGAAAGGGAGGAGTCACACTGAGATGGAGAGAGAGGGTAGTGGGGTTAAATATTGGGGAGAGGATGGGGCACGGCGAGCTCATCCAGGGGACAGCCATAGGGATGTGGCATCGCCTGGCTGGGGGCTGAGCTGTGGCTGCGTTCCTGTTATCAGCCTGTACTTCCAGGAGTTATATCTCAGCTGCAAAAATTCACCCCTGACGGGAACTTGGCCACGTGCAGGGAGTATTTTTAAACTGCTGGAGTAGAAAAATAAAGAGGGGACATAACTGCATCTGCATCTGACCTTCTTTCAAGCTCTTAAAACTCAAATGCTTTTGTATTCCCAAAATAAAGAGCTGAAAGGGCCTTAAGTGCTTAGAAACTGAGCCCATGAACAGGCCTGATTTATGAGGGATGGAGACATTTTTGGGCTCTGGATTAGGACGTGGTTTTCTCATCCATCCGGGATGAGAAGCATCTCCGGAAAGGCCCGGATCTCCCCTGGCAGCCTCACCTTGGGGATCAAGCTGGCGAACTGGAGGTTTCTGGAGAAGGAGATGTTGAGGACCGTGCTGTAGGCGTTCTCCCCCGGTTCTCCAGCACTGCCTCCACGGCCACCCTCCTCCTGCTGCTCTCGATGACGAAGACGGAGGCGTCGAAGGAGAGGGTGAAGGCTGAGCAGTCCGGGGGTGCCCTCCGCAGGGCCCGCCGGCAGTACTCCCTGCAAGGGGAAGGGCAGCAGTGCCACAGACCTTGTCCTGGGAACTTGGTGTGCTCAGGAGAGTGCATGGAAATCCCTGCTCTCCCTCTGGCACGGTGTGCTGCTTATGGCATGAGGAATCGTGCCAGAAGCACGATTGTCCAGGGCCCCATCCAACCTGGCCTTGAACACCTGCCCTGTCCCTGGAGATCAGATACTGGGGGGAAGCTCTTTGCAGAGAGAGTGGTGAGGGGCTGGAAGGGGCTGCCCAGAGAGGGGGTGGGTGCCCCGTCCCTGGGGGTGTTGCAGGCCAGGTTGGCTGGGGCCCTGGGCAACCTTGTGTAGCTCCAGGCCTGGAGGTTGGTGTCCCTGCCTGTGGCAGGGGGTTGGAGCTCTGGGACCCTTGGGGTCCCTTCCAACCCAGTCTATGATTCTCTGATTCTATGAATCACAGATTCCCCCCTGAACCATCACTTTGCTTAGGAATTTTGGCTGATGGTGCCTAATTAGAAGTTTTTAATAAAAGAAGTGGTTTCCTCAGTGGAAAAACACCGTCTGCTCTTGCAGGGCACGATCCAGTCCCTGCTGATGCTGTAAGGAAAGGTCCACAGGCTTCAGGACGAACTGGCCTAGCACCCTGGTAAGAGCATGGTGTCTGCCCATGGTTATTTGTAGGATTTCAGCCACTAAGATCCATAAATAACCCCTGTACCTGCAGCTCGCTTCTCTCTCAGCACAGCCCAGCCAAACCAAGCCATGCTCTGGGTTGCATCCTCCGGATCAAGAGTTTTACAGGAGAGACAGAGCAATAAATACTGAACTACAGGGTACAGGTAATCCCTGGGTCGCAGCACTGGCCATGAGCTTGGTCCAGAGCCCACTTCCATCCTGGAGGCAGAGGTTCAGGCTCCTGTGCTCCTAGATAACCTTTAAAAGCTCTTTAAGGATTTAGTGTATAATTATTTCTGCTGCATGAGTCAAGCCTGCAATTGCCAAGTGGGTAATGCCAGCCTTGCATTTATTCCTCCCCCTGTTATTTACTGATTTGTCTCCCTGGGGCTCATCTCCATGGCATCAAACATTAGGGGGTTTTGTGGATTCCCTGAAAAACCACCAATTCATTCCAGGCAGGGAGCAGGAAGAGGCTCAGAGACTCACTGCAAGAGGAGGTGCCAAGGAGCACCTCATTGGATGAACTTCATGGTGACACTGGATGAAGGACCAGATGGGATGCCAGAATCAATGGAGCAGGGGTTGGGATGGGTTGTTTTGGAGCCCCCACCAGTTTGCTGTACTGGTTGGGTGGATGCTCTGAGTGACCTACTCACATGGCACTGGGCACGTCGCTTCTGGCATCCAGGACCAGATCAGGGACACAGTGCTCATCCTCATTGCACCCATTCCAGAAAGGGACCTGAGAGGGATGACAAGAGCAGCTCGGTGATGCTTCGAGCCCCAGGATGTCCTCCAAGGAGAACACACATGGGTGGTGGTGCCAGGCTGAAGCGAATGCCAGGACATCCCTGTCACAGGAGGGACCAGTGATTACAGCCCAAAGATAAAGCAGCACATGTTACACCCAGGGATAGATTTGCTGGCCAAATGCCCGGTAGAAGGCATCCTGGGAGGTTGGTGCTGGTACCCACCGAGACCTTGAGCGAGGTGGGCCAGCCATCGTCCAGCATGGGGCCGTTCTCAGGGTGTTCCAGCTCATAGTCAATGGAGAATGTCACTGGCTTCACGTAGTCAGCTGTGTCCTGTGGCAGACAGAAAGCATCCATGAGAAGGACAGGGCTCCTGCTCCCAAAGGGCAGCATCAGAGAGCAGGCTAAGGCAGAACAACAGGCACAGGGGATTATCTGATGAAATAAAACCTTCACAATCTAGTGTGCTTGATGTGTAACCATCCTGTCCCCCAGATAACCCTCACCTAGGGACAACCCCAGCTCAGCAGTGTGGGAAATGCTTCACCCTGGAGATGCTGGCTCCAAAAGATGGATGCTCCAGGGATACTGACCCCAAGCCAGGCTCCTGGGGAGGGGGACACCGAGCTGTCCTGCAATGTTTACCCCAGGCTTGTCCATCCCGTAGCAAAGCTGTGCTTTCCCTGCAGCTCTGAGCTCTTGCCATACATTGCCCCAGGCACACAAGGTGCACTTCGATGCTCTGAAGCAAGATGCTTCTTGGGCTAAAGCTCTGTCCTGAGCTCCAGACTTGAATTTCCCAGAAGTTCACTGCAGTTCAGGCCGGGGCTTGGGGCTGGGCCAGTCTGGCAGCTTGGCCCTCCTTGGCCTCTGCAATATTCTCATCATTCACTGGGAATGTTTGGTTTTGGCCAGGTTTATGCATCAGCTGTTCCCTGCAAGTGATGCAGAGGGTTTTGATGGCTCCTGTACCTGGGGAGGGGGTCTCTGATGGTCGGAAGGGTGCAAAGGGTGAGAGCACTGTGGACTAGCATGGGGGCATTTGGTTCTCAGAGGAAAAAAAATCAGAGTTTTCACTGATTTTGGAGGAGGATCAGCCTGACCCCGAGGTCAGGAGTGCACGCCCTCCCCAAGGGCATGGCTAGCAGCTCACAGAAAGGAGCACGGCGCAAACTGGGGCTGCAATGAGGCTGGGGCTGCAATGAGGTCAGCGCTCAGGGACCCAGCAGCTGCCGGGCTCCAGCAGCTCCATCCCTGACCACATCAAACCCAGCATGAAAAAATTTGGGCTGTGGCTCATTTCCAGCCCCGTGAAGCCATTAAGGTGCCTCTGATCACATCCCGGTGCATCGCTGTGGCTTCGCTGTCCCCCCAGGGCTGGCAGAGGAGGACACCCCAAGCCCTGTCCTCCTTCACACTCACCAAGACGTGGAACTGGAGCTTGTCACAGTGCTCCTGGCCGGCGAGCAGCACCAGCCCCTTCTGCGTGTGCCGCTCTCCGCTCTCGTCCAGGTGAGCCCGTGGCGTGTACCTGCGCTCGTCGATGGTGGCATTGTACCGCAGCGCTGGAAGGAGAGCAGCTCCATCAGGGCTTCTCCCCGGGGTTATGCTCACTAGTAGAGTGACTCCGGGTCAAGAGAGAGAGTGGTGAGGGACTGGAAGGGGCTGCCCAGAGAGGGGGTGGGTGCCCCGTCCCTGGAGGTGTAGCAGGCCAGGTTGGGTGGGGCCCTGGGCAACCTTGTGTAGCTCCAGGCCTGGAGGTTGGTGGCAGGACAAGGGGATGGAGTGAAGCTGGAGGAGGGAAGGGTTAGATGAGATCTTGGGGGGAAGCTCTTTGCAGAGAGAGTGGTGAGGGGCTGGAAGGGGCTGCCCAGAGAGGGGGTGGGTGCCCCATCCCTGGGGGTGTTGAAGGCCAGGTTGGCTGGGGCCCTGGGCAACCTTGTGTAGCTCCAGGCCTGGAGGTTGGTGTCCCTGCCTGTGGCAGGGGGTTGGAGCTCTGTGACCCCTGGGGTCCCTTCCAACCCATGCCATTCTGTGATTCTATGAAGGGTCTTTCCTGCTCTCAAACACCTATCACTGTGCCGGGAGGAGTGCGGCTGGCAGCACTCTAAGGAAAAATCAGGAAAAATTGGGAAAAATTGGGAAAAATTGGGCTATAATTGTCATTGCCTGTTTCTAACAGACATTTCTTTTGGGAGAAGCATCCTCTCTCCAAGTCATATGAGGAGCTTTAAAAATAGGTTAGTACTAGCTAACTAGTACTAGCTTTCACTAGTGTTAGTAAAATCTGCACAGGATGCACAACTATAGGTCTCTCATATATCCACATGCTGGCTGGTATCAGTTCCAGGAGCTATTGTACACTTGGAGCACTCTCCTCTCCTAGATCACTGAGCTGTAGGTGTTGGAAGGGCCCCCAGAGCCCCTGGGGTCCAACCCCCTGCCAAAGCAGGGTCCCTAGCACAGGGCACACAGGGCGGTGTCCAGACGGGGCTGGAATCTCTCCAGAGAAGGAGACTCCACACCCCCTGGGCAGCCTGGCCCAGGGCTCCCTCACCCTCACTGGCAAGAAGTTCTTCCCCACACTGGGGGGAACTCCCTGGGCTCCAACTTGAGCCCATCGCCCCTTGTCCTGTCCCCACAGACACTGAGCAGAGGCTGCCCATGTCCCCTGTGTCCCACCCTTCAGCTCTTGATCCCCAGGGATCAGATCCCCTCTCAGTCTCTTCTCTCCAGGCTGAACAGCCCCAGTTCTTTCAGCCATTTCATGCTTTACCAGAGGTTGTTTCCTTCCTGCAGAAGGTCCCAAGCCCACTGCCAAGCAGGGGGAGGTTTTGTACCCACTACACCAACACTGTGAAATGTGCATAAGCAAAGAGCAGCCCTCAGCCCCCAGCTCACCCTTGCCATGGGGCCAGAGCTCTTCTGGGTAGAAATAAGTGTAAAATTAATTCAATGAAGAAAATCTCACTCAGATTTTTCATCCTGCAAGCTCCACAGTTACACCAGGAGCAGGAAACCACTGGATTTTATGGGACAAATAAAAATCCTTGCCGTAGGGGATGGGAAGTTTCTCCTTTGGCTTTGCTCAGGACCTGGTTTCCCTCTGACAGCGTTTGCTGCCAGTTTTGGGGGGCTGAGCTGCCGTTGCTTCCCCTTCCAGCTGAGTCATGGGCATCTGTGGGGTAGGCTGGGGGTCACGGCAACGCACGAGGGTTTAATAGCAGAGCTGGACAATCATTTCACTGAGATTCCCCGGAATATTAGGGAAACATCCACATATGGCCAGCAGATGTGTCGTGCCCCTGCAGCAGGGAGGATGGATGAGCTCTGAGGGACATGATCTGGGAACATCCTTTCCTGTTCTGCTGGCTGGGGAGCTGGTGGTGACGTCCCTGTCACTCCTACCACCACAAGGCAAGCTGCAGGACAGGCTGGCCCCAGGGTGTAGGTGAGAGGAGGGGTTAACACGGGTAAGGTTGTATCCTTGGGGTGTTTTTTGGCCCTGCTTGATGACAGAGCCACAGTCCTTGCTGTGTCAGCCAGGACAGGGACATATTTGTGGGCGAAAAGGGATGTGGCAGATGGCAACGTGCATTCCTCTAGGCATGCCAAGCTCCTGGATGGTTTCTCTTGGCAGAAGCTGGGTGCTCCCTTGGGACTGGAGACCTAACCGACGCACGAACAGGGGGGTTAGTCACAGGAAGAGCCGTGCTGCTTACCCACACTGGCTGCCTGGAAGTGAGCTGAGAGGAAGACGGCGGTGAAGCAGACGAAGGCTGACATGCAGGTGGCATCCTTCCCGTTCCGCTTGCAGTCCTTGGTGAAGATGTTGATTTTGGAGGGCTCAAAGTGGATGCTGGCATTGATCTGAACCACACTGCGGGACCTGCAAGGGTGAGCAAGGGTTTGGAGATGTGCTGGGGCACAGGATGTGTACAGACACATGCAGCAGCCCCCCAGACTTGCCCACAATTCACCCTTCTCACACCATTTTTCTCACCATCAAGGCAGACCCCAAGGTGGCCCATCTCTGCCAGACACAGCTCCCCTCCACCCTCACAGCTCCCAGGGACTTTCCAAACATTAATTGATAGTTGCAAATATTAAATTGTTCTTATTAAATAAGATCAGAGGGTGCTGGGGCAAATCACCACGTACTGATGAGCTGGTTTGAAACTCCCAGGGAACTAATGATGAAATTCAATGCAAACCCAGCTCTGACATCCTTCTAGGGGAAACCAGCATGGGAAACCAGCATGGAAATCCCATGCCCACCCTGAATTGAGGGGGGTGTGTGACATTATTGTGGGAAGAGGGGTCTAGTTGTTGGGAGATCAGTTTTCCCTTCAAAAAACCATCAGCATATTGCAAGGAGCTTTGGGGAGAGGAGAATGCCAAACAAGGTAGAGCTAACCACAGCAGCACAGCGTTTCCCAGAGAGCCCACAGCCAAGTCGACGAGCCCATCTTCATTCAGGTCCAGCTGTCCATGGATGCTGCATCCAAAATACATCAGGCCTGGCGCGAGCTCCGCGGCTGCTATCCGCTGAAAAGCAAAGGGGAGAATCCAGGCTGGTCTCTGGGAGAACCCAAGCTGATCTCTGGGAGAACCTAAGCTGGTCTCTGGGAGAACCCAAGCTGGTCTCTGGGAGAACCCAGGCTGGTCTCTGGGAGAACCCAGGCTGGTCTCTGGCAGGAGCATCCCTGCCTGTGAAGGAGGAGTTTGCCACGCTGACCCCCACCATGGGGCTGAAGATGCCCCTTTCCAAGCGATTCCACCAAATGTAACCTCCTAGGGAAGGAGAGCAGTTTCTCCTCAGAGATTTCTGCTGAATTCTAACTCTTCAGCTAAATGCTTTTATTATTTCTTATGTGGTTTAACTCTTTCTTACGAGCCTGAGAAGTATTTTCTCCATAGAAATCCATTGCTAAGCAATGCCCCCTGGGTTCAAGTGTGTTTTCCATACCCTACACCTGCTTTGCCTTGGACCCCTCACAAGAGAACGTGTCCAGCAATAGTAATTAACAGAGCAATGCTGTGTGTGAACTTCCCATGCTCTGCCTGTCCTTAAAACGGGCACAGATGAGGTTTATTCTGGTGAAGGGTGAGGGCAACCAAAGCACCGGGGAGCCATACCTGCTTGTACTTCCTCAGGATGGTCTCTTTGAAGCCAAGGAAGATGTATATTGCTCCTTGGTGCTCATCCTCCAGAGGTGCCCCGACGACAAGGTCGTTGTAGGAGTCCTGGTTGAGGTCGGGCACGGCGGCGATGCAGGAGCCGAAGCGGGAGTTCTGGTAGCTCTGGAGATCTACGAGGGCACCGCTGGGAACGAAGCGGTTCTGCTGGGCCAGCCAAGGAGGAAAGGTGAAAACAACCACCCCAAAACCAAACAAAACAACCCCCAAAAACGTCAGCAGCAAGAGGAGAAAACCCTCAAAGGCAAGTAAACGAGATGCATGATGCGTGAGCACGGATGAAGGAGGGGAGAGCCCTCGTGGGGCTGTGGATGAGCCCCATGGACACCCCACGCTTTGAGATCCTTTTATAGTGACCGACATAAATAACTGTGTAAAAAGCCATGCTTTAGATATGGGGGCTCCCACTGCTCCAGGTGGGCTCTGCACCCTCAGATACAGAGTGTGACCTGCTTGCTGCACCCCAGTCCCCTGAAGCCTGAGGGATTTGACTCAGAAACTGCATTTTGGGTCAGATTTGAGGACAGCAGGGAAGCTGGTCGTGCCCTGGAGTGCTGCCGAGCGGCAGGGCAGGGGATGGGTGGCACATGTCCCATCTGGGCCATCAAATGATGCTAGAGGGACTGACCTTGCTGGTCTCTGCAGCCCCATGCCTGTGCCAGCCTCTGGGCAGGAGGGTGCCCTTGGAGGGGATGGTTTTGGGGGAAGGCAAAGGGGATGGGTGTTGGTTCTCTGAAGAAACACCCATGTTGCAAAGATCCAACCTGTGCATCAGCTTCCTGAGGCTGGGAAACTCATCTGGACAGGAGCAGCCAAGTCTTGAGCCGAGGTGGCTCTGCTCCAGCACAGGCTGGACTCCTTTCACTGGCAGCAAGCGACCCCCTCAGATTGTTTATAAACAAGGAAAACAGACAAATCCTCCTCGAGCCTCACAGCAGCCAGACAGCGAGGCGCTGCCAAGCTCTGCTGCCTTCAGGATGGGTTTGATGGAAGCTGGGGGAGCATCCTGGACCCACCCCGGGGAGATGATGTGAGGAGATGGGGTGCAGTTCCTATGACAGCCCCCAAAGGCCCCATCCCCTGCGGCATCCCCAGCTTGCCCTGCCGTGCCACCACGTACCTCCTGCAGGGTGTAGACATAGACCTTCCCCCTCTCCCTGCCCTCGCTGAAGAACATGGGGGCTCCCACCAGCAAGACGTCGGTGACGCCGTCGCCGTTGACGTCGAGGGAGTTGATCTCGCTGCCGTAGTAGGAGCCGATCTGGAGGAGACAGAGGAGGGGATGGGTCAATGCTCCTGGTGCACGGGGGGCATGGTCACCCTCCTCGGTGGGCACTGCAGGGACAATTCAAACCCTGTCCCTGAGTTGGAGCTGAGGGTACAGGGACAACTTTTTAAATGGGTAGACAATGGCAGGACAAGGGGCTGGAGTGAAGCTGGAGGAGGGAAGGGGGACAGGAGAGATTGGGGGAAGTTCTTTGCAGAGAGAGTGGTGAGGGGCTGGAAGGGGCTGCCCAGAGAGGGGGTGGGTGCCCCGTCCCTGGGGGTGTTGAAGGCCAGGTTGGCTGGGGCCCTGGGCAACCTTGTGTAGCTCCAGGCCTGGAGGTTGGTGTCCCTGCCTGTGGCAGGGGGTTGGAGCTCTGTGACCCTTGGGGTCCCTTCCAGCCCAGACCAGTCTGGGATTCTAGGACAGCCAGGACATCCCAACTGTCTGTGGATGCACCATGCTGCTGAGCTGTTGAAAAGGAACAACTCCCAAAAAAGAAGGGGGAGGATTTACAGAGGAGCAGGAGCTCCAGGTGGGAAAATCCCTGCAGCATCCTTGACAGCGTGCATCCCGGCATTACCTGCTCTCCCTTCAGTGCCTGGTGGATGGTCAGGTTCCTGTTGTTGTGCATGGTGAAAATGATGACTTTCCCAGTGTGGTTGAACCGGGGGGCTCCTGCCACGTAAATCCGCTCGTGCTTGGTGGATATGACAGAGGAGACGGTGTAACCTGGAAGGGGAGGATGGGTGCAGGGTGAGGACGGCTGAGCGGATCCCTGCCTGCTCCCAGCCGCTGCCCGGTGATCTGCTTCCCATTAGCTCCCAGCTGCTGACACAACTTTGGCTGCTGCCCAGATAAAGAAGCTAAACCCCCAGATTCCTTCAAAGATAAGTCACCCAAATAAAACCCAGTGCCCTGACCCTGCTGGGAGCCGCCTGCTCAGGTCCTGCTTGAGCTACACCAGGAGTTTTGGCACTGCCTAAGGCAGAATACTCCACCTAAAGTCTTTCTTTCATGGGAGGCAAGTCCAATTCCCAGCCCAATAAGTGTTTTACTTCAAGTTAAACAAAGACTAGTGAGGTGTGTGCACACCACACCCCCACTCCTTCAAGACCCCCCTCCAGTAACACAGCATCCGAAACCAAGTGTGAAGGACTTTGCTGATGCTTGATGTTAACATTCCCAGTCCAACAAACTCTACACATCCATCCAGACCCTGGATCACAAGCTTGTAAGGAAATAACCCTGCAGAAGCTGAGCTGTCCCTCTTTCTCACCCAGGAGGGTTTTATTCCACACTGGGATCACCGACACGGCATGTGGCGCTGTGGTGGATGCCCGCAGCTGCAGGTGACCTTATGTAGGAATATAATGCTGAGGCTGCAAAATCCCATTTTCCACACCCAGCTCCAGCTTCCTGCACACTCAGAGTCAGCTTTAAATGCTCCTTAAATTGCTAGAAACTCAAAGCATGGCCAACGTTGAAAATGGATCAGATCACTCGGGGTCACCCGCTGTTGAGTTCTGAGTATCTCCAGGGATCTGGGGGGCTTGCACCCATTTCCCTGAGCATTGGTCCTACCTGGGGTCTCTGTCTCCCTACATATTCCCCTCCTGGGGGAGATATTCTTAAGCATCAGCCTTGAAGCTCTGAGGTCCCAGTGCTGGGTGAGCCGGACTGCTCCCCAGCAGGATGCACCAATGTCTCCTTAATAGTCCTGAACCTTTTTTTAACTCGAGGCCATGAGAAAGGCAGAGCCCAGATGAGTCCCATGTACTCTCATGGGTACCCCCTGCACAGCCGCTGCCACCCCTGCTCTGGGAGCTCACAGCCAAGCCCATGGGACCCTCTGCCATCACCCCAAGACCTGACCTACATATCCATGGTTGTTCACATCCACGGCAGAGGGAAGAGCCCCCGACACGCCAGCGTGCGGCATCCCACCCCGCTCCCTGCCACGGGGAAGCTCAGCCTGGCCACGCACTTCTGCAGAGAGAGGCTTTGTTTTTGAGCACCAGGCTGATATTTTTATTCCAGAGCTCCAACGGCCGCACATGGAACGGATTAACCCAGCAGGTATTTCCTCCCTAGGCATGAAATTTCATCAGTGCTTTTCAAACCATTCCAGTAAGCGCCGTAGACGACCCAGGCTGGCCAGTGGCTGAGCTGCTTCTGCATTTAAATCCCTTCTGTGCAGCACACCACAGACTCACAGAGCTGTAGGGGTTGGAAGGGAGCTCCAGAGATCATCAGTCCAACCCCCTGCCAAAGCAGGGTCCCTAGCACAGGGCACACAGGGCAGTGTCCAGACGGGGCTGGAATCTCTCCAGAGAAGGAGACTCCACACCCCCTGGGCAGCCTGGCCCAGGGCTCCCTCACCCTCACTGGCAAGAAGTTCTTCCCCACATTGGGGGGAACTCCCTGGGCTCCAACTTGAGCCCATCACCCCTTGTCCTGTCCCCACAGACACTGAGCAGAGGCTGCCCATGTCCCCTGTGTCCCACCCTTCAGCTCTTGATCCCCGGGGATCAGATCCCCTCTCAGTCTCTTCTCTCCAGGCTGAACAGCCCCAGCTCCCTCAGCCTTTCCTCACAGGGGAGATGCTCCAGCCCTTCATCATCTCCCTGTCCCTCCTCTGGACTCTCTCCAGGAGATCCCTGTCTGTTTGATCCCAGGGAGCCCAGCACTGGACACAACACTCCAGGTGGGGCCTGAGCAGGGCAGAGCAGAGGGGGAGGATCCCCTCCTGGGACCTGCTGCCCACACTCCTGCTGATGCCCCCAGGATCCCATTGGCCTCCTTGGGCACACTGCTGGCTCATGGCCAGCCTGTCACCCACCAGCACCCCCAGGCCCTTCTCCACAGAGAAGGTCCATAGACACTGAACTCTGCCCAGGTGAGGATGCTCATGTATGCTGCATCCCTGAGCAAGGGGCAAGCGCTACTTGTCACTTGAGAAATACACTGTGCTTCCTATTATTAAGCATAAAATCATGGATGCAATCCTGGCAGCAGAGCCTCACTCAGTTCCCTTACCTAAATAGGCTCCATGATTTTTCAGCTCCTCTGGGAACTCCTGGAGATACGATTCCCTCAGGGGAATGACCTTCCCACTGCTGGTTTCCTTCAGGACCGCTCCATTCCAGTCGTAGGCACCCACTGCCCCCAGCAAGATCCCATCCTGTGGGAGAGGTTTGAGGGTATTTCTTGCCAAGTGGAGACAATTCCCTGCCACAGAAGGGCACCAAGGGGAACCAAGGGGTTGGTGTTGTGTGGGAACGCATGTGGGGGTCCCACAGAGCCCAGATCCTAGACTGTATATTTATATTGGGCTGCAGAGTGTGAAAGAGAAAACCAGCAAACATTCCCTCCCTGAAAAACTGCCCAGTTTACAGCAAACTGGAAAAGAAAAAAAAATTAATGGAAAAGAAAAAAAATAATTAATTATTATAGAAAAAAAGATAACCAAGAGAACCATTCTCCAAAGCAAAGGAGATTTTTCAAACATTCTGGGATGACATTTCCACCCCATCCACATCTTTCCAGCAGCTTTTCCTCCCCCTAAAAAGCCCGAGCAGGAATCCTTGCCCTCAGACCCTCCATCCCACAGAGCTGGTGGGTGGAAGGGGACTGACCCCCCTCTGCATCCCACCACGGACGAGCACCTTCCCCCATGTTACATCCCAGTATGTCCTTTCCAAGAGGTCGTGGCATCAGGCATCATTTATCTCCCTTCCCCATGAGATAAGCCAGCAGCACCAGCATTTTCTTCCTTGTGCTCATGCTAGCAATTTAGCTGAGTGATTAATAACCCATCCAAAATACCCACGGTGTCCCCATGTGATGGTAAAAAGCACAGGGCATCTGCTTGCACAGGGAGGGGGGACAATAACCAACCAACTCTCTTACTTCCACAACATGTGATGAAAATCCAGTCTGGGACATTTCCAGGCCGAAGGAGATTTCATTCTTGTTGGTTCCTTTAAAAAACAAATCAAAATAAAGACCCTCCTGAGGTTCACCCAGGCTCACCTTTTCCAGCCTGTCAAGGCAGAATGAGGAGTCACTTTCAGAGGAGAGAGCATCTGTGGTCCTGATGCTCGAGGGGTGCAAACCACTCAAAACAAAGACACTTTTCAATCTATTAAGGTATTCAGAGTGTGACTTCAGGCTCTGCACCAAGCAGATATTAAGGAAAGTCCCAGTGTGACCAGTTCAAACTCAGCAAACCCAGGACCAACAGCACATCTGAAGTGACCCCACTGCAGCCTGGCCAGCCAGGACGTGCCAGGCAGGAGCATCACTCACCTTCCAGGCTAAATATCCTCTCCCCCAGCGCATCCACAATGTCTTTGAGCGCTGCTTCATCCGTGACGTTGAAGAAATGCTTGTCATCCGGGTCGCTTGCTATGAATTTTATCTCGTTCAGAAAAGCTTCAGGATTGATTCCTCTTCTGTTATAATAACCCAGTACCTAGGTTTGAAACAGAAATGCAAGGCTCAGGGGGGTTACGTGATGGACAGAGGTGTCCCAAAGCACCTGAGGGGTGTCCATATGGAAGGAGGGGTTCTGACACCCTGCTGCAGAGGCAGTGGGCCAGGGAGTGAAGCTTTGCTGTGATTCCTCCAGGCAGCCCAGGCTGGGCACCCTGTGTGCGCTTCAGGTGCCACGCAGGCTCCTGCCTGTCCCCTGCCACAGCCCTTGCTCCGTCAGCCCAACCTGGAGAACCAGCATCCCACCCCCTCCCACAAAAGCAGGGACAGCGACAAGGACCCCTGCAAATAGGGTGTTGGAGGTGGGCTGCCCTCCCAGCCCCCTTGCACGGGGGTGGCACGGGGCACTGCTGAGCTCTGCAGCTGAGATGGTCCCCTCCAACTCACCGCCACGGCGTATCTGGTGACATTGTCCTTCTCGCTGTCCTCAATCACCTTCTCCAGGTCTGGGCTGTCGTGCGACTCTCCATCTGTGATTACAATCATTACTCTCTTTGCCCCTTTCCGGCCACCTTTCTGAAACGCTTCCGAGCTGCAATTGAAGAGATGCCCTGGGCTGCTCAGCCTCGCCAGGAGGGTCACACCCCCGCCCAAAACCGCCCCAACACCCGCACCCGTACAGCGCCGAGCACGGCTTGGCAGGCTGCTCGCCCTTGGGGAGCTGCAGTGGGGTGCAGGACTCCTGGGAAGCATTTTAGGACTATAAATGGGATATTTTTTTTCACCAATGGAGCCGGTTTCTTGAGGGGGAGGAGACTCCAATTGGGAAAAATGCCCTAAAACCACAGCAGGAATATCGTCGGGGGCTGCAGGAGCAGGCACTGGTCCCAGGTAACAGAGGAGATGGAGCTGTGGGGTCATCTGGGACCCAGATGGAGCCTGAGCCCTCCCCCCGCAGCCTGGTGTAGGAGGCATCTGGGGGCTGAGGGCTCAGCTCTGGGTGCTCTCAGGAAGTGGATGCGTTTCCAGAGCCTGCACCCTCCTCCCAGTCCACCTGCAGCTGGGGCTGGGGCTGGTCTGCCAAGCATCGTTTGCAAAGCACCAGTTAAGGATTGAGCCTTTCTTGCAAGGGCCTTTTGAGCCTGGCCACACCACCAGCTTTGTGAGCGGTGAGGGAAAGCGAAGGGGGAGAGAGGGAAGGAAAACAGAAGGTGATCTGAAACGTGTTATCAGGAGGAACGGGGAGGTGAGGGACTTTTACCGAGCAAACTCTATCCCATAGGCGGTCCTGGTTTCTGTACCTCCTCTTTGCTCTATGTGACTGGCAGCTGCTACCACGTCTTTTACAGACCTGTAGTCATTTAAATGAAACTCATGGACAACATCTTCTCCATACTGAACGACTCCAACCTAGGGATTGAAGGAATATGACAAGGAACCCCAGCAAGACCTGCGACACCACGAGCACGCTTTGTCAGGCACACAAGATAACAGCTGCCATTAAAACCCCATCACTCCATCCTGGTTCCCTCCAGTTTTCCCTCTATGGAACTGCTGGTAATGCTTAATTTTCTTTCCTGTCTGCCACCTCTCACCCCTGCCTGGCTATAAAGGGTTGAAGTGATGCAGATGAGCTGTGCCCCGGTGTGGACACTCAATAGAACCAAAGGGGGGTTATTTATGCAAATGGTAGAGGATACCCCTTCCCAAATCACTGCCCAAATCAGCCCACAATTACTAATAGGAAAAGGGCACAGCTCTTCATTGCAACAAATGTGCTCTTCCACATTTCCATATGATTTCATCCTCTTCATGCCCAGTCAGGGTGTGGGGTGCTGTTCTCTCCACAGCTCGTTTAAAAACATTAACATAAGGATTATTTCCAGGGGCTCAGCTTTGAAATCCATACAGAAAAAGCTTATTTTGGACAAATTATGGGATACTGGCCATGAGCATGGCCAGGGGACCCTGCATGGCACGGGGTGGGGGACACACACCAGTTGTATGGGGGCTTACTTGTATCTGGCCGGGGCCAATATAAAATTTTTTCAAGATGTTTATCAGGAAGTGCTGAACTTCAACCCAAGGATAAATGCTGTTGGATCCATCCAGAACTATGATTATGTCCATGTAGGTCTGGCATCCTGTGAAAAACACACGGTGTGTTACTGAAAGACCCTGGCAGCACTCGCAGAGGGGAGATCTACAGCTTTGTTCCTCACAGGTACTTGCTGTGATGATTTGTTTGGAGGGGGTGTGGGGGAAATGATAAAAATCTTATTTCAATCATTCATAAAGACCTTTGGGCTTCAATAAGGTAGAGAGAAGACACAAGCATCCTCTCTGCTGAGAAAAGACCGGATAACTTTCTAAAAATAACACTCAGCAGTGTCTTTTTCTGATTCAGATTGGGACCTTTATCCGGTCTAATACCATTGCCTGCTTCAAAGAGCGGTCTGCTGTAGGCAGGATCCGGCCCCCATCCCTCCTGTGGAGCAATGCCTCAACCCTGAGTCACTCCTCAGCCCTGCCTGGACTCACTATAGAACGCAAGTCGGGCATTTCCTCCCCTTCCTGTTAAATCCTCAGCAGAGAAGCAGCCAAAAACCCCAGCGAGGACCCCAGGGCTGTGAAGGATTTAACCAGTCAGCTAGGGGAAAAACTGCTCAGCACTGTCTCTCCCCGTTGCTTATATTTGATAACATTAGTCAGAAAAGGTATGGAAAACCAGAAGATGCTGAGTTTTCCAGAGACAGGTCTTTATTGGCTGTCTGCTGGAGGCACTGATGGGTTAGCGCATCCACGGGCTGGAGTCACACGTGGGTGGCTCCATCACCATGGAGCTGGGGGCATCAGGAGGAGTGTGGGCAGCAGGTCACAGGAGGGGATCCTCCCCTCTGCTCTGCCCTGCTCAGGCCCCACCTGGAGTGTTGTGTCCAGTGCTGGGCTCCCTGGGATCAAACAGACAGGGATCTCCTGGAGACAGTCCAGAGGAGGGACAGGGAGATGCTGAAGGGCTGGAGCATCTCCCCTGTGAGGAAAGGCTGAGGGAGCTGGGGCTGTTCAGCCTGGAGAGAAGAGACTGAGAGGGGATCTGATCCCTGGGGATCAAGAGCTGAAGGGGGGACACAGGGGACATGGGCAGCCTCTGCTCAGTGTCTGTGGGGACAGGCCAAGGGGCGATGGGCTCAAGTTGGAGCCCAGGGAGTTCCCCCCAGTGTGGGGAAGAACTTCTCCCCAGTGAGGGTGAGGGAGCCCTGGGCCAGGCTGCCCAGGGGGTGTGGAGTCTCCTTCTCTGGAGAGATTCCAGCCCCGTCTGGACACCGCCCTGTGTGCCCTGTGCTAGGGACCCTGCTTTGGCAGGGGGTTGGACCCCATGGGCTCTGGGGGGCCCTTCCCACCCCTACAGCTCTGTGAGTCTGTGATCACTGTGGTCCTCAGCTGTGTGCTGAGGGCTGGCTTGATCCCCTGCTCACCCTGGGACCCAGGGGGAGAGCCACCCCCCACAGATGATCACGCTCTGTCCCACATCCCGCTCACTAAGTGATCACGCTCTCCTTGCTAACCACCTTCTCTCTGAAAAACAAATGCCATTACCCATTGCAGTGAGGGCTAAAAGCATCTTCTGGGAAGCAATGCTCAGAATTTGATGCTGGGCTCTCTGCCTTTACTGCCTCTGCCCCCCAAAAAGCCCTGCTTCCCCCTACACAGAGTTACTCAACAACAAACGTGATGATGGAGCTCAGGCTATCGCATCCCAAGCCTGACTGGGGCAAGGAGCTTCTAGGAGCCCTGATGGTGCAGGATAGGCTTCTGCAAGGAAAGGAAGCCAGGAAGCTTATTTAATACCTCAAAACAAAACTCACATATCCAAATTTGCACATTTGGGCCAAAACATTTAGCTTCCCATCAATGACCTCTTTGTTTTGTGCAGCCAAGGCCTGAATTCTTTCCCTATTTTCCCTTCCTAGCTGTGCTGATAAAATATTCTGGATACTTTCATTTCTGGGTTTGGAAGAATAAGGTGGGGTGGGTTTTTTTGTCTTCCCCACGTGTCAGTCAAAAGAAAAACGTTTACCAGATGTCTGTGTACACAACCCCCTTTGAATCACTTCCCTGCAACCATTTCCTCTGCTCTCTCTTGCCTTTGCCCAAACACTGACATCTCTTTGTTTTCTCAATGGGGCTGGAGTGATTAGAATTCCCTGACTTCAAAGGCAGGCTTAGAGATGCAGAGGCAGATTGTTTCTCATACTCTGAAGAGCTGGAGCCACCGTCTTGGAGAACCTGAAGTTGGAGTTGACCCGGGAGCACATGCCTGTGGTGTAGTAGGAGCTTCCACACTCATGGGACCAGAGAGGGCTGCATGCCTGGTGGAGGAGGGGGGAGAAAAAAATCAAGCATCAAGGATGGGTTTAAACCCACCACTTTTGAGTTGTTTCTTTGCAAGGCTGTCCTCTGCTTTGGCATTTTTTCCCCCATGGCAGGTGGTTTCTGAGCCCAGCCCCGCATGCAGCATGTATATAAACAGAGAGGGGTGTGTTTGGATGCCTTTACATGCTGATGGACATGCACCTTGCAGCGACCTCCCCGCACAGGGAGGCCAGGCTGTGCTGAAGACCCCTATTCCTCACCAGAAAGCTGTTGTCCTTGGGGTTGGTGGCCAGGCTGAGGCCGAGGCGCATGTTGTCCTTCCGCTCGGAGACGTTGGAGAGCGTTACCCGTCCTTTGGAAAGAGGATGCAGTTAGGGACCACTGCTGGGCAGGGATGCTGGTCACCCAGCCCACCTCCCCATGTTGCTCCCCAGCATCTCTGGAGCAAGAGGGACACCCAGCAGCGCAGCTGGTGTGCTTACACTACAGACTTAGTGTTTTTGCTGGGTTTTGGGAAGCGGTTGTCAAGGTAAGAAGTGATATTTTTAGTTTTATGCCACAACCAACAAGGAGAAGCATCTTCTAGGGAATGAAACTGAGTCAGCACCAGCATCTCTTACATCCTCAGTCGTTAGGAAGAAACCCCTCTGAGAGGCTCAAGCATCTCACTGTCAGGCCAGCCATGGCTGATTTATCTTTGTGCATTGCTTTTGTTTCCCATGTCCCAGCCCAGAAAGCAGGAACAGTCCCCAGGGCAGCCCTGTCTTTTGGTTAATGCTGATTTTTTTTAGCTCTGGCACAAACACTGCCTAGCCCAGCCTTTCCTCCACTTCTTTTTTGGGGGGAATGTAGCTCCCCATAACTCAGGGCTCCCTCTTTGCTGTTTTGCCTAAGAAAGGAGGAAATTAAGCAATTCATCGTAAAAGAGGGAGGTGGGTTTCATTGCCTGAGCCCTTTGAAAGTGTCTTACTGAGGTTTAAACCAAGGGGAGGCTCCAAAACTGAGATCCACAACTCTGAGCTCGAGGGAGCTCAGCTTGAATCTCCAGCAACCCCACGCTTCATCCCTGTGGACCAACTCTGCAGCCCCAGCTCTTCCCTGTGCCCTCTTAGCTTCCCTCAACCTGCTCTCTGTACGCAACAGATCCCAAGAAAAAAGGGCCTTTATCCCACATTATAAATCCTCCAGGATCCTGGGTGCCAATGGTGATGCCCCACTGCCCTGCTCTGGTACCCAGCCATGCTACACCTCCCCACCGCGGCTCGGCGGTTAGTCCTCCTAAAACACACGGTCCTCACCCTCCTGGGGACAGTCTGGGCAACACAACAGCGTGTGTCTTTACAGACCAAAGCAGTGACCAAAAGCACCATGTCAAAACCACCCCACTGCCCCGTGGGTGTGCAATACCTAGGTTGAGCTTGGTGCAGTTGCTGTGGGTGTTGCTGGTCACCGGGCACTTGTAGACATCTCCTGTCTTCTGCTGGCCGTTTGTTTCATAGGGAGCTCCCACCACCAGCCTGCAGGAAAGAGGGATGTGTCAGCACCCAGAGATGGGCTGGGAGGTGTGGGAACAAACCCACAGGCAGTCACAGAACCATAGGGGCCAGAAGGGCCCCCCAGAGCCCGTGGGGTCCAAGCCCCTGCCAAAGCAGGGTCCCTAGCACAGGGCACACAGGGCGGTGTCCAGACAGGGCTGGAATCTCTCCAGAGATGGAGACTCCACACCCCCTGGGCAGCCTGGCCCAGGGCTCCCTCACCCTCACTGGCAAGAAGTTCTTCCCCACATTGCGGGGGAACTCCCTGGGCTCCAACTTGAAGCCAATGCTGGAGGGGATTCCCCCACCCTGGGAAAATATGATCTCCCAGCCCAAGTCCCCAACTCCTGGTTTGGGAGCTGTCAGGAGAGGGTCCTTTGCTGGGGAGACACCGTTGTTCCCCCAACTTGGCTCAGTACAAACAGCAAAACCACTATTTTGCCTTCCCCTTCCCAGAGCAGCAGCAGCAAGCTGATGATGACTCAGTGCTGCTCCTGAGTGATGCAACAGGGCTGGCAACGACTGAGGTCTGTGAAACCATCTGACAGTGAGGGGAGGAGTGGGGAGACCCCCAGCACCACCACACCAACACCAGCATGAGAACCTTCAGCATCCACCTGAGGTCCTGTGGTGGGCACGGCTGTCCCTGGGGAGGGGGAAATGGAGGTGTCTCTTCTCACCGCTGCTTCAGGTAGGAGCCTTTGCTTACACCATGATTGTCTTCAGGATGCGGATGTGAAGGAAGGAGCTACCCAAAGGAATAGTGAGGAGCTGGTAGAGCAGGAACAGCAACTCCCACTGGGATCTGTGGGGAGTTTTCCCCACTAAAAAGATGAAGAACTCTGCTCCCACTTGGGGCTGTTCCCATAGGAGCAGCCCAGAGCAGAACATTTGCATCCCCAGCTCAGCAGCAGGTGAGGACATTTGGTATTTGTGTCTTCTTTAAACTAAGAGGGAGCTGATAAAAACACGTCTCCAACAAGGGTGAAAGCCACAAGTTGGGATGGATCTGGGACATTGCAAACATTTTTCTCACTTTTTCTTGAGGACTTGACCAGCATAGTTCAAACCAGAGGAGGAGGACAGGACCTGAGGAATGTGCCCCCATTCCTTCCAGGCTAGCTCAAAAATACCCTGAACCACAGGTTATTGGCACCTTCTGCTCCCAATGCATTAGCCCCACAATAAATTGCTTTTTTCCTTTCCAAGTCCTATCAGTGGATCCAACCATCCAAGTCTGGATGGACAGTTAAAAACAGGATCTCTTTTGTTCTGTGCCACCCTTCCCTGCAGCCGGCAGAGCGACCGGCCCCAGCACAGATGTTCCCTGCTGGACCAGAAATTGTCATTTTTCTTAAAAATAAGCTGCTTCCACAAAGCCCCTAAACACCCATCTTTTAGTATTTTAAGTTCTTTTCCTCCGTCACTATAAACCAGAATCGCTCACCAAATTAAAAGCCCCAAAAGCCAAGCATTCTCATGGAAATGCTTCCTGTCTTACAGCTTCATTGCTAACGAGGAGGCTAATTAGAGGGAAATAATAACCATCTGGATGGATCTGTCCTCAACAGCATCCAGAAGCTTGGGGATAGCTGGTACTTTCTCCCTGACCTGTACAAGGTGTTTCCTCGTGTCCCTCTGCAGCTGATTCCCATTTGATCCTGGCTGGAGCAAGGAGTGTGGAGGATGGGAAATGTGGTGACAAGGTGTGGGAGGGGGAAAGCCTTGATACTTGGATATTTGGATTGATAATTGGATATTAGGGGGAAGTTCTTTGCAGAGAGAGTGGGGAGGGGCTGGCAGGGGCTGCCCAGAGAGGGGGTGGGTGCCCCGTCCCTGGGGGTGTTGAAGGCCAGGTTGGCTGGGGCCCTGGGCAACCTTGTGTAGCTCCAGGCCTGGAGGTTGGTGTCCCTGCCTGTGGCAGGGGGTTGGAGCTCTGTGACCCTTGGGGTCCCTTCCAAACCAGACCATTCTATGATTCTATGATACTCACCATCCCCCCAGCAGGAAAAACCCAGCTTAGCCTTTCCCATTAATTAATATCCCCATATTAATAATATCACACCACCCTTTAATAAACACCCCCCAACACTGGCATGGAGCCTCTTTCAAACGTGAGATGATGATGGGGACAAACCACCCCCTCCCCAGCATCCTCCCCCTCAGCCCTACGTCAGGGCTGGAAGCTCCAGAGAAGCCCAAATATTTGCAGATGCTGCCATGAATGTGAAGTGGTTGCTGAAGCTCATGAAACCAGGACTTTTGTCTCCCAAAGACAATGGCATTGTTTCCCCTTTTTGGTTAAATTTAAATGATTAATTAGCTGAAGTTGTCAGATTCTCATGGAAACTTGGCAGCCCAGGAAAAAGGCTTTTCCAGCTGTTTGAAAGGTGCTGGATGGAGGGATGCTCTAAGTTCTTCCCAGCATCAGCTGCCAGAGATGCTGCTCTACTCACCACCTTGCAGGTTGCTTATAAACCTCTTCCTTCACTTTGTGGTTTGTCAGCCTGTGCTCAAAATGGCTTTTTCCTTAAAAAAAAAAAAGGCCCATCCCAAATCCCACAAATTCAAGGCAGCTGATGGGACATGCCCATCCCCAGCATCCCCTCTTGAGGAGCATCCCGCCACCTCCAAACCACCTCCAACAGCCCTGGGGCTGCTTCTACCTCATTTATTTAATCCCCATTAATCTTCATTTTAAAAAAATCTATTTTTTTTAAATTTCTGCCTATTACCAGCATAGAATCATAGAATCCCATACTGGGCTGGGCTGGGCTGGAAGGGACCCCAAGGGTCCCAGAGCTCCAACCCCCTGCCACAGGCAGGGACACCAACCTCCAGGCCTGGAGCTACACAAGGTTGCCCAGGACCCCAGCCAACCTGGCCTTCAACACCCCCAGGGATGGGGCACCCACCCCCTCTCTGGGCAGCCCCTTCCAGCCCCTCACCACTCTCTCTGCACAGAACTTCCCCCCAATCTCTCCTCTCCCCCTTCCCTCCTCCAGCTTCACTCCATCCCCTTGTCCTGCCAGGCTCTGCCCTTGCACAAGCCCATTCCCCTCCTGTGTCTCTGCTCCCTTCAGGGACTGGCAGGCTGCAATGAGGTCCCCCCACAGCCTTCTCTTCTCCAGGCTGACCCAGCCCAGCTCCCTCAGCCTCTCTCCACAGGGGAGCTGCTCCGGCCTCCTGATCACCTCCATGGCTCCTCTGACCCCTCTCCAACAGCCCCACATCTCTCTTGTATTGGGGCCCCAGCTGTGGACACAGGACTCCAGCTGGGGCCTCCCCAGGGCAGAGCAGAGAGGGACAATCCCCTCCCTGTCCCTGCTGCCACCCCCTCTGCTGATGGAGCCCAGGATCCCATCACCCTTCCCAGCTGCAGGAGCCACTGCTGGCTCATGTGAAGTTCCTCACCCACCATCTTTCCCTGGACACAGCTCAGCCCCTTGCCCCATACACAGGATGATCCCACACCTCAGAGACACCCCCCCCCAATCCCCCATCCTCTTTGCATCCAGCAAATTCCTGGCATTTTAAGGGAATATCCCTCCTCCCCAACACATCAGGCTCCCCCAGTGCACTGTGGAGAGGTTGGAAAGCTCATTTTGAGCCTGAAGGTATTTTGATGGAATGGAAAGAAACAGGGAAAGGAAAAGGAGGAAAAAAGGAAAGGAAAAGCTGGTGATCTGGGAATGAAGGTTTAGGGAAAAATGGAGGAGCAGCTGTTTTTTCACAGGATTTTTTTTCAATCGATGGGACACTTAATCTCTTGCAAGGCAAATTCACTTGCAGTTAATTTATTCAAGATGGGACTGGATGCAAAGTGATTACGGAGGTTCAGGAAAGGGAGAGTTCAGCCACGGAAAACTTTAAATGGGATCAGGGCTCCTCGGAGGGAATGTGACAGAGGAATGGGCTTGGAAGTGGTTTTCTCCACATTGATGGAAAAAAAATAGCGAGTGGGAGTGGGGGGAGAGGCAGAAATGGCAGAGGAGTCGGAGACATGGAGGCACAGGAGGATGTGGGACCTTGGAGATGGAGGCACAGGAAGAAAGTGAGTCCTTGGTTGGACAGCAGCTCTCTGCTGGGCCTCTAAGAAAATCATTTTATCAATCTGTGGGGTTTTTTGGACTATTTACATACAAAACACATTCCATTGAAGAGCAGGAGCATCACAGGACAGCGCTGCTGACAGCGAGCATCCCATCATCCTGTATGGGCAGCAGCGAGCGGGCTGCCAGCCAGCACTGCTCACCATGAGCAGAGAAACCTCGTGTGTCAGTGACCCAGGACCACCACAAAAAAACAAACCTGGACAAACACCCACAACCTCCAACCCGACCTGAGAGAAGCAGACTTGAGCTGGTGGCTATTGCACTGCTGAACACAGACCTGTCCCGGAGCACAGCCCAGAGCCTGGTGAGGTGCAGCAGAGAGAGATGAAGATGATGGAGCAGTCCTACGGGCTGGGGAGGGAGCTCAGGGTGCCTGAGGAGGAGCACAGGCTGGCAGCAAGGTGGGGAGGTGGGTCACAAGCATTCCAGGAGGAGGCATTAGCGCCTCTCACTCCCCCCAAAAGCTCCCTGTGCTCCCCGTATTACCCCAATTAATAGCCAGACAGCTAACGATGGTGCAGTTGCAGTGATCCAACCCCACATGTGGGGAGTTTCAGGGGGTTTCTCTCACAAGATGGAGCACATCCTTACTTTGGGGTTTGGGACCCCCAACCCCACAGGGTCCAGCCAAGGTAACTGGGACCAGTGCCAGACCAAGTCCCCACCCCCTCCTGGTCCGTAGGATGAGTGCCTGCAGGAGGCTGTCCGTCTGCCACCGACACACACGAGCACCCTTCCTCCTTGTGTTTTCTTTAAAGGCTGCCCTGTGTTTGCTCTGCTTCACAACAAACCCCCTCATTGCAAAACGAAACATAAACACAACCACAACCTCCCCAGCTGCTGTGCACGCTGGCTTGAGCTGGGAATGGACGCTCCTAATTACACAGCCCGCTCCCACAGCATGGCTACTACCCCTTCCTGCATCCCAACAGGACCCAGCGAGCCACAGAATCATAGAATGGTCTGGGTTGGAAGGGACCCCAAGGGTCACAGAGCTCCAACCCCCTGCCACAGGCAGGGACACCAACCTCCAGGCCTGGAGCTACACAAGGTTGCCCAGGGCCCCAGCCAACCTGGCCTTGAACACCCTCAGGGACGGGGCACCCACCCCCTCTCTGGGCAGCCCCTTCCAGCCCCTCACCACTCTCTCCGTAAAAAAAATCCCCCCTAATATCTAATTCAAACCTTCCTTCCTTCAGCTTCACTCCATCCCCCTTGTCCTGCCATTGTCTACCCTTCTAAAAAGTTGATTCCATCTCCCCCTACGCCCAGCAGCCACGTCACAGGAGCATCCCCGAGGGGACCCAGAGCCAGGACCTGGAGGCATGACAGGGTCTGAGGCCTGCATGCTGCTCCAGCAATTACACAGCCGTCTCAGTAAGCAAAACTACCGGCCTTCTCCTTAAAATAGCCGATGCCGGGCGTGTTGCAAGACGTGTCTGAGGAGCTCACAGAATATTGTGGTCGGCAGTAATGATACTTTCTTATTTTTCCTGGAGTAATCTTTTCCCTCTTACTCCAGGACACTGCAAGGGAGAGGTGTTTACAGGCGAGGACTGTCAGCGATTCTTGGCTGGGCTGTGGGTTTCCACTGGAGCTGCTGGTTGATGGGCTCAGTAGGCCGCACGTGTCTGCTGGGACTTGTGTGAGCTCTGGCTTTCTTCTGGAGGTTTCCAAAGCAAACCCTGAGCTGTGACTCTGGTTCTCATCGGGTGCTTCTTGCTTTTCCCAGTCACCCGTTGTCACCTGCTAACAGGGCTTGTGGGGGGTTCCCCCACCCACGCATTTCCATGTTGGAGGCACCATTGCGTCACCATCTCTATCCATCCACCTCTGAGAGCAGGGCATTAAGCCCCCAGCACTAGCCAAGACGTAACTGGAAAGGCCTTTTAATGGGTGAATAACACAGGATGGGAAGGAGCAAGTCCCCCTTGCTCCATAGAGATCTTCATGAACAGGGCTACAGGTATTTTTCAGCACATCTAACGCGATGTTGGAGGCAGGAGTTGGTGTCCATCCACCTCCAGCCTCTCCTGGCTCTCACCACAGAATGGGTGCAGGGTCTCAGGGCTGTATCTAATGCTCTGGTGCCATGAGGATGCTCTAAAATTGCCAAGGAGACAACTTTCCTCTAGGCATCAAGGGCCTGGCTGCCAAAGCTCCTGCTTGATGGGCAGCTGCTGCATCTTCTTAAAAACCCCGGTGCACCTCAGAGGGGGCAGCCCCGTGTGCCACAGCAAGCCAGGGTAGGTTGGAGAACACCACTGTGGGGTGGGAAAGCCCCTGGGGCAGGGAGAGCAGGGGAAATTTTCAGGTTCTGAGGTGAGGAAGGCGAGGTGGAGATGCTGAGATGCCCAGAAGCTGCGGGACAGCTGCTCTCTGCCCATCAGATGTGTTGTGTAGCCCAAATCCCCATTTTTGAGCATGCTTTCCATTGGGTCTCTTGCAGAAAAGAAAATACCAAACACAGTTTTACTTCGTTACCTTTTCTTTCCTCTTTCAGCCTGGTGAAGGGTGTCAGCTGAGTGCTGCTGTTGCATACTGGGTTTGCCTGTGAGGGGACATCCTCCTTGGAGCCCCTCTCTTCAGCAAGTCCTACAGAGACTTAACATGAGACTGCATCTATTTTTCTGATTAGATCAAATGCTTCCTAAAATAAGAATAAAAGTAAGAACAACTGCCCCCAAAGCCTGTGACAACCACTCTGCTTTATGCCAAAGAAGACCTGTCAGATGTCCTGTACCCTTCAAGGTGCCAGGTAGGGACAGACCAACTTGCAGAGCAGCCCTAAAGAGCCCAACGATGCTAAGAACAGAGCCTAGGGGATTCTCCCCCCAAAAAAGACCCTGTGCATGCCAAAAAGTGGACAATTTCTGGATATGAAAGCTGGGGTGGGCTACTTCAGCATCCCACACCCGCTGGTGCCAGCAGCCCCAGCATGGTGGGAGGGAGAGCCAGGAGCAGACACTAGCACCGCGCCGGAGGAATGCTTTGCAGTTCTGTACCCTTTCACCAAAATAATCCAAGCTCTGGGGTACCAGCCAAACCACAGGAGAATTCCAGCCAAGAAAGCCTCTTGGAGTAGTAAGGAAATAGCAAAACCCTTTAACTGCTTTTCCAGATCAGCACAATTATAGCTTTAAATCCACCCAGCAGATTTTGTCTCTCTTCTCCCCTCCTCCTTTTCCCTTTGGCTGCACTCAGACTGGAAACGTCATGTCTGTGCCTGGAGTAGCTGATGGGGGCTCTGGGCACCGCCCCCGCCCCCCAACACTCCTACCCACCCACCCTTGGATGGGGTGGTTAGCCCTGGGATGCTGGCAAGGCTGAGTTCTTGCTGAGGGTTGTGGGGACCTGTTCCCTGAGGTAGGGGGGCAAGGGGATCAAAGCCTGCATGGGGGCTTCACAACACCCCTCTGCTGCAAAGTGGGCTCAGGACAGGACAAGACACGAGCTCAGGAAGGAGAATGTGGACAGAGAGGTGTGTAGAGCATCCAGCACCCCAAACACCAGATGCACAGCCCGTGCAGGAACTGATCCCCAGCCATGCCACCTTGCCAGCAGCATCAGCACAGCCCTGGCCTCAGCCAGCTTGGGAATGCTATATTTATTATTTTTACAGCTTCTGAAAGCTAATGGATGTTTATTCCCAGGGTTTTCCTTCCACAGCCAGTTCTTCTCAAGCTTCATTTTTTGCATAGCTGGAAACTCTCACTCCACAGCCACAAGCCGTCGCGGGGCAGCGGTCCCAGTGCTCCTTGTGTGGAGCATCACGCCTGCTGCCATCTGCTTGGGGTGGACTGGGGGGCACAGCCTGCCCCTAGCACCCCTTTCCCCCTCCTGCTTCTCTGCTGGGGTGTCTGGTGGCAATGGAAAGCTGAGGGCAGCGGTTGGCAAGTCTCCCCCATGCATACATGGGAGGAGTGGACGGGTCCCTTTGCCCTTCCTTAGGGGGTGATGGGCAGCAGTCAGGCAAAGAAACCAGGAGAGGGGAGATGAAAGATGGAGGGAACTCCCCCTCCCCCAGCTTTTTTTTTTTTAATCTGATTTTGGACCTCTAAGAATATTTTCTCCCCAAACTCAAGGCAATCCCAGCTTGTATTTGCCACAAGCTTCCATGCATGGTGTGAGGAGAGCGCACACAGGGATGGAAGCTCCCACATTTGAGGAGTCCAATGTACATTTGTGGAAACCTCTCATTTTTGAACACATTATGCCCAAGTAATGCCATCCATGGCAACAAACCTGCCCGGTCCCATGCAACTCACACCTTAAACACCCCCAAAACAGCACAAAGCAAAGCATGACTTGGTGCAGAGGAACAGCTCCGAGCCAGTTCACCCCTTCACATCAACACCACGATGATCTCTGCCCTTCCAGTAACTCCCTCTCCCACCAAAACTCCAGCCAGACCATCTCACCCCAAGCACAGCAGCACGGGGAGGTCCCATTTCACCCAGATTTCACCCAAGGCTCAGGGGAAGCGGGGGATGCTCAGACCCCATGACACCATGCACCGCCTGCACCAGCAGCACCCCAGGACACGACACCCGCTGTCTGACTGCAACAGCATAAAGATATATTGTGTATTAAGATGAGTTTTGGCAGCCTGCTGTCATTTGTGTCGTCCACATTCTTGGGGAAGGCACTTTGCTTGTCCCTCCAGCTCAAGGGAAGTGGTGAGAAGGAGGTCTGAAAGCCCCTCACTGCTCAGGAGCAGAGAAAAGCCACCCCACAGATCGATGAGCTTCTCAAGCACTAGATATCCAAGCAGGTTTGGGTATTTTTCCCCCAGAGTTTAATCATCTGAATTCTTTCCTCCCAGATTTTCCTCTGTCAGGGCTGCCATTAACAGCCCCCACATGGAAATGATCCCACTCCCTCCCTGAAAGGTTGGAGAAAGGGAAAGAGTCACAACTAAAACTATACTTGGAGAATATGATGTGTCAGGGTTGTGTACACCCAAATCCGCCTCTACACAGACACACATGTATGTAAATATATATATAACTGTATAGAAAAGCTGCTTTGAAACCCTTCTAAACCCACCAGCTCCAGCCAAAAGCAGCATTAAAAGGCTCAGACTGAAGGATAGGTGCCAAAAGCCTCAGATTCCACGTTTGGTATTTGGCAGCCAGGTCCCTGCACGTTGTTATACTCATCGTTCCTATATGAACCACGCTCCTGGGATAAACACTGAGCTTCTCCAAGCTGCTCTGCCATTTGGTGGACTCCTCCAAACATCTCTGGGATGGGATTGAAGGATGCTCATCTGGCTCCTGCCTCACCAGCAACTGGGGTTCCACCTCAGCATCTCTGCTGCTTCTGCCTGCTGCCAGCTCCTGGGGCTGGCTGGGGCTTGGTGCAATTATTATCCTGCATCCTTGGTTTGTACTATAGATGTTTTATGTGTTTGGTCATTTATCCTTTAACCAGAGTGAGTCATGGTGGCTTCATTTTTTAACTGCACACACATATTTAACAGACATTTTATACTATATAATTGCACATTGGAATACATGCTGTACTGCTGTGTGTGCACACACTCATCCTGTGCAGAGAACATCCCTTCTTGTTTCATGCAGAGGAACCCATGGAGGAGAAAACTACCTCTGTGTCATAGAATCATGGAATGGTCTGGGTTGGGAGGGACCCCAAGGGTCACAGAGCTCCAACCCCCTGCCACAGGCAGGGACACCAACCTCCAGGCCTGGAGCTACACAAGGTTGCCCAGGGCCCCAGCCAACCTGGCCTTCAACACCCCCAGGGACGGGGCACCCACCCCCTCTCTAGGCAGCCCCTTCCAGCCCCTCACCACTCTCTCTGCAAAGAACTTCCCTCTAAGATCTCCTCTCCCCCTTCCCTCCTCCAGCTTTAGTCCATTCCTGCAGGACATGGGCAGGAAAGATGTGAGAAGGCAAAAAAAAAAAAAAAAGGAGCCAGAAAGAGTCTTTACCCCAATATCCCAATGGGAGAGGAGGCAAAACCCTCCCTTTGCTGGTCTCCAGCCCTTGACCACCCATCAGTAATGGTGGCAGCTTGAAGCATGAGAGGAAAAAAGAAGCATAAAAGCCCTCAAACAGCATGGGAATTGCAGTCCCTCTGCCAGGGTACAGCCAGGACAATGCCTAAAGCCACCTATAGCTACAACTGGATTGAAAAATATGAAAAAATTGGGTGTTTTCCACCAATCTCTGCAGGGTCTGTCCCTCAGGGAGCTCACTTCAGGCAGAACCCTCTGCAGATCAGCCCCACCAGCCCACGCAGGCACCGAACATCTCACAGCATAGCTACTGCTGCTGGCCCCACCTGGCAGGGAAACTGAATCCTGAGGGGTGTGGGGAGGGAATTGTGTGGGGTCCCTCATAAACACCTTGGCCCAGATGCAAGATGGGCCAGGGTTTCCCACCACCATCACCTGTGGAGCTCGTTTTGTCACGTGGAGCGAGGTGCCCACGTGCCATTCACAGCTGGTTACCCTGCTCCCTTCCAAGGGGAGACTGAGATTTGGGCCACGCTAGGATGAAAGGAAGGATGGAAAAGGGATCTTCTCCAGGAGCAGAAGCAGGAATGTGATGGCCAGGACACTCAGTTCCTCTTCCTTATCGGCTCTGGAGAAGTGTGATCTGTCCACAGCCTCTCCTAGGCTCAGCCCTGACCTGGCAGACACCTCTGTGGAGCTGGAATGTCTTGCAGGGGCCAGCACAAATACCACCAGGATTTTTGGTGTTTTGGATCTGTTCCTGATAGCAGAATATTTCACAGCAGTGGTCTGTGTCTGTGCAAATGAAGAGCTCACATGCTCTGAAGCATCAGATGAGCCATCCTGGAGAGCAAGGGCTCCATCCCACCAGCTCACAGTGCCTGGGCCCTCCCCAGGAGGGGGATGGAGACACCAGGCTGGGTTTAGATTCCCTTTGAAATGCATGGTGCTGCCCAGGTATGTTCTAGCATCACCTGGAAGAAGATGAGGTTGGGAGACCTCGTGTCAAGTGGGGCACTGTCACCCATTAGAGTTTTGAGCTGGGTTGGCTCTGTTGACTGTGCTGTGAGCAGTTGAGTTATCAGGCTGCCCAAGATTCTTTACCCCTGGGGAAAAAAAAAAGCATTTCCTTGGATAAATATCCACATTCTCCAGCAAGAAAGGGTGGAGGGCTGTGTCCCACAACAGATCTTTCTGGGTTCTGGATGGTTAAGTGCAAACTGGCTGCTTGGGAAGCAGTCCCATAGCTCAGGTTCATAGACAGTGAGGATGAAAAGGATCCTGAGAGACCACCCAGTCCTTAACACGGCCCCAAGCAGGGTCAGTTCTAGGAGAAAGGTCCCAAATTGCTGTGTGCAACCCTGTGCATGGACCACACGGATGTTCCTCTATGAGGATGTTCTGGTACCTGGCATGATGATGCTTCTGGGGAGACTCAGCCCAGCCGTGAGCAGCCCTGTGCTCAGTTTGGAGCTGAAGCAGTGGGAAAACCTCACCAACGCCACAGAAACACAAGTCTCTGGACTTCAGAGGGGAAGCTGAGTGCTCAGGACCCATCTCTGAGATGGGGCAGCAGCAGCAGCTTCACAAACTGCACCCTGGGCATCCCTGACCCTTCCCAGCCCCTCCCAGAGAGCTGAACCCTCCCCCCATTCAAAGCTTTATGAATATTAACTCAGATCTCTGCTGGGCAGCAGAAGGAAATGAGGACCCAGAGAGTGGAAAACATCAGCAGAGATTGAACCTCCAATGTCTCTCCCTGGGATTCAGCTGGGAGCACAGATGGTCACCTCAGCCCCCATGCAGCAGGGGGGCCATGGAATTTAATATGGTGCTTTGAGGTGCCTGCATCACCCCAGCATCCAGATGTGCTCCTGGAGAGCACCAAGGCTCTCCATCATCATCATCATCAGTGTGTGATCCCCCAGCAGGGATCAGCTCTGGCAAGGAGCAAGGCTTGCTGTGAAACCCAAAACGTGAGCAGAGCCCAGCCCAGTCTCATCCCAGGCTCCAGATGGGCGCAGGCAGGTCTGAGCACTTCTCCAGACCCCAGCTCTTTGGTGGAAACTACAGAGAACAGGGTGGCCTCCATCCAAAACCCAGATGGGTTTCCAGCAAGCGCTGGAGGCTGAGGGGCCTGAGGAAGCCATGAACCTGCACAGAGCAAAGCCCTGCACGTGACACCTGCCTCCAGGCAGGAGCCAGAGCACAGCACCCTCCAAAACCCTCTCAGATACAAAATAAGCTGCTGCCCCTCCACCTAAAGCTCCTCTTTTTGAAAGGAAGAGGGTTTCTACTTTCTACTTTGCCCAGGGTGGCTTGGCACCAGCATCACCAAGAGCAAACTTCATCCCCCTTGGAGCTGGAGCACTTCCCACACAAAATTTATGGTCAGAGGGAGCAGGAGGAGATATTCAGCCCTTTGGGTATGCTCCTTCAGACCCCCTCCTCCTAAAGCCCAGTGCAGAGCTGACTTACCACTTCTTGCCCCCGATGTCATGCTGCTGCACCGTGTAGCCAAAATAGGCCTCCTTAGAGCCAGCTATGATTTTGGGCCTCTTGGTGTCAATGTTGAAGGTGTCACTGAACCCTGGGGGCAGAAAAGAAGGAACCCATCAGCCAGGGTGCTGAGGTGGTAGGAGAAGACACTCTTTTACCATGGTCAGACAATGCACAGGTCACCCCAAGAGTCTGTGCAGCCTCCATCCAAGTAGACACAGCCCTGGACAACCCACTCCAGGTGACCCTGCTTGAGCAGGGCTTGGACTAGATGAGTTCCAGAGGTGCCTCTCACAACCCTGGGAGTGCTGTTCCCTCAAAACAAACCTAGGCCAGACAGGGTGTTTTTGCACCATCACACCAGCTCTGTGGCACAGCAATCCCACAGCCAGCCATGATGGAGAGGAGGCTGCAAGACCCAAACCACACCAGCTCCACCTCACCTGCAGCCTCACAGCCTTCCCCTCTCCAGCACTGAGCAGCCAGAGAGGAGCCAGCACTGGGGCTGCAGCTTTAAGCAGGTTCATTTGGAGTTTAGAGGCCACAGCTGCACCAGCTCTGGAGAGCAGCCCCCTTCCTCAGCCCACCTGTGAAGGGGCTTCACCCCAGCAGGCACCAGCGTGCTCCTCAGAGCTGCTGAGCTGGAGCCCACCACTGTGACCAAAGCAGGAGGTGTTTCTGGCTTACGACAAGGGAAAAAGTCCTTTTCCTCTGGGGCACTGTAAGAGTGAATCAGCTGAAGCCCTGGCTGGCATGGAGAGGGGAGAGGAGACTGGAGGGTACCCTCCTCCCCTCTGGCATCTCCTCAAGCCCTGTGTGATGGGTAATGCTGCTCTGCAACACTTTACTCCTCCAGCTATGGAGCAGTAGCTGCTCGTGGTGGAGATGGCCACCACCACGTCCCCAGGAACCCCAGTAGGGACCATGGGCTGGGGGTACATAGGAAACGTGTGCCCACACCAGGTGTGCCTGGTCTGGAGCCCATCAACCATCCCATTTGTCCCCATGGGCCACCTCCTGATGTCCCTGTGGGTTTTGCAGTACCAAAGAGCCAAAGTTGGGATTCACTTTTCCTGTGCAAGAGAAATCTGGTGTCACTGGAGATTTGCTAGGGAGAAGCAGGTCTGGAGGGGGATGTCCTCAAGGATGGATGCTTAGACCCAGGCGGGGTGGTTTTTGGGCTTAGACCTCTCCCAGAGGCTGCTCTGGAGGATGCACCATCCCATGGGACAGCAGGGGCAGGATGCCTGGGCATCTGAGCTCCTGGGAGCCTGGTGCTCACAGTCCAGACAGGTCCCCCTTCAAGAGCAATTTGCCTCTCAGGGAGCAAATTTTGGGTGATGGGTCTGGCTGCTCCTCCCTCTGCCAGGAGCCAGCCACAGCCACAGGGGGTGTGGACAGGGGTGTCAAGTGAGTCTTCCAAAGAGAGGAGATGCCCCTTTGCTTACCTAGGGGTGCAGGAGCTGCCCCAAAGTGCACCCACAAACCCTCCCTGGGTGCATTCGCTGAAGGAAAGACCACCCATGGGCAGGGGGAAGAGCTCCATCTGTGCTGAGGGGCTGCAAAATTCTGCAGCCACCCACATTCCATGGTCCATGTCCCCCAGCCAGCAGGTATCACAGAATCCCAGCGTCACAGGGTTGGGAAAACCCTTTAAACTCATCGAGTCCAACCATCCCTGTGCTGTGCTGACCCAGACCCCTGAGCACCTCATCTCCCCTCTGTTCAACACCCCCAGGGCTGGGGACTCAGCCCCCTCCCTGGGCAGCCTGGGCCACAGCCCCACAACAAATGATGCTGCAGGGGAGGACACACAATGGCCAGGATATCCCAGCTCTTCCCTCACCTTTGGGCAGAAAGATCCTGGTGTTCCTAGCAAGGATGGCTTCAAAAGCAGCAGAAGGATTGAGCTTGGTATTTATAGGGGTGTAAAGGGGTTGTCAGCAGGAGAGGTTGGGAATGCCACTTTCCAGGCAGGAAAAATCAGACTGGAAAGTGGTTTTTAGAGGTAGGAATGTGAGGGATAAACCTGATTTTTTTGCAGCCTTAGGAACAGATCTGTGAGGCTGGCTCTGGAAGCAGAGAAGCAGGGAGTCTGGCCAAGGAGAGCTGAGGTAAGGAGCTTCAAAATCCTACAAAAAGAAATTCTAGAAAGCAGGAAGAAGGAAAAAAAGGAGAAGGAGGGATGGGAGCCAGCATTTTTTGTGGTAGATTGACCTTATTTAACATTACAAAACAAATTTAAACCTCCTCTGAGTTAACCATTACCCAGTGGAGAGACAGAGGCCAGGACTGGCCATCAGGAGAGGTGATGGACAAGGGTCAGGGGGAGCTGGGACAACCCTGAGGTGTCACATTGCTGTCACCACTGAGATGGGGTGAGACCCCAGACCTGGCTGGAAGAGAGGGGGTCGGGGTGTCTTTTGGGAAGGGGGTTTGTATTTCAAGCCAGGTTCAATTCCAGGTGATGAAGAGGCATCTTCATCACTTGGGTGAGGAGCAAGCGGAGTTCCAAGCGAGTCCCAGAAGATGCAGCAGGTTTTCTCCTGATTTTCCCTCAGTTCAGCAGAGCATCTCTCATTTTGCACAGCAGAGAGAGAGGCTTTTGGGGAGCAGGAACACTGGGACAAATCAGGGACCCCCATCCTGTGGCTATTTGCTTTAGGACCCCATCGTGCAACCCCCCTCCCACACCCCTCCATAAAGCAGCCAGGCTGGCCATGAAAAGCAACACAACCCCCTAAATAAATAGCATGGATACCCCTAAATAAAGAGCAGGGCTGCTTCATGAAGTGCAGTGATCTCTAAACTGAGAGGATTGCTGTGAGGGGCTTGGTGCTGCTCACCGTGCTGCAGCATCCTGCTTGTGGTGGGACCAGGGCAGGCTGGTGGGCTGGAAAAACAAAGGCATCTGGGAGAAAGTTTCCAGGGGATGGATGGCAGTGGGGGGAGGAATTTCAGAGGGTCAACAGATATGGGTGCATTCGAGGCAGAATGAAGTAAAAAAAAACCAAAAAAACCCAAAAAACCCAACAAAAACTGGAGAATATTTAAACTGGCTTAAACTAATGGGAGCTTTTTGAGAGGCTGTCAAGGAGATTTAGCAACCCAAAGAACCAAGCCTCATTTTCTTGTCAGGAGTGACATCACTGTCATAAATAAATGACCAAAAGCCACATGTTTTGCTTGTGATGCTGCCAAGGCAGGAAGCCTCAAATACCTCCTTTCTGAACTGGAGCTTCTGGTGAGTCCAGACTTTTGATTCTTCTCAGGTCAAAGATTGAAAAGGAAAAGAAGAAAATGTATTGAAAAAAAGAAAAGAAAAATCAATCCCATTTGGGAAACAATGCTGGGAATAAAAACCACCTTTCCTGCCAAAAAAAAAAAAAGAATAAAAGTCTTCCCTGGAAGGGAAACCTCCAGCAAGGGATGCTCTCAGGGACCAAACATCATCCTCCTGCCCATACCTCTGCCCCTGCCCTCTGCCTGCATCCTTAGGGCAGGCAATGGGATTCCCAGCTGGCAAAGCAGCTCAGGGCAGTGCTGTAACACAGCCCATGGGTGCTTGCTGTGATGCCCCACGGCTGCTTCTGCTGCTGTGAGAGGTTTGGGGCTTTAGCTTGCTGCTGACCTCCAAACCTTAATGGTTTAAGGAGACCAGGCAGTGAAGCTGCAAGGAAAACTTCCTAATTGTAATTATTTGTTTTACTGTGGGGAAAATGCACTCAATGTTTGTGCCTGCATCACGAAAACCAGCCCGTTTCACCAGCCTCCAGCACTTCCACAGCTCAGGACCGTTTCCAGAGAGAGAGGCTGAGCTAACACAGAGCAGTGACACGGAGGAGAAGCATCTCAAAGGCTGAGGCTGAGTCTGGCCCATGGGAACCTCTGTCAGATCAGCACAGGCTCTTCTGTCAAACTCCCTTGGCAGCCCAGGCTGCTGTGGGTGCCCAGGGGCAGCATGGAGAGAGATACAAATTTGGGGGCACTACAGGGAAAGGGTATGGATGGCACACACGTGGTGTGCTGGGCTCTTGCTTTCTTGTAGGGCTGAGAGATCTGCGAGCTGGAGGAGCCCAGGAACATGTGGTGAGGGGAAAGCTCACATCTGCCAAAAACCTGGAGCATTCCTGGGTTGAGCAGCTCGGCACTTTAAAACTTGCCTTGCTCCTCTCACCTCTTCTTCCTCTCTCATTGCTCAAGCCCATGCAGGAGAGGTGATCCCTGTGATGGAGCAGTGGGTCTGTGGACTCCGGCATTGCTGCTGTGATCCCTGCATCCTCAGCATCCCTGGGATGCCACTGGTCACCCAGTGCTGGGCTGGGCTCCTGCGACCCCATCCTCACCACCACATGGGCTTTGGTGGCATCAGATGCTCCTCCACAACCCATCTGCTGCACACATTACTTTCTCTTCTCTTAGGATTGGCTTACCTAGAAAATATTTAAGCTTGATTTAGGGTGTTTGGGCAAAAACCCCAGGCCCTGAGACAGAGCAGGGTGGGACACAAGTCCCTCTGCTTCCCTGGAAGCTCTTGGTGCCGAACGAGGCGCTGAAGGCACCGAATTCCTCTCCAGGTTGCTATCTCAAAGCCAGCATTTGTCATCAGCTATTAGGAAACAACGCAGGGTTTGGTGGCTGCTGCAGCGGTGGATGGGGAGCCAGGGAATGCTGAGGATGAACAGAGGATCAGTCATCACGGGCTCGTGTGTTGCCACATTCCTGGTTACCCACAAAATCTCTGACAAACAGCGCCGGGGCGTCAGCTGCACCAGCACCTTGTGCTTCCATGAGTCCCGCTTTCTGGCCTCCCAAAAAACTAGGGAGGGGATGTTTGGTGGCTTTAGGAGCAGAAGCTAGGGGTCATTCCGTTTTGCAGCCCTAGGGATTATTGATTAGTGATGCATTCATTAGCAATAATGCAAATGGCACCGGGTATAAACAGCAGCAGGTCTCTGACCGCCCCTTTCTCAGGGAGACACCAGGAAAGCCATACTTTGGGGGGGGGCATGGTGGGTCACCTTCTCAGAGGCTGTGCAGCCACCCACAATTAAGCACCCATCATCAAAGGATCTAAAGGATCCCTTGGGAACCCACCTGGACAATCCCAAATAGGTTTGCACGATGGTTTTACCACTGGGTGACTCTTCAGAGAGGGGAGGAGGTGACTGCCTTGTCTGGGAAACCAAACCAGGGAGGGGAAACAGGGGCACAATCTGACACAAGGGAAGTTACCACATCCCAGCACATCCTCCTTGGCCCCTTCTGGATGTCACAGCTTCCTTGCTGGCACCTTGGGTGGCAGCGGACATCCCCATGGCTTGCTGACACTGTGTGCTGGCTGGGAAGCTGTGCCTCAACTTCCAGAAACACCAGAGATGCCACAGAGCCTCTGGAGACTCTGAGCCCATGGGATGACACAGGAGCAAGGACAGAGCCCACGTGCAGGAGGATCCCCTGGGATCCCCGGAGAGAGCAGGAAAGGGGGTTTCCCTTGGGCAAAGCACCACTGGAGCTGGTTTGCACATGAGGGCACACACCAGGATAGGCAGCATCAAGGGCACCCTTCCCAAGGATGCACATCCCAGCCTGGCACCCTCAGCTCATCCAGGGAGCCCCAGGGTGGGGGGTCCTGCACATCCCCTAGGTCTGCTTTCAGTCCAGATGGCAAAACACCAACACCAGTCCTCAGCAAACCCTATGGACTGGTACAGCCACACACCAGCATCACATGCTGGTCCCAAGACCACCACAGAGCGCTGGAAGCATTAACCCTTCCCTGCCTGCACACTGCTCACACACATCAGGCAGTGACCAGCCCCCCCACCCCCAGAAACACCCGTGGGCAGAAGTTCCACTCCCAGAGCATTTCATAGAATCATAGAACCCCAGCCTGGGCTGGGTTGGGAGGGACCCCAAGGGTCACAGAGCTCCAACCCCCTGCCACAGGCAGGGACACCAACCTCCAGGCCTGGAGCTACACAAGGTTGCCCAGGGCCCCAGCCAACCTGGCCTGCAACACCCCCAGGGACGGGGCACCCACCCCCTCTCTGGGCAGCCCCTTCCAGCCCCTCCCCACTCTCTCTGCAAAGAACTTCCCCCTAAGATCTAATTCAAACCTTCCTTCCTTTAGCTTTAATCCATCCCCCTTGTCCTGCCACCAACCTCCAGGCCTGGAGCCCAGGTTGCCCAGGGCCCCATCCAACCTGGCCTTTCTGTGCAGCCGATTCACCGCCTCCCCCACCCCAACTCTGCTCCCCAACAACCATCATCCATCTCTGAGCAGCATCTCCCTGGGGTGGGGGGAGGATTTCACCCCACGGCCCATCCCATGCCGATGTCTCCGTGCTGGAGCCATTGGCCCCAGCAGCTCCACGCAGGCAGCCCCACGCCGTGCCACACCAGGCCAGGCCAGGCCAGGCCAGGCCAGGCCACGCCACGCCAGCCGCCATGCAAGGCACACACACATGTTCCCTATTAAGCAAGGAAAGGCAGCGCTGCTGCGGCTCAGCTTTAAAGGCCGGAGAGACTGTGCAATTAAGAAAGGAGTGGGGGGGGGGAAAAACGTGGAAGAAGCTAAAATAGACCAACCCCAACCAACCCAACCCTGCAGAACCCCCTGGCGTGCCTCTCCAGGAGGGTGTTCGGGAAGTTTGCAGGGGCAGGAGTGCTGCAGGCTGGTTTTGGGGAGGGGGGAGCCAGTGGCAGCGCTGCTGGGAGCGGGGAGAAGCTCTTTTTCACTCCCCTTGTGCAGCACCGAGCGGTCCCAGCCCGGCTCATGCAGGAGGATGCCAAGATGTAGCTGCAGTAAGGACGGCTGCAGATGGAGAGGCTGCTTCTGCAGGGCGGCGAGGGGCCAGAAAGAAGGATAAACCCCCCCACCCCACGTCACCTCAGCCCCCGGCAGGGCTTGTCCCGCACCCATCCAGCCAAACGAGGGAAAGCAGCTGGCTCTGCTCTGGAAAGGAAACACTCGCCTCAAACCTCTCTTAAATTAAACCTCTTAAGTTAAACTTCTCTTAAGTTAAACCTCTCTGAAGTTAAACCTCTCTGAAGTTATTTAACTTCTCTTTTCCACAGTACCCTCACGGGCAACGGGACAGACCACCTGTGGGAGACAAAAGTTTACCCCAGGTAAAAGGGTCTGGCTTTATTATTGGGGGGCTTTTTTCCCTCCCCCTCCAGCCATCTGATGCTTCATAGGAATTCTTCCCTAATCCCACTCCAACTGCAGCCCAGCCGAGGAGGAAGAGGGGGCTGGGAGGACGCTGCTGCCCGCCTGCCTGCCCGCTCATTCCTGGGAGCCCATCAAAGCTCTCCATCCCTTTCAACTCCCTTTCATCCTCCTCTACCTCCCTCCCTCCCGTTCCCGGGAAGACGTTTCCAACAGCCTTATTAACCCCGGGCTTTCTCCAGCACCTTTCCCAAGTAAGTAAAAGTTATTCCTGGGTGCTTCCCCTCGCCTGGGAAATTGGGGTGGGTGCAGGAGAGGCAGTGGGTGCTTACCGGGCAGGAGGCAGAGGGAGCAGGCGAGGAGCATCCCGCTGGGGAGGTCCATGGGAACGCCGACTGCCCTGCTCCCCGGCCCCGAGCATCCGCGGGAGGCAGCCAGCCAGACTGGTAGCCTCGCTCGCAGACCCCTTTCCTTATCCCCAGCCTTTCCCGGCTCCCTGACAGGAGGAGAGCATTGGGAGGGAGTGGGAGGGACGAGCGAAACTTGTAGGAGGTACAGCACGGCAGAGGGGACAGCCTTCGCACGGCTGTGGCACCCTTTAGGGATCGGCTCCTCGGCAGGGCTGCAGTGGCTGCAGACTTCAGGGCAGCACCCTGGTCTTCTCCCTGCAGCACCCCACTGGAGTTCCCACCAGGACCCCTCATCCCAGTGGGGGGCTTGGTGATGGAAAGTCTGCACGGGGTCCGTGGTGGTTGCGGGGTGCCACCTCTGCTCAGATGCCACCTCCAGCCCCCTCCACTGGGATGCCACCTCCTTTGCTCAGGTGCCACCTCTGCTCAGGTGCTCCCTCCACTCAGGTGCCACCTCAGCTTGGGTGCTGTGCTTGCTCAGATGCCACCTCCAGCTGGGTACCACCTCTGCTCAGGTGCAACCTCTGCTCAGGTGCCACCCATGGGGTGAAGGAGAGCAGGGCCAATGTACACCCCTGCGATGCCACAGGCTGCCACATCACACCAGCGCAGTTGGTCACACCAGTTTGCTACCCCAGCAGCATCCCCAGGGGGTGATTTTCTCCCTCCATCCTCTTCCTCCCTGGGCTGGGGACACCCTTTGGAGGAGGAGCCCAGGAGGCAGCTGGAGCAGGAGCTCCTCTCCAACTGCAGGAGGCTTTGGGGCTGTGTCGTGGTTTAACCCATCCGGCAGTCAAAACCACCACACAGCCCTTCAGTCCCCCCACCCCTGGGGTGGGGAGATACAGACAGTTTAACAGGGCAGGAAGGGAAGATGAGAATAACAACAACATCACAAAGTGACACGCAGCACAACTGCTCACCAGCCAAAGCCAATGACCAGCTAGTTCTCTGCCCAGTTATATATGGAATATCCCTTTGGACATTTTGGGTCATCTCTCCTGACCCCATCCCCTCCCAGTCCTTTGGGTGCCCCCCATCTTCTCCTCGGCAGAGCAGTACGAGGAGCTGAAAGCTCCTTGACTGCCTAACAACTACTAAAACCACAGGTGTGGTCACCACGATTCTCAGCCTGAATCCCAAACCCAGCACTGCACCAGCTGCTGGGAAGGAGATTATCCCAGCCAAAACCAGGAGGGGCTGGGACACAGCCCTGAGCGCCCTTGGACCAGACCACGCAGCCCAGTTGGGCATCTCCATGGGGAGGTAGAACCAGTCACAGCCTCACTACCACCTGCCCAGGCAGGGAAGATAAACCTTTGGTTCATTTTCAGACAGCAGATGTGACCCTGGAGGGGTCCTCCCCCACCCACCCTCCAGCCCAAGCCCTGTTTGCTGTCGGGAGCATCTCCACGTGCAGCTGCCACCCGCAGCGACCAAGCTCCACAAGACCATCCTGGCAAACCCAGAGCTCTCCCCCCACCCTTAAAGAGAAGAGAAAAGGAAGGTTCTTGATGGGGTTTATGTTCCTTTTCCCATCTGAGAGGGAATATCTTTTGAGATGTGTCCAAACCAGGACGTCTCCATCTACCGAGCATCTGTCAGACCGTTTGGGGTCTGCAGGAGGGAGATAAGCTCCACTTGAGACACTCCTGGATGAAACAGTGTCTGGGAGATCCAGTTTCTTTTCATTCTCCCCTCTTCCCCCTCCCGAAAACACACGTTTGGGGGCTGCAGGAGAGAGAGGACATGTCTGGAACAGAGATCAAAGCAGCGGGAGGATCCAAAACGCCGAGGAGATGTGGATGCTCTTCAGATTGTCTGCTCAGTGCTTATTCCACCAACAAAATGCTGCTTGAGGGGTATTTTCAGGGGCTCTCACCCAGCTGCTCTTCCCCTGAGCTGCGTTTCCCACCATCCCCCCCATAACTCTGGAGCAAAAAGCAGAATTTCAGGGAGGAGCAGCCACAGAAAGGAATAAAACCCATTGCTGGGGTGGTGAAAGTTAAAAAGCTTTACTGCTGCCTTTTTTTTTTTTTTTAAGGGGATAAAAGGAAATATTAAAAACCTTGGGCAGGAAGCAGGGATGAGATTTAAAGCAGAGTAACCAGAGCACAGAGGGAGGGAGCCCTGGGAAGGGGATGCTCTGAGCAGAAGTCACAGTCTCGCTGCTCTTGCTCCCAGCCCCAGGAACAGGAGGGGAAATCCCTCCCTGGGAATGAAGCTCTCCCAGTGCAGTTGGGAGCCAAGATAGTTTTCCATGGAAGAGAAAAAAAAATGTTTAAAAAAAATTAGGAAAGGCCTATGTGACCTTGAAATTTGTGTTTTGATTCAGTTTTCAGGGGTTGTTTGGGAGGAGAGTGCTGGAACCAGCCGGCTTGGAGGGCTGGGGGGGAGATGGGGAATATAACACTGGGGAAAGGTCCTGGGCTTCGTGTTCTCTCTGCCTCCCCAGACAAGGCACGTGGGGTCCCAAGCATTGCAGAAGTTAAAAACCTCTCTGCAAACCCAAGAGGCAGCAGCTGCCTCCTGCCTTGAGCCTCCTGACCTGGAAACCAGCAGGAAGCTGGATTTACAGGGATCCACTTCCCCACTCCTGCCAAGGGGCTGAGAGAGGCTCCTCTGACCCGCTCTCCTGACACAAAACCAAGGGAGAAACCCCTGGAGCTGCTTTGGGATCACCAGGGATGCCCCTCAGACACCTCCTGTTCCCTCTCTCTGTGCTGGCTGCCTGCAAAGCAGCTTGTAAATCCCTGGGAGTTTCCTGGGAGTCTGAATCAGACCCAATGAGGATAACAGGGAGGGGGGCTCTCACCCAGCTGCTCTGCCCCAAAACTGATCTTGGCCAGTAGGTCTGGGGAGGGGATTGTGCCCCTGGGCTGGGCACTGGTGAGGCTGCACCTCGAGTGCTGGGTCCAGCTCTGGGCTCCTCACCATCAGAAGGACATCGAGGTCCTGGAGCCAGTCCAGAGAAGGGCAACCAGGCTGGGGAAGGGGCTGGAGGGCAAATCCTCTGAGGAGCAGCTGAGGGAGCTGGGGGTGTTCAGCCTGGAGAAGAGGAGGCTGAGGGGAGACCTTCTCCCCACCTCCCCTGCCCTGCCAGGAGGGTGCAGAGAGGTGGGCGCTGGTCTCTTCAGCCAGGGGACAGGAGCTGGGACAAGGGGCAATGGGCTCAAGCTGTGCCAGGGCAGGCTCAGCTCAGCTGGGAGGGCAAAGTTCTTCCCTGGCAGAGCTGTGGGGCTGTGGCCCAGGCTGCCCAGGGAGGGGGCTGAGTCCCCAGCCCTGGGGGTGTTGAACAGAGGGGAGATGAGGTGCTCAGGGATCTGGGTCAGCACAGGACAGGGATGGTTGGACTCCATGGGCTTCAAGGGCTTTTCCAACCTGGGGATTCTGGGATCTCCACAGCCACTCATGTGGCCACACTGACCCCCTGGGCCCCTCCCTCCCCTCTGCTGAATTACCAGCACTCACCCTCAGCCACCCATCTCTGCACGAGCAAGAAAAGCCAAGGGTTCAAAGGAGAGGAGCTGGGCTGGGGTGATATTGAGGGAATGCTCCCAAAATGTAAACAGCTGTCGCAGGGAGAGAGGGATGGGAAAACAAAATAAAGCCCAAGGAAAGAAGAGTATTTCAAACCCTCCCAAAAAAAAGCTGCTGGGGGGGGGGGGAATGGGACATGGCATTAAAAAACCTCAGGAGCAAGGCTCCTTCGTGTGCAGAAAGCCCAGGGAAGGCAGTTTTCCTGTCTCCATCACATGACATTCATCCTGTAAAAAGAAAATTGAAATAAAAATGATAATAAAACAAGCTGGGTGTGTATCAAAAGCTGCCTTCCCACTTTGTTTCTTGGACCCTGCTCTGGCTTCAGTGCTGTTCCATCCAGCCCAGGCAATGCTTTCCAAAAAGCCCTGCCTGCAGCAGCACGGAGCCAGGGGGCAGCCATGGAGCCCCCAACACGCTGGCCCAGGGTGAAACAAACACTCCATCAGCTGAAGGAGGGATATTTGTAGATTTTTCTTCCCCTCCTCCATCTCCCAGCTGCTGACTGTGATAGCTGTGGCAGCAAAGGGGAGCAGGGGGGTGAGGACTGTGCTTGCAGGGCAGATATCTCCAATAGAGACCGATGCTGATGCAAACAAACAGCCAGTCCCTGTGCAGGCAGTTGGAAGGGAGGTAGGAAAAGATTTGCTGCGAGCTCTGCCTGGCTCTCAGTGAGCCTTTGAGATGGGGTTTTTTGGGGGGGTTGGGATGTAGGGGTGGGAGGATGCTCAGAGCAGGGATGCTGTGCTTGGCACATCCTTCTAGGATCCATCCTATCTAACCAGGCATCCCACTGTGCTGCAAAACCAACCTGAGGAGAGCAGCATCAAACCCTCAGGCAGCCAGGAATAAATCAGTGGAGAAAGTGAGAAACACCACAGTTTTCTCCTTGAAAACAGAGTGAAACAACAGGGTTGTGGGGTTTTTTTGGGGGGAGGGTGGTGGAAGGGCAGCCCTCAGATTCCAACCCCCAAAAATCCTGGCTGCTCCTGAGAGAAGTTCTGCTCATGGCTCAGATGCCAGAAGATTGTGACCAAAAGCCCCCTGTATTGTCTCTGTGAGTCCCACAGTTTCCAAGGGTCAAGGTACAAACTGAGGCTTGGAGATCATCCACGCTCTGCAGCCAACCAAAGCTGGGCTTAAAGCACCCTGTCCTTCAGCAGAACAACCCCTAGGAGCTGATCCCTGCACCTGAGCCCCAGGCAGGATTTCTACCTCCCTGGAGCATCAGGGTTTTCTCTGCAAACACCAATGCAAGTGAGGAAAAAGAGAGGAGGGAGCAGGCAGGGACCGTTTCAATCCAGGCAGCAAGTTCATCTGGCTGCAGGTCCAGTCAGGGAATTACACAAGCCCATTCCCAAAGGGAAGATCTCGTGTCTTCCCCTAATTAACATCCTTGGATGGGCTTCTTATAAGAAAATCTGGATAAGGAGAATACTGCACTGACCAGGCTCTTTAGCTGCTTGTGTGGGGATAACCCCAGGCTGCACGGCTGAACTGGGTGAGATGCTGTGCATCTCTTGGAGAGATACACCTAGGAGGAACTTCAGCTTCCACCCATCCAGCCAAGCCCCAGCACAAGCCCTTGCTCAAGGCCAGGTTGGCTGGGGCCCTGGGCAATCTTGTGTAGCTCCAGGCCTGGAGGTTGGTGTCCCTGCCTGTGGCAGGGGGTTGGAGCTCTGGGACCCTTGGGGTCCCTCCCAACCCAGACCAGGCTGGGATTCTATGACCCCGACATCTCCAGACCTGAAAGCAAACCCTCCATGAGCTCACACTACTGATGCTCCAGCTGCCTGAGCTTCCTCCCCTTACAGTTTGAAGCCATCCCAGCAGTTCACTGTAGGTTTTCCCACGTGTGGTCATTTTTTCCAAGCCTCAGCCTTTCCCTGTGGCCGAGGTCTTCTTGTGCCTGACCTTTTCAAGGGTGTCATGTATTGGATGCTGCTGCTTTTAGAATTTTGGAAGAATTAAGCTAGGATACAAGGAATGTAAACAGAGGCTAGGAATGAAAACAAAATCCCTAATTCACTAATATAAATGGAGGAAGGGCTGATGATGTTGAGGGGGATCTAATCATGAGATTCCCCAGGGTGATGGTGCTGCAAAGGGTCTGGGATGCACCTGGTGCTCCCAGGTTTCTCCCAAAGTTTCAGGGGAAGGATGGGTGCAGGTTGGGTGCTCAGGTTACACACATCCCCCAGCTCAAGAGCCCCAAATGCACCGGGGGCTGGGGTCAGCATCACACCCATGAGGGGAAGGGAAAACACCTCCCCCTTACCCTTGGCATGAAGGAAGCATGAAGCTGGACCACCAGCAGCTCCCTGGGGTGGGCACAGACAGGTTTGTCCCAGCTCTGTCCCCCCTGGGTGATGGGGGGCAGTTCAAAGCCCTGTGCTGAGCGTGGGGCTGGGGAGCACGTGGTGCCGTCACGCCTGGCCATCCCGCAGCCCCGCTCAGCCCAGAGCTCTGGAGAATTGGTTGTCCAAAACAAAAGCTGATACAAACAGAAAGGCAGCCTCTCCTGGAGACCATCAGCTTCAGAAGAAGCCAGCCAACGTCATGTGGCTACAGAGCACAAGACTGGGACTGGAGAGCATCCCCTGCCCTGCCAGCACAGCACCTGGGGAGAAGGGACCCAGAGGTTTCCCGCTTTGGGGAGCTCCAGGGCTATTTCTGCACCCCAGGGTCTCTCTCCCTTGTCACTCACTTTATCCCAAGGGCAAAAGCAGTGGCCTGGCTGGGATCACCCAGGATCACAGCCTGCTGCAGGGGAGGGGAGGGTGACCAGAGCCAGCAAAGGAGAGGAAGATGCTGAGCTGGGACGCAAGGCACCCGCAGGGATGCTGCCCACGGGAGGAGGAAAATCCTGATCTACACCTCCAGACTGATGTTTGACATCCACATCCTTGCTGCAGCATCTCAGGGCTCCTGCCCTCAGCATCCCACACTGGCTGCATCCCTCCTGCGCTGCCCACCCCAGCAGCACAGAGACCCCCATCCACCCTACTCCAGAGGCACCAATGGGGGACAAAACACACACTGACCCCAGAGAAACTCCGCCTGTGAAGTTGTGCTGCACAGACCCATTGACTTCTCTTTTTTTGGGGGGGGAAGAGAGGAGGAAAGCAGTTTAACCTCCGGAAAGCAGAGACTTGGCACCTCCACTGTGTTTGGAAGAACTCTGGCCCTTAGCTCCCAGCACTCAATTAGCATAAGCTGTATTTATCACCCCTTGCCAAAACACTGCTCTGCTCCCCTCTCCTCCTGTGCCACTGAGCTCACACTGGGGCCAAATGCTTCCAGGGCTGGAGCAGGGCTGGGGGTGTGGGTGCCAGGCTGTGGGGGAGGCAAACTCCCTGCAAACAATATTTCTGGGAAAAAAAAATTAAATATATATATATAAAATTGAATTGCTGGGATGTTCCTTGCAGGGTGCTTCTTTCTGCCTTGGCAGTTGGCACCCAGCTCCCAACAGATGATTGACACTTGGGAAGCTGCTTTCTGAAGCGCCCTAAAACCCTTTGGAAAGGGACACCAGAGCCCTGGGACCCGATGGTGAGGGCAGGGAACAGGGGGAGTCACAGCCTCTGACCACAGGGCGAGGAAGCAGCAGTCAGGACAGGGTCCCCCCAATATTTAAGGTCACTCCTCTCCCAGCTGGAGCCCATGTCCAAGGCTCCCCAGGTGTCTGGCACTGCTGCAGTGACCTCATGGTCCAAGCAGCTTTCCCAGCTCCGTATTTACAGGCCAGTAACCGTAAGAGAAGTGGTTGCTACTGAGGAATTTCTTTGTTTATCTCACTAGCATTATTTTTATCTATTTATTTAGTCTCCCCCTGTTTATTTCTTACTTCAGATGAACTAACATCCACCCTTCCCTGGATAACAAATTATTAGGATGAATTCCCTGGGGCAGAGCTTGTGCTGAGTAACTGCAGCACCAATTCCCTGCCTGACCCGTGGCACATGTTGTCTAGGTAAGTTCCCAGGTACCACAGCTCAGACCCTGCTCACATGATGGGGTCTTCTTCCCTCCCCCGTAAGCATCCAGGGTTGGGAAGATCCCTTGGCATCCCCAGTGCATCACCCCAGAGAGATGGTTGAGATGGTGATCCCACCCCAAACCAAAGGAAGAAGTTAATTATTCTGAAGATAGATTCTATCTCCTGCCCCACAGACCAAATTAATTATTCTACAGATTATTTTATCTCCTGCCCCACAGCAGTAGGTTTCTGCCATCTCCATCTGCCCCCACCCAGCAACTCCTCCCTGTCTGGATGCAATCACTGCTCTATAGGAAACCTGGCTTGGGTTTGGTGGTCCATCATCCCCCCCAGTTTAATTCTACAGAAGCAACACACAGCTGAGCCCTAAATACAAATGGTAAAGCCATTTAAACCTTGGTTTGTTAGAGAAGATGCCAAACTGGCTGTGCACAGTTGGCAGCCCACAGAAATCCCATCAGAGGAGAGAAGAGCTTGATTAATACCCTGCTGAACCTCCAGGAGGGGAAAATATGCAACAGAAAGGTGACAGTAACTCTGGGCACAGCATCATTTGAAAGGAGGGAGGGAAATAGAGAAAAAAAGCTTTTCAACCTCACTTTCCTCTGTGTTGAGTGGAAAGGGGAGAGGAGAAGCATCCTCCATCTCCCATGCATTGTCCCCTCAAGCACCCCCACCCCATGTTCCCCTGGGAATTGAGCAAGGGATATCACTTCTACCCACACAGGTCCCCTACCATGGGGGGGATTGGGATAATGCAAAGAGAGTGGGAGGAAGAAAATAGCTGGTGGGGTCTGTGTGGGGATGGTGCCTGGCAGCATCTCCCACAGAGCTGGGTGGCTTTGCTGAACATGCTTCAGGGTGGATTAAGGGATGTGAATTTTTACCCTGAGACCAAAATAGGGGGGTTTCTCCCTAAAGGCAAGCAGCACAGCCCCTGCTCTTAGTGCAAGCTTCGAGGGCGTTCAGGAAAGGGAAATACAAATTTGACCTGGAATCTGTTTGAGGCTCAAGATGGTCACAGAACACGTCCCACCAGCTCCTCCCAGTGCTCACCCATCAATCTAGTGGTGTAGAAAGGGTGATCCCAGCCCTCAAATCTCTAACTGACACTCTCATTCCTCTGGCTGCAGCTTAGGAACCAAGGATCTCTGGTCATATCTCCTGAACAGCCCACCTCAGGAAAACAAAGCACATTTCCCACTCCAAGACACAATCAGGTCACCAGAAGAAGCTGTCGCAGTTGTGCATAGTTGGCTACTGAGAGAGAGGGCCAGGGGCTGCAGAAAATGGCTGCTGGAATCTTCTGCAGGCCTGCTGATAGCGCCTCTGAGAGTCACAGAGAGGAGACAAAGACCCCTGGAGGAGGCAGAGACCCGACCTGCCCGGTGGAGAGGCTCCATGCTGGATGGAGCCGGTGGAGACATAGAGAAGATGCCGTGACTGACGTTGGGATGAGCCCCTGCCAGCACAAGCAACCTCCAGAGAAACAGGTTTCCTGGCAGAGGCCTGTAGCCCCATGGAGGACTGGGCCTGAGAGACACTGTGGTTGATTGCTGCCTGCCAGAGCAGAGATGAAGCCCGGTGGGAAGAGATTTGCCTTGGAGAAAGTTCCTGGAGGACTGGCTCTTATGGGTGAGATCCTAGGGTGCAGCAGGGGGAGGGGGTGTGGGATGGATGCCCCCATCCCGGCCGAGAAGGAAACCATCTGGCAAGGGACTGACCAAAGCCCCCATCTCCTAGTCCCTGCCCCCCTGTCCTGTGCTGCGAGCAGGAGAGGGGAAGAAGGGAGTGAAATCATGGCTGAAAGGGCAGTCTGCTTTAGAATGGAGGGGTGGGGGGAAGGTGTTCCCCAGACCCCCATTTCCCCAGTCCCTGCCTCTCCTGGGCTGCGACCGGGAGGGAAGAAGGGAGCAAACTTCTAACTCAAGCCTGCTGAGGAGGGAGTGGGGGGAAAGTGTTTGCCTGGTTGCATTTGTTTCAAGATTGCTGGTTGCACTCCTGACTCTGGTTCTTTTACACTGTTTCTCTTAATCATAGTGTAATAAATTAGATAACTTTCTCTCCAGCACTCTGTGTTGAGTCTGTTCTGCCCGCGTCAGTAACGAGTTTGTCTCTTGAGCCGCCCAATTATGTTATTTCTCCCCTGTCCAACTAAGAAGGGGAGTAACAGACTGATTTTGGTGGGTGTCTGGCCTTTAGCCAGGGCTCAACCACCACAGAAGCCCTCATGCTTCTGCTCAACTCTCCCTCCAAGCAGCTCAAACACCTTTCCAAGCCAAAGGCACCATCAGGCAACAGAGTCTGATCTCCCCGTTCACCTGACCCCAAGGGCACTTGGTGCTGGTATGTTCCACCCAGCCCCAGAAATAGGAAGGAGGAGCCAATTTTAAGCAGGAGACATATTTAACATCCCAGGCACCTGGGGAACGCTCTGCTTGCTGCCCACACTCAGGTAAGGCTGAGCACTGCTACAAGGGATGGGTGCTGTGGTCCCCTTGCCAACACCAATGCCCAGCAGCCGGCTGCATCCCTGTGCCAAGCATCTTGCCTTTGGCATGGCATTTGCAGACTGGCAGCAGATTCCTCCTGCCCTGTGATCCATCACCTGCATCAGCTTCAGCGTCCTCTGATGGAAGGATCACTCCCAGCGCTGCAGGGTGGCAAGTGGAGGTGGTTTTACCTCTTGCAAGAGCATCCCTGTGTGGTTCACATCCCCAGAGTGCACTCCCCCTAAAAGGTGCTGGACTCTTCCGTCCCCACCACTACTTCTCCAGGGCAAATCCCTCACACAGGGTTCTTTAGGGCTTTTACACCCCCCCCCCCGCCCTTCACTTTCCACCATGGATCTGCTTGTGAGCAGCTTCATGCCCCTCTGGTTTGTCAGGAGGTCAAAGGCTTTGCTACAACCCCGAGTTCCCAGCACAGAGGTGTGAGCTCAGCTGCATCTGGCAGCCCCTGGGCCATCACCTCTGAAGCTGATGGACTCCACTGGGAATGGTGTTGAGCTTCTGCTTTCCAAAGCCCTCTTGTACAACACAAGCTCTGCCTGTGATTTATAACCACAGATGCTTAACAGTGATTAAAGGGGGAGTGGGGGGATCAACAAGAAGCTCCCACAGCAAGCCTGAGCAGAGGGGATGCACCTTGACCTTGGGCATGACATCCCAGCCACGCTGTGCAGAGCTGCTCAGCAGGACAGGGAAAAAGCATCATCCTCAAAGCATCATCTCCCTCGATCTGCCCCACTTTGGAGTTGATACTGGAGTCAGTGCAAAGCTTCCCAGTTCTGCCAAGTAGGAATTTGGAAGCTGGATCTATAAATAAAGGCCAGCTCAGAGAAGGTGCTTTCTTTGCTAATGAAATCAGAGGGTTTTGCTCCAAAGAGGAATGCCAACACATTCTCAGGTTTATTTTTACTTTTTTTCCTGGAAAAACAACAAAAAAACCTGGAGTTTTTCTAAGGAAAGCCAGTTCTTTATAGAGAAGGCTGACCCTACTTTTCACCCTCCCCTGGCTGCCTGTGCTGAGGGCTCTGCCATGTAGCCTTGTCTGCAGGGCAGGAAATGCCATCTGAAGGCATCCAACTAAAAACATGGGAAAAATGGGGAAAAAAGGAAGATGTGAAAGTGTTTAATGCTGCAGCCACCTGATGGGCTTTCAGCAAAGCACAGTCTCAGTGTCTAATCAAATTCCTTGTGGATTCTGGAGATCCAATGAGCAGGGTGACTTCTGTTCTACAAAGATGAAGGGCTGGAGCATCTCCCCTGGGAGGAAAGGCTGAGGGAGCTGGGGCTGTTCAGCCTGGAGAGAAGAGACTGAGAGGGGATCTGATCCCTGGGGATCAAGAGCTGAAGGGTGGGACACAGGGGCCATGGGCAGCCTCTGCTCAGTGTCTGTGGGGACAGGACAAGGGGTGATGGGCTCAAGTTGGAGCCCAGGGAGTTCCCCCCAATGTGGGGAAGAACTTGTTGCCAGTGAGGGTGAGGGAGCCCTGGGCCAGGCTGCCCAGGGGGTGTGGAGTCTCCTTCTCTGGAGAGATTCCAGCCCCGTCTGGACACCGCCCTGTGTGCCCTGTGCTAGGGACCCTGCTTTGGCAGGGGGTTGGACCCCAGGGGCTCTGGGGGGCCCTTCCAACCCCTGGGATTCTATGAGTCTGTTCCTCCTCCAGCCCATAAACCCCAGACACATTCCAGGGACAAGACCCCTCTGAAGCCACGCTGCCATCAGTGCTGCTGGCTCCAGCTTCAGCTGGGCATTCAGTGAGGGTTTAACTCCACCACTTGCTTCAAGCCATACCTCAGCACTGCCAACCTTTTCCCTCATCCTCTGCTTGGATCCTGGCTCCCTGCATGGCATTTGCCATGAAATGGGATGGAGGAAGAGTCTCCCTTTGCTGCAGCTGCTGTAGGGAAGAAGCCCCCAGCTGCAGGATCTGTACCAACACTCCCCCTACTTCCCCCCCCCCCCCCAACTCAGCTCCAGTTTCCTCTGGCTTCTCCTACCTCTCCCCACATGCTATTTTAGCACAATTATTATTTTCCAAGTTAGGTTATTCTCATTCTCTGTGTTGCAACATGGGCAGAAGCCCTGCCTGCAGCCGCCAGCATCGCTCCCAAGGTCCCCACCACCCAGGGGTCCCTTCCCTGCTCTCCACTGCCCTGGTTTGGGGATCACACCCCTGGGACCATCCCCAGCTCCTTCTCCCAGGGTCAGGGAGGAACAGGACCAGAGGGTTGGTGTTGGTTGAGCGACTGTAGTTCCTCAAGCCAGGATGAGTCAGTGTCACAGCAATGCCAGCGCAGGGGGAAGGATGCAGCATCAGCAAGAAACCTGCCCTGGCTTGTAACAGGAAAAAGATGTTTCGCTGCCCACAGCAGCCTAGGGCCTGGGACAGATTAGGAACAGGGAAAACTCCCTGCCAGCACGCACCAGGGACGTGCCAGTGGCTGCAGTGCACTGGCACCCACTCGGGAGGACAGAGATTAACTCTTCCCTGGGGACTGCCCAGAGTCTTGGCATTTTGCCTGTTAAAACCCAGGCTGGGTGTCACCCTGGGTCTGCATTGCTCAGCCTCTCCCTGGAAGCCAGGATCTCCCAAGGTGGTTGGGTCCAGATGATGCTGGTCCTTTGTAAAACTTGTCCCAAAGCTGGGGACACCCCCTGACCCAACCCCAGGGATGCTCAGAGCTGCCCAGGCACCCATAACACTGTTCCACACAGATAAAACCTTATCCTGGAGAGATTCCTGCACCAGAATGAACCAAAAGCAAAGAAAACAGGCTGGATTCCTCATATTTTCCAGCTTATGACAAATGAGAAGTGATTCCATGCCTGGAAGATTTATCCCAAGCCCAGTGCTGTACCAAATACACATGGTCCTAAACCAAATAGATCCGTCAGGAAACAGGTTTTAAGGGTTTTTTGAGGGTTTTTTAGTGGTCAAATAGGTTTTTTGCTATGCAACCTGGATACCACATTGGTGAGGGAGCCAGGTGTTAGGTGCAAAGGCACCTCATCCCATGTCAGGATGGAACAAGCCCCAGCCCAGTGCCACACACAGCTCATCCCACAAGGCTGGACATGAGAAACAAAGCAGGTTTCAGGTCAAAACCCAGGATGTTATATCATTTAACACCAAATTCAGCAAATCTCAGCCCTCATAACCCAAGGGGTCAGCACCCACCCCCCTTCCATCAACACCCCTGGTACAGCAGCACCAGCAGCTTCTGGCACCCCCCAACTTTCTCTCCCATCTCAGCTGTTTCTTGGGAAAAACACTGTGGTTTTTAAGCTCTCAACATCTTTTGGTGGTTACAGATTTAACTCATCTTATAAACCTGAAGTTTTAATGATTTCCACGTTGTTTGCTCTTAAAACCAGCCTTTCCCAGGGGGATGGGCTGACACCCACCAGCAGGCAGGGGGGTCCATGGGACAGACCCTCAGTGAACATGACTGTTCATGAGTATCCCCTTTGCTTCCTTTTTAATTAAACACCTAATAAGGACAGACAGCTTCCATCCCCTGCAAGCACTACCCAAATTAAAGCAGATTTTTCTCCTGCTCCTCCACAGCAGCTGCTGGTCTCCCTCCCACCCCTGAGCCAGCAGCAGCAGTCCCACTCCTGACTGGATGAGGATATATTTAGCACTTAAAGAAAATAATAAAAATACAGTATTTTGCAAACTGTAACTAGAAGAATATGTCATTTTGCAGACTTTTTCCTCCAGGCCAGACTGCTGGGAAAACATGTGTTGGACTAGCTGCAGTAAGTTGTGCAGGTGGTCAGGGTGAGGGGAGCCAGCTCCATGGCAAATGTACTTGTTTATTGTTTGGAAAAGAGGGAGAAAAAGGAACCTCAGATGGTGTAATGAAGCCTCAGGATGCTGGGGTCCCTCTGGAGGGACTTGCCAAAGCTTTAAAGGTGATTTTTCTTTTCCTCCCCCCTCAAAAAAAAGCCCATCAGAGTTGTGTTATGGGAATCCTGGCTGGAGAGCTCAGGGTGGCAGCTAGGCCTGGCTTTATTCATTCCTGCTTCTGTGGGGCACACACAGCCCTGAGGGAGCAGGTCCTGCACCAAAGCTCAACAGCCTTCACCCCAACACATCCCCATCCTCATGATGGAGGGAGCCAAGGCAGCGCCCAGCCCTTGGTGTGACCCTGGGGAGGGGTCTGCTGGGACCACTTATGTCCTTGCTGGAGACTGGGCACCCACCAGCTCCAAGCTCAGCAAGACCCCAGGGATGGAGGTTACCCAGGCAGGGGCTGCAGTGACATTTCACCTGCTCTGCAGTGACACAGGACAGCCCAACAGCATCCAAACCACACTCACACAGAGCAACCTGCATCCATCAGAGGCTGCTGGTACCCGAGCACCCCACATCCAGACCCAGCCTGGGTCCCTCCTGCCCAGAAACCCTGCTAGAACCATCACCACAGGACCCCAGGGCTGTCAAATTACTTCTACTTCTTTTAACATGATAGGAGTATGGAAAAAAAAAGAAAGCCTGAGTTTCTGTGGCCAAGTCTCTACTGCTCTGTAGTATGATGGGATGTTAATACATTGATGGGAGCAGAGCTGGTCCTGTTCCAGCCCGTCGTGCTACCTGCTCACACCCGAAAGCCATCCAGGGCAGCTCTAAATCATGGTCCTGCTGCTGTGCTCACCCAGCTCTGCTAGAAAAATCAGACCTGAGTGGGATGATGGGTTTCTCCTCTGCAGCACTTGGCAGCCTGACCCAGGCCCCCAATTCAGGGGGTTTATGGCTGAGGAACCTTTCATGGTACTACTTCTCTTCGCACGCAGCCCCTTTTCATCACCTTTCAGAGCTTTAAGCAGGCTCTGACCAAACACAAATGCCTTTGATCCAGCCCTGTGGTTATCCAAGCTGCTTTACAGTCAGATCCCCCACCCTCTGCCAGGCTGAGATGGGGGAATATAAAGCAAAGCTGGAATACCCCCCCCCCCCAAAGATTTTTTTGCAGGTATTTCTGGTCTTTTGGAGGCTGTTCTGGACTCCCCAGAACCATAAATAAACCTGCCTTAGCCTGGCAGCAAGGTTCTCTCATGTTTGAGGTGTTTTCATACCCCTGGTGAAGGTGTGCTAGCTCAGGGCCAGGGGAATGATGTGTGAAGGTCAATGCTCTGGAGGAGCAGCCTTCTGCTGACCTCCTTGCAAAGGATGTCACAGGATTGTTGTCAAAAGCCCATTTTTCATCCTGAGCTCTCTGTGCAGGCTGTGCCCACACCTCCTTCCATGGGACTGCACCCCCAGGGGGAAGAAGCTGCTCAAGACTGGGGAGCCACATCCCCATAGTGGAACCTGCTCAGGAGGACATGCAGCATCCCCAGCAGCTACAAGGACAAGCACCCAGCCATCAGCACAACCTGCCTCATGGCGCTTGGGGACACCCCAAATTCCCAAAGCCCCATATTTCATCATTTCACCCCCTCTGCTCTTCCTCCTTCATGTGTGCACATCCACCCAGGGGTACAGACAGCATTGCTATCAAAACTGGCACGTTTACTCACAGAGAAGCCTGTATCACATCAAGAACACATGTGCTGGCTGTCCTGCCTTGCAGGCAGCTCTGCCCTGCCCAGGCCTCTGCAGGGACACAGCCCCAGATCACTCTTCCACACAGGAAGGGAAACAGGGAGAAGTCACTGGGCTGCAGCTATCCCTCTCCTCCCACCCCAAAGCCCTTTGGGGATGATCCCAGCTAGAGGAAGGGTGATGTCAGCCCTGAGAAGCTGTCCTGCTCCTTGTCCCCAGCCATGGAGGAAGGACACAGCATGGGACATCCCCCCAGCCACAGTCCAGCCCCTGCGTGGTGTTACCATGCTCAGCCCTGTGGTTGCGTCAAGGGGTGAGGGGAACACCCCACAGCAAGGGGGCACTGGGGTTTGGCCCTGAGGGGAGTGTTTGAGCCAGGGAAGCAGAACTATATTGTAATCCAGGGAAAGGGAGAGCAGGGGTAAGGCATTTCTGTCCACAGAGAGTGATTCCCTAATGGGGATGAGGCAGCCACTTGCAGCAAGCAGCTGAGGTGCTGGTAGAGGAGGAGTCTGGCTCCATCAGAGCAGGGGTAGGAGCTCCCCTTCACCCTGGCTGAAAGCCCACAGAGCCCAGAGAAACACTCCAGGCTCATGGAACAAGCCACAGCCACATAACTTCATGCAAGGTGCATCCAACTCTGGAGCTGAGCTCTGGGAACAGGCGCTAAGAGCTCACTCCAGCCTCCCCAGCCACCACCTAAAGCAGCAAGGGTTGAGAATCCACCTCTGCAGAGCCCATGGGCAGACCCATGCAGATCCCCAGCACCAAGCTGGGCCCCCAGAACCCCAAAAGCAAAGTGCTCAGAGCCACCCAGCACCCATGGGTGCTGCAGCACCCTGGTAGGCTCCAGCAGGCTTTGCTAGAGGCACAGCTGAGCTTTGCTAAACCACCACAGACCAACCAGGACTAACCCCAGGGTCACAGCACCTCAAGCAGTCACAGACACACCCCCCCAGACCATCCCCAGGCAGATGCTGCCCACCCAGGGCTGTCCACCCACTGCCACAGCCCCTTGGGTCACCTGTCCCAGGAGATGTAGGTGTCACCAATGGGATGGGTCTCACAGGATCACACTGGTGAGGTTCGTTGTGCACAGCCAGGCCAGGGGATGCTGCACCACAGTGTCCTTCATGCAGGGGCACGGATCCAGCCCAGGGGATGCTGCACCACAGTGTCCTTCACGCAGGGGCACGGATCCAGCCCAGGAAGGCACCTGCTCTGGGAAGGCATCCCTGAGCAGAAAGGCTTGGGGGTCCCTCCAGGAGAGGAAGGTGTAGGACACCACAACTCCTTACAGCATCAACAAAAGGCTTCCCTTAGCCCAGGTTCAACCCTTTAAAGCAAAAGGTGCTAATTAGCACTTGCAGCCTAATGAGCTCATTTATCTTTGAACAGCTGATGGCACACTCTGGCTGCAGCCCCAAAACGGAGCCCTGAGGTGTTGAGGTGCTCCCTCTGCAGCCATGGGGGCAGGGATATGGGGGATGGGGGAGGTGAAGCAGCCCGGGGTGCCAGAGGAGAGCACCCTGCCCAGTGCACCCCCTGGGACAGGGCGGGAATTGGGGCTGGGGCTCCAGCAGCTACTGTGCTGGATCAGTGGCTCCAGCCCAGGTGGTGCTGAGCACGTGGATGTCCAGAGCTCGTGACACGTGTCCAACCAGAGCAGAAGGGGATGGAAATAAGCAGGGCAGGAGAATCAGAGACCAAACTGGTACAAGGCAGCAGGGAGAGAGCTTTCTGCAGCAGGATTTGGTGGGGATGCACTGTGCCTGAGGCACCCCACAGCAGTGGGCTCTCCAGCACCAGCCCCAAACCCCCAATTCCAACAGGACCCTGCTGGCATTTGCCAGAAAATTAACCCAGATCTCCCAGAGTGGAAGACAGCAGCTTCCAAGATGCTGTCTGGGTAAACTGAGGCATGGGAGGACACAAGCAGCCGAGCACCCCAGCGACCTTCGAGGTCAGTGGTGAAACACTGTAAGATGCAGCTGAGCTCTGGCAGAAGCTCTGGTGAAGCTGCTGGTGGCTGGAAGCTCTCCCTGCTGGCCCAGCTCCTTGGCCACGCTTTGTGGCTTCCCCAGGCAGTGCTCTGTTTGCTTTTAGTTATTTACATCAAAAATATTTGTAAAAAAGCTCTGAGCTTGCAAATGGTTTTGTAGCTGCTGTGCCAGGCCCACGGCTCCGGCCAGAGTCACTGGGCGTCACTGCCAGGGCTCGGCCTGGCCTGGCTTGGCCTGTCAGACCCATCAGAGCCGGGCAAGGAGAAACCAGATGGGATTTAATAAAAGCTCCTGGGAAGGAATAACTGCAGGAATCAGGACAGGCTGGAGGGGAGCTGCTGGAGAGGAGCTCTGAGGAGAAGGGCCTGGGGGTGCTGGTGGGTGACAGGGTGGCCATGAGCCAGCAGTGTGCCCAAGGAGGCCAAGGGGATCCTGGGGGCATCAGCAGGAGTGTGGGCAGCAGGTCCCAGGAGGGGATCCTCCCCCTCTGCTCTGCCCTGCTCAGGCCCCACCTGGAGTGTTGTGTCCAGTGCTGGGCTCCCTGGGATCAAACAGACAGGGATCTCCTGGAGAGAGTCCAGAGGAGGGACACAGAGATGCTGAAGGGCTGGAGCATCTCCCCTGGGAGGAAAGGCTGAGGGAGCTGGGGCTGTTCAGCCTTGAGAAGAGACTGAGAGGGGATCTGATCCCTGGGGATCAAGAGCTGAAGGGTGGGACACAGGGGACATGGGCAGCCTCTGCTCAGTGTCTGTGGGGACAGGCCAAGGGGCGATGGGCTCAAGTTGGAGCCCAGGGAGTTCCCCCCAGTGTGGGGAAGAACTTCTCCCCAGTGAGGGTGAGGGAGCCCTGGGCCAGGCTGCCCAGGGGGTGTGGAGTCTCCTTCTCTGGAGAGATTCCAGCCCCGTCTGGACACCGCCCTGTGTGCCCTGTGCTAGGGACCCTGCTTTGGCAGGGGGTTGGACCCCATGGGCTCTGGGGGGCCCTTCCAACCCCTGGGATTCTGTGACTCTGTGAGGTCTGTGACCCTGTCACCCACCCATGTCCCTGCTGGCGTGCTGCTGAGGTGCCTGTCCCATGTGAGGGCTGAGCACCCCGTCTGATAACACAGGAGGGGTTAGCCTGGCTGCCACCAGCCCTGGCCTCCTGCATCCCAAATAAGGGGTGATGGGGGGAGTACATCATTATTTCATGGCTCGGGTGGGAATCATGGCAGCTTGGTGCACATCACCCCAGCTCTGATCCTGCACAGGGTCGTGATGGTGGGTTTGGCACCCCAGCCGGCTCAGCACCCCGCGGCAGGATCGGTCCCCGCGGCAGGATGGGTCCCCACCACGGCTGGCTGCGGCTGATGGAGCCGGTGGGGTTTGGGGATGCTCGGGGCTGGCCGGGGTGGGGGGCAAGGCGGGGACACCCCCGGGGGTTGCAGGGAGCCGTGCCCAGTGAGCCTGGGGCAGCAGCCCGGCTGTGGGTCGGGGATCTGGGCGATCCCGGGACGGGGCGAGCCGGGAGCCAGGGCAGGATGCGGCCGCCGCGCAGGGAACCGGCCGGCGCTAGAGGGCAAGCGCGGCCGCGGATGCTGCGGGAGCTGCGGGTGTGAGGGGGGTGCAGGGGCTGCGGGGGCTGCGGGGGTGCGGGGGCTGCGGGGGCTGAGGGGGGTGCAGGGGCTGAGGGGGCTGTGGGGGCTGAGGGGGCTGCGGGGGTGAGGTGGCTGCGGGGGCTGCGGGGCTGAGGGGGGTGCAGGGGCTGAGGGGGCTGCGGGGGTGCGGGGGCTGCGGGGGCTGAGGGGGGTGCAGGGGCTGAGTGGGCTGTCAGTGCAGAGGACTCCCCCTTCCCTTGCCCCCCAAAATGCTGCAGAGAGCTGTGGGCTCAGCACCCCAAAATGCTGGGGTGTATCCTGGGTTCAGACCCCCCAGAAATGCTGAGGAGAGCTCTGGGCTCAGCTCCCCTAAAATTGTGGGGTGCGTCCTGGGCTCAACCCCTCCAAATGCTGTGATGTGTCCTAGGCTCACACCCCCAAAAATGCAACAGCATGCCTTGGGTTCAGCCCCTGCCACCCCCCACATTTCTGCAGTACACACTAGGTTCAGGCCCCCCAAAATGCTGCGCTGTGCCCCATACTTGAAAGACATTGCAGTGCACTTTGGGCTCAGCCCCCAAAACACTGTGCTGTGCCTGGGTCAGACTGCCCCCCTCCAAAGGCCCTGGTACCCCAGCTTCAGCCCCCTAGAACAGCTGCAGGGCACCCTGTGTTCAGCCCCAAAGGGCACTGCAGTGCCCCAGGGTGGGACCCCAGAAATGCCACCCTGTGCCTCAGAGCCTCTCCCTTCCCCCCCAAAATGCTGTGGTGTGCTTCAGGCTCAGCACCCTAAAAATGCTGCCGTGCCCCATGCTGGGACCCCAGGGGGTGGCAGTGTGCCCAGGCTCAGCACGCAAAATGAAGTGGGCTGGAGGAAGACCACACGCAGAAGGTGCTGGGTGAAGTGCTCATCCTGGGGCTCCTTTCCCAGCGCTTCCCTTCTCCTGCTTATCCGGGCAAACTGGGTGGGAACTGCAGATGGGAGCAGAGGTGCAGAGGCTGGGGGAACCAGAGGGGAGCAAGGGGCTTTGGGGGCTCCCATCAGCCTACTGCTTCACCAGCCCCTTTCCCTTCCCAGCTTGGAAGAGGATCCCGTTTCGGGTGACGTGCTCATGGTGGGCATCCTTGGCAGGTCAGCGATTGAGGAGAGCTGGTCTCTCTGCCCATCCCCATGGTGTGACACCCCCGAGCTGCCCCTCAGCCTGGGGAGACTCTGGGGGGCGGCGGGGCTGGGGGGGGTGCTCATGCTGCGAGGGGAAAAAGAGCAAGTGGGCCAGGGGGTTCAGGTTTCCCTTTAAAATACATGTTGGAGGCAACTGCCAAACACATTCACTGAACAACAGACGTGAGCTATGGAAAACCCTTCTTAACTGGCCTGGGCTGGCTTCCCACTGCCCAGGCCTGCTGCCAGGACACTCTGCCTCAGACAGAGTTTCGTTTCCATGCCCTCCACGCTGGGAGGAGAGCTCCCAAGTCCGGCCACTTTCCGATCTGCCACCGTATCCTCTGGGTTTCTAACTTCATCATATGTTTCCCCACCCCAGCAGCAGCTGGGGCTTAGCAGAGCCTGAAATCATAGAATCATAGAATCATAGAACTGTAGGGGTTGGAAGGGACCTCGAGAGATCATTGGGTCCAACCCCCTGCCAAAGCAGCTCCCTAGGACATTTCACTCAGATAGGTGTCCAGACGGGGCTGGAATCTCTCCAGAGAAGGAGACTCCACCACCTCCCTGGGCAGCCTGTCCCAGGGCTCCCTCACCCCCACTGGGAAAAAGTTCTTCCCCATGTTGGTGGGGAACTTCCTGTGCTCCAACTTGCAGCCATTGCCCCTTGTCCTGTCCCCACAGACACTGAAAAGGGGCTGGCTGATTCCCCCTGCATCCCCTGCTTAAGATAATTATAAACATTAATTAGGTCCCCCCTTAGTCTTCTCTTCTCAAGGCTGAACAGTCCCAATTTTCTCAGCCTTTCCTCACAGGGGAGATGCTCCAGGCCCTTCATCATCTTCATAGCCCTTCTTTGGACTCTCTCCAGGAGATCCCTGTCCTTTTTCCTGTGTAAATCTGGGCCCCATTTACACAGGAATCCACATCAGGCATTTACCCGTCTGAGCAGTGGAGGTTCAGCCAGGAAGACCCAGAAACAGCTGAGGGTCAGAAGATGAGCTCCCCGTATGCTCCCAGGGGGTCTACTCTGGTCCCCACTGGGACATGTTGCGCTGCATCCCCCCATCATTCCTGCTGCTCTTCCCCACGTCCCCACCAGCACCTCTCTCTACAATATGAAGATGATGGAAACCCCCATCCTGTGGGGTCCCTGGTACCCAAGCACGGCTGGGCTGGGAATGTTCACTGCAGGAGTTAGCTGAGAGGCTGAGGCTGGACCTCAGTGCAGGGGTTTGACCTGATATTGTCCCTCTGGTCTCTTGTGCTTTAGCCACTGGTGCTAGAAGCGGAGAGGAAGGAGTGTGGGGAGGTTACCGTGACTCCTCTCGCAAGAGGACTGCAGGGGGTTACCATAACGTGGTGGGACCCCATCCTGGTTTTGGCTGGGATAGAGTTAGTTTTCTTCCTAGCAGCTTGGCCTTGAAGCTGGGGAGGAGCATGTTGGCTTGGGGGGGACACTGACAGAGCAGAACCATCCGTGCAAGGAGGGATTGGGATTTCCCACCATCACTCATTTCAGTCTCTCCTGCCTGGATTTAGGGTCAGAGCTGCCCCTGGGACTGTGCAGGTTCATCTGCCTCCAGCAATGGTCGAGCTGCAGGAGAACCTGGCTTCTCTTCTGCACCACCTGATGCTCATCCCTCTGGCTTTCCACCAAGAAACTCTAGGTGGGCAGAAAATAAGGAAGCTGGGAGGTATTTTTGGGAAGAAGGGCTAGGTCCTCGTCTGCATGAGGCACAGGGCAGAGTGGTCATCAGGACTTTAGCCAGGCAGCAGAGCCGACAGCAAAGTGAGATGCTGAAAGCTTGGCTCCCAGCACGGCTTCTGAGCCCTGCCAGTTCCTTGGCACCACATGCTCCTGGGGAGCCCAGCCGTGCTCCTGGACAGGAGGATGCCTCTGTAAATAGGAGGAGAGGGAGAAGGACCTTGCAACCAGGGAGAGGGTGGAGGCTTCACTCCTCCTTCGACAGCAGGTGCCCAAAGGAGCTGTCTGCTTTCGGGTCTCCTCGGGGCGCATGTCGGGCTCAGGAGGCTGAGGCAGAAAAAAGCAGAGGGGGCTTGCTGCTCTTACCACAAACCCCTCCTCTTGAAAGGCCAGAAAACATCCCTGGGTGGGCGGCTGAGGGGGAAGCCCCCTTCCCCTCTGCTGGGGCCAGAGCTCACACGGAGAGCGATGCTGCATGGAAGAAGATGCAGATCTGTCCTTGAGCCACGTGTCACAGAGTCATAGAATGGCATGGGTTGGGAGGGACCCCAAGGGTCACAGAGCTCCAACCCCCTGTCACAGGCAGGGACACCAACCTCCAGGCCTGGAGCTACACAAGGTTGCCCAGGGCCCCAGCCAACCTGGCCTTCAACACCCCCAGGGATGGGGCACCCACCCCCTCTCTGGGCAGCCCCTTCCAGCCCCTCCCCACTCTCTCTGCAAAGAACTTCCAACAGGCCACGGGAAATACTCTTGCTGGGACACCAGCCACCAAACCCAGCCCCTCAGAAGATGACCCAACACTTTCCAAGGGCTTCTTTTTATAAATAATTGTAAAGCCTCTCGTGTCCCAAGTCCCTGGTTTAGCAGGGAGAGCCCAGTCGCCTCCTGAAAAGCCTTAGAAAAAGGGTGTCCTCCACTCCAGTTAGCCCAGTGCCCACAGGTACCAGTTGTTACTGGTGTGTGGAGATGCAGGGAATGGAATGCTTGTTGGTGCAAGGTCACCACCAAGGGACAGGCTTGTTGTGCCAGCTGGCACCGGGTGAAGCTGAGTTCAGAGGGCTTCACGGGCTGCTAATGCCACCTCAGCACCTCAACACCCCGTTACAAACGCCTTCTCAACCTCTGAGTAACCACAGCTTGCTTGAGGCAAGGTGAAGAAAGCTCCTCCTCTATGGGGAACTCCCACCTTGGCCATTTTGTGATGGACTCGAGCTGTTCCAGACCCACCTCCTGCCAGTGGCACCTCAGACACATCCCTCCTACCACCTCAGACGACACATCCCTCCTGCCATCAGGAGCACTGAATCCCTCTCCCATGGCCAGGAGGACTTGTTTGCAGTCTGTGACCATCCTGTCCTTGCTGTGCTGCCCAGCTCAGCCCTTGCTGCAGCAAATCCAGCTGTAGGAAGCAGCATCCCTGCCTGGGCACTTTGCATCATGTGCCTGATGCTCAAGCACCACAGCAGCCACTGACCTTCAGGTATGGATGGAAACCAAGGGCAGGGGCAAGCTCTGAGCACCCAAGGTGGAGATACAGAGATAGATGTACACACACCCCCATGATGTTGTATTTATCTTCACCTCCCCAAAACACACCAACCCAAATCAAACCAGCTCTTCGCCCTGGCTCTCTTGCTCCTCTCCAGCCTCTGATGTGATGCTGTTTTTCTCTCTGTCATCTTCTGCAAGGCGTTTCTGATCCATCACATGCTATCAAATTAGCAGCTATGGCAAGAGCTGGCTAGAGACAGGCGCTGTGTAAACAACAAGCCACAAGGAGGGGCTGGGTTTGACTCACTGGTGGTGAGAGGCTCCCCCTCCTCTCCTCTCCTCTCCTCTCCTCCTTGGTTTTTGTTGGGAATAGTTTTTCCCACTCGTGAGAGGAGGGCTCTCCTTCCAGCCAGCCAGTCGAGGCTGCTGGCTCCATCCTTTGGGATGGGAGTGAGGAAGGCTGTCCCTCCTCCTTGCTGGAATAACGGTGGCTTCTCACTGGGGTGTAAAGATGGTGGGGGCCAGGAGAGCAGCTCGGGACCCTCTGCTCCCAGACCCTGGCTGAACAGAGCTCAGCTTTTCCCCCAGACCCACACTTCAGCCACAGCTTCTCACTTACCAGGGGTCATTGCTACCGGTCCCAGCAGCTGGCTGGGTGTTGGGGACCAATGGCACCACTCCAAGGTGGGAAACTCAGCTCCCACCCTCCGTCTCCTGTGCCCTTGGAAGTGATTGTTCCACTGGGAGGAGCTGCCCTGTCCCTTTGATTCCCTTCACATGCTGGAGCTCGTTGTGTTTTCATTTGTGCACCACATTCAATTCATACTTGGAATGAGTAGAAATAGCTCCAAGTTCCCCTCCTAGTTCCCTGAGCAAAGCGGGACCTGATCCAGGACTAATCCGAACCAGATGCCTGCAGCAGAGGGAAGAGCAAGGAGAGGCAGTCAGGGGAGATGTTTGTTCCTGCTAACAGGGTGTTTAAATGGAAACATCTCGCTTTCAAGCTGAAGGGCTTGGGTTTGCAATGCACTCCAAGTGCCAGGTTCTACCAAGGATTGTTCTTCCAGATGAACCTTCATCAAAGCAGATGAAAGCCCAGCCCTGGGTTTCTCTATACATCACCTGTTATGAAATCCAGACATTAACCTCCACATGATTCACCTCTGCAGTAGCTCTGGAGATAATCCAGGACACTTTGCCATGCACAGGCTCTACCTACCATCGGTGTTGTATTTCTTTCAGTGCAAGTTTAGCCAGCACTCCTCTTTGGCCACCCTACTACACCGCCCCAGTGATGGGAACCCCTCTGAGAACCTCTCAACACATTGTGGTGGGGCAGGGAACAAGCTCTGTGGATCTTTCCTTAGGAATCACGTGTTTTCTAAGGGAACACCACACCTCCTTCACTTTGCTGGGATTGGCATTGCTGAGAAAGAGCATGGACCTGGAAGATGTGAAGACTTGTTTCACCTGCCTCTGGGGTGACTCCTGGCAGCACTGGGACCAGCTCTGATGACGGCAGCATTGGGACCACCACATTTGATGGCATCATTGGGACCACTACATCCAACAGCTTCCTTGGGACCACTGCATCACACGGCATCACTGGGACCACCGCATCCAACAGCATCACTGGGACCACTGCATCACACCCAACAGCATCACTGGGACCACTGCATCCAACAGCATCACTGGGACCACCGCATCCACCACGGCATCACTGGGACCACCGCATCCAACAGCATCATAGGTCACGGCCAGTCTCTCCAGTGCTCTGGTGCTAACGGAGCCCAGCCAGCCCCAAATGGCCCCATCTCCCAGCCAGCCCCAAACGGCCCTGTCTCCCAGCCAGCCAGGCAGACACCTTGTGCAGGAGATCTGGGGCCTGACCTGCATCCCCAGAGCAAAGCCATCATGGGCTTGCAGCAAGCGACTTGGCCAGCTCCATTCATGAATCATCTCATACCCAGAGCTCTCTGGTGACACAGTAATTAAGTGTTGCAGCGTGGCTTCATTATTATTCTCACATGTCTGCAGGCAGAGCCTGGTGCAAGAGAGACGTGTCCTTCCCAGGGCTTCACCAAGCGAAGGGCTAAACTCATCCCTGGTGTAACCAGGTCAGCCTCAGCGCCCGCCCAGAGCCCAGCCTGGCTCAAGCAAGCCAAGGAGTGAGTAATGGCTTGAGGAAGTCTCTCCAGGCTTACAGTTCGGGATGGGTTCAGCAGTATTTCTCTCAGGAGCTTTCCTTGAGGAGAGTGACGTGTTGTGCTGAAGGCAGGCCTGTGTCTGCAGCATTACATGTCCCAGATCTCCTGGACAGGGGTGTTACGTGCCACACTCTCCTCACAGCCCCTGCCCGAGCCCGGCCCGTGCTGCACAGCCAGGCAGCAGGTCCCAATTGCCCTGATGACTTGCTTTAATTGCTCACACCCACCAAGGCAGCATCTCCTTCCACCCGCTCAGCAGCGGTGGGATGAGCTGCGTGGCAGCTGGGCTCCGTGCATGGGCTCCAGATGCTGCGAGGCTGGAGCTGTGTGGGGGGAGGACACAGGCTGCATCCTCACCATGCTTGGTTTTCAGAGAGCTTTTGTTAATTAGCCCAGCTCAGGCCCCTGATGATCCCTCTGCCTGGGTTCCCTCTGCTGCAGCAACGGCTTTGGGATTCTGCCTGCCCCCAGGGATGTGGCACACGCTCCCCCGCAGCGTCCCTGGGCATCCTTCATCCTGTCCCCACGCCATCCCTTGCAGGCAGAGTGTGTGCTCACAGGCTCGCGAGCCTCCCGGCCCCACGATGGATGTATGATACACGCAGGGATCTTCCCTCGGCAGAGCCGGGAGAGGGAGCCCAAGCCACCCCCAGCGCCGCTGCTCACCCCTCCCCGGGTCCCCCCAGAGCTCCACGGCTGCTGGGGGAGGCAGCGGCACAACAGCGCTCTCAGCATCACCCACCGACACGCTGCGGGGAGGAGGAGGAGGGGAGGGGTGAAATCCCTCTCCCCCCAGGAATAGGGCTCCTCAAAGCAGGAACCCTTTGCAGCAGCAGGTAGATCTGCGTGGGGTCGGGGCTGATCCAGCCCTGCACCAGTATTCCCAGTGACCATCCCGTAGGCATCCTCCTGGGCCACAGGAGACACGTTCCCACCAGCCATGCATGGGGAGCCAGCGACCCTCCCCAGGCAGCCCTGACCCTCAACACACAGCTCTGACCCTCCCCATGCACCCCTGCCACACACACACACAGCCCTGACCCTCCCCATGCATCCCTGACAGCCCCCACAGCAGCCCTGACACCCCCCACGCATCCCTGAGGCTGGTTTCCCGCAGGATACCCATCCCACAGGAGGAGGAGGCCAGGGCTGATCCTGAGCAGGAGATTTTAACTCTTCGCAGGGCGCTGAGCATCTCCCTTCCCGGGGCTGCAGGAGGGGAGCAGGTGCCGTCAGTGCTGCACAGCCCCGGCAAACGCCCCTCCTCGACCTCCCCCCAGGGGGGCAGGTCCAGTCTGGGGTTCAAATGGGGTCCCGGCAGATTTTTCAAAGCCAAACCACAGGAACAAATCCCCCACCATCCACAGCTGGCTTAATTTTGATCCAAAATATAACAAAATCCTCCCCAGTCTGCCAAAAGATGGGTGATTTGGGGTTGGAATTGCTCTATTAGGTGAAAGGAGGAGCTGGTGCTATTTTCCCAGCCGTGGGGCAAAGCTAATGGCCCCTTCAGCCCATCCCCCCAGCTCCCAGCTGTGCCCCATGCACCCAGCAATCCCCTTTTCTGATGGGACTTGTGTGGAGATGGAGCAAGGGGAACCCTCAGCATCGCTGGGGGGCAGCCACAACGCAGGCACTCAGGGCAGGGAATTGCCCCATGCTCAGCAGGGATGACGCTGCTGCAGCTTCCCAAAATCCCATCTTTCCCCCCTCCCAGCAAGGGCTGAGCCACCTCAGCATCCCACCCCCACCCCAGCAAGGGCTCGGCTGGTGGGGTTCCCCCAGCTCCACACGCTGCCCCAGAGGGGATCCCAGCCCTTTCCCCAACATTTCTGGGCTCCCCCTGTCCCCAGCAGCAGCATTTGGGGGGTGCTGGGGTTCACCATGACACAGAGGGGCTGTGTGGCTGCGGCAGGGTCAGGCCCCCCAGCAGCCACCCCCAGCACTTCCCATCCCAGCAGCCTTTCCCTTCTCACCCTACCTTCTCCTGCCGTCCCGGTTCACTGCTCCCAGCGAGTTGTTTCAATCAGCTAATTGGTGCTAATTAATCCCAGCGGCTCCCTAGGAGCACAGGAGGTGCAGCAGCTCCGGGACCTGCTGCTTCCAAGGCACAAGCAGCCTCAGCCAGGGCACGGCAGCCCCTCCAAGGCTGAGCAGGAGCCTGGTTTCTCCCTGCTGCCTTACCTGGGCCTCATTGTCCCCCATCACCTCCTCATCGCTGTTTAGCTTTAAGCATCACCTCCATCCACATCCAGCCTCCTGCTTCCACCACCAGCTCCTGGGAAATGGGGTTTTTTGTGGGGAAGAGGTCATCACTGGGTGGCTCAGGAATTAAGAGGTGCCTGCTTCTGCTGTCTAATGTCATTAGCTCTACATTAATTGCATTAACCTTTCTCATAGTTTCCAGTCCATCCCAGGACTGCATAATGGTTTATCTTTAAAACCAGAGCTGATTTTTTTTGAGGAGGGGGACCAGAGGATGGAGTTTTGCTTTAAGGCTCGAGTTATTCACTTGTTATCAGACCCTCAGATATTTTATGGCAGTGGGATAAAACTGGGTAATCTTTCATCAGACTCTTGGCTGGGTAATCTCCTTATAAAAAGGAAATCCTTTGTTTATTGGCAGAGTGCTTTTCTTTAAGGGGAGTTGGCAATGCATTTGGTATTGGCCTCCAGTAGTTTTAATTCAGCAACAATGGGAGATGTTGGTGCAACATGGGACGGTCGGATAATCCCCTGCCTGGGCTCTATCCTGCTCTTTCATTCCCAGGTAACCAAGAGCTAAAATGCTATGTTTTCTAAGTGTTGCTTCTAAGTATTGTTTCTCTCATCTCCAGGGACAGGGAACTTAAAAAAGGTGAGGAAAAACCCCTGTGTCTGGTGGCTGGGGCGTGGGTGTGCAAGGGTGCAGGGCCTGGGTGATGCAAGGCATGGCTAGCAGGGATGCTCCAGAGCCTCCTGGCACCCCCTGAATGCACTGCAAGTCTATGCCATCAAGAGGTTGGCTTGCTCAGTGATAAGAAGGGGAAGCTGGATAAAAATAAATAATAATAAAATAACATTTACACAGATTTTATCCCTGCAACAGGGCCCCTGAGGCAGCTGGTTGGGCCCTGGTCTGCACGGTGGGATGCCCTGCGTGGTGGGATGCTCACCGCTGAGCATCCGAGTGCCACCCCCAGGCTGAGCCACCCTTCATTCCTCTGGAAAATGGGGGGGACAGCTCTGGGACAACGCTGTGGTCTCTGGTGTCACTGCTGTTAATGACAGGGGTGGGGAATAATGAACCGTGGAGCGAAACCAGCGCCCGGGTGGGTGCTTATGGATGCTATAGGACCCGATGCCCAGCCGGGAGGGACCAGGCAACAAGGTGCCGACCCTGCGGCACATCCCCGGCTGCTGCTGCAGGAGCCCGATGGCAAAATACGTGGCTTGGCTGCGCCGGCCCTGCAGAGGCCGGTGACGCAGCTCGGCCGGTCAGCGCCCGGAAACCCGCAGTTGTTGCCATCGCCTTGGAGACGGGAGAGTTGCTGCGCTCCCAGTGCACACACACACTGGTCTCACTGGTCTTACTGATGCGCTGGGTGTGCAGGGAGGGTTCTCCCAGGAGGCGGCCCCCCCTCTTTGAGCATCCCGCGGGCAGCCCCCCCCCCCACTTTGAGCATCCCCCGGGAAGCCCCCCCACTTTGAACATCCCCCGGGCAGCCGCCTCCCCCTTTGAGCATCCCCTGGGTGGCCGCCCCCCACTATGAGCATCCCTCTGGTGTGCAGGTATAGGAGCAGCCCCCCCTTTAAGCATCCCCCAGACAGCCCCCCTTGGAACATCCCCCGGGCAGCCCCCCCCCACTTTGAACATCCCCCGGGCAGCGCCCCCTTTGAACATCCCCAGGGCAGCCCCCTCCTTTGAGCATCCCCTGGGCGGCCGTCCCCCCCTTGGAGCATCCCCTGGGCGGCCGCCCCCTCCTCTTTGAGCATCCCCCGGGGTGCGGGGGGAGATGGGGGTGTAGCAGGTGCCTGCCCATCCCCTACCCCCGGGGAAGGGGATCTGGGGTCTGCCAAAAATTAACCCCGTCCTTTTCCACCCCTCTCTCCCCCTTCCCCTCCTCGCTTGGCCTCTCTGCTTGCCCCTGCTCCATCCCACCCCCGCCACCACCCCCCCCGCCCTCCCCGTGAGGGAGGCGGCTGCTCCGTCACGGCGCCGCGGGCTGACATCACCGCCGCCGCCGCCGCGCCGAGGACCGACCGCTTCGGCTGCGCGCCCGGGCGGGCGGCGGAGGGCTGCGGGCTCCCCGCGCTGCTGCAGCCGCTGCCGCCCGCTGCTCCGCGGGGACAACCAAGCTCCCGCCGCCCTTCCCCTCCCTCCCACCCATCCCCGGCTCCTTTTTCTTCTTTATTTTGGGGTTTTGGGGTTGTTGTTTTTTTCCCCCCTTTATTTTTTTCCCCTCCCTCCTCCGCGCATCTCCCGCGGAGCTTCCTCACCCCTCCGCCACTTTTCCGCATGACTGTCACCAAGGTAAGGACCTGCCTTTCCCCGGGTCGGATGCTCTGACGACCCTTGCGACGTGCCACCCCACCCCCACCCCCTACGCCCCCCGTCCCGCTGCCCGCAAGGTGCCGCGCCGGGGGCCACCTCCCCCGCCCCCCACCTCCCCTCCCCTTAACCCCCCCCTCCAGCCAGGTTGCTGCTTTTAATCTCTTTGATTTTATTGTCTTTATCTTATTCCCTCGCCCCTCCCGCTTGCTCGGCCCCTCCGGCTCGCAGCTCTGCTGCATTTTTAACCCTTGGAGCAGCCGCCCCGGAGGGACAGGGACATGGGGGGGGTGGGGGACGGGGGGAGCATCCCCAGAGGGCAGACCCCGCTCTAAGCCGCTTTCTGCGGCCGCTCGGCAGATGCTGCCCAGACCTCTACAGGTGGCTGCCGGCTTGTCGGGAGGGGACACACACACACGCGGGGGGGAAAGACCTCGGGAATGGGGCTGGGAGGATTAAGGAGTAGGATGGGGGGGGGGCTGCGGCGTGGAAGGGGTTCGGTGGAGGTAGAGCAAACCCACCCCGAGCAGAGCTGCTGGATGCTGGGAGTGATGTGAAACTGCTTCGTTCCCCCCCACCATCACCATCCCCCGCCCCAAATCTGCCCTCTAAGCATCTGCTGGGTCCGGCGTAGAGCTCGGCTCTCCCACATTGCTGCCGGTGCTGTGGAAGGGAAGGTTTCCTTTCCCAGGGCTTCCTTTCCCAGGGCTTCCTTTCCCAGGGTTTCCTTTCCCAGGGTTTGCTTCCCAAGGGTTTTCTTCCAAGGAGTGTTTCCCATTTCTCCCCATCACCCTGACCCCTGTGTAGCTGGGACCCCAGTTCATCACCCCCTGCTCACCCCATCCCTCAGTGGGAGGGATGCTACGGCCAAGGTTGTGCTGCTGGGGTGGTCCAGAGCACACAGCATCCTGCTGACTTGGTGCATGGTATGACCATGACATGGCAGTGTCCAGAGGAAAGGGGACAGTGGGCTGGTGGGAGCCATGGAGCAGAGTGGGCCAAGCAGGGCCAAGCCCTCCTGCTTGCTCTGCAGCCCCAGCACAAGGATGTGGTTGTGCTGATGAGCCCAACGGTGCATCCACCCGAGGGGAAACAGCAGCCCCTCCACCTTGGGACACCCCCCATGGGAAGGGCTGCCTGGCCCCTCAGCAGGCAGGGTCTGGCCATAGCTGGAAGGGTCTCCCCAGGCTGTGATGGCCACCTGGGAACGGGGCTGATGGGGTCCCTGTGGGGGTGTGTGTGGGGCCACACTGCTGACCTGGGCTGTGCCCTGGCCGGTGGAGCCGCAGCAGGGACCTGCTGGGGCATCGGGATTAACTCGCTTGGTGGGTGCAGAGTGAAAGCAAACGGGTCTGAAGCTGTCGTGCTCCTTCTCCGAGCCCCGGGGTGGGATGTGTCTGGGGAGGGAAGCAGCAGCTCTGCTCTCTTTGCTGCCTTTCACCCCAAATGTTGCTCCCTGGTGGGAGGGGACACGCAGTGAGGGCACATGTGTTGGCATGAGCGTGCTGGGGACATCCAAAGAACCCGAAGCAGCTCTGCAGCTGATGCTGGTGTGTGCCCAGGCTCCCCAGGGAGGATAGGGTGCTGCTGGGGAGCATCGCTCTCCCCCATCTTGCCATCCCATGCCCCTTGGTCACCCTGTGCTCAAGGAAAAGCTGCATTTCCAGCTCTTCTGGGTGCTGGGAGAGGGGTTGGGGGATGGTCCCGAAAGGTCAGTAGGGTTAGAGGAACTACAGGCTCTTAATTCCCTGTCTCACAGTTTTAAGCCAGACCCACTAATTTGTAGTGCTCATTAACAGATATATCTACTTACTTATTTATTTTCCTGAGTGCAAATAGATTTATTCAGAGCTACGTGGAGAAAAGGCTGCAGGGCTGTAAGGAAACACCTTCAGTAGGATGGGGAAGGACTCGGCTGTTGATTTTCAGGGAAGGGAGGTGTGAACTGGGAAGATCCCAGTGTCCTTGCACAAAGCCTGCAAAGCTCATGGGTTTTATTTCCTGCAGCTTGGCCTGTCCTGATGCAAGGTAAAACCCAAGAGCAGGAGCCTGACCTGCCACAGCATCGGTGCTGGGGGCTTCCTGGACCCCCACACCGGGGTGGTGACCATGTCCTTCTGTCACCGGTCCTTCCCCTGGGTGTTGGGCTGGGCTGCACGGCCCTGGGCTGACGTGGTGGGGGATAAAGAAGGTGGGGTGAGCACCCATGGGAGGGGAGATGCTGCTTCTGTGTGTCAGTGTGAGGTGGGGACTCAGGGAAGGGTTCGGTGACCCAAGGCTGGGGGGAGGATGAGGGATTTGGGGGGACTGGGAGTCATGTGTGTGTTCCTACAGTGGGGCAGAGGAAGGGGAGAGTCCTGAGGAACTTCTGGGGTCTGGGCCTCCTGCCCAGCAGCAGGTATCTAACTAACACCAGTACAGCCCAGAGCTCCCAGGGACAGGCATGTAAGGCATTCCCACAACACCTCCTCCCACGCTGGGGCTGCGTCCCAGGCGATGCTGGACCCACGGGGTAGGGTTTTACCAACTTCACAAACTTTCCCAGGGAATCCATCCTTAGAGGAAAATCAAACTAAAACTCAGGTCTGGGGGCCTAACACCAGGCAGAGCTGTGTCCTACCCCCAGCCTGAGGCATGGGGCGGGGGGTGAAAGAAAGCTTTTCCTGGTGTGTTTGGGGGGGAAGCTGATGGGAGGCAAGGAGGGGGCAGAAATATCTGCTGTCAATATGTGAAACAAGCTGGTTTCATCCATATCCCAAGCCACCCCCTTCCCTCCCACAGAAGAATCACAAGCAGGCGCAGCAGCACCCCCAGACCTCGCGCTTTTGGGGGAGTTTGCTCCCCAGGAGGGTTTAAGCAGGTTATAAATAGGATGGGGAAGGATTGATTGAGATGTGAAAAAGAGCTTGTGCCCTGCTTTCGGGGCTGTGCCCAGACTTTGTGACATCCCCATGGCTTGTCTGGGTGGCACATGCCATGCTACACATCACCTTCGCTTGGCCAAGGCTTTCTCCAAGCTCCAGACCCACTGAGGGGGTGGCATTGAGCTAAGAAGATCCCATAGGAGTCAGGGAGAACTTCATCCCTGCTGTAGATCTGGTCCTGCAAGGGGCTGGGGCTGGAGTTTGGTTTCTGCTGCTGGCATATGGAAAACCATCCCTAAATTGCTGTGGATAAAGGAAAAGGCCCATGTTACAAAGCTCAGCAAGTCTGTGTGCCAACACAGCCAGCAAGTGGTGCTGACCTGCTCGGGTCCTGTGGCAAACAGAGGTTTGCTCAATGGCTGGGATTTACCAGGGCCAGGTGAGGAATTCCTCACCCTGGAGGACTTGCTGCCCTCTACCAGCTGGGAGGAAGAGCAGGAAGCCAGGGTGGTGGCGGGTGGGCATGGGGACGAGGGATGTGACTCACAGGATGGAGAGCTGGAGAGCAGAAGCAGGAGGGAAGAGCCCACGGATGGGCTTTGTGGATTTACTTGCCATGGAGAGGGAAACGGCGTCTTTTGGGGACAGAGAGTTGGAATCCTGTGGTCAGGGAAGGGCTGGACACATTCACCCCCCAGAGCAGGGGTTGTGCTGGGTGTGTTTTGGCAGGCAGAGAGGCATGGCAGGACTCCCTGGGTATGTCAGTGGCGCTTCCAGCTCCCACCCACCACCAGAGGCTGTTTCCAAAGCCCTAAACATAATTAACCATGAACACGAGTTAGTGGGAGCTTGGGGGGGAGGGGTGTGTGTGTGTGTGTGTTATTTTGGGGAACACTTTGAAATAGTATTAAAATGTTTGGGGGTCTCTCAGAAAAGCCACCGTTTGAAGGAGGATGCCATCCGGGAGGTCACGCTGCGTACATCCCTCTGACTGATCCTCCAGCCTCCTCCAGCCTTGATTAGCTATTAATTGGCATTACTCATCAAGCCACGCTGCTCATCCTCCTAGCTCAGGGAGCAGACAGAGCCAAACCCAAAACCCAGAGAGGAAATGGCAGCTACAGCCTGCCATGGGCAAGCACAGCGAGTAAACGATGCTCCAATGTGGGCACAAGGTAATTACAGTAATTGCCCCAGAGCCCTTGGCTGGGGGGTAACCATTGCGATGCCATGGCCACGGTGAGTCGTGGTGCCCTCCTCCTGGGCAGGTTTAGGGTGTCCAGGGTGTGATGGGAGAAGCCTTCTCTGGGCAGCTCAGTCGCGACGAGAGCGGTGAGGGCTGTGTGTGTGCTGTGATGCTCAGGGTGCAGCCCCAAGGAGTGTTAGCACAGCCCATGCTAACGGGCTCGTGCAGGCTCACCAGCTCCTCTAGCAAACAGGGATCTATTGCTGGGGGTGGGTGGGGGGACTTTTGCTTGTGGTACCCCACGCAATTTGGCTCTTTTAACCCAGGCAGGGCCCTGCAGCTGGGTGTGGGGACGTGTCCCTGAGTGTCACCACACTGTGACAAAGGGCAGATGCTCTTCTCCTTGGGAGAGGGACACTGAGGCAGCAGTACAAGCAGAAACAACCCATGGAGGGTGCAGGGGGAGCAGGGCTTTCTCTGCCTCCTGTTGCCTTCAAATCAAACCTACCATATAGTTTTTAGCTAGGGTTGGGAAAGCTGCTCTGTTTGTTGCTCATAACTAAGTAATTGGCACAGGAGGGGTTTGCAAGGCAGGAGCAGAGGGAAGGGGGTTGTTCTGGAGCGGAGGGAGGGCATGTAATGGTGTGTGGTACCACAACTGGAAGGGAGATAATGAGGTTACATTGCTTCCCATCCAGATCGGGATGGAAGGAGGCAATCAGTGCTGAGCTGTTTAATCCAGGACAGAGCGAGTCCCCTTGTCCCCAGCAGGGACAGTGGTCACTGAGCTTGGGCTTTGGTGGGATTTTTTTGGGGGGGGGGGGGAGGGGGTTGGAGCCAGCACAAGGGGCTGCTTTGAGTCTAAAAATGGAAGCTCCCCTTCTCAAGAAGCATCGCTCTCATCAAAGGCAACTTGTCTGGCCTGGGGCTTTTTAATGAGTTTTAATTGTGATTCAATGCAGCATTAATCTGGAGCTTTAATACAGCCTGTCTGTGGCCAGCAGGCTGGCTGGGCCCTGTAATTCATACCCTGCGAATGCAGCACCAGGTCCCACCCCCCTTTACCCTCCCCACCTCCCCCTGCTTCTTCTTTTCATGGAAATTTTATCAAATGCTGAATAGTTCAATTCATTGCCCAGCGAGCAAAGAGCTTGGAGGAACCAAATCCTGGATTCCTATCTCCCCAGTCAGTGGGTAATTATCCCAATCTGGCAGCAGGCAAAAATCTACGTGACGGAGCCAGCTGCTAAGAGTCCCGTGTCTGTCCCCCCCCGTTCCCCCCCACCCCCCCCCCACCCCCAAATCTGCGAATCCCATCGTTCCCGGGCTGGGAGGGGACCAGCGCCAAGCTCGGCTCCCAGAAATCCTGCGCTCCTTTGTTCATCACAAAGCTCTTGGCAAAGCTCCCTCGCTGCGGCTCTCCGGCCCGAGTCGGTCTGCAGAGCCTTGAGCATCGCTGTGGGAAGCCCCCACCCCCACCCCCCACCCCCCAAAACCCAAGGAGCAAATTGGGCTGGGGCAGGGCTGGAGCAGCTGGGACGTCGCTTGAGTTGAGGAGAGTGGAGGAAAAGGGCTCAGCCCATCCGATCCGAGCTGGGGTTGGGGTCCCGCGATGGCACGCAACTGGTGAGCACCGCTGGGACCCGGCTTGATGGGGAACCCGGGCAGGCTGGACTGGGGCAGGGTGACAGCCACCTTGCTGTGCCAAAAAGGAGCCCGGCCAACCTGTTGCTCCTTGCTCACTAGACAGCATGGCTGAGGAAGTGCCTGCTACTCAGCGTGGGGATGGGAGCTGCGCCTGGAAGCTGCAACCTGCCTCTTTCCCCATCCACTGGCCCCCATCCTCCCACCAGGATGTGGATCTGGATTTTTCCCATCTCAGAAGGGTGGTTTCTTCTGCTGACAATACATGTCTGTGTGAAGCCCTCCGTCTGGCGGGTCTCATGGAAGAACCCTCACCCGCCTCTGGTGCCCAAGGGTCAGGAGTAGCTGTGCTCTGGCCAAAAAGCCCTGTGGCACAGCTGAGGAAGCTGCTGGGGCCAGCGTGGGGACGTGTGTGTGCGCCTGTGCTGGGGACTGGGGGATGCCAGTGCTGGGCATCGCTGTCACAGAGTTAATGCTGTTTGGGTTTGGTGATGGGAAGGACCTAAAGGGCTGGTTCCAGGGGTTTGGGGGTGCTGGGGCCATGGCTGAAGCCCAATCTGTTAACAATGCAGGGATGAAGTCGCAGCCATCCTTTCCGACAGCCCATCCCTCTGCTCCGAGCATCCCCACTCTCTGCCTGTACAATAGCTGCTATAAATTCCCCTGGAGAATAATGGTCCCTCTGTCTGTCCATGCACAGGATGTCCATGCTGGCCCTCATGGGGGCTGGTGGGGGGACACACTCCAGAGAGATGATGGTCACATCCTGACCAGGAGCACGGCTGTGGTGCTCAGGCAGGCTGGGGCCATCCCTGTGCCAGCAGCTGGTGCCCAGACCCTCTGCACCGGGTGCTCTGGGGCTCCATGTCCACACCAGTGAAGGAGGGATTGCTTGGCCTATGCTATGAAATCCCTGCTTGCAGCTGGGACTAGCAGTTTTGCCATTTGGGGCTGGGGTGGGGTGATGATGAGAGTGGGGGGGGTCAGAGTGAATCCTAATGTCATTAGGAAGGAGCTGCTGGCAGTTGCAGTGGCACCCGTGGCTGCGCCCCATGGCTCATGGGCACCCAGCATGGCATGAGTGCATGTGGTGAGGGTCAGGCCGTGCATCCCAGGGGGAGTTTGGGACAGGCAGCAGGGCGATGCCATAACCAAAGGGTTTCCCTTTCTTCCAGGGCTGAGGAGCACCAGCATTTCCCTGAGCCCCGCTGGGTGTCAGGAGGCACCCGACGAGCCCGTGCAGTGGAGCAGGGCAGGTGAGGACCCCACGCTGTGCCTGCATCCCAGGGTGGCTCCGGGTGGGGGGATGGAAACCACCCAGGGACACGGTGCCATGCCCAGGGTGGGGGTCCACCACCAGCAGCCCCCTTGTGCATTCCATATTGCTCCACAGATATCCAGGCAGGCAGTTGCATGGCCAGAAAAGCCATTTTCATGGAGTGCAGCAGCTCCCATAGCCCCCCTCCCCTCAAATCTGACCCCCTACCCCAGAGGAGCTCTGTACATCAGCTCAGGGCAGGTCCCTGCAGGCTCAGTCCCTGTAGAAATGCTGAATCCTTTAAACAAGTGGTGGAAAAGCTGGATGTGCAGGAATATGGCTCGGGTGAGGCTGCGGTGTACAGCGAGCAAGATGCTCGGCGTGCGGGACCCCTGCTCCAGCGCCTTCCCTGGGGGGTTCACAGCTCTGGGATGGATCAGTCCAAACCTCCAGCAAGGAGAGTTACTTTGCCTGCTCTCATAACCACATTAAGTGCAAAGAAACCCAGTTCCAGAGCACCATGTGCTGGAATACAAGGAAAACTAGGGAAGAGGTGGGATTCGAGGCTGCGGCGGGTGCGAGGACATCGCGGGGCAGGGCGGGGACATGGCAAGCATCCCTCTGCCAGCTCCCTGTGCTCTGGCTTGTGCCTCAATAACAAGTCTCCGTTTCACTTGTGGGGATGCTTTCCCCCTTCCTGGGAGCTGTTGGACAAGACAAGGCTTGTCCAGGCTCCAGCTCCCCGGCGGGCACCGCGTGGGCTGGCAGCGGGGGGTCGGTGCCTCTCGCATCCCGGCCCCGGCTGTCCTGTGACCTTCATCCACCCAGGCTCTGGCACTTCCTCCTGCTGGCCAGGAAACGGGTTCCTGAAGCCTGAAATATTTAGAAGATAGTGTTTGTTTTTCTTCTTTTTCTTTTTTTTTTTTTTTCTCCCCCCTTTCTTTCTCTCTCTTTCCTTCTCCTTTGGAAAACTTCTGCCCCCAACTGGGATAAACTTCCAAAAAAACCCCTTGTGGTTTTGTAAACTGTCCAGGAGAGAACGGGTCTGTGTGGGGGTGACTGGGAGGGGAAGGGAAGGGAGCTGCTGGAAGCCTGGGATGCTGCCCCATGGCCGGGATGCTCCCCAATACCCAGGATGCTGCCCCAAGCCCGGGATGCTGCCCCACAACCCAGGATGCTGCCCCATGCCCCAAGAAGCACCCTGGGGTGCTCCTTCCTGGGGTGGAAAATAGCAAGTGAGGGAGAGATGCCTGAGCTGCTGGCCTGTGTACTGTCTCCTTGCTCGAGGAAGGTCCTGTTTGCCAGGATAAATACGTTGCTGTGGTTCATGTCCAGTACAAAGCTGGGGCTTACTTTGGCAGGGGGTTGGACACGATGATCTCTTGAGGTCCCTTCCAACCCCTACAACTCTGTGATTGTGTGATTGTGTAAATGTTGGTGCCCCTAGCAGTCCTTTTTGCCTTGATTTCTTTCCCCTTACCCACCCCATAGCATCTTCCCAAGCAGTTTCTTACTGTGGAGGGGTGCAGCCACCCCCTTCCCACCATCCTCCAGCCCATTAATACCCATGCACGTGGCTTTTCACTCCTTTGCTATTAAAAAGCTGGTGAATTTAGGGGGGAGGTTGGATTTAGGGTGTCCTCCCACCAGAGGCTTTCTCTTGTCATACAGGTAGCCCCATTTATTCTGCTTCAAATTGCTGGGAAAAAGGGCTGGGGTAAAAAATAACCCAAAAATCCCTGCTGAATCCAAGTCTCCTGACTCAATCTTCTCAATGATGTGATGTGAAATAATATCCATGGAAAAGCACCTGGCTGGGTCACCAGCTCGTCTCAACAAGTGAAAAGTGACTTTTTTTTCTCCCCCTCTCTGAGTTTCCCTTAAAACCTCTCGAGTTTGGGGGAAAAAAAAAGTAAAAAAAAAAGAAAAAGCCAAAAAAAAAAAAGAAAAAGAAAAAAGAAAAAAGAAAAAAAGAAAAAAGAAAAAAAAGAAAAAAAAGAAAAAAGAGAGCCTGTGATATTTTTGCCCTTGAGGAAACGTGATTCCAAGAAGCTGGAGGAGGGTTAAATCCCGTGGTCTGTGACCCAGGGCAGCTCTGGGGGGAGGTAGAAACACTTTGTGCTTCATCAGGATGTTTCCTCCGGCTTCACGGGGTGGGAAGGGGCTGGGAAACAGAGTGGGAGGGAAGCGCTGCTTGTTTACACAGGGTACTGAGGAGCGTGAGGTCTGTGGCTCTTCTCAGCACACGGGCCCAGGAGAGGGTTTGGTTTGCCTCCCCCAGAAGGGATTTTAGAGGGGAAATGATGGCCCAAAGCGGGGACCCCCTGTTGTTACCGCCAGTGCTGGGGCCAGGGATGCTTTCCACATCGTTTCTGGGCAGTGTGTGATGTCTGTGGGACCATGTGAAGTGCCTGAGGGGGCTGGGAGGCAGCACAGTGGTCAAGGAGGGCTGGGGACATGTGGTGACAGCCTGACCCCCCTGGCCAGGAGACATCTGGCCTCGCTCGGTGCATTTCTCCCCAGCGGCTTGGGAAGAGGAGAAGGCTCTTCCCAGCCATTCAAGGGGCTCTAGAAAGAAGAAATCCTTGAGAAGTGGAACTCCAGGGAAATCCCAGTCCCTTCCTTCCAGGCTGGAGAGAACTCAGCTGGCAGATATCTCTCCAAAGATACTCATCTGTCTCTTGTCCTTTGTTTCCCCATGTCAATGGGATTAATCCTTCCTATCTGCAGCATCAACCTACCACACTCTGCAGGTTGGATAAACACAGGAGTCTCTTTGCCTCTTCTCCTTGTCCATTCACTAAGGACAAGTGGCTTTCCCAAAGCAAACCTCTCCAAAATCCCATCTTAAGCCCTTCCCCCTGGCTCCAGGGTCACCATCAGGGAGCTGGGGCAGACCCACCACCCCAATGGGTGCTGAAGCAGCTCTGAGCAGCTCAGCCCCACTTGTGGGGACAAAATCCCAGCTGCATGGCAGTGGGGGTGGCTGAGGGGGTGTCTCAGCCCCTTGGGAGCTGTGCCCTGGGCTGTGTGGCTGCTCAGTGTTCCTGGTCTCAGCTCTGCCAGGGCGCTGCCCCAGCGCTACCATCATCCCAGCACCCTACATCAAATGGTATCATTGTTCCTGGGCGCAGGGTGCTGCTTGCCCTGCCTGTGTCAGCTGCTGCAGAGCACCCTCCGGGGTGCTGGGGGGCTGGTGCAGGGCCAGGCTGGCACAGGGACATCTACATTTACACCACAACCTTGGAAAACCCCTTTTGGAGCATCACCATGCGCTGCCATCCCTGGTCCCCTTTGCTGGGCTCCTCTGGGCACGTGGGGCAGAGGGAGCCTGGGGGATGCCAGGCTCCTGCCTGCCCCCCTGAGTGTGACCTCCTCACTGGGGGGACATCACCCCCAGAGCTTCATTGCAGTGCTGGTACTGCTCCTGTGGTGCCAGCTGAGCGTGGGGCACCCCAAACACACCCCTTGAGCATCTCCTCCAGCTCTTGTATCTCACTGTTAGATGTGGCATCAGCAGGGTTCATCCCCCCCACTGCCATCCCTGCCAGGGGAGAGGCTCCACATGTGGGTGCTTTGGCAGTGGGACCCTCCTGGGTGGGCAGTGAAGGGACAGCCAGGCCATGCCAGCACCGGTGCTCCTGCCCTGCAATTAAATCCATCACCTCATCCTTCACTATAACAAACCCCCGTGGGTAAGGGCATGCTGGGTTCAGCAGCAAACCCCAAGCCTGGGGTTTCTCTGTGCAACCTCAACCCCACAAGTGCCAGGGGGCTCTGCCCATGCCCCAGGGTATCGCTCTCCGGAGGGGCTGGCAGCATCCCCTGCCACCGAGCAGCCTGTCAGCCTGGGGGGTTGCTGCTGGTGGGGAGCTGCAGGGGTGAGACCTGAGCTGCACCCTGCTCTGGCCCCCAGCACCTCTTCTTCTCCCCCTCCCCCCATTAAAGTGTTTGGCTTTGACCTGCAGCTTGTGGGGGGCTGGTCCCCACCGCTGCAGTCTGGCTGTGCTGGGCAGGGTGAAGCTCAGTGGGACAGACTGGGAACGTGGCAGCCTGTTTGATAGGAACATGTTCTTTCCCCAGGCCCCAGCTCAGCACGTTTATTCTGGTGTTTATTGGAGCCCAGAGATGTTTCCTGTGGCTGGGTGCAGAGCTGAAGCCCTTCCCTCAGCTCCCCTCTGCCGCTCCAGCTGCTTGTGCCATCAGCCAGATGCATAAATAAGGAGAAAACAGGGAGTTTTGCCAGTTGCTGCAGGATTTGGGTCTCCAAAGTGGTGATAGGAGCAGACTGAAGGACTGTCCCCTGCTCTGGGGACTGCACACGTGCAAAGGGCTGGTGGGGATGGGGGACATGGTGGTATGAACATGTGTGAGCCGTGGGACAGATGCTCTGGCATTGGAAAAACAGAGCGTGGGGTGAGACAGGAGCAGGGGCCCCTCTCCCAGCACGGCTGATTCGCCTCTTCCCCTGGGAGAAGGGGGCTGGTGGCACCTTGGTCTGTGCATTGTGGTGAGGGATGCTGCCTTGGGGGGACCAGTCTGCCCGTGGCAGGATGCTGAGCTCTGCCTGCTGCAGCACCCCGAGGCTCCACGCTAGGTCAGGAAAGTAAAACTGGAGCAATGATCGTGGGGATCAAACCCATCTCAGGACCAGGAAAAAAAGCTTCTTCCTAAGGAGAAGCCTCTCCTCTCTGTTCCTGGGCATTTAGAGCTGAGTTGGGGCAGGTATAACAACTTCTCTACTGAGAGATCTGAATGTACATGGAAAAACTTGGTCTAAAAGAAGAAGGAGCTTCAGGACACAGATGGTGTGAGGTCTCACAGCACTGCTGAGGTTATCTTGGGGTCAAAACCACCCAATCCATAGTCATAGTTGTATGGTGGCTCATCATTCTTCACTACTATCCTGTAGCAGGATGGGCAGATTTCCCTGTCTCATAAACACCCATTGCCTCCTTTTTAGCAGGCCATAGATAACCCCAAACAACCCTCCACCCCTCTCTTCCTCCTGCCCTGTAAGTTTCTCAGGTGGGCAGGACTTGGGTTTGGGGTTCAGGTGACCTTTGCTGCTGTGCCACTGCACGGGTGCGTTGTCAGCCCGGCACAGATGTGTGACCCACCCCGTCCCCCCATACCTGGGGCTGCTCCCTGGGGCAACACAAACTGGGAATACTGGCCTTAGTGCCGTGTTGCATCATCCCTGTGCAGGGTTTGGGGCCAGCTCCTGCCCTGCTCATACCCACACTGGTGCTCTGGGAGCTCCGAGCTGCCGGTTCACCAATGATATGGATGATGCTGGTGAATCAGGGTTGGTCTCCATCCCACTGCTGATCCCGGGGTTCCTGGGTGGGTTAGGGAGCATGTTGGCTGTGTATGAGTCAGGAAATGTGCCATGCATGGGAACGCCTCCGTTTGCTGCTGGAGCAAAACCTGTTTGTCTTGGAATGACTTTATTCTCTAGAAGAAAGTAGGCAGTGATGCCTCATTATCCTGCCTGGGGCTGGCAGTCACCGGGGAGGAGGATGCTGGGGTCAGCATGACCCGATGGGGGTTGGACCCGATGATCTCTCAAGGTCCCTTCCAACCCCCACAATTCTATGATTCTATGATTCTTGGCAGCTGGAGCCTTCTGGGGCTCATCCTCCTGCCCTGTTGCTGGCAAGGCCACAGCTCATGGGAAAACTACCTGGGAGCAGCACCACGGGGGTCGGATCCTGCCCAACGCCGTGGCACAGAGAGGCAGGAAGGGCTTGTGTGCTTGATCTCCCCACCCCGGGATGGTGAATTGAATGTTTTTGCTTTCCCTCTCTGCACAGAGCTCTTGTCGAGTCAATGAGAGACCTCCACAAGTCTAGCGTGCTGGGGAGCAAGCACGGCAGCCTGGTGAGTGTCCCACACAGGGCATTTTAATAAGGCTGGGACAGAGAGATGCATAGAAACAGCAGCTGAGCCCGAGCACGGCCAGGAGCCCAACCGGGCAGCTCTGCCACGAAGCCCCCTTGGCAGATAAGAGAAACCACTTAATTTACACCAGAGACTCAGCATTTCTCAGCCTGGGGGCTCTTAAAGCCAGTCGCTCCCGGGATGCCCCAGCTGAAGCATCCTTCTGGCTGCATCCCCCCTTGGAGTCAGGGGGTTCGTGGTGGCTGGGTTACCCCGGCACACTGCGAACACGTGTTGCTCTCTGTGGTGGGGTCGGTATTAAAGTGAAGAAGGGGGGGATGTGCCTCAGTGTTAAATCTCAGCCAGCCTCGTTAGCCTGAAAGCCATTAATGGGAACAAAAGCCGTTTTCAAGGTTGAGTGGAGAAGCATCAGAGCATTAGGGTACTGGAGAGATTAAAACCGGCGGTTGTTTGGCTCTAATCTAATGTGCATGGAACAATAAGCATTTGATGACTAATTTTGGCAATGCTGGGTATCTTATAAATATATAGCTGTTTAATTTCCAGCTTTTTTTCCTTAGGGAGTGGATTCCAGCAGCATAAATCCTCTGTAAATGCTTTGCTAGCTGAGGGGATCACAGTGTCTATGTCCAGAGGAGCCTGGGCAGGACGTGTCTCAGGGTGGCATCGTCCTGCCACAGCCTGTGAGTGGCTCTGCCAGCTCCTGCTGGGGCCTTTTTCCCTCTCCAAGGGGCAAAAGAAGCGTGGGTTTTGCTCAATCAAAGCGAGCAGGGCTGGGGCTGGGGCTGGGGCTTTGCAGGGTGTCCCCCACCATGCAGTGATTTTCAGGGCATTGATTACAGGGTCCCAGCAACCTGCACTGCCCCCTGAGTCTGACGTGTACCACATCCTTTGGGAAGGGCTTTAATCCCCCAGTGTTGATGCTCGCTGGGTGTGGAGGAGCATCAGGACCAGAGCAGGGTTATACCCACCTCATGGGGACTTTGGGGGCGATGGCTCTGTCCTGGGAGGCACGTGGCAGTGGTTTATTCCCCTCTAAAATAAGCCCCACTGAGCTGTTTTCCTCCTCGCAGCCCCATGCTCCCTACAGATGAAGTCATCTCCTCGGGTAAGACCTGCCTGAAAGCAGCTCTTGTTTTCCCCCAGCAGCACTTTGTTGCCTTAACAGCTGCTGATCGATACTGGAAATGTCAAACTCCAGCAGCCACTGACCTTCCCGATGGAAAATTACTCCCAGGGATGCTCAGCCAGCGCCCTGGCTCCGGAGAGGAGACAGGGAGGGTAACCCCACGCAAGGGGGAGGCAGTGAGGGGGTGGCTTTTGCTTTTATTTGGTTTTCTTCACACAAAACCCTGCCTTGCCCTTCAGTGGGAAGCCCCAGATGCGGCATCCTCACCGGAGCCTCCACCTGTGCCGGGAGGGGGCATGAAAAAAAAGGGGAAGACTGTGATTTCAGATGCTGCAACCCCCTTCCTGAAAGCCCCAGGCTTTCCAGGCATAAAACTGAGTGTTGGGTTGCCTTTTCCCAACACATTTCTTCATGCAAAGATCCCTTTCCCCTCCCTGCTAGTCAGGGGACTAGCCAGGATCAGGATGTCTGCCCTGACAGCGTGTCTAACCCTAACCCCTGATATTTAACCACGGGCACGACAGAAGAGCACTGGTTTCCCATTAAAAACCTCTCTGTGGCCATGGGAGGTGGTGTTACATGCCATCCTGGCAACCCTGGGAGCTGCTGTGGGTGCCCCAGCCCCTCATCACACCCCCAGGGCACAGCACGAAGGAGGAAAGGCTCCTGCTGTGCTCAGGGGAGGGGGTTATTGCCAAAAAATCCCTGCTTGGAAACAGAAATCCATTCCTCTGAGAGCTTTCCTGATGGAGGCAGATTAACCAGCCCAGTCTGTAGGAAATACAGGTGGGGTGTTAGGGATTACAGCCCACTGAGCAGTGTAACTGCAGCACTAGGGGCTCTCTGCGCACTCTCCCTCCTGGCTGCTGTTGCCAAGACTCCCGATGCTTGAAAAGATGCATTTAAAAATAAACACGCTGAGACAAGAGCCTTGTCCTGCTGCTGCTGGTAGGCAAAGGCTGGATGGAGCTGCCAGCGGGTCACAAAACCTCCTGAGAGGGGCTGGGGGGTTGTTTTGTGCTCCTTGGTTCCTTTCCTTTGTGTTTCCAAGCGAAGGGCAGTGTCATTCCCAAGGGGATGTGGGCAGAGCTGGTCCCTGTGGGTACCCTGCTCCATGGCATCTGCTCTGCCTGGGTGATGGGGGCTGTGGGATGTGGGTGCTGCTCCTCCAGCCTAGAGAAAAACCTGCAGGATAAAACATGGGGCTGTTTATTTTGGGCGTGGTCGTCCCCCCAGGTTGCTCTCCTCCCTAAAAAACGGAGCAGAAGCCTGAAACATCAAACCTTATCTCCCCTCCCTGCAAGAAGCAGGAGCTCGTGGGCTGCTTGGGATCGGGGCAGTTCCCAGCCCTCCACAGCCCCAGGGTTGCTCTGCTCCTCATCCTGGGATGCTCCCCATGGGCTGCTCAGGATGGGGGGAGCTCCCAGCCCTCCACAGCCCCAGGGTTGCTCCAGTCCTCATCCTGGGATTCTTCCCACACCACTCTGGCTCTTAAGCATCAGCCCAGTGAGATGTGATGGAGTATTGCAGCTCCTGGGATAGATGATGGGGAATAAGAGGGAAGCCAGCTCCCTGCAGCCTCCCCGGAGAGGGAAACGTGCTGCAGCTGCTCCAGCACCGTTTCCCTAACCCAGGGCTCTGCCCGGTGTGTTTTCCTCAGGTTTGGAGGAGTGACACCAAAACCAACTCCATGACCCTCAGAAAAGATCCCTCCCTCCTCTCTATTTTTCCTTCAGTGAGGTATTTTTGCCAAAGGAAGGGTGTTCCTCCCCCTCCCCAGCCCAGCCCACGTGCCCAGCTTGGCGCGGGTGCCCGGCGGTGGCAGATATCATTCCTCCAACTATGAAACCTCAATGAGCTGCCTTGTTCTTCTGTTTGGAGAGGAGGAGGAGGAGGAGGAGGATGGGCAGCTCCTGCCTATCCCTCCCCTCCCCTGGGGCTGCATTCTGCCCCTCCCCAGGGCTGCTGGAAGGACAAGGGGCAGGAGGAAGGGGATAGAGATGCTCTGTGCTGCCTGTGTCACTGCTCTGGGCTCCCTTTTTCTGCTCTAACTGCTGTCACCAAGGAGATTTCCACCTTCCAGCTTGAGATTTTGGGACACACTCTTCCCCTACGGACCTTGAAGTAGTAAAATCTTGCCATGAGCCTAAAAATGCAGGAACAGAGTGGGGAGTTTCCCTGGTGCTGCTGCTTGCTTGACGAGGTTGGTGGTGATGCTGAGTGTCACGACTGGGGCTGTGATTTATTTTATCCCCTGGCTTCAAAGCCCTTGATAGTATTCCCATTTTCCCTGCAAGTTCTGCTCAACTCAAAGCAAGGGAAGAGCTTTGTAATGAAAGGGAAAAGAAACCAGGGTCCAGGAATAATGTGGGGCTGGGATGAGCCTTGGAATTGGTGGCACATTAACCCAGCTCTGGAGAAGGGTGGAAATGACTCCAGGAAATCAATGACATTTCTTTAATGCCTCTGAGAGCGAGGTGATGGACAAGGGAAAACTGCCCATTAGCATCAACAGAATGAAGGGAATGACTCAAAAAAGCAAGTTTCATAAACATTAGGTATTAAAATTTCATATATAAAAATTGTATAATAGAATATATTAATATAATATTAATATCTAATGGCAATCTATAACTATTAATATATTGGTATGTACTACATTAGTATTATATATTATATATTATATATTATAGATTTATTTTATACATAATATATATCATATATATAATCTACAATAATCTATATATAATCTATAATAATATAATATAATAATTTTATATATATATATATATAAAATCTATTGGAGGACTCAAATGCTTTGGGTAAGGACTGGATGGATGTAGCACATTGCCTGGCAACAGGAGCTGGTCCCTCACTGCTGGGAGCTTGATCCAAGCCAGGACCAACCAGGACTCTGGGGACATCCACAGCTTTGTGCAGGGATGCACCAGGGCAAGCAGCAAGCAGGAGCTAAAATTAGCAGGATGTTTTTGTCCTTCAGCATCCTTCATCTGCCTGGGGAGCTCCCAAGCATCCCTGAATTCACCTGGAGTTTGGGGTTTTTTGGTCCAGAGCAGAGATTATTCCTGGGGGGGGGGGAGAGGAAATAATTTGCATTGGAAGGATAAAGGCTGCAAAAGTTCAATCAAAGCTCCTCAAGAACTTGTGAGTGAGGAGAAAAAAGGGAGAGGAATCTGGGATGAAACCCCTGAGGGTTCCCAGTGCCCTTCATTGCCCTGCTCACCGAAAAGCAGCCTGAGCACGGGTTGAAATTCAAGGGGAAGGTGCCAAATGCAACGTTTCTCTTTCCTCTCTGGGGAAAATCCCTGTCCCCTGGAGCATGGAGAGCCTGCTGCAGGGATCCCACCGTGGCCAGGTCACAGCTGCCTGTCCAAAAGCCCCAGGGACCTGAGATGAATGCAAAGCCCCTGGCTGTTTTAGCTGTCCCACCCTGGGGAGGAAGCAAAGGGCAGAGGGGCCGGTGTGGGACCATAGGGCAGCCAGGTGGCTTGTTCCAGCCTTTCCTCTCCTGCTTTGTCTCTCCTGACTGCATCTCCTGTGGGGAAGGGGCTGCTTTTCCTCCCCAGCACCACCTGGAGAAGACTCAGCGCTGGAGGAGAAGGCTGAGCCGTGTCCCGACCCGAGCATTCCCGCATCCTCCCTCCCCCTGCCTCCTTCTCCATCCCTTCCTCACCTCCAGAACCCTTCTCTGGCTCAGCCAGGAAAGAGGATGTTTGTCCAGTGCTGAACTCTGAGCCCGGAAACCCCGGGGAGCGACGGCCTCTCCAAAGCAGCACAGGGAGGGGAAGAAATCAGGAAATAACTAAACTATTTCCCATTTGAAACTCTACCTCCAGCCTGGGCCTGTGGGATAAGGGATTTTCATCCTCCCAGCTAGAAAATTTGACTGGTTTTCAACGGTTTCCCATCGTAAAACGGTGTTTCTTGTGAAAAGGTGTGTTTGGCTGGCAGATTTCCCACGTGCAGCCTGTGGGCAGCTGTGTTCACAGTGAGGTGGTGGCACATCACCCTTGGCATGTTGGCTTGGCATTGACTTTCTTCCTCCCAGCATCCCAAAGGTCAGGTGGTGGCCTTGTGTGTGGGCTGGTGGCCTTGTCCGCATCCTTTGGATGCTGCTGGGCTCTGGAGAAACCTTTCACAGTGATCACAGAGCTGTAGGGGTGGGAAGGGCCCCCAGAGCCCATGGGGTCCAACCCCCTGCCAAAGCAGGGTCCCTAGCACAGGGCACACAGGGCGGTGTCCAGACGGGGCTGGAATCTCTCCAGAGAAGGAGACTCCACACCCCCTGGGCAGCCTGGCCCAGGGCTCCCTCACCCTCACTGGCAAGAAGTTCTTCCCCACATTGGGGGGAACTCCCTGGGCTCCAACTTGAGCCCAGCGCCCCTTGTCCTGTCCCCACAGACATTGAGCAGAGGCTGCCCATGTCCCCTGGGTCCCACCCTTCAGCTCTTGATCCCCAGGGATCAGATCCCCTCTCAGTCTCTTCTCTCCAGGCTGAACAGCCCCAGCTCCCTCAGCCTTTCCTCCCAGGGGAGATGCTCCAGCCCTTCAGCACCTCCCTGTCCCTCCTCTGGACTCTCTCCAGGAGATCCCTGTCTGTTTGATCCCAGGGAGCCCAGCACTGGACACAACACTCCAGGTGGGGCCTGAGCAGGGCAGAGCAGAGGGGGAGGATCCCCTCCTGGGACCGGCTGCCCACACTCCTCCTGATGCCCCCCAGTATCCCATTGTGTCAGTCCAAACTGGGAGACTTTATCAATAACCCAGTTTGGGGTTTGTCACCCAGCACACATGTAAAGACACCATGGTGACCACAGCAGGCTGGCAGATAGCAGTGGCCTGGCCAGGATCTCCACAGACTCCTTTAACAGTGCAGGAATAATTCTCCTTTGGAGCAGTATCATTTCTCTAGTGAGTATGTAGTTTGGTTGGAAAACTTGAAGTAGTTCTCAGGAGTTCTTTTTAATGAGTAGCTCAGTAGGAGGCACAAGGAACCATTTCTTCTAAATCTATGCAGGGTCATAGATGATCCCAAATCAATTACCTTTCTTAAAGAGGAGCCATGAAGTTACCTAGATTCTGTATTATTGCCTGATAGGGGCTATGTGGTTTTGTTGAGAAGATCAACTTACCAAAAAAAGCTGTAATTCTGATGAGAAGCTGGGGCACAACCAGAGCACAACCTCTGCCAAACCCATCTTGCTGAAGGACCTGGTGCTGAGGTGTGTTGGAAGCACTTCTCCTCCCTGCCCACCCCTTGGGCACCTTGCTCCAGCAACAGCTGGAGCCAAGCACAGGACCAAAGGATGCTGAGATTTACATCTTTCAACTCCCAAAATCCCCCACTGGTGCAAAACTGCCCCAGCAGCCCCTTCCCCCACCCCTGCCCCCCTCACTGACCTCCATCCGAAGGGTGATGCTCCCTGCAGCCGGTGGGGCTGGGACCCCCATCACCCTCCTTCCCCGTGTCCCTGGCTCCCCCCTGCAGCACAGGGAGCTATGTCTGGTGTGGGATAAGCCTTTGCCAGCTGCCAGCCCCCCAAAATGCTCAGGAAAGGGTCCGTTTGGGAGCCTCCCACTGCACAATGCCAGCTCTGGGCAGCCCGAATGCTTTGCCAGGGCTTTGGCTGGCGTTCCCGGGCTGTCTGCATCCCCGGGGTGAGGTGATGCTGTTTACAGGAAATCCTGGCTGAGGCAAAAGGAAAGAAGCCCTGGATTTCTCCAGCAAAACAGGCACTTGAGTTTATTGCTTCCCCTTGCAGTGGCAGGGGCTGGGTGGAGGCTCCCCTGGTATTTTTTGGGGGTGAAAGAGTCAAACAAGGAAGGCTGGGGATGAAAGAGAGATGTGAGGAGCGCTGAGGACCTGGGAACGGCATCACCCCCACGGCTGGGGGTCCCTGGTGGGAAGGGAGCATCCAGAGGATCCGTATTAAGGGTAAAAAACGTCTCTCTGGGTTGAGAGCAGCTCTGCTTGGAGCTGCTCTGTGCTGGCACTGGGTTTGGCAGCGACTCATTAAGCTGAATTTTGGGAGGTGGAAAATTATTGGGAGCTCCTATTCTGCTACCCCAGAGCAGCAGGAGGGGTGTCTGCAGGGTGGAAGGTGGGGGTTTCTCCTCCGTGGGGATACCTCATGAAGCATCTGGATAGTTTAGAGAAGGGGAAGGGTTGAACAAATGGCCCTTTTGGTAGAATTTGGTGGGGGGGTTGCAATAGGGCTGGAGCAGAGGGGCACAGATGGAACAGACAGGAGAAGAGTCCTGGCATCAGGGAGCAAATTGAGAGCTTAAAAAACCCCAGAAAATACATATTATTTTTGGGGATGTGTGTGTGTGCTTTTTTGACATTATAAAGCATTAATTTCTCAATGAAAACTCATCTGTTCTCCACAAAGAAAAAGGTCAGATGTAGCAAAGCCACTCCTCAAGCTGTGGCCAGGCTGTCCCTCCTCACCCTGCCTGGCTCCCAGCGCTTGGCAAAGGCTCCCAGTGCTCTTGTTGGACGTGAGTCTGCATTTTTTTTTCAGGGCAGAAAGCCTTTCCAGCCCCAAAACAAAAGTCTTTCTCCTTTCATTTTGGGTTAAATCCTCAAGGGTCTGTGTCCTTTCTCCTTGCAGCCTGGGATTTGGTGGCAGCATCACCTCCATGGCAAAACACGCCGCGCATCCTGGGCAGGATGCTCTGTGCTGTTGGGCACATGCTCCTTAGAGGGGGAACACCCCCATTCCCAGTCATTCCCCTTTGGAATTCAGGAGGTGCTGCCCAAACACACCGTGCTCCCAAAGGTGTGCCCAGGGTGTCGAATTTGGGGCAAAGCAGGGACCTGGGGAGGAGTTATTTGGGGTTGGAGCTGCCACTGGATCATTCCTCTGGAGAGGTGCTCCCAATGGATGGCTCAGCATTTAAATACACGTGGTTGTGTCAATAGATGCTGGTTAGGAAGGTGTGAGAGGCTACCTGTCCTCAGGTGTGTGATCACCCAGGGTTTGGGCAGGGTGCTGTAGTTATGATGCTCTGAGGAGGCTCCATCGCTTATGGGCTCCTACACCAAGTGCTTTAAATCTGTATAGATTTTATCCTGAATATTTGTGCAGCCTGAAGAGCCCTTTGGAAGACTGAAATTAAAAAGAAAAGTGGGTTTGGGTTGGTTTTTTTTTAAACTTGAAAAGGCAGAGTAGTGAGGGCAAGCAAAGCCTCACTCATTTCTGTGCAGGTATCTGCAGTGTTTGGATGTGCTGTGGGGAAGCAGGATGGGCTGGTGGGTCCTTGGGATCCTGGGTTTGCTGGGATTGGGTGATGGGATCCCTGGGAGCATCTCATTGCTGAAGCATCTCACTGTCAGAGCATGCTGGAGCAGCTCCCCTCCGGAGAGAGGCTGAGGGAGCTGGGCTGGGTCAGCCTGGAGAAGAGAAGGCTGTGGGGGGACCTCATTGCAGCCTGCCAGTCCCTGAAGGGAGCAGAGGAACAGGAGGGGAATCAGCTTGTTCAAGGGCAGAGCCTGGCAGGACAAGGGGATGGAGTGAAGATGGAGGAGGGAAGGGGGAGAGGAGATCTTAGGGGGAAGTTCTTTGCAGAGAGAGTGGTGAGGGGCTGGAAGGGGCTGCCCAGAGAGGGGGTGGGTGCCCCGTCCCTGGGGGTGTTGAAGGCCAGGTTGGCTGGGGCCCTGGGCAACCTTGTGTAGCTCCAGGCCTTTGATGGAATGGAAAGAAACGGGGAAAGGAAAAGGAGGAAAAAAGGAAAGGAAAAGCTGGTGATCTGGGAATGAAGGTTTAGGGAAAAATGGAGGAGCAGCTGGCTCAGGGGAAGCTTCTCATCTACCAATATTTGGGATATTTGTGGGAGGCTAAAAACCAGCCCTGGGGTGAGGCTCGCTGCGGGGAGGCTGAAGCCCTTCTTGCCTCGGCCCCGCAGATGTCATGGCGCCCGCAGTACCGCAGCTCCAAGTTCCGCAACGTCTACGGGAAGGTGGCGAGCCGGGAGCACTGCTTCGACGGCGTCCCCATCACCAAGAACGTCCACGACAACCACTTCTGCGCCGTCAACGCCCGCTTCCTCGCCATCGTCACCGAGAGCGCCGGCGGCGGCTCCTTCCTCGTCATCCCCATCGAGCAGGTAGGGGCTCTGGTACTGGCAGGGGCGGCTAAAGGGGGGGGTGTGGGTGCTGGGGTGTGGGGGCCTCTGCTGTCCTGTGCTGGGTGGGGTGTTTTTTTCTGGTGGAGGGAAGGGAGGATTCACAGCTGCTGCAGCGCGTTCTGGGATTTTTTTTTCCTTTAGGAAGAAAATAAAACGCTCATTAAAAGCTTTTTTGGCAGTGTCCAGTGCTGGGCTCCCTGGGATCAGACAGACAGGGATCTCCTGGAGAGAGTCCAGAGGAGGGACACAGAGATGCTGAAGGGCTGGAGCATCTCCCCTGGGAGGAAAGGCTGAGGGAGCTGGGGCTGTTCAGCCTGGAGAGAAGAGACTGAGAGGGGATCTGATCCCTGGGGATCAAGAGCTGAAGGGGGGACACAGGGGACATGGGCAGCCTCTGCTCAGTGTCTGTGGGGACAGGACAAGGGGCGATGGGCTCAAGTTGGAGCCCAGGGAGTTCCCCCCAGTGTGGGGAAGAACTTGTTGCCAGTGAGGGTGAGGGAGCCCTGGGCCAGGCTGCCCAGGGGGTGTGGAGTCTCCTTCTCTGGAGAGATTCCAGCCCCGTCTGGACACCGCCCTGTGTGCCCTGTGCTAGGGACCCTGCTTTGGCAGGGGGTTGGACCCCATGGGCTCTGGGGGGCTCTTCCAACCCCTGGGATTCCATGATCTCTGGGTGAGCATGTGCTGGCAGGGTGGGTGCTGGGTGTGTGGCGTGGTTTTGCCCCAGCTGAGAGCTGAGCATCACACTGTCACTTGTTCCTTTAAAAGGAAGAGGGGGGAAAGTGTGTTGGGGGGAGGGGGAAAGGGAGGGGAGAAAGTGGGTGTTGGGTGGAAGGGAAGGGAAAAGGGTAAAAAAACAGCACCAAGAAACCAAAGCCCCGCAGGCTGGGATAAGGAGAGTTTACTAGAATAGCAGAAAGATGGATATAACAATGATAACAGGACTTTAGAGCAAAAAAATATATGAACCTGGTGATACACAATGCAATTTCTCACTGAACCACACAACTCAGACCATGCAGCCCAGAGCCATCCCCAAAAACCAGACCATCCCCAAAAAGTGTGCCTCCTGGAGCCACCTGCTCCTCCTCCAACTAGCCCCTCCTTTATGCTGGCATGGAATACCCCCTTTGGCCAGTCTGGGTCCCCTGTCCTGGCTGTGTCCCCTCCCTTCTCCTTAGCAGGGAAATAAGAACAACTGAGGAAGTCCCTGATTGCTTGGCAACAACTAGAACCATCAGGGTGCCACCAGCTCTGCTCTCATCCTGACTGCCAGCCACAGCACTCTGCCCACTATTAGAAAAGCAATGAACTCCATCCCAGCCCAAAGCAGGACAGCATGTCTCCAGCCCGCTCCTTCGCAGGGGATGAGGCCACCCGGGTTTGTGACCCCGGTGTCTCCCTGACACAGCTCCCAGAAAGCAGGGGGTGGGTGTGTGATTTCTAAGGCTCCATCACCAAGCTGTAGCCCCTTGGGAGCAGCCAATGCCCAGGAGCCGTGTGCTGTGTGGAGGGCTCAGCGCTTCAGCCCCCAGCCTAAAGCCCCTCGTGCTGGAGGAGCGGCACAAGCGCCTCTGAAAGGGGTTGCAAAGCCCCTGTTTGCAGCACTGAGCCGTGCTGGGCTTCCCCAAAGCTTCCCCCTGTGAAGCCACACACCTCTTGCTCTTGCAATATTTAATGTCCTGTAAATTCAGCTGATGCTTCAGGAGCTGCCCCGTGGGAAGGCTCCTGGCTGAGTGCAGGGCTGCAGCTCTTGGAGGAAGAGCTGGGCAGGAGCCACCTTGAACATGGAATAAATACTGCCTGGGCTTTGCTTTGCTCTGGAAGTCTGAGCGTGGGGCACTGCTGCGGGGTACCACGGTCGTGCTGCTGCTGCTGCTGCTCTCCCACCAGTGCTCCAGCGTGGGGACCAGCAGCTCTGAGCTGGTACTTGCATCCCATCTCTGAGCATCCTGCCCTTGTCCTGCAGCTCTCGGGTGGCAGGAGGGGACATGGGGCTCTGAGTCACTCGTTCTTGGAGTGCAGTGATATGGACTGGGGGGAGACTGGCTGGAGAGCTGTCAGGCAGAGAAGGACCTGGGGGTGTTGGTTGACTGCTGACTGACCATGAGCCAGCAGTGTGCCCAGGTGGCCAGGAAGGCCAAGGGCATCCTGGCTTGTGACAGATACAGCGTGGCCAGTAGGTCTGGGGAGGGGATTGTGCCCCTGGGCTGGGCACTGGGGAGGCTGCACCTTGAGTGCTGGGTCCAGCTCTGGGCTCCTCACCATCAGAAGGACATGGAGGTGCTGGAGTGAGTCCAGAGAAGGGCAACCAGGCTGGGGAAGGGGCTGGAGGGCAAATCCTCTGAGGAGCAGCTGAGGGAGCTGGGGGTGTTGAGCCTGGAGCAGAGGAGGCTGAGGGGAGACCTTCTCCCCACCTGCCCTGCCCTGCCAGGAGGGTGCAGAGAGGTGGGCGCTGGTCTCTTCAGCCAGGGGACAGGAGATGGGATGCATCATAGCCCACATATGAAAACATATGATGTACATGGGGAGAAGACAGCTTCCAGACAGCAAAGTCTCAGTGCCAGACCCACTGAGGGTTTTCCAGCCAGGAGAGGAAGTGGGCAGTCGGAGTGCTCCCCCCAAACCCTTCTGCCCCCCATCACCCCAAGAGCCCAGCGTTCCCCTTAGGCTCTTTCCCCCTGTAGCATTCCCATCCCTTCTGAATTTCTCCTGAATTTCTGGAGTAGGACCAGCTACAGATGGAAGAAATTATAATCAGCGTTTTAATTGCAGTGCACAGCTTGACTCCTATTAATATTCAAAAAACCAGGAGCTTTGTCTGAGCACTCAGAGCGCTCCCACCCCATCCCTGCCTCTCTCCCCACCCCACGGAGGGAGCCCAGGCTGCGAGATCAGCCATCCACACACCGCTTACTCCAGGTCCTAAATCCTCAGCAGCCAATAACTCAGGGTTGCCAGTAAATTAACCCCCTTTTCTTTGTTTTCTTTTTTCCCCTGGCAAATGTAGCCTGGTCCCAGCAGGACAAAAGCAGAGGGAACACGATGCCGTTTGCAGCCTGTTCCAAAGGGACTGGAAATCCCTGGCAATATTGCACCCAGTACATCCCAGTTGGAGTGGGATGACTCTCTGTGTCAAGTGGCTCCACACGCCCTTGTACAACCTAATAAACCCATTAATTATTTTTTTGTGGGGGGAAAAAAAAATAGGGACTGATTAGCTTATTAAGACTAAACTAATTTTCTTTGGAAATCAGCAGCCGCCTAATTAATTGGCATCCATATTTAGCTGAACATAATTAAGGTAACCTAGATACTGCAGCTCTGCTCAGGGTTTGATTTGCTGCCATCCTTTTCTTTTTTTTTTTTTTTTAAATCTTCTCTCCCTGCCCTCTGTTCTGCTGGGAAACGCTCACCCCAAACCCCTCTGCTTTGCACCCCAAGTGATGGTGCCTTGCACGTGCTGGGCCATGTGTTCCTCCTCCAGCACATCCCAAATGCTGCTTGCTCCCCTGTGATGGGCTGGATGCGTCACCTCTTCTGCCAGGCTGGACCGTGGCTGCGTTTTGTTTCCTTGTCCTCCTCCTCCACCCCATGTTCCAGCAGAGTTAGGGCAGGATCCCAAATTCTGGAGCAGCAGGCACTGGGAATTGGCCTCTCCCCAGCAGTGTGAGGGGTTTGTGCTGGAAATATCCCCGGAGAGGGGGCGAAGGAGAGATCGTGTGCTGATGCTTGAGAAGATGATGATTCGCTCCCCAAACTGTAGCAACAGCAGGATTCGGGCCAGGATTTGGCTGGAAATGTCTGTGTGTTCCCAGTCAGCAATAATGGGATGAGCTCTGTCACTGGGAGCAGAACCCAGTCCCACTGGGGCGGGGCGGTTCTGCAGGAGAGTGGTTCTGGGGCTGGGGGGATGCTCAGCTCTCTGTTACCCCCAGTGTGGGTACCAGGGGGGATGCTCTGGGGCTGGGGGGATGCTCAGCTCTCTGTTACCCCCAGTGTGGGTACCAGGGGGGATGCTCTGGGGCTGGGGGGATGCTCAGCTCTCTGTTACCCCCAGTGCAGGTGGTGAAGGTGAGTTAACTTGTTAACTTGCAGCAACCTTCCCCTGCACTGAAATCACTGGGGAGCTGCCCTGGGTCAGGGAAGTCTCTCATTTTCTCCTCTTCAGCTCTCGGGTTGGAGAGACCTTTAAGAAGCAGGCAGCAAATGTATTTACTCTTAATCTCAGCCACTGGGGACTTGTGTGTACTCAAGGATTTCCTGGGAAACCCTGTAAATCCCCCAGGCCTCAGGCAGCTTCCCTGATCCCCCTCAAAAAGCTAATAAGGGATTAGAGGGAAGCTGGGGGTGGGAAGGGCGGTCTGCCCCGGGGGGCTGGCGGTGGATGCTCCTTCCCCTGGGGTGTTTCTCACCCAGGGACAGGCACCAGAGGTGCTGGCATCGATGCTGGATGGATGCTGCTATCCTTTCTGTAATGTTTTCCACACAGGATTGGGTTGAGGGTAGAGCTGAGTTGAACTGAGCTGAGTGGAGCTGAGTGGAGCTGAGTTGAGCTGAGTTGAGCTGAGTTGAGTTGAGCTGAGCTGGGCTGAGTTGAGCTGAGTTGAGTTGGGCTGAGTTGAGCTGAGCTGGGCTGAGTTGAGTTGAGCTGCGTTGAATTGAGCTGCGTTGAGCTGCGTTGAGCTGAGTTGAGCTGAGTTGAGCTGAGTTGAGTGGAGGTTCTCACCATTCCCATAGAGCTTTGTAGGAAGCACCAGGCTTTGGAAACAGTCTGGGTTTGTGTCTCCAGGGAACCTGGGGAGAAGCAGGTTTTGTGGGACATGGATATTGAGGTGATTTGTCCCAGCAAGCGTGGGGCTCTGCCATCCTGGGACCGAAGCCTGCGCTGCCTGGAGGCTCCACAGCTGTGACACAGCCTGGCACTTCAGTCTGGGGTGTGAGGTCGCCTTGGAATGCTTAAAAGTGATGCTGCTAAGGATAGAGAGGCTTTGCTCTCCTGGTGATGGGTCCCTCTTCCCAGGGCGTTCCGACCTCCTGGGGCCATACATCCATGTCTCTTGGGGCCCTGCATGAATCCCTTCCAGAGCTGTATGTCCTTCCTTCCTTCCTTCCTTCCTTCCTTCCTTCCTTCCTTCCTTCCTTCCTTCCTTCCTTCCTTCCTTCCTTCCTTCCTTCCTTCCTTCCTTCCTTCCTTCCTTCCTTCCTTCCTTCCTTCCTTCCTTCCTTCCTTCTCCTTCCTTCCTTCCTTCCTTCCTTCCTTCCTTCCTTCCTTCCTTCCTTCCTTCCTTCCTTCCTTCCTTCCTTCCATCCTTCCATCCCTCCCAGGCTCTGTGAGCTGCTGGTCCCTCTGCCCTGGCTGCTGCTCCAGCCCTGCCCTCCCCAGAGGACATCTTCCTTCTCCAACACCACGCAGCAAAATACCACAATTAAACTTACCCTTTCTCCCCAAGACAGAACAGAAACACCTTTCCCCTTCTCAAATGCTCCTTCCAGCCCATGCCATGGAGAACATGGAGCCTCTGGAGCCCGGGGAGCCACGCTGCTGCTAGAGAGACACTATCTGGGTCACCGAGCTTCCCCGAGCCAGGGGTCAGGGCTCTGGGGATTAGGATTCTCCACAGCTTAAAGCACGGCTGAGGGCCAGCTCCCTCTTGGAGAGGCTAAATGGGAAGCTGCCTGAATCCCTGATTGTTTATATTTAATTTATTTTTGGTTTAGTTTCCTTCCTCTGGCTCCTCCTGAGCGTGGACACGTCCCACCACCCCTCACACACAGGACCAGCCCTGAACTCCTCAACCCAGCAGTGAGCAGAGGCTGGATGGAGGCCTGTGACCAGAGGTGTCCCCCAGGGCTCAGGGTCGGGTCCAGTCCTGTTTAACATCTTCATTGAGACCTTGATGAGGGGACAGCATCCACCCTCAGCAAGTGATGATGATCCAGAGCTGGGAGGAGTGGCTGACAGGCAGGACACTGCGCTGCCATCCAGAGAGACCTGGCCAGGCTGAGAGCTGGGCAGGGAGAGACCAGAGGAGGTTCAACAAAAGCAAGTGGAGAGTCTGGCACCTGGGAAGGAATAACTGCTGGGATCAGGACAGGCTGGGGGGAGCTGCTGGAGAGGAGCTCTGTGGAGAAGGACCTGGGGGTGCTGGTGGGTGACAGGGTGGCCATGAGCCAGCAGTGTGCCCAAGGAGGCCAATGGGATCCTGGGGGGCATCAGGAGGAGTGTGGGCAGCAGGTCCCAGGAGGGGATCCTCCCCCTCTGCTCTGCCCTGCTCAGGCCCCACCTGGAGTGTTCTGTCCAGTGCTGGGCTCCCTGGGATCAAACAGACAGGGATCTCCTGGAGAGAGTCCAGAGGAGGGACACAGAGATGCTGAAGGGCCTGGAGCATCTCCCCTGGGAGGAAAGGCTGAGGGAGCTGGGGCTGTTCAGCCTGGAGAGAAGAGACTGAGAGGGGATCTGATCCCTGGGGATCAAGAGCTGAAGGGGGGACACAGGGGCCATGGGCAGCCTCTGCTCAGTGTCTGTGGGGACAGGACAAGGGGTGATGGGCTCAAGTTGGAGCCCAGGGAGTTCCTCCCCAATGTGGGGAAGAACTTGTTGCCAGTGAGGGTGAGGGAGCCCTGGGCCAGGCTGCCCAGGGGGTGTGGAGTCTCCTTCTCTGGAGAGATTCCAGCCCCATCTGGACAGCGCCCTGTGTGCCCTGTGCTAGGGACCCTGCTTTGGCAGGGGGTTGGACCCCATGGGCTCTGGGGGCCCTTCCAACCCCTGGGATTCTGGGATTCTATGATCTCCATCAAAACTCCTCGTTTCTTGGGTGGAAACTACCCCTAGCACCCCAACTCCATCCCATCCTAATGGCTGTGGACAAAGCCCCTCGTGGCTGGGCTGTCACACAGCTGGTGGCTCAAGATCGAAGCGACTGTGTGATAACAGCTCTGCCTGCCTGGAGGTCAACAGCTGCTGCAGGAATTTCTGCCCTAGACAGCAGGTTAATGATGTCATGCTAATGGAAATGAGAAAATAAGGGGGGGATGGGTAATTGGAGCTGTTTGGGTAAGGGATGGATGTCTGCTGGCTTAATGTGGTAACAGGTGAAGTGGTGCTTTGCATCCTTTAATTCAGGGGGTAGTACTGAGCTGAGGAAGCACCAAACTTGCTGGGTTTCTGTGCCTCACCCTGGGGGTTTTCCTCCCCAGACCTCGGCTGCTTCCTTTGGGGGTGACATCCCTGGAGAAGAGGAGGCTGAGGAGACCTTTTCCCCACCTCCCCTGCCCTGCCAGGAGGGTGCAGAGAGGTGGGCGCTGGTCTCTTCAGCCAGGGGACAGGAGCTGGGACAAGGGGCAATGGGCTCAAGCTGGGCCAGGGCAGGGTCAGCTCAGCTGGGAGGGCAAAGTTCTTCCCTGGCAGAGTTGTGGGGCTGTGGCACAGGCTGCCCAGGGAGGGGGCTGAGTCCCCAGCCCTGGGGGTGTTGAACAGAGGGGAGATGAGGTGCTCAGGGATCTGGGTCAGCACAGGACAGGGATGGTTGGACTCCATGGGCTTAAAGGGCTTTTCCAGTTCTCTGATTCTGTGATCCCTGCATCATGTGCATACCCTGTATCCCTACATCCCCTGTATCCCGTGCATCCCCTGCATCCTGTGCATCCCTGCATCCCCTGCATCCCCTGCATCCCATGCTGATCCTCCCCAAGCAACCACAGCAATTAGCAGCGTCTCTTCCTGGGAGCAAACTGACACAAATCAACCTTCCCAGCAAGGAGGGGGCAGGGGCGAGTCCCGGGGCAGGGGCGAGTCCCAGGCCCCGATTTGGCTGCCCAGGGTGCTCCTGCCCTGAGCTGTGGATGGTGCAGATGCCGTGTGGTCTCCTTGGCGTGTCCCTTGGCTCAGGCTGAATGGGGCCAGGAGCTCCATACACTCACAGGTCGGTGCTGGAAGGGCCATGAAATATTTAGTGGTGGCAGCGTGCTGACCTAGTTAGTGTGTGCTCTGAAGCGTGCCAGCAGCCCCGGGCTGCGGGGGAGGAGGAAGGGCTGCAGGGACATCATCCCACCAGGGACACCCCTGCAGCCCATCCACGGTGGGCTCCTCAGCAGGAGGCTGTGCTGAGCACCCATCCTGCTGCCCTGGAGCTCTGCAGGTCCCAGCTCCCAGGGGAGGCTGGGACCCAAATCACCTCAAAAAGGCTTGCAAGGTTTTCCTTGACCAGGGGGTCACCTGGGGTTGTTAGCCTCATTAAGTGCAAGTGCTAAGGGGTTCCCAAGGATTCCTCTTGCACACCCTGCTCAGCCCAGCTTCCCAAGTTGGGGGGGAAAGCCAAATGCTCCAAGGCCAACGGATCAGTCCAGAGCCTCTGGAGCCCCTTCCAGCTCTCTTGCCCAGATGGTTTTTGGGAGCTCCCAGCCAGCTGTACCCCTCCTGGGGGAAGGGGGTGAGGGGGGCAGCCCCACAGGGTTGTGTCTGCACAAACCAATCCCTGCACGTGGGTCAGCTGCTGCTCCAGAGTAGGGATGAGGTGGAACCCATCCCTGACTTGTCTGGGGGTCTCCTCTGGCTGGAAGCCCTGTCCGAGTGTGAGCTCTGGAGCTCTTTCCCCAAACAAGGCTCCAGCCTTAAACCCACCAAATCTATTGCCATTTCCCCCCTCTTTCTTAATTTCTTTTTCAAGTTATGATTATTTTACATTACAGACAGGCCGGATCGAGCCCAACTACCCCAAAGTCTGTGGTCACCAGGGCAACGTGCTGGACATCAAGTGGAACCCCTTCATTGAGAACATCATTGCCTCCTGCTCTGAAGACACCTCGGTGAGCTGGGATGCTTTGGGCTGGCTCCTCCTGGGGGGACGAGTGTCCCCTGTTGTGCAGCTCCATGTCCCCTCCTGCCTTTAATTCACCCAGCCCGGTGTGGGTGGGCAGGGCACTCAGCCCCCAGTGCCCCCCTGCCATGGGCAGGGACACCCCCCAGCCCAGGGTGCCCCCAGCCCCATCCAACCCGGCCTTGAGCCCTGCCAGGGATCCAGGGCAGCCCCAGCTTCTCTGGGCACCCTGTGCCAGGGCCTCCCCCTCCCCAGGAAGGATTTCTGCCCCCCAGCCCCTCTCCATCCCCCTCCTGCAGCTGAAGGCCGTTCCCCTGGGCCTGGTTCTCCCTGCCCTGGGCACCAGCCCCTCTCCAGCTCTCCTGGAGCCCCTTGAGGGATGGGAAGGGGCTGGGAGCTCTCCCCAGCAGCAGCCTTCTCTTCTCTGGGCTGAGCCAGCCCAGCTCTCCCAGCCTGGCTCAGAGCAGAGGGGCTCCAGCCCTCCCATCATCTCCAGGGCTCCTCGGGATTCACTCCCACAGCTCCACATCCTCCTCGTCCTGGGGACCCCTGAGCTGGATGCAGAGCAGGGGGTGAGTTGTGTGGCTGGTGCCTGGCTCTGGTGCTGCCCCCATCCCAGCGCTGCTCTTTCTGCCTCCCCTGCTGCAGATAAGCCCCACAGCTGTGCACAACAAGGTCATTCTATATCGTATTTCTTCCTCCCCAAGCCCCACAGCGGTGCTATTATTAAACCTCCTTGCTCTCAGGGTCTGGGGGGGAGGGGGTGCTGCCACCACTCCCATGGTGTGACCCTGTCAAGTGACAGGAGCGAAAGGCTGGGGGTGATGGTAATGGGTGGGGTCATCGTTCCATTGCCATCCTGTGCACCCCCTTCACTTCCTGGACACAAACAAATCCATCCCAAAGGCTGTATCATAAAAGGGAGAGGACCTCAAAAGGCCTTTGCAGGAGGGAGGGGTGGGAAGCTGCCCCCCTGTTCAGCACAGCAGATGCTGGGCTTGGGGGTGACCCAGTTTTTAACCAATCTGCCTCAGCTGATGCTCAGTGTTCCCTGTGTGACCACCTAATGCCTCATCCCCCCTTCAGCTCAGCCTATCCATGGGGTTTATTAGCTGCAGGCTTCCTGAGGAAGATACTGGGGGGGAGAAAGGGGATGGGGATGGGGGGAGAAAGAGGATGGGGATGGGGGCAGAAAGGGGATGGGGATGGGGAGGAGAAAGAGGTTTGGGATGGGGGGAGAAAGAGGATGGGGATGGGGGGAGAAAGGGGATGGGGGGAGAAAGGGGATGGGGGGAGAAAGGGGATGGGGATGGGGAGGAGAAAGGGGATGGGGATGGGGAGGAGAAAGAGGTTTGGGATGGGGGGAGAAAGAGGATGGGGATGGGGGGAGAAAGAGGATGGGGATGGGGGGAGAAAGGGGATGGGGGGAGAAAGGGGATGGGGATGGGGGGAGAAAGGGGATGGGGATGGGGGAGAAAGGGGATGGGGATGGGGGGAGAAAGAGGATGGGGATGGGGGGAGAAAGAGGATGGGGATGGGGGGAGAAAGAGGATGGGGGGAGAAAGGGGATGGGGATGGGGGGAGAAAGGGGATGGGGATGGGGGGAGAAAGGGGATGGGGATGGGGGGAGAAAGAGGATGGGGATGGGGGGAGAAAGAGGATGGGGATGGGGGGAGAAGGGGATGGGGATGGGGGGAGAAAGGGGATGGGGGGAGAAAGGGGATGGGGATGGGGGAGAAAGGGGATGGGGATGGGGGGAGAAGAGGATGGGGATGGGGGGAGAAGGGGATGGGGGAGAAAGGGGATGGGGATGGGGGGAGAAGGGGATGGGGATGGGGGAGAAAGAGGATGGGGATGGGGGGAGAAAGAGGATGGGGATGGGGGAGAAAGGGGATGGGGGGAGAAAGGGGATGGGGATGGGGGGAGAAAGGGGATGGGGATGGGGGAGAAAGAGGATGGGGATGGGGGAGAAAGGGGATGGGGGGAGAAGGGGATGGGGATGGGGGGAGAAAGGGGATGGGGATGGGGGGAGAAAGAGGATGGGGATGGGGGGAGAAAGAGGATGGGGATGGGGGAGAAAGAGGATGGGGATGGGGGGAGAAAGGGGATGGGGATGGGGGGAGAAAGAGGATGGGGATGGGGGGAGAAAGAGGATGGGGATGGGGGGAGAAGAGGATGGGGGGAGAAAGGGGATGGGGATGGGGGGAGAAAGGGGATGGGGATGGGGGAGAAAGGGGATGGGGATGGGGGGAGAAAGGGGATGGGGATGGGGGGAGAAAGAGGATGGGGATGGGGGGAGAAAGGGGATGGGGATGGGGGGAGAAAGGGGATGGGGGAGAAAGGGGATGGGGATGGGGGGAGAAAGAGGATGGGGATGGGGGGAGAAAGGGGATGGGGATGGGGGGAGAAAGGGGATGGGGGGAGAAAGGGGATGGGGATGGGGGGAGAAAGAGGATGGGGATGGGGGGAGAAAGGGGATGGGGATGGGGGGAGAAAGAGGATGGGGATGGGGGGAGAAAGGGGATGGGGATGGGGGGAGAAAGGGGATGGGGGGAGAAAGAGGATGGGGATGGGGGGAGGGATTCAGATCATGGCCATGAATCGCAGCGAGCTGTTTCCTGCTTTAAATGATAACTGGTTATATTCCATCGCTGGGGAATCAGGTGCTGGGAGGGAGCGAGGTGGTGGGAGGACCTCGTGAGCCATTGTTAACCCTGAGTTAATTGCCCCCTCCTTCCCTGATGGAGAGGAGCTGGAGGGGAGCAGCCCCAGAGCCGGGTGGGCTCACGGCTCCCAGTGCCTCCCTGCACCTTGGGGTGCTGCTCCTGGGCAGGTCCTGCAGCTTTGGGGTCTCTCCGCTCCCTCCCCAGGGCTTGAAGGGGGCTCTGGGGGAAGGAGAAGGGGGAGCCCAGTCCCTGGGGAGGGGAGCTGCAGGAAGCAGTGCCTGCACGATGCCAGTCCCAGGCTGGGGACATGGGGACAAGCTGAGGCCATGCAGCCACCTCGTGTCTGTCCCCCACCCTGTCCCCAGCACGGAGAGCACAGTGTGTGCAGCCCCCTCCCTGGGGCATCCCCCCTGGTACATCCTCCCTGAGGGGGTGATGAGGATTTTACAGCCATGGTTTGATGCTGCCTGGCTGGGGACCCAAGTCCCACAGCCCACCCGGGTTATCACTCTGCTTGAGAGCCCTCCTGGGAGTACTCCCTTCGTATCACACCCCCATCAACCCCCTATCAATCCCCTGTCAAACCCCTATCAATCCCCTGTCAAACCCCTATCAATCCCCTATCAATCCCCTATCAACCCCCTATCAACCCCCTATCAACCCCCCATCAAACCCCCTATCAACCCCCCATCAAACCCCCATCAAACCCCCATCAAACCCCCATCAAACCCCTATCAAACCTCTATCAAACCCCTATCAAATCCCTATCAAACCCATACCTGTCTGTACCTGCCCAGATAAAGCCACCTGTCCTCCTCTGTCCCTCTCCCTTGGGGTACCAGGACCATTAATTCATCATTTATCCCCATGGCACAATTAGTGCCAGGGCTGATCTTTGAGCCCCTGCTGCTGCAATGCCGTGGAGGGTTTTTGGGAAGGAGCTTTTAAGGGGCAGGATGAGCCCTTTAAAGATGGCAGGGGAATTACCCAGACCCTGTGGGTGTTTCAGGCTCCACGAGTCCCTTGTGCCAGGATGCTCAGTGCACTCGGGTGCAAGGAGCTGGTGCAGCACATGGAGCTGGAAGGGGGATCTGTGGCACAGTGTCCCATTCCCAGGACACATCTCTTCATGGAAAGGTGTGTTTTGGGGTTAGATTATCAGGGGGGTTTCTTTGGATGGGCTGGGGGAGGAAGCCTCTGACTTCCTGGGCTGCATCCCACTCTGGCTGCCCTCCCTGGTGTTGAGGGGGAGGAAGAAGAAGGGGAGAGGCACCTCTGGGGCCGTTCCTCAGGCTTTTTGCCATGCTGGTTTCCCCAAAAGCCCCGTTTCCATCCCAGGGTGGGATGTGGTGATGAGACCCAGTGCTGGGTTTCCCTTAGCTCTGGCTATGCCCGTGCTGCCGGCGGGATGGAGTTAGCTCCACATCCAGCTCCGGCTTCAGGTCGCAGCAACAGGGCAACCTGCCCCAAACAGCCCATCCCTGGAGCTCACCCCCTTCTTCTTGCAAGGCAGAAGGGATGATGTGACCCAGGAGCAGAGCGCAGAGGTGATGCCGTGCTGCTGCGGGTGCCGTTAGTAAGCACCCTTTAGGCTCCCCGCACAGCGACAGGGCAGGGGTAGCGCCGGCCTGAGCAGCCCCTGAGGATGCAGGGAGCCCGGGCATCGCAGCCTCGGTGTGTGAGGGTCTCCCTGTGCCCCCGGTGGGGTTTGACAGGGCATCCCCCCAGCAGCCAGCGCGCAGCAGGCGTCTCTCTGGCAGCATCGCGGGCGCAGGCGGTGGAGGCGCAGCAGGAGGTTTGGTAACAGTCATTATAACCCACAGTTTCATAACCAGCCCCTCAGAGAGCCAGCGATCAGGGCTGTGCTGCTTCCTCCCCACGCTGGGCCTTTTGTGAGCCCTGCTGATGCTCTCTGGATGGTCCCTCCAAGCCCACCCAGCCTCCTGCCCGCACCTCTCCTAACGCCTTTCCTCAGTGCCCCCCATCTCTAAATGTGCAGCTCATAGAATCACAGAATCCCAGCCTGGTCTGGGTTGGGAGGGACCCCAAGGGTCACAGAGCTCCAACCCCCTGCCACAGGCAGGGACACCAACCTCCAGGCCTGGAGCTACACAAGGTTGCCCAGGGCCCCAGACAACCTGGCCTTGGACACCCCCAGGGATGCTGGTGGGGGGGCAGAAGGGAACTGGCGTAGGCTGCGTGTGGCGTCTGGGTGCTTTGGCTTTTCCAGTGGTGATATTTCAGGGTGGGGAGGTGTGTCTGACACTGTGCTCAGAGCTGGGGTGAGAGGAAGGCTCTGGGGAGTGTGAGAGCCTGAAGCTCAGTTGGCCCATCCTTCAGCTGACCCATGGGGATGAGGATGCATCACCAAGTGCTGATGGGTTTTGGGGGCTCTGGGAAGCTGTAGGGATGGTGGGACCCCCCAGTCTCGCTGCTGGGATGGGTGTGGGGTGATTTACCCCCCTGAGTAGGGGGGTAAATGTGACATCACTCCTGTGATCTGCTGTGGAGGTGGGAGCATCTGTAGCTCCTCTCTGGTAGTGCTATCCAGAGCTGCTTGGCAGAAGGGAGGGTGCTGTAGAAGGCTTATTTTGTCCTGGGGCAGCACCCCTTTTATTTGGGGATCACCTCCTCTGCAGAGGCTTTTCTGGCTGGTTAGAACCCAGGTTCTCCCAGCCAGGCTGGTGGCAGCAGTGGGGGGTCTCTGCTGGCCCCGCTCCCCTCAAGTGCTGCCTCAGCTTCCCCGGATCCATCTCCCTGGAGCCCAGAGGTGGGATGGCTGCCTCCCATCTCCCCTTTTGCTGGGATGGGAAGGACCCCCTCCTACTGCTGCAGGGGACCAGAGCAACCTCCCCTCCCCAACCCATTAGGGTGCAGGATGAGGCTGCTGCCATCAGGGCACCCCAGGGATTCAGCAGCTCAGAGCTCCCCCGGGCGGGTGTCAGGGTCCTGCTGGGGAGGGGGTCCCAACTCCCCCCTGACACCCACCCTGTGCCGCAGGTGCGGATCTGGGAGATCCCTGAGGGTGGCCTGAAGCGGAACATGACGGAGGCGGTGCTGGAGCTGTACGGGCACAGCCGGCGCGTCGGCCTCGTCGAGTGGCACCCCACCACCAACAACATCCTCTTCAGCGCCGGCTACGACTACAAGGTGAGCCCTGCCTGCCCCCCCTGCCTCGTGCTGCCAGGGGGGCTGCCCTGGCAAAGACTTGGGATGCTCGTGACGTGGGTGGGGGTCACCTGCCGGCACCCAGGGCAGGGTCCTGCTGGGTGGAAGGAAAGGACCCTCTGTGTCTGTGGTGGATGGTACCATCGTCCCACAAGGGTCTTGCAGCCCCGGGGGGAGGGGAGGGGGCTCTGCACAGGGTGAGAAGGGGCAATTCCAACCCAACCAGGTGATATGAAGGTGCCCGAAGCGGACGTGGAGGTTGCACGAGACGGGGGTGGGGGTCTCCAGGAGTGGAGATACCAGGGCGACCTCCCACCCTCGCCCCACCCTGCAGGTCCTCATCTGGAACCTGGACATCGGGGAGCCAGTGAAGATGATCGACTGCCACACAGATGTCATCCTCTGCATGTCCTTCAACACCGATGGCAGCCTCCTGGCCACCACCTGCAAGGACAAGAAGCTGCGGGTCGTGGAGCCACGGTCTGGAAGGGTCCTGCAGGTACAGGGCTCATGCTGGGATGCTGCACGGGATGGAGGGGGGCATGGAAAGATCCCAGGGATCTGGAAGAACGTTTAGAAGATGCTGCATGTACCCCTGAGGTTTTGCCCATGTTGGGATCTGTGGGAACGCTCCCCTGCAGCGAGGGGCTGGGTGGCTGGATTAGGTGGAGGTGATGGGGAAGGCGCTGTGGCTGGAGGCTTCTATTCCATTGTTAATTAGGGATCTGTGGAAAATAATAGTGGGAATTAGGAGGGAGTGAGGAAAGCTCCAGAAAAAGCCACAGTCTGGAGGTGGATGGTGGTTTCCTGGTGAAGGTGGGATCCAGTATTCAGGAGAATGGGCACAGGCTGGGAGTGGAATCTGCAGCCCCACCGGCACGGAGCTGGGGGGAGCAGGGAGAGGCATCAGGGGGCAGCAGGTTCCTGCTGAGGAAGGGGCTGGTCCCGGGGTGAGGAGCCAGGTCTGGGGGCTGCAGCGGGGTTGGGGAGGGGGTCTGTGATCAGGCACATTGGTGTCTGGCAGGAGGCCAGCTGCAAGAACCACCGTGTCAACCGGGTGGTCTTCCTGGGGAGCACGAAGCGGCTGCTGACCACGGGGGTGTCGCGCTGGAACACGCGGCAGATCGCGCTCTGGGACCAGGTGAGTGCCGGGACCCCCCCCATCCCACCCCTCCATCCCCACCGGGACCCCCCCTGCTCAGCACAGCCCTGGGTTGATGCAGCGCTTTCCCCCCTGTGCAGGAGGACCTGTCCATGCCCCTGATAGAGGAGGAGATCGACGGGCTCTCGGGGCTCCTCTTCCCTTTCTACGATGCTGACACCCACATGCTGTACTTGGCTGGCAAGGTACAGGCTACACCCCGCGTCCTGCCACCGTGGGGGGGTGCAGCATCTCCCCCCTCCAAACCATACAAGGGATGGAGAGCGGATGGGGAACACGCCTGATCCCCCAGCACAGCATCACACAGCTCTCCAGCCGTGAAGCCCTGGGCTTTGGGGGTGCCTGCGATGCGCAGGGCTACAGCATTACTCCCCCCCATCCTGCCCCCCCATCTCTTGGATTTCCCAAGGACGGGGTGCTGGGGGTTGGTGTCATGGTTTGAATTCACCCTGGTCTCTCTCCTCATGCCAGGGTGACGGCAACATTCGGTACTACGAGATCGGCTCGGAGAAGCCCTACCTGAGTTACCTCATGGAGTTCCGCTCCCCAGCCCCGCAGAAAGGACTGGGTAAGGATGGCTGCACTGCCCACCCCAGGCTCTGAGCCCCCCAAAAATAGGGGGATGGGAGGTGATTCATTAGGTGCTGTGGGGAAATGGGTTGGGGGGGGGGGTTTGGTGGGTGCTGTGCTGGGCTCCGGAGCATCATCATGTTATGAAGATGCTGAAGGGCTGGAGCATCTCCCCTGGGAGGAAAGGCTGAGGGAGCTGGGGCTGTTCAGCCTGGAGAGAAGAGACTGAGAGGGGATCTGATCCCTGGGGATCAAGAGCTGAAGGGTGGGACACAGGGGACATGGGCAGCCTCTGCTCAGTGTCTGTGGGGACAGGACAAGGGGCGATGGGCTCAAGTTGGAGCCCAGGGAGTTCCCCCCAGTGTGGGGAAGAACTTCTTGCCAGTGAGGGTGAGGGAGCCCTGGGCCAGGCTGCCCAGGGGGTGTGGAGTCTCCTTCTCTGGAGAGATTCCAGCCCCGTCTGGACAGCGCCCTGTGTGCCCTGTGCTAGGGACCCTGCTTTGGCAGGGGGTTGGACCCCATGGGCTCTGGGGGGCTCTGGGGGGCCCTGCCAGCCCCTGGGATTCTGTGATTCTGTGATCGTGGAGCTGCTGGGTGGTGTTGGCATCGCTGTGATGTCCGTCCCACAATGGGATGGGGCTGCATCCCAGCCAGGCACACACCTGGTGACACACTGACCCCTGTCACAGGTGCCACGGCTTTACCAGGGGACATCAGCCAGTGATTCCTGGGATTTGGGATGAATTAAAGCTGCTCATCCCTTTCCCAGTATCCCTGCAAACACGCCTGGCGGGGCTCCGGTCTGTGCACCGGTCCCCTGGGTGATGGCAGGGATGGATTCACCAAGGCTCTGGGACTCCCAGTGCAGAGAAAGGACATTTTTGGGGTCCTCCCTGCTGCACCCCGGAGCTATTGCCCTCTCCTCCTCCGCAGGGGTGATGCCCAAGCACGGGCTGGATGTCTCAGCCTGCGAGGTCTTTCGGTTCTACAAGCTCGTCACCCTCAAGGGGCTGATTGAACCCATCTCCATGATCGTGCCGAGGAGGGTGAGTCCCCAGGGACAGGCTGGTGGGGGTCAGTGGGGTCCAGGGGTACCCAAAGCAGGGCCAGTGAGATGGAGCTGCCCTTTGATGACCCATCTGATGGCTGCATCTCTCTTCTCCGGTCTGAGTCCTCCCAGTCGTGGTGCTTCCCAGCGATGGGGTTCCTGGGGGTTTTCCCAGGGTTAGTGGGAATGTCCATGGGAAGTGGGGTTCTGCATCACCCCCAGCCCTGCTGAAGCTGGGCTGCACTAACCAGCTTGGGCTGTTGTGGGGTCTGGGGGCTCTTTCTACCTAAATGATGTGTCTCGGAGCTGGAGCAGGGTTTGGCTTTCACCTTCCCAAATTCAGCCACCGGCCTGGAGCCGGTCCTGGGTTCTGCTGCATCTCAGCAGCTGCTCATCCTCCTCCAGCCCCTCTGCTCCGCAGCGTTCCCCTTCTAACCTGAGGGTGCAAACGTGGGCTTGCTGCTTCCCGGGACGCCCTGGGTGGGTGCATCCTGGCTTCCAGAGGAGCACAGCCCAACGGCATCCCATCCCAGGCGTGGGGTCGGCATCGTGAGCAGGCTCACAGGACGGGCCCCTTCTCTCTCCCCCGTGTTTTCAGTCAGAAACGTACCAAGAGGATATTTACCCCATGACTCCGGGCACGGAGCCGGCTCTCACACCCGACGAGTGGCTGAGCGGGGTCAACAGAGGTAAAGGCACCGGCACTGGGCAGGGTGGGCAGTGGGGAGCCCCAGCAACGGGATGGGGCTGCAGCATCCCCCCCAACCACCCCCTCCCCAACTCTCTCCCGTGCTCTGCCCCGCTCAGATCCCATCCTGATGTCGCTGAAGGAGGGCTACAAGAAGACATCCAAAATGGTCTTCAAGGCACCGGCGAGGGAGAAGAAGAGCGTTGTCGTTAACGGCATCGATCTGCTGGAGAACGTGCCGCCCCGGACGGAGAACGAGGTAGGGACATGGGGGGGAAGGTCTCTGCCTGGGGGGGAACACGACACAACACCACTTTTTTTGGGAGCAGCTTGGTAAGCCAGCACTCTGCAGGCGTCTGCTTGCGCTCCCAAAGGGAAGCGCCTGGGCACTGGGGTTTCCCTGTGGCTCAGCATCCCGCTCCGCACCAACCCCAGAGCATCCCAAAGAAGCAGCACTAAGCTCCCAAGGTTTTCTCTGCTAAAATCCTTCCCTGGGGAACGAGGCACGGGGGTGATGGGGAAACACCAGCGCTGGGTCCCAGCAAGGACTCATCCCACTGGAGCAGAGTCTGGGGATGGCAATGTAACTGAAAACTTCCATCCAGGAGAGCGAGATACAAAAGGCTCTGGCAGGAGGGGGAATCCCACGGGAGTGAGTGGCCAGCGCGCTCCCTCCAGCTCCCTCCAGCTCCCCCTTCCCTTTTCCAGCTCCTTCGGATGTTCTTCCGGCAGCAGGACGAGATCCGGCGGCTGAAGGAGGAGCTCTCTCAGAAGGACATACGGATCCGGCAGCTGCAGCTGGAGCTAAAGAACTTACGGAACAGCCCCAAGAACAATTAACTCCCGGGGACCTTTTATAAACAAACAAACAAACAAACAACAAACAAACAAACAAACAAACAAACTCTCCTCGTTTCTACTCGCTCTTTAATTTTATTGCACCCACTCACCCAGAGTACGAGCCAGAAGCCAAGTGACCTGCCAAGAGCCCTCTCTCTAACTGGAAACACCTTCTCCTCAGTCCTGTCTAGCACTAAAACCGCTGTAGCCCAACGCTGAGGTGTCTGCGTGGCCCAGTAAGTAGACAAGCAGTGTCCCCTCTGTTGGGGAAACTGAGGCAGCAGCAGCGGTGACTCCTTGGGAAAGCGTGATGCTTCGTTGCTATTAATTTTTATTATTGTTATTATGATTATTTTCCTATGCAAAAAATGTGACAGCGGGGTGCAGAACTGGAATGGGGTGTGGGACGGGCTGGATTCATCGAAGCTGGAGCTTGGGAGCCTTCCTGTGGTGCTGCTGGGGGCTGTGGGAAGCTGGGCTTCAGCAGGAGCAGCCTGTGAGCATCCCTGGGCTGCAGCCCGGGGAAGGGAGCTGCTCCACACACCTCCAGCCTTTCTTAAATACAGAATATCCCCCCCAAAAAGGATGAATTCCCAAATCAGAAAGTGATTTATTGGGGTTTTTTGCTCCCTCCACCTCTAAACAAAGGGACTGGTCCCACTGCCTCCTGCTGGGACCCAGGGGATGGATGCCACCCCGCTCGCCTGGAGGGAGGGAGGGATGCAGGTGCCGGAGCTGTGTGATGCTCCACAGCTTCCCCATGAGGTACAATCATGAAGGGGGAGGTATTTTGTGGATTGGACCTGTGACACAGGGAACAGCACCAAAAAAATGCTACTTCACCCACGTAGCAAGAGGCTTTCACCCACCCAACCTCTCTGGCCCCCCCGGGGGTGACGCTTTGTCTCCTCTCTGTTCCGCCGTGCCCCGCACCCTCCGCTCCCCCTCCTTACCTGTGCTGTCATCACCTCTTATTTATGCTACCACGGAATAGTAATGGAATAAAATGTTTTGGAGATATCAAACCCTTGCCTGCTCCATCCTTTCTTAGCTGAACCCCACCTGAGGGAGGGTGGTGGGACCCATGGAGATGTTTTTGGGTGGTCACCGAGTATCTGCTTGTGCTGCTGCTCTGGTCCCCAGGCTGGGAGGTCCCCATGGGGTCAAGCAGTGCTTGGTGTGAGACCTTGGGATGGCCGCACAGGGCTTGATGGGGATCAGGAAGGGCAGACACCCCAATTTGTTGGGGGAGAAGGGATGGGAACTGCCCCAGGCTGGGCTGGTTTGGGGTCCTTGGCTGCTTTCCCCCATCCTTCTCACGGACAAGCATCGCGGTGGCTGTAAAGCCTCCCAGCTGCTCCCTGCTCCTGCAGCCATAGCCGCTGACAGTCCCTGCTCCCCAGGACCCCTCCAGGACCTTTATCCAGCCTCAGGAATTCACAAACATCTCCCTTATCTGCAGCATTTCCCAAGCTCTCCCCAACCAAACCCAGGCTGAGGTCTCACCCTCCCTGCACGGCTGCTCACTGCGACTCCCTCTCCATCAGAGCAGATTTCTTCAGGGATGAAAGAGGTTTTAAGGAAGAACAAGTCCTTAAAATCCCAGCCCCCCATAGCAGGCTGCCCCTTCTTCCTTTACTCACAGCCACAGGGTGGTTTTTCCTTCCTTCCCCTCTGTATTACCACTGTCCTTCATGCTCATCCTTATCAACCTGACCTACTTTCAGCTTCCCGGAGGTTTTGCTTTGTTTGAGGCTCGGCCTCCTCATGCTCTCCCTAGCCAGCAGGATTATCCTTAATTCCCTGGTTTCCAACAGTTTGTGAGTTCTTGCTTGAAGAGATGCCCAGTGATTAAAAAACAACCAACCCAACAACCCACCACCAAAACCCCTCCCTGAATTGATAGATGGGGACACAAGTTCTGGTCTTTAAAATCTAAAATTAAGCACATGCAGAGGAGAAGCCACTGTGAGAGTTATTTTAATTAAACAGGAGTTTCCCATCAATTTACTGATGCTGCTGGTCCTGGCTTTTCCTGACATCCTTAAAATCAAGGGGTGCTTTGAGCCCACAGGGCTTGGCCCTTCTGGGTTGAGCAGCTCCAGCTGAATCCCCCATCCCAGCAAAAAATTACTGGAGGTTTTTACAAATTTTGTGCATTTTACTGGAAAATCACAGTGAGTCGAGTGATTATGGCAAAGCTGGATGGTTGGAGCAAGGAGCACAGGGGGTGGCTCAGGGGAGGATGTCCTGGGTGGGATGCTGGTGGTGGTACCTCTGCTGCCGTTTCCCTTCTCCACACACGTTTTCCAAGTGCCAAGTGTCAGGGGAAAGTAAGAGCTCTGAGCAGAAAGGGTTAAAGCCTTGCTGGAAAGTTCTTCACTAGGTTTGCAGTGGCTCCAGCTGGGAACAAAACCAGCAGCGATGACGTGGAGACACATGGTGGTGTTCTGTGGATCAAGTGTGAACTGCTGAGTCAAACAGAAGAGCAGTTGGATACATTCAGAGAAGCACCAGGATGAGGTACTGGGAGATGCTGGGATAGAAAAAGGGGCCAGGTCAGGTTTTGGTGTTAAACCAGGAGCGATCCCTGCAGCTCCCAAACCACACACGTACACCCCCTGACTCCAACCCTCGCCCCTCCCTGTGCTCCTCCCTCGGCACTGTTAATCCCCCCTCTCCATCCCCCTGCACAGGGCATGAAGCGAAGGAGCAGCTGAGGATTTAAACCCTCCTGCAGCACCCTGTGCAGCAGAGATCAGGGTGCTGCTGCTGCAAGCAGGGCGCTGTCTCAAGCGTGGGTCACGCAGGGCAACAGCTTCACCCACTCACCAGCACCCAGCAGAGCAGGAGAGGAGAGGAGGGGAGGGGAGAGGAGCTTTCCCTGCGCTCCGATTTGGGAGAAGGGAGTATTTACGAGGGCAGATGGAAGCCCAGGGAGAGCGGTGCCTGCTGCCCTGCCCACAAAGCATCACTACCCTTCCCTCCGACCCACCTGCCGCCAGTGAGCCTGCGGCTCCGTCATCCCGCTCCCGCGCCGCTCACTCCTCTCTGCTGGAGCCAAGCCATGGGTCCTGGTCCAGAGGGATGGGCAGGATGCAGGTGGCTGTGGGAAGCTGGGGGGCTGCCGTCACTGCAACCCCAGCCCTGAGGCGTCCCCCCAGCTGCAGGAAGGGCCGCTACCAGCCCAATCCCCTGCCCAGCCTGCACACCCGCTGCCGCAGTACATCCATCAGCACACTGACCTCAGCAACCGAAGCTGCCGTGACCCCCAGAAGGTGATTTCCACCCCAGGACACGCTCCACACAGCTGGATCCCTCAGCAAGTCTCAGCATCTCTGCACCCCACAGTGTGTTTCTTCCCTTAGCACCCAAAAACCCTCGGCTGCCTGACTCCCAGGGCTGAAGCCTGACACCAGCACTGCAGCACAGGGCAGGTCACCCCTACCCAAACACTGGGTCCCTCTAAGGACACCAGGGAGAGATTCCTGGTCCAAGGAGAGAGAACTAGCAGGGGTTTAAGCCCAGCCAAAGCGTTGCAGGGAAGCCAAGGGCAGAGACTGCTGCTGGTTCAGGGATCCACTGCTGGCAAGGATGCTCAGTAGTTATGTCTGGCTACACACCGCTGGGTTTCCCCTCTATTTATACATATCTGGAATATAAACATGGCCAAGCAAGTCCCTGCCCCCACCTCAGGTGTTGGGACAGAGGACTCACAGAATCTCAGACTGGTCTGGGTTGGGAGGGAGCCCAAGGGTCACAGAGCTCCAACCCCCTGCCACAGGCAGGGACACCAACCCGCAGGCCTGGAGCTACACAAGGTTGCCCAGGGGCATTCCCCAACTACCACTCTCCTCCTGTGTAACTCTGATCATTATTTGGGCTTGGAAAGCCTTCCTGGCCTGCCCCAGAGTCCTGTGTCCTCATGTTAACCACCACAAACAGCACAGGTAGAAGAAGCATTATCAAATCAACCCTCAAGGCTGCCAGAGATGCAAACGCCCAGGCCACAACGTATTAAGACCCTATGGATTCATGATCCCCATACATTCAGCTGGGTGCTAACAACTTTGACCAAGAGCATTTCATCCCATGCTTCCATAGGCTCTCTGACAGGTGCAGAGGTTTGGGGTGTGAAGAGGGGGTTGAGCTTTAGAACAGGCTCAGGACAGCAAGGCAAATTATGGCACCCCAGGGAACAACTCTGGGGACAGCTATGAAATCAGGTTGTTTGGGGATTTGGGGTTTTTTCCATGAATTGGCAAGTTGCTAAGGATGTTTAGCCAGTACTTCAGTGCACAGGGAGCACTTGGAAGAACAAGCCCTGGGTGCTCAGCGTGGCAAGACCGTGCTTCCATACTGGAAAAATATGAAGCAATGATGGAATCACCCACACTGGGCACCTTCCTTCCCAGTGGCAGCAGGTGGGCAGAAGTCACAGACTCACAGAGCTGTAGGGGTGGGAAGGGCCCCCAGAGCCCATGGGGTCCAACCCCCTGCCAAAGCAGGGTCCCTAGCACAGGGCACACAGGGCGCTGTCCAGACGGGGCTGGAATCTCTCCAGAGAAGGAGACTCCACACCCCCTGGGCAGCCTGGCCCAGGGCTCCCTCACCCTCACTGGCAACAAGTTCTTCCCCACATTGGGGGGAACTCCCTGGGCTCCAACTTGAGCCCATCGCCCCTTGTCCTGTCCCCACAGACATTGAGCAGAGGCTGCCCATGTCCCCTGTGTCCCCCCCTTCAGCTCTTGATCCCCAGGGATCAGATCCCCTCTCAGTCTCTTCTCTCCAGGCTGAACAGCCCCAGCTCCCTCAGCCTTTCCTCCCAGGGGAGATGCTCCAGCCCTTCAGCATCTCTGTGTCCCTCCTCTGGACTCTCTCCAGGAGATCCCTGTCTGTTTGATCCCAGGGAGCCCAGCACTGGACACAACACTCCAGGTGGGGCCTGAGCAGGGCAGAGCAGAGGGGGAGGATCCCTTCCTGTGACCTGCTCCTTTTGATGCCCCCTCAGGGATCCCATTAAAGTACCACTCCGTTCCCTCCTCACAGCACCCAAGAGTTGAAATCACTCTTCATGAGACACCCACCTGCCCTCTTCCCTCCCTGGCATCTCCCAGGAGACGAGTGGCGAACAGGACTGTTTCCCAGGGCCAGCAGTGAATGCTGGCCATGGACCACGAGGACTTTAGCGCGGCTCCTCATACTCTTGCACCACACAGCACCCTTTTCTTGGGGACACAGTACCTGCTACCTGCTGCACCACACACCTTGAACACACAGCTCCCACGAGAGGACAACGTGGAGACTGAGACAGCGTGACGGCCGAGTGATGCTCCTAGACAGACTAACCCAGAACTCGCACAGGGGCCATGGGAAACAAGCCTTCTTTCTTCTGGGCCTGGATAAACAGGGAGAGGATTAAACAGGAGAAACAATCACATTTAACCCCAATAATCAGGTTGGTAACAGAGAAGAAAACCCTCATTTTGAAAGGAAAAACAACACGCTCTTTGCATTAAAGCCACAACCGCTCCCTCGGTTTTCCCCCATCCGTGGCTGAGGTTTTATGGAGCAAAACCTTATCAACAAGCTGTTAAAAATATCCCAAATATTAAAAGTATCAGGGAATTTACCAGGGTAGCTTAGTAAATGCCTTTTTTTTTTTCAAAAATAAAAAAAAGCTCAGTGATTCCTTCCCAGTGGCCCGTTTTACTCAAAGAAGCCACAGAAAAAATTGTATAAAAAGATTTATTGAAATTCATCAATGACAAACAGACATAAAACTCAAAGTTTGGCTCTTCTGGGGAAAAAAAAAAAAGAAAAAGAACTGTTGCAAATGTATTTATACAGATGAAATATTGACTAGGAAATACACTTCTAAAGCTGTTTTAAAGAGGGATATGAAAGTAAAACTGTACATTCACTAGGTATTTTCAGTCATTTTACTGACTTCCACTAGGTAAGAAAATACAATTTTGTATTAGTATCTCGTGCTTGAGTGTATGAAAAGAAACCTCCTACCCTACATGCTGAACTGCCTCCTGGCTTTAGGCTTGTAAAAATTTTCCAAGCGTATAGCACAAGTGGAAGTAGTTTCTCATCACTTAAAATTGCCTAGGTGTTCTATATTACAGACCAAAATAGTACACACCTTATTTAAAAGGGTTGAAACATTTTTTTTATTACAATTGTCAAATTCATTTCACTAGTAACTCAGGAATTAGGAACACTTTTTATATATATTTATATATATATTTAAATGCCTGCCATTTTCAGTGTATTGGCTATACCCTAGCCAGCCCCCACCCACCTCCCCCCACCCCAAAAAAAAACCTCAACCCAACCAAAAAACCAAACCACCCCCCCCCCAAAAAAAAAAAAAGAGAAAGGAAAACACACAACACACAGGGTGGGGAAGGGGAGAGGGGGTACTGCAAATTCACCCCACAAACCAGATCCAAAAGGAACACCCCTCCTCCCCCCCAAAAAATAAACAAACTCCCCCCAAAAAACCCCATTTGGTCACTATTTACAAACAGCAAAAGAAAAGGTACCTAGAAAAGCAGGGAAAGCATCAGCTGAAAATGGCAGTCATTCTGGACAGGCAACAAAGAAATCACTTTATCAATATGCCATTCTCACCCCTGTTGCTGTGGAGGGACGCTTGGCTTCCATTTGAGGCATCCCCCCCCAAAAAACCATCCCCCCCCACCCCCAAACGCTTACGGTGTGTTTAGTGACCGGCAGCAGTGGGGAAGTATCCCAACAAGCAATGGTACTCAGCTGTCTTGGAACAGAGTGCGTGTGTTTGGGGTTAGCATCACCCATGGGGAAGTTTTAATGTCTTTTTTTTTTTGTCTTTTTTTTTTTAAGATATCAAACTACCCACTCCAAGAATAAGAAACAAATTACCACTTGGTTTATACTTACTATTGCAGTTACAGGGACTAAGAGAGGGGACAAAAAGAAAACAAAAAAACCTATTTAAAATGAATAGGAGGAGGAGTGGCAGTAAAAATAGTATTTTATTCCCTTGCCCACCCAGTCTGCTTCTCCCTCTCGTTCCCACAGCAACATTACAATCAGAAAAAAAGAAAAAAAAAAAGAAAAAAAAAAAAGAAAAGGGTGGGGGTGTGGGGAGGGGAAATACAGGGTAAAAACAGTCAAATCACAATAGGAAAATTTCAAAATAGGGTATTTTTTTTTCAGTTTAGTCGTCTTCATCCCCTTCGTCTTCAGGTTCTCGTTTTCTCTTCTGTCCCCGTTCTTCATCTAGAAAATCAAACACAGCTGGAGTTATAGGAGTGCTCCCTCAGGAGAAGCTGTACAAGTTCAACCAGCTTCTGCTCTGGCAGCTGGGTTGCCATCGAAGGAGCAGGAATAGAAACACAAGGCTGCCCTTCAAAACCGGTATTTTACATTAAAATAAATGCTATTATTGTTTTATCTCTAGCAAAGGATGGATTGTTGTCATACCGGGCTCCTCTTCATCTTCATCGTCGTCTACCTCACCATCGTTGTAGCCTTCTTCATCCTCCTGGATTTAAAAATGGGGAAAAAAAGATAAAGGAAAGATTAGAGAAGCTGATTTCAGCACTGGACCTTTCCCAACTGGCAATACCCAGCAGTCTTTTACAACAGAAAGCCCTTGAAGCATCTTAAACAGAGACCAAAGGCAGCTGCTTCTTACACCTTATTTAAGTGGAGTTTTTTGCTACAGCCCAACTGGACTGAGGCTCATTTCACTGCAGCAAATGACAGCAGCCACTTTGAGCAGCAAGCCTTCAGCAAGGGGAACAGTTTTATGCTTCAGGCTGGTATGTAGCTGTGAATTTTGTGACAATATCCTGAGCGGAGTAACACGATGACTGGTCAGTAGAAGGCACATGTTCTAGGGGTGAATGGATTTAAAATGTGAAGAGCCGTCTCCAGAGCCTGAGGAGGTGCAGGTGGTGTTTTGGGGTGGCAGTTAAGTATCTAAGGATGTTAGGCCAAGAGGACAGGTAACCCAGCCTCCTGTAGTCAAATTTGAGCCCTGTCCCAGTGTGTGTTAACAGCAAAGTCTCAGCAGAGCGTGACGGGCTCAGCACAGCCTGCTCTCAGGAGCTGAGCAGCTAAGTGCCCCGGGGAATCACAAGGTACATGCCCAAGGAGGAACCTCCTCGCTCAGAGAGCACAGGGTCAGTAATCCACACACCAGGTCTGTGTCTGTGTGGAGGCTGTAACGCCAGCTGCTGTTCAAAGGCACCACCAACTCAGCCCACATTGGTTCCCGGCGGCGTTTTTGACATCAGCCCAAGGAGCAGAATGATTTCATGTCAGCGGTCACTAGATGGCAGCTGGCTCATAGACAGGCGTGCCTCAAAGCCAGCCCCCATCACCGCGCTCCTCAAAAGGCAGCACACACTTCAAGCACTGAGAGCCACCACTGTCAGGTCTTGCTTCCAGCCCAACTACTCCCAGTTAGAGAACGGTCACTCCACGCCTGCTATTAACCACATAAACCCCTTACCTCCTCTTCTCCGCTCACATCCTCCTCTTCTCCCTCCTCCTCTTCCTCCTCATCTTCTTCGTCTTCTACTACCTGAGCATCGTCATCATACTCCTCTTCTATGGAGTCAAACAAGATTACCCACTCAGAGATTTGAAGTGTACTTCACACCCCCCAAACACTGGTACAGGGGCTGTGCCCTCAGCCCCCAGACAAGGAGCCAAGCGAAAGCATTGCTTAAGGCAGCACAGAACGGAAGGCAGCTCCCTGGCTGTACATGGGGGTAGGTGGAGTTCTGTGCCCTTCCAGCCGGGTGACAGGGCAGCGTGGCAGCCAACCCCACTGTCTGAGCAGCTCTAGGGTGGCAGAAGCCTTGATTGTCAGTCACAGCAGACTTGGGACTGCTTCAGCTGCTCCAGTTCCCACTACCAATACGTGTTTCTGAGCCCGTGGGACACTGGCAGCTCTTCCTCTGCAAGTGTCCATCTACTCCCACCAGGGACAGAGCAAAACTTAACAGGCCAGCCAGACACCAGGGACCCTCCCTAAGGGGCTCCTCTCACCTTTACACTGCCAGAGAGCAACAACAGGGTCACACACAATTCACCCGAGGGGGTCTGCAACCTCTTTTCAAGAGAGAAGAGATTACACCCAGCCAGCCCAAGCAACAAACCAGGAGTTTGTTTTCCAGGCTGCAGGAATGGTGTTTCAGAGCTTCCTCATGTGCCTGAATGCAGACCCAGACCCGTGCTCCGCTGCTGCGGCGCTGCCAGAGCTGGCATTCAGCACGCCAGGGAAAAGTGCAAGTCCAGCTATTCCCCTTTTGCTGTGCAGCTGGGTTTGAAGAGTCCAGCAAATTCCCCCCACTCAGCTGGATCCTCATCCAACCGGCACAGCGATGCTGCCGAGCACAGTCTGCCAGGGAGGCAGAACAGCACCTCCAGCTCAGCGGGACCCACCATAAGAAGTTTCTGGAAGAAGTTTCTGGCTGCTTTACTAGTGCCTTTTACTGAGCTTTCCCCAGACTTCAATACACATGCTCTCCTCTCTTTGGCCTGATCCCAACTAGTTCCCTCTGTCCTCACGGAGTACCTACAACCTCCCGTTAATGCCCTGGCTCCTTTACTGAACTCCTTGACTCAGCTACATGTTTGAATGGCCATCCTGGGTTTCCACCCTCCCCTTCTCCAGCGGGGCCTGCACAAATGCTCCCACTTCCTCGACAGGTGCCACTTCCCTGACCACTCCCACTTCCCTGATTGCAGGGTTCCTGGAAAACTGCATAGTGTGCCCTTTCTTACCCATCTCTTACATCCTCATCACCTCGGGTTTACTGTTCCCTGAACTCTTCCAGTGTCCCACCGCTCCTCCTGGCCCGTCTTCCTTACCAGCCCTTCAGACCCTTTGCTAGAGGTCAGGCTCAGAAAGTAGCTCTTTCAGACCCTCTCCCTTTTTTCCTTCCAAGGACAAAGGTATCTGTACTTTACATGGGTTGGAAGGAGCTGCTGAGGACACCCTTCTCCTGCCAGCAAGTCAGAGCTGGAAGCAAAACGTACCACTCAGCCTATCCAATCAATCTTACGACTTACATACACCGAGGTGCACAAATTCACATACCATCTTCATCCTCCTCCTCGTCGTCTAAGCCCTCCACGTAGCCCTCTGCATCAGAGTCCGGCGCTTCTTTGTCATCCCGATCTTTCACTAGAGATAAGACTGAGAAAGTAGCTCTTTCAGGCCCTGCCCATCTCCTTTCCCCTCGTTCCTTCAGAGGACACTGAGGTACTTCTCCTTTACATCAGTCAGGAAGGAGCTGCTGAGAACACCCTTCTCTTGCCAACAAGTCAGAGCTGGAAGCAAAACGTACTAGGCAGCATATCGATCTTTTAACTTACGTACACTAAGTAGCACAATTCACATACCATCTTCATCCTCCTCCTCGTCGTCTAAGCCCTCCACGTAGCCCTCTGCATCAGAGTCCGGCGCTTCTTTGTCATCCCGATCGTAGCCATCGAGGTATGTGAGTTGAGGGAGGAGCTTGAATACGTTTTCTCTATAATCATTCAAGTTGGTTACCTCACAGTTGAAAAGATCTAGACTCTTCAGGTTTTCTAACTTTTTCTGCAAGGAAAGAACAAGCCCATGAAGTCTGGTGTTACAGGAATTCTCCAGGGAGCAGAGAGTGCAACAGCAGCTAGAGTTAATGTGATCAAGAGCTTCCTGTGATAAAAGGGTCGTTTTGGTCTCTGCCTACAAAACTGGTGTGGAACAGAACTCTGCAGTGCCTGGCCATCGCTGCTGCGGTGTCCCGGAGTGGGAAATCCACTCTCTCAAGTTCAGTGGGAAATCCACTCTCTCATCTCCCAAAGAGGACTGAGGTTTGGAAAGGGGTCACGGTGCACGAATCACACGTGCTGCAAGAATAAATCCTGGTACAGTCAAGGATCCCACAAGGCAAGATGCTGGAGCCAGCAGTCAGGTATATCTGAACCTCTAATGTGAATGGAAGAACAAACAGACTATTCTCTGACATGGGAATTCTGCTAAGAGAGATTTTAGGGAATGTAGTGATTACACCTTTGCCTCTGGAAAAATAAAAAGGCTTAGAAAGCGAACAGGAATTCAATTCCTAGCTTTCTTTTGGGTTAGGTTGGGATGGGTTTTTTTGAGGAGGTGGTCTGCACTGCCCACAGCACTTCAATAAAAGCACAAGTAGCTGGGGATCTGTATCAAGTCCCATGAAATATCTCCCTCCTGGATTTTAGCACCAAGGATGACATCAAGACACCAGTAAGCCTGAAACTGTGAGCAGTTACAATCCTCTCTCTCTCATCTGTTTGCTACCTGACATTAACTGTTCTGCTCTCCCTTTCTGCTGGGGGGAAAGGAGATCCAAGGTGGACTCGTGTGAGAACTGCTCCTTGAGACATTTTAAGAGCCAGTATTTAGGAAATAAGTGTGAGGCCAAAGTTGTCCTTTCTGGAGAACAAAGGGCACACAACCAACAAGCTAGAAAACAGCAACGCCAGAACTTGGACAGTGTCTGGAACCACAAGCTGACAAACTGGAACTCAGCACTTGAAGTAAGCAGTGTAAGGGCAGGAGAGGACATGGAAGCCAGCAGGAATGAGGGGGGGCAGGCTCAACAGCCCCATCCCAGCCGCTGTGAGCACACCCAGCTCTGGCACAGGGTGCTGCTGCCAGCCCCCGATGGAAACGGTGCCCAGCGACTGCTCACCCAAGGCTTCAGGGAAAACACACCGAGCTCAAGCAGAGCGTCCAGGAGATGACCCACAGCCCAGGCCAGGGTGGAAAGCCGTGGTGCTTCTTCCCACAGAGCCCATGGGGAGATCCCAGCCCCGGCGGCGGAGCAGCAGCCGCTAGAGGGAAGCAGCTGCTCACGCTGCCGGCACAGCCCGGGGCATAGCCCGGGGCACAGCCTTTCCACACAGCCCCTTCTGCACAGACCCCCGGTTCAGCCCGGTGCCAGATATGTAAGCACCCACACCACTCCACTCCAAGTTCCTCTGGATTTTCCAAGCCTGAAACACCCCCACTCATCACAGATCAGGGCTTGGTTCCACCCTGAACCCCATCAACTCACCAGCGGTTCTATTGTACCGAGGTCTTTTATTTTGTTGCCGCTGAGATTTAGATGCGTGAGGTTCGGACACTTTTCTGCCAACACTTCCAGTCCTCCTGAGATTCTGTTGTCACTTAGCTCGAGCTGGAAGGCACATAAACATCTTGAGTTTTTAGTGCAAACATGTACTACAAAGCAGTCTGGCCAGCTCATTTAAGTTTTCAGGCAAACAAGTTATTTTACATTGGGTGTAATGCAAAGAGGGAGGGATGTGGCACAGGAGATTGTATTTACCTTCTTAAGTTTGTTTAACTTTGGTAAGTTTGCAACTGAGGTTAAGCCTACGTTGATTGTACTTAAGAATTCCAGCTCTTCAAACTCATCTGTGAGGCCTTCGATTTTGCCTTCATATGACCTACAGTTGTCAAGAACGAGTTCTTTAACCTGGAAAAAAGAACAATGCAAAACTGTGTGTAGGATGTTCTGTAAGATCCTCTTCATCAGAGGATGAAGATTTCACAAGCAAAGGACCAGGCAAAAATGGGAAGTATTCCAGAATAGCAACAAGTACCCATCCAGAAGGTTATTTTCAGGGTCTGATCCCTACTTCAGGTAGCATGGTGAGCTGCCTTTCAGAAACACTGGTATTTGGCTCTGCTTCAGCTGCACACCTCAGTGGTGTTCTACAGGCAACCTAAACAGTTCAAAACCAGTTCAAAAACATTAACCCTGGCTTAAACACTGTGGCTGTTAGAATTAGCATCACCTTCAGTAAGTGCAAGCAATAAGCATTCTAAATAGTATCAAGGCATCCCAGTTATTTTTCAACTAACCTACAACCTCGACACTCAGTACAACTCGTGTGCTGTTACATCATCAGCTGGGAAAACAGCTTGTGTTTTCTACATTTTCTAAATAGCAAAAACTATTGGAACTTTTCAAGCATGGAGACATCGCTGTCTGAACTCTTGAGACTCCCCAAACCTGAATCAGGCACTGCTGATCCTAAACCATCCTCATTAGAGTAACGGGATGGTACTTACAGGGAAGATCTGCAAACCCTTTGTTGGGGAACTAACTGCAAGGGATGTGTCAGATGATGCTGGCAGGGGAGGTTCAGCGAGCAGGGCTGCTGCTGCAGCAGTGGACCCCTTATCTCCCTCTCCCCCTTGCAGCAGAGAGGCTTGAAGGGAGAGGTGGAAATAAATGCCCCCACAGGCCTGAACAGCACAGACCTGCCCGGCAGCCGGAGCTGGGCAGCCCCGCCGCTGCGTACAGCAAGTCCCAGCCTGCAAGGCTTTGCTGTTTTTAAACAGAGCACGGCTCTTTCTGCAGGTGCTGTCTGCAGCAGAGACAAACCAAGAGCATCAGTGCAAAAAGAGACATTAAATACACCCTGCCTCAAATGTAACAGCTCCTTTTGTCCCCAAAGAAGGGCCAGCCATCCAGGGCTTGAGACCCTTAATAGCCAACATGGGTTTTCCAGGGCTTTGGGGGAGCTCTGCCACTGAGGACTGGGACTCCCAGGAAGGGCCCACCCATCCAGGGAGCATCCCAAACAGAAGATTTCTGGGGGTTGTTTCTTCCCTATAAAATACCTCAGAAAAAGGAAAACCCATCCTTGGGCATGCATCACAGCCCCCATCCCATGCCCAAAGTTTGTTTCCAGGTTTGGAAAGAGAGGATGCTGCTGAGGAGGGGACAGAAGGAACCTGCTAGAGTGGCGTATGCAGAAGCACGAAGCAACTCCAGTTCACACCAAGGACAGTTAATACGCAAATATTTAGTTTTCTTAATTTTTTTTTATTACTGTAATCCCACTGCACAGAGAAGAATCCTATGTAGTTTTATAGCTCCAAATAACATCCCTAGATTTCTAATTAAATCCCAGGCGCTGAAGTCAATAGGGAAGCCAGCCCAAAGCAACATGAGAGTACAAGTGATTCATTGAGAGTAGGAGGATCAGCGTTAGACAGGAAATACATTTTCCAAGACTCTACAATTTTCCTAGAAGAATTATGATAGGGAATGACTACACAAAAGTCTTCCAGAGGACTTTCTGGCTGGTTAGGAGAAACCAAAGATCGAGTCAAACGCTCCTGATCTTACACACATCTATTCCACTGGTGGGGGGAACCCCAAACCCTGAAAACAAACTACAAAAAACCCTCTTTGCTTTGAAATTTGGGCAGCAGGAAAGCCTTTTGAAGATAAACAGGGATGTCTTCTTACTGAGACAGGACTTAAGTATGAGGATCCTCCAGTTGGGGCACAAACACGCAGTTTTCTCAGTCATTTGCTCATACACTCACACAAGTCCCACCAAAAAAAAAACACTTTAAAGGAAGCCTCCCCCAGGCCCAGCCCATACAGCACACCCACACTCCTTCCTATCTGTGTCCTTGCTTGCCAGCACCCGTGGTCCCCGCCTGCCCCCTTATCTGCCCTGGCCAGTGAGGTTGCTCATCCCAGGCAGCACCCACCTACAGACACGTTTGGGAGCCAGGAGAGCAGAGGAGAATGGCACAGTGCTGACCACGGCACGTTGATGTATGGCTGGAGAGCCCAAAGGTGGTTTTCTTTTTGCTTTATCCTCTTTGCAAAGGGAGCTTGCAAGAGCAAGCACAGGAAGATGAAGCAGGGAAAACACTTGCAGCCGCAGCAGCCAGCGCATCCAGGGTCAGCTCAGGCTTTGAGCTACGCAGCAGAGCAAAGGCAGAGCGAAGCAGCACCTACACCTTGCACTGAGAAAGAAGCAGCATCTGCCCTCACCCCCAGGAGGTGGGACAGCCCTTCATCCACCCCAACAGAGGGATGGAGAAGTGGCAAAGAGGGAATTGGACAAAGCTTCCTTGGGGGTAGAGAAGAGATGTGAGGGGGAGCTGGAAATAGCCACGGATGCAGAAGAAAAACCCTTTAATACACTGGCAGAAGAGTCAACTGGCCTCAACTTTTAGTTTGCTCTTTTTAGGGCAAGACTGCTGTTTGCCCTTTGCTTTTCAGAGAGCTTTGATACAGAACCACAGAGCTTTCCTCTTCACTGCACCCTGTACCAAGACACCAGGCAAAAGTACAGCCAGAACAACTCCGCAGGGAAGCTGTGATGGAATAAAACCGTCCAGGTTTGCAAGTGGTGGAAACCTTAGTGGAACTGAAGAGCAGAGGCACAGGCTCCTGAGCGCTAGAAGCCCAACCACAGCGATGTGGGCTTGGTGCTGTCATGGTTGGAGGTACAGGAATGGACTGAATCACTTCTGAAAGAACGTGACTCTACAGAGTAACACCCAGGTCAAAATCGGGATGTCTTTGTGTGTTCCAAGAGATGCACAAGTCCTGCAGGAAATACATGTGTCCAAAAGACAAACTGGGCCTGTGGGGCTTCTCCCAGCCTCACTGCTCACAGCTGCATCATACCCAGCTCTCGTGCACAAATTACAAGCCGTAGAAACTACCACCAGCTTACACAATTTTGACAAGTATTCAAATTGCCCACAGCTCTTTGCCCACAGCCTCTCAGCCTGCAGCCTCCTGCATCCTGCTCTCCTCCCCTTCCACTCTGACTCGCCATGTCCTCCTTAGGAAGCTGCTGTTCTGCAGTAGTGCAGAGGCAGTGCTGTCCCCTCCCTGGACAGGGCATTGCTCTCCGAGGCCCCTCTGGGTTATGAACAGGGCACTATTCCAAGGTGCTGCCTGCTGCACAGAGGGCTCCTCTCAAACCTCAGCCTCCTTGGGAGGATGCTGGGCTTCATCCAGGCACGCTACAGCCTTGAGAGTTAGCGAGCACGTAACTGTGTCAGTATACAGCGAGGGAGAAGTGGAAAGGTGACCTTAGCAGAGCTACGTTCCATCTAAACCAGCTCACTGCCACGGAAGTATGACAGGACTAAATACCTATTCCTAGTCTTTGTAATCTGAAGGAGAATTCCAGCTCCTGAATCACTCCCCAAACATGCACCGAACTTCCCTGAAAACACACGGCAAGGCTGCCATTTCCAGGTCTCTTCCCTCACACGCTGTCACTGAAGAGCAGATTAAACATCTGCCTGATGCAAGCAGCCTGGGCCAGCGCCCCTTCTGAGCCCTGCCAGGTACCTGCCTGAGAGGAGCGGGTCTCTGCTGGCCTGAACAGACTTAGCTGCATCACGCTGCAGTCCCTGTAATCCTACAGATGCAGAGATGAGAGGTCAGAACCAGGGAGGAAAATCTGACCGCAGTAGAGACAGGCTAAGGTTAGAGGAGTAACTGCTAACTCGTGTTGAGCTCCATCAAAAACAGGAATAGCATTAGTTGCAGATGGTCAAACCTACCACCGGCTAAGCCACAACGCACAGGCAAATCACAGTACTAATTGGAGGAAGTAATAGTACAAGTAAATACTAGTACAAGACAGACCACACCTGCTGTACTTCCTCCTTCTCCCAATACGCTGCTACATCGTGAGGAGCACTGGAAGAACACCACCATGGCACAGGTAACGAACCGCACAAAGCACCCCGCAACACTTACCCAACGAGCCACAGAAGCACCCACAGGGAAGGTCTAGCAGAAAGCCTAACAAGCAGGTGGCTATGTTGGTTCCTGTAGTAGGTAACCGTGTCTTTGATAGCATTTATGATAAAGAACCATCAGGTGCTGGGGTAGGGATATCACACGTCGTGCAGCTTCCACTGCCTAGCGTTTCTTGCCCAGCCAGCCGTTCTGCCTTGGCCGCAGCGTTCCCGGGGTGGCTGGGGGCTCTGCTGCCCCTCTCCCCCGTGCAGCGGGTGCCATCTGCTCGAGCAGGTGCTTCCTGGTTGTCTGTGTGCTTCAGCTTGAGCGTTGCTCTGTGGTTTGCTGGTAGCAGCCCTTGGTTTTTCAGCAGTCACACGTAAGGAGCAGGTTGCTGCTTCTCCACAGAACTCTTTAGACCACATGCCTCAGACCTGTTCTCCTGCATCCCAGTTTCTATTCCTGACAGTCCCAGACGCTTTCAGCACATGACATCACATCTGTTAATGCACGTCGTGCTGTTAACTGTGGATTACTGCATCCCCTGTACCTCTTCATGACATCACACTCTACATTACTGCCTGCTTGATAACTCTGCTCTGTTTCCTAGTATGGCTACGGCGTTAACCCGTGTTCCCAAATGCACACACGACATCCTTAATATAACCATGGGGTGTACTCCAAGGCTCCAACCTATTCCTAAAGTACAGGCAATAATGTGTAAGCAGCCACTGGGCTTCATGGGAGTCATCACAAGTAACATATGGGACTCACTCATTGTGTTGGTACTCAGCAGACCGTCCTCTGCCTCACTTTCCCAGCGCAGGCTGCCTCTCTGGAAGGGATCGTACCCTCCAGTTATCAACACATACACCACCAACAGAATGTAATTACACATGGGCAACTATTAAGCCACATGTGTTATCACCTAAACCTTTCATCTACCTTTCCATTGCAGCTAAAAAGGCGAAGTCTCGAATTCAGCAAGCCTTACAAGCCCTGGACAGGGAGATCCATGAACGTGGGACTAAGTTCCCAAATCCCAGTCTGTAACTGGAGGCTTAACAAGCTGACAGGAGACAGTTGTGAATATAATTTCAAAAGATAAAAGGCAAATTTACAAGTACAAATACCGTTCTGCTGGCTTTACAAGCAGAAACAGCAGGGGCTGTAACATCTCATTTTCAGCACAATGGACCAGATGCTTTTGAAGTGTATGGTGCATATGGTACCCCTAGGCCAGGAATATCACACTATGAGGCTTTTTATAAAAAAAAGCAGGTAAAAATGAGGGTGCTCACTCAGCCTTGCACTTCTCCCAACCAAACGATCCAGGGGAGCACCGAGATAAGCCCTTCATACCACTTAACCCAATGGAAACCTCACGCAGAGGAGGGCAGAGCTGTGGAAAGAAGGGAGCAGAGAGCAAGGGAAACCTGGTGTGGCAAGTGGAAGCAAAGTCCAAAATAGTTCTGAAAGCAGAGTTTTATTCTCTCCCTGATTCACAAACACTTCTTCAAGACACCTGGGTTTCTGTCTTTGGGAGTTTTTTGGTCTCAGACGCCTGTACAGTCCATGCCAAGCCTAGCACTGCTCTGCAGTAAAGAGCAACCATTGCTGCCTGCTGGAACCAGACTGCCAAGGGTTATGTCCTTCTAGTTCTTGGATTCTAGATCTGTACTGGCAGAGGTTTGGGGATTCTTGAGAAGAAAAGGATCTCCTTAGGGTTCTATTCCACTCAGTTTGTTCAGTGAAGTTTAAGAGAAAGCATCCCTCCAGCGCCAGGATGTTCCCCTTTGCTGGGGAAGGTGTGGGTTTGGCAAGGCTCAAGGTAATTCCCAAGTCTTGCAGGAGCCCATCATTCATGCCCAGCTCTACAGTGACAGGAAGGATATGATGCTCTCCACACTTGTGATACAAGCTTTCCCCAAAGCTTCTACTGGAAGAGATAGATGTTGCATGAATTTCCATTTCAGATACTACCTGGAATGTGACTGGGCCACAAAATGCTTGGACAAACACTCTACGTAATACCTTGGGCTAATGAAGCTGCTCAAAGGCAAAATGCAGTTTCTGCTCTATGATAAACCACTGAATTATTGGGTTTTTTCTAAATGGATATTACCACGTGCCATCTACCACCTTCATTCAAGACAGATCTTCAGACAGGTTACGTACGTACAGCAGCCTGTGATACAAACACACCCTCAGCCAGGCTACACCAAGTACAGCTCCTGGTGCAACACAGCGAGAGAAGGAAGGAGAATGAATAATCTCTAGACACACCTCAAGAGCTCTTCAGCCTTCCCAGGCCTGCCAGAACGCTGCCTGCTGGGGCTGTGACCCCTCCTACCACTGGTGTGCTGCCTGCAGGCAGGGAGGCAGGCAGGGAGGCAGGCAGGGCAGGGCAGGGCAGGGGAGGCAGGTTCCATGGCCTGGCCTGTGCTGGCCTGGTGCCATGGGGGAATTCCCCTTCCGAGGGGCAATCCTGGGCTGCTCAGACACTCAGGGATGAGGATCTTACCCCAAACAGAATGAGATTTAACAAGGAAGGGCCAATGCCAATAGAGCTGACATCCTCATCCCCAAGACAGAATAGTAAAATCACAGAATCCCAGACTGATCTGGGTTGGGAGGGACCCCAAGGGTCACAGAGCTCCAACCCCCTGACACAGGCAGGGACACCAACCTCCAGGCCTGGAGCTACACAAGGTTGCCCAGGGCCCCAGCCAACCTGGCCTTGAACATCCCCAGGGACGGGGCACCCACCCCCTCTCTGGGCAGCCCCTTCCAGCCCCTCACCACTCTCTCTGCAAAGAACTTCCCCCTAATATCTAATCTAACCCTTCCCTCCCAAAACCTTCCTTCCCTGAAAACCAAACCAGAATAAAGCTCACCAATATGAACTGCAGATGACAGCAGACAAGTTTTCTTCCTTACCAAACCAGCACGTGGTTTTGGATTTAGATACATGCCTTCAACTACTCAGTGAAGGGCCTTTTACTTTGTATGGGCTCCGGTCATCGCTGTACTGGGTCAAAAATCTGCAAATCCAGGGGCAGGGAGAAACGCTGCACAACACACAGCCAGGTAACCCAAACCCCTTCCCTGAGATACAGGCAAGTTACCTGGCAGCCAGAGTGCTTGAGCATTATATGAGCAGAGGAGGTGCCTGATGGCTGGGAAGGATTAACGTGTCTACCTTGTAATTCCCAGCAGTGCTCCATTACCAGTGCTACAGTCACCAGGCTCTGCTCTTCTGCCTGGTGACCGTAGTGCTGGTAAGTGACCTGGAACTCCAGATTCTTGCAATAAGGTCACGAAAACCCACTATGGATCCTTAAAATCCATCTAGGGTTTCTGAAAACAATGCAACCCCTTAAACTCTTTTATTAAAAATTCCTCTTTTGCAGCTTTCTCTCAGAACCTCCCACCAACACTGTTAAACTCCTGGGTGAATAGTTTCAGAGAAGCCCAAAAGTGAACTTCCAGCACCACATCGATGCAGCTTTGGTGCTGCTTCTGCATTTTACTCCCAGCACGGACACTCATGGATGGGCAGGGATCCCAACACCGCTGCCTCTGGCCTATAATGCTCTCACACAGGTTTACTCTGTGTTTGCAAACTATACCCCAGCAAGCACTTTGTATTGAATGAAGCTGATCTAACGTGATGAAGAAAACTCGGTATTCACTCCAGATGAAGGTGCAACCAAAGAACCACATGAGAACAGTTGTTTAGGGACCAAAACAATCCTGTGGATACATGGTATCTCTGTTGGATGTGTATTACAGTCCAGACCTTGGCAGCTTGCTGAATTGCTGCACCCCAAGTTCAAAGTGATGCAGAAAAAGTGTGGTCTAAAGCCACCTTTTAAACCCTGCTCAGGCTGGGCTCTGTTTGTGTGGTAACTCCCACCAGGATGAGCCCCTCTTTGCGCTGGGCACTCTGCATGTATGGGGGACCAGCAAAAGGAGAGAAGCAGGGGAGGAGAGTTGGGAAATTTGTTGTTTTGGTTGGTTAGTTGTTGTTGAGGGGTGGGGGGTGGGAGGTAGTGGTGGGTGTTTATTTTAAATCAAAGCTGCACTGTGTTCAGAGACCGCTTAAGGCTGCTCGCATAGCTCAGAAAAAAAACTGGCTTGGTATCAATACATTTACTTTTCCTACTCTCTAATATTTTACACAATATATCTACAAACCCCAAAGGCAACTTGTATGGCTCCAACTCATTTTACACCCCTTCACTCTGCTCTGTGAGAAACTAAAGGCCCAAGTGAAACACCTAAGCAGCACAAGGGTGAAGAGCCTTGGCAACTCCGACTATGCCTTACACTTACACCTGATCACAAGGCACCTCCAGTACTAAAAAACTTCCAGAAAGAATAATCTACTGTTGTTTTCCTCAAAACAAGCTCCATCCCACCCAAGAAACTCCTTGAGTTATGTAACTACCCTTTCCCACATGTACGAGGGTCGGCACAGCCGTGTACACGGGCAAAACACCCTTAATTAATGGAGAAGGTGCTTCAGGGGCAGAGAGCTGTTTGGTTCTACAGCACTGAGCTGCTTTTCAGGGTCGTTTCTACCATTAGCAGCCCAACTCTGTAAAAACTCCACGTATTTCTTTAGATGGCCTGCTTAAAATCTGTGATAAACTGATCTTTGCATGAAATGCTTCCTAGTATTCACATTAATGTTGCTACAGACGGTATCACCGACCGGCAGAGCACTTTGCTCTGCTCCTGGCTGGGGTGGCTGACCTCACACGGGTCACTGCAGCTCCATGGCTCAGTTTCTGTTTGAGAAACAAGAGTGCCTGACAGGGCATCCAAAGTGCTTCTCCTTCGCTGCCATTATCCAATAAACCAGAAGCAAAATGTTAAGATCACATCGCACCTTTAACTTGGAAACCCCTTTGGTTGGAAATCTGAAGCATTTAAGCTGAAGCGCACGGTTTGTTCAGTGGCACGTACTCCAAATTGCCCTCAGCATCAAAGGGCTGATGTGGAGACACACGCACACAAAAAAAGACATGCTGCATTTAAATTAAGACTGATTTCCAGAGCTGCATATTTAATAGAGAAGGCAGCCTCTGAAGAAGTCAGCTGCTGGAGAACACGTTGGCAAATCAGGCTTGCAAAAGATAAGCTTTCCCCAGCTCTTTTTTTTTCCCATTTTTTTATGGCTTCGAAGGGAAAGTGTTCGATAGACCAAGTCGATGGACAAACAAGTGCTCCGAGAGAGAGCACAACTTTTACACAGTGGCGTAAAGGCAAACCACTGAGGCTTTTTTTGGACATTTTTCAAAGGTCATGCTTACATACACAAGGGCTTCGGGACTGATTTTAGCAACCTAGTCAAAAAATACAGACTATGTATTTACTAGCTATTTTGTCTGAAGGACAGCTGAGCAAGAGAGGAGACAGGAAAATATTATATGCAGAACAAGCCCAGTAGTGTCACATAAATAGCTGGAAAGTGTCCATCACTCCAAAGCACAACAAAAACATCACTGCTCTCTATTCCCACTTGAGACTCATACCTCGCTGCAGACAGAGAGTTTGGTTCATGGAGCCCAGGCGTCTGTCAATCAAGGCTGCTGAAAGCCATCACGCGCTCCACAAACGGCAAGGAGAGGACCTCCCTTCCTCCCTTCCCCGCACGAGACACGGCACTGGGTGTGCAAACAGCAGCTGTAACCGTCCCTGAATTTTTAAGTCATTCAAAAAACACTTGAGATAGAGGACCCAGGCAGTGTTTCACAGGTCTGGTTCTTCACTCTGAGGCTTCACTAACCTACCGACCCCTTTACGGCAGGAGGATTCATCCAACGAATGACATGGGAAGAATCTGCCCATGGCAGACTTATGGGATGGAAGTATTTTGGAAAGCAGCCACTAATGTCTGTGCCATCACTGAATGTACACTTAAGGATGTGTCACTGACATAGATAATTCAGTCTTTTAAACACAGTTAAGTCCTGCATGGGACTGGTGGAGCCTCGCAACATTCAAGAGTTTTTGGTGTAAGTTTAGAGCAGAAAGAGCCAAAAGGTACGTTCTGTTTATTGGTATATAACACACAATTCCTACTGCAAGGATGGCTAGGCATTACCCTAAAGGTTGGTTCTAGCAAGTTTGGGGTTTCTCATCACCTCAATAACTTGTTTCATTTGCTAGGCAGGACAAGAACCCTTGTTTCTTCAGGTGATGCTTTCCTTGACAGATTACAACACAACTGTGCCATCTAAAGTGCCTTCCATGCCTGTCCTTCCTCCCCAAGTTCCCCTGAGCAACATGAGGCCCTACTAGAAGGGGACCAGCCAGATAATGAGATGGCTGATAGGATAATTACTCCTGAGGTAGCGTTGCCTAGGACAAGGCCCCCTAAACAAGTAAACCCCAGCTATTTTTCTTAATGCATTTTTGTCAAACCAGTATTTGGACAGAGACCTGAATCGTACAGGATTTTGTAGCTTTATATACTGCTGGTCCAAAGGGGATTCTCAGGAGCTGAAGACAGTTTAAATGAAGGTTAAAAAAATAACAATCTACTGTTGCTACTTTCTAGCAGAACCACAGAGAAAATGGATAAAATGGGCAACTGGTTTTAGATCCATATACCGGTGCTCTTCAATCCTACGTTCACAGTTCCTTTCATATGCTTAAAACCCAGTCCTGGTTAAGGGAAAAGAATTTGCTGAGTGTTTCCCTGGTCAGCCCAGCTGTGAAAGGAGTCCTGACTTTATTGAGGACAGCTCATGCATCCCACCAGTCCTCTGGGCTGACTTTTGTGGGCTGCAGCCCCTCCAAGATGAGCCTCCATCCACTCATCGGGATACTCATTTTAGAGGTTTCCATCTGGAAATTCAGAGCCATGAAAAACAGCTGTTCTACAAACTTGGGAAGTTTGAATAACAACAACAACACAGACAGCTAGTTCTTTGTACATTTACACCCTGCTGTCAGCTACAGAAGTGGTTGAGTGATACAAGACTGCAAAAATGCAGGATAATCTGCAGCCACCACACCGTGTTTGTCAGTGCTGATCTCATGCCTCCCCAGACACAACCACATCCCACTTCGTTTCAAACCCAGAGCGCACCCCCTTCATGTTTTGAGGTGGTTCAGCCTGGGGGAAGTAAAAACTATATGTATCAGCACCCAAATGCAAGACTATTATTGAAATGCAGGTTTTTGAAGTGATGTCTGTCACTTTAAGCTCTTTACTTCTTTACTAGCTTGGGGAAAAGGGCCTTTTTATTTATATTCTTCACTTGAAAGAACACTCTGTATAGATGCTTCCACTGCATCTCCAGTGTTAAAATCTACAGAAAACCAGAGAGAAACCAGACTGTCAAGTAAGCTTTAAAGTGCAACAGAGTTAGAAAAACCATCAGATAGACCTGGTATTACAGTCAGTATTTCATCACTGTCAGGGTTTTGAGCTGAAAAAGCACTACATCCTCAGAGTAAGCGAAGTGGCGTAGTGCTGAACTAGGGAAGACGAGTTTTGTGCTTAATTTCAAAACCATACCCCTCTGCGTCACAGGGCTGGGAAGAACCTTTAAGTACTGAGCTTGTTTCACAGTCTAAGCATTTTCCTAATGAGTTTATGATGGGAACTGAACAAGAGTGCCTCAAATCAAGCCCAGGTGAGCACCCTCTCTGTGAGGTCAGTACTTACACTGCTACGGGCTGATGGTTCTGGAGGAAATCCCCATAGATTAATTGTTCCTGGCCCATTTCTAGCAGGCAGTTAATTATAATAGAAAACCACACTGATATAACAAGCAAAGTGACAAACGCTAGAGCAAGCGCACTACTGTAACTGGCCATTCAATGTAATGGGATAAAAAGTTGGATATCTGGGCAGAAAGATGTGCAAGCTCAACTCTGGCTGTACAACACAGGAAGAAAAAGGTTTCCAGCACAAAAATCCCAGACTTCTCTCATCAATGCTGAATTTATGTAAAAATGGAGGAAGCTTTTTTTTTTTTAATATATATATATAATACAGCAATAAAAAAGGAGGCTGAGGAAGAAAAGGAAGAAGTAGCTCCTGTACAATCCACTTCAGGCCATTTATAATGTGTTTTATTAGTCAATGTGTAACGTTTTAGGATTATATGACTTAACAGCTTGAAGTAGCCACCTCAGCTGCACAGCAGCACACGGCATCCTACACAAGAACCACGTTACATCAAACTATAAAGCGATAACATAGGCTCAGAAAGAACCACAGCACCTTATCAACATCCTCTTATCTAACTTTGATTTACGAAAAGTTTTGATCCTGCACGTTCCGATAACAGGATATATTAAACAGAAGATGTAGCACAAAACTGAAGCACTTGTAGGCTAGAAGCTCTGAAACAAGCAATACTCAGGGTAATTTCCACCAAGATTTATTTACATTACACTTAGGAGTTTGAAAACAACGACCACCACTTATCAAAGTGGAAGACTAACAAAACCAACTCATGGAACCATCCTGTTCAATGTCCAAAGACTTAATAAAAATCCATAAATAAATTACACTGGCATCAGAATCGCTTCTAAACCCCAGCTGCAAACGTTTTACTTACAGCACTAGCTGGATTTAGCTGAATTTTAGCAGGTATTTCAGAGAAACCGATTTCAAACCGTCCAGTTAACTCACCGCGACAGAAAAGCACGCATCTGTAATCAATGGCTTTACCAAGCCGACTCTGAACTCTGCAGCATTCGTAGAGGCATCTCTATCCCCCTCCACATGAAACCAGGAAGATTTGGCTTTCTAATGGAGGTGATCGCCTCTGCTACCTTGGGAGGACCAGTACTGGTAGTTCGCTGAGAGTTAAAGGCTAAGCAGGTAAAAAGAAAAAGCAACTGGTTAAACAACCCTTGTTTGCAACTAACTACAGTAGATTCCCGAGTTACTGAGGCACGGTGAGGCCCCACCACATCTGAGGTCTCTCAACTTTCCTTGGCGTAAGCCAGAACTGACCAAAATCTGAGCAATGGAAGTCCAGTTTACAGCCAAGACGCTTCAGAGCAAACCTTTAAACCTTAGGTCTGTGTTTAAAACGGTGGACAGGCCTCCAGCGGGAGGAGAGATGGGCAAATCGACTGAAACTATGTGGGGGAAAAAAGGTAATTTTAAAAAATATATAAGCATAAAAAAATAAAAAAGAAAGCAGCCCCAGAAGCAGCACCTACCTCCCCGCGGGGCCCTGCCCAGGAAGAAGGCGTATTCCCGGGGCCGCGCTCCCCGCCCGAGGGGGCGGCTGAGGCACCTCATGCCGTCGCAGGGCTCCCCGGCCCAGCCCCGTTCCCGCCCGGGCGGACGATGCCGGGACGGGACGGGGCGGGGCGGGCAGGGCAGGTGCGGCAGCGCTACCGGCCCGGTGGGGTCCGGTCCCCGTAGCAGGCCGGGGGCGGGAAGGCGGCTTCTCTTCCCCCTCTCTCCTCCCGAGCGGCGCCCGCGAGATCAAATAAAGCCAGCGATGACTTAAACCAGCGATATTAATAATAACAAAGGGGGAGGGACGACGGCGGCGGCTTTTTACCCTCCTGGCTCGTCCCGCTGCGGTCGAGAAGAGCCTCCTCCCGCCCCGCGCTCGGCGACAAAATGGCAGCCCCGGCGGCTGGCAGTCATGTCGGAGAGGGCGCCCGGGCGCCCCTCCGCCGCCGCCCGGCCCCGCCGCCGCAGTGCCGGCGGGAAGGGCCCCCCTCCCTCCCTCCGCCAACGCCTCGTGTCGCACTTCCACACACCGCCGCTACCCCCGGCCCGTCAGAACGGGCGGCGGGGCGGGCCGGGGCGGTGAGGCTCCCCTCACGGCCCGGCGGGGAGGGGAGGGCAGGGCCGCAGCCCGCGACCGGCCGTTCCCTCCGCCGCGGCTGAGGAGGAGGAGGAAGGAGAGGGGAGGAAGAGAGAAAAAACATGGCGCCGCGTCCTACTTGCGGTGTGGCGCTGCCAGCGCGGGGCCGGGAGCGGCGCGGGGAGGGCGCTCGCCGGCCCCGCTCGGCTTATTGTGCCCCCCGCGCCCGAACAATGAGCCCCCGCGGGCCGAGCAGGGCAGGGCCGGGCCGCGCCTCACCGCCCGCCGGGGACGGCGGCGTGTGCCGCGGCGGTAGCCCTCCCCCTTCTCCTCCTCGTCGTCGTCGTCGCCGGCCTCCTCCTCCTCCTCCTCCTCCCAGGAGTTTTTAAACTTTAAAGAGCAGGTTGCAGCCACCTGCCCCCGCCTTTGTCCCTCGGACACCGCGCTTGGCCACCGAAAAAGCCGCGGGACCGCGTCCCGCCGCCTTGCCTCCGCCCTCCCCTCAGCGCCCCCCGGAGAGGTACGTTCTCCCCCTCCTCCTCCTCACCCCAACCCCCCTCCTTCTTCCCGTTCCCCTTCCGCGGCGGGGCCGGCGCACACCTCGCCCTCCCCGGCCATTATGCAAGGGCCTGGCGGTGGCGGCAGCAGCAGCAGCGGGCCCCGCCGGGGGACGACGGGGCGGGGAGGGGAGGGGAGGAGGGGGCTTCCCCGCCGCTGCCCTCCGCCTCCCCGCGCCCCGAGTTCGCGCCCCGCCGGAGCGGGCTCAGGGCCCCGCCTGTCTTTGGGCACCCCCTCGACCGCTGACTCTTTTGGGCTGGGTCTTTTTTTTTTTTTAAAAAAAAAAAAAAAAAGGGTTTTTTTGGGTTTTTTTTTCCGTTTTCCTGTGGGTTTTTTTTTTGTTTTGTTTTTTTTTTGTCCTGCCAAAGTTTTCCTCTCTCTCTCTCTCGTTTATTCCGCCAGACGCGGAACAACAACCTGAAGTCCGGCCCCGGGGGAAGGAGGGGAACGGGGAAGGGACGGGGACGGGGGACGGCGGGGGGGGGTTGAGGGGAGAAAAACACGCACACATCCAGCCTTTTTGTGCGTGTGTGTGTGTGCGTGGGGATGGAGGGGGTGGAGAGTGCGTTTATTTCTTGCAATTAATTTTTTTATTCAACGCTCGCGCTACCGGCGGCGATACCCGATCGCCAAAAACGCTAAGCATTGCTCTAAAATTCTTTTCTTTTATCTTCTCAGCATCTGGAGAGAGGGAGAGAGAGAGAGAAAGGGCGCGTTCATGAGGACTACAAAGTTACAAATATGGCTCCCCAGTCTCTCTTGCCTGATCACTGCAAAGAAATGAAGACGCACTTTAAACTAAACCCTTCGCAACTCGCTCGCAGTCCCTGCCTGCCTCTCCCTGCCCAGCACCCAGTACAAATATTTGCGAACTAAACACGCCGAGAGAGAGGAGCAACCAACTTATTTTTATTTAATGCACGGCGAGCCCCCTCGCAGGCATCGCACACCGGCAGAGTCAGGAGCAGCCTCTGGTTTTTCCCCCCTTTAGCCCCGTAACGCGTGCGCCTTCGGGTACCCCCGAATCCGGGGGGGGGGGTGCACGCACGCACCCACACACACACACACAGGTAGGCACCTCAAGGGCAGTAGCGGCCCCGCCGCCGCCGCCACCACCCCCACCCCCCACCCCCAAAACCAACCTCCTTCACCTCCTCCGGCCGCCGCCGCTCACCCCCCCGAGCCCCGCGGGGTTGGGATGCGCTTCCCCACACCCCCTCTCGCCGGCCCCCCCTAGAAAAAAATCATCATAATAAATGTGGGATGGATACATAGATATTATTATATTTTTTTGGCGTTGCTTACATCTGAGGGCGTCCTGTTCCGCAGCTCTAAGTGGATCCTTTTCTTCATGTCCATGTCCGTGGCTGGCGGGAGTCGCTCGCTGTCCCCGGCTCCGCTCGTGCAGTGACACCGATGGAGACCCCCCCAAAGCCAGCGCGGTGAAGGGACTTTGAGGGCTCAACCAGCTCCGCTCGGAATCCCGAGCCCCAGCACCGCGGCGAACACTAACCTGATAACTGCGGAGGCGGGCGCTCCCGGGGGCTCCGGCCTGATTGACGTCCGTCCCCGCCAACCGCGGCGCCTCGACGCGAGACCGGAGCCAATGGGGCGGGCAAGGGGCGGTGGAAGCCAATGGGGGAGCGGCGAAGCCGGCCAGGGGGACAGCCCGGCTGGGAGCGGAGGATCATTCCGTGCTGGTGGCTGATGGGGAAGGAGCGGCAGCGGCTCCGCGGTGGGGATGGGGGTGCGCGCTGCCTCCTTCTTCCCCCCCTCCCCCCCATCACCACCCGCCCCGCTCCGCTCCCCCGCCTGCCGGATCCTGGGGGAGGCGCCGAGGCGCGGGGCGGGGAGCGGCGCTAGAGCCGGAGCCGCCCGGGCAGGGGCGCGCAGCCAGGAGGGAGGGAAAGGTGCGGAGCGGGGCGGCTGAGGGGCGGCGGAGCGCGAGGAATGGCGCGCGGGCCGCCGGCGGCGGGGGGCGGGGAGAGCGCGAGGACGGGCGGAGGGGGGGGCGGAGGAGGGGAGGCGGGCGGACCGGCGCGCGAGGGAGGGGCGCCGATCGCCTCAGCGGTGGCGCCGGCCGTGAGGAGACCCGAGCCTGCCCCGCGCCGCCGGGGAGCCCCGCCGGGCTCTACCCTCCCTTAGCGGGAGTCCTCCGGGCGAGAGAGGGCCGCTTGCGCCGGGAGACGGGGCGCTCGGTCCGCGCGGGGTTTTGCCGTTCGGGGTCCCCCTCTCGGGGGCAGGGGAGCTCTGAGGGGGCCGCTGCGGGCTCGGTGCGGAGGGATCGCGGGTCGGTCGGCTCCTTCCCCGGGAGGAGATGCTTGTGGCTGCTCCCGGGTGCCACCAGGCCTGCCGCAGCCTGCGCTCGCCGTTCCTGACGTCCAGTTGTCGGGTGAAGCGGTGGGGCCGGGGGCCCGCGTTGCCAACGGGAGGTGTATATTCTCCTCTGCCTTCTGCCAGGCAGGCTGCTGAAACGAGGTGCTAAATATGCCCTGGCAGGGCTTGCTCTCTGCCCTGGATCCGCTAGCGTCCTCCCCAGCCGGAGCCCCGAGCTTACCTGTCTCTTTGTGCCTGGGTTTATCAGACTTAGGGGACCGTTTGCCATGGGCATTCCAGAGGATGGGTAGAGCTGGCTTCGTTCGTGCGTTCAGAGTCCCGCTCGTCCCTTTGGCACAGTCGCTGGAGCTTTAGAGGACTCGTTAACTTTGCCTTCGCCTCAGGTGGCTGGAAAGATGGGGCTGTAAGGATACCCCAGCGTTGTTGGAAGCCTTTGGTGTTCGGTACCAGCACAGAGATGGGAACTGCTGGGAAAAAACCCACCCCCATCTGTCTTGTCCACATGTTTTGCAGTGGATGGAGATAACCCTTTTGCCTGTGTCACCTGTGGATAAGCTGTAAGGAATGCAGGAGTTCTGTTGAGAGCGTGCGAGCTGGGAGAAAGGTCGAGCTGGATCCAGCTTAAGGTAAAAAGTGTGACTTGCAGTAGGTATTGCTAGTATTCTGCAACAGGTCGGTGTCTTTAGGGTGGTTTGGGGCCTCGTTATGACTTACCTACTAGAGCCATTGGGTTTCAGCTTTGTGGCATGGGCGAGGTGTTTTATTTATGGTTCTGTGGCGCTGGTTTCAACTGCTGAGGTAGTTTAAGAATATAAACTCTATGGAGCGTTTAGGACTTGTGGGTTAGGGCGAATTTTATTTTAGCTCTGTTTTAAATTCTCCTTTTACAGGTGTGAACAAAGGTGGCCCCTGAGCCGAGGCTTCACGAGGGAAGGTTTGGTCTGGAATTTGTTTTCATGGCACAGGTGAAGACCCTTGGAAAAGAACTGTTATCGTGGAAACAAAGTGGCTATAAGTATTAACTGAACCAGCTTGATATTTAAAAGTTTCTGAGAATACAGAGAAGCTTTTTCTTTCCCTTTGTTTTCTCAGAAGAAAGAACATGTGTGTTTTAATTCTACAAAGCAGGATAAATTCCCCCCAACTAGTGGGGGAAACTTACTCCAAGTTCAAAACTGCATGTTTAAAACGGTTGGATTCCCCTCTGAGCCCATCCGTTTGTGTGCATGCTGCTTGTGTTGCAAGGCATGGAGAAGTTTTGAGGACTGTTTGGAGAACTAAAAATGAATGGCAGTGTTCCACAGCCCAGGTATCCAAGTGTCCTGTTGCACTGGTAAATAAATGTTAACAACTTTGCAGAATGCAGCTTCTCTGTACCAAACAGCAACAAAAAGCCTGGTGACTGGACTGACTGACTGAGACTTTTAGGATATGAAAAAAAAGTTAAGTCAGCTTTAAAACTGGATGTGATTATGCCACTTGAACTAAGGATCTGGGTTTGGTCACTTTGCAGTAGAGGAAGAAGCTGTTTTGATGAAGCAATGCTAAGTTTTAGCCAGGGAATTCTTATGATGTGCTTTTTATGAATAAAGCTGTCAACTCACTGCTCTAGAAGTCACTGATGAGGAGTGCTGCGTGCTGATGTGGTGTGTGGGATCCTCTCTGGTCAGGTTCCTTAACAGAGTGAAACACAAGTGGCCTGAGGTCTCCTTCCCCATGTGGGAAAGTGCTTTGTGGGATCCCTGCTCAGTCTCCTGTTGGAAGATCAGAATACTCTCTGTTCTTACCTGGGTGGTTTGGTTCTTAAAGCTCACTTACAAAGAAGTTACTATAGTGAGGAATCGCTACAGTTAATGTTGGATTGTTGATCGTGGTTCCCGTGTGTGTCCCAGTTTCTTCATTGCTCAAAGTAATCTTGGTGTAACTGTGGGAAAATGGAATTCAGAATGCCTGTTTGCATGTTGAAGGTGATGGTATGCTGGAATCCTGGACCAAAATCTAAAATACCTGATGCACTTGCTGAAGAAAACTCTTCAGTTCTGGCTGGACCCCAGTCAGGTTTTGCTGTGCTTCTGTGTGATTATTTTCCATATATTTTCTGATCCTAGCTTCAAAAATTCTTTAATATAACCACAGTTTGGCTGATGAAGTGATTTCATCCCCAGTTTATATTTTGTTATGGATGGTTCTCCATGTTTTTCTTCTTTATTTTTTATTTAACATGAATATTTTTATTTTATTGTTTTATTTTTTAACATGAATATTTCAGCCTTCCTTTAACACCACCCTCATACAAAGCACTCCTATACATTAAGCATATACATCGTGTGGGAAATCCTCCTGTGTTCTGTGTCTGTAAAAGCTCTGGGTAGCTGAGCATCTGCTGAAACGAGCTGCTGATTGGTTTTTTTGTGCCTTATAATACTTCTTTGTAGATGTGCTGGTATCTTGTTTGTCCCTGCTGCATCCAGACAATGCTTTCCTTCATGTTTTGTGTAACATCTCCAGTCATTTCTGTGTACGTAAGAACCGGAAAGATAAAAATTCTCTTCTTAAATTCTCCCTCTTGCCACCCTCAACTCCCCTGCCCCTCTGCATTGGTCATTAAGGAGAGTTCAGAGCAGTATTGATTCCTGGTATGCAGGAATTCTGTGGAAAACAGACAAAAAAAAAGAGCTTTGGGAAAATACATACATATTCTGACAGCACAAATTTACGCTCTGAGACCCTTGTGATCAGTAGGAGAGTGTTGCAGGCAGGAGGAGTAAAGAAAAGGAAGGAGGAAGAGCTTGAGATACTGTATGAATAAGCTTACTAGTGTTTTAAGAGGCTTAGTTGTTGGTTCTGTGCCTTCTGCCTGTTGTTCAGTTGTTTAAATCTCTCCCAGTAGTGGTTAGCAAGGTGTAAACTGAGTGGTCAGGTCTAAACCCAGAAGGGTTCTTGTCTGCTGTTATTTGCTCTCCTTTTTGCTTTTTTTTTTTTGGTGTAATCAGCCCTTGGAGGGTGTTGGGTGAGTTCAATATGTGTTCCAGTGCTTGCTTCTGGGGCTGGTGCGTAATTGCTCTGGCTTAGGAGGGATTCCCACTGGTTTCTGCATTAATTGCTTGTGAATACTCCATGTTTATGTCAAAATACTCTTGTTTTCTAGCAGTGATTTTAAGAAACAGATTGATACTCAACTGGGAAGCACAGGCAAGAAATGAAGAAAGGTTGCTTAAAACAATGTATAGAGTGGGAAGCAGCAGTTTCAAGGTAGCAAGTAGAAGAGGTGAAATACCTCTGGTATGTCTCAAAGCTGCCTTTTTTGTCCCTGAATTTGAGTGTAGGATGTGATTTTTATCCCTTTCTCTTTGCACTACATCAGGCATACCAGTGGGGCATAGAAATTCAGAATTAACAAAACAAGGGAAGAAATTATTTCACGTGGTTTTCCCTGCTCTACAGGAGTAGACTGATCAATATATACACCCAAAAACCTTCTGAAACTTGTAGACCAGTCTTTAAAATGGTTTAGTTTTCTGCAAGTCTCTTGCAGTATGCTCCCCCTTTCTAATTTCTGTTTGTAAAATACAGGGGTGTTTATTTCCTATAGACACTGTTTGATGTAATGCTGTTAGGACAGGATTTAGATGAGTTTTGGAGGGATTTAATAGTGTTTTTTTTTAACCAGGAGATGCACTGTTTATCATATCCTTTTGTGAAAAGGATGCTTGAGAGTACTCACTGTTTATTCATCAGTGTTCTTCAGGTAACCAGGCAATTCTTCATGCAAACTAGGAGATTTCTTCATATTTCTTTTCTGAAACATTCATCTTTTTATTCTGAAGGTAGGGTGACATCATTACACCTCAGTGCTTCTTTTTATGGTTTTAATATTTCATTTGACTCTCTAGGATTTAGGAAATGAAGGATGATTACTCAGTTCCAGTGGCTTACAAAACATAGGACATATTTTGTAACTGAATACTCAGCTATTTTTACTGCTTGCTTGGTCATCCTTTAACAAGCTGTCCTGTCCCCAATCAACTTCAGAACTTCAGTGAAATCTCAGGAGTTAGATATGGTAAGCCAAAGATATTGCATATTAGCTTAATTACTCGTTAGACCTTCAGGATAATTAGGGGGGTGGGAAGTGTGTGTGTGTAACACAAGTGGAAAAAAAATCCTCAATTGAAGAAATAGCCTAATTTTGAATTCAGTTTGAGCTGCCAGGGGTAGCTCACACAGAATGAGGGTACAGTAACTTGTCAGGCATGTGACAGGAGGCAGGGTGGGAGATCAGCATGCTATTTTTATTCTTCAGGCTGTCATCAGTCTGAGTGGGTCAACACGGAAGTAGGAAGAGAACCTCAGAGGTTCTTGCAAAACTCCTGTGAGGATGCCTTTAAAACCCAACCAAACCCTGACAGGCTCAGCTGTGGTCTGGCAGAGTACAACACCAAGTCAGGTGGGAGAGAAAAATGGTGATCTATTTTTTTTTTAGTGCATAAAAAAGATTGAGGAGGTTACACATGGAAATTCAAAGCTAAGAATGTGTGTTAATGTGTAAAATACAGTGAATGATGATGATGAAAATTGTGAGGTTTATTGACAACAGTTTGCAGGACAGTTCCTGGAGATGACTAAAGATGCTCAGTGGACTCTCAAATAGGAAATTCAGACATTCTTGTTAAATCTCTATGTGTTGGGATAAATAGAAAGGTGGCTTTGGGTTGGATTTGGGGTTTTTTATATGGCAGTTTGAGTGACTTAAAGCAGCAAGATCCTGATGGCAGGTTTGTGCTACACCAGTGACATGGATGTAGTTACAAGTACAGCAGCCCTAGTTCTACTAGGGTGTTGAGAAAGGTTTTAGGAGGACTTGACCAGTTCTGTTCTTTTTGGGGAGGATGGGGGAGAAGAGGAAATGTCCCTGTAGCTTTTTGATGTTAAGGGATGATTAGGTTTTGATTTACTGAAGAAGAACAGAGTGCATTTCTCTCTCAGCACTGAAAATAAGAAGCACCTGCTGTGGAAAGAGAGGATTGTGTGCAACTTGCTGCCCTGGCTGTGGGAGCTTTCAAGCCTGAGGGTTTAAGTAGTGAGGATGAAAGTGAGGACAGTTCCTGGGCAGGGGACTTGAGGAGGAATGTGATTCATGGGACATAATTACTAAGTGTAATTACCACTGCAGCTGCCCTAGTAACTTCTGCCAGGACTAAAAAAATCTGTGGTGTCCAGTGCTCTGTTGGTTGTGGTGTAAGTGATAAAGGTGGGAGCAGCAGAAGTGAAATGCCTTCCTCTGCTTGCCAGCCTCAGATCAGCATGGAATGAGTTCTGCTTGGTGGCAGAATCCTTCACAGGATTTCCCTAAGTGCTCATCCTGGGCTAAACTTTTGGAGTTTGATGTTGTATTTTGTGTTTTCTGTAAGTAATAGTGAAAAGGCAAGGATTCAGAGGGACTGAATTACTCCTGTAATGAGTAAAACCTGTGGAATTTGGGCCAGAAAAAAAACCCCCACATTTAAATACCTTCTATTTTTGCACTTTCAGTACACAAAGTTTTATTTTAGTAATAAATGCACTTGTTTTAGTATTGTAATAATAGGATTTCCCTACTCCTCTCTGTGGCACAACTTTCTCTCTGCTGTTCCTTAAGCTGTATGTCAGACTTGTAATCTGTTAATATTTGTTTCCAATTAAGTTGAATGGAACGTTTCAGATTAAATCCAAAATGGAATTTGGAGTGATGAGCTCCTGAAAACTTTGGAGGCTGAGGGATAAGCAATGTTCCTTTTAAGGCTTCTTTTTAATATAAATTCTAGTTCAAATGATAGTCTTTTGCTGGAAAGTGGGGGGAGACTTCTGAAATACCAACCCTGACACATTACTCACTAACGTGTCATCAAAACTCACTTTTCTAGCAGTCTGTAAGTGCAGTTTCCACTTAGGATTGTTAAAACAAATTGCCAAAGGTCCCTCTAGTGCCAAAGATGGGTCTGGAATTCAGGGACTCTGATTCTTACAGCCCTGCCTAGCCCCAACATCTGCATTAGCAGATTGTAAAATTTCATCTGTGCAGTGGAAATAATTATTCTGCCCTATTTAAGAGAATACTGCAGCACATGTGTGTACACACACAAAACCTTCCTAATTTTTGTCAGTCTTTCTTACCTTCAAACAATTGCTTCTCTCAGCCTCTCATCTGCCTCTTGCTTCACTTCTGCCTTTTCCACCTCCAGTTTCTTACCAGCTTGTCTCCTGCAGCTCTCTTGGTGTTCTTGAGCAGAGGCTTTTGTGACTTGATTCAGCAGAGAGGCCAAGAGGGAGTCAGAAGTTTTGGGGTAGGAAGTTATCACAGGATTGTTAATTACTTCAAGAAAACATTCTGTAAGCATCCCTGACTGCTGCCTCTGCTGAGTGCCCTGGTACGCTTCCTTCTGACTTCATTTCACATTGTGAGCCCTACAGGAGCCCTACTGCAGGACTGAACTCTCCTGTAAGACAAGAAGAAACTCCCTTTACTCCTCCCAAGCACCTCCTGACCACAAAAGCAGAGCAATACTAAGCAGTGTAGCTGTGTAGCCTACGTGTCTGGCACGTAGACGTATGCACTGGGGCTCAGCCCTAATGAAGTGACCTGTTTTGTGGCTGGGGTGTTGCATATTTTCTTCGCTAGAGATGGCAACTGGTTTGTGTCATGAGAGTCTTGATTGGAAATTAAGATTCTACAAAATTCCTTTCCAGCTGAAGGTTGTATATGTTATGTTTGGGGTGGTTTTTTAGCAATGAAAACCCTAAGCCTGAAAATGGGAATTTTAATCCTTTTTCTGTGCCATCTTTGAACCTCTTTCTAAGACAGAAAGCAGGGTGAAAACATTCTTTTTGAAAAACTTTTAATAAAAGTATTCTAGTTCTGAAATGAAACCTACAGTTTCAGCTGGTGTCAAAGATCAGCTCATCCTGAAGTGGTTTTCCTCAACAATTAGGTCTTTGCAGTCTCCCAGGTAGATTAACAAATAGAGATTAATAATCCTTTCAGTCCTCTGCTTTTCTTTGTGACTGGTTAATTTTCCTGCCAAAGGTAAAGGAATGGTGGATTCTACATCCTTTTTTTTTTTTTTGTTGTTGTCCAATTACCTAAAGAATTATTTAAACTTTGTTAAACTCCAAGGTGGATTACAGGTGGCAGTGTGACACAGAACTCCTGGTTTAGCCAGTACTCTGGAAGAGGATTTTGCAGTTCTCTTAATGGTTCAAAAGCTCATCAAGCCAGAGCCAAAGCCAGCCAGTAGATTGATAACTTTGATCATAGAATCCTTCATAACTCTGAATGACACCCTGAGATGTACAAGCTAGAAGGAAGACTTGCATCCAGCTCTCTGGGGGGCTTAACTGAGGTAAGTGTTGGGAACATCGTGTGGGAAACTGAGATAGAGCAGAACTTAGGAAGCTGGGCTGAGCAGTTACCCTTCTGTCTGCCCAAAAGGACCCAGGTGAGTCTTGGAGTGTGTGGTGTGTCTTCAGCTGTTTCTTATGCCCAGGTATAACAATAAGTGCAGCTACTTTGAAGACACTGAAGAAGAAAAGGAGAAATTTAACAAATGAAAACAAATTAATGCTTGCTTTATTCAGGGATGGAATGAAGGGGGAAGAAAGCAAACTAGTGTAAGCTATTAGCAAAACCAGATGGATTTTAAAGTAGATGTCTCTTTAGGAAGCTGTACAGCAGCATTCTCACGTGCGTGACTGATGCCTTTGAAGTGAAACTGATGGGCTGACTGGCATAAGTGTGATGCCTTGGTGCTGGATAGGAGGTGGAGAGAGTACTGGATGTGGTGGCCTGGCACTGGACGTGGTGGCCTGGCTCACAGAGTTACTGGAACAGTTGCCAGTGGCTTCGTGAGCGCTTTGGTTTTGGCTCATGAGCTGCTTACAGTTCCACTTCTGCAGAGAGAATAAAGAACAATCAGCAAGTTTGTCTACCAGCAGCTTCTGTACATCAGCCATGAGACCTAGCCTGGCATTTAATTAAAGTTTCATTAAATAAATATGTTTCTGGAAGTAATTGAGACTCCTAATCCTCTCGTGGCCACGTTGGGGTGTTTTCCCTCCTAGGTGGGTGCAGAGTTTCTGGGTGGTGAGAGCAGGAGTTTTACAAGCAGTTTCCTTGCTCTGCTGTGCAAAGCTGTAGTTTGAGTAGGTTTTGTGTCTGCTAATGCAGTGGTACCCACGAGGGGGGAAGGACTTGGATAAATAGCATCCACTTCTGCTTCAGTAGTCAGCAGGATGGGGGGTCTCTATCTCCTTCTCGAGGCAGGAGGACCCTGAAATGCAGGGAATGCTTTGTGTACCACTCCAGTAAATGGAAGCCCCTACTGAAAGATAAACCTTGGTGCATTACTCATTGGTTGTTTTCTGAGTAACAGCCAAACCATTTGTTGTCCCTCCCCTCTCACACTTCCATTTCTAAAGGACATCCTCAGTCTTTTGACTGTCACCCAGAACTGTTCAGAACCCAACTTAAGCAACTGAAATTCAATTACTTCAATCAGAGCGATTCAATTGACACAGCTGAGTTCTGTGATCTGAACAAGAGACGTTGCTTTAGTTTGTAGGGATATATCAATGAGGATGTGATTGTTTTGTTCCCAGCCTTCCACATACATGTGAGGCAGCTTAAAGTTTGCTGTGATACACACCCCACTTTACTGCTTGAGGTTGATGTGGTGCCTCAGCCTTCCATAAAATCGCAGGTAAAAAGCAGTCCTCTGGAAAACAAGAAAGTAGGGGTGTTTTCTGTGGGCAAAGGTTGGGGGTTAGCATGGAACACCCCAACTAAACTCAAACTGGCTCGGTCAGCCAGTCCCTCTTGAGAGGGATGATCTTGTAACAGGCATCCACAGATGGGAAGTCATTTGAGGCTGTGGTTCACGACTCGACATTAGTGATGTTCAAGTCAAAACATGACCCTTTTCTCAGAGCAGAAGAGGTTGTGGTGTCTGGTTTTTCTTTAGTCTGTTAGCACCAATCAGTCTACAACACACGATGGGGTATAAGCCAAGGTAAGCGTGTTCATTCACAAACAAAGGGGACTGAGCTTCTCAGCTAGGTAGAAGCAGGTGTTTCCCTGGCCATCTTGCTTCTCATGCAAGTCATGCTCTTGGACTTCTGTTTTCCCAGGGCATGTGTGGCTGGCTTCCTCACCTGCCCAGGTGCTTCCCTACCACATCACGTTCATCCAGCGCTCTCTTGGCTTTCAGTATGGAATCAAAGACCAGAGTTGTCATCCTCCTTCCTCTGACCCTCACTTTGCATACACAGGGAACTAGTGGTCACAGCAGCAGTTCTGGTGTTACCTACTTCTGGTTTCTGTCACTTCAAACATCTAATTTTGTCTTCCTGACCGTGTCTCTGTAAATGAGGCTTTGGCTCACTCATCACAGTTAAACTGGAGCTGCTCTCCTGTCGCTGCCGTAGTGGCAGCAGATGAAGCAGCCTCATTTGTTTGTCATGTGAATTCAAATTGGGCATTATCTTTGAGATGAGATTTTTCCCTAACTCTGAGAAGGGTTTTCTAAACTTGTGGGTTTCTTCCTATATTAAATCTTACATGATGAGGTGCTTGGCCATCTGCCCATGGAAAACTTAACACCAAAATCTCCCCATCTTCACTAATCACATCTTCCAATCCTCCTTTCTCCAACTTGACAGGTTTCATCCTGTGTTACATCCACACACAGCGATGCTGCGGAGGGCAGGATAGTGGTCTGGCAGTTCATCCCTTCCCTGTGCTCTGTTCTCTTGCTTTCATGGAAGTATTTTTCCTTATCTCAGATCCCACACTGCCTTATTTCTCATCACCTTACTGCAGTCAGCTGCCAGTTCTGTTTGATGCAGTGTTCCAACCCCCATTGTCTGCCTGTTGGATTGGAAACCATTTCTGGTATAGGAGGAGTTACCCCATAAACCACCCTGTCTCCTCAACAACCCCTGATTTTCCTTAACTATGATGACTGCAAAAGCCTTCCAAGTCATCTGTTGATGTTGGGACTCAGTGCTGTCCTGCTCTTTCTGTGGACCTCCATCCCTGTCTGTCCTATGCTTCTCCATGCCCAGTGTGGAAGTTCTGTCACACACTAATCCTGTCCCAGGACTCGAGGTGAGTTGGTGGCTGGACTTTATAGACACTGTAGTAAACCAAATAATGGTAGAATGTGAAAGAATCAATCATTGAATCATACAGGAGGGCGTGTAGTCCATAATTCCTCTCAGGGCAGGGTCAGCTACACATAACTTTCTTCCTAACAGGTGTTTATGTGGGCTGTTCATGGAGGTAAGTATAGCCAAAACTGCTGCTCCCCAATGATTTGCTCCAGTACCTTGCCTTCCTTGCTAGGCATAACATCTAACCTGCCCCTTCTGTGCTGCAGTCTGAGCCCATCTCTTCTTGCACAAGCTGTGAACAGAAGAAAAAAAAAAAAGTGGGTTTTAAAATTATTTTTTAATCTCAAATAAAGTACTCAGAGACTTTGTGATCTTTCTGTCAGGCCAGGCTCCTCTGTTTCTCCAGCTCTTCCCTGTAGGTTGGTTGCTGATCATCTGTCTGGCTGTTGCTACAGTCTCTCTGTACACAGCCTGTGTGAGGTGTGCCTTCTTCTCAAGGCACAGCATTCCTCAGCTGGGTGCTGTGTTCCAGCTCAGACCTGGGTTCTGTTTGGCTTTGATCCCCATAGAATGCAGTGCTGCTGTCAAAATAAACACCCTGGGCTTGTGTTCACCTTGTAATTCCTCTGTGGCCAGTAGATTCCTTACTGTTGAGTTCCTTGGCTCGTTCTCTCCATCCAGGATTTCTGTGATTGAAGTGGCAGTAGTTCTAAGTAGCTGCAGTGTTTCTTCCTCAGTCAGGATCTCAGTCTGGGTGGTTGATATGCCAAGGAAACACTGTTCCTCAAGGCAGGTGTGATCAGCACAAGGAAGTTCCACTTGAACTGGGAACAGAACTGGAAATGGTGCTGAGGCTGTTCAGAAGCCTCTGGTGGGTATAAGCCTTTAATTCCCTTGTGGCAGTGGGGCTGTATCCTTGTAGTCATGACATCTGTTAGATCAGATACCATTGCTTCTCTGGAATTTATCCCTTAGCTATGTAGAGGGAGGAATTTTATCCCTTTCCAGCCTTTGTTCTTGTGAAGTGCCTGTATACTGGATGAGATGGGTTACAAAGATGGTCTTAGCTCTTCTTCCAACTTTTCTTTGCTAAGAAGATCAGTTAGTTTTTTATTATTCTAATCCCTCCCGTTCTGGATGTCACTTAAAACACAAGGGATCCAGGCTTCAGGGCCGAACCTTAGAGACAACATAACACAGCCCAAGGTATTGGGTGGTGTCCCGAATAGCCAGACAAGAGGCCCCATGGCTGGAGTGTTGTGTCCAGTGCTGGGCTCCCTGGGATCAAACACACAGGGATCTCCTGGAGAGAGTCCAGAGGAGGGACAGGGAGATGCTGAAGGGCTGGAGCATCTCCCCTGTGAGGAAAGGCTGAGGGAGCTGGGGCTGTTCAGCCTGGAGAGAAGAGACTGAGAGGGGATCTGATCCCTGGGGATCAAGAGCTGAAGGGGGGACACAGGGGGACATGGGCAGCCTCTGCTCAGTGTCTGTGGGGACAGGACAAGGGGCGATGGGCTCAAGTTGGAGCCCAGGGAGTTCCCCCCAATGTGGGGAAGAACTTCTTGCCAGTGAGGGTGAGGGAGCCCTGGGCCAGGCTGCCCAGGGGGTGTGGAGTCTCCTTCTCTGGAGAGATTCCAGATACGACCTTGGTTGTTTTATGTCCACTTCTGTCTTTGTAGTAGCCTTAAAAACATACTCTTTCTGTCATTGTTCCTTAAATATTTGCTTTTATATTGCAGCCTTATGAGTGGAAATAACAGCAGGGCTGAGGGAGCATGTGCAGGGACCATAGCCTTGGTATGGCCATGACCAAAACTGGACCGTGTCACCTCCAGATGCAGTAGACTCCTGAACAAGTGAAGGTCAGTGAGCATGGCAATGAGGAGTCTTCAAAAACAGGCTTTGGATCCACCAGGTCACCCTGCTCAGAGCCTCAAACAACCAAAAGAGGAGTAGTTAGGCAGCCAGGGGCAACAACACGATCGCCTTGTGCAGACCTGTGGAACCATGCTGCTCAGAAGGGGCTGCAGGCGAGCTGCAGCCATACCATTCCCTTCTCCTTGCTGGCTGTCCCCAGGAGCCAAACCCCATGGCAAGGAAGAAATGCTGCTGTTGTGAGGTTAACACTGGGAAGGTGTTCAAACAAGGGAAGCAGATCCCACGACCTGCTGGCTGTTGAGTCCAATAGCCTCTTCTTGTGGGAGCTGGTATTGCAGGGAGCGTCCTGTAACGGGGAGTACCGGAGTAGAACCAGTTAGTTACTCGTTACTTACTGGTGGAGCTGATGGAAGGGCTGGGTTTGGGTTTGCCTACCACTACCTCCTGTGATGAGGCTTCTCTTGATGTGATGAACATAGAATCATAGAATTGTAGGGGTTGGAAGGGACCTCGAGAGATCATCGGGTCCAACCCCCAACATACCAGCTGCTTATTTCTTCACTAACAGCAGTGAATGCATTTTAACCTTTCTTTCAAGGCAGAAGAATGAGCATTAAGTGTGTATCTAGACAGGTCTGATTGGAAGCAGCACCTGTGAAGTGCCACCATGCCTTTCACCTTCCCATTTCTTCTTGCCTCAAGGTAAGTAGATGTGACTTGGCTGTCAGCATGGCTGTAACACTGAAACCAAACCACAGCCTGATGCACGTGGTCAGATCTTCCAAAACCAGCCCAAAAAAAGTCTTCTCTTTATGTGTATGACTGTGACTGGGGAGTGTCATCTGTGTTCAAGTGCTTTTAGCTCACTGCCCAACAAGAAGTGTGTTACAGCAGCACTTTGTTAGCATTAGTGTTCTTCTGGCCATATCCACTGCAGTTTCCAGGGCCTTACTTTATGCTTCTGGCTCTGGAATTTTGCATCTCTGGATGTCTAGAAACAGAGTTTGCTAATCTTTCATGCATTTAGTAAACATATATCCCCAAACAGACTTTATTTGGTCTTTTGCCTGGGGGCTGTGGGCATAGAGCACAGCACAAAATCAGGTAAAGCTAGCAAAACTTAACAAGTGGAAGTAATTAATAAGGTAAAGCCCTTAGTGTCACAAGTTTGGACTGGGAGAGATTCATGTTCTATGAATTTTGTGTAAAATAAAGGCATTTCTGGCCATTTGTGATGTTACTTTATGTCAGTTTGTTCCTAAGGCTTTTGTATGGAAATATTACCAGTGCCCCATGATTTGCAGAGTACTTTTCCTCAGCAGAAAGAACTGGCTTGGCTCTTTTGTAAAGCTACTAGAAATTCCCAAAGTATCATTATTTAGTATCAGTTGCCTGCCACAGAGCTTGCTGTCCACTGATGCTGATTTTTGGCAGATACCCAGATGCCCAAGATGAGAGGACAGGAGTGAGTAGCCATCAGGAGCAAAAAGAGGGAGCAGCATGGTTGAACAGTCTGTGTGGACCATTAAGAGTTCTCCAGATGTGACTTTGTCCCCCAGAAAAGGGTTACCAGCATGGATCAGGGGGGTGTAATGCTTAAGGAAGCATTCATCAGCTCTTAGGCTCCTCAGCAGGCTGCAGAATGCTCTCAGGAACAGGCTGCCAAAGAATGCTGATGATCAAGTGATTCTTAACTTGTGGGTCAGTATCTTGCCAAGCAAGTTTAATGGGGTGGAGATTCTGGGAAAACTGGTGGGACTGGAAGTAAGTAGTACTCTCCTAATATTAAAATTGTGTTAGGCTTCTGTATAAAAAGTGATTATTTGCCTAATTTCCCTTCAGATGTTCTAATATACACATGGGTCCAAAGCTAATTCTCTGCCTGTTTAATAGCTTTTGGCTGATTAAGATGCAGGCTTTAGGACTGGGGAGGGGTTGGGGGGGTGGTTGGGGCATGATGACAACTCCAGGCTGGGAAATCAGGTAAGTAGGAAACTTTGGAGGGTTTTTTGTTCATTGTCTCTGTTATTTCCAATTCTCTCCTTCCTTTGGGGGGTCTGTTTTTTCTAGGGATGTTTCTCACAAAGCTGCTGGTCCTGCTTGGAGCAGAATGGGGAGAAGTGGTTTGTAATGTCACTTAAAAAAACCCAAACCAACCCCAAACCACATTTTCTTTGATGCCTAAAAAACAGGATGGGAAAGAAATCCTCTTTATCATCTCAGAAATAGGGCTTACAGTTGTTGGGAGGCTATGGATGGCCCAGAGATGGGGGGGAGTCTGTCAGCTTTGGAAACCCTTCCTTGAAAGGGCAGGGAATTGAAGTCTCAGCCAACATTCATTCTCCCCAGGTATTTGAGTTAATGAGCATAAATAGAAACCAGATAATTTTAAGCCACCTGTAGTAAAGCAATTTCCTTTGCAGAGCAAATTTTGCTGCCATCTCTCTCCAATGCAGACTGTGTGTTCCCCATGGGAGGGAAGACCTCAGCATCCGATGGAAAAGACTGGCAGGCAGGAGGTTTATTCCTTTTCAACAAAATATAGCTAGTTCCACTTCTCCTTTTGTTTTAGGGTGTGTGAAGAATGCTCACAGCCCAGAGGGGAGGGGAGAGCACAGGAAACAACAAACACAAATTAGGGAGTTTTTAATCTTTCCCCAAAAATGAATCGGTTTGGAATATTATCACAGAATCCCAGCCTGGGCTGGGCTGGAAGGGACCCCAAGGGTCACAGAGCTCCAACCCCCTGCCACAGGCAGGGACACCAACCTCCAGGCCTGGAGCTACACAAGGTTGCCCAGGGCCCCAGCCAACCTGGCCTTCAACACCCCCAGGGATGGGGCACCCAGCACCTCTCCTGGCTGTTTCTCTGTCCTCAATTCTGTCACTCTTGATGGAACCTTCACTCCCCTCTTCCACTTTTTATCCCTATTTTGGCCAAAGCAGGCTCTTGAAGAGTGTCTTCTGTACCATCATCCCTTCAGCATGGACTGGCCAGGAATCCAGAGCCATCAGCATCTCTGTAGCAGTCACTGGCATAGCCAAGTGCCAGGGGGAGAAAAGGGAAAAGAAATTCCCATGGTTTGATGGAACAGACCAGTGGAGAGTCTGGCAGCTGCTGGGGCACCTGGCTGCCTGCAAACCCCCTGTCCCAGAAACCCCTTTCCTAACAAACTCTCTTTGTCAGCTTTGTGAGGCCAAGCAGCAAGAGGAGCTGCAGGAAGCTGAGTACAGGCAAATCATCAGGCTTGGGGCCTCGATGCATTCTCAGGAACTTAATGCCATCTCTGTGTTCCTGTTATCTCAGATTCCTAATTTAGATTTGAGATCTCCAAGGGGTTCACTTGAACATATTCTTTACTAGCACTTTAAAAATGTCAGGCATATGTTTGTCAAATTTAGAGCTGGTTTAAGCACAATTATGCATGCATTTAAGCATAGTAGAGTGATTCCATGAACTATATCAATAAGTTGATGCTAATATAATTACACTGACACTAGCAAGTTTTATGAATTAACTCTATTTGTTTCCAAACAAACCTACTTGTTACATTGGTACAAAATCTGTGCCCAGGCAAACCCTTAATTTAGCTAATTATGTGGACTTGTAAAGGTGGGGTGGTTTGTTCCCTTTAGGGAAGCTGAGGAGCTGAACAGGATGCTGTAGGAAGAAGTGGGTGTAGGTATGGTTGGTTTAGGGGGCTTTTTGGGTTTTTTGTTTGGGGGAGAGGGTTGTTTGAGGGAACAGGAGGCTGGAATTCCAAGGAGGAAAGGTTTGGAAGATTCTCTGGATGCCTGTGGGGAGGAACAAGAGGGTGAGTCCCACCAGAACAGACCAGACCCAGAGCTCACCCCTCTCTGCAGCCCCCACCATGGTATTAAATATCAAAGTTGGCCTTCCCTCTAAACCCTGGGTGCGTAGGGCCACCTCCAGCCCTGGGAGGTGGCTGTGCTGCCACTCTACAGTGGTGTCAAGCCTGATTCATCTCTGGGTGGGACTTAGAAGGGATGAACCTTGGTTTCCACATGAGCTGTAATGGAAGGGAAGGCCAGAGTGCTGGCATGGGCAGCCAGCACTCAACAAAGAGAGATCTTCTGGGGGAGCGCAGTGAGAAGTCCAGTCTGGTCTGGGGTGGACGTTGTCTTCACTCCATCTGCTCTGCTGGCAGAGGAGCCTCTTGGGATCAGGTTTGCACTGCTTGGGCTTGGGGACTGCCCTGGAATGGGCAGGACTGGTTGGGTAGGAGTTTCCTATCAACACCTCTGGCTTTTGAGATGGATGTGCTGACGTTTGGGTAACATTTGGGGGGGGGGGGAACCTTTTAAAAATGGAAACAGTGTTTTGGTTTGCCTTTCCCACCTGGATTTGTTTGACAGTGTGGAGGGGCTTGTTTGCTCTCCAGACTTCAGGTGTTACTTTGATAGTTCTGAGGTGGTTCTTCTGCAGCAGTTCCAGAGCTCCCTTGCAGCAGTGGGGCCTTGGACACCACTGACTGCTCCCTGGGGCTCTTTTCCCCTCCCACTTTCACATCAGGGGGAAAGAAATGTTCCAGTGGGTTTGCTTAGAAGCTCTAAAAGAAACTTTCCTTTGCCCATGTGTCTTTTGTTTTGTCTTTTGCAATGTTAACTTTTTATCCTGATTCAGTTTTGGGTTTTGGGGGGCATTTTGTGGGGGGAATTTTTTGTTTTGGGTTTTTTTTTTGTTGTTGTTGTTTTTTTGTTTGGTTTTGGGATTTTTTTGGGGAGGGGATGTTTGGTTATTATTTTCTTTTTAAAAACAATCCCCCCCCCCCCCCCAAAAAAAAAAAGAGTCTAGAAATCCCTTTTCCACACATGCATTTCCATTGAATTTTGTGGGACAATTTAAACTGTGGGACAATTTAATTCCAGTAGCACTACAGAGTGATACTGAAATCACAGCTGTACACTTTGTAATGGGTTAAAAGTGCCCTGTCAAACTGGGAATAATAAATTCTGGAGACAGCTCACAGCTTTCTTGGGAGGAAGGGGGAACCTGAGGCTGCCTTTCCCTCAGCAATGCACACTGGCTGTAATTTTTAAAGGGCCTAAAATCACATTAAAATACTTCCATAAGCAAGCAGTGGTGCTGTGCTGGCCATACTGCTCTCTAATTAAATATTTACTCTAGTTCTGTATCTGGTGGCTGAAGCAGGAACTCGGAAGTGCTGATGCACACAGCTCTGTGCTGCTGGATCCTCCTCTGTCAGCCCTGACCTTGGCAGACCCACCCCAGCTTTGCTCAGGCTACTCTCCCCCTGGCCCCAGCACTGCCAGCCTGTCATCCCTGAAGCTTCACATGGGGCTGGAGCAGCTCCCCTACGGAGAGAGGCTGAGGGAGCTGGGCTGGGTCAGCCTGGAGAAGAGAAGGCTGTGGGGGGACCTCATTGCAGCCTGCCAGTCCCTGAAGGGAGCAGAGGAACAGGAGGGGAATGGGCTTGTTCAAGGGCAGAGCCTGGCAGGACAAGGGGCTGGAGTGAAGCTGGAGGAGGGAAGGGGGAGAGGAGAGATTGGGGGGAAGTTCTGTGCAGAGAGAGTGGTGAGGGGCTGGAAGGGGCTGCCCAGAGAGGGGGTGGGTGCCCCATCCCTGGGGGTGTTGAAGGCCAGGTTGGCTGGGGCCCTGGACAACCTTGTGTAGCTCCAGGCCTGGAGGTTGGTGTCCCTGCCTGCGTCAGGGGGTTGGAGCTCTGTGACCCTTGGGGTCCCTCCCAGCCCAGCCCAGGCTGGGATTCTGTGATTTTATTTCAAAAAAACCCACAACCTCAACCACCTCTCTGACAGGTGAAAATGTCTTTTGAAGCTCCCCAGAGAGGTGGGTTCCCCTTGGCTGTCCCACTGCCTGTCCCTCTGTGTGTCTCTGCTGTGCTCTCAATATTCCTCGTGCAACGAAGTAAAGTTCTTTAATTACTATTTTTCTTTGTGGAATGGCTCCCTGGTCCCTCTGCCTTTTGATACTATCAGATTGAAAGGGGGGAAAAAAATCCTTTTAAACAATTTTGGGACTCCCTCTAGAGGAATTCTCTCCAAGCCCAGGAATAGCTCTGCAGTGGGAGAAGCCGAGCGCTCCATCACAGCCAGGTTTCAGTGCAGATCACATCTTTTCTGGTACCCAGAGACCGCTTTCCTGCCAGTCCCTGCTAACATCTCCCAGATTCCATTTCTTTAGATATAAGTGCTTGCAGTCCATTTTTCCTTAGGCAACGGGAGCCTGGCATTCCCTGCCCAAGGACCCCGTTACTGGTGCTAGAGGAATGGCCCTTCCTGTGATGTGATAACTCCTCAGGACCAAGCTGAGACAAGCAAGTAGAAAGAATATCTTCTCTGGAGAGATTCCAGCCCTGTCCTAGGGACCCTGCTTTGGCAGGGGGTTGGACCCCATGGGCTCTGGAGGCCCCTTCTAACCCCTGGGATTCTGTGGAAGCTTAAAATTAACACCTTTTGGATGCCTTCTCTCCCCTTGCAATGGTGAAATTCAATGTCTATTACAAACAGCAGCTTCTTTTCATCGTGGTGTGGTTTCCCCCCTCCATATCAAGAGGTACACCCAATTTTCTTGATTTCCCTTCTTTCCTGTTTGGTGGTGGTGAAAAGTCTGATGGGCTGGTCTGGCTGCTTCACAGGGCTCACAGAGCAGAGGAGACCTTTCTGCTAGAGCATCCAGCCCCTCTCTGGAAGGTGACAGGGTGGTGGTAGTGGTGGTCTGTAAACAAAACTACCCCCAGGCACCCCATGAAGCTTGTTTCTCTGGCATTTTACATGACAAGGAGTTTATTCCTCGTGGTATTCCAGCTGCATTCCCTTGTGTAACCACTCAGTGCCATTACCTCCTTGAACCGTTTCAGATGTGTTACCCTGTTTATCAGGGGGAATACTCCCAGCACTGCTGGGAATGATCAATCCAGGACTCTTCTTGCTGCCACTTGTTGGTTCAGGATTCTCCTGGGACCTTCCCTAGTGAGCAGCAGCTGTGGATAAGGGCTAATGGCTGGGTTATTGCTGCACTAAATCATTCCTGATCTGATACAGGTTGCAGCCACCTCTAATTCCCCCTCTTATTTCCTAAAGGAAACGTTAACCAGGACAATCACTTTAAAAGCAGTAGCTAACGATGGGCAATATCATTTGATCCCTTTAACATGCTTAGAGAAGTAAATCAGGGTGTAACCACCTAATGCTACCATCAGTCCCTTGGACAAGGGGTCAGCTGTGGGTGCAGGGATGCATCTGATCCCCCTTCCCCCAGCCCTTCCAGCTGGGGTTTTCTGGGGGAGCCAAGTCCTGGATGACTTCACCACGTCAGCACAAAGCTGGGGTGCTGTCCCCCTCTCACCCATCACGCCCTTGGCTGGGACATGGCAACCCCAGCTGTGCTACCTTACAGGTATCAGGGTAAAAAGGCCCTGCAAAACTGCAGTACCAAGTGCCTGGGGGGTAGGAAGCTCTTGGGGGGGTTTGGCCGGGGGTCTTCTGGAGGGCACAGCCCCTGCCAGTGGCTGTAGGCACTCGTGGTGTGGTGGAAGTGGTTGGTTGTGGCTGGCTGTGCATCCTGGCTGCTGCTGAGCAGTTCTCTCCCCCTAATTGCAGTGAGATGTGATTGGAGTGATTTCAGATTTGCATCCTGGATTCTAAAAACAGTTGGGTTTTATGCTGCTTTCTGGTAATGGTGGAGAATCCCCAGAGCTCCAATATTTAAATGGGCTTTATTCATCTTTCCAGCATATGGCTAGGGCATCCCTGCATACTCTGTCCTGAGGGTTGAGGTTAGCAGTGCCCCCATGCCCTGTGTACCCCCTGGGGCAAGGGGTGCTGGGGTGTGGGGTTGTTTTTCTTCTTTTTTTACTCAAAATCCCACTGGTCTGAGGTTTTCCTGAGGATGATGCAGACAATGACTGATTTATGGGGTAGCTGGTCCTGGGCTGATGTGGCTGATGCTTCCCAGGACCATCAGGGTTTGTGCTGTGTTTTATTCACAGTGCTGAGCATGGAACAACAGGAAGGAAGGGGTGGAGTTACCTGCAAGGGGGATGTGACCTGCTTAGCTAAAGATACAATTCCTCCCCAGATTTAAATGCTGAATAATAATAATAATAATAATAAAAGAGACTGTGGGTATAGTCTGAAGGTTGTGACTTCAGATAGAGCCATTCCAGTGCTTCCCAATGCTGTTTTTTAAAGGGTGGGTGTCTAGAAGCCATGTTCTCGGCATTATTGACATGATGTTGGTTGTAGCTAAGGGCTGTGGCTCCATCACATCCTGAGGGGCGTGGAGGAACACAACGTTCCCCTCTTTAGGGAAGTGGTGAGCCCGAAGATCTGCAGCCTGGTGGGACTGCTGGAGCGGCCCTGCCACCAAGTGTGAAGTGATGAGCGACTGGCCCGTGTCTTCTCCCCACTGTCCTTATCTCCCATCACTAACACTGCTTTAAAACCCCATTTTCTTCATTGTCACTCCCTGCCAGCTCCTTCAAATGATTCTCTCCTTTCAGAGCTTGTTTCTGTCCCTGGAAGTAGTTGGTTACACCCCAAACCACAGGCAGTACTGGTGCCTTAACTCTGCTGTTGATGGAAATAACTTGTAATGAGTCTCCTCTTCTTGCTTACATCAGGACTTGGTCGGTGTGATGGGTTCAGCATGTGTTGGAAAGCGAGCAGGATGGGGACCCAGCAGTGCACCCCATGGGCTGAGCAGCTGAGGAGGGGGAACGTGTCTATGACTGCTCTTACCAGCCCAGGAAAGCTTGGGAATTTCACAGGATGATAGGGGTTGGAAGGGACCCCCAGAGCCCCCACCCCCTCTCTGGGCAGCCCCTGCCAGCCCCTCCCCACTCTCTCTGCACAGAACTTCCCCCCAAGCTCTCCTCTCCCCCTTCCCTCCTCCAGCTTCACTCCATCCCCCTTGTCCTGCCAGGCTCTGCCCTTGAACAAGCCCATTCCCCTCCTGTTCCTCTGCTCCCTTCAGTCTCTTTCAGCAAAAACTCACAGACCCCTTCTAGCAAGGAAATGTTTGTGTAACACTGGTTTTATAACGGGTGGCTTTGCTTGCAGCCCTGTTCCTTAGCTGGTGGGCCCTGACTAACCATGAAGGCCTTGGCAGGGAGACTCCTGTCAGCTTGCCTTGTCTGTCTCAGAAAAACAGAATTAGGAAATAATCTGAAGTATTTTAGGTTGAACCATGAAGCTTAACAGTAAGTCATGGTTCAGTAGGGTCTTGGATGCTTTTCCCTTTGTCTTTTAAATGTGGGAGCCTTACTGAAGTGTGATGTTTAACCACCGTGGGCAGCCACAGAGAGGTGGGGGTAGATCCCACGCTGGCCCTATTCTGCAGTGCCAGTTCCTTAATAGCTGAGGTGGAAACTCACCTAGCTCCTTTATCCAGCAGCAGACAATCAGATCTCATTTTTTTCTACTCCCTTTCATGTGTCTCTTCCAAAGCTGCTCTTTTGTGTGGCTCAGGAGGGATCAGGAGGGTTTGCTGTACCCACACAGCTCCACCGGCAAATTGCCACCAGCTTCATGTCTAACCAGCTCTGAAATGGTCTATGAACTGGTGGTGTAAGGTGGAAGTCCACCCCCCAGAAATAAACCCTGGAACTCTTCTGAGTGCTTGTACACTCAAATACGTGCCCAGGGCTTCAGGAGGGCAGCATGGCACAGGGTGAGGAGCTGCCTCCTGTTCCCTGGAAGGTCTAAGTGGTGAGACTGCGCTGGGTCTCGAGATAGGATGCTGCCATGTAATACCTTGATTAAGGTGCCACATGGGAAAATAATTCGATTGCTCTTTGTTTTTTAGAGGTTTTGGTCCTCCAAAGCAAATCCCAGCTTTGGAAGGGAGCTAGAGGATAACAGGGATTGTCCCAACCCACTGCAGGACCCTGTTCGGTGCCCTTCAGAGGCTGTGCCTTGCTTAGGTGTGCTGTAGTGTTCAGAAATCCTGAGTCTAATGATAAGAGAACACAGAATCAGAGAATCAGACTGGTCTGGGTTGGGAGGGACCCCAAGGGTCCCAGAGCTCCAACCCCCTGCCACAGGCAGGGACACCAACCTCCAGGCCTGGAGCTGCACAAGGTTGCCCAGGGCCCCAGCCAACCTGGCCTTCAACACCCCCAGGGACAGGGCACCCACCCCCTCTCTGGGCAGCCCCTTCCAGCCCCTCACCACTCTCTCTGCAAAGAACTTCCCCCCAATCTCTCCTCTCCCCCTTCCCTCCTCCAGCTTCACTCCATCCCCTTGTCCTGCCATTATCTACCCTTTTATCCTGTATATGTGTAGGGCCACTGGCCTTACATGAGGCTTCCAGGACTGAACATGCATTAATCCACATTCAGAGGTGTGTCTGTGGGGAAATCTGGGAATTCTGTCCATATATTTCTTGTGTTTCAGCATGAGCACTGGGTAACTAGACACTACCTGCTGCCATGGATTTCTTTGCCCCAAGAAAGGAGGTTGAAAGCCAAGTGTAAATCAAAAACCTTCAGTTCAAAATGTTCATTTCCAAGTTGGATTTTGACATTTTTTGAAGCTGAGCAAGCCTGTGTTATCCCCCACGTTAGAGCATCTAGAGGAGAAGCAAATTTATGGGTTGTGAGTATTGTAAAGAATATATTCACAAATATACTGGGGTTTTATCTTCCTGGCCTGGTTTGGTTGCTTCTTTACTAAAAATAGTAGCCTTAACTTGGAGTTTCCAGGCCTCTTCTCTAGGCATGATGTTTCCATTAAAGTTGTCTCCTTCCACCCCAGTTTTTTACAGTAGTTTGTCTTAATCTGAACCTCCAGAATGCAGCGTGATGATCCAGTGGTGGATATCATCACTTCAGTGAGCCACGAGCACTGATGGGGTTCAAGTCAGGTTGGGCTTTGGCAGATGAAGGTGCAGCCTCCATCCTCATTGACCAAGGCTTTGGCTGGTAGATGTAGTTGTGGTGATTGTCCATGGCAAGAACTTTTCCCTTTGTGCAACAACCACCCGTGGTCCAGCTGCCTGTGAAGCAGGAGGAGTTGTTTCACACCGGTGAGCCCTCATGGGGAGCATCCCATCCACAGTGCCCATGCTCCTCAGGGCATAAAACCTGTGGGCATGGAAAAGCCCCTCTGTTTCCCTGCAGGGACAGGGCAGTCTGGGGAGTTCGCTGCATTATTCATCCCCTGGAGAAGGCAGGGCTCCCACCTAGCATGGCAAAACGAGTGGACTTTGTGTAAACACCAAAATTATGCTTATTCTGGCAAAATCTGCACTCAAGTTTATGCTGTTTGTGATGTTGACTTGAGGGTGGGTGTAGCAAACATGCCCTTTGCACGAGCTCACAGCCTAAAAAGCTTTTCAATCCTCTTTTGCAGCATCTCAACTCCCTCTAGGATGGAAAACTGAAGGGGAAGGAGCCCCAGAGAGCCTCAGTGGACAGCTCTGCAGCAAGGAAGGCGAGATGTGCCCACACAGGGCACGCCAGCTCAGCTTCCCACTGGTAACACCCACTCCTCACCATCCCATCGATGCTCTTTGGTTGAAAGTACATGGGGACACATGCTAAAAAGCTTTGAAAACAGCCCCTAGCAAACATGACAATGACAAGAAGACCTGCTGCATCTACCACACCCTCAGTTCTGAGGCCCCAGACTGACCCAGATATTTTGTGTGTGTGAGTCTGACAACTGAAAGAAGAAAACCTTTCAGGCTGCTGCTCCAGAGACACCAAACAAGACTCTGCATCACTTAATGAACAGATTGACTGAAATCTTTGAAGAATGTTTAAAAAAAAAAAAACCCAAGATGTTCAGGCTTAAATTTAAAAACTCAGAACCTGCCAGCGTGCTGGATGTGCTGGACACGAGTTCAAGTGCTGGAAAAGAAATAGAGAATTCCCAAGAGCAACTTTTCTGATGCTTCCTCCACTCCTCCCTCTCCATCTCTCTGTCCTCTGAGTCTAGGAGAGAGCTGAGAGGAAACCAGGGGAAGAAAACCTTCTGTCAAGCTGCTTTGTGGTTTTACTCCTCAATTAGCAGCACACAGTGATAGTTACAGTGAGAAAAGTATTCTGGCTTGTAAGAAAGGTGAAAAACCTCCCCCAAATTCCTTACATTAGTATTTAACTACATCACCATCATCTTGCCTTGAGGTGCAAACCATCGATTTCCAGGTTCAAAAGGCACCCAGACCAGATATAGCTCCACTGATCCAGGTAACTGGAAGTTACCATTGGTAAATGTTTGGGGTTTCCCCCCTCACATTTATGTGCCAATGACAAACTTGGACCATAGATAACCAACAGATACTGCTGAAAACTGGGCTTTCCCACATTTTCCTGTGTTTTATATACGAGATGCCAACTCAAGTCACTCCTGGTTGCAGGATACAAACAGCACAATTATAAATTATCTCAAATAATTTCTCCAATATTTGTGTCTCTGTGTGTGTGTGGACATATTCCAACTTGAATTTCATCCTTGGAAAGTATCTTCTTACTTTAAAAATAGTCCCAGGCACTATTTCCATCTCTGCTGCTAGCTGCCAGGTTTTTTGAACACTAGTTCTGTTTATTTGGATTTTCTTTGGGTTCTAATTAAATTCTTAGAAGGCTTCTTTCAAACAACCACTCCTAAAGGCTGAAAAGGAGAGCTTGTGTTTTGAAACTAAATCCCTTCCCTTAGATGTATTTTAGCTTAGTATCCATCACTGCTTTCTTCATTAAAAAATGGGCTTGTAGATTCATAGAATCCCAGCCTGGTCTGGGTTGGAAGGGACCCCAAGGGTCACAGAGCTCCAACCCCCTGCCACAGGCAGGGACACCAACCTCCAGGCCTGGAGCTACACAAGGTTGCCCAGGGCCCCAGCCAACCTGGCCTTCAACACCCCCAGGGACGGGGCACCCACCCCCTCTCTGGGCAGCCCCTGCCAGCCCCTCCCCACTCTCTCTGCACAGAACTTCCCCCAGTCTCTCCTCTCCCCCTTCCCTTCTCCAGCTTCACTCCAGCCCCCTTGTCCTGCCAGGCTCTGCCCTTGAACAAGCCCATTTCCCTCCTGTTCCTCTGCTCCCTTCAGGGACTGGCAGGCTGCAATGAGGTCCCCCCACAGCCTTCTCTTCTCCAGGCTGACCCAGCCCAGCTCCCTCAGCCTCTCTCCAGAGGGGAGCTGCTCCAGCCCTCTAATGAAACAATGAAAAGCAGTAGAGTGTTGGCTTTAGACCCTCAGGGGTTTGTGTTTGTAAAGGCAAGTGGCACAGAGACTCCAAAATGCCATGTGGAGGCATCAAAAGCATCCCAGCAGCACAGGAGGGGTGCTTGGAGAGCCTGGGAGGTGGGTTTGCCAAGGGGGTGAGTGGGGATGTGGCATCCAGTACACAATCACAGAATCCCACAGCCACAGGGTTGGAAAAGACCTTTAAGATCATTGAGTCCAACTGTTCCTGTCCTGTGCTAACCCATATCCCATATTAGATTTGAACAGTATATATATCATTTATTATTTCATTGTATTATTTTATTATACACAACAATATTATATTAATATTATATTACAGTATTATTATATTATTATAGTGGCCCCAAAACATTGACTCTTCCCTTGAAGAACAGCCCAGCACAACGTCCTGGATCCTTGAACTCCCCCCAAAGCAGGCACCTGATCCAGCTTTCCTTCCTGGATAGCATGGATGGATCCCCATGGACGTGGTGTGTGTCCTTCTAAAGGTGTCAGCTCAGCCAGCCCCTGGAAAGCTTTTCATGGCAAAGGAAAAGGATTTGAAGTGGAACATTGAGGAGCATCTGGTGGTGTCGTTTCCACCGTCACCTGGTTGTTTCACAAGTGGTTTGAAGGGTCACTGCCTAAATCCCTTGAAGGGAACATGTGGCTCCTCTGATGGAGGTTTGGGTGAATTTGGGGTGTTTTGGGGCATCGAGCTGCTGGAGACCAGAAAAGGTGTTCTGAAAGTGGAAAAACCTGATCTCTGCTGTGCTCAGGTTGGGGACAAGGGGAACTCAGCACTCGTGGGTCAAATCAGGTACGATGGCATCCAGAGCAGATAAGGAGACCTTCTCCCCACCTGCCCTGCCCTGCCAGGAGGGTGCAGAGAGGTGGGTGCTGGTCTCTTCAGCCAGGGGACAGGAGCTGGGACAAGGGGCAATGGGCTCAAGCTGTGCCAGGGCAGGGTCAGCTCAGCTGGGAGGGCAAAGTTCTTCCCTGGCAGAGCTGTGGGGCTGTGGCACAGGCTGCCCAGGGAGGGGGCTGAGTCCCCAGCCCTGGGGGTGTTGAACAGAGGGGAGATGAGGTGCTCAGGGATCTGGCTCAGCACAGGACAGGGATGGTTGGACTCCATGGGCTTCAAGGGCTTTTCCAATTCTCTGATTCTGTGATACTGAATCCAGAGGGAAAAGGTTCTGGCTGTGGGACACTGTGTAGTGCTTCCCAACACTTATTGTTGGACGCTGCTGGTTTCTCCATGGTTCCCCTGTTCTTTGCTCTCCAGTGTGTGGGACACACATCACGGTGATGCTCAGATGGTCCCCGGGCAGCGTCTCCATCAGGGACCTGAGCCTGGTCTGCAGGATTTGGGTACCAACCCCACCACACCAGCCCGGAAAACTTCTAAATAAGTGAGTCTGGAGACCAGGGGAGATTTCCAGCTGGGATCAGCTGCCTCAGCTCTGGTGATGAAGTGAAACTCTGCCGCTTAGTGTCCGAACCATCATCTCCCTGCCACTCCCACCCATCTCCTGCCCCCAGCGCCCCTGACAGCAGCCAGAGTAGTAAAGCAGAAGTAGTTTACTACCTGGTTTCTGGTTCTGACATCCCCATGGCAACCTCCTCCCCGATTTAGCCGCAGCTCAGCGTACAAGTAGGAGCTGTTGAGGAAGGAATAAAGGTTGCAGTGTGGAGAAGACACTTCCCCAGGTGCTCCTGACGGCCGGAGACGGGGGGTCGGAGCCCTGGCTGACACAAGCTCTTTGCTGGGCTCAGCAGGGTGTGAGCTCCCCGAGGTGAGGCCGCTTCCTGGGGCAAGAAACAGCAAATAAAGGAGCTGGGAAGGGAAGAGGCAGCAGGTGCCAGCGGCTCCCTGGGCAGTATCGCGCGGCGGCAGAAGCGGGCGGCAGCACCGCGTGCGAGGGCGAGATAGGAGAGGATGGATTAAACCCAGCGAGGAGCAGGAGAGGGCTCTGGAGGGACCTCCCTGGCCACCAGCAGAGGTTTGTGCCTTGTTTCCAGCTCTCCTGCCCCAGCTTGCTGTACTGTCTCACCAGGCCCTTCCGCCGAGACCCCCGTTTGACGTCCCCTGGGAGCTGGTTGGGAAGGGGCTGGGGGCGGCCCGGCACAGGCTGGTTCGGAGCTGTCGGGATGCAGCGTCTCTCTCCTGCTTTCCTCTCCTTTTCCCAGGGTAACGAGGGCTGGTGGGAATTGTGGGCTCTTGTTGGCAACCCCCTGCCAGCAGCGTGAGGGATTGGAAGGTGCGAAGGGCTGGGGCTGGGGCTGGGAAGGCTGGGACCGATGGGGATGGGGCCAAGGACCAGGCTGGGAGAGAAGGATGAGTGCCTGGGGGAGCGAAGTTTCCCATCCCCCTGCTCCATCTTCCTGCTGCTGCCCCCTCCTTTCATCCCCGCCGGACGGAGGAGCGGCACCTCTGGTGGCTGGGAGCTGGAAGGGTCTGGGAAGGGTTCAGTCTGTGACCCAGAGCTCCCAAAAAAGAGGGGACACCTGGGATTAGGGAGCTGAGCCTTGCCGAGGGCCCTGAAACACACTGGGATGGGGGATGCTGCTCGCGCTGGGCGATTAAAGGGACTCGCCTCGATGCACCTGGGTAACCTCAGGGACGAGCTCCAGAGGCTGGAGAGCAGGAGATGGAAGAGCAGGAGACCACCCAGGGCTGCCAGGGAAAGCTGCTGTCCTCTGCAGACCCCCGGGGCAGTGAGATCTGTCTCAGGAAGGGGGTGGGAGCATTGAAAGGGGTTGAGGATGCTCTGGTTCTCCAGCAGCTGGAAGATTGTTTTTTTGGGGGGTCTTTTCTCCCTTTTGGGCATCCCTGGTCAGTGCAGGATGCAGCTGCGTGGCCCCTGTGGGGATGTCAGCTCCTGCGAGGGCAAAGCAAGAGCAGGGAGGTGCTGGATGCTTTGCAGGGGCAGAGTGGCTCCTCTGCTATCACCTCAGGGGCTGGTGCTTGGGGATTCACAGAACCAGAGAGTCTTTGGGGTTGGACAAGAACTCCATGGTCACCGTGTCCAACCATCTGTCTGACACCCTGTGCCCTCTGAAACATGTCCTGGGGTGCTGTGCCTTTGCACACCTCTGGGGATGGTGACTCCATATGCCCTGGGCACGTTCCAGTGCTCAACAACCCTTTGGGTGAAGATATGTTCGCGAATCTCCAATCTAACCCTCCCCTGACACAACTGGAAACCATCTCCTCTTGTCCCAACCCTTGGGAGAAGAGATCAACCCCCCGCCCCCGGCTACACCCTGCTTTCAGGTAGCTGTAGGGAGCAATAAGGTCTCCCCTCAGCCTCCTCTTCCTCAGCCTCCTCTTCCTGTCTTGTGGGTTCCTGAACCTCTCATGGATTCAGGTCCTCAAAAGCGACCGAGAGTCACACCTGGGGTGTGTGGGTGTGGGGGGGCTCAGGCAGCCCCAGTGCGGGGCCAGGGGTGTCCCATCCTGCCCCAGTGAGCTGGGGGGATCTGGGGGAGGGTCTCTGTGTGGTGGAAGCATGTCAGCCACAGTAAAGCAGCAGATGTTTTGGGCTCTGGGGGGGTTGCTGGGGGCTGCCTGGTGCCGTGCCGCAGGTGCCTGCGCCATGAGCGCGGCCGAGGATGCCGAGTGGCTGCGCTGGGTGAGGAAGCAGTTCGGGAGCATCGCTGGGCAGCACAAAGAGATCGACCTGGAAGAGTTCAAAACTGCCCTGCAAGTGAAGGAGGTGAGTGGTCCCTGTGGGGTGGGGGGAGGCAGGGGGCTGGGGGCGCCGGGGTCCCTTCTGCGGGCAGCACTGGCAGCCCAGCACCGAGCTGCGGTCTCTTACCCTGCGTAGAGAGTTAAGCTTAAAACTGGAATTAGGTGCTGTTGCTTTGAGGAAGGGAGGGAGAAACCTAGTGATGCTCTGTGGCAAGTGGGAGGGCACAGATCAGCCACCCCCAATCCACGGGATGCCCACAGAGGCTCGGCTATTCCCAACGAATTCCCTCCACGCGCTCCCAGGGCAGCCCCTGCAGAGCAGCACCCATCCTCCCTCCCTCCCTCCCTCCCTCCCTTCTTCCCTCCCTCCCTCCCTCCCTCCCTCCCTCCCTCCCTCCCTCCCTCCCTCCCTCCCTTCCTCCCTCCCTCCCTCCCTCCCTCCCTCCCTCCCTCCCTCCCTCCCGTTTTGGGCTGTCCCCACTGACATTGGAGCTTTTGCTGGGCAGTTCCCATTGAAGCATGTGGGGAGCATCGGGGTTCAGCTGGGGGGGTGGTGGGTAGAACCCCCCACCCCACCGCTGAGTCACCAGCATCCCCCCTCCCCGCAGTCCTTCTTCGCCGAGCGGTTCTTCGCCCTGTTCGACTTGGATGGGAGTGGGACCATCAGCCTGGGGGAGCTGCTGGGAGCCCTCAGCCTGCTGCTCCACGGGAGCCAGACCGACAAGCTCCGATTCCTCTTCCAAGTGTACGACGTGGACGGTAAGGGGATGGGAAGGGGTTCGTTGGGATTTACCCCGTCATTTGCTTGCTTCAAAGCCAAGCTGTGGTTCGCAGGGCGCTGCAGCTCTGCCCTCAGCACCCCAGGGCCTCAGGCTTGGCATCGCCTCCAGCGTGGGCTGGCCAGGCACCCCACTGCCCCTCGTTCTTTGAGAGGGAGGTGGGGGGAGGAGGGGGTGGAATTGAGGGAGGGGGAAAGGGAGGGAGAAGAAAACCCAAGGAACTGAAACCTGGTGGGTTGGGATAAGGAGAGTTTATTGGGATGGCAGAGAGAGAGAGAATAATAACAGGACTTTATAGCAAAATATGTGACAGTGGTGACACACAATGGAACCACACAGCCTGGGCATCCTGGAGCTGCCTGCTCCTCCCCCACCAGCCCCCTTTATGCTGAGCATCCTGGAATTGGCATGGAATACCCCCTCTGGCCAGTTTGGGTCACCTGTCCTGGCTGGGTCCCCTCCCAGCTCCCTGGGCACCCCCTTCTCGTTCAGGGGGAAATACGAACAACTGGAAAGTCCCTGACTACTTGGCAACACCTAAACCACCCCTGTGTCACCAGCACTGCTCATCCCAGCTTCCAACCAGGGCATCCATCTGCTGCTAGAGAGGAATTAACTCTATCCTGGCCAAAACCAGGCCAGCACCCTTCCTGGGGGGAGGTTGGGGGTCATAGTGTGGGTCAGTCATCGCTGCTGGGTCTTTTGGAGGCCAGGGTCTCCCAGAGGCCGGGGTCTCCCAGGGGCCGGGGTCTCCCAGAGGCCGGGGTCTCCCAGAGGCCAGGGTCTCCCAGGCCTGCTGGTGCTGACTTCATCCCATGAGGAAAGCACCACAAACCCACCTGAGCAGCAGCGATTGAATCAGCTGTGTGCCAGGATTCCCATGGTGAGGAGCAGCCCCTGCACTGCTCAGACACCCGACTCTTAATCCCCCTGATCTTTGGGGACCCCAGCACCCCCTCTCCTCCCTCCATCAGCCAGGGAAGCCGGAAGCAACCAAAGCAAAGCTCTTCCTCAAGCTGCTTTGCCTGTTCTGACCTGCTTGGGTTGTGAAACGCTGGCCAGAGAGCTGAGAGCTGAGCTCTTGCCTGGCTGTTTTGCTCTTGTGCTGGTGTCTGTGTGCTGGTGACGTCTCCACTGCTGATGAGGTCACCACCTTTTTTGGGAAAACCACCTAATTTGTAAGCCATGGGCACAGGCATGGCCCTGGCTGGGTGCTCTGCTCCCAAAGAGCCCCTGTGCAAGGCAACTTCTGCATTAAAGGTGAAGCCAGGGGGGCTGGGGGGTTGTTCTGGTGTAACTGGGGTCCCCGCTCTGCCCCGCACAGGCAGCGGCTCCATCGACCCCGACGAGCTGCGGGTGGTGCTGGGGTGGTGCCTGCGGGAGAGCGCCATCGCCCTGCCCCAGCAGCGCCTGGCAGACCTCACCCTGGCACTCTTCGAGGCTGCTGACAAGGACCACAGCGGCTCCATCACCTTCGAGGAGCTCAGGGAGGAGCTGGAGGCTTTTCCAGAGGTCATGGAGAACATGAGCATCAGGTAGCTGTGCCCAGGGGGTTCCCTCCGGCAGCCCCTGGGGATGGGGGGTCCCTTGTGAGCACCTTTTCCAGCCCCTGGGGATGGGGGGTCCCTTGTGAGCGCCTTTTCCAGCCCCTGGGGATGGGGGGTCCCTTGTGAGCGCCTTTTCCAGCCCCTGGGGATGGGGGGTCCCTTGTGAGCACCTCTTCCAGCCCCTGGGGATGGGGGTCCCTTGTGAGCACCTTTTCCAGCCCCTGGGGATGGGGGGTCCCTTGTGAGCGCCTCTTCCAAGCATGGGATGTGTGCTCTCGTTGAGGGGGTTGTGGGGGGACCACGAGGTGCTTGGCCAGCACTGGGAGCAACCCCGGGGCCTTACGGTGCCAGGATGGGTGCAAGGCTAGGATGCAGGGGTAGTGTTAGGGTGGGTGCCACGATGGTGCCAGGGTGGGTGTAGAGAGTAGGGATGGGCTCTGGGATGGGCTCTGGGATGATGCTGGGATGGGCACAGGGATGGTGCTGGGATGGGCACAGGGATGGTGCTGGGATGGATGCCAGGCTGGGTGCAGGGATGGTGGTGGGAAGGTGCTTGGATGGTGCCACAATGGATGCTAGGCTTGTTTCAGAGCCTAGATGCAGGGATGGGTGCTGGAATGGTGCTGGGATGGGCACAGGGATGGTTCTAGGACAGATGCCAGGCTGGGTGCAGGGTACAGATACAGGGATGGGTGCTGGGATGGTGCCATGTTGGGTGCAGAGCTCAGATGCAGGGATGGGTGCTGGGACAGTGCTGGGATGGTGCTGAGATGGGCATAAGGATGGTGCTAGGACAGGTGCCAGGCTGGGTGCAGGGATGGTGCAGGGATGGTGCAGAGATGGTGCCTGGGTGGTGCAGGGATGGTGCTGGGATGGTGCAGGGATGGTGCCTGGATGGTGCAGGGATGGTGCTGGGATGGTGCAGGGATGGTGCTGGGATGGTGCTGGGATGGTGCAGGGATGGTGCCTGGATGGTGCTGGGATGGTGCAGGGATGGTGCTTGGATGGTGCAGGGATGGTGCCTGGGATGGTGCAGGGATGGTGCCTGGATGGTGCTGGGATGGTGCAGGGATGGTGCCTGGGATGGTGCAGGGATGGTGCCTGGATGGTGCAGGGATGGTGCAGGGATGGTGCTGGGATGGTGCCGGGATGGTACAGGGATGGTGCAGGGATGGTGCAGGGATGGTGCAGGGATGGTGCCAGGCTGGGTGCAGGGATGGTGCAGGGATGGTGCTGGGATGGTGCAGGGATGGTGCTGGGATGGTGCCAGGCTGGGTGCAGGGATGGTGCAGGGATGGTGCAGGGATGGTGCCGGGATGGTGCTGGGATGGTGCTGGGATGGATGCCAGGCTGGGTACGGGGTGTGCATGCAGGGATAGGTGCCAGCCAGCATGGGGGGACGGGGGGTGCCAGCTGGGGTTTGGGGCTGCCCCAGCTTCCCCTTTCTCTGGACAACGGGTGCCTCTGCTCCCAGTGCAGCCAGCTGGCTGAAGCCCCCACCGCCCCCGCCGAGCAGCTCCTGGCCGCGCTGCCTGACCCGGGCATACTGGCACAACCGCCGTGGCACGCTGGCCTTCCTGGGGGGCTACAGCACCCTCAACCTCCTGCTCTTCACCCTGGCTGCCCTGCAGCACGCCGGCCTGGGCGGGTGGGTGCTGGTGGCCCGGGGCTGCGGGCAGTGCCTGAACTTCAACTGCGCCTTCCTCGCCGTGAGTGCCGGGTCCCCGGGGGGTGCTGAGCTCCTGGGGCTTGGGGGGTGATGCTCTGCACCGTCATGGTCACACTGGGACCTTATCCCTGTGCTGGAGGGCAGGAATTGGGGCTGGGCTGTCTCCTCTAATTAATTATATAGAAATAAAGGGGTCAGGGTGCTTGTGGCACCCTCCCAATGGGTCCTGGCCATATCCATCCACCTCCCAACGGGTCCTGGGCTTCTCCATCCACCTCCCAACGGGTCCTGGGCTTCTCCATCCACCTCCTGATGGGTCCTGGGTTTCTATATCCACCTCCCAATGGGTCCTGGGCTTCTCCATCCACCTCCCAATGGGTCCTGGGCTTCTCCATCCACCCTCCCAATGGGTCCTGGGCTTCTCCATCCACCTCCTGAGGAGTCCTGGGCTTCTCCATCCACCTCCTGATGGGTCCTGGGCTTCTCCATCCACTCTCCTGATGGGTCCTGGGCTTCTGGGCAGTCTTCATGCCGACACCCTGTATGAGCAGGAGCCCCTGGCTGAAGCCACACACACACACCCCCCCAAACCCCTCCTCTTGCCCCCTCTGCACTGTCCCTCTCCCTGTCCCCGAGGTGCTGATGCTGCGGAGGTGCCTGACCTGGCTGCGAGCGACCCCCATCGCCAAGGTGTTGCCCCTGGACCAGCACGTCGCCTTCCACCAGCTGGTGGGGTACGTGGTGCTGGCGCTGGCGGCCGCTCACACGGGCGCCCACGTCGCCAACTTCAGTAAGTAGCAGCTCCTGGGCACAGTGAGGCCCTTCTGGGTGCCATGGGTGTACCCCAGACAACTCCCTGTCCTGGGTTCCCCTTTGCTGAGGGGGAAAACATCCCTTGGAGCAGGGGGCAGCCCCCACACTGCCCTGGGGAAGGGCTGCGGGGACCCGGACCGAGCCCCGGGGGAGGATGCTCATGGCCCGGCGGGATGCAGGGGTCCCACAGGGTGGGATGCACATGCTCCGTGGAGGGGATGTGTGTATCCTGGGGGGATACACATCTCCTGGAGGGGTGGAGGGCACAAGCCCAGGGGTCTGAGAGGCCTCAGGCAGGGTGCAGGCAGCGGGAGGGCTCGTTCGGTGCCGCGCAGTCTGCGCGCTGCCTCTTATCCCCCTCTAGCGGCTTCCCAGCCGGCAGCGAAGGGCTCCGCCCCCTCCCCCCCCCCGCGCAGCTCCCGAGTGGGGTCTGCGCCCCATGGACCCCCCCCATGGCAGGATGCCGGGGGATGCACACTCCATTCGGGGCCACGAGCATCATCACGTGGAGGAGCAGATCCGCTGGCACTCCCAGCCCTGTGCTGAGCATCCCTGGGGTGCTGAGCATCCTTGGGGTGCTGAGCACCCCTGGGGTGGCTAGGCATCCTTGGGGTGCTGAGCATCCTTGGGGTGATGAGCATCCCTGGGGTGGCTGAGCATCCCTGGGGTGCTGAGCATCCTTGGGGTGGCTGAGCATCCCTGGGGTGCTGAGTGTGAGATCGAGCTCCTGCAAGGCTCCTGCTCCAGGAGAGCTTGGATGCTCCTTAAGGAAAAGGGAATAAATCATTGTCAAGGGTTGGGTGGGTGCAGGGGAACCCAGGAACTCAGCGGGTGGGTGCGGTGGGTGCTCCCCACCCAAACCCCCGTGTCCCCAGGCAGGCTGGCAGGGCAGGACGGGCGCCACAGCCTCGCTGAGTACCTCTTGTCTGCCCGGCCCGGCGTGGGGGGCCTGGGGGGCACAGCCTCACAGACAGGGCTGGTGCTCCAGGCTCTGCTGGCTGCCATGCTGGCCTTCTCCAGCCCCTGCGTGCGGCGCAGCGGACACTTCCAGGTGGGTCCCACCGCGGCTGGGAACCCCCCAGTCATGCCCAGTGCTGCACCAGCTCGGGGAGTGGGGTGAGGGTCCTGTGGGTGGGCGGTGCCCCCCCCTTCTTCCCTGAGACCTCCCCTGGACACCCCCCACTCCTCAGATTTGCTGTTGTGGGGGTTCCATGCTTTCCTCCATCACTTGGGGTGCTTCTCCCTCAGGGATGCTCCACACAGACACACCCCCCCCCCCCCCCAAAAGCAGCACTTGGCTCCACCGCCTTCATCTCATACTCAGCCCCCCTCCAACCTGTGCCCCCCCCTTCCCACTCCCTGCCCACAGGTCTTCTACTGGACCCACCTCTCCTACATCTGGGTCTGGACCCTCCTCATCCTCCACGGCCCCCACTTCTGGAAGTGGTTTGCTGTTCCTGGCTGCCTCTTCCTGCTGGAGAAGGTGCTGGGCTTGGCTCGGCGGCGTGGGGGGGGCTGCGCATCCTGGAGGTCAACCTGCTCCCCTCCAAGGTCTGCACCCCTTCCCGCTCACTCCCCCAGCTCCCCCTGGTCCCCTCTTCTTCCCAGAGTGGGAATTGAGATGCTGCAGCTCGTGGGAACCCCTTTAATGTCTGCAAAATGGTTTAGAGTCCAGGGAACAGCACTTCACTGGGTGTCTGCTGCAGGGGGAGAGGGGGTGTGAAGGGGGTGTAAAGAGAGGTGTGGAAGGGGGTGTGGAAGGAGGGCTGTGGAAGGGGGGTGATGTGCTTTCACCCCTGGAAGGGGGATGCTCCCCCAGTGACTCGTGGATAGCTTGTACAGAAGAGATGCAGGCTCAGGGTGCTTCAGGCTGGGCCAGGGAAGGTTTGCAGCCAGAGATGAAAGCGATTTCTTCATCTTCCAGCCGTTATCTCTTTCATTGGGAGCTTTTGCCTGGTTTTCATGTGAAAACCCAACTCCTCTGAACTCAGCACAGCTGGAGACAAAGCCAACAGCTGCCCTGACTCTGAAGTGCTCCAGAAAGCCGGTTGGTTGGGGCCAGCCCGAGCTGGGATGTCTGATTGACAGTGGAGCTGGGCAGAGCCAGGAGCAGAGACCCTTCTCAGGTCAAACTCCAGAATCACAGGGGTTGGAAGGGACCTCAAGAGATCATCGAGTCCAACCCCAAATCCACGTGAACCTCTCGTGCCAGTCGCTGCTCTAAACAGGGGGCACAACCCCGGGGTGCTGGGGGGCTGCAGAAGGACCATCCTGGAGGAGACAGATCCCGGGGTGCTCCCAGCATTCCCAGTCTCCTTTCCCTCCAGGTGACTCACCTCGTGATTGAGAGGCCACAGTTCTTCCACTACAAGCCTGGAGACTACATCTACCTGAACATCCCAGCCATCGCCACCTACGAGTGGCACCCCTTCAGCATCAGCAGCGCTCCGGAGCAGCAAGGTCATCTCCCACCCCATCCTCATTTTGCATTGCTGGGAGGTTTTGCATCTCCAGGATGAGGTTTTGCATCACTGGAGCCTTGTCTGGGTGGTTGGAACCCCTCAGGGGCCATGCAGAGAGGGGCTGTGCGCCCATGGAGCAGCATGTGGTCCTGCATCCCTCACCTCACCCACCCCCATCTCTGCCTGTGTATAATTGCTGTAAAACTCCCAAGATTTGGGATTTGGAGCTGTTAGAGAAAACCCCATCCCGTGCTGCCAGCCCAGGGCTGATGTGAGGGGTGTCAGTGGGGAAGAGGTGCTGGGGCTGCCGGGCGGCTCTGTATGCAGGATGCCCACCTGCTGCTGGGGAAGGGGCTGGAGGGCAAATCCTCTGAGGAGCAGCTGAGGGAGCTGGGGGTGTTGAGCCTGGAGAAGAGGAGGCTGAGGGGAGACCTTCTCCCCACCTGCCCTGCCCTGCCAGGAGGGTGCAGAGAGGTGGGCGCTGGTCTCTTCAGCCAGGGACCAGGAGCTGGGACAAGGGGCAATGGGCTCAAGCTGTGCCAGGGCAGGCTCAGCTCAGCTGGGAGGGCAAAGTTCTTCCCTGGCAGAGCTGTGGGGCTGTGGCCCAGGCTGCCCAGGGAGGGGGCTGAGTCCCCAGCCCTGGGGGTGTTGAACAGAGGGGAGATGAGGTGTTCAGGGATCTGGGTCAGCACAGGACAGGGACGGTTGGACTCCAGGAGCTTAAAGGGCTTTTCCCACCTGGGAATTCTGGGATTCTGAGCTCCCCTTTGCCCCACAGAGACCCTCTGGCTGCACATCAGGTCTCTGGGCCAGTGGACCAACAAGCTGTACGAATACTTCCAGCAGCCTGAACTGCCCAGCCTGGAGCTGAAACCGCTGAGCCAGAGGCTGAGGGAGAGGAGGTGCTGGGGCCAGGTGGGTGCTGCCGGCGCTCAGGGTGCCTCAAACACAGAGCTGGGACCTTGTGATGCTGCTGGTCAGGGGAGGTTTGTGGGGCGATGGCTTTGCCAAGCTCAAGACCCCCCCAGCGTGTCCACAGGGTTCTCCAGCTGACACCCCCATCCCCTGGCCTGTCTGAGTGAGCTCCAGAAAAGCCAAGGAGCCAGGGCAGATCTGGGTGGGATGCTCTCTGGTGGGCAGCTCCCCAGGTCACCCTGGTCCTCAGCTGCCTGGGTGCTGGGGTATCATAGAATCACAGAATCCCAGGGGTTGGAAGGGCCCCCCAGAGCCCATGGGGTCCAACCCCCTGCCAAAGCAGGGTCCCTAGCACAGGGCACACAGGGCGCTGTCCAGACGGGGCTGGAATCTCTCCAGAGAAGGAGACTCCACACCCCCTGGGCAGCCTGGCCCAGGGCTCCCTCACCCTCACTGGCAAGAAGTTCTTCCCCACATTGGGGGGAACTCCCTGGGCTCCAACTTGAGCCCATCGCCCCTTGTCCTGTCCCCACAGACACTGAGCAGAGGCTGCCCATGTCCCCTGTGTCCCACCCTTCAGCTCTTGATCCCCAGGGATCAGATCCCCTCTCAGTCTCTTCTCTCCAGGCTGAACAGCCCCAGCTCCCTCAGCCTTTCCTCACAGGGGAGATGCTCCAGCCCTTCAGCATCTCCGTGTCCCTCCTCTGGACTCTCTCCAGGAGATCCCTGTCTGTTTGATCCCAGGGAGCCCAGCACTGGACACAACACTCCAGGTGGGGCCTGAGCAGGGCAGAGCAGAGGGGGAGGATCCCCTCCTGGGACCTGCTGCCCACGTGCTCATGGCCCATATCCCCCCAAGGGATTCATGTCCCCCCAAGGGATTCGTGCCCCCCCACTGCAGCCGTAGGACCCCGAGGGATGGGGCAGCCAGTGACACCTCTGCCTGTGGCTTCCAGGAGGATCTGTGTGGCAGCGCTGGCTCCGAGGGGGCGGCCGTGGCCACTGGTGAGGACGGAGCTGTTCAGCTGACATCGTACAAAGCCACAGGTGCTGCCATCCCAGGAGAAGAGGGTCCATCAGGAAGGGGGTGAGCATCACCTCTCACCCTCACCCAGCCCCACTGAGCCCCCCACAAGCCCCTGGTGCCTGCAGGATAAGAGGGGGGTCTCTGCTCTCACTGTCCCGGCAGCAGCTGGAGGACCAGTGCAGGGGGAAGCATCACTGCCATCCCCAGGGGCTCAGAGCTCCTGAAAAGCCTCTTTGGGCAAGAACAGAGGATTCTCTTGCCTGGAAACGATGGCAATGTGGGATGTTGGGAGCCACCATCAGTGGCTTTTATCCCCCAGCACCGGGAGCTCCAGGGTTGCTGCCTGCCTGGGCTGGGGGAGCAGAGCTGGATGTGCTGGGCTTTCCGGCACAGGGCTGAGTGTCTGACCCTGCCACCTCCCCTGGTGAGCTGGGGGTCCTGCTCCCCCCACCCCCAGGCCAGCGTGGTTCTCACAAATCTCTTCTTGCCCCCTCCCCCGCCCCCAAACCCATCTGTGGATTTGGGTAATGGCTGGTTTAGTCCCTGTCAAGCCGCTCGTGGTCCAGGTGACGTCACTGGGTGATACCTCCTGGTGCTGGATGTTGGTGGGACACCCCAGAGGAAGCTGCTCAGCTCGAGCAGCTCCCCAGGGTGCAGCTGGATAAACCCAGCTGGATAAAAAGCCCCTCTCCCCCCTAAAAAGCAAGCTGAGGAACAAGGGGTTGGCATAGCCAGCGGCGGGGGGTGGCAGGAGGGGCGGTCACTGCTCTCTCCACCTTGCAGGTCCCCCCGGGCTGGAGGAGACCCGTCGGCTCTGCAGCATCAAGGTGAGGGATGCCCGTGGTCCATCCCTGTGCTCAGCATCGCTGGGGGTCCCGCATGTGCCCAGCCACCCCATGTGTGTCCACATCCCCCAGCCCTGGGCATGGGGGTCCCACCCAGGGCTGATGCAGACCCTGCACTGTCGGGGGCTTCATGCTTCTCCCTACCCATCCTCCCCTTCTTCATGAAACTCCCACAAAGACCCCAAATTCTGCCCAGGCTCCAGGCGCCTGCACCTTGCACCCCTCTCCCCCCGCCCTGCAGCCTGAGAGCTGTTTCAGGCTGCTGGATCTCTCCCCATTCCTCCTCTCTCCCAGTGCTACATCGATGGCCCCTTCGGGACGCCCACGCGCAGGATCTTCAGCTCGGAGCACGCGGTGCTGATCGGCGCCGGCATCGGTATCACCCCCTTCGCCTCCATCCTGCAGAGCATCATGTACAGGTGGGTGCTGGAGCAGAGCAGACCCCCGACACGAGCTCGGGGCGTGGGTTTGGGGGGTGTGAGGTGTGACGGGTGACCCGTCCTGTGACCGCTGTCCCTGTGGGGCAGCACCCATCGTGGCTGCTCCCTGCTGCTCCAGCTTCTTCACATCACTGGCCATGAGACCCGTAGTGGGTTTGCATAGACTCACAGGCTCACAGAATCCCAGGGGTTGGAAGGGCCCCCCAGAGCCCATGGGGTCCAACCCCCTGCCAAAGCAGGGTCCCTAGCACAGGGCACACAGGGCGGTGTCCAGACGGGGCTGGAATCTCTCCAGAGAAGGAGACTCCACACCCCCTGGGCAGCCTGGCCCAGGGCTCCCTCACCCTCACTGGCAAGAAGTTCTTCCCCACATTGGGGGGAACTCCCTGGGCTCCAACTTGAGCCCATCGCCCCTTGTCCTGTCCCCACAGACACTGAGCAGAGGCTGCCCATGTCCCCTGTGTCCCCCCCTTCAGCTCTTGATCCCCAGGGATCAGATCCCCTCTCAGTCTCTTCTCTCCAGGCTGAACAGCCCCAGCTCCCTCAGCCTTTCCTCCCAGGGGAGATGCTCCAGCCCTTCAGCATCTCCCTGTCCCTCCTCTGGACTCTCTCCAGGAGATCCCTGTCTGTTTGATCCCAGGGAGCCCAGCACTGGACACAACACTCCAGGTGGGGCCTGAGCAGGGCAGAGCAGAGGGGGAGAATCCCCTCCTGGGACCTGCTGCCCACACTCCTCCTGATGCCCCCAGGATCCCCTTGGCCTCCTTGGGCACACTGCTGGCTCATGGCCAGCCTGTCATCAACCTGTCATCCCTCCATGCCAGGCTTTCCACGGGGATTTCTGCTGCAGAAAACCCGTGAGCAACCAGGGGTGGGTGCTCAGGGTCTCCCTGCAGAGGGGGGCTGGGGGCTGTGGCTTGGGAGGGGCAGGCAGAGCTGTGTCTGCCCATCCAGGTACCGCCGGCGAAAGCAGAGCTGCCCCAGCTGCCACCACTCGTGGTGTGAGGACCTGCGGGACGAGGAGATGATGCTCAGGAAGGTGGGAGCAGGAGGAGGGGGACAAGGTTTGCCTTGGGGGAAGGGGCAGGAGGAGACCCCACCAGCATCCCTTCCTAGTGCAGGAGGTCTGGGATGGTGGGTGGCTGGACTTGGCCCTTGCACAGCCTGCCAGCTCCACAGCAGAGGGTGCTGTGTCCTTCAAGGGAGGGTGCTGTGTCCTTCAGGGGAGGGTGCTGTGTCCTTCAGGTTGACTTCATCTGGATAAACCGGGACCAGAAGCACTTTGAGTGGTTTGTCAGCCTGCTAACCAAGCTGGAAATGGAGCAGGCTGAGCAGGAGCCAGGAGGTGAGTTGGATGGGGGGACACAGGGGCTTGGCCAGCACAGCCCCCAGCCCCGGGGCTGCCCAGCCCTGGGCTTGGCATCATCCCTGGCAGAGCCCAAGTGACCTGAGGGGCTGCAGAGCGGGGCTGGACCCCCCATCCCCCTGCAGCTGGGCTCCCCTGGACCACCCAGGGCGGTTTTTGGAGATGCACATGTACATGACCTCGGCCCTTGGCAAGAGCGACATGAAGGCCATCGGGCTGCAGATGGCCCTGGACCTGCTGGCTGCCAAGGAGCAGAGGGACTCCATCACGGGGCTGCGGACCAGGACCCAGCCCGGCCGCCCCGACTGGGGCAAGGTGAGGGGTGGCCCTGCCCTGCCCCACTGATCCCGCTCAGGGGAAGGGAGCCCTGTCCCCCGAAACTGCTCTTTGAGGGGGGCACCGTGGGAGAGCTGGGATTCGGAGTGGGGGGATGCACTGGGATACCCAGACCTGAGGGAGCTTCTCCATCCCGTGGGAAAGCAAGGCTCAGGGAGGCTGAGTCCTGCCAACTGGCAGCTGCCAACGTGGGCAGAGGTCTGGCTATCCCAGCCTCCTCTTCCTCTCCTCCTCCTCCTCCTCCTCTCCCTCTCCCTCTCCTTCTCCCTCTCCCTCTCCTCTCCTCTCCTCTCCTCCTCTCCTCTCCTCTCCCTCTTCCTCTCCTCTCCTCCTCCTCTCCTCCTCCTCTCCTCTCCTCTCCTCTCCCTCTCCTCTCTCTCTTCCTCTTCCTCTCCTCTCCCTCTTCCTCTTCTCTCCCTCTCCCTCTTCCTCTTCTCTCCCTCTCCCTCTCCCTCTCCTCCTCTTCTCCTCTCCTCCTCCTGCTCTCCTCCTTCCTCCCTTCCTCCTCCTCCTCCCCTCCTCTCCTCTCCCCTGTGCCCCAGGTGTTCGGGAAGGTGGCAGAGGAGAAGAAAGGGAAAGTCCAGGTCTTCTTCTGCGGCTCCCCGGTGCTGGCCAAGGTCATCAGGACACACTGCGAGCGCTTCGGCTTCCGCTTCTTCAAGGAGAACTTTTAAGCAGCAGCCTGTGCCCGCTGCCGGGCTCCGCCAGCCCTGAGGCGGGGTGAGGGGCTCCAGGGGATGGGTCTGGCTGCACCGCCCGCGTTGGCTCTGCTCGGGGCTGGGGAGGGCGGGGATGCTTGGGGAGCGAGGGATGGGGAGGGCAAGGGGCTTCGGGCTGGAGGGGACGGGGTCTTGGAGCCCTTGGGGGTGTCCTGGAGCATCCGTGCCAGGGTTATGAGGGGGAAAGGACCCGCGCCCCAGAGCCCTTTGGGATGGGGGGGGGGGGCGGGGCACAGCATCCTGCATCCCCCGCAGGGCTTGGGGGTGGGGAGAGGCGGAGAGGGTCGTGGCCCCTCTCGGGATGGAGGGGGTGTCCCGGGGCACCCCGCGCTGGCAGCCCGGCGGAGCCGTGCCCACAGGAGGGCACTGCAGCCTCGGCAACCGGGGCCGCGCCACCGGCCCCCCCATTCCCTTCCTGCGCCGGGTGACAGCCGGAGCCCTGTACCCCAGGCCCGGCGGGATGCGGCACGGGGACCCCCGGCTGCTTTGGGGGCCGGCGCGGAGCTGGGCCGCGCCATGGGCTGCGGTGACACGGGGAACCCCGCGAGATGGGTGGAGCATCCACCCCTCCCGAGCCTCCTGAGACCCCCAGGGCCCCGCCAAGCCGGAGCGAGGTGCTGATCCCAAAGCGCCCTCTGGTCTGAGCCCCGGCTAACGCTGGCTCCTTGTCCCCGGGATGAGCAGCGGGATGGGGATGTGGGGCAGCTCAGCTGGGCTTCCCCTTCCTCCCGCCGCATCCTCCAGCTCCAGCTCGCTCTGCAAAGAGCATCCTCGGCCCTGCGCCCCCCCAGCTCCCTGTCCCTTCCCAGCTTCATCCCGGGAAATTAAAGGTCTTTGCTCAGACACCCTCGCTTTGAAACGGAGCCTGGATGTGGCCCTGAACTGATCCCCTGGGGCACACACCGGGACACCAGTTTAACCAGCATCGCCACGGCGGAAGCTCGCGCGCCGGTAATTAACGGGGCTGTTCCAATCAGGGGATGATGTAAGATCCTGCTCGCAGGGTCCGAGGGGAAAGCAGGACAGCTGCAGCCTCCGGGGGCTTGTAGGGAAATAAAGACACCCCCCACACACACACACACACACACACGGAGTCAGGGTGGTTTAGGGGTGTCCCCCAGCCACGCTGCTGGGTTGACCCCGCGCCCAGATCCATGTCGAGCATCACCCAAGATGCAGCAAAAAAAACCCCCAAGAATCAATTCAAAAGACAATAACATGGCAGCATCACGTGGCTGAGGAGAACACGCTCATCCCAGGCATAAAGAAGAGTTAATTACATCTCCCCGTCCTCCCTCCCTTTCCGAGCAATTAGAACCAGAATGAATCATGATGAGTCTGCTGATCATCACTGTCCCTCCGCATCCCCGCCGAGGCGCAGGGTGCTGGGGTGCCCTGCTGCTCCCACAGCCTCCCAGACACGGAGGAAGCTCATTTAGCTCTTTGCCTTTCAGCCTCACGGCACCCGAGGGGGCACACAGAGGGATTTGGGGGGAAATCATGCAAAACCCCCCAAGAAATGGGGCTGCCAGCCCGGTGAGCAGCACACAGCCCTGCTCCCAAAGAGTGTGTGTGTGGGGGGGTTGTGAGCGGGGTGGGCTTGGGTTTTTATTTTCCCTTTAGAGCAAAGCATCGATGTCTGGGGACACTGACGTGTCCCCTGGCTGCTCCTGCCCTCCAGCATGCAGGCCACTGGCCTTTCCCAGCCGTGTGAGTGCAGCTCATCCAGAGGAACTGGGTCGCTTTCCCTCTTCTTGAGGCTGGAAACATGCTGAGGGGGGTTTGCATGGTGCAGGAGGTGGTTTTGCTGCCCCAGAGCGTGAAAGCATCTTGCTTTGAGCTGGCTGCTCAGGCAGTGGGACCCTCCTGCCTGCGCCCCCACCCCAGGGTGGGGTTTCCATCGGTGGCGGGCAGGAGGGCAGGGTGATGCTCAGCAGATGGTGGGGAACAACACTGAGGAGGAGGGGGATGGAGGCAGCATCAAGGTCACTGCTGACATGATGAACACCGAGCTGCTCACGTCTCAGCCAGGGTGATGAAAAATTAATGCATTTCTTCCCCTTCCATCCACAGAAGCTGCCATATCCCCCCCCCAACACCCCCCACAGCCCCCCTCACACCCCCCACCCGTCACAGCTCCGGTTCATCGGATGTTTCCTTTGGTTCCTGGGAATAAATGATTAAAAGATGTGACAGTTGGGGAGGGGGAACGGCTGCTGCTCCAGGGCGGTGGGATGCTGGGGGGCGGATGTGCCAGCAGCCTGCACAGTGGGGTAGAGGCAGCTCCAGCTCCTTGGCCAGAGCTGGGATGGGACACGGTGCTCAGAGAGGGGCCGCTCCCGGGGTCCACCCGGGTTTGGGGTTTGTTTTCCATGTTAAAGCAACAGGAGGCTCCGAACTGGGGAGCTGGGGAGGCAGGGGGTGAGGTTGGGTAATGATACACCTCCTGATGAATGCCTTCCCTCCTTATTGTGATTACACTCGGGCTGTAGCATAGCAACAGCTAATTGTTGGCTGGATGCAAAGCGCATAATTCCCTGTATTAAAATTTTATTAAGACATAATTGATGCAGTGGAGGCCTCAAGGATGCAGGAGAAGAGGCGGCAGCACCTTGTCCAGGCTCTGCTGTGTCCAGCCTGAGCCACTGCTCCAGCTGATGGGGCTTAGGTGATGGTTGAGCCTCAGGACACCACGTCTTGGAGTCGGGATATCTGGGCTCCCCAGTGCTGGAGGGAAATGGGCACGTGTGGCTGCAGAAAGCCCTTCACTCCCCCAGCACCCACAAACCCCAGACAGAGAGGGAAACCTTAAAGAAGCTGTAGTTATTAACAGCATGCTCACACTTGGCATATTCCATTACTAACAGGTCCTGGTACATAGATATTATTCACTTAAGTAATCAATCACTGCCAACAAATTACAGGATACAGGGAATGGAATTAGCAACATGAACTATGGATGTAAAATTCATTTGAAATTCAATTTAGGAGCAACATTAACTTTCAATTAGTCTGCCCAACTGTTTGAGCATCGTTTTGTCTATCAGATTTTAAAATAAATGTAATTAACCTTTGCTGTTAAATTGTTGTTGATTTCAGTGATATAATTATTATGCGGCTCCTAATATTTTGCTTGGGTGATATCTCATTAGCTGGTGGGCTCCAATTAGGGAAACCAAGGGCCAGTGGTGATTTCTGGGCCTTCTCATTCCCACTGCCAGGGGAGGGGGATGCTCCAGAGCTGGGAGTTTGGCTGTGAAATTTTATACTGGGAGGGGACAGGACCCATCCCCGCTGTCCCCAGTGCAACTGGTCCCAAACTGGTGGCTCTTGTTTCCAGGGGTTTGGAAAGGGGGAGATTCCCTGCAGGGTCAGGGGCTGTCCTGTGGTGGGGGGTGGTGGTGGCAGGAGGGGAGCAAGTTTCCACACAGAGGGGAGATGGAGGAGATGGAGGAGTTAATTAAAGAGTTAATTAAAGAGCGGTAACTCATTATAGCCCCATCCAAAGAGCTGAGGGGGGGTAGTAACTCATTATAGTCCCATCCAAAGAGCTGAGGGGGCGTATCTGAGCATGGGCAGCAGCTAAGCTGGGCTGGGCTGCTCCCCACATCACGGGCAGCCCCCTGCTCCTCACCAACACCCCCAGCATTGTCCTTCTCCCTGAAAGAGAAATACCTTTGGTGGTCACCTAATCCCCAGGAGTTATTTTTACGGGGTACCACGTTCCCCCTTCCCACCACGGGTTCTGCCCCAGGTCAGGATCTGCTCTGTCGGGCTCTGTCTGCCCTGCCCAGGCCGAGGGGAACCTTCCCACTGACGTCGGCGGGAGCTGGAGCCATCTCTCTGCGTGGACTGTTTGTTCCTGAGGTTTCAGGAATTCATTTCCTCCTCGTGCTGCCAGAGCTGGGAGCGGTGTGGGTGCGGGAGCCCTCTGACCACCATGGAGTGACACACAGATCACCAGCACAGCGCTTGGGCCGGAGGGAATAAAGGGCTTCGTGGCAGCTCATCCAGAGCACTGACTGCTGTGCAAGCTCTCACACGTGAACCCCATCTTTTGGGGAACTGGGAGGAAGGAAGGACAGGCAGCCAGGAAGGCCAAGGGCATCCTGGCTTGTGACAGATACAGCGTGGCCAGTAGGTCTGGGAGGGGATTGTGCCCCTGGGCTGGGCACTGGGGAGGCTGCACCTGGAGTGCTGGGTCCAGCTCTGGGCTCCTCACCATCAGAAGGACATGGAGGTGCTGGAGCCAGTCCAGAGAAGGGCAACCAGGCTGGGGAAGGGGCTGGAGGGCAAATCCTCTGAGGAGCAGCTGAGGGAGCTGGGGGTGTTCAGCCTGGAGAAGAGGAGGCTGAGGGGAGCCCTTCTCCCCCCTGCCCTGCCCTGCCAGGAGGGTGCAGAGAGGTGGGCGCTGGTCTCTTCAGCCAGGGGACAGGAGCTGGGACAAGGGGCAATGGGCTCAAGCTGCGCCAGGGCAGGCTCAGCTCAGCTGGGAGGGCAAAGTTCTTCCCTGGCAGAGCTGTGGGGCTGTGGCCCAGGCTGCCCAGGGAGGGGGCTGAGTCCCCAGCCCGGGGGGTGTTGAACAGAGGGGAGATGAGGTGCTCAGGGATCTGGGTCAGCACAGGACAGGGACGGTTGGACTCCATGGGCTTAAAGGGCTTTTCCAACCTGGGGATTCTGGTCTTTTGGGGCTCTATGTGAAGCACTAGGGCAGCTGGGGCCCTTGATGAAAGCCTTTATCCCTCACTGGAGCTGGAGCACCTGTGCTATTGCTTGAAGATTCACTCCAAGGACGGGACCATTTGCACTTGGCCAGACTCCCAATGGCACCAAAACGAGCCGGGCAGGCCGATGGGCCATCACGGGTGCTGGGCAGGCACAGAGAGGCCTCTGAGCCAGGGGCCTCATCTTAAAGGAAGCCATTCCTCCTCCTCCTCCTCCTCCTCCCTCCAGGAACTCCTCAGGTGGAAGCAGAGAGATGTGCTCTGCTCCACCCAAGCAGGTGGGAGCCTCGGTGGGATCTGGAGCTCATTTGCAATGGAAATGTCTCTGGGCAGCTGGCTCTAGGCTCGTGTGCCCAAGGAGGAGAGGAGGAAGGCAATAACCTTCCCTTACCTTAAAATCTCTTTGCATTTCAGCCTGGGGTTTTGTTCCTGTGATAAGCCAGCCCGAGGAGTAACTCAGACAAAGGAGCGGGGTGTGGACGTGTGTTCGTTGCCATGGAAACAATCTCTGGGCCAAGCGGAAGGAATGATTCCTTTAAGGTTATCCAGGCAAGAGGCTTAGGTTATCCAGACTTCTCCCAGGATCCCTGTGTGGGAGCAGTCAGGGTGGCACACGACCTTGGCTGGTTCCCTCAAAGGTCAGCAGCGAGTCCTGCCTGTCCCTGCTCACCCATGGGCACCCCAGCCATGCAGCACCCCTCTTCCCCTGCTGCTTGTGTCCCCAGGAGATGGGACAAGGGGCACTGGGCTCAAGCTGGGCCAGGGCAGGGTCAGCTCAGCTGGGAGGGCAAAGTTCTTCCCTGGCAGAGTTGTGGGGCTGTGGCACAGGCTGCCCAGGGAGGGGGCTGAGTCCCCAGCCCTGGGGCTGGAGAAGGTTAAAGCTCAGCCCAAAGCATGTGAGAGCACCATGCTGAGCTCTTCTCTCCCTGCTCCAGGACATGGCCCATGCTGTCCCAGCACCGGCGCCAGGAAAAGACTTTTTGAAGCTGGTGGTTGAGTTTTGGGGGGTGGGGGAAAGCCAACCCCCAGGTTAGGGGGAACTGGGAGTGGGGCAGCACAAGCACAGACCTGGGAGGAGGAGGGTCAAGAGCATGTCTGTGAAAGGACAAGGAAGGTCTGGTGAGAAGCAGTGTCCAAGGTTGCCCAAACCCCTGCTCCCTCCTGCCTGTGCCCAGCTTTATGGCGAGGGCTCAGGACTACATGGTGTCCAGGCCTGCTGGGTTTATCATTGAATCATAGAATCCCAGGGCTTGGAAGGGACCTTGAGAGATCATCGGGTCCAAACCCCGTGGGGGGCTCTGGTGGATGAGGAGGGGGCTGTGCAGGGGCTTCTGCAAGAAGCAGCAGAAGCTCTCTGCAGGCCCCAGAGTAAACATCATAGAATCACAGAATCCCAGGGGTTGGCAGGGCCCCCCAGAGCCCATGGGGTCCAACCCCCTGCCAAAGCAGGGTCCCTAGCACAGGGCACACAGGGCGGTGTCCAGACGGGGCTGGAATCTCTCCAGAGAAGGAGACTCCACACCCCCTGGGCAGCCTGGCCCAGGGCTCCCTCACCCTCACTGGCAAGAAGTTCTTCCCCACACTGGGGGGGAACTCCCTGGGCTCCAACTTGAGCCCATCGCCCCTTGTCCTGTCCCCACAGACACTGAGCAGAGGCTGCCCATGTCCCCTGTGTCCCCCCCTTCAGCTCTTGATCCCCAGGGATCAGATCCCCTCTCAGTCTCTTCTCTCCAGGCTGAACAGCCCCAGCTCCCTCAGCCTTTCCTCCCAGGGGAGATGCTCCAGCCCTGTATCATCTCCATAAAAACATTGGCTAAATCAAGGCCGGAGTCGCTGTTGACCAAGGCCGAGCCCATCAGTGACGGTCACAGCGCCTCTGGGAATCAAATGGGAGTCAGGAGAAAACTCCCCTGTCTAGGTGAGAAGGGCAGTGAGGGGGCATCTTTGGTGGCATCTGGGGACAAACCACCCCACTGCCCTGCACAGGAACCCAGGGAGGGCAAGCTCTGCAGTGGGGAACAGAGTCCAGCCCAGGGTGGGGAGCCGAGGCCCTCGGGGGACAACGACTCTACAAGCTTGGGGCCGGGATGGGGCCGGGGGCGGGGCCGGGGCCAGTCGGCCCCGGCTCCCCCCGGCCCCTGCCCCGGCCCCGCCCGCCACCACGATGGCTCCCGAGCGGTTCCGCGCCACGTGCGCGCGGCCCTGAAGGGGCGTGGCGCCGTTCAGCCAATAGGGAGCGCCCCCGCCCAGCAAAGCCCGCGCCGCGGCTCCGCGCACCCCATTGGCTGGCCGTAGGCCACGCCCACTCCTGGCGCTCTCGCGGGAAGCAAGGGCGGGGCCGAGCCGCCCGTTTCCCCCCGCCCCCGGCGCTGGGCGTTCCGCTGCGGCCGCTGAACGCTGCCGCTCCCCGGGAGGCGCCGCCCGCCTCGTCCCGCCCTGCTCCGCCTTACTCCGCCCACCGTCCATGGCGGCGGCCCCCCGCAGGTAAGGGGGAAGCGGGAGGGGAGCGGTGTGGGCATTGCTTGCCGGCTGCGTGCGTGCGGGGGTGGGAGGGATGGAGCGGCGGTACCGGCCCCGCAGCGGTACCGGTGGCCCCGGTGTCAGCGGCCCCTCCTGCCGCCACTGCCGCTCCCCGCCCCGCCGGCGCCGCTGTCACGGCGCGCCGCGCGTCCCGCGCCGCGCTCTCCTATTGGCTGGAGTCTTCAGCGCGGCCCGCCCCCCGCGCTCCTATTGGCGGCGCGGAGAGAGGGCGGGGCGTGGCCTCTCCGTGCGCCCCCGCCTGCCCGGCGCTGGGGTTCCTCCGCTGGCGAGGCCCGCGCCCCGCAGGTAGGAACCGGCCCGGTCCTCCCGCCGCTCCCGGGTCTCCGGCGCCCCCCGCCGCTCCGCGCCCCGCAGGTAGGAACCGCCCCGGCCTCCCGCCACCCTCTGCCGCTCCCCTCCCCGGCTCCCCGCCGCTCCTCCTGTCCCCTCGGGGCCCCGTGGCCGCTCCGCTTCCCCCCGGGAGGCCTCTCCCGACCCCGAGCGGGCGCCCCGCGGCCCCCTCTCCCCTCATCGGGTCTCCGGTAACGTCGGCCTCGGCGCTGTCGGAGCGGCGGGTCGTGTCGCCTCGCCCGGCGGCCTGGGGCTGCCCGGCGGGGCTAGGGAAGGAGTCGGGGGCAACCGGCCCCAGCCCGCGGCGGCGCCGCCGCTGTGTGCGGGTCGGGAGGTGCGGGGCTCCGTGCAGCCCGGCAAGGATGCCGGCAGCGGGAATGGGCCGGGGAGCCCTCCGCTCGCCCGGGGAGGCGGTGGGGGGGGGTTTCCAGCGCCGGGGTCCTGCCTGGAACCGCCTCCCCCGTCCCGTCCCGTTCAAGGTGAACCAAGCTCCGTGGGGAGTAATTGCGTTAATTGAAGCCTCCCCGTGCTGGTGAAGACCCGGCGTGGCTCGGCGGGCGACGGGCCACGCTGCCTCCGTGACGCTACCGGGCGAGACGGGGCGGCTGGACGGGCGTGCGGGGTGACGGGGCACGATGGCGTGTGCCGCTGATGTGCGAGCCGGGCTCTGCCAGGGCAGCCGCGGCGCTCCGAGGCTGCGGGTGCCTGCTGGGAGGGGGGCATGTCTGAATATACACCCCCGGGACGGCACCACAGGGGCCCGGTTGGGTCCCTGCGCGGGCACGGGTGCTGTTCTGCGCCCTCGTGGTGTTTTGTGAGCGTTCGGGTGTCTGCCTGAGGTGTGGAGGGGGAAGAGAGGCACTGAGGCACCTGCAGCGAGGCCCAGGTGCCCGGCCAAAGGCTCAGCTCAGCTCTGGGTGCTCTCTTCATTCTTTAGTTTCGGCGTTGGGAGCTTAAGGGCCGTCAGGCTCGTTATACCGAATGGCTGTGCTGGCAAACTGCAGGTTCCCTGGGTGTGGGGGCTTGGCCGTGGTTGGAGGGCAGGCACCCACCAAAGCTGCTCCATCACTCCCCCTCCTCAGCTGGACAGGGGAGAAAATATATGTTGAGAGGCTGAGGAGTGGGGATAAGGACAGGGAGAGATCACTCACTCCACCATGGGTTTCTCCATGGGCTGCAGGGGCATCTCTCTGTCTGACACCTGGGGCACCTCCTCCCCCTCTTCCCCAGCTTTGGTGCCTGCACAGCTCCTCACATCTTCTCACTCCCTTCTCTGGGGGCACAAAGCATCTCCTTTTGGGTTTTTCCCTTAAATGTGATTCCCAGAGGCTGCTGTGACTATTGCTTGGTCAGCAGTGAGCCTGGCCTTGAGCTGACCGGTGTTTGCTTTGTGGGGCTGCAGAGAGCTTCTGGCTGCTTCTTGCAGGAGCCCCCACCCCATAGCCCCCTTCTCCACCAGACCCCCCCACGCCAAGTTACACCATGAGTGTTGCTAGAATCAGTGAGGCGACAGCCCCCTGCAAACCTCTTGCTGTGGGGGATCGCTCTGTGCTCTGAGCGAGCACCACGGCAGGTGGAACGGGATGAATCTCCCCTTGGTGGGAAGGCTGCAGATGAGTGGGGCTTTGGGCTGGAGCTGTGTTAGTGTGGGAGTAGTCACCCGCCTTGACGAGGCTTAAATGAAGGAGCTGTGGGTCTGCATGTGCTCTTCACTTTGCCTTCTGGAAGTTCACACCCGCTTGAAGGGTGTGAAGAGGAGAAAACCCTCATCAGGGTGCTGCCTGGGAAGGGGAGAATTAAAATAATACCTGTGGTTTCTGTAAGAGCTGGCATGAGTGCAGGTGAGTGCTCAGGCAGTGAGGATGGAACCTTCCAGGATCATACGTGTGGCATCGTGTATTTCCACAGCACACCTTGCACGTGGGATAGTGGAAGATCCCTGGTAACAAAAGAGGCTTGAGGTGCTTTATTGTGAGGTAAAGCCAGAAGAAGAGAAGCAAGATGTGCTTGGGCTGTAGCTGGGGACAGGTTTGAGCGTCTGCAGGCTGTTCTGAGACTCACAAGGAGGATGCCCAGCAGCAGCATCACCCTGCAAAACTTCAGCTAACAGGTTATGAAAGCAGAATCCTATCCTCACACAGGCACATGCTTCCCAGCTTCCCAGCTGGTGGCAGAGGATCCCTGTGCCCTCAGGAATGTGATCTTCCCGTTCTTCCACATGATGCTCCTTGGCTTCAGAGGAGTGTAGCACCTCAGACCCCTGAGGTGTGCTCAGCTATTTCAGCCTTTCTCAGCTTGTTCCCTTAGGTTAATCCCTCTCTGGTTAGAGCTGGCCAAGCAGGAAAGGCTTTTGAGACATCATGTACCTTCAAGCTTGGCCAGCTGTAACCAGCCTTAAACAATATTTAACCTATCTGGAGGGGCATCTCGCCCTGTGAAGAAGTTCTCTGGCATAGCTGGGAGATGTGGGTGGAAACACCACGCTCGATGTTTATTCAGAGACCTTGTTTTCCCTCCAGCGACCCACTAACCCTTCTGGTACAGCTGCCGATCGATAAATATGATGGAGGTCAAAGATATCTCGATTATCTGGATGCCCTTTGTACCTTCTCTAAAAAAGCCAAGCCCTCCTCACCGAGGCAGTGACTTCCACAGCAATTTCCTATGATTCTATAAGCTGGGCAGGGAGAAAACAACTGAGGTTTAACAAAAGCAAGTGGAGAGTCTGGCACCTGGGAAGGAATAACTGCTGGAATCAGGACAGGCTGGGGGGAGCTGCTGGAGAGGAGCTCTGAGGAGAAGGGCCTGGGGGTGCTGGTGGGTGACAGGGTGGCCATGAGCCAGCAGTGTGCCCAAGGAGGCCAAGGGGATCCTGGGGGCATCAGGAGGAGTGTGGGCAGCAGGTCCCAGGAGGGGATCCTCCCCCTCTGCTCTGCCCTGCTCAGGCCTCACCTGGAGTGTTGTGTCCAGTGCTGGGCTCCCTGGGATCAAACAGACAGGGATCTCCTGGAGACAGTCCAGAGGAGGGACAGGGAGATGCTGAAGGGCTGGAGCATCTCCCCTGTGAGGAAAGGCTGAGGGAGCTGGGGCTGTTCAGCCTGGAGAGAAGAGACTGAGAGGGGATCTGATCCCTGGGGATCAAGAGCTGAAGGGTGGGACACAGGGGACATGGGCAGCCTCTGCTCAGTGTCTGTGGGGACAGGCCAAGGGGCGCTGGGCTCAAGTTGGAGCCCAGGGAGTTCCCCCCAATGTGGGGAAGAACTTCTTGCCAGTGAGGGTGAGGGAGCCCTGGGCCAGGCTGCCCAAGGGGTGTGGAGTCTCCTTCTCTGGAGAGATTCCAGCCCCGTCTGGACACCGCCCTGTGTGCCCTGTGCTAGGGACCCTGCTTTGGCAGGGGCTTGGACCCCACGGGCTCTGGGGGGCCCTTCCAACCCCTGTGATTCTATGATTTTATCCTCCCAGCCTGTGGAAAGGCTTTTGAGGCCATGCTCTGAAGGGAGGGAGACCCGCCTTAGGAAGGACCTGAGCGTGTCCTCAGGAAGGCCTTTCAAGGCCTTACAAGGTAACGATGTCACCCCCTGTGTTTGGGATAGCAGTGCATTCCCTCTTTTTCATATCTCTTATTGCACTAATAAAAAGTATCCTCCAGCCCCACCTGGCCCAAGCCACCCCTTTTGTGTCCCACAGCGTGTTGCACAGCTAAAAATTAGTAGGGACCTGGAATGATTACTATCTGGCTGGTGGCCCAGAAAGAGGGAAAGCTGGCTCTGGCAGCGCTTGACAGTAATTTTCTGTAAGACAAGTGTCCTGAGCTCTTTCATTGTCCAATTGATTCTTTAACAGCAGCGTTCCCCTTTGTAATAGTGTGGCTCTAGTGGGAAGAGCAAGAGGTACTGCTAAGTCACTGGCTGTGAGAGGTCTTGGGTGAGTGCTTCTGAGAGGTGTGTGAAATGTGTAAAGAAACCAAGCCAGCACAGCAAAAACCCCTCCCCAAGCAGTGCTCCTCAGGCCTGGCAGTGGTTGCCTGCAGCATCACTGCTGCATAAGGAGGGGATCACAGAATCCCAGCCTGGGCTGGGTTGGGAGGGACCCCAAGGGTCCCAGAGCTCCAACCCCCTGCCACAGGCAGGGACACCAACCTCCAGGCCTGGAGCTACACAAGGTTGCCCAGGGCCCCAGCCAACCTGGCCTTCAACACCCCCAGGGATGGGGCACCCACCCCCTCTCTGGGCAGCCCCTGCCAGCCCCTCCCCACTCTCTCTGCAAAGAACTTCCCCCTAAGATCTCCTCTCCCCCTTCCCTCCTCCAGCTTCACTCCAGCCCCCTTGTCCTGCCAGGCTCTGCCCTTGAACAAGCCCATTCCCCTCCTGTTCCTCTGCTCCCTTCAGGGACTGGCAGGCTGCAATGAGGTCCCCCCACAGCCTTCTCTTCTCCAGGCTGACCCAGCCCAGCTCCCTCAGCCTCTCTCCATGGGGGAGCTGCTCCAGCCCTCTGAGCATCTTCATGGCTCCTCTGACCCCTCTCCAACAGTCCCACATATTGAGGCCCAGCTCTGGACACAGGACTCTAGAACTGGGCACAATGTTCCAGGTGTGGTCTCACCAGGGCAGAGCAGAGGGGAAGAAGGACCTCTCTTGACCGCCTACTGAACCCCCCTTTTAACACACCCCTGGATGCTGTTGGCCTTCTTAGCCAGGAAGGCACATTGCTGGCTCGTGGTCATTCTGTTGTCCCCCAGGTCCCTCTCACCTACACTGCTCTCCAACAGGCCAGTCCCCAACCAGTACTGGTACCTGGGGTTGTTCTTCCCTAGATGCCAGACCAAACACTTGCCCTCATTGAACTTCTCCCTGCCCAGCTCTCCAGCCTGTCCAAGCCCTGCTGAACAGCAGCACAGCCCTCTGGGGTGTCAGCCACCCAAAGCCTCCTTTGTTTCAAAGCTTTCTGGAATTTCCTGCCTACCTTAAAGCAATTAAAAAGAGGAAGAGAAAGGAACTGACAGCTGTGTTTGCTGTGTTGGTCCCACTCTGGGGCACTCCCAAACTTCCCTCCTCAGGAGGCTCCTTGCACGAGCACACAGCCTGTGCTGAACTCACCTGCACCCTGGGAGAAAAACTCAAACCTGTGGGAATTGGATGTCATCTTTCATGGCAAGAGGTGGGGCAGAAAACAATGAGCCCCTCTAGAAACCAAACCCAGGTCTGACCTTCCACCCAAGAATGAGGAGTTTTGATGGAAATCATAGAATCCCAGAATCCCAGGGGTTGGCAGGGCCCCCCAGAGCCCATGGGGTCCAACCCCCTGCCAAAGCAGGGTCCCTAGCACAGGGCACACAGGGCGGTGTCCAGACGGGGCTGGAATCTCTCCAGAGAAGGAGACTCCACACCCCCTGGGCAGCCTGGCCCAGGGCTCCCTCACCCTCACTGGCAAGAAGTTCTTCCCCACATTGGGGGGAACTCCCTGGGCTCCAACTTGAGCCCATCGCCCCTTGTCCTGTCCCCACAGACACTGAGCAGAGGCTGCCCATGTCCCCTGTGTCCCCCCCTTCAGCTCTTGATCCCCAGGGATCAGATCCCCTCTCAGTCTCTTCTCTCCAGGCTGAACAGCCCCAGCTCCCTCAGCCTTTCCTCACAGGGGAGATGCTCCAGCCCTTCAGCACCTCCCTGTCCCTCCTCTGGACTGTCTCCAGGAGATCCCTGTCTGTCTGATCCCAGGGAGCCCAGCACTGGACACAACACTCCAGACCCTGAAAACTTCCAGTGAAAATTATTGTCCTAACAAAAATGTTTCCCCAAGCTCTCCTGCAGGTGGGATTCTGCTGGTGGCTCCAAGCAGAGAACACTTTGAAAATACCTTTTGTCTTTAATTCCTGGGGGTGTGAGCACTGTGCCTGTTTGATTTACTCTTCTGCTTTTCATAAGCACAAAGCTTTTTGTCTTTTCTTTCCCATGTCATCTTCCAAATGTCAACTTTGATTTTTGGGGAGGTTGAGCTGTGACTTTGAGTCTCATTTACTCATCGAGCTGCCCTCCTGTTTGGAGGGTTACCTGTGGATGGAGCTGCACACAGGAGGCTGCTGGGTGTGTTCTCCTCACTGATTTGAAGTTCTTTCAAAAATAAGTTAAAATTAGTGACTGGTACTGTGTATCTGAGGCTTAAGGACTAAGCAGCTCTTGCCATCCCTCCCATTTAATGTCAGCTTTCTTAAAAGCCCTAAGAAGCTTTCCTGTCCTAGCAGGGCTTTGGATGTCTCTCTTCTTAATGATAAATGTCAACAAGTCAGATCAGAGCATCTTCTGCTGTGGGAAGGGAGAAGGCATTTTCTTGGTGTGGTTTTGGGGTTCAGTTTGGGGTTTTTTTTTTTAATGATACGTACATAGTGAGGAGCCAAAATAGATCAAGCATTGGAGAAGGGAAGTGTTCTGGTGTGTATCTCTGTGGTTGCTCCACACATGGAGGAAATGAAGGATGAGGCGCCTGTGGAAGAGCTGGGAAGATGCTGAGTGTGATGGGAATTGTTGTGATTCTTCTAATCCGTTCTTAAGTGGAGCTGTGTGCCTCTCATTTCATGGTATAACTGGTTTTGAGGAGCTTTTTTCTTGCCCACATGATGAATTTGCACTGGAGCTGCCATACAGAAGGGGAGCTTAGAGAAAACCTTGATTCTCTTGCCAGCCCCAGAACTGAGGTGTTGGAGAGCTACAAGCTTCATGGAACAGCAGCCACCTTCCTCCACATCTCACTGGGCTCTGCTGTATTTTTCTGTGCACTGAGTAGTCTTCCAAGAGAAAAATCTGGATATCCCAGGAAGTTAAACCATCAGAAGAGCTGCTTACTTCTGGATAGGTGGGAGGAAGAGCTTCATCCTGCTCAGCCATATGTGAGCAGTACCAAAGCCAGCAGGGTTTAGTACTGGCTTCGCCAATGCGTTGCAGCCATGGGATGTGTTCACAGACTCACAGAGCTGTAGGGCTTGGAAGGGCCCCCCAGAGCCCATGGGGTCCAACCCCCTGCCAAAGCAGGGTCCCTAGGTTAATTAGGTCCCCCCTTAGTCTTCTCTTCTCAAGGCTGAACAGCCCCAGCTCCCTCAGCCTTTCCTCACAGGGGAGATGCTCCAGCCCTTCAGCATCTCTGTGTCCCTCCTCTGGACTCTCTCCAGGAGATCCCTGTCTGTTTGATCCCAGGGAGCCCAGCACTGGACACAACACTCCAGGTGGGGCCTGAGCAGGGCAGAGCAGAGGGGGAGGATCCCCTCCTGGGACCTGCTGCCCACACTCCTCCTGATGCCCCCAGGATCCCCTTGGCCTCCTTGGGCACACTGCTGGCTCATGGCCAGCCTGTCACCCACCAGCACCCCCAGGCCCTTCTCTGCAGAGCTCCTGTCCAACAGCTCCCCCCAGCCTGTCCTGATCCCAGCAGTTGTTCCTTCCCAGGTGCCAGACTCTCCCCTTGCTCTTGTTGAACCCCATCTGGTTTCTCCCTGCCCAGCTCTCAGCCTGGCCAGGTCTCTCTGGGTGGCAGCGCAGTGTCCTGTGTGTCAGCCACTCCTCCCAGCTCCGTGTACTTGCTTGTACTTGTACTTCTCTGCCATTTTCAGAGCTTCCCTTAGCAGGCAGCAAGCTTTCTGTGGATCCTTGCCCTGTAGCTGGAATGTCCCCATACCTCCAGTGTGTAACGCCATGACACCGCTGTCAGCCACAGCCAGACCATCGACCTTCTTTTTGGGGAATCCTGATGGAGATCACCAGACCTTCTCTCCACAAGCCTCACTGGGCCCCCAGAGCAACGTTTTGAAGGCAGCAAAGCATGCACACAGCCCAGGCTGTGCAGCAGCCAGCCATGAAGCTGGGCTTGACGCGCGGTACCTTCACGCTTCCATTGGCACGGTGGCAGTCCCTAGCTTGGCTGCCTGCTCACACGGAATCCTAGGTGGCCCAGCAAAGTAGGTCAGCTATTTTTAAGTGTTATGATTAATTTATAAACACTGTTATTTTGGAGAGGTGTAAGGTAAATCTAACTGCTCCCTCTTAGGCGATGGGTGGATGCTCATGGCAGAACACGGGTGCTTCGCAGTAAACAAACGTTTTCCAAGGCAGAGCCAGAAGTAAGAGCAAAGGATTATTTTTAAGCTTTAAGCTTTGCATGTCTGGAGATTTTTTTTTTTACAGGGTTTGGGTTTTTTTTTTTCTTTCTTGAACATGAAATGGTTTTAGAACAGAAAATCTTCCCTGGTATGCAATGCTTCCAACCCCCTCGGCAGATGGGTGACTTTGTTTCCAAACATCAAATGTTTTAGCTGTTTAATGCCTGTTTTTAAGCAGGAACCACGCTCCTGGGGAATGTTCATATGAAGCCTGCTGGGAGTTAAGACTTTGAAACGGTCTGTTCCCATGCCCTTATCCCAGCAAGTGAAGAATTAGGGAAAACTTAACGTGACCCTTGGGCTCCTTTGCATAACGCACAGGGTAACAGCGAGCTGGAGGGAAAGAGGGGGTATGCTTGTGGCTTCTGTAGTTACTGCAGGGTGTTGAGTTGTTGGCCTCTGGTAGGGAAACTGCCATGCGTTTGGGTGGAGAGTTGTCAGGTGCAGCCAGACCTGGGGGTGTTGGTTGAGTGCTGACTGACCATGAGCCAGCAGTGTGCCCGGGTGGCCAGGAAAGCCAATGGCATCCGGGCTTGTGACAGACCCAGCATGGCCAGTAGGTCTGGGGAGGGGACTGGGCCCCTGGGCTGGGCACTGGTGAGGCTGCACCTGGAGTGCTGGGTCCAGTTTTGGGCTCCTCACCATCAGGACATGGAGGTCCTGGAGCGTGTCCAGAGAAGGGCAACCAGGCTGGGGAAGGGGCTGGAGGGCAAATCCTCTGAGGAGCAGCTGAGGGAGCTGGGGGTGTTGAGCCTGGAGCAGAGGAGGCTGAGGGGAGACCTTCTCACTGAGGCTTGCGACACACTGTGCTTTAATGCTCCTGGGACTGCTAACAAGTTCTCCACCCGACAAGGACTTCTGCTGCTGTGAGCTTGGCTACTGCTCCAGGAAGATTTAAGCTTTCTCTGCATAAAGAATTATCTAACAAGATGCTTGGCTTGACTTGTGCCACTGCCTCCTCCTCCTTAGCTTAACAGCCAGCGGGACTGGCAGCACCGTGCGAGGCCTAAGGGCTCCTCAGGGACAGGACTGGGGTTTCTTAGTCTCTGGTTTTACTCCTGAGGCAAACCCACCCACATCCAGGGGTTGCCAAGACCCTTCGAGCTGAGGGGTGTTGCCGTAGCTGGGTGAGAGCCTGGAATGGGTCCCTGGATGGACCGCCCTTGCGACTGCTTGAGGACCAGAGGCGAAGCCCACCTGTCTCTAGTCCTGTGGAGGGGGTGCTGAACCAGCCCTGTGCATGGTGGGTTTGTTTTCTCTTGGCATCTGAGTGCCCTCTGCTGGAACCTGCTCCTGTCCTTCCAGGGCCGAGGTCTGGATCCCAGCACGTCCTCTGTCATGTTAGGTATGGCACACACCCTCCTTGGTAGCCAGGTACAGCTCAGTCTCCTCCTGTTTCCAGCCATCTCCCTTGGGATGCACTCCAAAAACGTCTTCTTCCACCTCTCCCCATTGCATAGGCTGGGGGCAGTGCTCTGTGCCGAGCCAACCCCTGACATCCCTCTCCTGCTGCCTGGGGAAGGCCTGTGAGTCTCAGCAGGGTGGAAGAAGAGGAGATCCCAGAAAAACCAGCACAGCTGCAAGAGAGAAGCTTCCAAAGCTGCTTCTGTTCAGAGGGTTGCCCTGCTTGAGGAGCTGCAGGAACTCCTGTTCTGCTTTGGGGACAGGAGACAGGCCAATCCTCTGGGTTAAGCCTGGATCTGTCTCCAAAATAATTTAATTTCCATCTATTTATCTATCTCTTTTATTTTAACCCTATAATTTGAAACTCAGCAGAGCCCCCACCTTGCAGGACAAGGAAATGAATCTTAAATGGTTATTTTAATTTTTTTTCCCCCTTTAACTGCTTTGCACACATTGCAGTCAGAAAATCCAGTTGGGATTGAACGCTGTAATCAAGGATGGGTTCACTGCCTCAGTGTCTGGCGTGGAGGGAGGGACTGGTGCAGCACCCAGTGCTGGGTCTAACCCCGTGGGATTGAGTCAGGCTGGTTCCTCTTCCCCTGGGACTGAAAATTCCCCTCTCACCAGCAGGACTGAAGCTGAACCCTGGTGTTTAACTGGGCAGAAATCAGAATGGGACTGGGTCAGGTGCTGGAAGGAACGGTGATGGGGTGGGGGGGAACAGGGTGGTATTAGTGCAGCTTTGTTGCATGTGGGTTCAGACAATTAAGAATCCCACGACTGCTTTGAATGTTTCATGAATATTAATGCTGTCCTCCTACTGAGCAGTTAATTGGGTGCTATCCTTTTAACCACCTTATTTAAATTGAAAAGCACTCTTAACAAATGACAAATGTCAGCGTGAAACTCGGTGTGTTCAGCGCCCTGAAAGCTGGCTGCTGTGCCTGCACCTTCTCTCCTCTGCCCTCTAGCAGCAGGCTGGTACATGACCCTAAAGCCCTGGGTCTTCTGGCCTTCAGCATCTTAGCTGAGACATCATGTTGCAGTGTCTGTGGTGTTCCTCTGACCGTCTGTCCCACTGTCCTGTAGTGATGGAAACACTGGATCATGGAACAAGCAGCCCTCTCCATCTCTGGAGGTGGGTGCAACGTGTTTAGGGGAGCTGTGTTGGTAAGGGGTGTCGTGTGAGAGCCAGAATTCAGATCCTTAGGTGCCCTGTCAGAGCTGTGTGACTTGAACCGGTCAGATTCTTGACTCGGGAAGAAGTTGAACTGCAGCTCAGAGAGGGAATGGTGCTTGAGGCTCGGTGTTGGAAATGCGTGGCAGCTGCTCGTGGGGTAGGGATTTCTTTCTTTCTTTTTCTCTTAATAATCTTGGGCTTTAGAAGCTGCTCTCAGATTCAGTTCTCCAGGTCGCCAACGTAAAATATGAGCTCGTACTGTGCTGCTTAATAGAAATGAGATAACATCCTCCTGTCTGGGCATGAAGAGGAGAGGTTATTTTGGTGGACTTGTGAGAGCAATATGAACAAAATTAGTTGAGCTGGCTTTGGATCCATCTCTTTGGGATGTATCCTGACATTTTTGGACAAGATCCTCTTGCTGCTTCTATCACAGGTCCTTCCTGGGGATGCTGAACACGTGTCTCCTCCAGCTTTCCTTAGCCTGAGTCATTAGCTTTGCCTGCAGTTGAAACTTTCATTATGAAAGATGGAAAAGTTGGGTTCTTTCATGCGAGTTTCTTTCCAGGAACCATCTGAAAACGTTGTACAACAGCTGGAGTTAGGTTGTTGTCCAGCCTTACCCTGCCACTGGAAGGGTTGTTCCTCCTAAGGAAAACTTTGGGCACTTAAAACTAGTGCTTATTAAATTTAAAAAACAATAATAATTAAATTTAATAGTAAAAGAATCATTAAAAAAGCCTAGTGAGTTCCTGCTGCTGTGTGTTTCGGGGTGTCACATCCCCCAGGTGTTTTATATGTCATTAGCCTTACGAAGCTGGAAGCTGGATTTCAACTCCAGTTGGGAGTTTGGAATCGATGCTGTAGCATCCATGTGCTCAGCGCTCTGGGTTGGAACCAGCAGGTGCCTCTGGCTGTGAGGCAGGGTTCAGCTGCAGTGGGTTATTAGCACATTGCCTGATCACGCTGCTGGGGCTGTGCTGAAATTGCAGGTTCCATGTAAAGGCTCCAAGTCGCCCAGTGTGTGTGTTAATGACTTACCAACCTGTGCTGGAACTGCCCTAATTTCAGCGGTCTAACCAAAAGGAATACAGGGCTGTGATCTGATGCTGGGTTTGGGAAGTGAAGCTGAGTGGAGCAAGGCTGGAAAGGAGGCAGGTGGCTCAGACCAGAGAGCAACAACCAGCCTCTGCTGATGGTTAGAGATGGTAGAATCCCAGACTGGGCTGGGCTGGAAGGGACCCCAAGGGTCCCAGAGCTCCAACCCCCTGCCACAGGCAGGGACACCAACCTCCAGGCCTGGAGCTACACAAGGTTGCCCAGGGCCCCAGCCAACCTGGCCTGCAACACCCCCAGGGACAGGGCACCCACCCCCTCTCTGGGCAGCCTGTTCCAGCCCCTCACCACTCTCTCTGCAAAGAACTTCCCCCCAAGCTCTCCTCTCCCCCTTCCCTCCTCCAGCTTCACTCCATCCCCTTGTCCTGCCAGGCTCTGCCCTTGAACAAGCTGATTCCCCTCCTGTTCCTCTGCTCCCTTCAGGGACTGGCAGGCTGCAATGAGGTCCCCCCACAGCCTTCTCTTCTCCAGGCTGACCCAGCCCAGCTCCCTCAGCCTCTCTCCAGAGGGCAGCTGCTCCAGCCCCCTGAGCATCTTTGTGGCCTCCTCTGAGATCTTTCATTTTGTCATAGAGGCCCTTGATCAGTGTGCAACTGCCCATATGTGAATGGTGCCTTCAACCTGCCAGTCAGCTGGATTTCTGCTGAGGTGCCTCCTGTGCAGCTTTGGGCTCCTCTGAACAAAACAGCCACTCCCCATCCCTCAGGAGAGGGCACGTGTCCCTGGCTTCTGCCTCCTCCTTCCCTCTCCTCTCACCCCCCACATTCCTTTCAGGCCTGGCTGAACATGACTGCATCAAGCTCTCCATCCTTCATCCCAAGGTACCCGCGGGGGTCCCATGGCCCTGCCCCTGGTACAGGCTGTCTGCACCAGCTGCCTCTGGCCTGGTGGGAGGAGCAGGGGCACCGCACCTGCTCGGCTGCGCCGTGCTCAGCCTTCAGCTGGTCCCTGGGGTTCATTGCCAGGCTCTGCAGCTGTTCCTTCTGCAAGCCAGGGGCAGACACAAACCCAACTTGGCCAGATCGGCTCTCCTGACTGTGTCCAAGCTGTTGCAGGGATGTTCCTTGATTATTCTCCAATGACCTTTCAGCCTGGAGAAGAGAAGGCTGTGGGGGGACCTCATTGCAGCCTGCCAGTCCCTGAAGGGAGCAGAGGAACAGGAGGGGAATGGGCTTGTTCAAGGGCAGAGCCTGGCAGGACAAGGGGATGGAGTGAAGCTGGAGGAGGGAAGGGGGAGAGGAGAGCTTGGGGGAAGTTCTTTGCAGAGAGAGTGGGGAGGGACTGGAAGGGGCTGCCCAGAGAGGGGGTGGGTGCCCCGTCCCTGAGGATGTTGAAGGCCAGGTTGGCTGGGGCCCTGGGCAACCTTGTGTAGCTCCAGGCCTGGAGGTTGGTGTCCCTGCCTGTGTCAGGGGGTTGGAGCTCTGTGATCCTTGGGGTCCCTTCCAACCCATCCATTCTATGATTCCATGATTCTGCCCCTGGCTGCAAGGGAAATGAATACACGTGGTGGTCGGTTTCTGGCTTCGTTGCCTTTGGTTTATAAAGAAATGCCAGGAAAATGAGTATTTTGCTGTAAAGATGTTTTCAAGGCCGTGCATCTATTTATTTATTTATTTCCAAAATAAAGAGGCTGGTTGAAGACGAGCTGACAGTTTAATGGGGCACAGTGTGCTGCTGACAACATCTGAGGGGTTGTTGTTTAATCCTTGGAAGGGGAGAGGAGAAACGTGGTAGCTCTCAGCATTGGGAAGGCAAGACCCAGGCTTAAAGGGATGAGAAGCCTGGGAGAGAGACTGAGGAGATGTCCTGACTCTGGTGGGAAAGCTTCTGACAGGCCCCTCACATCTTTGGAAGGAAGATTTGAATTATTAGAGCTGCTTTTGTTTATTAAATTGAGCCTCCAGCCAGGGGATTATAGGGAAAAACACCGTGCAGGCTCGAGTTGCCTTGGTGTAAATATTAATGGGTGGTAAAATTTGCTTTATTGAGCTAATTTGGCTTTAAAAATAGAAAATTCAAATAGATTTTGAAAAGATCCAGGTGTGTATTAGATCCCTAAAGAAACAGCCTTCAAGTGCAGGAATAAATCTCCTTTTTGATGGAATCCAGTTTGCTTTTAGCCATGGGTAATCCTTTTAACAACAAGGCTCCTTCAAGGCAAACTCCAACAGAAGAGGGTTTGTTCCATTTGAAATTGGGAAGGGGAGGGAAGGATGCAGTGAGCTAATAAAAGAGTAATTATACATGCTGTTGCCAAGCTGAGGAAGGGCAGAGACCATTAAAATGCCATTTTAGGAGTTAATTACACGGGGGTGGGGGGTTCAAGGTGATGCCAGTAGTCCTATTTCTGGGTAGTCCACATACAGCCTGGATTTAGGATGCTGCGTCCATGACATCTCGTTCCTATTTTAAGGAATTTAAATACTGAGTACGGTCAATAAATAAATATATAAATATATAACCCCCCTTCCAGCCTCTGTGAGTTTCGTGCCTGTTGGATTTGATTAGGAAACACTCAAAAGCAATAAAGGAGATGGAAAAAAAAAACCCCTTCCCAAATATTTTGGCGGCAGCATGCATACCATAAATAAGGCATTGCAGTGGAATTTGGTTAGTTAAGTCTCTTCTGAAGCTCATTTAATAATTCCAGAGCCTCTGCCAGCGCTCAGACGTAGCCTGAGCGCTGTGATTTGTTTCAAGGTTAGTCTTTGACTTGGGTTTGATTAGCTTTTTGGTTTAGATTCTTCCACTTGTGCTGTTTCCTGAGTGAAACTACACGGTGGGTTAGGTAAAACCGGGGTCCTTTGGAACAGGGGCTTTAAACTGGGATTCTTGAGGAGCGCTGAGCGAGGCTGGCGTGGGGATTCGCTCCTCGGGGCTGGGCTGGGCGAGCGGCTCAGGCTCCTTCGCAGTTGATGTGCTGCCTGGAGGAAGTGACATTTACGCTCTTGATCCTTCTGCATGTCAAGAGCTGAGCCTTGAAATCCGTCAGCAGCGCTGCCTGAAGAGCAGGCAGGGCTGAGTAAGAGGATTTCCACAGATAGAAGGCGGGGAGGGGGATGGAATCCAACTCCCATGGCTGCTGCGGATCCTGAAGGACTCCAGTTCTTCCTTCATTGGGATTCTTTTCTCTCCACATCTCCCCCATAGGAAACCAGAGAGGGGAATCGCTTCAAATCACCAACCAACGCGTTGTTGAAGCTGGAAAAAGCTGCGATGTGTTAGAATTCAGAGACCTCCCTTTGCTTAAGGTAAGCAAGGGGCAGAATCTGCCTCTTCCCAGCTGAATGGATACCTGTATTGGCTTGGCTCTCGGGCTGGGGTCCCGCGATCACATTCAAACAGCTTCCCTGCTGCCAACGCCTAAACGGTTAACCTTCATCCTCCCTAATAACTTGCAGCTGCAGGAGGCATATGGCTGTGTGTGCACGGGGAGGGGGGCTTGGGGGGTGCTGGTGATGCCCAGCCTGCCCAGAGGAGGGGAAGCCGGTTGCTCAGCGCCGGGACTCCGTCGCCTGGTTCTTGTGGTGCTGGGGCAGAGATGAGCTGGTTGGTTTTGTTGCCCAGCTGAAGGGCTGGCGTGGCTAAAACCTGCGTTTTCAGAGGTTATTTGCTCTGTTTGGGTGGTAAGTCAGCACGGGAGCTTCTGAAGGATGCTGGGGAGAGGAGGGATAGGGTGAGGGCGGTGAGGAAGAGAGGTGGTAGTCGCGTGAACAGGATGAAAGGTGAGGCTTAGCGAGCTGTTACCATGGAATTCATCAGTTACTCCAGCATGAGTGCTTGTAAGCATCAGTGGTGAATTATCCTGGGCAAGGTGGTGTGTGAGACCAGGTCTGCTGGCTCTTAGCCTGGCTGGTTGTTTTCCTGTGAGAGATACGTTAACGATAATTACCCTTAGCTCGGTAGCAAGGATGCAGCAGGGTTTGTCACCTGCTTGACTTGGTGGAGTCTTTGGGATGCTCCGTAAAATACTCATATTAAATCAAAACTTGGCTTTCTGTGACTCTTAATCTTCAAGTTGAAGTTTTGCCTTGGATTAAACAAGTGGTTCTGGTTTTAGACTTGCTTTAGTAGTCGCTTTACTAGTGATTTGCTAGCCTGGGGTGCATCTTGCTGTGCTCGACTTCAGGAAACCCAATTCAAAAGGAGAGATGCCAAAACTGGAAGGTAGAAAATCTCATCTGGGGTTCCCAATGTGCCTCCTGCGCTACAGCTGAAAGATAAAAGCTCCTTTGGAGCTGCTGTACCAGCCAAGGGATTTCAAAGCATTTCCAAATGATGAAAGGAAACTCTAGACTTCTGCCCAGTAATTAATACCACGCCGCTCTCGTGCGCTCCCTCTGAAACTGGGGAGGCTTCTTTTTTTCAGGGTTTTCCTGCTGAAATCATTGAGCTTGGGGTGAGTATTGCCCATGAATGTGCTGAGGCTTGTGTCAGGACTCGCTGCACAGACGTCAAGCCTGCACCAGTGGATGTGATCTGTCGTTCCCAGTTACACTGTGCAGCAGGACTGGCTCAGGCACGGAATATCTTCAATTCTCTCCCTCCTTTTGAACAAGCAGAAAGGAGCATCTGTGTTGGCAATTAAACCTTTCCATCAGGAGTAGGAAATGCTTTTTTTTTTTTTAAATTCTTGTTTGGAAATTAAGGTGGTGTTTGCAAAACAAGCATCCATTTTGTGCTCCCACGCTGTGGTTCTCCATCCTCTGTGCAGCTGGAGCGGAAAACAAACCCACTGCATCCCTCGTGGGGCTTGGAGGGGGCTTCTCAGTTGTGTAAAATGTTCTTCTATCACTTGCTGTGTTCTCCAAGTCTACTCCCAAATTGTTGGACTTGTCAAACTCCTCACGCTTCCCAGGCTTCTTCAAGCTTAACCAGTCCTAGAGTATGCTTTTCATTGCCATGGAGGCAGAGGCATCAGAGAGGATGCTCCTGTTCAGCAGGGAAATAAAATTTTGCTGCCAGCTTTTAAATATATATCCTCTTAAACACGCTTAGCTACCTGCCTGTGTGAGCATCACGAGTTCTTAATGTCAAAAGTGGGGTGAGTTTTATTTATTTTTCTCTGGGATGACAGTAGTTGAAGATGGAAATTGTGAGGGCTGGGTGGGAGTAAGCCCTGGAAGCACTGATGGCAATCTGTGGAGCTTTAATGTGTTAATGTAGCTTAGGCATTAGGCACACTTAGAAGCAGCCTAGATTGAATCCCAGAGGAAAAAGCAGCCTTATTCATAGGCTGCTGTCCTGATGGTGTTTTCCTGGAAGCTATGGGTGCTCCCCAATAGGGGTTTGAAGATGCTGAAAATGATTAGGCTGCTCTCAGGACTGTGGTGGATATTAATTGTCTTGCCCCCCCACCCCCACCCCTGAGTTTACTGCTGGTTTAAATAAACACAGGGGAGGGGGATGGCTGGAGGAATGATGTTAGTAACATCTCCTAGCTTTGTGTAGACCTTTTTTTCTCCCTCCTCCCCCCTGAATTATTCAAATTCTCATGTATGTGATTTTAAACATCACTGTGTCAGTTTATACAGTGAGGGAGATTGGGGTGTGCTGATAATTAATCTCCCAGGAGAGCAGCAGAAGTTATTGATGTAAACAGAGCAGGTCTATATCCTACCAACAGGGAGGATTCCAGCATCCCCTGGAAGGGTGTTCTGGTAGATGGGGGCTGAGGAGCTTTGTGGTGCTGGGGTCTCTACTCTAGCATGTTGCCTTGACCCCAGCTGGAGCCTCTGGATGCCCTGCAACATCAAGGAGCAATTTACAGGCTGTCACAGGGGTTGAAAGAGAACCAGGAGTGAAGGTGTTTGGATTTCTGGATGGAAAAGGGAGCCTGTAGCATGCAGAAGGAAGCAGGATGGGGTAATGTTATGTTCAGGCTTGCATATCGAAGAGCCGCTGGACACAGGCTTTGGGAGAGCCCCTGTTCCTGGCAGTGGGGGGTGGGGGTGCACAGGTCCAGCTTCTTAAGGAAACTTTTACAATATTGGTGAAAACAGAAGGGTTTGCCTGCGTGTTCCCTCCTCTCACTCACTACTACCAGGTTACTACGGCCAGGAGCAGCCCGCTGGCTGCACCCTCGGAGTAAATACACCCGTGGGTACCAGGTCTTGTCTTTGACTTCTTAATTCTTGGCTTTCATGTAACATCTCCAGCCCAAAGCTGCCTTTCCAAAGCAGCAGGGGTGTTCTAGATCCTGTTTGGAGGCTGACACCCCTCTGTGAAGTCGTCTCACCCTTGCTGATGGCCTCAATCGCCAATTCCAGAGCTGGCTGTGGAATTAACCTTCTCTGTAATGATGCTGGGATGGTTTCTGGTTCTCCTTGTGCCTCAGTGGGAGCTGTTCAGCTGCAGTAATTAGGATGAAGTCTGTCTGGCTTGCTTGATCTGTCATCTGGCTGAGTAACTGAGCCTGTGCATCGAGGGCACCTGCTGAAGTTTAACATCCCCTCGTGCCCTTTAGACTGTAGAGGAGCTCTAAGCTTCTCAGTTTGTCTTTCTGCTTTGGGTTAATTAAGCCTGCAGCTACCTTCCAACCAGCAGCATCTGAAAAGCTCTCACATCCAGAGGTGGTTCTGAAATCCCATCAAACCAGAGGGTGGGTCAGCCCTGCGACCATCCCGGTGCTGGGGCACTTCTGTGCGGCCACCTCCTGGCTCATGGGGAGCTTTGGGGGCTGATGCACCAGGGCTGGATGGAAGGAGGTCATCACAGGGATCCTCTTCATTGCTTCTCCAGTGACCTAGTTCCCTTGCTGGAAACAGATGCGTGAGCTTTCCCTTCCTCCTCCATGTTTTGCAGTCTAGATTGGCACATCCAGAGCCACTTCGTGGTTTATTTTCATTTTTCTCCCCAAAAAAAGACCAGCTTCTCTTTTGGAAATTTCCACAAACTCGGTGTCTTTTGTGATGGGCTCTGTTTTGGGGGCTGTGCCCAAGCACTCCTTCCTCTGTAGCTGCTAGGGAAATGTCACATCCCCATATTTTGTTACCCTAATGGGGGAATTTGGGGTTGTTGGGTTTTTTTGCAAGCAGATGGCAAAAGGGTGGTTTGGTTAATTCCCACCTACTTAAAATAGATCACTGACCATGTGTTCAGCTGCTTGTGCCTGAGGCTGGAGGGTATTACTGGTGGGTGATGGTAGGTGACAGGCTCAAGCTGGCTGAGGAGCTGGGCAGGTCCCTGCAACCAAACCAAAGCCAAGCAGGATACTGAACTGATGTAGAGCTGATGGAACCTGCAAATAATCAGCCTTTTCCATGGGGAAAAATTGCCTCACAAAGGGGTTTAGTAGTAAATTCAGCATTTCTCCTCTCCTCACGTGCCCCTGGTGCTGCTTGCGTGCAGGCTCAGCTCGTAGGGGGATGCTGTGTGCTCGCTGGGCTCTGCTTCCCAGGCCAGGCATGGTGACACGCTGCACCCAGCCCAGCACTTGGCTTTCTGTCCCCAGACAACGACCTGCCATGGCAGCTGGAAACTGCTCTGTGAGCTGTGTGCCATGCAGGGGAGAGGTGATGGTCTTCCTGCAGATATACCCCAGCAGAAGGGGGAAAATGACTCCAGTTAACTAATTCTGGGAAACCTGCAAGCAAACAGTGTTTCCTTCCTGCCCGGTGTCCTGGGCTCCAAAGTGGGGTCTATCCTAAGTGTGTGGTTCTTCTCCTGCTTGGTACATACCCAGTGCAGCAGGGATGCTTGTTAAACTCCACCACTGTGCTCTCCCTGCCTGAGGAGCTGTTAATGCTCTGGGTGTCCTGATGGCAGGAGCCCTGTGCTTCACAGAATCCCCAGGTTGGAAAAGCCCTTGAAGCCCATGGAGTCCAACCGTCCCTGTCCTGTGCTGACCCAGATCCCTGAGCACCTCATCTCCCCTCTGTTCAACACCCCCAGGGCTGGGGACTCAGCCCCCTCCCTGGGCAGCCTGTGCCACAGCCCCACAGCTCTGCCAGGGAAGAACTTTGCCCTCCCAGCTGAGCTGAGCCTGCCCTGGCCCAGCTTGAGCCCAGTGCCCCTTGTCCCAGCTCCTGTCCCCTGGCTGAAGAGACCAGCGCCCACCTCTCTGCACCCTCCTGGCAGGGCAGGGCAGGTGGGGAGAAGGGCTCCCCTCAGCCTCCTCTTCTCCAGGCTGAACACCCCCAGCTCCCTCAGCTGCTCCTCAGAGGATTTGCCCTCCAGCCCCTTCCCCAGCCTGGTTGCCCTTCTCTGGACTCACTCCAGCACCTCCATGTCCTTCTGATGGTGAGGAGCCCAGAGCTGGACCCAGCACTCAAGGTGCAGCCTCCCCAGTGCCCAGCCCAGGGGCACAATCCCCTCCCCAGACCTACTGGCCACGCTGTGTCTGACACAAGCCAGGATGCCCTTGGCTTTCCTGGCAACCTGGGCACACTGCTGGCTCATGGTCAGTCAGCAGCCACCCAACACCCCCAGGTCCTTCTCTGCCTGACAGCTCTCCAGCCAGTCTCCCCCAGATTACCACAGTAGGACAGGATACTCTCCTCCTCTCCAGGCTGAACATCCCCTGCAGCTGCAGATCTTCCTTCACCTTCCCACAGTCCCTGCCTTGGCAGAGTCTCTGAGCATCACCAGGCAGCACGAATCGATGTGAAACTGGCCTGGTAGCCAGCTGAAGGCTGGGAAATGCTGCCCTTGAGAGTATCTTGGAGTTGTGTGAGCAGTTTCTTGATGGCAGGAGTTGTGTTTAACTCCCTTTCTCTGGGCTGGGGTGTGCACAGGCTGCAGCTGGAGCGTGGGGGGCCTTCCAGTGACTGGGCACCTTCCTCTAGCTGTGAGGACACCAGTCATTCCAGATGTTCTGGAAAGATGTAGAGCTGTTGGAGCAAGTCCAGAGGAGCCCACAAAGATGATCAGCAGGCTGGAGCACCTCTCCTATGAAGCCAGGCTGGGAGAGCTGGGCTGGCTCAGCCTGGAGAAGACAAGGCTCTGGGGAGACCTACTTGCAGTGTACTGATACTTAAAGGGGTCCCACAGGAAAATGGGAGAGGGGTCACCAGGGGGAGCAGGGACAGGACAAGGGTGATGGCTTCAAGCTGGCAGAGGGCAGGGTTAGGTTAGATGTTAGGAAGAAATTCTTTAATCTGAGGGCAGTGAGGCAGGGTGCCCAGAGAGGCTGTGGGAGCCCCTGGATCCCTGGCAGGGTTCAAGGCCAGGCTGGATGGGACTTTGGGCACCCATGTCTACTTGAGGGTGTCCCTGCCCATGGCAGGGGGTTGGAACTAGATGATCTCTGAGGTTCCTTCCAACCCAAAGCATTCTGTGTGGATGACAGGGAACTGGGGAGGGGAGAGATCCATCCATCCATCCATCCATCCATCCATCCATCTTCTCTTTGGCTAAGTGCTCCTTAAATTGGACAAGATGCTGGTGCTGGGAGGAAATGCTCTTGATGCAGAGTGTTCTGGTTACCATTGCTGCACTGTGAGGTTTCCATTAGTGCCAACTAATTACATGGCCCGTGTTGCATTCCAGCTGCAATCACATTGACCGTTGTACAATAATTAGCTTTAGCCCATGTCCCTGTGTGGAGGGGAGATTTAATTGCTCACTGTTTTTTGACAGAGATATTGCTGTTTCCTGTAATTGGGTTTCCCCTGTCTTCTGCAAGTGACTCTTGAGAGCAAGCAATAGGATAGGGAGGTGGAGCCTCCGACGGTCCTGGGAGATGAAGCTGGCATTAGTGCTCTCCCTGGCAGCTCTGCTAATGGCATTTTGTGCATCTTGCTCACAAACACTTTGTCTTCCCGTCCATCTAACAGCATTCAGCCTGACAAGCACCTTTCCTGGAACACAGGGCTTGCTTCTGCTGAAATGGAAATGCTTTGGGCTCAGACTGCTCGGTCTGAGGAGACTTGCACCCACAGTAAGGAATTTTATATCAATTCATGTATTTGCCACTACAGCCTCTGGCTGTACAACACCGTGGGAAGGCTGTGTTTGTCATCATCTCCTCCAGACTCACAGAGCTGTAGGGCTTGGAAGGGCCCTCCAGAGCCCATGGGGTCCAACCCCCTGCCAAAGCAGGGTCCCTAGCACAGGGCACACAGGGCGGTGTCCAGACGGGGCTGGAATCTCTCCAGAGAAGGAGACTCCACACCCCCTGGGCAGCCTGGCCCAGGGCTCCCTCACCCTCACTGGCAAGAAGTTCTTCCCCACATTGGGGGGAACTCCCTGGGCTCCAACTTGAGCCCATCGCCCCTTGTCCTGTCCCCACAGACACTGAGCAGAGGCTGCCCATGGCCCCTGTGTCCCACCCTTCAGCTCTTGATCCCCAGGGATCAGATCCCCTCTCAGTCTCTTCTCTCCAGGCTGAACAGCCCCAGCTCCCTCAGCCTTTCCTCACAGGGGAGATGCTCCAGCCCTTCAGCATCTCTGTGTCCCTCCTCTGGACTGTCTCCAGGAGATCCCTGTCTGTTTGATCCCAGGGAGCCCAGCACTGGACACAACACTCCAGGTGGGGCCTGAGCAGGGCAGAGCAGAGGGGGAGGATCCCCTCCTGGGACCTGCTGCCCACACTCCTCCTGATGCCCCCAGGATCCCCTTGGCCTCCTTGGGCACACTGCTGGCTCATGGCCACCCTGTCACCCACCAAACCCTGCCCTGCAGCCAGTAGCATCAGCAACACACCAGGCAGAAGAAACCAGCAGTTTGAGCTCTTCGTGCCTTCACTTGGCCTCTTCCAGGCACTGGAAACCATCAGTGACAGGAGTCCAGCCTGCTGGGGTTGTGTTATCAGCCTGTGCTCACAATGGGTAGGACAGAAACACCCACAGTGTGTACAGCAGCCAGGCTGCTGAGCAATCCTACTGCTCCCAAAAATGTTCCCATTTGATGTGGAGTGAAGCTGGGAGCACAGGAGTGCTGGCACCGCTCCGTCCCGCTGTGTCTGCACCCTGCTGACTGTGTTCAGCCTGTGCAGTACCATCAGCAGAACCATTGTTCCTGCTTAATTGCTACCATGAGCCAGCATTGTGCCCGGGTGGCCAGGAAGGCCAAGGGCATCCTGGCTTGTGACAGACCCAGCGTGGCCAGTAGGTCTGGGGAGGGGATTGTGTGAGTCTGAGTAGCCCATCTGAGTAACTCCCATTTGTTGGATTTTTCTTTTCCAGAGCACTTTCTTAGCTAATTAAGTACAGGGGAAAACTTCCCCTGTGCTGTCAGGGCTCGTTGCATCCACTGGGTGATGGAGACAGTAGTCCCATTGAGCAGAAGCAGGAAAAGCCCCACAGACCATGCTGTCTGCCCTTCTGCTCCATGCTTTAGCTGGTGCTCCCTTGGGAGCCGCTCATCTCTGGGAGCAGGCGCTTCCCTGTGCTCATCCATCCTTGCCTGGCCTGGGAAGATGCTGGACCTTGCTTGATGCAACTAAATGTCCAATAAACCCCAGTACTGGGACTTTGTTCCTGGTGGGGTGGAGCTGTTCCTTAGGCTTGTTTGTGTTTGGTTCTGAGAGTGTAGGATTAAATCACAGAGGGAACGCTCCTGCCTGCAAATGAGCCCCTGACACTGAAAGTATTGGGGTAGAATGCTTGTAAAAGGGGAATTTCTATCTCAAGCAGGGATAGACATAAAAAAAAAAGTCACAAAAATGAGGAATTTGGCACTACAGAAGGGTTTTAATGTCTGGTATTTCCTGCTGTCCCTAAGAACAAAGTCTGGTGTTTGCTTCAACTCTTGAAACTTTAGACGTGGCCTTCCTGGACAGCAGCTGGGCACGTGGTGTCCCCCCAGCCACATCCCTGCCTTGGATCCCCATCCTGCACCGTGGCTCTGGGTCCCCCCTGAACGCATCTGAGGACTTTACAGATGAGTTTCTCCCAAAGAAAAGCTGCCTCCGCTGATCCAACAGCACTTTCTTGTTTGCTGGGATTTCAGAGCCAGGAATCCTGCCGAGCCTGAAGAGGCTCTGAAGAGAGAAGTCATCTCTGGAAAGGCTTTCTCTCTTCTCAGCAGTCGTTCTGCCCTTTCCTTGCCCAGGTAACTTTGGGGGGTTTGGATGTTGAACAGTGATTATTAACAATCAATAATTCACTGTCGTAGCCACACGGAATAATTCATAGACAAAGTGGCTCACTAGCAATCAGCTTTCAGCGTGTTTTTGTATCACTTCTGATTTTATTCTGCCCTCCTTTTCCATCAGTGCTTCTGAGGAGCTGAAAACTTAGATGGAGGAGCTCAAAAAAAGGCAGAATGAGGGGTATCTCTCTCCTGTGCCTTATTGCATGCCTTGGTGCATGCATGGGCTGGGTATCTTTTTAAAAAGAAAAGCAACTGAAGAAAAAACCCCTACTGGAATCGATGTTCCTGTTGTGGCTGATGTCAGAGCTTTGTGCTGAACTTCAGTAAACCCAGGACTTGTGTGTTATCTTGGTCTCTGCAGCCCCCACCCAGCGCTGCCGCCTCCGAGTAATCTCTGGCGTGCTGGATATGACAAAGTCTGGAAGCAGAAGGTTCCCAAACACATTTGCCAGGGTCAATGCCAGAGTCTAAACATAAACTCTGCTGGGATGGGCTGTTATTTGGAGGATGTGAGGGGTTAGGAGAAGGAGACGCAGCACCTCTCCGCTGAAACAGGCGTCTCGTGCGTTGGAGACCCCACTGGCAGGTGTTTTCTCGGCCTCAGCCCTCCTCCCTGTTGCCTACAGCTTGGACACCAGTCCCTGGTGCGTATATCTTCACGTGTGGCTCCTTGGGGAGTGACAGTTGGGCTGTGGGGCTGCGTGCTGGCTCTGTGTTGTTTGGGCATCACACGCTCCTGGTGCCCAGCCGTGCGGGTTCCTGCAGCCAGACAGCGGCTAGGCTGGGTGGTAGCACCCAGAGGTGGCCCTCACCCAGGTCTCTGGCCTCTCCATATGCTGGTCAAACCAGCACAGAGGGAAAACTTAGAGCTTTCTGTTGCTGCTTAGTTAGTTAATGTGTCAGACAGTGTAGTTTGGATTTGGGGGTTGACCTGATGCTCTCTTGAGGTCCCTTCCAACCCCTACGATTCTGTGAGTCTGTGATTTCCAGGTCTGCTTTTCCTTTCCCAAGAGCAAACCAGGAGAAGGAACCTGTGACAACTCTAATCAAAGCTTCCAAACTTCCTCCCAGCCGCCCTTTAAAGGGATAAAGTTTTTAAGGAGCGTTTCTTATTGTCTCCTGGGTCATTCTCTTTAGGGAACTGCACTGAAACCTTTAATTCTGCAACTGAGTAACTACCATTAGTAACTCCTTCCAGAGAGCCATCCGTGCAGCGTGCCAGGGCTTGCTGGGCAAGAGAAGTGAAGAGTCTTTAGCCAGTTCCTCTAACTTAAAACAGATTTATTTATTCCTCCTTAAGCAGTGTTACTGCCTGCACCTCTGCTCTTTGCCTAGGGAGAGGAAAAAGCCAACTGCACTGTCAGCGTGTGCAAGAGGAGGGTTTATCCCAGTGATAAACATCAGCAAACCAGAACTGGGGGGTTTGGGGCTTTGTGGGGCTTTGAGCTTTCAGGGGAAGGCTTAGAAGCAGCACAGGGGGAAACTGCTGCTGCATTCACTGTGTGACAGGGGTTTGTGCTGCGCTGTCATCTGTGTCCATCGCTTGCTGCAGTACAGAAAGTCACCCGAGTCTGGGGCTGCGTCCCCAGCAGTGGGACTGGCAGGGCTGGGAAAGGGGGATTCTGACCCTCTGGGACACAGACCCCCTGGCAATGCTGCCTCCAGCTCAGGGGTCCCCAGGACAAGGAGGACATGGAGCTGTTGGAGCAAGTCTAGAGGAGCCCTGGAGATGATGGGAGGGCTGGAGCCCCTCTGCTGTGAGCCAGGCTGGGAGAGCTGGGCTGGCTCAGCCCAGAGAAGAGAAGGCTGCTGCTGGGGAGAGCTCCCAGCCCCTTCCCATCCCTCAAGGGGCTCCAGGAGAGCTGGAGAGGGGCTGATGCCCAGGGCAGGGAGAACCAGGCCCAGGGGAACGGCCTTCAGCTGCAGGAGGGGGATGGAGAGGGGCTGGGGGGCAGAAATCCTTCCTGGGGAGGGGGAGGCCCTGGCACAGGGTGCCCAGAGAAGCTGGGGCTGCCATGGATCCCTGGCAGGGCTTAAGGCCGGGTTGGATGGGGCTTGGGGGGTGTCCCTGCCTGTGGCAGGGGGGCACTGGGGGGCTGAGTGCCCTGCCCACCCACACCAGCCTTGGGGGCTGGTGAGTCTGTAGGCCATGATTAACTGCAGAAGCTCCCTAGCAACTGCCAAACAAAAACCCTCTCATGAAGATGCTGATCCACATCTTTCAACTTCATCTGCACACGAGGAACCGGGTCATTTTTAGGGTGAGGTATGTGTGCTCCCCAGAGCCTCCTGTCCACCCCTTTAAACAGCAGCAGTGCTCAGGCTAGAAGGCTGCTTCTATTTTTATGTGGCGGCTGCATGTGAGCAGGCATGCCAAGTACTTGCCAGCTGTCCGAGCTGTAATTTGGAGCACACTTTGTATTAAATTCTTGTAGGGGTTGTAATGACTTGGCAGCAGAAGTGCCTGCATCTCCCTCCCCTCCTACTGCCTCCAAAGCCCTCCAGGAAAGGAAGCACGGCTCCATCTATCCTGCTGCAATGCCTGTTGTGTATCAGGCTGGTGCCTGATGGCAGGAAAAAACATGGTGATGCTCTAAATAATCAGGAGGTTTTGGTGGAAAACTCCTAGAGGGAGGAAATGAAAAGCACTGAGTGAACCTGGGGCTTGGTGGTGGTGAGAAGAGTCCACAGGTCCAGTGTGGTTGAGGTGGCTGAGCCGTGCGGCTTCTGTCGGCGCCGGGGGAAAGGATGCTCCTTGTTCCAGTCACCTCAGAGGTCTCTCAGGCTGTAGGCTGAGAGCAAGAAACACAGAACTAAGGAAGCTTGGGCTGCTTTGGCTGGTCAACACAGTTGTTATTCCCCAGTTCATTAGGGAAGAGGAGGAGGAGGAAGAAAAGGAGGAGGAGGAGGAGGAGGAGAGCTTGGCTGCGAGCTGTGTCACGCCTGGGCGATGGGGTCACATCAGTTGGGGAGAGCATTTAGTGGCAGGACGTAGTTGCTGCTGTGTGTGAAGCTGTGTGAGACAACTTGCCAGCCTTTCTGATAAGCCAGTGAAATGTAAAGCTCCTTGGTTGTGTCTTTAATTCCCAGGGACAGCACTTCTGGGGGTGGATTGAAGCGATGCTCTGTGCCAGCAGCCAGGCAGCTCCTCAGGGCTGGGCAGAGGGGGCTTTTGATCCCTCTCTTATTTTCCAGTGAGGAGGGAAACAAAGCTCCAGGCTTTGTGTTACAGTTCATCCAAGGTGCGTTTTCAGCAGAGACAGGGAAGCAGGAAGAGACCCCAATGCCTTCCCACCACTGGAGCTGTCTGATGTGCAAAACTCAGCCTGAAACAGGCAGTCATACCAAGCTGGGTGTGAGGGGATGTGGCATTTTTCCTTTCCCTTTCCCTTTTTTCCCTTTCCCTTTTTTCCCTTTCCCTTTTTTCCCTTTCCCTTTTTTCCCTTTCCCTTTTTTCCCTTTCCCTTTTTTCCCTTTCCCTTTTTTCCCTTTCCCTTTTTTCCCTTTCCCTTTTTTCCCTTTCCCTTTTTTCCCTTTTCCCCTGCGCTTTTTCCCTTTCCCTTTTTTCCCTTTCCCTTTTTTCCCTTTCCCTTTTTTCCCTTTCCCTTTTTTCCCTTTCCCTTTTTTCCCTTTCCCTTTTTTCCCTTTCCCTTTTTTCCCTTTCCCTTTTTTCCCTTTCCCTTTTTTCCCTTTCCCTTTTTTCCCTTTCCCTTTTTTCCCTTTCCCTTTTTTCCCTTTCCCTTTTTTCCCTTTCCCTTTTTTCCCTTTCCCTTTTTTCCCTTTCCCTTTTTTCCCTTTCCCTTTTTTCCCTTTCCCTTTTTTCCCTTTCCCTTTTTTCCCTTTCCCTTTTTTCCCTTTCCCTTTTTTCCCTTTCCCTTTTTTCCCTTTCCCTTTTTTCCCTTTCCCTCTTTGTTAAGCACAGGGTCAGTGTTACTGTCTGAGTTCTGTTGTTAGGAGCTGTAGGCAGGATTGAGAACCTCTTGTGGAGGTCTTGTGGTGGTGGGGTCTGTGCTCCTGAACCACGCAGGGCTTTTGTGTTTCATACATCCAGCCTAGGATTGGGTTGGACATCACACGTCTGTGGCTTGAAAAGCAGGTGGGTTTGTTCTCTAGAAGGTCCTCCAAGCTTTACTCCAGGAGTGTGGGTTTGGTTGCTTCTCCCTGGGAAGCTGGAGGGGAAAACTGCTTTTTCCTTTCTCCTTTGGGTCTTCCCACCCTTCAAGAAAGATGCTCACACAGGATGCCGAGGTGCAGAAAGGGATTTCCAAACTAGATGTGTTCTGACTCTTCAGGGCTAAATAGACCATGAGTTATGTGCCTTGTCCTCTCTCCAGTGGCACGATCCAAATTTAGCTTACTGCTGCTGGGCTGGGTCAGTCCTTGTGTTAAAGAAATTGGGCTTTACATACTGGGCTCCAGTAGAACCCTCCAACCCAAGAACCGGATTTACAGACAGCTGGGTGGCTCTGGGGGGCAGCGGCTTCACCTGGGTGGCATCTCTGTCCCCACAGCTCATATGCTGGGCTGCCTGTGCCTCCAGTCAGTCCCTGGGTGCAAACGCTTGTGTTTTGGGAAAGGCAGGTGGGTGCAGTGGGAGCCACAGTGCTGTTAGACCGGGGCGGTACCAGCCCCCTGTAACCCGCGGGTGCGAGGGAGCTGCTGGGGCGTGGAGCAGGGATGGGGACACGCTCCTGCTCTCCATCCTCAGCATAGAACACTTCTCCTCTTCAGTGAGTCAGCAGCACATGGGAGCTGACACACTCATGGAATAGTTGCCGGTGCTGCTGATTGAATGTGACCTGTGTGGAGGTGGTGGGACCGGTGGAGCTCTAACAGGTACCTTGGGGGTTGGTAAACAGGGCAAAAAGGGCAAAAATGAAAATTAGGCATCGTGGTCTTGGCGCTCAGGGGGAGAACATGTGGCAGTGTCTTCATGGTGTGTTTGTATGGACCTTCCAGATGCCTCGTTGCAGCTGAGGTGTTTGAATGCTTCATGTGCTAGCTGGAGGTCCCTGTGGTGTCCCTACGGTGTCCCTGCCTTACCTGAACCTTCAGGCTCAGCTCAGCTGGGAGGGCAAAGTTCTTCCCTGGCAGAGCCATGGGGCTGTGGCACAGGCTGCCCAGGGAGGGGGCTGAGTCCCCAGCCCTGGGGGTGTTGAACAGAGGGGAGATGAGGTGCTCAGGGATCTGGGTCAGCACAGGACAGGAACAGTTGGAGAGGCAGGTGATAGGCAGAGCTCATGCCATCCAGAACCTTCCAGGGAAAGGGCCCAGGGTGCTGCAAGGCTGGTGACACAGTGGGCTCCCTGCTCCTGCCCCAGAAGAGCCCAGCTCCCTGGAGTCATACTGCAGGGCTCATCCCCAGAGCCTTGTCACAGCCTCTGTGCTGCTGTCTGGAGACATGCTCCATTGGGTGCTGCTTTCAGAGCCCAAAGATACAGGTTCATCTCTTGCTTCGTTAACCTGTGTAGTAATGAGATGATCCTTGATGGCTCGGGCAGGGGCAGCATAATGCTCTGCAAGCAGCAGTGAGGTTTGGGGTTATGGTTTGTGCCCTTAGTCGAGGGGTTTAATAGCTTCATCCATCTGGAGAGCACGTGGATCAGGCCGTGTGATAAATGGGCTCCTAATTACAGCAGCACAACTCACTGTTGTTCCTGGTACAGTGTTAAAGTAGGACATGCAAATAACTTCATCCATGGGGTTTTCCAGTGATGTTCTGCTCCAGATTTCCTAGGGAAGCAGAGGTGTGTTGTGGGTCTCTGGTGCCCGGGAGCCGTGGCAGTGGCTGGGACAGTGAGCTGCTCTGGATACATCTGGGCTGTGCAGCTGTGCAAAGGGAGAGGGGTAAAGCCATTCTTTGCAGGAAACGCCAGCCTAGCATCTTAGGAAAAGTGCCTTTTCTCTCTAGTTCGGGTGACAATCACCCTCTGACCTGTTCTCAGTTGCTATTGCTAATCGACACGGGCTGACACGTGCTTGTGGAAGCACACAGCACGTGTGGGAGGTGAGGAAGAAGAGCAGGGCTCGCTTTGTAGGACCCACGTGAACAGAGCTCGTGTTTCCCCTTGGCTTCATCCAGCTCCTTCATCTGGCTGTGGATTCAGGGGAGAGTGGAGGGTGCAGGGGATGTCTGGAGATCATCTAGCCCCACCTCCTGTTGAAAGCAGGGCTTAGACTCACTTACCCAGCACCTTGAAGCAACCGGTCCACTTCATTCCAATGAAACGTGCAAGATTTCTTCCAGTCTTCCAATGTATTTTCCAACTTCAGATCAGAAAGCATTCCTGATTGAGTCACCACTGAAGGCCTGTGCATCACTAACATCCCGCTCCTGTGTGAGGAGAAACGTGTGTCTGCCCAGGAGGCAGGAGAAGGTGCTGCCCTGCGGGGTGTGGGTGCCACGCTCTCCCTCCTTACGTGTCTCAAGGCAGCAGCTAAACCCCTTTGAAAGCTTTACAGGTGGGGTAGCTCCATGGATACCAGCACCAAACGTGCCCCATCCCATAACTGGATGTGAATCGCAGTGTCTGATAAGAAATGATACCATCAGGAGCCAGAGAGAAGAACTTTGACCCCTTGGATGGACTGTTACAGAGCCCCAGACGTCGCTGATGCTTAGTAATAGATGCGTTGATCCAAATACCACTCTATTAGGCTCTAATTGGACTGGAAAGCTGCAGGATAAGCTCCTGGATGTGGCTTCTTCACTTTATATTGTAGATCCTCTCCGTCTAATCGTGCACAGATGGAGTGCTGGGAGGATTAGATGGTAAATCTGTGCTCAAGAGCTGGTGGAGAGGCCAGTAATCTGGGTGCAGTGTGGTAGCTGCTGGGACAGTCTGTTGGCAGGTTCCTGGCAGCGCCGGGTATTAAAATACACACTGAGTACAGGCACCCTGCAAGTGGAGTAGAAATACAGTTACTAGAAGCTCAGCTTGCCCAGGTTAGCAGGCTGATAAATCACCTGGATATTTGCAGTGGTTCTTCTCAAGGTGTAACTCCCCAGAATGCAGCGTTTGGCAGGTCAGGACACGTACGAGCCATGGTGACGCAGGGCAGGGGAGGTACACCCAAGGAGCCAGGTAAAGCACGCCTGGGAGGTGCTGAGGAAGGCAGGTGACTCCTAAACTCCCCATTTTAAGACATCACTAAGCCTTGGCAAAGGATCTGGAGTTTTGATGTCGTTACAATTCTCAAAGTTCTCTACAACAATCCCAGGGTTGTTTGGTGTTTCCCGTTCTGTCAGGTCGCCGGGACCAGCCTGGGGGGGGGTATTTCACTGTGTGATAAACAGGAAACAGGGACAAAACTCAGCCTGAGGTTCATGTGGAAGCGAGCAGGACTTTAGGCCTGGGTATACACCCAAGTCCTTGTCTCATTGCTGCATTTTACCCAGTTTCATGGTGCATCTTTAATTTAAGCACTGAGTTTCACCCCTCCCAGCTTGGCACTCGGGGGTTGGGGGTTTTATTTTTGCTCTGTACTAAATAGCTTGGTCTGGCTTCAGAATGAATAGGTAGCTTATCGCTGCTCAGCAGAAATCCCTGCTCTACAAGGAAAAACACTGCCCATCTTCCCACCCAGCAACCCTGGAGCTGGTGGGGACTGTTGGGAGACCTCTGAGACTCAGCGGGTGACTTCTGATCGTTGTTTAAACACAGAGAGTTTAAATGGGAATGCTTTAACTTGCTGCCAATCATGGGAAAGGGACCTTGTGATGTGGTTTCTTGAGCCCTGGCTCGATTACTTGGCCAGGAAGGCGCCTGGTATTTTTAACCAGCTTGCAACACCTTTTACTCGTGCTCGTAGGGGGGCTGTGGAGCCGTGGAGGTCAGGCTCTGCCTGCGCAGGATGGATGCATCCTCTGGGGCTTGTCATTCAAGTTAAAAGCGAGTCATCCCTCTTGGTTTGCAGGAGCATTGATCGGGTTTATTAATAGCTGATCCATGCAACGGGAGCAAAACAAACCCACCCCAGCCCTGCAGCCACCAGCAGCAGCGCGTATGGCGCTGGGGAGCAGCGTGGAGCCCTGTCGCTCCGGTGAGCCAGGCATGGTGGTTATAAAGCAGTGAAGGCAGGTGGCTGGCAGTGGTATTCCAGTCTCATTCATCCCACTGTCACCAGTAACGGGCGCAGACGGGACCTTTGGGAGCCAGGGACCCAATTCACCCCGGGTGAGATGTGTCAGCCCTCACGCAGGGTGTTGTGTCCAGTGCCAGCACGTGCTGCTGTCTTGATGCACCTCATTTCACAGCCCTGAACGCTGGGGAGACCTGAAAGACACCTGAAGGTGCAGGGATGGGAGAAGGGGGGTGGTGGGGCTGTTTCCCCCTCCCTCTCTCCCCATGCCCCTGTAATCCAGATGGCTCAATTACCTTTGAGTTTTATAGGTAGGAGGGAAGCGTGTCAGCAGTGTCGTTCCCTATTAAAAAGTGAGCTATCCCTTTGGGCAGTGGGAGCAGGGTGTATTTGTTGGGGTCACCCCAAAAGCATCGTCACTAAAAGTTACCTGCTGATGCAGAAAATGGGATTTATTCTTATGCTAGCATTTCCATAAAAACACAATTATAGATAAATTGATGTCCTCTCAAAGCTTGTAGTAAACTGGGCTTACAGAAAATAAGACACTTACCTTTTTAAAGTCCAGTTTTAAATGACCAGATGGTGCTTACAGTGTGGGAGCATAAAGCTGGTGAGAGATAATTGATTATTTCCATTTTAAAAAGGCAGCAGGGGGGTTGGGGGACACACACAACGTGCTGATGGCTGGAGGTGAAGCTCCTTTTAATGGTTCACTCCTGCCTGGCAGCAGGATATCTGCAACATCTGGAGCACCTGCTTGAAATCCCCACTGGTCCAGTGCCGTCCTGGGGTACCACCAGCCCCCAGCTCAGGCACTGAGCTGCCCCTGGGGATGTCAGATGAGGCTGTAATTAAGCAAAAAGGGGTTAAATCTTAATTCAGCAGCTCTGATCCCCCAGCATATCAGAGAGGTGAAATTAAACTTGTGTTTAATAAGGATTTTATGAAGTGTGTCTTAAGTATTCCTGTGCATTCAGAAACCCCCTGTGTCGTTTGTTGGAAGGACTTGGGTCCTCAGCAGAAGTAGGGTCTTCTGAGCAAAGGTGCTTAAATCACATCAGCTTCTGGGTTGATTTCTGTGCTGCTCAGCCCTGCTCCTTGTCGGGGCTGTGACAGTGGTGTGGGAGCACGCCTGGTGCAGCAGGACCTGCATCCTGCAGAGGGAACAAGGGAAGAAGACAGAGAATCCCAGGAGAGGCTTTGTGTAGTTCCTGCCTTCTCCTGGGGAAGCAGGGCACGTGAGCCCCCGAGCACGTCCGGGGCAGTCCCATCCCTGGGACAGTCCCATGCTCTCCCAGTCCTGAGTGTGTCCATGGCAGTCCCATCCCCAGGACAGTCCCATGCTCTCCCAGTCCTGAGTGTGTCCATGGCAGTCCCATCCCTGGGACAGTCCCATGCTCTCCCAGTCCTGAGTGTGTCCATGGCAGTCCCATCCCTGGGACAGTCCCATGCTCTCCCAGTCCTGAGTGTGTCCATGGCAGTCCCATCCCCAGGACAGTCCCATGCTCTCCCAGTCCATCCTTTGCTTCTCGAGGAGACTCCTGGCTCGGGGCTGCTGTACATTCCTCGCTGCCACCCTGCTTACTCCTCCCCATGCACACTGTCCTTTTAGTGGTAACGTCAAGGATCGATCCAGCCTTGAACGCTGAGTTTTCATCTCACAAAATGTTTATAGTTTGTGCTTTAAACCCAACCAAAACCAAACCAAAAAGGCACAAATAGCTACTCATTTTCTGCCGCCGCCGCGGTGGTTTCAGCGCTGTGACCTACAGGTGTTTCTAGGCTTCAGGCTTTGATTGCAAGGCTGTTTTGTGGGAAATCCCTCTCCTGTGGTGCTGGGAAGGTTGTATCCAGGTCCTGCCAAGGATTTCTCTTCCCCTGGCCCACTGAGGCTGGTGGGAGTTTGTTAGCCGGGTCCTGGTGCTTGCTGAGCATCTCATTAACACCAAGGGTTGCACTGAGAAGCCACCGCGCTGCCGTCACTCTGCCTCCTTTAGGTCTGGCAGGACAACGTGGTGTCAACAGCATTTCAAAATCCCAATTCTCTTCCAGGTGCTTCCCCCCAGCCCCATCCCTGCCGCCTTCCCAGCGAACACCGTCACAGAATTGTAGGGGTTGGAAGGGCCCCCAGAGCCCATGGGGTCCAACCCCCTGCCAAAGCAGGGTCCCTAGCACAGGGCACACAGGGCGGTGTCCAGACGGGGCTGGAATCTCTCCAGAGAAGGAGACTCCACACCCCCTGGGCAGCCTGGCCCAGGGCTCCCTCACCCTCACTGGCAAGAAGTTCTTCCGCATGTTGGTGCAGAACTCCCTGTGCTCCAACTTGCAGCCATTGCCCCTTGTCCTGTCCCCACAGACACTGAAAAGGGGCTGGCTGATTCCCCCTGCATCCCATGCTTAAGATAATTATAAACACTAATTAGGTCCCCCCTTAGTCTTCTCTTCTCCAGGCTGAACAGCCCCAGCTCCCTCAGCCTTTCCTCCCAGGGGAGATGCTCCAGCCCTTCAGCATCTCCTATCGTAGCCCGTGGCGACCATGCCCCCGCGCAGCAGAACCGCCGCTTGCAAACCTCCACCCCTCTCTTGTTTTGCAGGTATGGTGTGAATATGCGTTGCTTGGCAGCTCGGGTCAACTACAAGACTCTAATCGTCATCTCTGCCCTCTTCACCCTGGTCACGGTGCTGCTCTGGAACCGATGCTCCTCCGACAGAGCCGGCCCCTTTCCCCGCAGCCTCGCCGGCCCCGAGCGCCGAGCCGTGGCGGCCGCTGCCGCCTCCGAGAGCGACCCAGCCCGGCAGCAGAGCGAGGAAGCATCCCCCCAGGAGCAGCAGAAGGCTCCCCCATCGCTGGTGGCTTCAACAAAGCCTCGGGGCTGAAGTACGAGGAGATTGACTGTCTGATCAATGACGAGCACACCGTGAAAGGGAGGAGGGAAGGCAACGAGGTCTTCCTGCCGTTCAGCTGGGTAGAGAAATACTTTGAGGTTTATGGGAAAATTGCTCAGTACGATGGTTATGACAGGTTTGAATTCTCTCATAGCTACTCCAAAGTATACACACAGCGAGCACCTTACCACCCCGACGGGGTCTTCATGTCCTTCGAGGGCTACAACGTAGAGGTTCGAGACAGAGTGAAGTGCATAAGTGGTGTTGAAGGTTTGTGTTGAGTGTTTGGTTGTTTTGGGGTTGGTTGGGTTGGGGTTTTTGGTTTTGTTTTTTCTTAAGACAGTTGAAATGCTGCTTAAAATTTGCTGCCACCGTTTTGAGATGCCAAGTGACCTTGATTTTGTTTGTGATGCTGCTGATGAAACCCACCGACAGAATCACAGGGTTGGAAAAGCCCTTTAAGCCCATGGAGTCCAACCATCCCTGTCCTGTGCTGACCCAGATCCCTGAGCACCTCATCTCCCCTCTGTTCAACACCCCCAGGGCTGGGGACTCAGCCCCCTCCCTGGGCAGCCTGGGCCACAGCCCCACAGCTCTGCCAGGGAAGAACTTTGCCCTCCCAGCTGAGCTGAGCCTGACCTGGCCCAGCTTGAGCCCATTGCCCCTTGTCCCAACTCCTGTCCCCTGGCTGAAGAGACCAGCGCCCACCTCTCTGCACCCTCCTGGCAGGGCAGGGCAGGTGGGGAGAAGGTCTCCCCTCAGCCTCCTCTGCTCCAGGAATCCCACAGGGTTCGCTTTGTGCCAGGTTTACCATCTCCTCTTGGGGTGCCAGAGATGCTGGGGGGCTTCTCCTACAGTGCTCTCCAGTTTTGGCCTTGTCGTTGTCACTTGTCACCTCTGCCAGGGAGCTGAAACCATTTTAAAATATAAAATCAGATAAAAAAGCCTGGTCCTGCTGTCTGAGGATGCTCCTGCATCCCTGTGGGCACAGATCCAGCCCCAGGCTCTGAGTCAAACAGCATTGAACAGCCCAGCTGCTCGCAGCCAGCTTCGTATCGGGGAGGTTTGTCTTCATGCCTAACAGCACCCCCTCCTTCCATCAGGCTGGAGATCCAGCAGTGGACCCTGCAGAAGGATCTAAAAGCTCTCTGGCCATGGGTGCAATTAAAGCACAGTAAAACCATTCCAGTTTGTGCTCTGGCTAAACTGTGCCGTCGGTAACCGGGACACAAAGTCTTCCCCCAGCTCAGCAAAGATTTGGTTGCAGAAAAGTCTTGTCAGGTTTCATATTAAAAAAATTAACCACTTTATAAAACTATTCTAGAATATGACACTGTGACCCTTCATGAATTAAAGACCAACTTTCAGTTAAGGATTAAAATCCACTCGTTTCCACACATCCCAGTGATGGGGATGCTCTGCTGGGCCCATAGGAGCTCTTCCCACCTGCAGGAAGCTGGTGGGTCGTGCAATTGATTTCTCTGCAAAGGATTCACATCAACAAATTCTTGGGGCGTCTCAGTCTTACATTTTCAAGGTGCCTTTCACTTCCTTCTTTCCTTTTGAACTCCTCCTTCCATCTGCTGAGGATGGGAAATGGGGCTCTGAAATCCTTTCCCAAAGGTGCAGCTCCATCATCCCATAACTACTCACCCACTGCGTGTGAGAGTTGTCCTGCTCAGGGTTTACATCAACAGGGAGCAGCAGAGGAGATGGCTTTCCCTTCTAATTACTACTGATTAAATACAGCCTGTGATCATGAGTAATAGCCATGGGTGGTGACCTTGTTGGGTGTGGGCTTGGGTGTAGATCTTGGAGCCCCACCGGTCTGTAGGAAAGGGGGAAGATGCACAAGATGCCCTGGGCAGCCCTACCCTGAGGTCCTGTTGGTGGTTCTCAGCAAAAGAAGCAGAAACTCGGTAGGAATTGAGTCCTCAGCATGGTTATCTCCCTAGAAGCCTTGCCTTTCTGCAGCGGGGTCTCAGAGCTGTCATCATCAGACGTGGTGCCGGAGCCCGGCGTTGGCAGAGGCAGCAGCATCACCACCACCCAGCAACGGGGCAGAGGAGAGAAGTACTTAGACATCATAGGGAAGGAGTTTTAACATGAAAACACTTCCTTGGTTAGGTTTAGTCTCCTGCCTCACATCATTCCAAACCCTAGAGATGCTGCACGATGCAAACCCCCTTCATGTTGTATTCTCCCCTTCTCTCTTTCTGGAAGGGGAAGGTGCTGTCATGTCCTATGACCTGGAGAATTTAATCCTGTCACCCTGTAGAAATTTCCAGTCAAGCTCTTAGAACAGATTCCTTATTTGTTTTTCCTTTTAAAGTCTTCCAGTCTCACTGGATGCACCCTGAGCTGAAAATGTTTGGTGTTAATAGGCAAGCTGCTGTCCTGGAGCTGGGATAACGCCCAGTGTTTAAACATTTCCTGGGCTGGTTTTCTCTTTAGGCAGCAGTAAACCATCACACCTGCACCAGTGATACTGGGTAGCAACGTGGAGCACCAAAACCTGTCTGGAAATGGTTCTTCTTACGTTTGGTTCAAGTAATCTTTTCCTTGGACTGGACTGCAGAAGAAATGGGATTCTGGGCTTGACATTGCCAAGGGGGAAGCTGGGGCGAAGGCACCCTTGTTTATTAGAGCCAGCTTTGTCCTTTCCTTACTCGTATGAGAAGGTTTACAGCACTCTCTCTCCTCTCTTTCCTGCAAGAGGGTCACAATTCCCACTTTGGAGTCCCATTCTGGGGGTGGGAATCCATTCCAAATCCATTCCAAGTCAAACTCAGGAGTTTGGAAGCATCCCGTTCCTATCCCGTTCCTGTCCTTACCTCAGGCATGGTGTGTTGTGCTTGCTGGTGGAGGTGTGTGTATAAATAAGGCTCCTCCACTCTCATGGTGATGCAATAGGCAGTGTGGTGTGGGGATTTTTCCACCCAAACCCCGAAGCTGTGGCTCCTGGGAGCAGGTGAAGGGCAGGCAGAGGAGAGCCTGGAGCTCTCTGCCAAAGAAATATTCTATCAAATGGAAATCCTGTACTGAGCAGGGCTGTGGGGTGTTCTCTGAGCTCACATGTGGGTTTTGCATGTGAAGCCCAACCTGCCAAGCTGTGGAAGGGGTTCTTTGTGACCTTCCTGACAGGTAATCCAGGGAATTCTTCTGCTTGGTGTGGACTTTTAAACCTAAAGTCACTCTCGCCCTAAATGAAGAGTGGGAAGTGTGCTCCTCCTGGGAGGCCACCGGCTCTTGGGAGAGGGAGTCGTGTGTGGAGGGTTAACCCTGGCAGGGCTAGGCTGCAGCAGTGGCTCCAAAGGGTTTGGGTGCTGGAAGGATGGGGACGCAGAGAGCTTGGCTGGTTTCCACAGGCATCAGACTGCTCTTGCGATGCTCTTCAGGGAGCCAAGGTCACTGGAGCAGATTGGTGGCTGCTGGATGACTTGCTCCTTCAGCATCGAATCACTCCTACTGGGATCAGGGAACAACACAGGCTCCTGCTTTGCACAGGTTGTTGGGGTGTTAAAGGGGCTGTGTGAGGTGTGACATCGTTTGGAGATGGGCCAGTGCGGGGGGAATACCTGTTTGGGTGTTTGAACTGTGTTTAACAGTAGTACAATGCTTTGGTTAACTGAAATGGGAACGGGGGGCTGTGATAAGGACTGCTCACATCTGACTGGCCATGGATCTCGGTGGCACTGGGAGCAGTGGCAGGACTTTCTTCCACTGCAACCAGTGCTGAAGCCTGGACACACCCTGGTTTGCCCGAATGTAGGGGTAGGGAGGAGGAGGGACCCCTGAGAGCGTGCTGGTAACGTGCTCCTCTCCTCCTCTCCCTCACAGGTGTGCCGCTGTCCACACAGTGGGGACCTCAAGGCTACTTCTACCCCATCCAGATTGCACAGTACGGGTTAAGCCACTACAGCAAGAACCTGACTGAGAAGCCACCTCACGTGGAGGTGTATGAAACAGCTGAGGAGAAGGACAGAGCTGGCAGGGCCGGGGAGTGGACGGTGCCCAAAGGCTGCTCGCTCTCCACCGTGCCTGACAGAGCCAAGTTCACCAGCGTCAAGCAGTTCGTTGCTCCAGGTGGGTCATCTAAAGTGCATGGCAGGTAAGCCACAGGTGGGGGGACTGGGGAAGCTTTGGCTTCTGGGGATCGAGGTGTTGTCATTTATCCCTGGTGACTTCCCATCCTTCACCTGAGAACGGACACCTGCACGGGCAGCAGGGCCAGGGCAGGGGTTGTGCCCCTGTACTGGGCACTGGGGAGGCTGCACGTGGGGTGCTGGGTCCAGCTCTGGGCTCCTCACCATCAGAAGGACATGGAGGTCCTGGAGCCAGTCCAGAGAAGGGCAACCAGGCTGGGGAAGGGGCTGGAGGGCAAATCCTCTGAGGAGCAGCTGAGGGAGCTGGGGGTGTTGAGCCTGGAGAAGAGGAGGCTGAGGGGAGACCTTCTCCCCACCTGCCCTGCCCTGCTAGGAGGGTGCAGAGAGGTGGGCGCTGGTCTCTTCAGCCAGGGGACAGGAGCTGGGACAAGGGGCAATGGGCTCAAGCTGCGCCAGGGCAGGCTCAGCTCAGCTGGGAGGGCAAAGTTCTTCCCTGGCAGAGCTGTGGGGCTGTGGCCCAGGCTGCCCAGGGAGGGGGCTGAGTCCCCAGCCCTGGGGGTGTTGAACAGAGGGGAGATGAGGTGCTGAGAGATCTGGGGCAGCACAGGACAGGGACGGTTGGACTCAATGGTCTTAAAGGTCTTTTCCAACCCTGTGACTCTGGGAATGGCATCTCATTTCTGACCCTGTGGAGTTTATCTTTTCTCCTTTTTCTCCTTCGTTTTCTCTCCCCTCTCTGCTTTTTCACCCTTGTTTTTAACCACAAACCCAGTGGATACATGCACAGAGGGTGCTGCGAGGCTGCAGTCACGTTCCCTGAGCCTTCAGCTTCTGTCTCAAAATAGAAGCAAAAGAAAGAGAGAAAAAAAATTAAAAAAAAAATAAAATTAGAGAACTGGAGCCAGTTGTGGAGCCTGGGAAATGGCTCTGGGGAGCGATAAACAGATGTTGACAGACGATAGATAAGGTCTATTTTCAGCCTGGAGCTGGTGTGGCACGTGCAGCGTTGTGGTTGGAGCTGGGATCTCTTCATTGGGGTGCAGCTCTGTGCACAGTGTGTTGAACAGAGGGGAGATGAGGTGCTCAGGGATCTGGGTCAGCACAGGACAGGGATGGTTGGACTCCATGGGCTTAAAGGGCTTTTCCAACCTGGGGATTCTGTGAAAACTGGAGATGCTGGTTGTGGTCCCCCAAGGTGGGGATGGGGAGTGGCTGCCCACGTCCCACACAGGGCTTTACAGAGGTGGGGTGGTGGAGAGGGTCTGGGGAGCTGCACACAGGCTCCCCCTCACCCACAGACATGCAGGATGCATTTTGTTGCTGTCACCTCAATTTGCCACCTTCTGTTTGGTTCTCAGCAGGGAAATCCATCCTTTCACACCAGAGCTTCCCTCCTCCTAGGTCAGGCTCATTAATAAGGGTGTAATGTGCTTGCCCTCAATCAATACCCATTAGAATTAACGAGTCCATTACTTAAAAGGACAAGGAAGTCATTTTCAGCTGGCACCTTAGGCCTGGGTCTCTAGGGAAAACCTTGCCCAACGCTCTTGTGTCTTTGCAGTGCATAAACACAGGGAGAGGAGAAGCCCCAGGACCTGCTCTGCATTCTCCCCTCATCCTTTATTGATGACAGAGGGCTCTGTGGGGCCTGGAGGCTGTGGCATGCATCCACCCATCTTGGATGGCCTTAAGGAATGGCTTTACAGGCTCTCAAGGCCATGGGCAGCCTTTCATTCCCCTTCTCAAAACCCTTTTCTTTCCCTTTCCCCCCTCTCCCACTATAATTCCCACCATTTATTTACAGGGAACCGTAAAACTGACTTGACAGGAATGGCAAGCTGGGGAGGGGGTGCTTTTAATTAGATCTTTCACAGGAGCAAAATGTTGTGGGACAAAGCTCTGGGTTTCTTCTCCCAGAGCAGATGCTGGTCTCTGAAACTCACAGGAGCCAAGCTTTTCCTCTGAAAGATGAGGAAAAGGGGATGTTCAGTTGAAATAATAGAGACTGAGCATCCCACCTCCCTGCCTGAGGTGTGGGAGATGGGGAGAAGCCTCTGCTCTGCAGGAAGAGCTCCTCCCTTGCACACAGAAGCGTTTTTGGGGGTGTTTTGTGCATGGATGAGTGGCAGAAAGGAAACAATTGCCATTTCCGTGGCAAGCCCTTCATTTAAGATGACTGTCTTTAAGTGCTTGCCCTCCCTCTGTGCCTGCAGAGCTCCAGGATTTGCACGCAGCCATACAGGCTAATTAGCCCTTTGATCTCCCAGCGCAGGGGGCTGGGGAGGAGTTGGGTTTAGGCTCTGAAATCCAGCCTGCAGCGAGCACCACAGTCATTGTGTGGCTTTGCCTAAGAGCTTTATTGCTCGGGGGTTTTTAATTGACCTGAGTCCTGGGGATGGAGAGGTTAATCAGCGCTTCAGCACACGAGGCTTTCCAGGTCCTTTTCCCCCTCCCCATTACCCTGATGAGCACCCTGCTTTTCAGAACTGTCAGGCTGGGAAAGGAAAAGAAGTCAGAGATTTAAATCTCAGTCCTGGGGGAATCACAGAGTCACCAGAGAGTCATCATACAGTCCTCACACAGCCATCATACAGCCCTCATAGCCCCCTCATAGAATCGTTGACTGCATTGGGTTGGAAGGGCCCTTCAGAGACCACCCCGTGCCACCCTGCAGTGAGCAGGGACATCTTCACTAGAGCAGGGAGCTCAGAGCCCCATCCAGCCTGACCCTGGATGTCTCCAGGGATGGGGCCTCCCCCACCTCTCTGGGCACCCTGGGCCAGTGACCCACCCCCCTCAGAGGGAAGAACTTCTTCCTAACAGCCACCCTAAATCTTCCACTTTCAAGTTTAACCCATCCCCCCTCATCCCATGGCTCCCTGCCCTCAGGAACAGTTCTTCCCCAGCTTTCCTATAGGCACCTTTCAGGGACTGGAAGGTGCTGTAAGGTCCCCCCAGAGCCTTCTCTTCTCCAGGCTGAACCAGCCCTGCTCTCCCAGCCTGGCTTCACAGGAGAGCTGCTCCAGCCCTTGGATCTTTCTTGTGGCTTCCTCTGATGTGCTCCCAGAGGTCCATGTCCTTCTTGTGCTGAGGGCTCCAGAGCTGGACACAGCACTGCAGGTGAGGTCTCCCCAGAACAGAGCAGAGCAGAGAGGACGGTCCCCTCTCTCCAGTTGGCCTTCTGGGCTGCAGATGCACATGGGTGGCTCCTGTCCAGCTTCTCACCCACAATTCCCCACAGGTCCTTCTCCCCAGGGCTGCTTTCCAGCCCATCATCTCCTGACCTGTATGGATAACGGGGACTGTCCTGCAGAGTAACCCACGTCCAGACACTCCCAGCTGTGGTTCTGCTGAGAGCAAAGCCCAAGCAGCACCACCTTCTTTGGTGTCTCCTCTGCCAAGTGCAAGTCCCAGACTGGACCAGAAAGGGTGGCCGTGGGTTTATGTTTTGAATTACAGAACAGGAAAATCATGGAGCTTCTGTGTTCCTAGGGCAGTTCTCAGGCAGCAGGAGTCCTCCTCACTGTCCCTGCCCCTCGCCCCATGCCCCGCAGTGTCCCTCACACTCCTCCATCCATCTGCTGCCAGGAGCAGCCCATAAGACCATCACCAGAGCCCCCGGCGCTCCTGCTCTGCAGCAGAGTGCTCCAGTGGCTTCATGCAAGATGCAGATGAGTTCTCCCCACTCCTGGCTTTACTTCTCAGCTTAATTAAACCCCCTCTGGCAGCGCAGAAGGAACGACTCGGTTACCCATGGGCTGCCCTAAAAGCTTCTTGGTAAGAGGGGTCACCTCTGGACGTGCTCTGGGGCCGCCGGGTGCTTGGCCACTGGCTGAGGGTGTGTTTGTCTTGCAGACAGTACCGAGGGGGTGTCCCTGCAGCTCGGCAACACCCGGGACTTCATCATCTCCTTCGACCTCAAGTTCCTGACGAACGGGAGCGTCTCGGTGGTGCTGGAGACCACGGAGAAGAACCAGCTCTTCACCGTGCACTACGTCTCCAACACCCAGCTCATCGCTTCGAAGGACAGGGACATCTACTACGGCATCGGGGCCAGGACTAGCTGGAGCACCCTCACCAGGGACCTGGTGACCGACCTGCGCAAAGGCGTCGGCCTCTCCAACACCAAGGCCGTGAAGCAGACCAAAATCATGCCCAAGAGAGTGGTGAGGTTGGTAGCCAAGGGGAGAGGCTTCCTGGACAACGTCACCATCTCAGCCACCGCTCACATGGCGGCTTTTTTCGCTGCCAGCAACTGGCTGGTGAGGAACCAGGACGAGAGGGGCGGCTGGCCCATCATGGTGACCAGGAAGCTGGGGGAAGGGTTCAAGTCCTTGGATCCGGGCTGGTACTCAGCCATGGCCCAAGGACAGGCCATCTCCACGCTGGTGAGGGCGTACCTGCTGACGAAGGACCACGTGTTCCTCAGCTCAGCCCTGCGGGCGACGGCGCCCTACAAGCTGCCCTCGGAGCAGCGCGGGGTGAAAGCTGTCTTCATGAACCGGCACGACTGGTACGAGGAGTACCCCACCTCACCCAGCTCCTTCGTGCTCAACGGCTTCATGTACTCCTTAATCGGGCTGTATGACCTGAAAGAGACAGCCGGGGAGAAGCTGGGGAGGGAGGCACGGCTCCTCTACGAGCGGGGCATGGAGTCCCTGAAGGCCATGCTGCCCCTCTACGACACCGGCTCAGGGACCATCTACGACCTCCGGCACTTCATGCTGGGCACCGCTCCCAACCTGGCACGGTGGGACTATCACACCACCCACATCAACCAGCTCCAGCTCCTCAGCACCGTGGACGAATCTCCCATCTTCAAGGACTTTGTCAAGAGGTGGAAGAGCTACCTGCGGGGCGGCCGGGCAAAGCACAACTAGAGCTGACAACCAAACCCCCTCCCCGGGTCCTGCTGCCTCGGGAGGGACCGCTTCAGGGGTGGCAGCCCGAGGGGTTTTATATGGACCGTTTCAAAGAAGTGATCCTTAAAACTGACCTCCTGAAATCATTGCATTCCAGTGTGAAGATACGTGGGTCTGGTGGGTAGGATTTGGGGACTTCACCTGTCCTTAGTGCCCCACGGCGAGGCTCTCTGCGCGGAGCGAAGCCCCGAGCTCGGGGGTGGCCTTGGGTTGGGTTCATTGTGATTGTTGTTATTTTTATTTCCCTTTCAGTAGGAAATACTTGCAGAAGCCATACAGGTCTCTAAAGTCCAGCACTTGCCTGAAATGTCAGTCTGGGGGCTCTATGTTGGAACAGCGTGACAGCTCCTGTGGTGTACCGCCGTAAACACGTAGTTACCTGTAGCCTGGGTAGTGGACAGCGTGTCTTTTTAAGGTGTTTCCTGTACACAAATTCTCTTCTTGGGGTGAAAAATACTCTTTCTTTCTTCCTTCCTTTTTTTCTTCTTTCCTTCCTGCCTCCTTTTCCTTTTCCTTTCCTTTCCTTTCCTTTCCTCCTCTCCTCTCCTCTCCCTCTCCCTCTCCCTCTCCCTCTCCCTCTCCCTCTCCCTCTCCCTCTCCCTCTCCCTCTCCCTCTCCCTCTCCCTCTCCCTCTCCCTCTCCCTCTCCCTCTCCCTCTCCTCTCCTCTCCTCTCCTCTCCTCTCCCTCTCCCTCTCCCTCTCCCTCTCCCTCTCCCTCTCCCTCTCCCTCTCCCTCTTCCTCTCCTCTCCTCTCCTCTCCTCTCCCTTCAGATCCTTTGGCCATGTGGTCCCTGTACATAAGCGCAAGGATTGGGGCTCACAGACCCCCCAAGCCCAGGGCCCTGTGAAGCCAGATTTACCATCACCCACCAGGTGTTGCCGCCTCCCTCCTAGCTGGAATGTCTGGTGGCAGAGCCCGTGCTTTGTGCTGGGATCCTGTCAGGACCCTGGGAGGCCTCTCAGAGCTTTGGCAGCTTCCCTCTTAGGGATGATTCTCTTGGATTCCCAAGTGGGAGCAGAGCTGGGCTGGGGCAGCGCCGTGGCCATCCCGTGGGAGTTAATTAATTAATGAAGCATTTCCTCTGGTCCCTTTCATTTCTAACCTGCTTGGGAGCATCAGGCATCCTAAAAACTGAAATTACCCCAGAGGCTTTCCCAGGCTCCAACCTTCACCTCTGGCTACCACCCTCCTACCCATCGTGTCGGGGGTCGCTGCGTCTCCAGCACCGGCTCTGGGCTGTGCTTTGCCTTGGTGGCCCTGGCAGGAGAGTGAGGGGACAGGATCCACACACGTGTGTCCCAGGGGAACGCTGTCAGCGCTGCCACGCAGGAGGAACCAGGCAGCTCCTTTTCCCCTCCATCCCCCCTTTCCACCCACTGTTCCTCCCCCTTCTCAGCCTGTAGCATCCTGGTTGATCCAAGAAGAGCCAAACCAACCGGTTGCATCGTTAGACCAGGGGTGTTTAGCTTGGTGGCACAGCAGAGGGCAGGGCTGCCACCTCCCTCGAGCTCTGCTGGGCTCTGATGCTCCCAGGGAGAAGGCCATGGTTTAGCTGTGGGGTTTTCCACTGCTCCTCTCCCCTGCTGTCCATGTGGGTGGGGGTTAAGCCTAAGCTGATCCTCCCAAGGGCAGAGATCACCGAGAGGCCGGGCACAAGGACAATATTTTTTCTTTTCCTTACTATTTCCCTCTTTTTTGGGTGCTTTCCCTGTTCCTCACCGATGTTCCAGGCAGCTTTGGGAGGACTTGATCTTCGCCACGGGCTGCGGTGGCGTGGGTGGGCGCGGGAGGTGGGTGCCACAGGGGAACTGTCAGTACCAAAGGTAGCAGAGGTGTGCTTCTTTGGGTGTCCCTGTCCCCACACACACACAGAGGCACCCTCACAGCCCCCCAGAAACCACCCTTCCCTCCCGCCCGGCCGGTCCTGGCTGCACACCCAGGCTCACCTTCCTCCTCAGGGTTTGCTCCTTTCTGTTTTTGGGTTTGGAGAATCGAGAGAGACTCGACCTGTCCCAGGGACCCTGCTTTGGGAGGGGGTTGGACCCAGTGACCTCTCAAAGTCCCTTCCATCCCCAGGGACCCTGGGACTCTCTGGGTGCTGCTGCAGGGGTGGGGTTGGTGCCTTATGGAAGCCACAATTTCCTCTTCTTTTTTTATTTTTTTTTGGAATTATTATTAAAAATGGAAAGTTTTTCAGTTGAGGAGCTGCTGATCTGTCAGTGCTTCGGGGGAGTCAGCTGGCTGGGGTAAGAGCCCTGAGGTGTAGGTTGCTCAGACCGCCTTGTCCTTACCATCTCCATCACCTTTCTGTTGGCCTTAGCACACAGGTGGAAAACAACCCATCCAACTGGCTGTAGGCTGAAGAGCGTTGCCATGGGGACGCGTTTCCTAGGGAACCAGCTTTGGCTGGGGGTTGAACCCCATGATCTTGAGGTCCCTTCCAACCCCCACAGGTTGGACCCTATGATCTTGAGGTCCCTTCCAACCCCCCAGGTCCCTTCCAACCACAGGTTGGACCCCATGATCTTGAGGTCCCTTCCAACCCCCCAGGTCCCTTCCAACCCCCCAGGTCCTTTCCAACCCCAGGTTGGACCCCATGATCTCTTCCACAGGTTGGAAGGGACCTTGAGATCATGGGGTCCAACCCCCCAGGTCCCTTCCAACCCCCCAGGTCCCTTCCAACCACAGGTTGGACCCAATGATCTCAAGGTCCCTTCCAACCCCCCAGGTCCCTTCCAACCACAGGTTGGACCCCATGATCTTGAGGTCCCTTCCAACCACAGGTTGAACCCCATGATCTCTTCCACAGGTTGGAAGGGACCTTGAGATCATGGGGTCCAACCCCCAGGTCCCTTCCAACCCCCCAGGTCCCTTCCAACCACAGGTTGGACCCAATGATCTCAAGGTCCCTTCCAACCCCCCCAGGTCCCTTCCAACCACAGGTTGGACCCCATGATCTTGAGGTCCCTTCCAACCACAGGTTGAACCCCATGATCTCTTCCACAGGTTGGAAGGGACCTTGAGATCATGGGGTCCAACCCCCAGGTCCCTTCCAACCCCCCAGGTCCCTTCCAACCCCCCAGGTCCCTTCCAACCACAGGTTGGACCCCATGATCTTGAGGTCCCTTCCAACCACAGGTTGAACCCCATGATCTCTTCCACAGGTTGGAAGGGACCTTGAGATCATGGGGTCCAACTCCCCAGGTCCCTTCCAACCCCCCAGGTCCCTTCCAACCACAGGTTGGACCCACTCATGATCTTGAGGTCCCTTCCTACAGGTTGGAAGGGACCTCAAGAGATCATGGGGTCCAACCCCCCTCATGGTTCTGTGACTCCTCCTGCAGCATCACTTTTAAACCTGAGCATCCTCGGACCTTGGTCCCCACAACCTCACCTGATTCACTCAACGTTGGGGTTTCATTGGTTGGGTCCTGGTCTTCACCCTCCCCAAGGTCTTTAGGGACTGAGATCTGCCTGCTCACGCCGTGAGTCTTTCTGCACCTCGACTTCACCACCAGCACAGTGTGCAGGGGCTGGGGAGGGGACACACACACACATCCAACCCCACAACACAAGCACAACCCCACAAGCGTGGTGGCAGTGCCCTTCATCCCCTTGGCCGTTGTGCAAGACCTTCACCAAGAGCTGCTATTTCCCTTCACCTTGGAATTGTACTTTATTTTTTCTACATTTCTATTATTTTACCCTATTTTTTTTGGGGGGGAGGGGGGAGGAGAGGGGGTGGTGGGATGTTACATGTGGGCTACACACCATGTGTTAAATATGCAATAAATTGTTTACAGGATGCTCTGGCGAGGGGTAGTCCTTGGTCAAGCTGTCCAGCCTTTGCAGCTGAAGCACAATGTGCACACGTTAGTTTTCTACCTGGTGGGATGGGGGGGTGTTATTTTGCAGAGGGACAGAGGTTCTACTATGTTTCTATACGACGTAAACACGGAGCAGTGTTTGTGCTTGATGTAAGAGCTGCTTTATAAGACTGGAAAATAAAGTTGGTTTTGGGTTTGGGGTTTTTTTTTTTGTTGGTTTTTTTTTTGTTTTGGGGTTTGTGTTGTGGGTTTTTTTTTTTAATTATCTTAAAGACAAATGTGTGGGGGGGTCTTCCTTATCAGAGACCCATAGAATGGCACGGGTGGGATGGGACCCCGAGGGTCACGGAGTTGTGGGGCTGTGGCCCAGGCTGCCCAGGGAGGGGGCTGAGTCCCCAGCCCTGGGGGTGTTGAACAGAGGGGAGATGAGGTGCTCAGGGGTCTGGGTCAGCACAGGACAGGGATGGTTGGACTCCATGAGCTTAAAGGGCTTTCCCAACCCTGTGGTTCTGGGATTCCCAACCCAGCAGGAGCTGTTCAGATGCTGGGCGCTCCTGAGGTGGGGTTTGGTGGTGGTGAAGTGCCAATGTTCAGAGATTCTCCTGGCACCTGCTGGCTTGATTCTGCAGGATGGGGAATGTTTTACGAGCTCATCCAGCTGGATTTGTGTCTCCGAGCACCTTGCTGGGCAGTTTGCTCCTGAGGATGCTGTGAGGGCTCTGTGCTGGCTGTGTGGTGCCACGGGGACCCGAAGTGCTCTGCTCCCCTCAGCCCCTCTCTTATGGGCTCTGCCCCAGGACCAGCAGTTTCCTCCCTTCTCCCAGCTCTTTTCCCAGTGGGATTACAAGCTGCCCTTTGCACGGTGCCCTGGAAGGTACCAAACCAGCTCCCCAACCCCCCTGGCACCTCCAGCCACTCGTGAGCAGGCAGACTTGTTCCTCCAAAGACTTGTCTCCACAAAGCCCGTTACCAGGAGAGGGGAAAACCCAGTTAAAGCCTCAAATGGCATCGCTGGGATGGGGAATCCCAACCCATTAACTGCCCCATAACGAAGCCTTTTCATGACGATCCTGTCTTATCCCCAGCGCTGCTGGGGCTTGGCTGGATCCTGTGAAACGCTCCCATGTTTCCCTGTAGCTTCTTGTGTTCCCTGGGCCTGGTCTGAGCAATCAAATGGCAGCAGGAGCAGCTGCTGGGAAGCGCTGCTGCCCGGGGAGCGCGGGGCGCCCAGCGCTGAGCGGCTTACAGGGAATTAGATAGTAATGCTGGGTGCTGGCTGTGCCCAGCTGTGCCCAGGGAGGAGGAGGAGGGTGCCAAGGGTGGTGAGGAAGGGCTGGGAGTGGTTTACCCCATGGGGTCCTGGTGCTCCAGTGAGGGTTTGGATCCTCGCCCATGATGCAGCTCCTGGGCACCCGCTTTTCCTCCCCACTGGTTTTCCTCAGATGCTCTCCTGCCTCTCCCCTCTGCTCCCCACAGCCTCTCTGCAGCATTCCCCAGTATCCCGGCAGCATCCCCCCCAGTATCCCTGCATCATCCCCATAGCATCCCCACAGCATCTCTGCAGCATCCCCCAGTATCCCCACATTATCCTAGCAGCATCCCCTCAGCATCCCCCCAGTATCCCTGCATCATCCCCATAGCATCTCTGCAGTACCCCCCCAGCATCCCCACATCACCCCCCAGTATCCCTGCAGCATTCCCATAGCATCCCTGCATCATCCCCTCAGTATCCTTGCAGCATCCCTGCAGTATCCCCCCAGTATCCCCACATCATCCCCACAGCATCCCCACAGCATCCCTGCAACATTCCCACAGCATCTCTGCAGCACTCCCCAGTATCCCCCCAGTATCCCTGCAGTATCCCTACAGCATCCCCGCATCATCTGCCCCCGACATCCCTGCATCATGATCCCAGTATCCATGCAGCACCCCCAGCATCCCACTAGCATCCCTGCATCCTCCCCCCAGTATCCCTGCATCCTCCTCCCAGTATCCCTGCATCCTCCCCCCAGTATCCCCGCTCCCAGCTGGGGCTGCTGTACCCCCACACCCTCCAAAACAGGCACAGTCATGGTGACACCAACACGTTCCTCCACCTCCCTCCATCCCCCCACCAGCAGAGCGTGTCAGCCCATTCATTTTGTAATTACTCAGACTAATTAAGACAGGCTGGAGCCAGAACTGTGTTCCATGAGCTGGGCTGTGCCAGGGGGCTGGGGGGGGTCCTGCTCCCTGTGTGGGACACGCTGGGGTGCTGATTTTGGCCAGACCCCCCTTTTTCCAGCCAGGCTCGGCCACCCTGGTGCTCTGGGATGCAGAGGTGGGGAGGGGCTGCTGGAGGAAGGGGGAGACGCGGGGGTGAAGGCAGAGCTGCTCCACAGGCACCTCCCAGGCTCTGCGCTGAGCGACACCAGGGTGGGGGTCTCCAAAAGCCCTAAGGGGCTGCGGTGGGGCCTCTCCTCCGCTCACACAGCAGCTGCTGACCCTGATGCTGGAGCTGCTGCTGCTGATAATGGTTTTTTCTCTTTTCTGGGGGGTGAATTTAGGGTTTCCTGGAGCGTTGGGTGGGTGGCTCAGCTCCCTGCGCGACCCCAGAGCACAGCGACCCCGCCTGACCCCCGGCGAGGCCACCTGCCCGCACCCATCCTGCCCAGGAGCACTCAGCTGGAGCTCAGGGACCTGCCCCTGGGTCCCGCTGCCACCCGGCATTGACACCCCACCGGGGCTGGGGCTGGGGGATGCGGGGCAGCCCCGGCTCCCCGACGGACAGCTCAGCATTCCCTAAGCCAGGCACAGGGAGACCTGAGCGAGCTGGGGGTCTGGGACAGCTGCTTGTCCCCCTCCAGAGCAGCTCCAGCTCCCAACAACGCACTGCACTTCAAAGCTGGAGGAGGGAAGGGGGAGAGGAGATCTTAGGGGGAAGTTCTTTGCAGAGAGAGTGGGGAGGGGCTGGCAGGGGCTGCCCAGAGAGGGGGTGGGTGCCCCGTCCCTGGGGGTGTCCAAGGCCAGGTTGGCTGGGGCCCTGGGCAACCTTGTGTAGCTCCAGGCCTGGAGGTTGGTGTCCCTGCCTGTGGCAGGGGGTTGGAGCTCTGTGACCCTTGGGGTCCCTCCCAGCCCAGCCCAGGCTGGGATTCTATGTTTCATGGGCAGCAAAGTCCCTGTCACAGGGAACAAGCCCCATCCTGGGGCAGTGGGACAGCCAGCCACCTCCCTGCCCCCTGGTTGTCACCTCGGGAACTGTTCCCCGCTGGTGTCTGCACTGGGGTCGATTCCTGCTCCAAAGGGGGGCTGCCGAAACGGGGGCAGAGGGTGCAGCAGCAGCGGCCCTCGTCCTCCCTGGGCACCCACAAGCGCTGAGCTGCCCGGGCGCAGCAGGGCCGGGCCCCTGGCAGGGTCTGGGGGAGGCTGTGCGCCCTGAATGACGCGGTGGGAATGACATGTGAGTCACCCACCGTGCAGGCTGGGGGCTCAATTGGATCTGAACGGGTTCTCCCTTCGCACCGCCTGGCAGCAGCTCTGCAGGGGTGCTGTGGGGTTTGGATTGGTGCTCAGGGAGCCCCATGGCTGGAGCAGCTCCTCGCTGGGATGCCCAGGGGGGATGGGATGAGCTGGACGGCCCTGGCAAGGTCCCCTTGGAGAGGAGGAGGGGACAACAGGCTCCCTCGGGCTGTGGTGATCCCCTCCCCAGGATCTGGCTCCATCACCCAGGGGGTGGGGGGCAGAGGGGGACACCCACCAGGCTGCAGGCAGGGGAAGGGAAGGGCAGAGAGCCCAGAGCATCACCTCTGCCTGCACTGGCTCCTGGTGCTGGGGGAATCCTGTGCTGGATCCAACCCGCAGCCGTGGCACCAGGGATGCTCAGTCCACTCCTGCAGTAGCTTCAGTGCTTCAGGGCAGGTAAAGGCAGGACAATCCCCCCACACACACACTTGGCCTGCAACCCTAGAGACAGATGCTGGGATGTCCCTGCCCAGACTCCCCAGTTAATTTAAAGAATGATTTGGGGTACGGTCAGTGGGAGAAGCCACCTCCTGGCTCCTGCTGCCCAGGTACAAGCCAAATAAACCCCAAAGAAGGATGAACCCCCCCTGTGCTGAGCTGGTGGGCTGGGGGTGCAGCCTGGGTGGGTGGGATGAGCGCTGGAACCCCTGGCATGGGGACCAGGGACCACCAGCATCCCCTGCCCCTTGGAGGGGGTTGTGTTCCCAGGCTGGCCCCAGGCTGTGCAAGGGGGTGGTCACATCTCACGGGGTGCAGGGGCACATCTGGGGGCTGCACATCTGTGGGGGGCAGCTGCACACATCCTCCCTGGGTTGATCATCCCTGGGGACCCCACCACAGGCTGGAGCGGAGCATGATGCTGCTCGGAGCATCCTGGGCAGCTCTTGGCACACACGTGCTGGCAGCAAGGCTTGGGGAGAGCGGTTGGGGTGCCAAGCTCAGCTCCTCCAGCTTCCCCATCAGAGCTGCCAGAGCACCAGTGGAGGGCTGGATGGTTATCCCAGGGTGGGGAACTGGGCTGCAGACCCCAGCTCACCCCCTCACACGGTTGTATCTCAGCTCAATTCCTGCTCCCCATCAGTTGCTGGGATGTTTCCACCGGTTTGAAGCCTGTTGCTCTGGTTGCAGGGAGCTGAGAACACAGGTTTGGGAACGTGAGGTTTGTCAGGCAGCTGTGGACACGGACACAGTGCTGGGAAGAAGGTCCTGCCAGGCTGGAGGTCCTGCCAGGCTGGAGGTCCTGCCAGGCTGGAGGTCGTGCCAGGCTGGAGGTCGTGCCCAGCGCGGAGGCAAAGTACTCGGATGTGAATCTCTCCACTGCTGCCTGGCAGAGCTGCTGCTGGTGCAAATAAAGGCAGGTGGATTATTTGATGGGATTGTGTCAATGATGGTGTAAAACCAACCAGGAGCCATTCCCAAGCCTTTTATGACAGGGCAGCAGCAGGCTCCATCCTTTCCGGCTCATTTGAGCGGCCGTGGCTCATAAACCCGGGCAGGGGAGGAGGTGAGTGTGGAGAGTCCACATCTGGGGCCCTGTGGGATGGAGGAGAAGAGCAGCAGAATCCTTGGAGATGGTTTAAAACACACACGCTGTGCCAAAAGCCTGGGGTGGGCAGAGCGGGGGGGTCTCCTGGCCCGTGGCCCCGTGGGGACGGGGGCTGCGGGGGGATGGAGTGGGTGACAATCCCCCCTGGGAGCTGAGCTGTCCCTGGCCCCGCTGCTGGGGTGGGGTGGCATCGCCCACCCTGTGCACACAAAGTAAATCCCTAATTTTGTGCCAGGTTACTTGGCAAGGGAGGGGGAAAGAAAGCTGCAGGAACTGGGGGTGACCCTGAGGCGCCCACGACACAGCTCGTCCTCCCAGCAGAGCCGAGGTGGAGTTGTCTCCCTTGCACTGCCTGGGGATGGCTTTGCTGTCTTGAGCCGAATTAATGAGGTGTCCCTAAACCCAGCCCTGCCTGGTGAGCACTGGCTTCTGCAGGCAGCATCCATCCCTGCATCCCTGGAGCATCCCTGCCGGGACGAGATCATCCCCAGCCCACCCTGGTCTGTGGGGATGCTGTTTGTGCTCACAGGGGTCGTGGGGTGGGCACCACTCCTTCATCATCAAGTACTGGGAACCAGTGGATGCAGTAACAAGCTCCTTAACGAAGCAGCCCCGTGCCAAGGGCCAGATCCCACCAGCAAAACCAAAACCCCACGACCCCTGTGAGCACAAGCAGTATCCCCACAGACCAGGGTGAGCTGGGGATCCATCCATCCCTGCATCCCTGGAGCATCCCTGCCGGGACGAGATCATCCCCAGCCCACCCTGGTCTGTGGGGATGCTGTTTGTGCTCACAGGGGTCGTGGGGTGGGCACCACTCCTTCATCATCAAGTACTGGGAACCAGTGGATGCAGTAACAAGCTCCTTAACGAAGCAGCCCCGTGCCAAGGCCCAGATCCCACCAGCAAAACCAAAACCCCACGACCCCTGTGAGCACAAGCAGCATCCCCACAGACCAGGGTGGGCTGGGGATGATCTCGTCCCGGCAGGGATGCTCCAGGGATGCAGGGATGGATGCTGCCTGCAGAAGCCAGTGCTCACCAGGCAGGGCTGGGTTTAGAGACACCTCATTAATTCGGCTCAAGACAGCAAAGCCATCCCCAGGCAGTGCAAGGGAGACAACTCCACCTCGGCTCTGCTGGGAGGACGAGCTGTGTCGTGGGTAGCTGGACTCGCAGCCCTCCATCCCCAGCTCTGCTCCCATGCTGGGAAGCACATTACCCCAGCTGCAGGGGAACCGGTGGCTTTACTGGGGAGGAGAGGGGGAAACACACCCAGGCTGGCAGGCGGCGGCACTGTGGGGAGAGACAGTGGCTCCAGCAGCCTCGGGGACCCCATCACCCATCCATCTGCCATCCTCCATCCAGCCAGGACGGGCGTAAGAGGCACCCCTCAGTTTGGGAGCGCCTCCCTCTCCATCTACGGGGAGGGGATGGTAACTTTACGCTCTCCTTGGAGACAGTGGGGTGGTTCCCAGTGCTAATGCAGAGGGTCCCGGGGCTGGAGATGCCCCAGGCAGCTCTGGACACGGGGCTATCTTTCCCTGCCCTCACTCCACTTCCCCGCAGCCCGGGCGGGGGAGCCCTGTGCGCTCCCAGCGCCTTTGGCCACAGTTATTTCCGGTTGGATTTTGTTGCCTTTTTCCTGTTCCACGACAAGAGGAGCCAGAATTAATTTGCTCCTAATCTGGGAAAGCAGCCGGCGTCACCGACCTCCTCCGTGCCCTTTCCCCTCCCCATCCCTTCCCTGAGCCCAGCCGGGGCACGGAGGGCGGGGGGGGGACCCATCCCACTGGGGGTACCGGCGGCCAGCGGGGTTTTGGGAAGAGCCTCCCTGCCTCCTGACAGCTGTGGCGAACCTGTCCCAGCCCGTTTGCTGCCTCCAGCCCAGCCCTGCTCCAGCGCTGGGCCATGCGGGCTGTGTTTGTACACAGATGAGTAATCGGCTCGGCCGGAGCCAGCGCCGCCGATCGCGCAGCATCCGACCCAGCCCCGCTCCCGGGAGCAGAGCCGTAAGTACAGGCAGCTCTGCTTTCTCCCTACCCACCCCCAAATCCTTGTGGCTTGCTGGCTTTTGGCGCTTGCCTGGGGGATGCTGAGGGGTTGGCACGACCCGAGCTCGCTCCCGGGTCCGCGCCGGGAGCTTCCCAGACGGAGAAGGTGGGAAAGAGCCGGGTGTGACGGGGGTGGCTGCTGATCCCTGCCCTCCTCCCCTGGCGCTGGCAGGGCAACTCAGGGAAGTTTCTCTCAGCGGGGCTCAGGAGCGGGATGAGGAGTTGGGGTGCAGCCGTGCCCCGCGAGGAGGGGGGATGTGGGGGCGCTGCTGGGGGGCGGGGGGGGGGGGGGGGGCGGCGCGCTCCAGCACGTGCCCAAGACACGCCGGTGTTTTGGGAAGCCTTAAGCTCCCCCGCGCGCTCAGAGCCACCGGCTCGTCCCGGATGGCAGGCAGATCCCAGCAGCCGCCCCGCAGCAGTAACAGCCTCTAACAAAGCCTCCCTTGTCCGGCTGGGAAAGGGCTCAGCACGTCCCGTGCCGCTGCCTCCGGGGCCGTCGCAGCCCAGCCCGGCCCTGTCCTCCAGCCACCCTCGGAAAGCCGGAGGAGTTAATTATTAACAGCTAAAACACTTCTCCCCTCCATCGAAAGGCACAGCCACGGGAGAGCTGGCATCCCCGCGGGGCTGAGGGGGGATGAAGAGGAGGAGGAGGGTGATGAGGAGGAGGAAGAGGTGTGTTTGCAGCCAGCTGGGCGTGCTGGCAGCCTTCCCAACCTGCTGTTGGCAAAGGAACCTGTTAGCAAGAGGTCATGGCTGTGATGTTCCCCCCCCATCCCCATCCCTCATCCCACGCCGGGAGCTTTGCTCCCCGGGTGGAAAAAGTCATCCAGAGGAGGAGGAGGAGGAAAACACGGGGCCGCAGGGTGTGCCCGGGCTGCTGCTGCTCCCCGCAGCGCCGGTGACTCATTTCGCTCTTAAAAATACAAATTCTTGGTTCAGGCTGGGCCCGGCGCTTCCCACGGCCCCCCGTGGGGCGCGTGCAGAGGGGGGGGGGCGGGTGACGGGCTCCCCAGTTCCCACGCGGGTCGCAGCCCAGCTCGGGGGGCCCCGTCCCAGGGCTCTTTGGCTCTTGGGCTCTCCTTCGGCAGGAGCTCGGCCCCGCTGCCCTGGCTGCACCCAGACAAGGGGCGTTACTTCCCTCCCGTCCCATCCTCACCCTCGGGTGTGTTGGTATCGGGGAGAGGCAGAGCCCTGCGCCAGGCAGCCCTGCACGTCTGGGGCATGCAAATCACCAACGGCAGAGCTCCCTCCCTGCCCAAGCTGCGAGCCCTCCCGCTGGGACCTGAGCCCTCCAGCCAGGTCCAGAGCCCTCCAGCTGGGTGCTGAGCCTTCTGGCTGGGTCCGGACCCCTCCAGACAGGTTTGGAGCCCTCCAGCCAGGTCCAGACCCCTCCAGCCACATCCAGAGCTCTCCAGACAGGTCTGGACCCCTCCAGACAGGTCCAGACCCCTCCAGCCACATCCGGAGCCCTCCAGACAGGTCTGGACCCCTCCAGCTGTGTCCTGAGCCTTCCAGCCAGGTCCAGACCCCTCCAGCCACATCCAGACCCCTCCAGATAGGTCTGGACCCCTCCAGCCGGGTCCAGATCCCTCCAGCCACATCCAGACCCCTCCAGACAGGTCTGGACCCCTCCAGACAGGTCCAGACCCCTCCAGCCACATCCAGACCCCTCCAGCCAGGTTTGGACCCCTCCAGCTGTGTCCTGAGCCTTCCAGCCAGGTCCAGACCCCTCCAGCCACATCCAGACCCCTCCAGATAGGTCTGGACCCCTCCAGCCGGGTCCAGATCCCTCCAGCCACATCCAGACCCCTCCAGACAGGTCTGGACCCCTCCAGACAGGTCCAGACCCCTCCAGCCACATCCAGACCCCTCCAGCCAGGTTTGGACCCCTCCAGCTGTGTCCTGAGCCTTCCAGCCAGGTCCAGACCCCTCCAGCCAGGTCTGAACTCCTCCAGCCACATCCAGAGCCCCCGGAGCCACCTCAGGGATAAGGTCCCTTTCACCCTGGAATACCCAGGGGATCCCAGGGGGGCTGCAGCCTCTGGGTAGCTCCGAGGCATCATCACACCGGCGCTACCACGGCCAAGGGCAGGAAAACCTCTGGGGACTGCAGTGTAATCTTTAACTGAAGGCATTTCCAGTTTCCCTGGGTTTATTGCTCTCCTGCCTCGTTAACTTTCTGCCTCCTGCTAACCCCCTCCCAGCCACCTCCCTCTCTCCCGGGGCTCCCCGCGCACCGTGGCCCCGCGGCAGGCTTGCTCCTGTGGGTTTGTACCGGAGCTGCTCGGCCAGGTAGAGGCTGGGTGGGGAGGAGGAGAAGGGGAAGATGAAGGGCAAAGCCAGGGAAGGGCAGCCAAGGGCGTTACTGGGGCTTGGCGAGTCTCTGCCCAGCGCTGGCAATCGGTGCGGCGTGGTGCGGCGGTGCGGGGAGACTGAGGCAGCTGAAATACCACCCCGGGGGTGGGTTTCAGGGGACAGGGGGGTCTTTCTCACCAATCCCCAGGCTGGGGGGTTGCAGACACCTCGGGACAGCAGTGTGTTGGTTTACACGCTGTAAACTCGTGTGACTGAGCTGACCCGGCACGCCGAGCCACAAGCTGCCATCTCCCCCCTCCCCGGGCTGGGCGTCCCTCGCAGGAGGGGGCAGGAGTTAATTAATGTTTTCACCTTTATTTGGCAGGCTGGAGGTGGAGGGAGGAGAGACAGCACCGCCTGAGCCGCCGGTGGGTGAGAGATGGAGACGTGGGGGCTGGAGGGGCTGCGCCCTGGCACTGGGATGGTCGATGGGGAGAGGGAGGAACTGAACGACCGGGTGCTGCCTGGGACCCTGCGTCCTCCCTGCTTCCCTGAGGGGTCCTGCCGGCACCCTGCAGCCCCCCAGCCCGTGCCAAGGCTTTCTGTGCAATGGTGTGGTCCTGTGGGGATGTGGACGCTGTCCCTGCGTCCCCCTGGCTCTGTTGGGGTGGTAACGGGGAGTTTCAGACCTGCCACCCTGTCCCCCTGCCCTGCTGTGGGACGGGGGGCAGGGAGGGATCCCCACATCCCCTGCAGAGATGGGTGCTGTCCCCCTTCCCCATGCCACGGCAACCCCCTAGGCCAGGCGTGGATCTGGGACCCTGCAGAGGGACACCGTGCCCCGTCCCCACGCATGCTCCTCTCCCCTCCCAGGTCACCCATCCCGTTCCCCAGGGAGCATCACTTTGGCCGGCACAGGGCAGCCCCGTCCCATCGCTTCCCCAGCGGGGTGTGAGATGTGGCCAGGAGGGGTGTGAGGCAGCGCTGGGGCTCGTCCCCCCGAAAACACCCCTCGGAGCCGGAGCCCCAACCTCCGCCATGCTGAGCCTCAAGCTGCCCCGGCTGCTCAGCATCCACCAAGTGCCTAAGGTCAGAGAGGAGCTTTCCTTCCCCAAGCTCCAGCCTCGGTGGGGTTTTGGGAGGTGACAGATGGGACCAGCACCTTGGGGTGGCCGCCTTGACCCCCTCATCCCCTCCCTGGGACCACCTCCCACGGGGGGTGCGGCTGTGCCCCCGCAGCAGGGTGCTGGGTCCTGACCCATGGGCACCCTCCCTTTGGCAACCGTCCTTCCTCCTCCTCCTCCTCCTCCTGCCGCCGGTGCCAGCCTTTGCCTTGCAGGGGTACCGGGAGCAGGGGATCCTCTTCGGGTACCGCCCCCCAGCAGCTCGGCCGCAGACTGTCTCCTCAGCGTCTTCCAAATGACCAACGAGACCCTAAATATCTGGACTCATTTTGTGCCCGCCTGGTAGGGACCCCGTCTGCAGCATCGGCCTCAGCAGGGGGAGCGGGGCTGGGGGGCAGGGATGGGGGGGTACCCTCACCTTCCTCCCCCTCCCCTCCACAGGTACTTCGTCTGGATGCTGGTGGGGCGGCTGCGGGGGCCGGGGGCCGGGAGGACCCCCACGCCTGGCCTCTCCTCACCTACCTGCTGACCTGCTGCATCTACCCCCTGGCCTCCAGCTGCGCCCACACCTTCAGCACCATGTCCACCCGCGCCAGGCACATCTGCTACTTCTTTGATTACGCAGCTCTCAGCATGTACAGCTTGGGTAAGGACGGGCAGGTTGGCAGGGGGCTTGAGGAGGGGTCTCGGGGAAGGGAGGGGATCCCAGTGCTGCCCTGGGGCAGCAGGACCTGACAGACAGGGACACATCATGGATGGGGCTGGTCCCCAGTGGTTTAGGCAGCTTGTACCCATGGGACAAGCAGAAATGGCAGCTGCTTGAGTGTAGTTTCTCCTCCTCTTCTTCCTCCTCCTCCTCTTCCTCCTTGGAGTCTGGTGCTTGGGAGGGACTGTAAAGCCTCTCTGACACCACCACAAAAAATCATTTGAGGCTCCCTCATCCTGGGCAGCCCCAGGATGGTGTGACACGCTTCAGTGTTTGGAGTGAATGGAATAAAGGGGGAAAATCCTGCTGGGGACCAAACGCCTTCAGCAAAGTCGGTGGCTCCCCCCAGGGCCGCGAGCCCAGGGCGAGCAGCACTGGCAGCCACGGCCTTCTCCTGGCACAACGTGCCTCTGGCTCCTCGTGGCAAGGTGTTTGCTCTCCAGGAGTCTGCCCGGTGCTCCTGGGCCATCCACCTCCCCATCCACCCCGCCTCCCGCCGCCCTTTCCCAGTGCCAAGAGAAGGTTCAGGGCTGCACCCATGAGGATGCTGAGGGTGTTGGCAGGACCCGGCGCTGACCCGGCACCTCCGGTACCCGCAGGGTCTGCGCTGGCATACTCAGCATACGTGTTCCCAGCAGAGTGGGTGGGCAGCACGTTCCACCACTGCTACGTCCCCATCGCCGTGCTCAACACTGCCATCAGCACCGGCCTGTCCTGCTACTCCAGGTAAGCAGCCGCCTGAAGTCTGGCGACAGGAGGGTGATGGAGCCCTGGGACAGGCTGCCCAGAGAGGTTGAGGGGTCTCCTGCTCTGGAGACATCCAAACCCCGTGATCCAGTGACAGGACAAGGGGCAGCGGGTGTGAGCTGGAGCAGAGGAAGCTCCATGGGAATGTCAGGAGGAACTTGGTCACTGTGAGGGTGAGGGAGCCCTGGGACAGGCTGCCCAGAGAGGCTGGGGAGTCTCCTTCTCTGGAGACATCCAAACCCCATGATCCTGGGCGTATTCCTGTGCTAATCCTAGTGCTTCCCACACCATGCTAATGCTTAGGAGCTATGGGCAACTTGGGATCACTTCCGGATTAATTTGGATTGCTTCCAAAAAACAATCACTCTCCTGCTGCTAATTTGCTGGCGTCGTGTGTGTGCCCCCCTGCAAACCTGTAAGTACAGCTGCACGGGAGCCACACAGCCATCCCCACGGGGCAGAGCAGCAGCTCACAGCCGTTGGAGGTGTAAACCCTCCAAATTGAGGCTTAAAAATGAAAATATGGGCAAAACATCCCTGGGAGAGCTGGAATCCTGAGCGCCCCGCGGCAGCGTGGGCTGGTGATGCTGCTGGTGTACCCCCATGGTGGTGAGCAGAGAATGAGTCCCCCCCATAATTCATCACAGGGATGGATGTCCAGGGCTTGTGTTCACCCTGGGGATGGTGCTGTGGCATGCTGGGCTGCTGGCATCCCTCTGCACATGCGTGTGCCCCCATCTCTGCTGCCTGTGCCCCCCTGTCTGTGCCCCCGTCCGTCCGTCTGTCTCTCTCCCCTCTCTGCTCTCATGGGTCGAGGCCTGGGGAGGACGGGGGTGTGTGGGTTTGTGCCCGCCTCTGCCGTGTGTCAGGGGCTTGTGCTGGGTGTGCATGCCAGGTGCCTGAGCCACGGTGGGTTGGGGATGGGGTGACAGCGGGGGGGGCCGCCCCCGAGCCCCCCACGATGCCGCTGGGGTCCCCCCATTCCCTACCACGGGACCTGCTCCCCAACTGCGTCGGCTTCGGCATCCCCCTCCCCACCCGAAACGTCCCTCTGGGGCGGGGGGGTGGGAAGGGAGCAGACCCGAAACCGAATTGCGCAACAGGCGGTGATGGCACGGAGCGGGGCGTGTTGGGAGGGGCCCTGCCCGGCACCCCGGCCCCTGCCCCGCTCGCACAGGGCACAGCAATGCTGCCGGGGCTGCTCCAGCAACCCCACCCTGGGCAGGGCTGCTGAGCAGCCGGCAGGCTGCCTGGGACCGGGGTCAGCCCAGGGGAGAGGTGAGCCCTGTGCTCGGCCGCTTTGGAGCGGTTCTGGCTCAGGATGTCGGCGCTGGGCCACCTCAACCCGGCTCATCGTCTGCTCCGGGGCCAAGCACGGCGGCAGAGGGGTGCTCAGCATCTTGGTGCACCCCAGGGAAGGTCAAAGGGAGCGTGGGCTCATGCAGAGGAGGATGAGGAGGGGTGATGGAGGCAGGGACTCGCCGTGGGGCGTTTGCTAAGCTACCACACCGAATTTAATCCGCTTCTCAGGAGAACTTTCCCACCGGGGGATGGCTGAGGGATGACTCAGCAGCAAGGACTTCAGCTGGTTGGGTTCTGCATCCTTTGGCCTCCAACGCTGAACTGCCAAAGGGGCAAAACACGTGTGGATGGAGGGCAGTAAGCGTGCCTTGCCCTTCCACAGTGCTGGGTACCCCTGTACAGAGAGCGTCCGACCGCATCCCACCCCCCAGTGCAGGATTCCTTCGTGCTTGAGGATTTGGCATCTCCCTGCAGGCATGGAAACCCTGTGTGGGCTTCTCAGGAGGAGAGAGGAGAAACAGGAGGGGAATGGGCTTGTTCAAGGGCAGAGACTGGCAGGACAAGGGGATGGAGTGAAGCTGGAGGAGGGAAGGGGGAGAGGAGAGATTGGGGGGAAGTTCTTTGCAGAGAGAGTGGGGAGGGGCTGGCAGGGGCTGCCCAGAGAGGGGGTGGGTGCCCCGTCCCTGGGGGTGTTGAAGGCCAGGTTGGCTGGGGCCCTGGGCAACCTTGTGTAGCTCCAGGCCTGGAGGTTGGTGTCCCTGCCTGTGGCAGGGGGTTGGAGCTCTGTGACCCTTGGGATCCCTCCCAGCCCAGCCCAGGCTGGGATTCTGTGATTTTGAAGAGAAGTGGTGCTACAGCTCAATTAGCCAACCGCAGCCTGGCTGCTGCTGTACCTACAGACCCTTCCAGACCAAGGCAGATGTGTTCTCCTTGGGATTGCTGGGATTCAAACCCAGGAGTGGAAATCTCAGTGCAAAACAACTGCTGGGGCAGCAGCTGTTTAAGGACCAGCTCCGTTCTCTCTGCTGATGGGTGACGGTTAAATGGGTGACGATTAAAGAAGCAAAACCAGCCCCAGGCAGGGTGCTGTGGAAAAGGTTTTCAGAGAGGGCATCCCTAAATCTTCCCCCCTGCAAGCCCAGGGTTCAGCCAGGGAAGGTCCCACCACGTGATCTGCCGGGGGATGTATCCGTGGTGTCTGGATCGCAATCCACAGTCCCCAGCCAACGATGGACAAGCAGCATCCAGCGCTTACAGGAGCTTCACCTGCCGTGCTGGGCTACAGGAAACACCTTCTCTGTGTTCCTCTAGGTTTCTGGAGGTGGAGCAGCCCAGGTTCAGCAAGGCTTCCCGCACGCTGGCCTTTGTGTACCCATACCTCTTCGACAGCATCCCCCTCTTCTACAGGGTACGGCTCCCACGGGCCCCGCTCACAGCACCAAGGCTCGTGCTTGCTGTGGGGTTGGAAACATCAGCTGCCTCTCTCAGCCTGAGGATATTTGGGAAAACATGCCAGCCCTTTAAATTTGGGGTTTGGTTTGGGTTTTTTTTTTTAAAGGAAAACAAACTCCGGCAGGAAAAAGCTTTGGTTGTTTTTTTCCTGCACCTATTGACAGGCAGATCCCTTCCACTTCAAAGCCTGGGCTGGAAAATTACTGCCTTGGAAAGCTGAGAGTTTTCCAGGTCCTAAACTGGAGCAGGGTGGGAATTTTGCTGTGGGGAGGTCTAAGGAGAGGAGGTGTAGGGCATGGAATGGAGGTGGCAGAGCCATGGATCTTGCCCAGTGTGCCCTGTGGTCGGGTGATGGGCAGCCAGAGATGATGCTGGGGGCTCTGGGAATGGCATCACCCCCTTAGAAATGTCTCACTCCCCTCTCTCCCCTGCATGGACACCCCTCTGCTGCTGCAGTTCTACCGCTGCGCGGCGGAGAGCTGCACAGAGGCTGCGATCCTGGTCCACTACAAGCACACCGCCCTTGCCTTCCTCACCTGCTTCATCTTCGCCAGCCACCTGCCAGAGCGGCTCGCACCAGGGCACTTCGATTACATAGGTGAGTGCTGGCAGTCCCTGTGTTTGCAGGAAGAACAGGGACTCCCCAGAGGCTATAATCCAATTCCCTCTGGAAACTCGAGATGGACTTTACCATAGGGGGTGCAGCAGCCATAGAATCACAGAATCCCAGCCTGGTCTGGGCTGGAAGGGACCCCAAGGGTCACAGAGCTCCAACCCCCTGCCACAGGCAGGGACACCAACCTCCAGGCCTGGAGCTACACAAGGTTGCCCAGGGCAAGTCGTAGAATCATAGAATCACAGAATCACAGGGGTGGGAAGGGCCCCCCAGAGCCCATGGGGTCCAAGCCCCTGCCAAAGCAGGGTCCCTAGCACAGGGCACACAGGGCGGTGTCCAGACGGGGCTGGAATCTCTCCGGAGAAGGAGACTTCACACCCCCTGGGCAGCCTGGCCCAGGGCTCCCTCACCCTCACTGGGGAAAAGTTCTTCCCCACACTGGGGGGAACTCCCTGGGCTCCAACTTGAGCCCATCGCCCCTTGTCCTGTCCCCACAGACACTGAGCAGAGGCTGCCCATGTCCCCTGTGTCCCAGGCCCGCAGCGGCGAGCTGCTGGTGCCCCGTTCCATTAGAGCCAGCTGTGGTTTTGGAAAGGGAGCTCCCTCTGTGTGTGACACCCCCAGCGGTGTCAAAGAGCAGGCAGCCCGGAGGCGACGCCTCCCTGCAGCAGGTCTGATGTTCTCTGAAGCGCCTCGGCCTCCTTGCAGGGCACAGCCACCAGGTTTTCCACGTCTGCGGGGTCGTCGGCACGCACTTCCAGATGGAAGCCATCCTGATGGATATGGCCGAGCAGCACCGCCGGCTCCTGCCCACCTCCCTCCTCCCCTCCTCCCTGCAGACCCTGGGCTGGATGGGCATCAGCGTGGCCGTCAGCCTGGCTGTCATCGGGCTCTGCTCCCTGTCCCTGCGCCTCATGCCAGAGCCTCTGCAGCGAGAAAAACCCCACGGGCATTAGGCTCTGGGTGCAGGGGTGCCCAGCTCCTTGGGGAAGGTGGTGGGGGGATGGCATGGGTGAGGAGGGGTTTGTTCTCCTGTGCTCCCTGAGGAAGCATCCCTAGAAACCTTCCTCTGGAGCGAAACGGAATTGCACTGGGTTGTGTACATAGAGCTTCAAAGCCGGGGACAGCCCCCGCGATGCTTTTAATCGAGCCGCTGTTTCACCGCAAGAGAGATCCCAAATCATCCTCACCCTTTTTATCTGTAAGAGGGGGAGAAGTGCTCACACTTTCCAGAGCAATAGGCATTCATCAGGGCTGCCTTAGGGAGGGGACAGGGAGGGGGTGATGCTGCTCACGGGGCGGCGCAGGTGTCCTTCTCCCCACCTGAGACCCACGGCCAAGGCTCCTTGGCAAAGGCACGAGCCAGGGCTCTCCCAGGGCTCCCTAACTATGGTTTTCACCTTGCTAGTGGCATTATTTAGGGGGTTAAACCCTCAAATACCCATGTCACACAGCCTTAACGCTAAACCCAAGTGCCTGTGTTTTAAATTCAGCTATTTTTAACCCCTCCCCAGAAAGACTTCCTCTAGAAGAACTCTCCATGGGATGTTCTTCCAGAATACTGGGGGTTTTTTACCCCCTTTCTCCAATTCTGGTGCACAGAAGAATCCTAGGGAATTACTTCCCATGGGAGAGCTGAGCTCCTGCCTGTGATCCGACTGCCCAGCAGCTGGCACAGCCCTGAGCACAGGAAGCACCGTCCTCCCGCCTTGCACCGGGTGTCTCCATCATCCTGGGCTCCTTGTCCAACCTCAACTGTGGCATGTTAATGGAGGAAGAACTTCCCTTCCAAGCTCTGCCTTGTACCGAGCGCTCACCACAGGCAGCTGGGCTGGTGGGAAAAGGTGTTTGATGCCTTGTTGAGGGTGCTGAGGAATTCCTGACCGCAGCATCCAGGGATCCTCTCCTGGGTGTTGCTGGAGGCAGGGTGCTGGAGCTGTGGTCTGAGAGCAGGACTCAGGGCAGAGCTGTTCCCTTCGCGCCTCTCGAGCTGCTGTGCTTCTCTTCAGGAGTGGGTAGGATGGGGCTGTCTGGGGGGAGTGAAGCAAGGAGCTGGGGCTCTGCCCAGCGCAGGGGTGTGAGCACTGCAGGCTGAAAGGTAGACAACAGCAGAGCTGCTCATGCGCAGGGGTCAAACCCACATCACTGTAAAGCATCTCCAGGGTTAGACTTCTGCCCCCCAGCCCTGTGCCCTGGCTGCTGCTCCTGGCTTTCCTTTGCTGGATTTTCCAAGGAGAAGCACAGGGAGGTCTCAGCCCGGTCTGGGAGGCAGCTCGTGGGGACAGCTTGGCTGGTGGCTCCAGGTTTGCCTAATACCATGTGGGAGGTACAGGAAGGTGTGATGCAAAGGTTTCTACTGGGGAATATTATCAAGCTCCTTGATAATCATACGGGTGTATAACTTGTTTTGTGGGTAATTACCTCTCTCCAGGTATAAATGATGCACTTTTGAGTGATGATGCAACAGCTCGTTATATATATTATGGGAAGAATGAGTCTGCTGAGAAACAGCTTTCTTTGGAAAGCTGACCAAGATCTATGTTAATATTTATAAGCACTGGAACACCATTGTTTATTCGACAGTTTTATTTCATTAAAAGAGAAAACTAATATAACTATGACACTGAGAGGTGCCAGCCTGGTCTGCATGATGGAAATGAACACGAATCACTTCAGAGCTCACTGCTGAGAGCCACCAAGCTCCTTTACCTTGTGTGCATCCTCGTGGGGCTGGGGAGGAGTCAGGCTCTGTGTGGAGTCTGGAAAATTGATGTGAATCATTTATATATTTATATATTTTTTCTGGGTTGCTTGACTTTTGAATTTGGGAAGCCCTCTTGTCCTCTTCAGCTGGAATTATCTGTAGGAAAACAACCTTAAAACCCCTTATGACCCCAAGTCATAGAACCATAGAATCACAGGCTCACAGAATCCCAGGGGTTGGAAGGGCCCCCCAGAGCCCATGGGGTCCAACCCCCTGCCAAAGCAGGGTCCCTAGCACAGGGCACACAGGGCGGTGTCCAGACGGGGCTGGAATCTCTCCAGAGAAGGAGACTCCACACCCCCTGGGCAGCCTGGCCCAGGGCTCCCTCACCCTCACTGGCAAGAAGTTCTTCCCCACATTGGGGGGAACTCCCTGGGCTCCAACTTGAGCCCATCGCCCCTTGTCCTGTCCCCACAGACACTGAGCAGAGGCTGCCCATGTCCCCTGTGTCCCCCCCTTCAGCTCTTGATCCCCAGGGATCAGATCCCCTCTCAGTCTCTTCTCTCCAGGCTGAACAGCCCCAGCTCCCTCAGCCTTTCCTCACAGGGGAGATGCTCCAGCCCTTCAGCATCCCTGTGTCCCTCCTCTGGACTCTCTCCAGGAGATCCCTGTCTGTCTGATCCCAGGGAGCCCAGCACTGGACACAACACTCCAGGTGGGGCCTGTGCAGGGCAGAGCAGAGGGGGATACGCTACTGTAATCCCTCTGGGTCCTGCAGCGCTTCGCGTGGCCCCTGCACCAGGCACATACCGTACACAGTGAACAAGGCAATGTTTGATCTTGAAGCAGCATGGGTCAGCCAGATTTCTTGTCCAGCTGGAGACGGGCCTTCCAAAAGCTGTTCAGTGTGCTCAAGTTTAATCATGTCAATAAAACCCCCGTGTCAGGCCGTTACAAGTCGATGCCATGGGGTGTTTGTTTGTTGGAAGGGGTTGTTGCAGTGCCTGCGTCTGATCCAGAGCAAATTGCAAGCAGAACTGTTCATTTTGTGTCCAAATCCCAGAGAACATCACTCACCTGCTCTTCAGCCACGGAGGTTTTACTGTGCTGATGGTCTGAGCAGATACAGGAGATTTTTAGGTCTAGCACAGGGCTGGAAGGGACATCAGAGGTCATCCAGTTTCAACTCCCTGCCATGGACAGAGACACCCTCCACTACACCAGGGTGCCCAAAGCCCCATCCAGCCTGGCCTTGAACCATGCCAGGGATCCAGGGGCTCCCACAGCCTCTCTGGGCACCCTGCCTCACTGCCCTCAGATTAAAGAATTTCTTCCTAACATCTAACCTAACCCTGCCCTCTGCCAGCTTGAAGCCATCACCCTTGTCCTGTCCCTGCTCCCCCTGGTGACCCCTCTCCCATTTTCCTGTGGGACCCCTTTAAGTGCCAGTTCACCATAATTAGGTCTCCCCAGAGCCTCCTCTTCCCCAGGCTGAACCATTCCAGCTCTCCCAGCCCGTCGAGTCCCTCTGGGTAAAGGCAACAGGAGAACAGGAATACTCCGTTAGCAGCGCTGAGTGCAAACAGCACAGGTCTTCTTCCAGGGGAGGGGGACACACAGTGTGGGGGGCGATGAGCTGGAGTAGGGGTACGAGTGGGAATTGGGGCTGTGCCCGGGCCGGGCAGGCCTTGGTGAGGCCTTGCTCTGCGTGGGGCTGGGGGAAGGCCTCTGGGGCGCCCATGAAACCCCCTTTCCTCCGGTGAGGACACCGAACCTCGCCGTGTGCCCTCCCCCACCCCGCAGGTATCGCGTTCCAGGTGGGTATCAGTATCCTGGGGTCCATCCACGGCGTTGCTCGGCTGGGATGGAGGGGAAGCCAGGCGCTGCCGCAGCTGCCGGCGGTTCCTGCTGCAGGCCCACAAGCAGGAGAGGCCCCGGCCCGGGAGCCCCGGGGACAGAGCGGCTCCCACGGCCCGGCACCCACGCACGGCGGCTCCGGGACGGGAAGCGCTCCCCGCTCGGTGTGTGCCCCGAGGCTCCGGACACCGCCCCGCGGCTGGGCCGGGCTCCGCGCCCCGGGCCCCGCCCACGCAGAGGGAGGGAGCGCTCCCGGCTCGGACCCAGTAGGGGGCGCCCGCACTCCGAGCGCGAGCCGTTGACGTCGTCACGGCAACGCTCCCGGCCCACGCTCCAGGGCCTCGCGTGCGGCAGGCATCGTATTGCGGCGCCGCGCGCTGCGCCGTGACGCCCGAGGGGCCGCGGGCGCTGATTGGCCGGATTTGAATCATAACGCGGCGCGCGGGCCGGTGGCCGCAGGCAGCGCGCGGGTCGGGAGGTGCAGCGGCGGTGGCTGCAGCAGTAGCAGCGCTCCGCCTCAGTCGCGACACACGGCCCCGCCCGCCGCGGCGACACCGCGATATGAAGGCTGCGTAAGTCGTCCCGCTGTGTCCCGCAGGGCTGCGGGGCCCGGTTCGGCGCGGAGCCCGGCCTGGCTCCGGTCGGCCTCGCCTCACGCCCCCTTTCCCTGTCCCAGCAGGGCCAGGACGCCGCGGAGGCCGGCGCTGAAGAAGAAGCCGTCTAACCCCAGCCTGAAGGATCCCGTGGGGGTGAGTGCGGGGCCGCCGCAGGGGGAGCGCCGGGCGGCGCCCCGGGGGCCCGGCGTGGGGCCGCTCTGAGGCCGCCTCCTTCCCCAGGTGTACTGCAGGGTGCGGCCGCTGGGCCGCCCGGACCAGGAGTGCTGCATCGAGGTGATCAACGAGACCACGGTGCAGATCCACCCGCCCGACGGATTCCGGATCTTCCGCAACGGGGAGTACCGGGAGGTAACGGCCCGGGGAGCGGGGAGGGAGGGGACCGCGCCTCCGCCTTGGAGCTCGGCACTGGCTGCGGGCCGCGGCCCCCTCCCCGCTGCCGGGCGAAGCTTTCAGAAGCTTCGGATCCGTGAAGCTGCCCCGGGCGCCAGAACGCGGGGCGGATTCGTCCGGAGAGTGCGTCCTCCGCGTGTGAGAAGGGCTCTTGGGCAGGGCGGAGGAGGGGGAGTGGGGGGGGAAGAGGAAAGCCGGGGGGAGAGCAGAGCCAGGGAACGCTTAGACTGCTTAAACACCTTCTTCACGTAGGACTCACTGAAAGAAGCCAGCTCTAAACTGGGCTCAAGTGAATTAACGGTTGATCTATCCCAAACTGAAGCAGGGCGAAAAGCAATGGTTCGCGGTTTGCACCCTCTCTCTGAGGGGGAAGCAATAGGCTGTGTATACAAGGGGGAGAGGTAGAAAGGTGGGTGGCAGGTTCCAAAGCTGTTGGTGCTTGGCTGATGCGCCTGGCACAGGAGGGGTTAGGTCGTGTGTGCAGAACGAGGACCCTGAGTGTAGAGTGGTAATTGAACAGTTAACCGTGTTCCTGGCACGGTGCCCTAGCTCTAAAGAAGAATGTCCTTGTGTTTCTAAAGGAAAAAGAAACCCCAGAAGGTGAGGTGGGGTGTGGAATACTCTGTGTCTGATTTCAGCCGGAGGAATTTTCAGGGAGTACATGAAGTGACCTTAATAGGCAAAGCTTAATTAGAAGTTTTGGTAAACAAGCCTTTCATCAAAAGCTTTTAAAATCCATGTGTTTATGTTAGTGGGTGTTTTGCTTGGAAAGTGATGTGATTAACTTTAAAAAAGTATATTGAAAATCTGTGAGTGGCAACCCAGGCTAGACTGGAAGCAGACACAAAGCTCAACCAAAACAGACAAATGCTGGAACAAGTCTGCTTTGGCTGTGGTGGGGGTTCCTCTGCTCAAGGCCTGGGTATGTGATGCTGGGAGCTAAAATGGAAATTTGAGCTGGAAGCTGTAGGTTGGGAGATCCTCCTGTTTTGGGAAGTCAGGCTTTGTGATCCCTCTGCTTATTTCTGCGGTTAAGCTGTGTGGAAAGGAAACAGTTGCTGTCTTTCTCATGCCCATCTTGTTCTCAAAATAGTTACATTGGAGCAACTGCTGGTCTTGAAACTGGTATAATCCCAGAGTAGAACCTCTGTTGTCCTGGTAGGCTGATGGAAACCACCTGGAAGGGGTGAAACATTGAGGTAGTGGATTTCTGGGCGAGGAAATTAAGCTTTAGGACTGTGTATCATCTCTTCTTCAGACCCAGTATTCATTTAAAGAAGTGTTTGGCACCCATGTGGTTCAGAAGAAGCTTTTTGATGTGGTGGCTAAACCTCTGGTGGAAGATCTCATTCATGGGAAAAATGGTAAGCAAGCACTTGTTCCCTGCCCTGTTCCTGTCTGCTGTGCAGCAGCTTGGGCTGCTATGATTTGATATGTCTCAAAGCCTCTCAGCTGGTCTGGGTTAAACGTGTATGTGGTGTTTGCAATGGGAATCGCTCCCCTATGTGACATCCTTGGAATATCTTCTTGCCTTTCATTGCTTTGAAACCCATTTACCCTTGTTACCTTCTGCCAAGGCCTGATCTCCTAGTGAACTGGAGAAGCGTTTTTCTGTGGAAAAGAATGACTTCCTTCTTAGGATGACACCTGAAGAATGACTGCAGAAATAAATCAGTCCATAGAGTGTGAGCCCCTGGGTATGGCTCATGATCCTTCCCTTGTTTCTGGGCCTTGTGGAAAGGAAGCAGTTGTGATCACAGTGTTGGTCCTCGAAGTATCTGGCTTATGTCGTGCTCCTCTGTAACAGTGGTAATGAAATCAGGCCTCTGCACCTGGGATGTGGCTGCTTCTTCCTTCCATGCACCCTCCCCAGAGAGGATGATGTGTGTTGGAGTCGCAGCGGCTGTCAGTGAGCTGTGCATTTGCTCCCCATGGCAGCGGCTTTTCCTGGGCTGCAGCACTTCACTGCCAGCTGCCAAAGGAGCCATCGCTTCTTCCAAACACATCCCACCCAAGAGAGACAGGCTGTGGAATAACAACTCTTTTCTGCAGCAGCAAGCACAGTGATACCACTTTCCTGTCCCTCCCAGGGCTCCTCTTCACGTACGGGGTGACGGGCAGTGGGAAAACATACACCATGACAGGAGCTCCTGGTGATGGAGGGCTGCTCCCACGCTGTCTGGATATGATCTTCAACAGCATAGGACCCTTCCAGGCCAAGCGATTCGTGAGTAGCTTTGCACTGAGTTCTCCACACTGCTGCTTGTAACAGCCTAAGAACTGTTTGGTTTTAAGTTTAAAATGTTTCAAGTGTTTATCTCCTGCCTGGTCATGTGAGGGGAGCAGTTTAATAAGCAAACCAACCAAAAAACCATCTGCTCCATGAAATCTGAAGAGTGGGGCCAAGGAAGCAGGTGTAGTAGCTAGGACAGGCATTTCATGAAGATATGTTGCTGTGGCTGTCCTAATAATTATTGCTCATTCTTTAATTAACTCTCTTAAAGCAATAAAAAAGGGAAGAGGAAGCTTTCTGAGTTATGGAATGAATCTGAACTAACATAGGATGTGATGTGAGGCTTCTAGTGAAACATCCCTTGATTTCTATTCTCTAAATATATTTGAAATAACACTGGAAGTCTCTTCCTTGGTAGCATGCTAGCTTGGGAGCTTTTGTGAAACACTTACCTTGGAATTACCTGTTTTCTGCCAGATCTTCTTTGCATTGGCCAGTAGATTGAGTGTTAGCAAGAGGAGTGGCATTTGCTTGATGAAGCAATTTGTTTTGCTGGACATCACCTTATGTTCTCCAGTGTTTGTCATTATATTGTCTAAACACACTCACTGCCTAGGTTTTTAAGCTGGATGACAAGAACGGTGTGGATGTTCAGTGTGAAGTAGATGCTCTGTTAGAGCGCCAGAAAAGAGATGCCATGCCTGTTCCAAAAACTCCATCTTCCAAGTAAGTAACTACTGTAATCTGCAGGGTGAATTCAGCTAATGGAAATGTTATTCTGAAACTGTGGCTTTTTACCTTATCCTGGCCTCTTTATCCCTCCCTTGAAGACAGGGAGGGTAATGTTAATGGAAAGCTAGGATGCTTCATGTGGTTTGAGCAATTGCATAATGAAGTGTTGGGGTTAGAAGGCTGAGAATTGGCCAGCAGAAGTCTGATCACCCAGGAGTAAAATGCTGGGACTCCACTGAGTAGGGATTCTGTGAAGTTAAACTCAGATATTTAGACAAAAAAAAGTGGAATTGCTGGGTGGAGGGTGGAATTGTTGACTATCCAGCAATCTTTCAAGGCATTTCTTACTGCAGCTGAGTACAGCAGTGTCAGATGCAAGGTTTTTCTACTTAAAGTCTTCAGAGTGCTTGTTGTAATCTCCTGTGCCTGGATGTGTTTGTCATTAATTGCTATTGTGAGCACTTCTACACTCAAATCAGACAGCAGACCTGTTTTCTGACTGTATAGGTGTTGTCTGACACATTAGCTGGCTGTGAGTGCTCCGTTACCACCACTTGTTGTGTGTTCAACAGGCGACAAATGGATCTGGAGTTTGCTGACATGATCCATGTGCAAGACCACTGCAAAGTGGAAGAAGTTGATGAAGACAATGTCTACAGTGTCTTCGTCTCCTACATTGAGATCTACAACAACTACATATATGACCTCTTGGAGGAAGCTCCCTTTGATGCCATAAAACCAAAGTTAGTTGAAGTGTATTATTACTCCTACTTCAGTTAGGCTTTTGTGGGAGCTACAGTGTATCTTTGGAGCTGTAGATTTGCTGAGTTCCACTCAATTCATGGGAGTCCCTTTAAAAAAAGGAAAAATCCCATGAAAAAGGGGATGGACAAACTGTCCAGACAGTAGTACTTCAGTGTGCCAAGTACTGATGGTTATTCTGCTGCTAAGGCTTGGTGCTCCCTTCCCCATTACAATGGGAGATTAATAAGCAAATATTAGTTAGGCAGTGTGGTGTATCCCACTGAGATTCCAAGTCTATTCCCACTATTCTGTGAGTACTGTGCCTAGCAGGTGGCTGCAACTTGGCAAGTAAGTCTTTCCGTAGCTGATGTTGTTTTCCCTGGAAAGAGTGTATTGGGTGAAAGCTGCTGTTTTGTTGTTGCTTGACAGTTAATGTGTGGTGTTTTATTTCACTGGATGCTGGTTGTTTCCATAGAAGCAGAAAGGAATAGTCTCAGAAATGAAATCCTGGGTATTTTTGGGACACTTGTGTACTTGGCCGATTGCTAAAATTGATAAATCTTGAGACCTTCAGAAAATGAGCCTGCAAGTTAAACTTTGAATGCATGTCTTGAAGTCTAAAGCCATTAAAGAAAACCCAAAACAGAGCCATTGGTACATGTGGTAATTAAACAGTTGGCTGATTTACAGAGACTTAAGTAGAGCAAAACGAGCCATTGCTCTGAAGGATCAAGAAGCTGCTCCAGGGTACTGGTTTGGAAAGGGTTTGAAAGTCTGAATGCTTTTTCAAGAATAAACTGATTTGGTTTGATATTGTGCTTCTATCTAAAAAACCAGCCAACAAAGCATCTTGGATTATCTTTATCTCCAGGAGCTACAATGTGTTATGTCTGAAAATAATTCTAGGCACAAGCTGAATGACTTAATACTCTTTTTAACCCTGTTTTTTGGTAGGTGGAACAATTGCAACACTCCTGTGCGAAATGGTGACTTTATGTATGTGCACAAGCATATTACTCCCAGTATTGAGAAGTGATGTTGTCTGTTAGGGAGTCAGTTTTTGTTGCTTCCCTATCTCCTCTTGCTTTACTAGAGAATGTAGAACTCTGTTGAAGCCATCTTGCCTCTGTGTGAGCTTATGCATGTAGAAACACAATAGCTGCCATCCAAACCCATGATTTCCAGTAAGGATTGCAATTAAATGTAGCTTCTAAATTAAAGCAGTAGCTGAAGCATAACTAATCTTGGCTGAGTGTGTGTCCATGTATTTGTACTTCCTTTTCCATCTGCTCTACAGATAACTGGCAAATTCAGTCTGAATTTTGTACTTAAACAAAAGATGATTTGCATGACACAATGTATTGGTGGGAGTAAACATCCACTCCAGTTTCATGCTATTTTTGTTGTTGTTTTATTTCCTCCCTGTCATTAAGACCTCCACAGTCCAAAATACTTCGTGAGGACCAGAATCACAACATGTATGTCACAGGCTGCACTGAAGTCGAGGTGAAATCTACAGAAGAAGCTTTTGAAGTGTTTTGGAGAGGTAAATCTTGTAATATAACTTATTAATTCAGTATGGATGTGTAATCCTTTACACTGTTGTGCTGGAAATGAATTGCTTGCCACCTGGCAGAGCCCTGTTAAATGAAGCACGGGGTTGGAAGGATTGTTTTTCTTCTGAACAGGTCAGAAGAAGAGGCATATTGCAAACACTCAGCTGAATCGAGAATCTAGTCGCTCTCACAGTGTTTTTATCATCAAGTTGGCTCAGGCACCCCTGGATGCTGATGGAGATAATGTGCTGCAGGTGAGTGCTGGGGCAGGCTGGTAGCAGAGCTCTGTGTGTGTGCAGCCATACAGAACCATAGTGGTTGGAAGGGCCCCCCAGAGCCCCTGGGGTCCAACCCCCTGCCAAAGCAGGGTCCCTAGCACAGGGCACACAGGGCGGTGTCCAGACGGGGCTGGAATCTCTCCGGAGAAGGAGACTTCACACCCCCTGGGCAGCCTGGCCCAGGGCTCCCTCACCCTCACTGGGGAAAAGTTCTTCCCCACATTGGGGGGAACTCCCTGGGCTCCAACTTGAGCCCAGCGCCCCTTGTCCTGTCCCCACAGACACTGAGCAGAGGCTGTCCCCTGTGTCCCACCCTTCAGCTCTTGATCCCCAGTGATCAGATCCCCTCTTAACCTCCACCACCATATGTAGGGGTGTTGGGAAAGGTGGAGAGCCTTGCAGCACAACCTCCTGGTGCAGTTACCACTTCTTGAGTATCCATATCCTGCTAGTTAGCAACTTCATTTTGAAGCGCAGTCAGATGACTGAGCTTTGAGTCTCTCAGCAGAGCTCATCTTTTTTGTAGTGAGAGTTGGGCATTAAAATAGAGTGAAGTGGCTTATTCCTTTGGTTTTTAATTGTGATTTTTTTGAGCAAAAACTGGAATCTAAAATGTGGAGGACTTGAATGAGTGCAGGTGTTACATCCAGCTCATGCCCCAAGACAGAGTAGATCTGCTAAACTTACAAGAGAAGCTAGTGGTGCAGAGCTTCTTGCATTAAGTGCTCTAAAAAAGCTGTCAGAATTCAGTTAAAGGTGCAACATGTTCTCTTGCTGGTTTAGTTTTGGGGGCGGGGTGCTCTCCTTGGGTAGACCCCTCTTGTGGCTTAACGCCTGTGCAGTGCTTCAGGAATATAGAGCTAATTGCTAGCCTAATATAGTTCTCTTCTGTGCTAGGAGAAAGAACAGATCACTCTAAGCCAGCTGTCCTTGGTTGATCTGGCTGGAAGCGAAAGAACGAATCGAACGAAAGCTGAAGGGAACAGGCTGCGAGAAGCAGGTATGTGCCACCTCCAGGCAGCCTGCTGACTTGATGTGCTGATAGAGACTCGTGATAGTCATGGCTCCTAGTAAAGATGGAAGCCTTTACTTTTAGGAAGAATTTAGTGTTCTATTACAGCTGACCATGAATCCTCTAGTTTGGTAAAACAGAAGTTTTCAAGAGCACTTAACTGCTGTAATGAACTGAAGTATCAGAACTTGTAACTAATAGAACTCAAGTTCAGGCAACTTATTCTTAAGTAAACTGCTAAATAACTTGGGAACATGATCCAAATGGCTGCTCACAGAGGTTTTTTGTCTCTTGTGGGTTTTTTTAAGGTAATATTAATCAGTCACTAATGACATTAAGAACATGCATTGAGGTTCTACGGGAAAACCAGATGTATGGAACAAATAAGGTATGTGACCTGCTGTCTAATTATTATAGGGCTTGATAAAGAGCTGATGTAATGAAAGCTTATTAGATCTTTTGTGTATTTTATTTTAAGATGGTGCCATACAGAGATTCCAAACTGACTCATCTCTTCAAGAACTATTTCGATGGTGAAGGGAAAGTGCGTATGATTGTGTGTGTTAATCCTAAAGCTGAGGACTACGAGGAAAGCCTGGTAACTTCCTTGCAGACCTTACCCCAGTCCCTCCTTTTTTCATGTTTGTCACTGAATTCTTTTACTACTTTGGTGGGCAAGAGGAACTTCACTTTTTGTGGCTTGGGTGCCTCAGGTAATCAAATACAATATTGTAGGATGGGTGTCCCCTATGAGTCTTACTTTTCCTCTTAAAAATTACAACTGCTGACAAAATAGGCAAGGCTTCTCTATTTACAGAAGTCCGAACACCCATATCTAGGTGTTTAATCCCTACTGGTGAAAACTTGAGCTCTGCACAGTTGGTTTTGCAGTTCCTGGTGGCTAACATTCAGGCAGCATTACTGGGAAAGCTCCTGGATGCTCTGCTTTGGAATCACAAGCTGCCTAGTTGAGAACTACCTGAGATCATGGCTTCACGGATGTCTCCCCTAATACTTCTATTGACCTCAACTATCACCCTCAAACTGAGGCTGGGCTGCTGCTGGTCAGCTTTGTCCTTGAGCTTGCTTTCTGTTTGTCTCTGTAGCAAGTCATGCGCTTTGCAGAGATGACCCAGGAGGTTGAAGTTGCCAGGCCTGTGGATAGACCCCTCTGTGGCCTAACGCCCGGGCGGCGCTTCAGGAACCAGGCCTTCCGAGAGGAGCTCTCGCGGAAGCTGGAGATGCGGGGTGGCCCTGTAAACAGAGGTGAGTGCTGGAGCACCAGGGGATTGCAGCACAGGTTCTCTTCTGTTAGAATCATGGAATGGTCAGGGTTGGAAGGGACCCCAAGGATCGTAGGGCCACCAGCCTCCAGGCCTGGAGCTGCACAAGGTTGCCCAGGGCCCCAGCCAACCTGGCCTTCAACACCCCCAGGGACGGGGCACCCACCCCCTCTCTGGGCAGCCCCTGCCAGCCCCTCCCCACTCTCTCTGCACAGAACTTCCCCCCAATCTCTCCTCTCCCCCTTCCCTCCTCCAGCTTCACTCCAGCCCCTTGTCCTGCCAGGCTCTGCCCTTGAACAAGCTGATTCCCCTCCTGTTCCTCTGCTCCCTTCAGTCCCCCCACAGCCTTGTCTTCTCCAGGCTGACCAAGCCCAGCTCCCTCAGAGTCAAAGGCTGAGGTGAGGAGTTGAAGGCTTTTCTAAACACCTAATTTGAGCCTTGAAAGTGCAAAAGGAACCTTACTTAACCATTACTGGGGACAAATTGAATTTGTGGTCCTGTTATTGCAGCTCCTGAAAGGCAATTGTTCTGAGGATGATAGCTTGATATCTTTGTAGGCTTGGGGCCTGTTTTAGAAATCAAGAGTTGCCTGGAGCTATTGTAAAGCAATGAATCAAGGATGTCATGCTTAATCTCTTCCCAATGCTGTCATCTCTTCTGAAAACTTCTGGTTCTCATTAATTATTCTGTCTGCTTGGTGATACCATTCATTGGAATGAATGCTCTGTGGATGTGCATTGTCAAATGGAATTTTTCTTTTCTGTAGCTTGCTGACAAAATTTTTTGGCTTTTAAATCTTATAGAGATGGAAGAGCAATCTGTTTCAGAAATGTTTTTGCAGAACTTCCCTCCATTGCCTTCATGTGAGCTATTGGATATTAATGATGATCAAACGCTTCCAAAGCTTATTGAAGCCCTGGAAAAACGCCATCAGCTACGACGAATGTTGTTAGAGGAGTTTGCCAAAAATGGTAAGGATGTGACCATCAGTGCAGAGCTAGATTTTTGGCACCCTTATTGCTACCCAAGGGATCTCTTACCTATCAGTATCTTGTCTAGAGTGATCACTCTAAAAACCTTTGTTGGGGTAACGACAGAGCTGGTAGCATTAAATTGGTAAGAGAAACACAGAGCTGTGGAGATAGGGTGAGAAGATAAAATGCACTGATTTTTCTTGCAGTGCTTGGATTTAAAACCATGCTGCAAGAATTTGACTCCAGCGTGGTATCCAAGGAAAACTATGTGCAAGGAAAACTCTCTGAAAAAGAGAAAACAATAGCAGGGCAGAGAACGGAGCTGGAACGCCTGGAGAAGAAAATTAAAACTTTGGAGTACAAGGTCAGTTTATTCATTGTCTGAAGCTAAGTGCAAAATGCATTTTCTCTGTCTCATTTGGCAAACTTGTTGACATCAGAAGCTGCTTGTAAGACAGATAGTAGAAATGAGATTAAAAGTGTTTTGTGGGGAAGTTTACTGAGCACTTCTAGCTCTCTGACCTTCTTTTGAGGTAAGGCTTTTACCTGAGAACTGCCACCTTGTAAGAAAGCTGTAAAATCTCTGAAGCTTTTTGCAGTTTGGACTAATTATCTAATGTATCCTGGTATGTGTTGGCAATCAGTAATGGGCATTTCTGGGATCAGATGGTCACACTTCTAAGCAGCATATCCCAGTCCTTCCTCTCTTCCTCCAGATTGAGATTTTGGAGAAAACTGCCACAATTTATGAAGAAGACAAGCGTAATCTTCAGCAGGAACTAGAAAGCAAGAGCCAGAAACTGCAGCGCCAGGCTTCTGACAAGCGCAGGTTGGAGGCACGGTTGCAAGGCATGGTGGCAGAAACAACCATGAAGTGGGAGAAGGAGTGTGTAAGTATGCTACTGGATCTGTCGGGGGTATAGTGGAGCAGTGCTGGGGGCTTGTGGTGAGGGGTTTCATACAGTAGTGACATTAAGGATGGAGATGTGTTTGGCTTTTAATTATGGGATTGGGCAGACACTTTGAAATCTTAACTCTTATAAACATAGTCTGGTGTGAGAAGTTCCTTGAGGACTTTTGCTGTAGCTAGAGCAGCTCTGTTAATTAATTAAACACTTGCTCACTTCATAGCTAGACTTTGTTCTTTTGGGTTTGTGGCACCCAAAGGAGCGATTCTCTAGTTCTGTCAGTAGAAGACAAGTGTCAGGGTTTCTCCTTTACCTCCTGTAAACCCTTGCTCAGATTCGCACTTGACCAGTGATGAGGACAGGGAATCTGCAGGACTAGTTTTTACTACAGCAGGATTTTTACTGCTTCAGAATCACTGCTATAGAGCTATCTATGGTTAGATGTACTCTTGTTTGTCATAATGCCATAACCATGTTTATTCCTGTTTCATAACCTGGACAGTCATTCCTTAGCCTGATTTAAGAGCTTCCCTTTGAAGTTGCAGAGCAGTTACTGTGCTTTCACATAAGGTACTCCATGCTTTTCCCCTCCTGTCTTTGTAGGAGCGCCGAGTGGCAGCCAAGCAGCTGGAGATGCAGAACAAACTTTGGGTCAAAGATGAAAAACTGAAGCAACTGAAGGCTATTGTGACTGAACCAAAGACTGAGAAGCCAGAGAGACCGTCACGGGAGAGAGATCGAGAGAAGCCTGTCCAGAGATCAGTGTCTCCTCCACCAGCACCTGTAAGTTGCCTTTAAAACAATCCCTGATACAGGGCAAAACATCTTTTTAAGAATGAACTAGTGTGGGACACTTTAGTGGCTAGAAAATAGTTGCCCAGCACAGAATTTGGCTAAACTATAAAGATAGTTTGAGTTCTTTGTCTCCTGGTCTGTTGATCAATGCTCTTTATTCATACTCCTACATTCTAATACTGCTCATGCTGGAAGAATCCCTGGTGCTTAATCTGTCACTGCAACATGATGCTGCCCAAACCCACAAGCCTGAATAACTGAATTGGCACTCTGCATGTTGTCAGTGTTTGGTTTTATTGCCTTGAAGTTGACACTTATTTACATTCACTAACTTCTTTCCCCTTCTTTCTAGCCTTCTAGTAACTTTACCTCTCAGGTCCCTTACAGCCAGCGGCTCGGGAGCGACCTGCGGGCGCGCAGACGTTCTAATTCTTGTAGCAGCATTTCTGTGGCCTCCTGTGTCATGGAATGGGAGCAGAAAACCCCTGCACACAAGCACCCCATTGGCACTTCTAATGCAAGGACTAGACACCAAGAACCAGGACAAAGTAGAGACTATAACACCTCAGACAGAAGGCGAGGGATGTGCTGGACTGGACTCATTGAGGTTCCCAAGAATAGAGATGAGCTAGAAATAGAAGAGGATCAATGCTGCAGGGTTAGTGCTACTCCTGTCAAAAGCTAAACGTAGTGTTGCTTAGTCTGGCTCAAAAGCTCATTGCAGCTGCTCTCAGACATAGAGCAACCCTAACACAGGTTGAACCTTCCCCTAAACCTCTTTCTTGTAAGACAGTACTGTTTCCAAGTTGAGTCTAGCTACTTGTTCTCTTTGGCTTCTTAGTTTGCTGTTCAGAACCCCCTTAAAAACAGTGTCTGTCTTGCTGGTGTGCAGATAGCACTTGTTAGGAACTCTGAACCAGCTAGACTCTTTAGCTGTAAAGCTTGGTTTTGTTTTAACTTGTGTCTGTCTCCTCAAGTCTGCAGTGTGCCTTGGTCTGTTTGGCCAGCTTAAAAGGTGGTCTTATGAGCTATACCTGCAATGGGCTCCTGGAAATAGTGCTTGGACTGACATCTCACTTGTGTGACGCTTAACTTTAACTCACTTAGACTAGTCCTCCCTAACTCACAGCTGTGTTAAAGCTGGGGGCTTTGGGGGCTTTGCTTACTGGTGGGGAGGTGTTTTTTATTACTGTCATGTGCAAATGTTTGTATTGGTGGTGTCTTGTGTGTCATTGCAGTGGCTCAGGTAAATCAGAGGACTGTACAGCCCTGGCCCCTCAGGAGAGGAAAGCTTATTGTGGTATTATTTGTATCCAGTAGTGTTTTCAAAATTCCTGGTACATGCTGGCTTTTTGAAGCCAGGGATGTGCTTTTAGCAAATGTTGTTCTAATTAACTAATACATGAACCATTATCAGCAGAGTAAGGGAAGTGGTCTCAGCTGCAGTGACATATGGCCAGTAGCAGTGTGCCTTCTCCTTGGAATGTAACTTCTAAGGCACTGTGGCAGAATTCTTTCAGAGCCATCAATGGGAATAAGTGCTTGCCCACTAAAAGGCTGAGAAGTATTGAAATTCTTTTTTAATGGAAGACTTTTGCTGAAAGCCATGTTTCTCTATATGTTTAATTCTTAAGAGCTGCTTGAGACTTGGAAGAGGTTTATCTGTAAAGGGTACAGCCAGTTTCATGGCAACTGGTCAGAGAAATGCCAAGTGATTCTCATCACCTGAAAATACAGTGGATGGGACTTGGATTTGGAGGTTTGGGTTATGTGGTTCAGAGCTCTCTAAAATGAGTGTGCAAATGGAGCAGAGAGCCTGCAAATTGAAGCCCATTGAAAGACCTTGAAGGCATACAGGTTTTTAAACAAGTTTCCAGATTTTTCTGATTTCCCTGAGCAACTGACAACTGTGGTGATAGAACAAAACTATTTGAACTTCAATCACTTCTCATGGATTTCTAACAGCTGAGTTCCCAGAGATAGCCACAGGGCAGGCCATGCTTCCTCCCCTCTGCTCCCTCAAAGGGCTCTCTGCACTTGCATCCCCTAGAGATGTTGGAAATCCACGCTCAGTCTGCTTGCTTTGCTGTCTCAAAAATACATTTTTGATCTAAAAATGTATCCATGAGAACATCAGTTTTCTTTTTGGGTTGGTTGATATGTTCCTAGCGATCTGTTTTGGTTTGGGAACTCAGGAGATGTGTTATGCCCTCCTTCCCTGAGGAAAATGAGGTATGGAATGCAACGGATTGGGTAATGCTTAGCCAAAACTTACAAGGAATGGGAATTGGCACAAAAATAATCTGTTAATTTTATGTGGGCTCTTGGTAATGGTGCCTTCTGGGGTGCACTCTGAAAGCACTTGGGGAATGAAGCTTTGATCTCCCTACAAATGCATCTTAACCAGAGCTGCACAGTTCCCCCTGCTGATGCTGCCCTGCGACTTCCCATGTGCTGATCCCTAATGATTCTCTTCCGCTCTGATCAGAACGCGCCTCCGGTTCGCCTCAGACACAGACGGTCCCGCTCAGCTGGGGAGAGATGGGTGGATCATAAGCCACCTTCTAACCTGCCCACTGAGACAGTCATGCAGCCCCACGTCCCGCACGCCATCACGGTAGCAGCTGCCAGTGAGAAGGCGCTAGCTAAGTGTGACAAGTACATGCTGACACACCAGGAGCTAGCCTCTGATGGGGAGATTGAAACCAAGCTCATCAAGGTAAAGAGAACCCCACCGCTGTAACCTTGTGCTAACCCTGTCCGAGCTGACTTCCAGCACTGTGTGTGTGGCCTGTGAAGGGTCTGTCCGGCTCCTGCTCCCTTGAGAGATGGTTTGAAAGCTCTGTGCAGTTGGATTTGAGGGAGCTTTTGGAGTCTGAAAAGACTTTTCTTCAACTTCAGTCAATACTTTGCCTAAACCAGTACAGCCTTGGTTATCTCAGTCATTGCTTTCAAGGAAAACAATGACAGTGGTTCTTCCCCCCTACAAATCCATTTGCAGTGGGAATTTTAGACCCGTGGCTGCAGCGACTCTTGCAGAGTTGGTCTTGTGGGATGAATGTCCTTCCATTTCCTCTAATGGTGTGAGAAAGCTCCACTGCTCTGGGATGTGACTTCTAGCAGTCAACTGACTGCTGGCAGCCAGGTGGTGAGGCAGCCTAGGCTTTGAACACTTGTAATGCTTGTCCCAAAATGCTGACTGTGCTTACCTAAGGCAAACTGGGAGCTCTTTGTAATTTGTAGCTGGAAGCTTGTGGTATGCTTTTCCTACAATCACATCTCTTTTCTCTTTGAGTTTTAAAAAGCCCTGTAAAGAAACCTTCTAGGTTCCAGTGCTGTTCCCAAAAGCAGAGCCTTGTGTAGCTGATGGACTACCATTTTGTGCTGAGGATGGAGCCACTGAAACCATGGCATGATTTCTGTAGCATGACTTTGTTATAGCACAGAAATCTTGTAGTGACTGCTCTGGGTGTCTTGTGTGATCATCAGGGTAGCTGGTGCTCACTCCTGTGCAGTGCAAGAGGAGGTTTGTAGGGGAGGAGAGCGTGTTTGGGCACACGTGCTTGCTCACTGCTGACCTGCAAGGAGCCAACATGTGTAAGCACTGATGTTTTTCATGTGAGAACAGGCACTTTGGCCATCATACTGACCTCACAGCTCTGCCTTGGTGTAACTGCTTTTGGTCCCCAGGGTGATGTCTTCAAAACCAGGGGCGGTGGACAGGCCGTGCAGTTCACAGAGATAGAGACTCTGAAGCAAGAATCTCCAACTGGGTGAGTTGTCTTCACTTTAGCTTCTGGCACTGTTGGTGAGGTGTAACTCCAACAGCAGCTGCTTCTGGTCCAAATGATTGGATGTAAACGTTCTTGCAGCTAACTTGAGATTGTATAAATGTAACTTGGAGAGGCTTAGACACTGTTGTTAAGGTTGGTCTGCTGCTGAGAGCAGAGTATTTGTGTAGTAAGTATAAACCACTTTCTTTTGTATGAAAACCTGCTGAAGTACCTGAGCCTTGTAACCTTTCCTGACATCACTCTCTTCCAGTCGAAAGCGAAGATCCTCACCTTCTGATCCTGACCCAGCTGAGGATGCTGCACAGTCTGAATGGACTGATGTAGAAACCAGAGTAAGCTATAAACAAAGGAAGGGGGGTGATATCTTGTGTGATTGGATGAGAGAGTTTGGGGTGATGCTGATAGCTGGGTGTGGGGTTAGCAAGAGAGACTGATCTTCTCTGTCTTTATAGTGTTCAGTGGCAGTAGAGATGAGGGCAGGATCAGCTCTTGGACCTGGATACCAGCATCATGCTCAGCCCAAGTAAGTGCATCTCTCTGTAGCCAGGGTTTGGCATCCTCTTTCCTGGTGATAACATCTAAAGGGACAACTATGTGTTTACTTTTTCCCCCTTGACCTTTCTGACCTTCCTGCTTCAGGTTTGGGGTGCACACCTCCTTGATACTGCAAGATATGCAGGCTTACTCAGTGTTGGAAACTGGTGACAGGGTGAATCTGTAGGACCCTCTGCTGAATTGACTTGTGTTTTGAGTGAAACCCTGGCAGTCAGAGTGGGGAGCAGAGTGTCAGGCTTGATCTTGTGCTCCTCTGACTGCCAAAAGCTGGGAACAGCAGGATGCCTGACAGGTCCAGAGAGCCATCAAGTCAGGGATGGCAGGGACAGGGGACTCACTGTATTCCCTCTTCTGTCCCTCTGGCCTTGATCAGATCCAGATGGAGTAAAGGATATTCATTTTTTATCTTTAGATACATTTAATTTCAACAAGGTTACAGTTTCAGTGAGGTGTAGGGAGGAGGGATGTGAGGTGGTGAGAAGGGTGTACCTGCTGCACCACTTAATGCAGCTGATGTTGCTGCTGCTACCTGCTGGGTGGCTGTCAGTGCCTGCTAAGGAAGCATGGGTTCTACTTATGCTAGAGGAAACTTTCCTCCTCTTCAGATGCTGAGATAACAGTCTGAATTCTGGGCTCTTACCCTTCTTGAATGTGGTGGGATCAGTGGTGGCCACATACAAATGCAACCTATCAAATCAGAAGTCCTAATTTATAGCAAAAAGTCCAAATGACCCTGTGGTTGGTAAAGCTTGAGCCCCACATCTGACAAAAGACATGTTTTGGGTAAGAAGGTGATGTTAAGACGGGTGTTAGAGAACAGAATTCAATACCCAGATCTGGCCTGGTGCTGGCAGTGCTGTGCAAGTCACCTTTCCAGCCCTGAGTGTGTGTGCTTTTACCAGCCATGTTTGCCTCCCCTCCTGCCTGTGAAGGGGCTCCTGCACAGCCCAAATCAGCTGAGTTTACTGCTAGTTTAGAGTAATGGAGGGGAAAGGTATTTTGTAGAGTACCTGAGATGAGTAATCCTAATCCTCCTTTCAGTTAAGGTGACAAACACATGCCTCTCATCCTGTACTTTATTACATCCCTTATTACTTGGACCCACTCAAGGCAGCTACTGCTGCTTGCCATGGCCTTGTAATATCATACTAAATCCTTCAGCTTGCACCTGTACCATGCTGGAGCTGGTATTTATTTAAACTTATTGAGTAATAAAAGCAAAACTTTGTTTTAAGCTCAGGGTCCTTTCAAAAGGAAAACCCAAGGTAACTGTTCCTTGATAAATAAGCTCTTTAGTCTTGTGTGTCAATGGCTTTCCTGTGTTAATTGTAGCACTTCTCAGCATTAGGAGATATGTGAAACTTCTGCATGTAGAAGAAGAGGTAGCCAGGCTGTGACCTGTTAGGGAGAACTCTGCTGTGTGGAATCTGACAGCTCTTTGTGGCCTCTCTCTTCTCCCTTAGGCGAAGGAAGCCCTGAACATCACGTGCTTGGAACTCTCTGGATTTTTATCAGGCTGGTGTAATACCTGCTGCCAGTGCTGGACTCAACAAACTCTTATCACTACAAGCTTCTAGTTTAACAACACACCCTGTGCATTGTCCTGGTGAAGCTGGAGATGCTTTTTGAGATCCCAAAGAAGCATGGGTGTGTAGATGTAGGTGCTGTCCTCTGGACTTAAGGAGAACTCCTGCCTTCCATGTATGAAGCTCTCTAAGCTGTAACTCTATACAGCACAGAGGTTTTGCCTTGTGTATATCTTTTGGACCATAGAAAAAGCTGAAAAACTTACCTATTCTGGTCACTCTGCCTTTGTCAGGTCCTCTGTTTTGAAGAGGCATAAATGCTGCTATTTATTCTGATGCAGTAATGCACTTTAAGAGTGTTTCTATGCCATTTCATATTTTACTGTAACTAGTAACAGCTTGGCAACATGGATTTCTTTTTGGAAGAATTACCTTTGATTATTTAATATGCACATCAGCTTGTGGAAGCATTTCAATTGTCTTCCTAGTAACAAAGCCAAGGAATGGTGACTTGACATCAGCCCTACTTTATTTTCTAGAGAGTAAATGAAATGTTTTATGTCTCTAGATAAGGGGTAAAAGGGTAACTTGCTCACAGATAGGGTGAGAACCTTTTGTGTGTGGCTTTGCAAACATACTGAATAAAAGGATTTATTTTAATGACTCTTACAAACCATGTTCTTGGCACTGAGGGGTATGTTTTATGTTGTGGAAACTAAGGTGTGAGTGTGGCAGTGTCTTGGCTGGGCCTTGTGTGAAGAGCTGTGGCTGAATGGGCCTTTTGGGGCACTTTGTGAGGCTCAAACTGAAAGGAGGCTGCTTGATCTCCAGCCGTGGCTTGGACAAGCTGATCTTCCTGCCTGCAAATGGTTTTGGAAGGCAGTGGGCTCTGCTTGGAGGGAGAGACTGCCTCATTAAGACCTTGAACCTTTGAGCTATAAACAAATTTATTTTCAGATGGTCCATGAAAAGACTTTATATCCTACAGCAACTCCCTTTGGCCACAGGTTTTGCAGGCCTGCAGCCAGAGCAGAAACCTGCAGAGCTGTCCTCAGCAGTGCCTTGATCCTAACTGCCCTGTGAGAGCCTGAGTGCAGTCACTCTGCCTGGAGCAGGCTGGGCTGTTCAAAGGTTTCAGAAGCTTTCCTGCTTGGCTAGAGAGTCTCTGGTCCAAAAACCTGCAAGCAGAGGTGGTGAGCAGGGATGGGTTCGTTAGACAGTGCTGGGGCTGCTGGCTTTGCTTTTACTTACTGCCTGACTAGTGAGGTGTTGTCATTAACTGGGATGGAGCTGGTCATGGCAAAGGAGGGGAAAAACATCCAGGGGAAAAAGGAACATGTGGGTTGGTTTGAGAGGCTGCTCTGAACTTGGGCCCAACAGGCACATCCTGTGGGATGCTTAAAGGCTGAGGGAACTGGGGCTGTTCGGCCTGGGGATCAATAGCTGAAGGGGGGGACATGGGCAGCCTCTGCTCAGGGTCTGTGGGGACAGGACAAGGGGCGATGGGCTCAAGTGGGAGCCCAGGGAGTTCCCCCCAATGTGGGGAAGAACTTTTCCCCAGTGAGGGTGAGGGAGCCCTGGGCCAGGCTGCCCAGGGGGTGTGGAGTCTCCTTCTCTGGAGAGATTCCAGCCCCGTCTGGACACTGCCCTGTGTGCCCTGTCCTAGGGACCCCATGGGCTCTGGGGGCCCTTCCAACCCCTACAGCTCTGAGTGTGGCACGGCGCTGAGCGGGCTGCGGCTGCCGGCCGAGCCGGTGCCACTAGATGGCGTTAAACCACCAGCATCGGGGCTGGGTGAGCTCTGCTTGGGGCTCCACCACCCCCTCCTCAGCAGGAGTCGTGCCGAGGTGTTATGGTGAGGGGGGGCACCTGGGAGAGGGCCACAAGAAACCGATGTTCGGGCTTTTGTGAAGGGCTATATTTAGCCAGGGGGCCTGGCTTCCTTTGGGTCGCTTCAAAAGCAATGTGAAAGCTGTTCTGAATTAGCTCTCCATGCTGGGCTTCAGATCCCTGATAGCGAAGGACACATGGCCAAAGGGTTTGTGTTTTGCCAAGCTCTGGGTCTGAACACGTCCTGTTCTGCAAGAGCTCTGCTCACAATCCTTGTTATGAAGGAGGAAGCTGCTAGGCACAAAGAGAACACTTGCTGCAGCCACCTTGTCCCAGTAGGAAGGTTAACAGCACGTGGAAGACCTTGCTGAGGCTGATGTCCTTGCTGGGTAACAACTTGTCTGAAGTCTGGTTCTCCATGTGCCTCGCCTGCCCTTGAGGTCTGAGCTGGGGCTTGTGTTGTGCCTCTGAGCAGATCTCAGGGTAGGGCAAAGGCTGGGCTGCTCCACGAGCCTTGAACTCTTGGCTAGACAGACCCCAGCCCTGTGCAGCCCCCCTGTGCCTCCCTCCTCTCTGGGACATCTTCAATGACTCCTCTGCTGGGCCACACAGATAACTTCAGAGACTGAAATCTACTGAGTGGGACTGAGCTTTGTGACCTCTGACTGGGGACTGGGGCTGGCTGGGGGAAGGAGGAGACACAGGACCCTGGTGGGAGCACGGGCAGGAGGAGCTGGCCCTGCCCACGCCACGCAGTCCCCCAGCCCAGGCTTAGCAGCGCCTTCCCAGCAGCAGAGCTGTGCTGGTGCCACTCAATCACATTCCTCTGGAGTCGTTCTTCGTGTCTCTGCGTCCTCTTCACATATTTACTCTCCACACAGCTCCGGCTCTGTTTACTCTGCAAAGATTCCTCTAAGACTCAGCTAAGCACACAATTTATTCAGCTAACAAGGGCTGGCATTTATTGTGGGGCTCTTTGTGTACTTGCTGGTCTCCAGTCTCCGTTGACATTCAGGGGGAAGCGTTAAAACAAACAGCAGCACGCAGCAGGAGGGCTGCCTGTACCCACACTCCTCCCAAAGAGCTGAGTGAGGCCTCCTGCTCGGTGACAGAGCCAGCTCCCCCTCTCTGCTGCTTGAGGGGGTGGAAAGGGCCTTTTTGAAGCAAGTGGGCTTTTGGGACCAGGTGTCAGCTTGGGAAATGGGGCTTTTTAAACTTCCTTTGTGTGTTTGTCCCTCCCGTCGTTTTCCCCTTGAGCTTTGCACTGACCCCAGCGAGCATCTCCTGGGAGCAGGGACCAACGGTGCCCTGGGGAGTGACTCAAAGCTTCTAGCAGGCAAGTTGCCAGGTGCCTTAGTCCTGGATTTACCACTGCCAAATAACACAGCAATTTAATTAGCCAACACCAATTTAGGGAGCAGGGGCTCCAAACTTTGAGGGCACCTTGGGTGGCAGCAGCAGGAGTGTTTGCCTGGAGGGCTGGGTTTGTTCTGTGTGTGGAAGAAGGAGCTGCCTGCTCACCCAGGATGCTTGAACCTGTTGCTGAGGAGGCATCAGTTAATGATAATTTCTGCAATTAGTGTGCTGCTTGGTTTAAACAGGGTTTTCCACAGGTCCCTCTCATTTCACCAGTCCTTCCATCGCACCCAGAAGGATGGTACCATGCTCCAGTGTGGTTCTGCAAGGGCTGGTGAAAGCAGCTCTTTGGTGCTGCTGTGCTGGAGCTCGTTCCAGTGGCTGTTTCCCTGATTTCTGGGCTGTGCTGCTGGAAACCTGCAGGATTCCAGCCCTGCCAGGCAGCTGTGGGGAGCTGCTGAGCGGTGGCTGCCCTGCTTGCTGCGTGAGCCTGATGTCAGAGATGAATCTAGGGCAGTTTGCTTGTCCTTTAGCCCCTTGGCAAGCCAGCATTTGTCAGGAATACCAAACTCAACTCCTGTTTACCTTTTGAGGTAACAAATTCCTCCCCCAGCGGGCTCAGCTCTGCAGCCAGCGCTGCCCCCTCTTCCTGCCAGCTCCGAGTCAGAGTTTCCTACTGGCAAAAGCCTCTGGGCTCTGTTGCCTGTGTTGCTTGGATGTTCTTGGCATAAATTGGCTGTGGCCTCTGCTGAGTAATGAAAAGCAGAAGAATAACGTGTAGGCTCAACCCTGAGCTCACAGACCTGGCGTAGAGCTGGGCCAAAGCCTGCTGTCAAAAATGGGGTGAGGTAGGGAGCGCCAGTTCGGGGTGCCAACCTTCTGCAAGGCTGGGTTCTGCTCCTTGCCGCCTGCAGTGCTCAGTCCCAGCTGAGGGTGGGAGTACCAGAAGCCTGTGGGATTAACTGGCCTCTTCCCAGCACGGTTAACAGGGTGTTACAGCCCCCCTTGGTCTCCTGCCTGCAGCACGCAAAGGTGCCTGGGCTCTGCTGCCATATGAAGTGTTGTGACTGCGTGGGGCTGGGTGAGAGGCAGGGGCCAGGGTGCAGGGGAGGGAAACTGAGGCAAAGCTGTGCTGCAGGAGCCTGTTTGCTCTCAGACCTGGCAGCTCCTATGCCTGCTTCACCTTTGCATGTGCCTGCTCTCCCACCCTGACCTGAAAGGCTACGGCTGTTCTCAGCCCAGCATCCCTCCCACGGCCCATCAGCCTCCTCATCCTCCTGTGCTGCTCCGTGGGAGCTGTTTGCAGAGAGGGAGGGGTTTGGAACAGCCAAGAAACCTGAGTGAGCCAGCCCCAAACAAGGGGCAGACAACTTTGGCTTCAAAGTGGGTGCAGAGCATCTCTGCTGTGGCTGTGTCAGCCAAGTTTGCTCTTTCCTAGTGAAGTGTGTTCTGGTTTCACCTCCTTTGTGCTCTCCTCCCTCGTGTCCAGCCCTGGCCTGGCTGTGGCTCCGTGGTGCTGGCAGTGCTCGCTGGCCTGGGGGTGGTCTCCATCTCCCCCCACAGCCATGGTACAGGATGAGGGCTGAAAGCTGACTCCTCCCAGGTTGCAGGAATGAGGTTTAGACGGCCTGAAGGAGTTAGCTGGAGTAGTTTTTCCTCTGAGGGGCTTGCTGGGGTGGGCTGACCCCCACTCGTGGGTCAGGAGAAGGCCAGGCACCTCCCTCAGCAGTTACTGTCATGGGTAGAACAGCCTCAGCCTGGGGAAATCATCGAATCAGGGGAGGATAATGAGAAAGAAACCCAGACCTTAACTTCCCCTCACACCTCTCCCACAAACTTCTTCAGTCTGCATCCTTCCCACAGGGCTTCAGCTCTTCACCCCCTGCCCTGCTGTGGCTCCCTTCCATGGGGTGCAGACCTTCAGGCCCAGCCTGGCCCCCCATGGAACCACGAGCCCCCCAGCAAACCTGCTCTGGTGTGGGCCCCTCTCTCCTAGGGCTGCAGGCCCTGCCAGGGGCTTGCTCCAGCGTGGGCTTCCCACCAGGTCACTGCATCCTTTGTGTCTCCACCTGCTCCAGCTTGGAGTGCTCCACGCGCTGCAGGTAGGCTCTCTGCCCCATCGTCCTCCTCCCTGGCCACAGCCTGCCCGCCCCGTGCTCTGCTGCAGGGCTTGGAGCCCTCCTGCCCTTACTGGGGGGCTGCAGTTGCCCCTCTCACACCTCCTCGCTCCTCCCTCATGGGGCTCTCCTGGCCTTGGCCACTGTCAGGGCTGGGCCGGGCCTTGGCCAGCGGCACGTCCCCCTTGGAGCCGGCTGCCCTGTCAGCCCTGGGGGAAGCTTCTCAAACCTGCACCCCCAAAACCTTCCCAGGCAAACCCAGCACAGCCCAGTGTGAATAGCTACGGGCACCGATCCCCGTGGGCAGGTGGCTGAGCGGGGTGCTGGGGTGCAGGGGCCACGCTGGGAGCAGCGTCCCAGGGTTTGCGGGGGACAGAAAGCACCCTGAACCCCCTCCTTCAGGAAGAGGTGTTTATCTTCCCCGGGAGGGCAGCTGGTGTCTGCCACGGCTCAGCGGCGGCCGCAGCCCGAGCAGGGGGCTTTCTCCCTCCCATAAACGGGGCAGATGCTGATGTGCAGACAGCCCCCCCGGGCAGGGCCTGCTCCTGCAGCCCGGCTGCCACAGAAGTACCGATCCCACAGGCTGCTCCGCGCCTCCCAGGAACAGCGTTTGTCTCCTCTGGCTGCCCGGCCGGAGGTTCACTTGGGGTGTTGTTACAGACAATCCACCCACGGGCTGAAATTCTGTCGTCTCTGGTGATAGCCAGCTTGGGGGGTGAAGAGCCCAAAGGAGCAGTAAAAGGGAGGGGGGGAGAGGTGGGGAACAGAAGTTGCTTTCTAGAGGAAAGATGTTTGCCCTTCCCTTGGCTGGGGCTGCGAGCTGGGGCAGGGGTAGTGTTGGTGCAGATGGATCCCCCCAGGCTGTCTCCCAGGGAAAGGCACCAGCCTGATGCCTGGTTTCCCACCCCCCAAGAGTTAAACACATCGTTTAACCCGCGGCTCAGCTGAGAAGGCTTTAATTAGCCAGCCAGGAGCTTTAGCTGGTAGCAGAGAAGCCTCCTCCTGCCCCACCAGCTCGGCTGATCTGAGCTTTGGATACTTGGATTTATTTTTGAAATACCACGAGCTGCTCTTGTTGTTTTATTAGGGGGAAAAAAAAAAACCTGAGAGCCTGTAAAATACAATTCCCTAGGATAGAAGGCTAATCCTCTTATTTCTACACATTTCTGGATGATTAAATGGCTGGATTATTTAAGAAGTGATTTGTTACTAGATTGCATCATCAAGGAGATCCAAGGCATAAATATTAGCTTTGGGCTTTTGGCGTTTTGCTGTTGAAAGGGGTAGAAGGTGTTGTGCAGACAAAAGCCAGAGGAATTCAATTAAATGAGTGTGTGGAGCCCCTGAACCCGTGTGGCTCACAGAGCTTTAACCTGTGCAGCCAGGGAAGGCTCTGCCTGGCCGAGCTCCCACCCTGCGGCGTGAGCCAGCCCCTCTGTGGTGCCTGGAAGGGTCCCTGAAGGGTCCCTGAAGGGTCTGTTAGCTTCTCAGGCTTGGATCAGCCTTTCCCCTGCGCTGCTCCGGGTCCCAGCAGCTGCTTGTGCTGCCTGGCAGGGGGAGCACGGGGGGGGCCGGGGTCCTGCAGCGCTCTGCTCCCTCCTCCCCGAGCTCGGGGGTTCTTGCCAGAGCTGCTGCCCCATCCCACCGGTGCCATGGGTCCCACACGGCTGTTGGTCCATGCATGAGCATCCCTGGGTGGTGGATGGCCTTTTTTGGGGGGATGCCCCCGCTGCCCCCCCACTCCCACCCCCGCCTCCTCCCACCCCCCCCCGCCTGCCCCAAAGCGCCTGCGGGACCCCGGGGGCTGCATCCCCCGAAGGACAGCTGGAGCATACCGGGAGGGGGTAGCGAGGAGGTTGGAGATGCTCTGGAGCAGGGGGAGGCTCTGGAGCAGCCTCACGCGCGCTGGGAAGCGTGAGCGGGGGAGCCCTCGGGGCTGCGCTCCGTCTCGTCCCGCTCGCTCCCTCGGGGATGCGCGGGGGATGCGCGCAGCGGCCGCCGCTCCGGCGTGCCCGGCGATGCCCCCGCCTGGCTGGCGCAAGAAGAGGCGACCTGTGACAGCCACCGGCACCAAGCGATCCCTGGGGGGCTGGCAGCGGCGGGGGGGCCGGGGCACGGGGTGTTCTCCTGCTCCTCCTCCTCCTCCCCACGATGAGGAGCGCACAGGCGGGCGCTGGAGCGAAGGGAAGTGGCTCCACGTGCCCGATCCGCCTGGATTTTGCCCCAGTTGGAGTCATGAGGTGGTGGTGGTGGTTGTGTGGAGGAGCAGGAGGGGAATCAGCTTGTTAAAGGTGCATCCTGCCCTCCTCTCCCTCACAGCAAGCTGAGGCCAGCTCCAAGGGCACCTTGCAAGCTTTGCTTTGTGAGAGCACCAACTCTTGTGTTCTTGGGGCGGGGGAGATGGGGCAGAGGAGGAGAGAGAAACGAAGTGAAAACCTTTGTGTAGCTGGGAGAGGAGCAGGGTGTCCCTGGCTGAGCATCCTCCTCCCCTGGGGGCCTGGCCAGGCTCCAGCGGGGTGATGATGCTCCTACCTTCTCCCTGGTGCAGTTGCACCTTGCCTCAAGATCCACCCTGGCTGGAATATACCTAATTAAGTGTGGTGGCTTTGTGCTAATTGGTGATTAAGCCTTGGGTGGTACGTATCCCAGGGAGATGAGTGGTACCTGCTGCTTACCCACCTGGTGCCAGGCTGCAGGATGCTAAATGCTATGGGGGGAAAGGGTCTGGGTGAGGAGTTACAGCCAGGGAGCTGCAAGGCAAAAGGGTGAGGAGCTCAAGGGGACACAGGGTGGTTTAAAAGTCAGCACCCAGTGCTTGGACAGGAACCCCCGTGTAGCACTGGCTCGGAGCCTCCCCACACGAGGGGATGAGGATGAGAGCACTTGGGACACCCAGACATCAGCACTGCTGGGGGTGGGGTTGTGGGGAGGTGGGATGCAGAGCCCAGGGGGTGGGGGGCTTGGTTGGGTCTTGCCCAGATGCCCGGTGAGTTTTGGAGGCACCTGCTGTTTGGAAACGTCTGGTCGTTATTCCTGGCATCCCTGTAAAGAGGGGTGAGTGCTGAGGGGTGGGTGCTGAGCAGTGGTTTGGGGGATGCACTGCTGCCCTGGGTACTGGTGTCTGAGCAGGACAGAGGGACTGGGAGGCAATCTGTTCCTTGGGAAATGTGGTTTTGTCTGGAGAGAGAGAGAGAGAGAGGGAGAGGGGAATCACAGAACCATAGAATGGATGGGTTGGGAGGGACCCCAAGGGTCCCAGAGCTCCAACCCCCTGCCACAGGCAGGGACACCAACCTCCAGGCCTGGAGCTACACAAGGTTGCCCAGGGCCCCAGCCAACCTGGCCTTCAACACCCCCAGGGACGGGGCACCCACCCCCTCTCTGGGCAGCCCCTGCCAGCCCCTCCCCACTCTCTCTGCACAGAACTTCCCCCCAATCTCTCCTCTCCCCCTTCCCTCCTCCAGCTTCACTCCATCCCCCTTGTCCTGCCAGGCTCTGCCCTTGAACAAGCCCATTCCCCTCCTGTTCCTCTGCTCCCTTCAGGGACTGGCAGGCTGCAATGAGGTCCCCCCACTGTCACCAGCAAGCGCTGCCCATCGCCCACTCCTGCATCCCCCCACCCTGGCTGCTTCCAGCATCTCTCCTTTCAACACCAGTTCTGGTTTTTTTTTAATGAATTCAACCTTCAATGCAAATTAGATTCCAAACAATAAGTAATTAACTTTATCAAATTGACATTCCTGTTTCTAACAAAATGCCACCCCCCTTCACAAACAGCTGAGCTGCTGCTTGCAGAGGCTGATGTGGGAGGGAAATGCAGCAAAGCCCAGGTGGGAATGGACTGATCCTTTCCTTGGGCTGTGGTTTCCCATCTGCTGCCTTTTTTGAGGGGCTCCCCACAGCCCCCAGAGCCTTTTGCTGTGTGGAAACCACCCTGTGATTCCCAGGGTGTCACAGCCAAGGGATCACAGAATCCCAGGGGTTGGCAGGGCCCCCCAGAGCCCCTGGGGTCCAACCCCCTGCCAAAGCAGGGTCCCTAGCACAGGGCACACAGGGCGCTGTCCAGACGGGGCTGGAATCTCTCCAGAGAAGGAGACTCCACACCCCCTGGGCAGCCTGGCCCAGGGCTCCCTCACCCTCACTGGCAAGAAGTTCTTCCCCACATTGGGGGGAACTCCCTGGGCTCCAACTTGAGCCCATCGCCCCTTGTCCTGTCCCCACAGACACTGAGCAGAGGCTGCCCATGTCCCCCTGTGTCCCCCCCTTCAGCTCTTGATCCCCAGGGATCAGATCCCCTCTCAGTCTCTTCTCTCCAGGCTGAACAGCCCCAGCTCCCTCAGCCTTTCCTCACAGGGGAGATGCTCCAGGCCCTTCAGCATCTCCCTGTCCCTCCTCTGGACTCTCTCCAGGAGATCCCTGTCTGTTTGATCCCAGGGAGCCCAGCACTGGACACAACACTCCAGGTGGGGCCTGAGCAGGGCAGAGCAGAGGGGGATGCTGGATGCAGAGGGTGTTGGGGTGGGATGCATCCACACCCCCCATGGGCAGAGTGGGTAGCACAAAAGCCTCTTTGTGTTACTCTACACCATGCTTACAGATAGTTTCCTCTTTAAGCCGGGTTTAAGTGGGAAAGCAGGGTTTAACTGATGGCATTTCCAGAGGTGTAAACTGCAGGCAGAGAGGTCAGGCTGTGGTGTGAGGATTCGAGCTGGGATTTCCACCTCCCAGGTTGGGATTTGATGCCTCTGGTTTTATAAAGAGCAAAAATAAGTCAGGGATTTGAAAACATGGCTTGGGATGGGGAGCAGAGGCTACACCCCCTGATAAGGATGGGAAGATTTGCAAACTGGGGGAATCTTTAAATAAAAAAAAAAAAATCCAGTCTGGTTTAAAAAAAGCACCAAAAAGAGATGTTTATTCTCATGTTTGGGAAGAAAATCGCTTCTCCCTGAGCACCAGTGATGGGGTCTGTCTGCTGCTTACCCCAGCCATGGAGTTACTCATTTACCTCCCGTGTCCCCACGGGCAGGGGTTAATAGCTGCAATAAGGATGAAGGCAAATCCTTCCTCCTCAGCACACAGAGCCAGGGCTGCAGCAAGGAAGCAGGAATTAGGGGCTGTGCTCTTTATTTCGGGGTGCTGGAGGGATGCAGGGTGAGCGCAGGGACCTGGGTCTCTGGGAGCAGGAGCCTTGCTGGGCTGGGGATGCCACAGATTTCCTCCCCAGGACTGGGATTATAATTTTCTAATGAATTATTTTTGTGATGGGAAACATCCCCTTCTTATCAGCAGGGGTGTCTCTGCCAGTATGCCTTTGGGTTTTTTAAGTGCAATTCATTGTTCCTTGCAAAAGCCACCCCAAATTTGGCAGGTGCAAATTAGTGTTTGAATAAAACTCTCCCTGGGCCAGCAGTTTGGGGGGGGGGTGGGGGGAGGGAGGGTCCTGTCCCTGGGACACCCCCTGGGGCAATTAGAAGCTTTAATGCAAAAAAAAAAAAAAAAAAAGGAAAGGGGTGTTTTAAATGTTTCTGAAGGTTGCTGTTTAGAGCCCTGATAATCAGTAAGATGCCAGTGGGATTTTTGGCCTTTCCTTTTCGATTCACCCAACAAACAGGATAAAATTCAATTTAAAGGGTGATTTCTTGGGATTGGGGGAGAAAAAAACAAACAGGAAGGGGGAGAGCATCCCTGCTACCCCCAGAGTGTGGCTGCTGCTTTGGGGGGTGTGAAACCATTTGCAAATACACTTTTGATTCATCTCAAATCCAGCTCATGAAGGTAAAAAAACCCAAAGCCAAAACCACCCCAAAGCCCCAGCCCAAACCCAGGGGGCTCAGAGGGCTGGAGCAGCTCCCCTCTGGAGAGAGGCTGAGGGAGCTGGGCTGGGTCAGCCTGGAGAAGAGAAGGCTGTGGGGGGACCTCATTGCAGCCTGCCAGTCCCTGAAGGGAGCAGAGGAACAGGAGGGGAATCAGCTTGTTCAAGGGCAGAGCCTGGCAGGACAAGGGGGCTGGAGTGAAGCTGGAGGAGGGAAGGGGGAGAGGAGATCTTAGGGGGAAGTTCTTTGCAGAGAGAGTGGGGAGGGGCTGGCAGGGGCTGCCCAGAGAGGGGGTGGGTGCCCTGTCCCTGGGGGTGTTGAAGGCCAGGTTGGCTGGGGCCCTGGGCAACCTTGTGTAGCTCCAGGCCTGGAGGTTGGTGTCCCTGCCTGTGGCAGGGGGTTGGAGCTCTGTGACCCTTGGGGTCCCTCCCAGCCCAGCCCAGCCCAGGCTGGGATTCCATGATTCTGTGTGGGCAGCCTGGCTCCCCTTGGCCCTGCTGAACAAGCTCTTACTCCTCTTGTCACCTTTCTTTTCCTCCCTTTGGGTTTGGAACCTGCCAGAGGGGGAATCAGGCCCTGCAGCCAGGGCAGGTCACACAGCCTCAGAGAACAAGGTCGGAGCCACATCCACCCTGCCCAGGGAGAAAGGCCAGGCCAGTGCTCAGAGCCAACCCAGGGAGAGACACAACACCCAGCCCAAACCCAGCCCAGCACCTGCCCTGCTCTGTGTGACCTCCAGCTCCAGCTCCAGCCCGGCCTAGAGTAAACAGAGCAGAGAGAAAACCCCCACCCTGCCCTAAAACAAACAGCCAGGACAAGCTGGGTGAGAGTGTTTAAGGGGTTATTAGAGAGAGCTTGATTGCAAACCTTGTAGGAGCCCTGTGGAGCATGTGATGTTTGTGTTACCAGCACTTAGCAGCTGTCCTGTTCAGGGAGAGAACCCAGCGTGGGTGTTAGACAGTCAATATTGCTGCAAGGGGGCGTGTGACAAAGGGCTGCCTGAGCTGCTGCAGCACGGTGAGACCAGGGCATCCTCCAGCTTCACTCCAGCCCCCTTGTCCTGCCAGGCTCTGCCCTTGAACAAGCCCATTCCCCTCCTGTTCCTCTGCTCCCTTCAGGGACTGGCAGGCTGCAATGAGGTCCCCCCACAGCCTTCTCTTCTCCAGGCTGACCCAGCCCAGCTCCCTCAGCCTCTCTCCGGAGGGGAGCTGCTCCAGCCCTCTGAGCATCTTCCCATCCCGAATCACTGGCAGCAGGATGAACTCCTCCCCTGTGTCAGGGCCAGAGAGCACAGCCAGGCTTTATACCTGAACTACTTTAGATTCTCTCTAAGAACAAGGGAGGGCACCACACAGCTCCCTGCTCCCCAAGCAAAGGCTTCCTCGTGCTGAGGCCCCGGATCCCTGCACACAGGATGCTCCCCAGGCCTGCAGCTTGGTGATGCAGGAGGTCCTGGAGGGATGCTGCTGCCTGAGCCCCTCGCTGCATGTGGTGGGGGTCTGGGCACCGCTGTGCCCGACAGCGATGGGCTTGTGCAAGACCCTGCTCCATCCCCAGCCCTCAGCTCCAGGCTGAGGGCAAGCGCTGGGGCTCCCATGGATTGCCAGGGGCGGCTGGAGGGGCTTCACATCCCTCTGCCCCTCTCCCACGCTGCCAGAAGCAGTGGCTGGTTGGATCACCCTTTGGTGACGTGGTGTGCTTGGTTTCTCACCTCCCAGTTTCTTTCTGATAACTGGGGCTGGCCAAGAGCACTGTTGGCACACTGGAGAAGGGGCTTCTGGGTGAGAGGGATGGCAAAGCACCAGCACTGCCCCCTCAGCACGGCAGCAACTCTGCCCCCAAAGCACCTTCCCAGCCCCATCGCTGCAGCAGCTGCTCCGGGGGGACCTGAACCCTGTTCTGCAGCGCACGGGTGGCTCTGGGGGCAGCCCCCATCTCCCCTCCACTCCCACTCCTCGGCTCAGGGCTCAGAGCCTGTGAGAGCATCTCAGGATAAACTCACCCCCACATCTTGCAGGGCAGCTGCCACCTCGGTGGGGACAAACCAGGGGGGTCCCAACCCCCATCCTGCAGCTGGGGTGTGCGTGGGGACCCCTCCAGCTGAGCAGGGATCCATCACAGGCTCACAGAGCTGGAGGGGCTGGAAGGGACCTCCAGAGCCCGTGGGGAGCAGGGTCCATGCCAGAGCAGGGTCCCTAGGACATCAGTGGGGGGGTGTCTGGAGGAGTTTGTGGTATTGAAGTCCCCAGAGGGAGCGTTTGGATGGGAAACCAGCCAGTGAAGCGTGAGGGATTGATCTGGAATCACTTCTGTGGCCAGGGACTTGGAGGGGTGGTCGATATTGCTGCATAAATGAGGAGAAGCATGGGAAAAAGGAGGGGGGGATGTGGCTGAGAGTCTGCCTAGATAAACCCCGGGGCTGTGAAAGGCCTGGGGGGCCCCACAAATCACACTGCTGGCAGGAGAAGCCGCTCACACCCCATCTATTTCCCCGTGCTGACAGCATCAGCTGCTGATTAAAGCAGCACTGATTGAAAGGGGGGGCAGGGGGAAGAAGAAAAGAGGTTATGATAGGAACTGATGAGCTGGGCAGATTCTACATCCCATCCCTAAGTGGTGGTGCTTGATTTGTAGCTGCAGCAGGAGGAGGAGGGATGGCTGTTCCTCTGGCTGCAGGATCCATGGGGAGCATCTCTTGGGGGGATGTGGGGGGATGCAGCCCTGCCCAAACCCTGGCTGAGACTTCCCCAGGGGATGGGGCTGGTGTGGGGGCAACTCCATGGGGAGACTGGGCCCATCACTGCCCATGGGGTTTCCATTTCCTAAGTGGTTCCTCCTGCCATGGGGGCCCCTCCTGAACCCCCCTGGTTGGAGGGGGGTCTGACTGCCTTCCCCAAGAGGCATTTCAGCAGCATCCATGGGGGGTTGTAAACAGAGCCTGGGGAAGGGGAGGGGAAGGGGAGGGGAGGGGAGGGGAAAAGAAAAGGGAAAAAGAAATGGGAAAGGAAAGGGAAAGGGAAAGGGAAGGAAAGGAAAGGAAAGGAAAGGAAAGGAAAGGAAAGGAAAGGAAAGGAAAGGAAAGGAAAGGAAAGGAAAGGAAAGGAAAGGAAAGGAAAGGAAAGGAAAGGAAAGGAAAGGAAAGGAAAGGAAAGGAAAGGAAAGGAAAGGAGAAAGGAAAGGAAAGGAAAGGAAAAAGGAAAGGAAAGGAAAGGTGGCAGGGGAAAGGGGAAAGGGAAAGGGATCCTCCCGCCATGGAGGATTTCTAAACAGAGCCTGGGATGGGGCAGCACCCTTGGGCTGCTCTGCCTATGAATCCTTCAGCTATTTCCCCACTTCCATGCCCAGCTCTCAGCTCATCCCTCAGCAGCTGCTGAGCCAGGCCCTGGCAAATGCTGGCGCCTTGGCTTCATCACACAGGCTGTGTGCAGGGCTGTGTGAGCAGGCATCCCATCCCATCCCATCCCATCCCCATCCCATCCCCATCCCATTCCATCCCATCCCATCCCCATCCCACCCCATCCCATCCCCATCCCCATCCCACCCCATCCCATTCCCATCCCATCCCCATCCCATCCCACCCCATCCCCATCCCATCCCATCCCCATCCCATCCCATCCCCATCCCATCCCCATCCCCATCCCATCCCCACCCCACCCCATCCCATCCCATCCCCATCCCATCCCCATCCCATCCCCATCCCATCCCCATCCCATCCCCATCCCACCCCACCCCACCCCACCCCACCCCATCCCCATCCCATCCCATCCCCATCCCATCCCATCCCATCCCATCCCATCCCATCCCATCTCTCCCAACATCCCACCAGTGTCTCCATCTCCAGGGAGCTGGGGGGAGCCACTGCTCTTCCCTTCTGGCTGCAGAGCACCCCAGCTGCTCTGGGCAGGGGCTCTGAGCCCGGGAAGGGCATCGTCTCCCTCCGCACTCCTCGCTGCCCGCTCAGTGGCTTCACGACAGCCCCAGCAACGAGGAGCTTGTCCCCAAAACGCAGCACCAAGCAGGTGTCCTGCCAGCCAGGATGCAGCTGGAGGCCAGCAGGAGAGCTGCCCCCATCCCTCAGGATGCTGGGAGCTCCATTGCTTCCCAGCTGGGTGAGCTGGATGCACAGAGCCCATCTCCAGCACAGTGTGAAGTGGTGTGTGAGGGGTGTGCAAAGGGCACCCCAAAAGAAAGAACCCCCCACTGCACAGGTGTTCCACACAGGGTGTGGAAATTCCCCAGCAATGGTCAGGAATCAGCCTGAGGACGCCCCAGTTCAGCCCAGGAGGTGGGTCAGGGGGTGGCAGGGGGGTGCTGGGGTTTAGGGGGAGGAGTGGGCAGCGATCCCAGCAGGGACCCAGCGGTGAGCAGATGATGTGGGTTTGACACGCTCCCTGGGGGGCTGAGGGTCCTCAGCCCGGGGTATAAATCACACCAAGGCTCTGTCTGCAGGAGGCAGCCCCATGCCAGCGCTCTCTGCTACACAAACCCAGAACCAGATCCCTGTGCTCAGCTCTGGAATTCCCAGTGAGATGGAGATCCCAGCGAACGGGGTGGGGAGAGGGGGAGAACCCCAGCAGAGCCCCAGGGTGTGGTGCTTAGCACAGCCCCTTCCACCTCAGCCAGCCACGGGCGAGCATCTGAAGTTGCTTATTAAAAATATTATCCCCTAATGATGCTCTTGCACCAGTGTGGCTGTGCTCCTTCAGGGCTCCCCAGGCACCCTGAGCCAAGCACTGAGGCTCGCTGGGGACCCCATGGGAGGTGGGAGCTGCCTTTGCTCCCAGTGAACGGGGGTTCCCTCAAGAAAGCTCTGGAAACTTGAGAGTAGGTGAGTTTATCCCAGATATTCCCTTATTTTGGGCCAAGGCAGGGGGAAATCCCAGATTGCTCCCCATCCCATTTCATGCTCTGGTTGTGTGACTGCTGTTTCCCAGCACATCTCTCCCTTCCTCCATCACTCTCACCGCAGTTTGGGTAAGGATAGGGGTATCTTTAATAGCTGCCTTACCATAAGCAGCTTTCCTCCCCAAATGATGGTCTGCAGCGTTAGAAAGGCAAGGAATGGTGTGGGGACAAAGTCTGTGGGTGCTGGAAGCAGCCAAGGGGCTGGAGCAGCAATGGTCTGGTGGGGAGGAGAGCACATCCCGGTGCTTCCCACTCCCTCCTCCTCTCTCCCTCTCATTCCCAGGATCAGTCCCTAAACGCTGTGCCCATGGTGGGGGGATACCTCTGCCAGCAGACAGCCCAGCCACCTGTGGCTCCTTGGCCACGGCTGGCCGAGCTGGGATGGATCATCTCCCACCTAATAGCCATGCTCAGTGCTGAGGAAGCTGTCTACATCTTCCTGCTGCTGTGCAAATATTAGCTAATTAAGTGGCAGCAACCTTATCTGGAGGACACTTGTGATGGTGTTTGTGGCCACAGGATTAATTCCCAGCAGTGGGCTGCAATTAAAAGAGGGAGACAAGGAGAAGGTGGTGATGGAGCTGGCTGAGGGTTTCAGCACAGCTTTTATTGCCCAAGGAGGGTCTGTCCTGGGAGGGCTGGTGGGGGCGGCCTGGGGGGTACACGGGGTCTGGGGAGACCCCAGGATCTGTCTCCTGTGGATCTGGGGTTGTGGATCCCAGCTCCCAAGGAGTGATGGTGCAGGGGTGCGGGTGGCACTGGGTGAGGGTGGGAAGGGCACTGGTGTCCTGGGGGGTCAGGGAGGGGAGGCTGAGGGAGCTGGGGGTCTGCAGCCTGGAGGGGGCTGAGGGGTGACCTCATGAATGTCTATAGATAGGCAAAGGGTGAGAGGCAGGAGGCTGGAGCCAGGCTCTGCTCAGGGGTGGCAGCGATGGGACAAGGGGCAGCGGGTGTGAGCTGGAGCAGAGGAAGCTCCATGGGAATGTCAGGAGGAACTTGGTCACTGTGAGGGTGACAGAGCCCTGGGAAAGGATGCCCAGAGGGGTCGAGGAGTCTCCTTCTCTGGAGAGATTCCAGCCCCGTCTGGACAGCGCCCTGTGTGCCCTGTGCTAGGGACCCTGCTTTGGCAGGGGGTTGGACCCCATGGGCTCTGGGGGGCTCTGGGGGGCCCTGCCAGCCCCGTGGCTCTGTGGTCCCCGCAGCCCTGCCGCTGTACCGGACGCTCTTTGCCATGAGATGTCAGTGTGGCACAGGAGTTCAGCTGCTCGTTCGGCAGTCCTGCGGGTAATCCATCACAGGCCAACGATGCAAAGCCATCTTCTGGGCTGCCACCAAGTTTCAGCTCATGTACAGCTCCCAGCAATCATTCTTCTCATTGGAGGAGAGGGGAACTGCTGCCCGAGCCAGCCACCGGTGCTAGAACCGGCGTGAGATGCGCCTGGTCAGCCCCACTCTGTCCTCCTCTGTGTTCAGATCTCTCACCCTATTGACTCTGTTCCCTCCCCCCCAAAAAACACCCCAAACCCCAGCCTTCAATGCTCTTTTATTCTGTGTATTTGAAAGAATAGGTGGGGAAAACCGTGTTGTATTGATATTCTGGCTTTTATGCACCAGATGTACCCAAACCAGGGAGCAAAAATACCCACTCCCCCTCAGTGATGCTGTTGGCTACAGCCTGACTTCAGGGGACCACGAGGGAGGGAAGGCAGGACCCCCATAAACATGGGGAAATGTGGACATTTGGGCAGTGTTTCCTCTGACCCTCTCACAGAATATCCTCCCCCCCAGAAGCCAAGGTGTGGGGGGAGCTGGAGGTGGCGTTGCTGGGACCAAGCCATGTGCTGGGACCAGGCTGCCTCACTGGCCGAGCTGTGGGTGAGCCCAGGGGAGGAGATGAAGCTTGTTTGGAGGAACAGAGCCTTATGGCAGATGAGGGAAGCAGCCAGGGCCCCAAGTCCCAACATGTGAGGAACAATCCCCAAGACAGCAGCTCGAATGCAGCGGGGAGGTTTGGTTCACTTGGGGCTGGCTTTGCACTAGAAGTTCTTTGGTATCAAGATTTGGCTCCTGACATGGGACTGAGCTTGTAACTAGAGCCCCACACCAGCTTCTCCAGGTCTCCCCAGCCCCGTTCCTCCCACAGAGCTGCTGTGATGCCCTCTGTGATGCTCCATGATGTTTTACGTGATGCCCTGCATGATCCCTCCACGATGCTCTCTATGAAGTCCCCTGTGGTGACTTCCACGTTCCTCTCCATCATGCCCTCCAAGATGCCCTCTGTGATGCTCTCCAGGATGCCCTCTGTGATGCCCTCCAGGATACCCTCTGTGATGCTCTCCAGGATGCCCTCTGTGATGCCCTCCAGGATACCCTCTGTGATGCTCTCCAGGATGCCCTCTGTGATGCCCTCTGTGATACCCTCTGTGATGCCCTCCAGGATGCCCTCTGTGATGCCCTCCGGGGTACCCTCTGTGATGCTCTCCATGACGCCCTCCACCATCCACGCCTTACACCCCCCAGGAAAGGGAGGAAGGATGCTTGTCCTCAGCTTGTCCATCTGCAGGGATGTGGGCCGGTGGCCCCAGCCAGTGCAGCACTCCTCTGCTCCCAGCGTGGGCTTAATTGCCCTGCTGACAGAGCTGTGCCTGTCTGAGGGTTCTTAGGTCTGGATTTGTTAGGCAGGAGCGGCTCCAAATGCTGCCGAAGCCCATGGAAAGCCTCCTGTTGACCTCATTAAGGGCTGGATCGATGCCTAATGGCAGACAAAGGGCTCTCCCTGCACAAGGCTGGCTGTGAGCGCAGCTCTCCAGCCCCAGCTCTTCCAATCACAAGGACTTTGGGGGCTGAGGGGATTTATTTCCTCTCCAGGCAATGGGCAGGCTCTGCTGGGTCAGGCACTGCACAGTCCTTCTCCCCCTCCGGCTTCAGCTGGGTATTTAAACCCAGTAACATGCCCCATAATCTGCATGCCTGGGATTAATATAACCTTCTATGTTTCTTGAAAGCCTTTCTGATCCCATAGTTCATTTAATCTTTTATTAACATTAACCAGCTCATGTGGTGTCCAGCGAGCCCAGGGAATGTGCTTTCCAACACCAGCAGATGACAGAGAGGGGAAAATGTAATGGCAGATGAATTCCTCCTTCACCACAGAAGTGGCAATGCCAGCAAGGCTCCAGCACAGAGCCTGCTCCTGCTCCTGGAGCCTGCTCCTGCTCCTGGGGCAGCGTCTCACAGGCAGAGCACGTCCTGGGCTGCTAAGGGGAATTGCCAGGAAGTAATACTTACTGAGGAGGCTTTGAGCTGGGAAGGGAAGGGATTATGGCAAGGCGTATCTCTGGCCTGGGAGCAGCCAGCACTTAACAGCTCTCAGTGCACAAGTGCCAAGAGGGAAGTGTTAACCTCCCCAGTGCCAAAGAGGCTCCGTGGATCCGTTCTCTGGCCACAGAGTGACATTATAGCCCAGGAGGAATGGTGTGCTGGAAGCACCACAGCACTGCTGGAAACACCATGGCACTGCTGGAAACACCATGGCACTGCTGGAAACACCATGGCACTGCTGGAAACACCACAGCACTGCTGGAAACACCATGGCACTGCTGGAAACACCACAGCACTGCTGGAAACACCATGGCACTGCTGGAAACACCACAGCACTGCTGGAAACACCATGGCACTGCTGGAAACACCACAGCACTGCTGGAAACACCATGGCACTGCTGGATACACCATGGCACTGCTGGAAACACCATGGCACTGCTGGAAACACCATGGCACTGCTGGAAACACCATGGCACTGCTGGAAACACCACAGCACTGCTGGAAACACCATGGCACTGCTGGATACACCATGGCACTGCTGGAAACACCATGGCACTGCTGGAAACACCATGGCACTGCTGGAAACACCATGGCACTGCTGGAAACACCATGGCACTGCTGGATACACCACAGCACTGCTGGAAACACCATGGCACTGCTGGATACACCACAGCACTGCTGGATACACCATGGCACTGCTGGAAACACCATGGCACTGCTGGAAACACCACAGCACTGCTGGAAACACCATGGCACTGCTGGATACACCATGGCACTGCTGGATACACCACAGCACTGCTGGAAACACCATGGCACTGCTGGATACACCATGGCACTGCTGGAAACACCATGGCACTGCTGGAAACCCCATGGCACTGCTGGATACACCATGGCACTGCTGGAAACACCACAGCACTGCTGGAAACACCATGGCACTGCTGGAAACACCATGGCACTGCTGGAAACACCATGGCACTGCTGGATACACCATGGCACTGCTGGAAACCCCATGGCACTGCTGGATACACCACAGCACTGCTGGAAACACCACAGCACTGCTGGATACACCACGGCACTGCTGGAAACACCACAGCACTGCTGGATACACCACGGCACTGCTGGATACACCACAGCACTGCTGGAAACACCACAACACTGCTGGAAACACCACAGCACTGCTGGATACACCACGGCACTGCTGGATACACCACAGCACTGCTGGAAACACCACAACACTGCTGGAAACACCACAGCACTGCTGGATACACCACGGCACTGCTGGATACACCATGGCACTGCTGGAAACACCATGGCACTGCTGGATACACCATGGCACTGCTGGAAACACCACAGCACTGCTGGAAACACCATGGCACTGCTGGATACACCATGGCACTGCTGGAAACACCACAGCACTGCTGGAAACACCATGGCACTGCTGGAAACACCATGGCACTGCTGGAAACACCATGGCACTGCTGGATACACCATGGCACTGCTGGAAACCCCATGGCACTGCTGGATACACCACAGCACTGCTGGAAACACCACAACACTGCTGGAAACACCACAGCACTGCTGGATACACCATGGCACTGCTGGAAACACCACAGCACTGCTGGATACACCACGGCACTGCTGGATACACCATGGCACTGCTGGAAACACCATGGCACTGCTGGATACACCATGGCACTGCTGGAAACACCACAGCACTGCTGGAAACACCATGGCACTGCTGGAAACACCATGGCACTGCTGGAAACACCATGGCACTGCTGGAAACACCACAGCACTGCTGGATACACCACAGCACTGCTGGAAACACCACAGCACTGCTGGATACACCACGGCACTGCTGGAAACCCCATGGCACTGCTGGAAACCCCATGGCACTGCTGGAAACACCACAGCACTGCTGGAAACACCATGGCACTGCTGGAAACACCACAGCACTGCTGGAAACACCATGGCACTGCTGGAAACACCATGGCACTGCTGGATACACCATGGCACTGCTGGAAACCCCATGGCACTGCTGGAAACACCATGGCACTGCTGGATACACCATGGCACTGCTGGAAACACCAAGGCTCTGCCCCAGTGTTGCCCAGACCCTGTGTCTCTGTGTGGCATTGCACCCTGTGGCAGATTCGGGGGTGACTCCAGCACCCATCCCTCCGCTGGCACCCCCATCGGGTGCTGCTTCAGCCTGCGTCCCAGCAGCTCTCCAGGGGCTGGGCTCTGGGATCAGGAGGGTGGCTGCAGGTCCCCACTGCCCCGTGCTGCTCGCCCAGCTCGGCACATCCGCGCTCAAGCTGCGGTTAAGCCTGGAGGGATCCAGAGTTTCACCCATTCCCCATGGAATTTCCCCCAGTGCAGCTCACTGCTCACGCTCCAGCAGCACGGCTCAGGTCACCATCCATGACACACACCTGGGATAACACTGGCATTGGATCCAGGTGGGGGAGGCTCTGGCAGAGATGGAAATCAAGGGCTTCCCATCACAGACTGGAGAGTGCACCTCCTTCATCCCCTCTAAGTGGCCCAGAGAATCATAGAATCATAGAATCACAGAATCACAGAGCTGTAGGGGGTGGCAGGGCCCCCCAGAGCCCGTGGGGTCCAACCCCCTGCCAAAGCAGGGTCCCTAGCACAGGGCACACAGGGCGGTGTCCAGACGGGGCTGGAATCTCTCCAGAGAAGGAGACTTCACACCCCCTGGGCAGCCTGGCCCAGGGCTCCCTCACCCTCACTGGCAAGAAGTTCTTCCCCACATTGGGGGGAACTCCCTGGGCTCCAACTTGAGCCCATCGCCCCTTGTCCTGTCCCCACAGACACTGAACAGGGGCTGGCTGATTCCCCCTGCATCCCATGCTTAAGATGATTATAAACATTAATTAGGTCCCCCCTTAGTCTTCTCTTCTCCAGGCTGAACAGTCCCAATTTTCTCAGCCTTTCCTCCCAGGGGAGATGCTCCAGCCCTTCAGCATCTCCCTGTCCCTCCTCTGGACTGTCTCCAGGAGATCCCTGTCTGTTTGATCCCAGGGAGCCCAGCACTGGACACAACACTCCAGGTGGGGCCTGAGCAGGGCAGAGCAGAGGGGGAGAAAAGAGGAAAAGGAAAAAGAAAAGGAAAAGGAAAAAGGAAAAGGGAAAGGGAAAGGGAAAGGGAAAGAAAAAGAAAAGAAAAAGAAAAAGAAAAAGAAAAAGAAAAAGAAAAAGAAAAGAAAAGAAAAGAAAAAGAAAAAGAAAAGAAAAAAAAGAAAAAAAAAAAGAAAAGAAAAAAAGAAGAAAAAGAAAAAGAAAAAGAAAAAAAAGAGAAGAAAAATAAAAAGTAAAAAATATAAAAAGAGAAAGCAAAATAAGAAGAAAAAGAAAAAAGAAAAAGAGAAAAAGTGAAAAAAGACAAAGTGTTGGTATAAACAGGATGGCAACTGGGTGTTTGGCTGGTTTAATGGGAAGTTTGCAAATGAGCTGGAAAAGCCTGGGCTCTGTTTTTGGAGCTGGAAGCTGCAGTCTAGAGTAAACTTTGGGGAAGTGTGGTCTCCTCCGAGGTCTGAGCATGGGGAACACCGTGGTGCTTTCCAAGCCTCAGCTGCTTCTGCTGGGCCCATGAAAGTCAGGAGAAGCGAAGGAAACGACGTGGTGGAATTGGGTGATGTGAGAGCCAGGATTTTGAGCTGGAACTTCAGATCTGAGCCTGGCTTTAAATAACCCAGGACAAGACTCAGCTGGCAGCTCCAGGCGTGGGCAAAGGGCGCTGTCCGGCGTGAGGTCTGGGGCTGTGGGCAGCTGGCAGACCCTGGGTACCCCCATCCCCTGCCAATTCCCCCCAAGGTCTTTAAAAACCTTTGGGGAGGAGCCTGGCCTTGATTTGGGGTGTTCTGCTGTTAGGGGAGGTGCCCCAGTGTGTGCTCGGGGGAGGTGTAAGGAGAGGGTGGGTTGTGGTGGTGAAGCAGAGGCAGAAGAGGTGGAAAAATCATAGTCTGGGAAAAAAAGTTATCTGGGGGAGGCTGCTGATTAGTGCAGAGTCCCAGCCTGGGCATCAGGGCAGGCACGGTCAGAGCTCGGGCTGGAGGTGGTGAGGGAATGTTCCTGAGAGCTGCTGCACTGCACCTGAGGACTGAGCCATGGAGGGGCTTGGGATTTGGTGCTGAGCAAACCCACTGAGCCACGCTCCATCCCTGCTACCTTCTGCCCTGCTCTGAGGATGGGGGGAGCGGTTCACCCCGGGGCAGGAGGGTCCCTCGTGGGAGCATCCCCTGCATCCCAGCACAGCGAGTGGGATTCCTCCAGCAGCCTGATGGTCTCTGCAGAAACCTCCCTGGGCATTTGGCTGTGGTGGGATATTTCAGTTTGGGCTTTAAAATGACTGGCTCCCAGCCTTGCCTTTCTCTTGTGCTCAGCTCTTGCACTGGCTGTGGGGGTTTGGAGGGGCTTCAGTGTGTGCCCACAGGTTTATGGGTGCCAGGGGGTGCAGCATCCCCTCTCCCCAAGGAGCTGAGGACAGCAGCACCGAGCTGGGACAGAGTTTTCTTTGTACATCAGAGCTGTGGTGAGTGCAGAACAGGGGGGCTGGGGAGCTCCCATGTGCACATGCAGCACCAAACCCCTCCCCAAACCCATCTTCAGGGCAAAGCTGAAGGAGAGGAGCTTTTCCCACCAGCACTGTAACCACTGTATCCCAGCTCAGTGCATCCTTAGTGCACTCTAGCACATGCCCCGTTGCATCCTCTCCTTGGCATCCCCCTGGTACCAGCCTGGGACCCGTTGCTGATAAACTCTTCCCCCATTAACATCAACTGGGAGTTTTTATGGGCTCGATGAAAAATATACCTGGGACCAATGGTTGTTTCACCTCTCAGAGAAGCAGGACCAGAGGGGCCTCCAGGCACACAGGGAGAGAATCATCAGCCATGAACTTGAAGGTGTAATTTGTCTCTCATCCTCCTTACAGCAGGGCTGAGGGGTACTTTCTAGGTAAAGGGAACGTTCAGCTGTCTTCTTGGCACAGCAGATAAGGGCAAATCCCCTTCCTTGGCAGATGATAATGATATACATTAGCCACCCAATTTAGTGAAAAATACTGTTTTCTCCTAATTAAGCAAATTGTTGCAAGCTAGGTCGCTGACTCCTGGGGAAGTTGCAGTTTCTGCCTTGGAGGCTGGCTGACAAGAGAATGGATTTATCTCCAATTCAGATCACTGGAGAGGGTTCTTGGTGTTTTATTACCACGTGCAACTTTCTGGATGTTACTGGGAGATTAATGAAGGAGGGAGGGCGGGGGTGAGGGGAGTTCAGCAACAGCCTGTGCATGACAAATATTAATTATATTTCATTTCATATGCAGATGATGCAATCAGCTGTGCAACACTGGAGATAACACTTTTGTCTGGGTTTGTTTTTTGACCTTGAGAGGCCATGTTTCCCCCCCAACACACACACACACACAGAGACACCCCTTCTTCCTCCACATCAGAATTCACATCTTAATTACGCTCTGGGATTTGAGCTCCCTTTCATCTGCACAGATTAGCTGGTGTTAACACGTGGGATAGACAAGATAACTACCTGTGGGTCAGCCCTGGGAGCATCCCAGTGCAGGATGGCCTTCTGCTCCAGGGAGAAGGAACCATCACCAGCATCTCCTTCCATCACCAGCATCTCCTGCCATCACCAGCATCTCCTTCCATCACCGGCATCTCCTTCCATCACCAGCATCTCCTGCCATCACCAGCATCTCCTGCCATCACTGGCGTCTCCTTCCATCACTGGCATCTCCTTCCATCAGCAGCATCTCCTGTCATCACCAGCATCTCCTTCCATCACCGGCATCTCCTTCCATCACCGGCATCTCCTTCCATCACCAGCATCTCCTGCCATCACCAGCATCTCCTGCCATCACCGGCATCTCCTGCCATCACCGGCATCTCCTGCCATCACCAGCATCTCCTGCCATCACCGGCAACTCCTGCCATCACCGGCATCTCCTTCCATCACCGGCATCTCCTTCCATCACCGGCATCTCCTTCCATCACCGGCATCTCCTTCCATCACCAGCATCTCCTGCCATCACCAGCATCTCCTGCCATCACCGGCATCTCCTGCCATCACCGGCATCTCCTGCTCTCACCTCGAGGCTGCATTAACTAACCCAGCAGCATCACACCCACTGGGGACCAGTTGTGATATCAGGTCTGGGCACAGGACAGGTGCCAGCTGGCAGCACCCTCTGTCCTGGGAAGGTCCTGTGGGTGTCACAGAGAGCCACTGCTCTGCTGTGGTGATGGGGAAGGTGTCACTGTGCCAGCCCAGGGTACCACAGCAGTGCCCAGGCTGGGACCTGGGAGCCAGCGTGGGGCCCAGGGATACTGTTAATGCTATTTGTAGTAGTTAGATTAATTGTCTTCCCCAACAGAGAGCAATGAAGGAGGGTAATGGGCATGGGGACTTTTAACAGGGTTTTATTCAGGTTTTGAGCCCCTCAGGAGCAACCTCTGCCTGCACCAGGGGTGCAGATGCACCAGGCAGAGCTGGGCACCTGTAACCCACCCACCTTCATTTGCACACAGGGGCTGAGGCGGTGGCACAGGGGTGACAAGTCAGCAGCTGCTAGTTAGGCCTGGCATCACTGCTTCACTGCACAGTCTGACCAGTCAGGAGGGGTTACTGGGAGAGCATTGGGTCAGCTGGACCACTCTGAGTCCCAGGTTAATGCTGAGAGAGATACCAGTGGGATACAGAGTAAAACCTTCCCTTCCCTTCCCTTCCCTTCCCTTCCCTTCCCTTCCCTTCCCTTCCCTTCCCTTCCCTTCCCTTCCCTTCCCTTCCCTTCCCTTCCCTTCCCTTCCCTTCCCTTCCCTTCCCTTCCCTTCCCTTCCCTTCCCTTCCCTTCCCTTCCCTTCCCTTCCCTTCCCTTCCCTTCCCTTCCCTTCCTTCCCTTCCCTTCCCTTCCCTTCCCTTCCCTTCCCTTCCCTTCCCTTCCCTGTCAGGAGCTGGGCCGGGAGCTGCCGGCCCCGGGTACCGCTGCCCGGGCGCTGTAGATGCTGCCGTTGGGGAGAGGCGCTCTCAGCTCACGTCCACCGGGCTTGTTTTCTCACAGTGGCCGTTTGCTCTGCCAGCTGGAGTTATGCAAAGTCAGGGGAAGGCAGGGGTATCCCGGGGAGGGGAGGTGGCTGTGAGCGGTGCGTGGAGCCCGGGAGCTGCTCCTGCCTGGCACCGTGGGCTCCAGCAGTGGCTGGGCTTTGAAGGCTTCTCTGCTCCTCTCAGCGTGGTTCCTTGCTGCTTGGGGTTCCCCAGCCCCCCGGCTGCTTGCCCAGCCCTTTGGCTCCCAGTTCTTCTTGTGCTCTTAGGCAGCGTCCTCACCCCGAGCTGCGCTGCTGGAACGGGCGCTGTCCGGAGCTAGCAGTTTGGCAACCCACCCCCCACACCCCACACTTGGGGTGCTTTGCAGAAGCCCTCAGGGTCACCAGTCTGCTCCCAAACACGGGTACCCCAACGCACTGACACCCTCAACCCCTTTCCACACCCCGGGGGAGGTCCTGGTCGTCCCACTCCCCATCCTCCCCGCAGGCAGAGATGCTGGAGGAGGGAAGGGGAGGCTTTCTAGACCAGCAAGGGTCTGGAGACCAAGTGGGTCCCACACATTGGCTCGTTACTGGGCACAGGGAGGGCTCCTCAGTACATGGCTCATTGAGCAACGAGGGGCTCAGCATGGGTTGGTGATGCTGCCCTGTGCTCAGGGAGGAGATGCCCAGGAAGATGCAGCTAGTGCTGAATTTCTTACTCATTCCCTTGACTTACCCCCACCCCTTCCCCCGCCCTCCCCAGGGATGGGAAGCACCACGCAGGCTGCATCTCCCTGTCTCCAGCCTGTTCTAGCTCTGGTCTCCCCAGGGGGTTTCCCCCCAGGTAAGTACCATTTGCTTGTCTCCAGGATTAGCTGAGGGCTGTTTCCTCTGGCTCCCCATCCCCGAGGGATGTGCTGTGGGTGATGCTAATGCAGAAGGCACCAACAGAAGCAGCCTTCACCCATGCGGGGAGCCCCCTGCCATGTGCCCGTGGCTGCTCGGCGATGCCCATGGAGGGGGTTTGTCTCCTCCTGCTGGGGCCAAGGTCAGAGCAACGCGGGTTCTGGGGACAGCTGGGGCTGGGAGCGTGTGGCTCTGGCGGGGCTGGAGCGTTTAAGGCCACGCAGCCACTCCCAGGCTGCCAGTTTGCTTCAGAGCAGATCCGCGGCGTGCGCTTGATCTGCAGAGCCCGCGGCGTGAGGCCGTGGGGTGTAGTGTCAAACGGGCTGCAGGAAACAGCAGCGACAGCCCCAGCAACCCCCACGGCGCCAGGGACACAAACCCCTCACCCCAATGTGAGCGGGGTTTGGGTTTCCCCCTTCCTCTCCGATGGATGCTCTGGTGAGCATCCTTCCGCTGAGCATCCTTCCGCCCGGCTCTGCCCCGCATCCCTGCCCTCCAGCCATCCCCAGAGGTGTCAAGCTGGTCCCTTGGGATGCTCTGCTCCCCGCTGGGAGCCAACTAATCCTCTGGGTGTTCGACTGACCCATCATTTTCTGCCTCCCCCTTACAGGTAGGGTGTTTTCCTAACCCTTCTCATTCCTACAGGCTTGTTTTTTCCACCGTGGGGCTTTTTATCCCCCTCCCCTCCTCTCTGCACAAACAGACAAGATAGCTTAAGAGCTCTTATCTGCAAAGGGGGGAAAAAAAGAGCCTTAATCCCCATTTAATAACATAATATCAGCAGGTAACTTGTTCAATATGGCAAAAGAACTCCAGCACCAGGTCAATAGGGTAGCTATAATTTTTAGCAATAAACAAAGCCTGCTTTTAATTACTTCTGTGAAATTGCTTGATCCATGCATGATTAAATATTCATTCTGTGTAACTAGACAGTTTCTTTGTATATAGATCCATATTAAATTTAGCTGGCATCCTGCCCACACAACACATCTAATAAATTCCTTTTAATGTGCAGCAGCTTTGAAGACGGTTTCCCCTCCCTCCCCCCAATCTAATTTGTATAAATAGCTGGTGTCTTTGCCTTACCTGGGTGTCCGTGCGCTTGGGATACACATGGAATCTTTTAGGAAGGGAAATGATGGAATCTGGGGGAGACATGGGAAAAATAAATCTCCTGATCGCCAGGTGATGGATCTGTGAGGGGAAAAAGTGACTCTCAGACCTTGTTTTTTCACTGCCTTGCCAGCTAACTACTTTGGCAGCGTGTGCAGGAGGGAAAAAAATCCCTCCTTTTAAAGTAAAGCCAGGGCTGATGTAAATATTTATGTAATATTTTATTACAATCTGAATTTACTTCTTGATTGAAAACATTTCCTAGTAACCCTCTGGAAAATTGAATTAATATGTCATTTAAGTGGCTCGATTTTTAAAGAAAAAACCCCCAAACCCCAGTGCTTTTACCAGGAATACCGATGGAGAGGTTGGGTCTCAAGGTATGTGATCCAGGTGGGATGCCTGCTGATGAGCAGGACCCAGGACCTTGCCTGGGTTTGGATCCCAGCTCAGGAACAAGCTGCATCCCTGGAAAAGCCTTGTCCTGGTGCTGGGGGCAGCTCAGCCCCTCACCAGAAGCAGCAGCAGCAAATCCCCCATGGCTTTTTCTGCTGCTTTTTAATTGCACAGAGGCATGATGCAGCATCTCTCACGTGGGCTGTGGTAATTAACAGGTTTGGGATGTTCACCTAAACACAGCCAGCCCCAGAGTGTCTCTGTAGCTGCTTGGGATGGGGCTCCTGGCTCACAGTGGGGATGTTCCCCCTCCAGGAGCACCCTCAGATGCACAGGCTCTGGAGTGAGCTCTATTTGTCCTCAGCTGGTGATGCCAGCCCCAAAAGTGTGCCTGTTCCTATGAAGGGGGGATGGGTGAGCTGCCCTGGGGTACCAGCCGGCTGCGAACCAGCCTGGGGAGCACCGGTCACGCTGCGTCTGGGAGAGGTCAGGGCTCTTTGGGGGGGACTGGTGTCCCCAACAGCCTTTGGAAGGGCTGGGGCCAAGAGCTGGGCTGTAGCTAAAAGCTGGCAGCTTCTTGTTGAGCTGGAGAACCCCTCTCACCTCTGACCCAAGGCAGCAGGGGGTTCCTGCCCGCACGACGTGGGGGCTGTTGGTGGCAACACTGAGCGTCCCATGGGCTCTGGTGGGATGGTTAGGGTCAGGGTTGGGTTAGGGTCAGGGTTGGGTTAGGGCCAGAGTTGGGTTAGGGTTAGGGTCAGGTTTAGGGTTAGGGAGGGAGGGTCTGGTCATGGGAGGATGTTGAATTCCCCCCAGCAAGGGACTGGTGGGGGGTGTGAGCAGCACTGATATCTCTGCCGATCCCAGAGGATGATGATTTCCAGCCAATGAGCTTGAGATCTCACAGGGTCCGTCTTGCATCTCCCACCCCACTGGTGGCATACAGGAGACCCTCTCCTGGGACCTTCTCCCTTCCAGCTGGTGCCCAGAGGTGGGGGAGCATCGATGGAGACACCCAGCCAAGATGTAAAGGCTTCTCAAGGAATGGCAACAGGATTTGCCCAGGCAAATGGCAGCGATGACTTGTTCTCCTCTGTTTCCAGGGCGAGCAGTGGGATGGCCGTGCGATCCATCAGCCGGTTTGGGTTGGAAGGGTTCAGCTGGCTGAGCCATCTCCAACACCAGCATCACCCCCACGCAGCACGCGGGGGTCCCCAGGTGCACCCAGTGACCGTGGTACCAGAAGTCTCTGTGTCACCCCCCTGAGGGGGCTCCAGCGCCCATCGCCGCTGCCACAGGGATCTCCAGGCCGAGCCTCCTGCGTGGTCCCTTTTCTACCACAAACCTGATGCTGCCAACAGCCAAAATAGCTCCTGGATTGGAAAGTTAATCATGAATTGGTTCCTGTCCTCCAGCATGGTTGGCTTGTCCCTCCAGATCCCCCTTACCCACGGGCTGGGGCTCAGGGGCTGCTCCAAGCACAGCTCAGCTCATCCCCACCCCACTACAGAGAAATTAATCTCAGGACCAGTCCGGTTTCCAGCTGAAATCACAATATTAATTAGCAGGCTGGAACTCGTTAGGCGTTATCTTCTGGAGCAGCAGCTTCTACAAAAGCTTTTCCCCCCTTTACTTTTGATCTCACGTTCTGGCTTTCCCAATCAAAACAGAAAGATGCTCCATCTAATGAGGATGCCACTAGTGTTTAGGAAGCATTATTTTTATTGTATGGTACCCAAAAAAAAAAATTAAAATAAAGATAAATGAATTAATTCCTTGGCATCCTGGTACTTAAAGCTGGAGCAACAGCCTGCTTTCAGATTTGCTTATAAGGAAATAGAGGAGTTGTAACAAGCAGGCAACTGAGCTAAATGACTGGCAAGCCAATTAGCCAGCTTTAAAATGCTGTGTTCATTAGAAGGAAAAATAAAGGCAAACTTTTAAGGGATAATTGCATCTTTTAAATATCAGTATTCTTGAGTCACGGTTGTCTCATAAATATGCATTATCATATAATCCTTTATAACCCCCCCAACAAGCTCACGTTAATAGGAGCACAAAAAGTACACTAAGTGTTTGAATTTGTGACATGAAATCAAACAGAAAAGCATCTAAGAAAAGCAAGGAGATCTGGCTTTAAACCCTCAGCCTGGCACCTCGTGGTGCCCTGGGTTGTGGCGTGCCTGGCGCTGGGGAAATCAGCCCTGGGAGGTGGGGGCCAGGGGTGGATCCTGCACCCTCTGAGCTGTTGGCTGTGTGAGCATGGAGTCGTTTGCCCCTCTTGAAGGGCTTTGAGCTGGTCAGGGCTCCTCTGCTCTGCGGTGTTAGCAATAGCTGAGCCTTGCCTGAGGGATGCATGGGGGAGCCGGGGGGATGCTGTGCCCAGACCCCATCCCGCTGGGCTGGGATGCTTCACAAAGCCCCTGCTGCACCCAGGTCACCTCCATGGGCTCCAGCCTGCATGTCTGCAGTTATACTCCAGATGTTCATGGTAAATTTGGGCTGAAGTGGTGGGGTTTATTGTGACCAGCAGGACCCAGCGTGCTCCTGCACTGCAGCCCCATGCCTGACCTTTCTGTGCTGGACTGGAGACTCGCCCTCACACCTGGACCCAAACCTGTACTCAGATCCCACCTTGGGGAACAAGAAACCCCCCTTTCCCAACACTTCTGGCTGCTGCCAGCAGCTGAGCTGACCCCTGGCATCCTGAAGAAATGGATGATAAGCCTTGCCAGACACCCCCAAAAACCCTTCTGTGGGGGGTAAGAGGGGGATGTGGGGCTGGTTAAGGCAGCACAGCTACAGGGCAGGGGCTGTGGGGTCCACTCCACCTCATTAATTGGTTTAGGGGACTTCCCCCTCTGTATCACTCTGGGTGAGTTTGGCTCCACATCATCCTGCTCACTGGGAAAGCTTTCTAATTTTACAGCCCAACAGGGAGCACAGGGTAAGTTACCCAAAGTGGGAAAGCTTGTGACAGTGTGAACTTTACAGTTGTGCCCAAGTTTGCAGGGCAGTGACCCAAAGGTGGTCCCCAGCCCCCTGTAGAGCATCCCCCGGGACAATTAGGATGAGCAGGGGGTAAGCATCCCCATGAGTTGTTTTTTTTCCATATAAACCAGGAGAAAAATATAAATGAGGTTGCATTCCTGGCAAGAGAATGAAGGTTATGTGTGTGAGGATGAGGGTGGGTCCCTCTGGTGACACAGAGGGGCTGCTTCTGAAGGGAAATACATTTCAGGTGGGATTTCACATCACCTCAAGGGGCAGACCCTGCATCACTCAGCGATGCTCAAAATGAGAGCAGGTGAGTAAAGACTGGTAAGTTTAGCTCCCCTTCCCCTCCTCCAGGTGATAAGCACTGCCCAAGCCTTGCTGGGACGTCACCTTTCAAACCTGAACTCATAGAAGTTGCTAGAGTGAGCAATTCGGGGCTGAATGCTGGAAAAACCCGGCTCTGTCGTCCCCCCCGTCCCCCCGGCTTTATTTCTGGCTCTGGGAGAATCTGCCTTTCAGAAGAAGAGTGTGGCTGGAGGAGAGTGATCCACAGCACCAGCCGTGCTGGAGAAATGCCCAAACCGCTCCCATTTCCCAGCCCTTCCCTTTCCTTAGCCCTTCCCTGCGCCCTTCGTGATGGGAAGGGGCTTTTCCCACCCCAAAATGATGTTGGTTTGGGGGTGATGCCTGCATCTGCCTGCCCCTGGTGTGGTGTTGGGAGGTGGTTTTCATGTCAGAACCACTCATAGCTGGGTAACTCTGGGAATTTCTTTAAGCCCCCATCCTGCTGCTGGTAAAACTCGGGGTGTTTAGTTCCTGCCCCCCCGGACCAGCCTCTCCGGCGCTTTTCCCACACCAGAAGGTTCCTTCCCTCCATCTCTCCCTCTCCTCACCTGCAAAATCAAGGCTTAAAAGGACTTATTGAGTTGCCAGCCAAGATGAGAGGCGAGGTAATCGATGCAGGCAGGGTATTTTGGGAACACAAAGTGCACCCATTAATAAATTATCCTCCTGCTCCAGCTGAAGTGCTGTAGGTTCATCCTGACGCCGCGGCGCGGTGCCGGCTGAGCGCGGCCTGGAACCAGCAACACGCTCCCACTGCTTCCTTTCACTCATTATGGCAGCAATAAGTTGCTGTTATGTGATAAACCAGGCTGATTGCCCTTTGGAAGGCAGCTGTAAGCAACAACTGCCGACTATGGAGAGGATGGAATTCCTGTTCTGCCATTCTGCTTTCTTGCCATGGGGAATCAAGGAAGAGACATCCCAGTGTCTCTCTGGGAAAGTGTCACTGGGATGTCTCTTCCTTGATTCCCCATGGAAACCAGGAAACTCTTTGTTGAGAAAAGGAACCTTCAGAGCAGAGCATCTTGGCTGGGTTGTGACTTGAGGGTGCTGTGTGGGTGGTGGGGACCGCGCTGTCCCCGGCACAAAGAGGATGCTCGTCAGGCTACTTCCCACACCGACGCTGGCTCCTGGGTAAGGTTTGTCTCCCCTTCTCTGCCCTTTCCATGTCTCCAAAAGTGAGGGCATCTGGTAAGAGGCTGAGGTCAGGCTGGGCCAAGGCAGGAGCAGGGGACAGCGTGGGGCAGCAGCACTGCCCATGGTGCCAAGCATGGACCCCTCGTGCCACAAGTTCACCATGAATCAGTCACTCAAATCCCACTGGCAAAAATAAACGTGCTTGGTGTGTGTCTGCACGTGTGGTTACCACAATCCCCTATGTCAGGTGGGTAACCTCAAGGAAAAGCTCTCCATGATTCACCTGGATAACCTCATCATGGTATGTGCATCAGCTGCCGTGCTGTGCTCGCCCAGGGTCTGCAGCAGGGCAGGTCCTGCTCCAGCCAGGAGAGCACCAGACACACAAGTGTGGCTGGCTGTGTCCCAGGAACATTCAGAGAGACCAGCATCTTTCCCAGGTCCTACCAAAAACGCTGCCTCCAGCTTTCCCCAGTTGCACAGGGGACATCAAGGCAGGATGGGAGCAGCCCAGGAGGATCCATCCCACCAGCCAGGGGGGTCGGGGCTGCTGGAGCAGAGCTGAGGGAGACATTTGCACGTGGCAGCAGCACTGGGATGGCCCTGATCTTTCTGGAGGCTTTGATGCACCAAGTAAGCATTTAAATAACCTTACTTCTGTTTATTTTTCTTGCTGTACAGCTGCTCCTGAAATGGCCAGAGAGATTTCAAATTGCTCCAGATTAGGAAACATAAGAGCATCATCCAGCACGGCGCCTGTTCTCTTCCTGGCTGCCTTAGTTATACACTAAACCCCTGGAAAATGGGTTTATAATGGAAGTGCTGGGGTAATCTTTGCTCCTGTTCACTACTGCCTGCTGCTGCAGTGAATTTCTGGTCTTTTCCTTCCTTCCTTCCTTCCTTCCTTCCTTCCTTCCTTCCTTCCTTCCTTCCTTCCTTCCTTCCTTCCTTCCTTCCTTCCTTCCTTCCTTCCTTCCTTCCTTCCTTCCTTCCTTCCTTCCTTCCTTCCTTCCTTCCTTCCTTCCTTCCTTCCTTCCTTCCTTCCTTCCTTCCTTCCTTCCTTCCTTCCTTCCTTCCTTCCTTCCTTCCTTCCTTCCTTCCTTCCTTCCTTCCTTCCTTCCTTCCTTCCTTCCTTCCTTCCTTCCGTCCTGCCTTCCTGCCTTCCTTCCTGCCTTCCTTCCTTCCTTCCTTCCTTCCTTCCTTCCGCCTCCCTGCCTCTCTCCCTGCCTTCATCTTTCCCAGCAGCAACGGGTGCTTCCCCTGGCATCTTCCCTAAGGTGAGGGTGTTTAAAAACCCTGTGGTCCCCTGTTAAAACACACCCTGCCCTGGCAGGTCCCCTCAAACTCTCCCTCTGGGGTGCCCCCAGCTCCCTCTCACTCCCTAATTGTGGCAATCATCTCCCTTCTTTTCTTCCCTGCTGCCCAGCCAGCGAGGTCCTTCCTCAGCACCCAAAGGATGGCTCCCAGCACCCGCATCCTTAACCATCACCCAAAGCACAGGCAGCCCTGGGAACTCACCCTGGGTGATGAGACGTGCTGGGAGCAAGGAAGACCATGCACATGTTGTGAGTCCCAACACTATTTTTCCATGGCTAGAGCTGGAGTTTGGTGGCTCCTCACTTTCCCTTTGCCCGTCAGTGGTGTTTGTGCCCTGATGAGCTCGTTTCCATGGGGAATGAGACATCCCAAGCCTCTTTTGACTACTTCGTGCTGACAAAACCCTTCCACTTGCTGTATGGCTTTGCTGGGGACAGTGGGAAGGAGGTGTCCCCATGATGGGGCTCTGAGGAAGGTGTTCTCCTGGCCATTGCTCCACACTTCTCCTCCCAGCGACCGGTTGCAAAACACTCACTGATTTTGAGCAGCCTGGATCGAACCTGTCATCCTCTTTGGTTTGAAACTCCCAGAAAGTGATTTCCTCAGAGGATCTGAGCTTGACCTGTTTGAGCCCCAGGTGATGAGATGTCTTCTTCAGGCATCGGGGCTCCCAAGGCAGACCTGGCTCTGCCTGTGGTGGCAGGAGCATCAGCACAGGGGCTGGGCCTGGATAGCCCAGCAGCAAATCATCTTGTTCTTAGCTCCTACTGCTGGAGGAGACAGCCAGGGAGATGCATTATCTGGTTTCCTTCCAAAGGCATCTTGCTTTATGGTTGGTTTCCTAAACTGGTGTGACTGGCGCAGCCTGCTGCACTGCTGAGTGCTGCCTAAGTAGGGCCTGGCATTAAAGAATAATGCTAATTTTTCTTAAGAGCTGGCAGCGTTAATGGCTTTTCTGATTACACTGCACACTTTGTTCTTCTGCTGGGCCAGCAAAGAGCAGACACTTCCTGGGCGACGAGGCAGCACTTCAGCGGGAGGAGGGGAAGCAGCAGGGATGCCCTCGCCCATCGCTGGGCGGTGGTTCAGGCAGCACAGCATTTTGGGGTGGCAAACCCTTTCCACTTGCTGTATGGCTTTGCTGGGGACAGTGGGAAGGAGGTGTCCCCATGATGGGGCTCTGAGGAAGGTGTTCTCCTGGCCATTGCTCCACACTTCTCCTCCCAGCGACCGGTTGCAAAACACTCACCGGTTTTGAGCAGCCTGGATTGAACCTTTCATCCTCTTGGGTTTGAGGACGGGTCACACCCCAAGCCAGACAGTGCCACAAAGCTCACTTGCATGGCATCTGTCAAACCAGGTCTGCCTCAGTCATGGGAAATGGTCCTGGTGCCTCCAGGGAGTTGGATGAGACTGGTGACGGTGCATGGCGAGGAGCGGGGCTCCTGGGAGCAGAGGGTGGGCAAAGCTCTGGCCACGGGCACCCTCCCAAAACACGGGGCCTTGGCACACCGTGGGCTCCACCAGCTCTTCCCTCAGTTTGTGCAACTGGAAACCAACGCTCCTGGGGTTTAATAATTAACCGGGGCTTTATTTAAGTCCGTGGGTACATTGTACTGCAGTAATGACTCATCAGGAGCGTTCTTATGATGTGTACACTGTAATTTTTATTAGAAGGCACTTCTAAAGCGAAAGGCCGGTCGTTACCTGTTTGTATTCAGAGCTGTCATTAGTTACTAGGTATCGTGGGTCAATACAGAGGCATAAAACGATCCCTTTTCTTCTCTCGCAATGATTAACCCATCTACCAACAGCGCCTGTTTGATATCTCCCACTATAAACAGCCATTATTTGCACGTATAGCCAGATGGGCAGATAATTTAAAACATAACTTGGAATCTATTTGAGTTTTTAGGGGCCAAACTTAAAAAAAAACCAAAAAAAAACCCCAACAAAAACAACTTTAAAAAAAAAAAATCACAGAAATGCCCATGCAATCACACGCCCAATTTGTGTGTGTAATTACCTTGATTACATGTGTGCTTGTGGTAATTGTCACCACAGATGGCATTTGGATGCATGAATGGTCACTTGTGCATGCAAGCCCGCTCTGCATACCACACCAGGGTAATAGCACATGCAAATTGAATGTGTATCTGGCGCAGTGCGCGCCGCAGCCGGGGCTGCCACCGTGGGGGCCTGTGCCAGAACGGTGCCTGGCCTCTGGGAGCTGGCTCAGTCCCAGGCTGGTTCAGGCAGTTTGGGTGTGGGGGTGTCTGTAAGGCTGAGTGATGACCCAGCAAGGTGGATGGTGAATGGGGGGTGCTGCAAACAGCCTCCAGAAGTGGGGTTTGGCCCCGTGTGCTGTGTTGGTTGTGCATCCCTGTGCTGCTTGGTTTCCTCACCCAAGTGATAGGATGAGGGGCAATGGGCACAAGCTGTGCCAGGGCAGGCTCAGCTCAGCTGGGAGGGCAAAGTTCTTCCCTGGCAGAGTTGTGGGGCTGTGGCCCAGGCTGCCCAGGGAGGGGGCTGAGTCCCCAGCCCTGGGGGTGTTGAACAGAGGGGAGATGAGGTGCTCAGTGATCTGGGTCAGCACAGGACAGGGACGGTTGGACTCCATGGGCTTCAAGGGCTTTTCCAACGCTGTTATTCTGTGAGTCTGTGATTCTGTCAGCACACCCCCCTGCCACTCCCTCAGCTCATCCCTGGGCCAGCAGCTCTCGAGGCCACAGGTCCTGCTCACTCCAAGCCCCCATCCTCAGCTTAGGAGAATTAAAGCTGCCTGCTGCTGTGCTTAGCAGGGGAGGGGAGAGAGACTTAGGAGGCAGTCTATCTAAAAGTTATTATTAATTTTTATTGCTGCATGGATTTAGAGATTTGGGAGAAGATAAATTCCAAACAGCCATCCATTACCCAACCGCCAGTGTAGCTTAAAGATAACATTTACATTCTGACGCTGTTTATATATATCTGATCCCACTCAATCTGCTCCCTGTTCAAACTTTTTGCCACCTTCAGAAGGATCAATACCTACATCAAAGGTTATATGAAGGTGGCCAGATTCTTTTAAGCTGTTTGCATAGCCCTCAGTTTGCTGTGCTAACACAGGCTGGTACTTCTTCCAATAACTCTGTTTGCCTTGTATTAGGGCTGTTTGCTGAAACACCTAGCAGAATCCAATAGAGGACAGGCTTTCTAAACATTTGGTCACATCTGTCAATCAATAACACCAATCGGTTTCCTGATACAAACAGCAAACTCTGCCAAATATAATATTTGCCCAAACTTTTACTGACTCTTGCTGGTTTTAAACAGTAAAAGGCAACTGAGCAGACACCGGCGCAGAAAGGTTCTCACTAATGTTTAACTCTGGGCAAACAGAGAGTAATTCCAGCAATGAAAGGAGCAAAAACAAACAGTGTAATTATTGTCCCCTTTTTATTTGAGATAATTTGCTTAAATGTACAGCTATTATCTGTTAATACAGCGAGGGGTAATTAGGAGGGACGGAGCCGGGGTTTGGCGGAGGCTCGCGGGCGCACCGCGCTGCAGGTCTCAACTCTTGAACCTTGCCCCTTGGGCCCAGAGCGTGTTTGTGCAGGTGATCTGGGAGCAAACAGGGCGATGGTATCGGGGTGGAAAACACCTGACTCCAAAACAACAGAGAGGAGGGGGGTGGGGAAAAAGTACTGGGAGGACTCCAGGCAAATCTGAATTCCTGCTTAAAACAAAGAGGAACAATGGAAGCCAAATGTTTTTCTGGAGCGACTGCCAGGCTGGGATGGCCAGCCAAAAAATTGGCCCAAGTCTCTTCCATAAAACCAGGAGATGCTTTTCATCCGCAGCCGAAAGGAACGGGAGCCAGGCCAGCACCGATGCCCCAGGCGTGAGCTGTGGGCCAGGGGCTGGATCCATCCCACAGCGCAGAGCTGGGGACCCAAGCCGGGTGCCTGGGCATGGAGACACCTTTGTGCTGGTCCCTGGTTCCTGGTAAGGGGTCCCCAAAAAGCACCGCCACCCCTCTTACCCAGGCAGTGCTGGCTGGGAGGCTGGGTTGCAACGGAGCGGTTCATCTTTAATTCATGGAGTTGTGGAAGGAGGATAAGTGGGACAGATAGCGATCCGCACCGCTCTCCTGTTTGGTAACCAAATACATCCCTCTGATAAGCCACAATTACCCTAAACCCTTCCCTTTGCAGGTAAGGCAAGGCACGCCAGCGCCGCTGCCTCAAAGCATCGTTTTCCCTGGATCAGGGGAACCTTAATTGAGCTCTGATGGAGAGCAGAGAAGACCTAAAAGATGCAAAGAGCAATATTTTATCCAGCTAACAGCCTTTTCATTCTGAATGCACAGAGACACGGTACGTGCGAGGCATAGCTGCACCTCCAACGCTTTGTTTATTGCTGCTGAATATTAGATCATGGAGTTAGAGAGTGCTTTTTGTAGGGGGAAAACAACTGCACCGTGATCACCCGCGGCTTGTCTCCTGCAGCCAGCATCTTCTGTCTGGCAGCTCCGTCAGAGCCCGGTACCCGCTGGGGATGGCACCGAGCGAACCTCCGAGCTGGAAGGTATAAGCCAGCAGCTTACCCCAAAAAGCCTTTGAAGCCAATCCAACAGCAGCTGAACTGCTGGGGCTTTGGTGCTTCCCGGAGCGATACGGGGGATGCCCGCAGCGTGGCGGGGGTGGAAGGATGGGCACGCTCTCCCTCAGCTAGGGAACTAATCCTTTGTGTTTGTTTGCTCATAGGCACATGGTATTATGGGCTACAAGGTATGAAACCTCATGACTTGAGTGGTGAACTCGTGTGATGGACTGGGGTGGGACCAAGCCCCTCTTCATCTTGTGTGTTTGTCGTATTTACTAATGAGATCATAGAATCCCAGGCTGGTCTGGGTTGGGAGGGACCCCAAGGGTCACAGAGCTCCAACTCCCTGCCACAGGCAGGGACACCAACCTCCAGGCCTGGAGCTACACAAGGTTGCCCAGGGCCCCAGCCAACCTGGCCTTGGACACCCCCAGGGACGGGGCACCCATCCCCTCTCTGGGCAGCCCCTTCCAGTCCCTCACCACTCTCTCTGTAAAAATACAATGAAATAAAGATTAAACCACAGAGTACACTGTCCTGTGGATTTAGGGATCCAGGGGATGAGCCCTGCACTGCCCTGCAGCAGAGGTACAAGGGTGTGAGCATCACATCCCAGCTCACCTTTGGCGAGCGCTGTGTTGAGGTGGCCCCAGGGTGTCTGTGTTCCTGACCCCATCCCCTTCCCCTTGCAGAAATCCGGTGGGTTCAAGCTCACCCCTCAGCCCCTGTGCATGCTGGACCCTCAGCTGCCCACCTTCCCCCATGGGACCGTTCACTCAGCGTGACTGGGAGCCCTGAGCAACCCTCCCTTCAAATCAGGCCTCCTGCTGCTGGGGCACGTGCCAGCACGTACACAGAGCCTTGCCACCCGCAGACACACGCGTGTGCCATGCAGGGCTGAAGGGCAGGCATAGGGATACCAACCAGAGGAGGTTTGAAGGGGCCAGGAGAAGCCGCAGCCAGCACGGTGCGTGGCAGCAGATGGCAGTGGCACCGTGTCACCGCCTGCCTGGACAGCCCCTGGCAGCCCATTAACATATTAAGTGCTCGGAGAGTTGCAAGGTTTGGGGCTTTGGGGACCTGAAATGAACTCTCTCCTTTTAGCTTCACGTCAGGTGGAAGGGTTTGCATGTAACAACGCAGCTCCTGGTCTTGAAATTCAGCCTGGATCACACAGCCAAGGGATGGGAAGCTGAGCCCACCCTGCAGCCCCCACTGCTGGGGTCTGGCTGCGCAGGGGATGTCTGGGATGACTCCAGCACAGTGGATGGAGGGATGCTCGGGCTGGGATTCAGCTCCTTGAGCAGCCAAGGTGATGATGCCCTGTGCTTCCTCACAGCAGGTCCCGGCTGGCACCAGGGTCCCAGGCAGCATGGTCCGAGGATGTAGCATGTGTCAGTGGTCATACTGATGCCCTGAACCACAGGTCAGAGGCTCCTGTGGATGGATTTGGAAGAAAGACTCACCTGGAAGCCCTGACCCCAACCCCAGACACGCTAATGAGGACTCTGGATAATTCATATCCAGACTCCTCTCATCTGCAGGTTGAAAATCATCTGCTTTGGACCCAATTTCCCTTGCCACCTTTTCACTGACGTGTTTTCCTAGGCAAGAAGCTGAACCAGAGCATTGCATCGTGTTTCATACCATCCAGAACATATTTCCTGAGGAACATTAAGGGAGCTTTACTGTTGAGTGATTAACCTGGATGCTCTGGGTCAGGAGGTGCTGAGCATCCGTGGATCATGAGGAGACACATCCTTGCTGTGCCTGGCGGGGCGGAGGGGAGGCAGGAAGCCACCCATCGATTTCTGGCTTGCATGGGATGAGGTGGCTCAGCTCACCTTGAGAGCTGCAGTCCCCCTGCCATCCTCCCCCAGCCCATCACATCCAGCAGGAATAGCTTTGCTCTAGCTCCATGTCCAGGTTGCCTTTCACTGGGCGAACACATCGGTGCTGCCCAAACGCGCTCCTTCTGGGGGCTGCACCACAGGGCTAATTAGCTCTCCCCAAAGCTCTTGAGATGAAGGCTGTCCTGCTGCCTTCACAGTGAAACCCAGCCCTGCTAAGGGCTGTTGTGAAAGGCTTTGATTGAGAAAAACTGGACTGAGATTCTTTTGTCCTGCCGGGCTGCTCCTCACCGTGCCCGGACACGCGCCGGCCAGCGAGCTCCTAGCCATGCAGGGACAAGCTCCTAGCCATGCAGGGACAAGCTCCTAGCCATGCAGGGATGAGCTCCTAGCCATGCAGGGACAAGCTCCTAGCCATGCAGGGATGAGCTCCTAGCCATGCAGGGACAAGCTCCTAGCCATGCAGGGACAAGCTCCTAGCCATGCAGGGATGAGCTCCTAGCCATGCAGGGACAAGCTCCTAGCCATGCAGGGATGAGCTCCTAGCCATGCAGGGATGAGCTCCTAGCCATGCAGGGACGAGCTCCAGAGCAGCTCAGGCAGGGCCTGATCCTGCAAGCCATCCACATTCATGGCTGGCATAGTCCCCTTCATCAGGAAGGGGGTGCTGCAGAGGAGCCGGCTCCTGGAGCGGTGGCCCCAGCTACAGGGACGGGAGCGGTTTGGGGTTCAACACTGGTGTGTGGAATGTTCTGTGAGCTTTGGACTTACCTCTCAGGGATGTCCAAAAATAGGAAAAAAAAATTAATTCTTCATTGCAATGTCTTTTTCTGGTTTTATTTATAGATAAACATCTTCAGAAGTGCTCAGTCAGGAAATATCAGTTATGGGGGGTAACACCTCCCACCAGCTGGAACATTTTTCCCACCCTAAAGTGATTCTGCTGCTCCAGAGCTCTTCCCCGCCCCAAGCCCAACTAGTTCACTGAGAAACATCCAGGACCTGCAAAATCATCATTAAATATTTTCTCCTTTTCTGGAGATGATGGGTCAAAAAGTTTCATTTCCATTTTGACTTTTAAATGTATTAAAACCTCGTTTGTGTCTGCCTGGAAAAGCCACACCAGCCCTGCCCATAGCAGCTCCTGGTGCTGGAGCTCACAAAGTGGAACCAGAGACTCTTTAAGGTTGGGAAAGACCTCTAAGATCATCAAGTCCAACTGTCAACTACTCTGAGTAGACATAGTGGTGTTGGTAGACTCCATGTCTACTTGGAGTTGCCTCCCCAAGCAAGGCTTGGCCCGTGCAGGGTGGCCGGAGGCTCAGTGCAGGAGGAGCTGGGTTATCACTACACAGCATCTCTCAGAGGAGATGGAATAAGGAGACAAGCACAGAGCTATTTTCTCTTCCTGGTCTCCATGGGCAGACTTGCATGCTGTTTGCCTCACGTAATTTCCAGTGAACTCCCAGGTGGTGATGGACAATATCCTGATGGACTCGCTGCCCCACGTACTGCTGCTCCCTTGGGACTACTCAATGGGCAGTGACCCTTGTCATGGACAGGACATTTGGCTACTCCTTTCCAACCAACCCTGAGAAACAGCAAAGGTAAAGCCTTTGGGTTTCACAACTGGGACTCACAAGTTGTATGGGGAAGGCTGGGGTGGGAAGGGCCACAAACTCCTGTCCAGTTTGGGGACATTTGTCCTGGCTCACACTACAAGACTGCTCAGGCAGCCATGAGATGTCTGAGCCTTCAAATGCCCCTGCAAGGCAACCTGCGTTACTGCTGTTAGTTTAGGATTGCCCCAGGTCACACAGGAGCCAACCCTGGCCAAAGAGCAGAGGCAGCCCTCAGGGATGGGTGTGATGATGGAAAATCCCCTGGTAGTGAATGACTGGGGCTGACTGCTCTTCTGTGGGTGAATCGACCTCAGAAAGAGTTGAGACAGCAGAATCCAGAGGTGATGGCAGTGCCAGATGTTGGCTTGAGGGGCTGGAGGTCCAGGGTGCTACCTACCAGCCAGGACTATGGGTGCAGAAAGGGCTGAGCCAGCCCAGAGCAGAAGGTGAGGAGCAAGCCCAGGCTGTCCCAGAGCAGCACCACAGAGAGCAGGGTGAAGGGGGAGGGTTGTGGGAAGGGGAGCAGGCAGGGCGAAACCCAGGTACCCAGACAAGGCAAGGGGAAGGCCACACAGTCTCTCTCAGTGGAGCACTGCCAGCAGGCTCTTGTAGATAAAACCTTTGCTGAGGCTTCCAAACCACAGCAGGCTAATTGGGACTAATTATGAAATGTAATTGTTTGAACACGGTGCTTTTACCTGAATAATAAGGAGGGACAGGGCATCCCTCCCACATCCCCACCGTGTGCCGGGTGGAGGGGCAGGACCTGGGAGCAGCTACTGGGACCTTGGTACTGGGACCAAGCGCTCCTACGGGGAATGAGCCTGTCACATGCAACGGGAGGGTGATGGGAGGGAAGAGGCGTCCTGCCCCAGCACCCCTCAGCCACCCCTTGCAGACCAAACCCTCCCTTCTGCCCACACACCTTCCCTTCGCCCCAGAAAGTGCTGGAGAACCCCCAAATTAAAGCACTTTGCGTATTTTCCTGCATACAACCGCTGCCTTCGGGGCAGGCAGGGACTGGGGGGCATGGAGGCTGTGGGGTTTCCCCTTCCCCTCCTGCTCCCCCCACTCCTTAATTAGGTTATTGTTGGGGTTTCAGCCTTCGGCAAGAATTCCAACACTGGTTTAATGCTGGCAAAACAGCATGAGAGCTGAAAGGAAAGGTGCACCATGAGCACAACGCCCCTGTGATGGGCTCTATAGCAATAGAAACAACATGAATAACAGGTTGTGATTTGTCACCCCGCAGACCCGAGGCCCTGGCACGCCCAGAGCTGGCTCATAAAGAGCAGAGAGCTCCAGTTAGCACCCTGGTTCAAAATCACACCGTATAATCATCCCCAAATTGCTCTCCAAACCCTGCCAGAGCCCAGCTCGGGGCTTGGGGGACGTTTCCCTGGGTCCCGGGACACAAACAGCTGCAAACACGGTTTCATGAAACCAGATACCTGCTATTCAGCTTTTGTTAATAAACTGGTGCTTTTATGAGTCATTTACTGCCCAAACGGGGTTATTTTTCTCCTTTTTTTCTACTCAAAACAGGGAGGTGTCTGTCTCCTCCGACCTCTGAGGACAACTGGGGCAGAAGGTGGCTTCAGTGTCCAGCGTCCAGCGTGTGCTGGAGGCACATGTCACCCTCCTGGTTCGTGATTCCCCACTGAAGGACCCATAGTTCCCCAAAAAGGACTGCCAATTTCATTTGAAAAAATGACCACTTTACTGTGGCAACGTCCCACCCTGGCTGCCTCCACTTCCTGCCTTTCCTTCAGCCTGGTCGGCTCATCCACACACGTGGAGATGGAGCTGCTTTGTGGAGGTCATGGAAAAAAGTCTCAGGCCAGCTCTGCTGCCTCACCCCAGCGTGGGGGAGGTGAAAGTGTACCCAAAAATACTGCAGGATGGACCAGGGAGCTGGGTTTGGCCCTTTGTCCTGAGCTCATCGGAGCTGTGTGGCCCCAGGGGTACATTTGGCTGTGGGATGGGGGGTGGTGAGGGGCAAAACATGATGTAGGAGCAATGTCCTTCTGCAGCATCCACAGGGTTTGGGTGCAGGAGCCACCTCTCCTCCCAGGCTGATGATGATGATGATGAAGCAGCAGATGTCTTTCCTTCACACATGACGCAGCCCACCTGGCTCCAGTGAACTCACTCAAGAGGATGCTGGGACCACCATGTCAGACTCATGAGGCAGAGGGACCCCAAGGGACCCCACAAACCCAGCCCTTCAGGGGCAGAAGCCTCTCTGCCCAGTGTGCTGATGGAGAGGACTGGGCTCCATCCTGGATCAGCCCAGCAGGGATTCACCGTGAGATAGCAGAGCACAGAGGGAGCACTGTGCTGGAGGTCTGTCTGCCTTGCCAACACCCTGGGCAGCACCTGTGCCTGGGCAGGGGGTGCAGGGTGCACACCCCATGCGAGGGGGGTCTCTGCTGCATGTCCAGGTGCCCGGGTGCCTCTCAGAGGTGATCCAGCCAGAGCAAACAGTGCGTGCCCTGCCCCACGAGCAGCTGGGCAATGATAATTACCTCTTTGTTTCCTTCCTTTGGGGTTATTTGCAGCAGAAAGGGGTTTGTCCTCTTCTCTTTATTCCCATGGTCAGCTCTCAAGGGCTCGCTCTCTCTTTCTGGTCACGGACAGAGGATGAGGAAGATGAGGGTGTCTCCCTTCTGCTTCCCCCCATACTGGCACAGGCTGCCGAGGGTCCCCTCTGCCCACCCAGCTGCACCAGTCTGGGCTTTACTGGGAGGGCAGCTGGCTGATGAATGCATGCTCAGCAAGGGCTGTTCTCTGCCTCTGTGTACATCCGATACAGGCACGCATCGATTTTATATAAACTACTGGAAGCACGTGGGAGGCAAACAAGGCAATCAGTCCAGCTCTGCAGCCTGGAAGGGAAGCCAAACACGTCTGCCAGGCCAGCACGGCCACTGAGGGAGGGGAGCCAGGGCAGAGGGTACCCACAGCAGCCCAGCCATGGGGGCAGCCCCACTCCGGGTGGGTGAGCAGCAGCGTGGGGTGCTGGCAGCGCTCTTCCCCCTTACAGGATGCTCACCACAAGCCAAAATCCCTGTGGAAGCCATCCACACCCCTTCCAGCTCTGCTCTTGCCCTCCCTCCCACCACAGAGGGATCTCCTCCGCCTGTCCATCCATCCCAGGGCGATGCCAGGGGGCGTGACGGCGCCTTGGCATTCAGTGACCCCATCCCAAACCGACCCCCTCCCAGGGTGAGAAGCAGGAGCGGAGCCTCTCCTCGGTGTGAGCTTTGCCCAGCACACAATGCCACTGTAACCTTGGCTTGTTTAACCAGCCAGGAGTGTCACCACCAGCACTACATTCAACAGTTGTACTTGACTGAATCAGCAGGCGGGGGGGGGCGGGGGCGGGGGGAGGGTTCCACCCCCTGCACCCCCCCACAATGGCACTATCCCACGGCGGGGTGATGGATTGCTTTTTCGGTTGCACATGCTGTTATCGCCGCCCTGTTCTAATGCTAGTCAAACATCATTGTGAATAGCCAAACTCAATAGCAGCAGTGTTAGGCTGGAAAGTCAATATTAGCTGAGCAAACAAAGCAAATAAAGAGTTGCTATTTGCGTAGCTACGAGTATTTGTGTGCTCTGCTGCTGAACAGGGTACTTTGAAATAATAATAATAATAAAAAAATATATGTGTGTGTGTTTTTTCTGCAAGGCAGGGAGTGTTTTTTATTTAGGGTAGAGAAGTCAGGCTTTAATAAAGTCCACACTTGCTTCCTTAAAAGTTGAGGTGGCCCCAGGAGCGTGGGTCTGGCCAGCTCTGGGGTGTGCGACGGCTGCCAGCAGCGCCGCGGCTCACGCTGGTGCTGATGGATCCCCTGACCTTTAATGCTGGGAGAAAAAGTGTGGGAATCTGCCCAAGCAGCTGCGTGCCGAAGCAGGGGAGGGTGTTAAGCTACCCACTAAAAGGCAGCTCTTCCCTTGGGGGAGCAGCGCCGTGCTGAGGTGATGCGCCCCGGCACACCCGCAGTCGGTCCTGAGCATCCTCTCTGCCCCAAGGATGCTCCTCTGCTGCCGGGGCAGGGGCTGTGTGGGGGATTTCATTTGCACCTCCCTCTTCCCAGTTCCATTTCCAGCCCTTCCAAGGTTCTCCACATGCCCTTCCGAACGCCAGGCACCTATGTACAACCCGGCTCTGCTTTGAGGAGCCCTGGGAATGAACCCCCATGGACCATTCCTTCAGGAATACTGCATGGCCCACCCTATGCACCCAACATGCAGGCCAAGGAGGGGATGCCACAGCCCACCTTCATCCCAGGCTCGGTTTCTTCTAGAAAGCATTGCTAAATATACCCACAGGGGCCGCAGGTCCCAGCCCTGAGGTGCCTCCCTTCCCCCAAGACCCCTTCCCAGCTGGGGATGGATGTGCTGCATTACTGCTTTGGTCTGCATGGCATTTTTCAGGCAATCTGTGGCCCAGGATGTTTTAGAGAGCTGAATAATACAGCTGAGGGGTTAAATAATTAATTCTGAAGCAGGAGAGTAGCTGTGAGGCATAAGCAAGGGACTATATATATATATATACACACACAGAGTGGTTTTGGCTGAGCTGGAGAGTTGGGAGGGTGAAGTGTTGCCTCTCCCTGGGCGGTGCAGGGAAGAGGGGTTTGGAGCTGGAGAGGGTAAAAAGGGTAGAAAAGCCCAGAGGAGATAAGATGGGGATGGGACAGGGTGTGATGTTCCCGCAGGTGCCAACGGCTGGGAGTGGGCTCATGGCTGGGACCCTGGCAGCAGAGAGGTAGAGGTGATCCTTGTGGATCCCACTGCAGAGAAGAACTAATAGTCTGTGAGGGATCTGAACCTGGAGGCTTCCTGCTGGATTTGGGATGGCCGCTTTGGCTGGAGGGGTTTCTGGGGACTTGGCAGTGGAGGCACTTTGCTGGTGGCCAACCCAGGAGTGATGCATGGAGTGTGACTGTGAGCCGGGCTGCCGTGGCACGCTGCCGTGGGTGAGCCTGGCCACCACGTCCTCAGCTGCCCTGGCAGCACTGGGATGGGGACACCAAGCTCTATCCCAGGGGAAGGACAAACCATCCACATCCCGTACCTGCAGCACTCCGGAATCCTGGCGACCTGCCTGGGGATCAGCAAGAGCATCCTTCCACTTTGGAGAAGGCAAGAGAAAATACTACTGGGAAAATATGGCCCTGATGGAGTGAGAAACAAGCTGGGGGTGAAGGGAAGGAGCCTGCAGGATCCCTGCTCCAAAATGAGCTTGTGAAGAGGCAGAAGCACAGACAGACATGGCCCTGGGGATGCAGGGAGAGGACGGGGCCACAGGACTGACACCTTGGCCCTGCAGCCCAGCACCTTGCCTACAAGCTGCCACCCATCCTGTGTGACACAGCGTGGCTTTGGGGACAGCCCTTCCCAGGGCTCGCACACTGGGGCACCCATCTCACACCGACATTGTGGGGGTCACAGGGCTGTGGGACCAGCATCCACCCGGGAATCACCCTTAGGGGAGAGGAGGGATGCTCCACGCTGCATCATGCAGCTCAGGCATTTGCTGGAACGTTCTGCGAGCATCCCCTCATCCAGCCTCTGCCTGGGTCGTGCTCAGGACCCTTGCACGGGCTTGGAGCATCCCTTACCCCCTGTGCTGCCATAACAACACCACTACTAAATTCCACTCCATGAGCCTTGGTATCCTGAAGCACGTTACAGCCCTTGCTAACGCTGTTCAGAGTAATTAAATCCGCGTGACGAACGCAGTCGCATTAGTTTTATTTATCTTGAGTGGGTTAAAACGGGAACCAGCAATGGAAAAAGTGATTATTCTGCTTCTAGGGCCCTGGGATGGCTGATTTGGAAACGACTCTGGGACATATTCCTTAAATGTGGAATAGCAGCATGCGAAATGCACGAGGAGCTAATATGCTGCATAAAAGTGAACATAATTTCTGGGAAAAAAATGGAATTAATGAGGCAATGAGACTGCTTTAATGAGCACGAGGTCTGCAGTAAATGTCGCTGTTCCCATGTCTTTATTGTAAATTATAATGTGAGTTTTTAGGAAACATGACCAGGGACAAGGGGAAGGTGCTGGAAGGGGCTGAGCTCAGCCTGCGGCATCCTGGGCGTCGCAGGGAGGATGCAGAGCCCACAGCCTGCTGCTCTCCTGCTCCGAGCTGTGTGTGAGTGATGCCTTATTGACATATTGAGAGAGTGGTGAGGGGCTGGAAGGGGCTGCCCAGAGAGGGGGTGGGTGCCCCGTCCCTGGGGGTGTTGAAGGCCAGGTTGGCTGGGGCCCTGGGCAACCTTGTGTAGCTCCAGGCCTGGAGGTTGGTGTCCCTGCCTGTGGCAGGGGGTTGCAGCTCTGTGATCCTTGGGGTCCCTTCCAACCCGTGCCATTCTATGATTCTATGATTCCCTTTTTATTCTCTCTGGGGGAATGGGAGTGTTTGGTGATGGAGACTGGCCAGGAGCAGGACCAGGAGCAAACAGTCCTGCCCCACGGCACGAACGGGGCATCGATCAGCCAGGCAAATATTAGCCAGGTCACTGGGAGACTTCAGGGGAGGTTTGGTTTGATTGAAAGCTCCTGCAATGGTTTAATTTCTCTTGTTAAATAAGGCAGGTGAAGGGCAAGGGGAAGGAGAGCTCAGGGCTGAGAAGAGGAGCCGTGGGACCACCGAGTGCAGCAGCAGCACCGTGCCCATGTGCTGGGAGCCAGGTATGAGCAAAATCCTCCTTAAAACTGATTCATCACCCAAAGTTCCTGCACGCTGCCTTTGTCTGAACCTGTATAAGCATGATGCTGGCAGGTGGCCTGATGCATGGGTGGCATTTCCTTTGTGCAGGATGTGAAGCATCTTCTTTGCCGCCCCCGGCCAATGCCCCTTTGGAGAGGGTTCAAAGAAGGGTCATGAAGATGCTCAGGGGGCTGGAGCAGCTCCCCTATGGAGAGAGGCTGAGGGAGCTGGGCTGGGTCAGCCTGGAGAAGAGAAGGCTGTGGGTGGACCTCATTGCAGCCTGCCAGTCCCTGAAGGGAGCAGAGGAACAGGAGGGAAATGGGCTTGTTCAAGGGCAGAGCCTGGCAGGACAAGGGGGCTGGAGTGAAGCTGGAGGAGGGAAGGGGAAGAGGAGAGATTGGGGGAAGTTCTTTGCAGAGAGAGTGGGGAGGGGCTGGCAGGGGCTGCCCAGAGAGGGGGTGGGTGCCCCGTCCCTGGGGGTGTTGAAGGCCAGGTTGGCTGGGGTCCTGGGCAACCTTGCGTAGCTCCAGGCCTGGAGGTTGATGTCCCTGCCTGTGGCAGGGGGTTGGAGCTCTGGGATCCTTGGGGTCCCTTCCAGCCCAGCCCAGGCTGGGATTCCATGATTCTATGACATTACAGGGATTGGTGCTGGAGAGAGGGGCTGTCACCCCTGGGGAGCAGTGCAGGGCATCCTCCCACATCAGCACCATCTACAGATGCTCTGTAGGTTGCAAACCCACCATCATCTTCTAAGGAATAAACCCAGGGGGGGTCAGACCCACGTCTTTCCAAGGAAAACAGAAAGTCCTCACGGCTTTTCTCAAGAAACCCTGAAGAAACGATCACGGTGACAGATGTGCTGCCTCACCACCTGCCTGGGGGATGTCCCAGGTTTCCCACACACTGCATCCCTGAGGTGGCTGCCTGGGGATGCCAGAGCTGGAGCTGGTGTGAGCTGTGCCAGCGCCGGAGGAAAGGCTCTGCCGGCACCGCCGCTGGCCTGGGTGAGAAGACAAACCCCAGCACGTAGTGCAGGTCACCCAGGGCATCTCCTCTTCCAGGAAAGCCTCTTTCTCCCAGGTTGAGGTGCGTGAGTTCCCGGGGTTCTGCCCATCCAGCAGCTCTGGGTGTTCCCCATAGCAGTGCTGGTGGCTAACTGGGAGGCCAGCGCTGGCGGGACAAGCCAGAGGCTCGCTGCTGCTCCATGCTGGGTCCTGCCACGATGCACCTCACCACCTCAGCGGGTCCATGATCCCCATTTCCAGCTGCCAGGGCTCTGGTAGGAATGCCTAATGCAAGGGGGTTATTGTGTAAGGTCCCCTCTGACATCTGGGTCACATCCCCTGACACCAAACCAGCCCTGAGGATAGGGACCACAGGGGTGCTCTGTGGGGTGCTCTGTGGGGTGCTCTGTTGGGGCAGAAAATCCAAGGAGAAATTCGGGTTTGGCCATAAATTTCATAAAATATATTCCAATATGGGTCTCCCCTTCTTGTGTACTGGCTTTTCCTGTCGGTTTAAAAAGCAGGAAAAGCAGAAAGTAAAAATAATAAATAAATAAACAGGCAAATAGATAAATAAATAAATAGAAATAATACAGTTAAAATAAATACAATGGCAGCCTCGAGGGGAAGGATTTTTCCTGTTTATTTCTCCCACCTCCATCCTTCCATGGAGGAAAGGGGAGAAAAAGGATTTAAAGAAAAGGAAATACTTTCATTTCCTTGTAGGGTGCCTGGGATGTGGCAGGGGTGGCAGTGATGGTGGGGGACAGGCAGGACCACGGTTCCCATCCCTGCCCAGCTCCAGTCCGGAGCATCGCTGTGGGATGCAGCCGATGCACCCGCAATGGGACCAGGAGGCTGAGAGCATCCGAGCCTGGGCAGGGGGGACCGGGGCCCATCCATCCTCCCAGATTTCCTGGGCTGGTCAGTGGGTGTGGAACTGGCAAATCTGAAAAGGGCTTTTGAAAATCCAGCTTTTTTAAACCCAAAAGAGGCAAGAGCTGTGTGACCGGCGTCTCCTGGCAAAGGGCTGCCTGTTTACAGACATGTAAATACGACTTCACAATTGCCATAAATCCTATTGTGCAATATTCCCTAGAACCAATTAGATTCTGACATCTGCTTAATGTTTAATTACTTTTTGACGAAGGAAATGGAAAAATTGACAAATAGTTTAATCCATCAAACGCCGGCCTTTTGTGAGTGTGTTTATACAAAGCTTACATGCCAACATCTCTTAATTTTTCTTGCTGCTCTGGCAAGGATAAGGACAAATATTTATATTCCAGGCACACAAGATGGCTTTCATATTGTTTTCATGTTTAACTGATTTCAAATGAACTAAGATGGCTCTTAATGTGGTTACAAGAATTTGCCATTAATTTTCACTTACAATTGGCTGCAGCTTGCTGCACGCCTGCGATGTATTAAAGTTAATAACCATTTGTTTAGGAGAACGTGGTGCTTACTGCTGGCTGATTGGCACATGCTGGCCTGCTGGAAACATCGGATTCCTATTATATTTAAATGATAATTAAGCTGGGAATATTACTCTTAGTCCAGTGCGCTTAATGAGGAATATATTCATGGATGCTACGGGAAAAGGCAGCCCGGTGTTGTGTGTCCCACATCACTCCAATCCTTCCTGCTTTGCCATGGGCTGCTTGGGCCCATCTGTTAGAAACTTGGGCTGGTCCTTTCTGCTGGCTGAGCATCCGTCTGTCCATCCATCCCCAGCCAGGACAGTTGCACAAGGTTGGATTTCTATGATTCTATGATTTGCCTTTCACAGACTCACTGAGCTGTAGGGGTTGGAAGGGCCCCCCAGAGCCCATGGGGTCCAACCCCCTGCCAAAGCAGGGTCCCTAGCACAGGGCACACAGGGCGCTGTCCAGACGGGGCTGGAATCTCTCCAGAGAAGGAGACTCCACACCCCCTGGGCAGCCTGGCCCAGGGCTCCCTCACCCTCACTGGGAAGAAGTTCTTCCCCACATTGGGGGGAACTCCCTGGGCTCCAACTTGAGCCCATCACCCCTTGTCCTGTCCCCACAGACACTGAGCAGAGGCTGCCCATGTCCCCTGTGTCCCACCCTTCAGCTCTTGATCCCCAGGGATCAGATCCCCTCTCAGTCTCTTCTCTCCAGGCTGAACAGCCCCAGCTCCCTCAGCCTTTCCTCCCAGGGGAGATGCTCCAGCCCTTCATCATCTCTGTGTCCCTCCTCTGGACTCTCTCCAGGAGATCCCTGTCTGTTTGATCCCAGGGAGCCCAGCACTGGACACAACACTCCAGGTGGGGCCTGAGCAGGGCAGAGCAGAGGGGGAGGATCCCCTCCTGGGACCGGCTGCCCACACTCCTCCTGATGCCCCCAGGATCCCATTGGCCTCCTTGGGCACACTGCTGGCTCATGGCCAGCCTGTCACCCACCAGCACCCCCAGGCCCTTCTCCACAGAGCTCCTCTCCAGCAGGTCATTCCTCCCCTCCACTACTTTTTGGGAGAGGGGGAGGAGAAGGAAAGCAGCCCAGCTCCCTGATACTTCACTTGGACGTTTAATAAAAGGAATAAAATATCAGAAACGCAGGAGAAGCTTTAATAATTCAGCAGCTTCGAGTTGTTTCATTACCTTAATATCTGCAGACATTGCCAGCAGCTCTTGACACCTTTCCCTCGCTCGCGATCGGAGCCAAGGAAGCCACGAGGAAGCACGCTGCATTCACCTGCCCTCATTATGCTAATCACAGCATGGCAAAGGCTTGTCTGGAAGTGTCCTCGCTCCCTGTGATGGGAAAAAAAAAGGAGCTCAGCGCAATAAACCTGACCTAGAATAGTTGTTGGGAAGAGAAAAATGCGTAAAGCACGCGAAACCCACTGATCTTACTCACAGCAGCTTTGAAAACGCTGTTATTAACTGACAATAAATCTAACAAACTTTATAATTAGGTTACTTCTTCCCTTTGAACTCCCATTGCCGGAGCCATTAGCTAGTGGAGCACTGTGATTTAGAAGCGAGAGGCAGCGCTAAGTTCGTCAGTTTATCGGCTTTTATTCTAAAAGGCATTTGTTTTCCTGTCTCTGAGGAAAAGCCTGCTGCTCCCCCAAGCTTTGTTGGAAGTTGTAAGGTGTCAGGTTGTTTTCTTTTCTCTCCCTGCCCAAGAAAGCCAGCCAGCATCCCAATTAGCCCCAGAGGTGATGATTTCTGGGAGGAGGAGGGTTGCTGCTGGCTGGAAGCTGGATGGAGAAGGAGCAGGTTCCTTCCACCTTGGCTGTCACGGCCCGTTGTCACACCCCAGATGACATCTGAGGGGAGCTGGAGATGGGATGTTTTCCCCTAGTTTGTGGATGGATTTGTATCTTGAGCCTGACCCACCTGGGAACTGGAGAGGAGAATTGGTGGAGGTGTTGCCAAAGCGTTTCCACCTTTATCCTGTGAACTCTGGAGTTGTCTGATAGCTTGTAACTAATTAATAATTAAACCCCTGCTGCTGCTGGACTGAAGGACCATCCCATGTGTGCCTGCTGTAGGATGGGCTTGCCCCATCCTTGCATGGCATCACCCCTCCTCTCTCCCCTCCCGTGGGCTCTCCCCCATCCCGTGAGACCCCCCACTCCCACCGCCTGGCCAAGGGCACTGTGGGGGGTGGCTCTGCTCGCACCCCTCCCCAGGACCTGCTGCCGGGTCCCTTCCTTACCACCTCCTTCAGTAACCCTCCCACCTGCAGCCAGCCAGCTTTTCTTGGGGCTGCCAGCATCCTCACTCATTAGGTGGGGTTGGGTTTTTTTTCCACGCTAATTAAGGTTATTAATTATGTTTGCGGGGAGCGGCGGGTGCTGCACTTGCTGCTGGCTGCGGCGGGCGCCGTGCGTGGGCTCGGGTGCTTTTTCTGAGCAATCTCTCCCAAAATCAGCCGTCTCCCCAGAGGCTTTTTTTTTGCTGTCAGGTCACTGCTTTTAAAAAATCAAACCCAAACCCCAAAGACAAAAAAAAAAAAATCCCAACAAAAAAAACCCACCCCACCAACCCCAAGCTCTCCATGAAAAGGGTTTGATTTCCACAGCCCCTCAGTGGGTTTTCCCACTGCCTGTGCTGACAGACAGGGCTTTTTTTTTTTTATTGTGCATCAATTACTTTCAAGTGAATGGGAGACATTATGTTATTAAATCCCACCCTGCCTCTCGAGGTGCTTTTAATTTGTATGTTTAGGTTTAAATTTCTTCAGGAGTGCCAAACCCTGTGTTTGTTTTCCTTGGGCTATTTTCATTTAGGGGTTCGGTAACTGTCAAAGCCTGCGAGTTAATTGTAGCTCACAAGGTTATCTTTCAAAGCTAACTTATATTTCTGTCATGTGCTGGAGCCAGTCCTTGACTGCCTATCTTTACGATACTGTAGATTTTGACTCTTGTAATTATCCTTTGAGTTTAAGCTGATTATGTAGACTTTATACCCGGTGTTTGTTTAATTTACCCACAGCGCGTTGTTTGTACAGTGGCTCTGAAAGTAAACACCAACCTGATTAAACATCTCTGCCTGCCACCAATGGCCATTTTCCCAAAGATATGCTAAACTAAACAGTAGAGGGGCTGGGGGGAGGGAAAGGGGTGATGCTCGCTGGGCTCCTCACTCTAGGCCACAGCCCAGCCCCATCAGCGCAGCAACATGGAAAGCTCTTTCCAAAATCAGCTCGTCCTGAAGACAAGGAGGCACAGCCTGAGGGGGCTGTGCAGGCCTGCCATGCCACAAGCTGCAGGAGAGCTGTAGACCATGGCCTAGGGATGAATCCTGCCCCGTGTCAGGGGGCTGTGATCCTTCATCTCATCTGAGCTACAGGAGAGCTGTAGACCACGGCCTAGGCCTAGTCCTGCCCTGGGTCGGGGGCTGTGATCCATCATCCCATCTGAGCTACAGGAGAGCTGTAGACCACGGCCTAGGGCCTAATCCTGGCCTGTGTCGCGGGCTGTGATCCTTCATCCCATCTCTGCCTCTCCGCATGCCCTGTCCTCAGCAGCAGCAGGACCTCGGGCCTGGCTGGCGCTTGGGAGCGCCAGGGGAAGGGGCGGTGACACGCCTGGGAGAGCAAACACTAAAAAAGCCCCAGAGAGGAGCTTGCACACGTTCTAACCTGTGCGCTTGCATCGAGAGGCCAGATAAGGCGATAAGCTGGAGTTGCTCAAGAGCAAGTTTAAAGCTCCTTGATTAATGGAAATCAAAATGTTCATTAACGATGTGTCACTCGCGGAACATCCCGGCGGCTGCTGCGTGGGGCGAGACGGCGCGGTGCCCATCCCCAGCACCCTTCCTCAGGCCCCCTCAGAGGGACCCCGGCCCCACGCCGTGGCTGGCAGCAGCAGGATGTTGTGCCCAAGCCTGGATCCCCTCGGGGAAAGCAGGCAAGATCTGACCTGTGCAGTCATGTCGAGGGCTCCCAGTCCAAATCCTGGACCTCCAGAAGAGACATCCAAGGGCTGTGAGCTACCAAAATGCCTTGGCTTTGAAAGCCTGTGTAACACGCTGTGCTGCTCCAAGAGCTAATTAATTCTCGTTAGAAATGGGGTGTGTTTATGCAAGGAAGCCCGCAAAGCCCAGCCGGCCACTGCTGAGCCAGCCCAAGGAGCTGTGCAGGTCGGTGCTTGGTGCTCGGTGCAATGCTGCTCTAACTCATGCTGCAGGTACAGACAGAGCCCTTTATCCTCCCAGGACCTCAGGGGACAGACAGACAGGTCACACGGGGCCTTGCAGGGTGTGGGTCAGGGCAGAGGTGCAGCCCAAGCACCACGCTGTCCTGTGCAGATGCTTGGCATGGCACTGGAGCGGAGCCTGCAGACCCTTCTCCTTTGGCAGCAGCATCTCCGCAGTGCCAGTGCCATGCCCCCATCACCATGCCCCCTCCCCATCGCCAGCCCACCAGCCCACGATGCCAGGAGCTGCAGGAGAGCTGCAGACCACAGCCTAGGGCCGAATCCTGCTCTGTGTCTGGCCATGCCAGGCGTCGGGCTGGGCCGGCAACCTGGGAGGCTGAGCCTGAGCGGTGGGAAGCGGTTGTTGCATTAATGACGCCACCACGGGGGGAATAAACTGGGGAATTGCAGCTTTTCCACTTCAACTGGTCACACTGGGAGGACTGGAAGATGACAGGCAGTCCGTTCTGCCTTCAGAATGGGGCAGAACGGACTGGGCTGAGATTGGGAGCTGGGCTGGGATCGGGAGCCAGACCATCCCTGGGGCAGCTCTGCACCCACAGCTGTTCTCACAAAGAGGGTGCACGGGCTGAGCCCCATGGCTCAGCATCACCACGGTGGTCCCTGGCTCTGGACATTGCCTGCTTGAGGAGGGCAAAACTCTGCTCCTGCTCTTGTAAAGACATTTATCATCAGCAGAATCATCTGCTGGAGGGAGTGTGGGGGGGTGTCTGGATCTGAGCCCATCAGCTTCAGCGAGTGCTGATGGGGGTTAGTGCCAATGGGGGTGTGGGAGAGGATTGCAGCTTTCTGTATGGGCTCAGCCCAGCCCTATGCACACTGTACCCCCAGCACGGACACAAGGCACTGGTCAGACTGGAAAGGGGAATGGCAGCCAAGGAAGGGCTGGAGAGTGCAGAGCTGAGGGATGTGGTCAAGGCTGGAGGGGCAAAGCCACCACTGCTGTTCCTGGGACAAGAAGTGTCGATAGCCTTGAGAGAGGGAAAAACTTCATGTGAAAACTCAAACAGGGCAGCCCAGGGGCTAAAGGAAAGGGTCAGGGGAAGAAAACAGCTTTTTCTCTTCTGTGGAGATGCCCCTGTCAGCTCAGCCTTGGGCTGGCAGCTGCCCCCACACCTTCGCTCCCTCCCCCAGCGAGAGTTTCCATCTCCTCCAAGCACTTGCATCTCTGCAGATGAGGTGTTGGAGGAGCACTGGAGAGCCAGCTACCATGACCCCAGGCTGTCTCCCAGCTCTTACAGGTCTCCTGTGCTCCCCCAGCAAGCATCTCCCACCCCCACCTGCCCCTGCAGCTCCCTACCTGTTCTCCGCACCCCCAAACCTCCCTCACCCCATCATTAACCACCACTCCCCCCGGCTGTTGGGGCAGGTGCTCAGCTGCAGCCCTGCTCAAAGCCAAGCTCTGGTGCCATGAGGGAGGGCTTTTATCTGGTTTTTCCCTCCCCGGGGCTGGGGTTGTAGAAGTTTCTCTGAGCCAAGGCAAAAACTCTCTGCCAGGTCTCCCTGCTCAGCACCCGGGGAAATTCCTCCAGCCCTCGTTAGGATAGCACCTCTGGGCAGCCCTAATTACAGGGAGGGAGCTGGAAAGCATACAGATGTCATTAACCACCCTTGGGTTTGTTCTGAAGCCAAATAAAACGGTGAGGGTGGTAAGAGCTTCCCCGAGGCGCAGCCCTTCACCCGGGAAGGCTGAGCTGGGACAGCCCTGCCTGCTCGTGCATAGGGGGTACAGGCTTCAGCATCACGGGGGTCCCGGCGCTGGCCCTGCCAGGGCTGGGGTCTTCACCACACCAGCAACCTGCTGCAACCTTGGGCATGGGGAAGGGAGAGGAGGGCTCTGAGAGGGGGCTCTGCTGCTGGAGAAGCCATTGCACGAACCCATCACCATGGCCCTGGGCTGGCACCCCAGCCCTGGGCTGGCCTCCTGGCTGAACCTCGGGGTCCTGTTTCTAGCCTGAGCCAAAGAGGACGTTGCTGGGGCAGCTGGCACACACTGGTATCTCTTCCATGTATCTGCCATTTGGGATGCATACTTCCACTTCCATGGAAAGCAGGGGATCCTCAGCCCTGTGCTACTAAAAGCCTTTCACGGGCAGGTTGTTGGATAAAGCAGGGGGTTGGGGTGGGGTGAAGTGCCCAGGAGCTCTGCTGGTGCCCACCGGGGTGCTGTGGGCTCTCTACATCAGGCTTTGCTGCAGAGGGCTGCAGAGTCCTGCCTCGGGGCTGGGAACATCACAGGCAGCTCTGTCTTTCCTTCATCTGGTTTTTTAATTGCTCTTTAGCCTTTGTTCATGCAATTTCGGTGTCCTCACGTATGGGTGGGAGCCGGCAGGGAAGCTGCCTGGTGCCAATGTGCCATCTCTGGCTAAGGGGGTGGATCCTTCCCAGCAAACTGCTCTTAGACTCTGAGGGTGAAAAAAACCCACCCCAACCAACCCCCAGCAGGCAGCCAGCCACCCAGGAGATGGTGTTTTTCCGGAAAATATCGAGGAGCAAGAATGCACTCAGGCTGCTGGAAGAGGCCCAACACCTCTTGTTTTTAAAAGCTTGATGGGCTTTCAGCTCTCCAGCGCTCGCAGCAGCACCCTGAGCAGCTCTCTCCTGAAACCACAGGCTGTGCAGGATGCTCTGCCATGGATGCTCTGCCACCCTCAGGTGTCTGCGGGGCAGCAGAAAGAAGGAGGGGGTGTGTTGTTTTTTCTTACCTTTCTGGCTGCCACTGGAGAGCCACGAGCTCAAAAACCCAACTCAAAGCTCCCTCACATTTTAAAAGCCCTAAAACATAAGGAAGCATTATCAGCCAGCTCCTTCCCTGACGGGATGTGGGAAGCATTATCAGTCACACGGGATATGGACGTGCGGTCCCCAACCTGTGCTGAATCAATACCTCTCCACAGATGGATAGAGAGATAAATTTTAAAGAATAAGCTTAATTTCATTACCACCTTCTGAGTGGCCACTGCACGGCGGCGCAGCGCCAGATTGACAAGGGTTTGATGCTGGGTAATAGCACATCAGCAGGGCCCTGGTACTTTGATGTATTATAATAGCGCATCATCAGAACAATGGCGTGTTGATATATTGTATTAGAGCATAATCAGAGTGATGGGCCTTTGATATATTATGTAAGTACCTCATCAGAGTGGTGGTGCTGTGACACTGTACCTCAGAGCACTGTCGGAGCCTCCGCACTGGAATGGATTTCAATAATACATCACTGGGGCTGGGGGTCCTCAGCTGGAGCGGCTGCTGTGTTTGCTGCAGGACACCTCTGCCTCCCAAAACCCTCACCAGTTCTCCTGACAGCTGGGCCCTTCAGAAGAAGCCCAGGGAGGAAATGCTGGAGGGGCTCTGGGGCGAGCATGGGCTCTTCTCTGTGGGGCGGCTGTGGGGCTCAGGGACCCCAGCTTGGAGAAACCCCCTGCACACAGGGGATGTTGCTGACATATTTGGGGCTGGTGATGGGGACTGTGCTAGGGGCATGCTGAGTACCAGATTTTCCAGGTACCAGATTTTCCAGGTGCCAAATATTCCAGGTACCAGATATTCCAGGTACCATACTTCTGGGTACCAGATTTTCTGGGTACCAGATTTTCCAGGTGCCAGATTTTCAGGGCTTTACCTTTAGAGCAGCCAGCACACCCAGTGTTTCCATCAGTGATGGAAACTGGACAGGTGGTTGCATGATGGTCCTGATGACACCTTCCCTGCACAGTACAAAACTTGGGGTTTCATCTTCTGAGCTGGGAACAGAAGGGTATTTCCAGTGGGGCCTTGTAAGGGCAAGGCAGAGCAGGCTGGCAATGAGCAGGGCTATTATCCATCATCAGATGGAGATGGCTATTTCTCTTCCTTCACCTTTTCCCTGCCCCACTCCCTGTATCCTGATGGGCCCATCCCCCCAGCAGCCTTTCAATGGGAAGATCTATCAGTGAGGGTGACAAAAGCCACTTGATTTGGCATCCCTGTGCCTGAGCTGCCTGGGACATCCCACAGCAATTCTCTGGGAGGAAGGAGAAGGGTAACAAGGAATTCTGGAGATTTCATATGCATGTGACACCTGGGTTGAATGTTTTCTTGGTTTAGGGGGTTCCTGGCATTTTTGGGACTGTTTTCTCTTGGTTTGGGGTCAAAAGCCTTTTGCAGCAGCCTGAAAATGTGTCTTGTTTTCTTTGCTTCAACTAAAAAAAACCATTGAAAAGGAGTTTGGGTGAAACTTCTCTGAAACAGAAACTTTTCACAGTGCTGGAGATGTTTTATTCCTTGTCACTTCCATTGGCTGCAGCTAAAGGCACCTCAAAGCAGGAGAAGAATCCTTCTATTGAAAAATAAACATTCTCAGCTCTCTGAACGCTCTTCCGATGGGATGTGGATGGGGCTGAGAGTTACTGACAGGTTCCCAAGACCTGAGAAACGGGTGTTCGACCTGCAAATTAATTCAGAAACGGAGAAGAAGGCGGCAGCACAGGAGGCTGCCAAAAGGGAGCTCTTGGAAGTGGAGAACAGCACTAATATTTTGGGAAATTGAAATTCCAGCCATGAAATTGCCTATCATTTATCATCCCCAACCACCTTACAAAGGAAGAAAAACAGGCATTAAGCCTTATTGCTTTTTAAATACTTATGATCTTGGGGAAAAGCCATCTCGTCTCCTTTCTTTAATAGGTATTGTACTAAGATGTCTGTGAGTGCAGCCGTAGCGTTTGTGCTTCTGTGTGTGCAGTCACACACAGGAAAAGCCAATGTCAGGCTGCTGTTGGGATGCTTGGATGATAAACCTGAGGAGCTCTGGGGCATGGGGGCTGTTGTCTTCTCCTTGAATCCCTGGTGCCACCCTATGAAGAGCTTGGGCACATCGCTGTGCGAACACTGAGGGGTTTTCCTCCCCCAGCACCGAGGTCCATGGGGCAGTGATGCTCCTGCCACCCTTATGATTTCCACAGGGAGACTGTTTTTGGGGGGTGCTGAGCTCTGTAAACCTTCATAGCACAGAATCACAGGACTGTAGGGGTTGGAAGGGACCCCCAGAGCTCATCAGGTCCAACCCCCTGCCAAAGCAGGGTCCCTAGGACAGGGCGCAGAGGTTGGCATCCAGATGGGGCTGGAATCTCTCCAGAGAAGGAGACTCCAGGGAGGAGACTGTGCAGGGCCGTGCAGGTGCTTCTGTAATTGTGATGCACTGGAGACAACCTGGTGTTCAGGGCTGTTTCCTATGCACAGCCACCTGCACCGGTCCCTCCAGCTCCAACGCAGCCATCCCAGCTGGTCCAGACCAACTCCCATGGGACCTCTGGACCACGCGCTCAGCTCCTGCCCTTTCCATTAATTGGCTTCACACAGAATCAGAAAAAGCCCCAAAGCTGGGGTGGGCACAACGCCCCGAGCTGCCTCCTGGCAGATGGGGGTCACTGGTTGCCTGGTTCCTGCTTCCCAAGATTTTGGGGGATGCTCTGAGCAGCAGCAGCTGAAAGAGTGAGAGCAGTGAGGGGGCAGGTAGGAGCAAGGCTCGTCCCCATCATCATCCTCTGCAGGCACAGAGGGGATGCTCGGTGTCTGAACATCATCTGCCCAATCTGGGTCACTTCCCAAAGCACCAGTGTGACCTGCCAGCACCCTGGGGACCATGCAGGTCTCCCTGGGGGGTGGTTGGCGTGTGGGGTGAGCAGCTTCTCCTCACACCACGGGGGGTTTGGGAGCCTCCTTCTCCACGGGCAGCGTTTGGGAGGCTTCATGATACATCACCACCTCCCTCTCCAGAGGAAACGTTGGAGTTTACCTACCAATGGTCAACCACAAGGCAAAAAAAAAAAAAAGAAGAAAAAAAGAAAAAAGGAAGCAAACAAACCAAGCACCCCAGCCTCCACTGATAGGGGAACATAAATTATCCAGAACTGGCAAGAAATGAAAGTGTTGCGTGGTCCCCTGACAGCAATGGGATGAATAACTGATGATGATTAGTTAAATCATAACATTGCTCATGCCATGCATAAATGATGAGCCAACTGCTTGCGATGCCCTGATGAGATGCAGCGTTCTTCGCTTTCGATCATTCCCACTTTGTAGCCCCAAAGAAACTACCACATTTCTGCATTTTTGTGTTATCTGGCACATCAAGCAATGCGACAATGAATATATATTGACCTTATTATAGCAGCCGGCTGCTTGTGCCAGAAGCAACCAGGCATACTTTGCACAAATTAAAGCTGTCAGCATGTAATTTATGGTTCATTGCAAAAGAGGAACAGAACTCTGAGGGGAACATTGTGGTTTGGGAAGCAGGTAGGTAGGCAGATGAATTGCATGATAAAATATCTTGCTAATGATGTGATGCTAAAGCCGAAGTGTCATTTTCATTCTGGTTTGCACCTTTTTTTTTTTTTTTTCTTAGTTATTTCTTGCTGGAGATGATTTTCCCCCTTGCCACAGGTTTTGGGTGGGATTTTGTTGTGGGTTTGTTTTTTTTTTTCCTAAAAGTGAAATTACTGGTTATACCTGAAAAGGATGGAGTAGCTGTGATAATTGATGGGCAGACAGCCCTTGCCTGAAGACAACGTGGTGGCACCCTGAGTGATGTTAGAGCCTCATGGGTGCAGCCAGCACCCTTGGCATCTGGGCTGGGTGGGGATGATTAGTTTTGCTCTTTTTTTTGGGCTAAAGAACAGTCTTGAGGAGAAATAAAATAAAAGAAATCGATCTCTGCACCTTCACTCCTGTCGGCACACACACGTGGTGGCATCAAGAAGGATGCTCGACGCTGCAGCCAGCCTCACATGGCATCACATGGAGTCACAGCGTTGGAAAAGCCCTTGAAGCCCATGGAGTCCAACTGTCCCTGTCCTGTGCTGACCCAGATCCCTGAGCACCTCATCTCCCCTCTGTTCAACACCCCCAGGGCTGGGGACTCAGCCCCCTCCCTGGGCAGCCTGGGCCACAGCCCCACAACTCTGCCAGGGAAGAACTTTGCCCTCCCAGCTGAGCTGAGCCTGCCCTGGCACAGCTTGAGCCCATTGCCCCTTGTCCCAGCTCCTGTCCCCTGGCTGAAGAGACCAGCACCCACCTCTCTGCACCCTCCTGGCAGGGCAGGGCAGGTGGGGAGAAGGTCTCCCCTCAGCGTCCTCTTCTCCAGCCTCAACACCCCCAGCTCCCTCAGCTGCTCCTCAGAGGATTTGCCCTCCAGCCCCTTCCCCAGCCTGGCTGCCCTTCTCTGGACTGGCTCCAGCACCTCCATGTCCTTCTGATGGTGAGGAGCCCAGAGCTGGACCCAGCACTCGAGGTGCAGCCTCACCAATGCGGAGTACAGGGGCACAATCCCCTCCCCAGACCTACTGGCCACACTATTTTTGATACAACCCAACGGTTGCCGATGCCTTTTGGTTTGGGGGATGCTGGGTCTTTCCTGCCTTTTTGTTTCCCAATTGTTCAGCAGCTGGAGGAAAAGGAAAAGGGGAAACAAAGGGAGGGGAAAAAGAATTCTGAGGAATAGGTGGGGGAGATGTGTTGCCATGGGGTTATGTCATCTTTGATGATACACAGAAGCTTGGGAAAGGGGAACTCAAGAGCCAAGCGAGGAAAAGCAGGGGGAAGCTGGAGGAAACGGGGATTTATAGCCTGCTGCACCAGAGAGTCTCTTTAGTCCAATAAATAAATGATAAAATAATTAAATTCTGAAATAAAACGTCACTGAATTATTTAACTGCTCACCTAGGAATAGCTCTGACTCAGCCAGGCGAGCGCTGCCGCTCTGCTGCTGGTGCCAAAACCAACACACGAGGAGGTGAAGGGCTCGGAGCGTGGGGACAAGCTGGGGGGCTGCTGGTCCCTCGTGGGGCAGTGCCTGAGGTGGGCAAATCCAGGGCTTCAGGGGTTGTCACAGAGGCAAGGGAACATCCCTGCTCAGGCAGAGCGGGTTGCGTGGGCATGCTGGAGCAGAAGTCTCTGGGCATCACCAGTCCCACCAAACCCCTCATTGCTGTCCCCAGGGGTGCAAGCCCTGGCACCGTCCTGCTCCTCAGCACCCACGCTTCGCTGCTGTGGCTGCCACGAGTTTGGGGTGTCGGGCTCCTTGGAAAGGCAGAAAATTATCCCGCTGCTGTTTTGGAAAGCATGTGCCTGCATTTCCCAGAGGGAGATGTACAGGCTGGGAGGGGTGTAATGGGGCCAACCCTGGCCTGCAGCCCCCCGGCATGGTCTCTTCCCAGCCAGACCCTGCCCTGCTCCTGCTGGCAGAGCATCCCTCAAGCAGGATGTGCTCCGAAATGCCCCTTTCATTTTCCCTGATCCCAGTGATTTTCTCGCCCTCCCTCCGGGTGTTGCATTCGACACGCTGGTGCTGTCACTGTCCCTGTGTCCCACACGAAGCAATGTGGAGGCAGGGGCAGGAACCACGTGTTGGTGCCAACCCAGGGTGACAAGGCTGTGAGATGGAGGGGGTTCAGCCAGCACCACTGTGTTTTGGGAGAGGCGACACGGTGATGGGAGGCAAGGCAGGGTGCAGAGGGACTGAGCAGCAGCAGTGACAACAATACCTGGAGTGTTGTGTCCAGTGCTGGGCTCCCTGGGATCAAACAGACAGGGATCTCCTGGAGACAGTCCAGAGGAGGGACAGGGAGATGCTGAAGGGCCTGGAGCATCTCCCCTGGGAGGAAAGGCTGAGGGAGCTGGGGCTGTTCAGCCTGGAGAGAAGAGACTGAGAGGGGATCTGATCCCTGGGGATCAAGAGCTGAAGGGGGGATACAGGGGACATGGGCAGCCTCTGCTCAGTGTCTGTGGGGACAGGACAAGGGGCGCTGGGCTCAAGTTGGAGCCCAGGGAGTTCCCCCCAATGTGGGGAAGAACTTCTTGCCAGTGAGGGTGAGGGAGCCCTGGGCCAGGCTGCCCAGGGGGTGTGGAGTCTCCTTCTCTGGAGAGATTCCAGCCCCGTCTGGACACCGCCCTGTGTGCCCTGTGCTAGGGACCCTGCTTTGGCAGGGGGTTGGACCCCATGGGCTCTGGGGGGCCCTTCCAAGCCCCCTGGCCATGTCCTGCCATGGGCACAGACAAGAGAGGGGCTGCCAACCCCCCGCAGACAGCAAGAGCCCCATCACACCTTCCAGAATGGAGACAAAATAGAAGTTTTTCAAAACAAGTGAGTGCAGGCAGGCTGGGAGCTGGCACTGCCTTTGAACCAAATGTCTCTGCGCAGCCAGTGACAGCTCCCGACGCGAGCGGTGGCAGCACTCGCGAACTATTAGTGTTAAATTATTCCAACAAAAGCAGGCCTTGATGTTGTGTTGAAGTTGATAACTTGAGGATGTGTTTGAAAAGGATAAAAGCTTTGCCTTCAAAGGCTGGCTCCTCTTTTGTAGGAGACATGCTGCTGAGAGAATTAACCATTTCTGTAATGAACGTGCCATTCCAGGGGCTAATTAGCAAGCATCAGGGCTCAGGATTTGGTTCCTGGACATTAAAAATAATAATAATAATCAAGGGATCAGCTATTTCTTGACACCCATCAGCACAGCTCGAATGCTGCTGGGCTGCCTGTGTTTGCCCCGGGCATGGGACATGTTTTCCTGGCAGAGGAGGTGTCAGTACAGCAATTCACAGGGGATTTTGGGTGAGAGAAGCAGGTGATGCCAGAGGTGCCAGTGCCAACATGCTGGTTCTCCTGCCCAGGAGTAAAGCTGCAATCGGTTTTCAGGAAGGTTTTCCATCACAGGGGCATTTGTCCTCGCCTGTCTGTCCTGCTGCAGGCTGAGCAGGTCCATGGGAAGGAGTAAATTAGCCATCATCCTCTGCACTGCATGCTCAGGGCCAGGGGAGAGGCTGCAATGCTGCCACAGAGATAACGAGGGGTGGGAGGAGGGAGGTGAACCCCAAAACAGAACTTGGATTAGAAACGATGTCCTCTCGTGCTGTGGGGGCTGCTCTGATGGAGGGATGGAGGTGAGACAGCATCATTGCATGGCACCATGTGCCCACCCACGGGTTTCCCTGCACCCCCATCACCCTCAGAGGTCTGTCCTGGGGCTTTTCTTGACCTTGGGGAGGGAGGTTTTCAGCTCATGCCTCTGTCCCAGTGCTGCAGTGTGCTCATGGGGCTGTAACAAGAGAAAGAAACCCCTTTTCTCACAGGTCCATAAGGTCTGATGGGAAGTGGGCTCTGCCCCCATCATGCTCACACAGCCCTAACACCCCACACACCTCCTTCCCACCCCTCCAGGCTTACAGGAGTGAGGACCCAGCATCTCCAAACATAGGAGCAGCCCAGGGCAGTGGTGGGTACCACTCAGTGGAGACCCCTGGTCACCACACTCATCCCTCAGGGGGATGCTGGCCCCATGCCCCCAGCAGCGAGTGGCAGCACCAGCGTTGGGTTCATGCCACCTGATGCTGAGCCGGGGCTAAATCTGTCCCGTTTACACTTGGGCGGAGTGACAGCCCTGAGGAGGGAGAAGTGCCTTCCATTTTCAGCACAATAAAGATATGATGGGGGGAGAGGAAGAGGAGGGGGGGAAGAGGGAGGAAAGTTTCTTGGTGGATTAGCACCCTTGAGGTACTTGAAGCTGTCACTTACAATATGCACGAGCCATCGCTCGACCTCTGCAGCGCTCGGGGAGGGGAGGGGGGAAAGGGAAGAGGAAAAAGCCTTTCCATGGGATCCCTTTGGCACACCCGTGGCAGCCCACAAATCAAGCCCCCATCCCGTGCAGGACTTGCCCAGCAATTAGTTTTATAAACACACCGTTCAGTTGCTGTAACAAAAGCTGTAATTTAAAATCTGACACCATCCCCCCGCGCCGGGGGCCGGCGGGACGGGGGGTTATTAATAGCAGGAGCCGGAGTTTGTATTTCTCTTCTCCGTGGCACTTGGGAAGGGGAGGAGGAAGAGGAGGGAGGGGGGCAAATGACCTCAGTGTGAAGAAACTTTATTTTCTCCTGCCTCTTGATTTATGTGGGGAATCTGCTGCATGATTAGCGCCTATCATCAATAACCAGGCGGCGCGGGCTGACAGCTGCTGAGTGCAATGGAGAAACCCTGCGAAGCAAATAGCTACAAATTTCCCTGACAGCCCCGCTCCCATTACACGGCCTCAGCTGCCAAAACACCAGTTATCACAGGCAGGGAGCGTGGTGAAGGGCTGAGCAGGAAGGAGCACGGGCAGTGGTAACACGGGGAGGGATGTTAACACCCCCCCGTGCTCCTTTCCCCTGGCGAGGCCGTTCGGGGATGGGTTATTTACAGCTGCCCCGGCTCGGTGAGTGCCAGCGCTGGGATCTGATGGTTGGGCTGATGCCGAGGTAAATGGGTGGGTGGTTTTACCCCCTTCACAGCCAGAGATACTCACAGAATCCCAGGGGCTGGAAGGGACCTCCAGAGCCCATGGGGTCCAACCCCCTGCCAAAGCAGGGTCCCTAGCACAGGGCACACAGGGCGGTGTCCAGATGGGGCTGGAATCTCTCCAGAGAAGGAGACTCCACACCCCCTGGGCAGCCTGGCCCAGGGCTCCCTCACCCTCACTGGCAAGAAGTTCTTCCCCACATTGGGGGGAACTCCCTGGGCTCCAACTTGAGCCCATCGCCCCTTGTCCTGTCCCCACAGACACTGAGCAGAGGCTGCCCATGTCCCCTGTGTCCCCCCCTTCAGCTCTTGATCCCCAGGGATCAGATTCCCTCTCAGGCTTCTTTTATATTTGTACATTATACAATATAAAATATTATATAAAATAATGTAAAATTATATAATATAAAATGATATATAATAGTTGGACACTATACTATATATAATAAATACATTATGATATACTATGATACGCTCCTTACTCAGGTGTCAGATGCTGTCACAGGGCTGAGGTCTCCTACAGACAGGCTTCTGCTCCAAAACACAGCTCATGCTGGTGAGCAGCATCTGCTTTCCAAACCAGCATCCTTGTCCTCCCCACCAGTGTTTCCTTGCCCCCACGCCCTCGTGGTTTTGGGAGGAGATGCGGCACATCCCACAGCATCCCAAGTAGAGCTCGGAAAGGCATCCCGTCATCTGGGATGGAAATCCTTCCCCTGGAAGCACCAGGACAGCCAACCCAGCGCAGGGTTATTTATCAGGTCCTGGTTTCTCTCAGCTTGCCTTTTAAAACAACAGCAGTGTCGAGCCCGGTTCAGAGCCGGGTCGGGGTGTTCCTTCTCCCTAACTTCATCAGGCAATATCATGAATTATACAGTGTGGTAACAGAAGGAGCTAAATAAAGATGCACCACTAGCCCTGTTTAATAAATACACCCTCGCTATCCGGGGAAGCTATTTGCAAGTCAAAAATACAGCACACCATGATTTAGCTGTCGATGGCAAATTTTTGAGATTACTGCTGGGTCAGCACTATTTTATGCTAAATCCCATCAACTAAAAATAAAACAGGGTGGGGGGAGGTGTAGGGGGACTGTGCATGGGGAGATGTAAAGCAGTAACAGCCTCGCTGGGGGCTCCTGGGTGCCAGGGACCAGCGAGCTGATGGCCAGGCATGGACATGGATGGAAAGGCTTGTGATTCTTACCCTCAGCAGGCACTAAGTAACCCCTGAAAAGGAGGGTCGGAATCCTCTGTACAGGGGGTGCCAGGTGGGGTGAGTAATAGAGGTGACCCTCACCTACATCCTGATCCGGAACCGGGGGCACAGAAGGTGCTGGTGCTGAACTCCACCAGAGGAACAACCCGGCAGAGGGGATGTCACTGATGGGCAAGAAGAGGTTTCAGAGGAGCACATCCAGCACTGTGGTGGTGCTGGGTGCCAACAGCCGCGTCAACAGGTCTCTGTGTCCCTGTGCACCTCTGCATCCCCCTGCGCCTCTGCATCCCCCAGCACCTCTGTGTCCCCTTGCACCTCTGTGTCCCCCTGTGCCTCTGTGTCCCCTGCACCTCTGGGGACACAGGGAGGGAGCTGGGCCCCTTACCCAGCTGCAGCACTCAGCCTGCAGCAGGAGCTTTACCTTCAATTAGTGCCACCAGACCCAGCACTCCCATCCCATGCACATTCCAGGAATCCCAGTCTCTCCAGTGTGAGAGCAGAAAAACACTGGATCTGTGTACTGGGAGCGAACTACCATCAAACAGGGCTCGGTCACCGACTGGGATTGTGCCACGTGTCTCATCACCCCCTGAAAGGGCAGTTGCAGTGTGCCAGGTGACATTTAGAAAGCCAAACTCTGCCTTTCCCCTGCCAGCACCAACCAGGAAGGTGTTGGTAAAGCAGCCCCGGTGACCTGTGTGATTTATGGAGCAGTGATCCCACAAACAGGGCTCAAACTTTTCCTGATTTATTTGTTTTCCAACAGAAACTCTGCCGAGTGGCACGCGATGGATATACCATGTGGGTTAATGATGGTATTTATATCAGAGATAAACGGTTGGTGGGCAGGTTGCCAAAGCACCAGGCTAGCTGGATGCTAATGCTTTCCAAGAGAGGTTATTTTCTTCTCCCCCCGCATCCCCAGAAGTTTTGTGAGGAGTTTGTGTGGCTCCACCAGCTCTGGGGAGCCGGGCACTGGAGCCAGGCATCACACTGCTCCTGTATCCCACACGGTCAGGCTGTTATTTCTCATTTCTTATTAAAAATTCTCTTTGTTCCACTCTGTCTGCTGCGGGCCCTTCCCCAGCTGAAGCAGCAGAAAGCCACGTCGGAGTTGGAAGCGCAGGCAGCTTGCTTTTCAAATGCTGCCTTTAAAAGCCCCTCTGACACGGCAGCTTCAGAAGCCCCCTCTCTCTGCCAAGCCTTTCCATCACTTTGGTCCTTTGTTCTGCTTCCCTTAAGTCCGGTCCCCCGTCCATTGTGCCTGCCAGAGGAATCCAGAGTACAAAGCTCCCTCCCAGCGCCTCGCTCGCTGTCTGCCTCCATCCCTCCAGCATCCTCTGCGATTACATCCCCTCCGCTGCTCTACAGCTGGTCCCCAACTCCCCTCCAGCATCTGAAGCTGGGGATCGCTCCTGCCCCTGGCACGCAGGCGCAGAGGGTTGGAATTTGTGCAGATCCCAAGGGCTGGAAGGTTGTTTTCTCGCTCCTGCTTTCCAATGGGAGCTGGGATGTGGTGGGTAAGGCTGACTCCCAGTGGCTCCGAGCCCTTGGCTTGGCTGGCGCTCGCTCTGCTCCCAGCTCAGACGATGGATCACAGACCCACTCTGGCTCTTGGCAGTTCCGCCTGCGCACACGAGGAGATTTCTATCTGCTCCTTCCAGATGCTACAGCTCCAAGTGCCCGGGCTTTTTTTGTTAGGGCTCCCTGGACACCAGCGTTCGGAGTGTCGCTCCTTCAGACACGGCATGCAAAGCCAGCTGCGATGCTCTGCTCCTGGATGGATAACTGGATTGACACATCGGGAAGGCTGGGGGCTTGGGTTTGTGTCCTTGCTTCCAAGAGCCTTTCAGACAAAATGAAGGCCTGCGTGCCCATCCCTGGCTGGAGGGGAGTGCTTTCCCACCAGTTAACCCCCAGATGCCCCCTCCAGACACCCCACAGCCACTGTCGTACCATCACACACCAGACAGGAACCTCGTTTTTTCCACTCCAGGTTCGGTCCCACATTTTAAATCACCCTTTAAAGAGCTGCAGAGCTTCTTTGATATCATTTTAATATCTGTGATACGTTCCTTCAGGGCGATCCAGCTTTCTTTCTTTCCCATGGATTAATTAAACACTGGGTAATGGTGGCGCCTAATTATCTATCCACGAGGCCAAGCAACTGCCAGCAGCAGAGCCTTCCTCACCCACCCCTCCCATGAAACACCCCAAGGAGATGGCACCATGGGCTGCCAGGATCAGGATGCTGCTGCCTGATGCTCAGCAGCAGCACATGGTCCCCATTGCTGTGGCACATCCCAGACAGGAGCAGCAACACGACAGCTGTAAATCCCATCCCAGAGCACGGGGAGGAAGGGAAACGGAGCAGAGGGGATGCTGGAATAGGCTGTAGGGTGGGTGTGGAGCCCCAAATCGCCCCGAGGTTGCATTGCTCAAGACCCTCATGGATTTCTGGGCTGCTGCTGTGGTTTAACCTCAGTTGGCAACTAAACCCCACTCGCTCACCAAAACACCCCTGTGCCATCAGCAAGGATGTGAAACCCAGCCATGTACCCGCTACCACGAGGAAAATTATCTCATCCCAGTGCAAACCAGCACAGCCAGCGCGCACCATCACGCCCGCTCTTGTCAACTGGAAGGGCATCTAACTGCAGGGCATTGAGCATCTGCTGCTGTGCTGCGGTCCAGCGGCCGCGCCGGCGGAGGGCTGAGCCAAACCAGCAGCGGGGGCATTAGCTGAGCCACCCGCCCGTGCTGCTCCAAGCTGGAAGCTCCTCGGGGGCTGCAGGAGGCCGGCTCTGGGTTTGATGCAGGCAGCAAAACCACATCAGAAAATCAAAACCTGAAAAGCAAAAGGCAGAATGCAAATAACGAGCGGGAATTTGGATGGGGGTCGGAGCTAAAGGACGCTGGGAAGTGCTGCAGCTTGGATGATGCTGGCCCAGGCAGCTGCCTGGCTGCGGCTCGGGGATGAGCCAGCCGGTCCCCACTGCCCTGGTCATCCAGACGTGGCAGGATGCAGCCAGCGAGCTCCAGGGCTGCACAAGCATCCCAGTGATGTGACCCTCTGCCTGCAAGGCTTCTCCCACCTGGCTCCTTGCACAGAGCCAGCCCCAGTCTGCGACTGATGTCCCACGCAGGGGCCACACTGGCCAAACTGGTGGCTGTGACTCTGAGGGGAAAACTCTCCCCATGAGCCAGCGCTGCTGGAGCCATGCTTAGAAATGCACTTGACATCCATCGGGGTTGTTGTTACTCATTTTGTGTTTAAGGAAGAGCATCCTGTCCCCATCTGCCAGCCCAAGTGCCACCTCCAGCACAGCTGGGCGGCTGCACAATAAATCTGCCAGGCTCTCTGCCCTCCCAGAGCTGTGCTGGCCCAGGGGACCGTGCATCCCTGCCCACCTCATTTATTATCTCTGCTCAGCACGCAGAGGAGAGGATTCTTCACAGGGAGAGAAGTTGGCAACACCAGGCAGCCCCTTGGAAACAGCCAGCACTCATCCGACAGGGAAAGGGGAAAAACTGCAGTGGAGGGAGACTTACCAAAGAGAAATCAGAGGTGTGTGCAGAGCTGGGCTGCAGCACGGCGGTCGGCATCGCTGTTGAGGAGGGCTGGGATGGACAGAGACCTGCAGAGACAAGTTTTGCATATTCAGAAAAGTAAACAGCAGGCTGAGCCTGGCTTTCTGCTGCAGAATTACAGGAACCAGAGATGGAAAAGACCTATTAACCCATCCTCCCCCTTCCCTCCGGGGCAGAGCAGGATTGCTCCCTGGGGGGGTTATTTTTAGTTCTCTGGTGAAAAGAATTTTCACCGTCTCCTGAGATGGGGGTTGCTTTTCCAGGGATTTAGATGTATGAAGGATAAACCGTGTTCTGCCGAAAGGAGGCTTGACCCAGAGATGAATCGAGGATCAAAGCAGCGCTGGGAGGTTCAGAAATGTTTGCCTGAATGTTTTTCTTCTCTCTCCAACATGCTCCTGTGTGTCTGTACCGCCAGCCTCGCCTGGGAAGGGAGCAGAGGCAACGCAGACCTGGTTCTCCAGGGATTTTTGTTCTTAGGGAAAAGCAGAAATGTGGTAATTACTCTGGAAGAAGCTCATGTTTATGGGGGGAAAAAGAGGCATGGAACACCTGTGAGGCAACTGATACTCATGCCCCAGCATCCTACAGCCCTGGCAGGAGGGAAGCTGTACCAGAAGGTGATTTCTAGCATGGGATTTGGAGTGACTCAGCACCCACCGGACCTGCAAATCTGCCCTCTGACATTCAGGGCAGCTTCAAGCTCTCGTATCCATGATGTCTTTGAAACATGACTTGAATTATCACCACAGCCTTGGTCTCCTTGGTGGGCTGCGGCCTTGCAGGCCTTGCTGCGGCCACTCGTTCGGGCCTAGCCTTGCTCGCAGCTCCCAGCACAGCTCCCCTGCGGCACAGCAATCGCTCTGGGCACCCCACCATAGAGCATTAAGGAGAGACATGCACCAGGTGCCCTCCTGGATGCGTTCCTGTGTTTCCCTCCTTTCTGCGAGTACCTTTGATCTCAGAATTAAAATGGTTTTCAGCCCGCGAGTACGTTTTGGCTCTGGGTGGGCTGGGCAACGTCAGTGGAGTGGGGGTCCCACTCCCCAGCACCCCTTGGCTCAGCTTGGGGCTGTGGGAGCAGGAGAAACCTAGTGTTTGCACTCAGGGCGATGGCCAGCAGTTCACAAGTTGTTTCAGTGGCTGTTTTGGTGCGAGGGGGAGGGAGAAAAGGGGAGGAACTGGACTTGGATGCTGCCACTGAGATGATTGTTTGCAGGCCAGTCACTGAGGATGCAGACAAGGCCCCTTTGAGGCTCGCTCAGAGCCATGCAGTTGTTAACCCTGGGTTGCTGGCTGCTGCTGAGCAATGCAGTGTGGCCAGGGCATCACACCGAGCTGCCTGAGAAGCTGGCCTGGGATTTGGGAGCAAAACCCATCTGCAAGGGATACGCTGGAGACCTGGTTAGGGAGATTTGGGGTGCTGCACCAGAGCTGCTCTTCCCAGCACCCTCACCATCCCTTGACTTTAGCAGTAGCATGCATGAGATGTGCCAGTGAGATGGCATGGGGAGCAGCAACGCACCCCTGCCAGGGTGATGGGAGCAACCAGTGCAGGAAGGGAGCACCCTGCGTGCTGCTGCCCCGGACCTGAGCACCCTGACACCAGCTCAGCCCTGCTCAGAGGGCTGCCAGGGGTGCACTAGGCTTTTGGAGATGCTGCTTCCCGTGAAGCAGCACCAGCACACACTGCCATGGGATATTGCAACGGCCACAGTCCCAAACAGGTTGAGGTCACACTGCCAAACTCACCAGCAAAGGATCCCGGCATGACCCTATGGGATTTGGGGCATTCCTGCTGTGTTTGCCTCAGCCTTTCTTCCCTCGCAGCTCAGAGAAGGAGGAAACCTTTGCCTGGATGAAGCAGGTCTCTGGCTGAATTCCCCTCCTGTGAGGGAACTGGTGTTAGTGAGAGGCTGGAGGTAACATGGCTCTGCTTTGCCCGAAAGCATTAGCTTAACATCACCCCAGGCTAAGTCAACAAATATGGAAAAATCCACCAAGGTTCCGTTATACCCACTTTTCTTGCACCTTTGGAGATGAAACTCAAGCTACGCTGCTAAGTTATAGTGATTTATTGGTGGGCTGAGGAGTTGGGCTTTAAATACTGCATCTTTGGGATGCTGGCAGCCTTGCTTCCCATAAATCTTAACTAGTATTTCTAAGCCCTTTTATGCCAGTTGCTTTCATGTTATCCCGAACCTTTTTCCGTGCAGTAGCCTAGGAAAATATTGAAACGATGCCCAGAGCAACACCAGGATATGAAGGGGGAAAACTTTAAGATGTTTTGTAACTATTTTTTAACAGAACCTGCCAAATCTTAATTTTTCCAGTTTACAAGTAAGAGCCTCTAACCATCTGTTTGCTGTCAACCGATGTTTGTTTGGAAAGGGCTTTTATTATTTCTTTCCATCTCGCACTCCTGTTCTTACAACTAGTTTACTGAACTTCATAAATGTCAGCTTTCACAGTTGTTTTGTAAGCCAGTTATGATTTAGGATTTAATCAAAATTGAGCAGTCAGTGTCTTTAATCAATGTGAACGGAGATCAAACCCAAAGGAACGGAGAAATGAAACGTTTAATGCATCCCAACAGCCTTTGAAAGAGCCTTGTTTCCAACATAATAGCTACCAGGAATCATTAGAACCAACTTTAACACCAAAAACCAACCCAACCCACCCTCCAAACCCGCTTGTCGTGGGGTTTTTAGAGATAAAAAGGGCTAAGGCAATTTAAGGCTTAAAAGCCATTCCAACCTTTTATCTCGTTAAGTATTAAAAATAACCCGGCGTCGCTCAGCACTGTGAGGGGCTCTCGGGACCCCCTCAACCCCCCCCATTCCCCCGGTTTGCCCGGCCCACGCTGGGCTCTGTGCAGGGGGTTCGGTACCGGTATCACCCCGCCGGAGATGCTCCCATACCCGGCGTGGGAACGAGGAGCTGGGGAGAGTGGGGGGTGGGATACGCAGCCCGCCGTTCCCCCGGCAACCCTGCATCCCTCTCCCGCCTGCGCACGGGGATGCAAGCGTGGGCACCGCACCCCGCGCCCGCACCTCCTCCTGCAGCATCCCACCCCGGCGGGATCCCGCCATCCCAATGGGAAGGAAGCGGCCCTGAGTCCCTTCCCCGGCGCCGCGGGTCGGCAGCGCCAGGGCGGGCCGGGGGTACCCGAGGGATGGGGAGGCAGGCGGAGCGGGGCCCCGAGACTGCCGGGGCCGCAAACCTGGACTCGATGGCGCCTACGCGGGGAGAGGCCCCGCACTGGGGGTGCGCTGGGACCCACCGCCCCGGGTGCCGAGGGGAGAGGCCGCACGGAGACAGGGATGGGGGGACGGGGCAGGGCACGCGGCACGAATCGGGCCGACTCGGCTCGGCCCCGCTCGGCTCGGTTCGGCCCCACTCGGTTCGGCTCGGCTCCGCTCGGCCGGTTCGGCCCAGCGCTCTCGGGCGCCCCCTGCCGGCTTGTTGTGATGCGAGCCCATAAAGGGCAGCAGGACATGGCGCGCTGGGCCGGCCGCGGTGTGAGCAGGTGGGCCGGGGCCGGGGCCGGGGCCGGGGCCGGGGCTGGGGATGGGGATGGGGATGGGGTACCCGCCTGTGTGACCCCTGAGCAGCCCACGGCACCTCTGGGCAGCCGGCTGCAAAGCGGGAGCCCCGCAGTGCCCCATAACGGGCCCTTAACGAGCAGCCGGGCCTGGAGTGGTGCGAGCAGGGAGAGGGCAGTCGGGTGACCGTGCTGAGCCGCTCCCGTGTGCTGAAGCGGCCCCGGTCCCCCTGCTCTGCTCGCGTGGGCGGTGGGGAAGGGAGTCCCTGGCTCTTCTCCCTCCTGCCAGAGCATCCTCATCCTCAGCATCCTCATCCTCAGCATCCTCATCCGGCTGTGGCCTCAGCGTCTGATAAATGCTCTGGTGTAGCCTCGGGGTTTGTGTTGCGGCAGAAACTCTGCTCCCGGGGTGATGTGGTGTCACGTGTTGCCCACTTGCCACCCTGGTTGGTGCTGGATGGGCGAGTTTATTCCTGCCTGAAACCCAGGCTCAGTGTCTCCTGGCCTTGCAGCAAACAGCTGGTGCTACTCTATAAAATTCCCTCTGAATCAAGGGAAACTGGCTCCTAAAATCTGTTTTAAAGGCCCCCAGGGGCTCCATGTATCCTCGCAGGCTTTCCTCTTCATCCCCTCACTGTAATCCCCTCCGCTTAGGAGGTATGGGCAGAGCTGAGCATCTGGCTCTCCTCACTCCTTCTGCTGGGTCGCTGCTCAGCACCAGGGCTGGATGGCTCCCACGTGTTGCAGCGTGTCTGTGCCCTGTCAGCCACTTTGGGGGGGAGTAAACAGAGGTGGGTGAGAAAGTGTGTGCTGGGGGTGTGGGGGGATATGACTGAGTAAGTGTTACTGTGGGTTAGGGGCACGCAGGGGCTCATGTGCATTTCACACACCTTCCTTGGAGAGGTGTCTCCAAGGACCTCTCCAAGGGAGGGGGGACCTGCACATACCATCCAGGGCTTTGGTGGTTTTCCTGAGGGTCACAGCAAAGCTGGAACAGGCATTGGCTGGGCTGGGGGCAGCAGAGGGTCTTCACTGCCCTCCAGACCAACCTCCTCCCTGGCTCTTGCTGGCATGCTTTGCTTTGTCAATTCCAGGCATGGTGTGCTGGGTTAGCGTCTCCGTGTGCTGGGAGGGATGAGCAGAGCCAGCAATGAAGCCACCGTGGTGCTGGTTGTCACACAGCCTGTCCCAGAGCTCAGGGAAGAACCTGGCAGGGCCCTGCAGCACCTCTGCACACCCACCTGTGGGAGTTACATGTGTGTGTCCCTGTCCAGAGCTGGTCAAACCCACAACGGATGTGTCTGAAGTCAGAGCATCAGCTCCCACTCCAGCAGGATACATCCTCAGGGCTCTGGCTCTCTTGGTTGTCTCTGGTGTTGGTACTGGGAGCTGGGCATGCTCTCAGGGTCTGCAGTGCTCCAGCCCTGCTTGGATGCTCCCGAGTCCCTCAGTGCCTTCCCTGGCATTGGTATCTATGGGTGGGACCTCCTGGGAAGTCCACAGATCGAGCTGTGGCATTCCAGGATGCCTGTGACCTTGTGAGGGTGACGACTGCCTGTGTATCTGCTTGCAAACGAGTCCTGGAGAGGTCCCAGCAGGGCTGGTACTCACCCAGCCAGTCGAGGTGCCGGCAGGCAGTGCATGGTGGGGTTGATCTTGAAGCCTGAAGCCTGATCTTGAGCCCTTTGATGCTCTGAGCATTGATGTAGCTTTAGTTCATGCTTTTGTCACTGATAGCGCGTGCTTATCTAGGAAAGGAATCGAGTTTTCATTATTGCAGATTCGGGGGGTGGGAGGTGGTTTGCTTTGCATGCCGATGAGCAGGAAGGGAGCAAGGGAGCCGTGCAGGAGCCCCTCCGGAGAGGCTGCTCCTTAAAATGCCCTCTGCAAATACACGCCTTAGACAAAACAGCTCTGCTGCCCGAAGGCATTTCAGGCTGCCTGAACCCTCGCTGGAGGAAGGCAGCATATCAGAGCGCCAGGATTCCTCCAAGGCAAATGAATCTGTTCTCATCTGGCTTTCCCTCTTTGATGCATTTTTATGTTAAGGTTCCTAAGTGCTCTTTTAATAGTCCTGGCCCTGTCAGACAGAGCTGAGGTTTCTTTGCATTCTTGTGTCTTCCAAACTTCCCTACACAAGGCTCCCTGACAGCTTCTTCTCCGTGGTGATTGCCAAGCCCCTGCGCTTCACCAGCCCCGAGCTGGGAATATCTGTAGCTTCCAACAGCGATGCTCGAAAAAGCACCGTGTCATATTATTTGCCTCGATGACTGGAGGCTCCTGGGAGAAGCTCAGGCTCTTAATGACAACAGCAACAACACAAAATGATGTCTGTCTGGTGGTGGTTGTGGAGGTGCTGGGATCTGCAGGCTCGTGCCTGCCTGTGGGACGGTGCCAAGCTGAGCAGGGAGTCCTCCTCATGTCCCTCCTGCCCCAATTCACTGGGCCAGCTGCTCTCTGGTTCGCCTCACCGGTTTACTGCTTGGGAGCTGGGGAAGAGTAGAGCTCAAGGGTGATGGGTGCTCATGGCACAGCAGCATCCCTCCACTTCTGGGTCTGGGCTGGTGTCAGGCCAGCTCCCACTGGGGGTTTTGCAAGCGCTTCTTGTCCCTTCTCCTGCCCTCGTGACCACTTGTCTGGGTGGAATGGAGCCATACAAGAGCCAGGTTTGAGGCTCAGCATTTGCTGTGACATGGAGGTCTTCTCTCATCATCCTTCTGTAGCTGCAGCCCCACCAGTGGAGACCCCTGTGTGCTGCTGCCGCCTTCAAGAAGCCAGAGAGGGACAGGGGAGTGGGACGAGCAGCCGGTGACGTACCCAGGGTGCACGGGAGGGCTACTGTGGGCACTTCTTGGCAGTAACCTCAGCCAGGGGATTTCGTTGTCATCCTGGGAAGGGTCCTTGCTGCCACCAGCCCATGCTCCTGGAGCAGGTTGGGGGGTGTCCTGCCTTGCCCTGAGCCCCTAGAAACGCTTCCCAAAGCACAGCCTGTGTGGTTTTGGGGCTCCTCCACTTTCAGATGAAGCCCAAGGACAGCAGGACTTCAACCAAAGCTGTTTGGGGCTCAGGCGGGTTCGCACCTGGTACCTGCCCGGTGCTGAGCTCAGTGCAGCCCAGATATCCCCTTGGATGTCCCTGAATCACCCAGGGGGCTGTTTCAGAAACACCTCTGGGGGTACAGCCAGTGTGGGCATCCCTGCACCCAGCTGCCTCCAGCATCACCTCCCGCTGTGCCCCACGGAGAGCTGGCAGGAGGGCAGCTCCCGGCCGTCCCCAGCTCCGTGCTGGCAGAGGCAGAAAGGGAAACCTGTGGCTGCTCGTGCTTCAAAGAGCAGCTTCCCGGCCTCTTTCTTCCATGTGGGCTGTAGTTTTAATTAGCTTTTTTAAATATAATTTTAAACTTCTTTCTTCTGCTGGCGTTTTTATCTCAGCTTAGGATGCACAAAGCTTGACTATTTTGTTCTCAGAGTCAGCTGGATGATCAAGGTTTTTGCAGTCTACTAAATTATTAAAGGAAACTCAGTTACTCACTAAATATTATTGCTTCCATACTGTCAGGGAGAAGATCACAGTAATATTTTGTTAATTCAAACATCTTTCTCCTTCTCTCAGGCTGTTGATGACAGGCAAAGCGCTTGCATAATATACAAAGGTGCTCGTTACAGAAGGAGGATATAATTAATTGTAGCAGGAGCAGTAAGTCTTTGCTACATACTAAGTAGCGCTGGGGATGTGGGGCTGGCTCAGAGGGTCTTCTCCATAGTGTGGGTGATGGGTTGCAACGTGATGGGGGGTGGTGGGTGGCCATCCCATGCACCTCAACCTCCTGCCTGGCTGAAGGTGGGTTGGGGGACATGGAGTCACCATCCCTCTGGGTCCAGAGGATGAGTGGTGTGTCCCAGCGTGGGGAGGTTGGAGCAGGGCTGTGCCCCCTTGGGTTGGGGTCTGCTGGCAGAGTGGTACCTGATTTCTGGGGAGAATCTGCAATTGCGGGGGGAGAGGGGTGTGTTGTCCCCACAGCTGGGAGCTGCAGGGTGGGCAGGCAGGGCTCCATCAGCATCCCTGCGGGGGTGTGGGGGGGTGTCTGTCCACACCCTGCCCGCTGCGTGTGTCCCCAGTGGGACGCTGGCACATGCCCAGCCTGGGACAGGAGGGGAGGGGACACCCGTGCCTGCCAGGCTGGGGCCGTGGGGTGATGCTGTCACACACGGCTGCGATTGGGCTGGCTGTGCATCGAGCTGGGTTTTCACACCAATGTTTTCTGGGGCTTTTGTTGGGTTTGGTGTTGGGTTTTTTTTTTTCCAAGTCATTACAAGCTAAACAGCTCAAATAATCTTCAAGGTGAAATCTGCTTTTCATTACTCTGTAAGGGCACTGCGGCTTCATTTTCATAAGTTACATTACCATATGCAGCATTATAGTGCTTTGCTCTGCTACATATTGTCAACATTAAATAACCTCTTTTTGTGGTTACATCATAAAAATTCTTTAGATCTTGGAAGCAGACTGTGAATATTTGCATATGTATATCTTTAATTTTCGCAGAACAGGCTGGCTACCAGATGGGTGAACCAAATAAGCCTCCAACATTTATCTGAGAGTTAGACGTTTTCCTGTGTTGTTAACCACAGAGGAAACTAGGTGGTTTTCAGCCACGCTGAGCTCCTGCCAGTCCCCAACCTCCGAATATTTTCACAGGGAGGGGGAAGAGGGGAGGGAGCCTTTTCCTTCGAACCAGATGGCCGTATGGAATCAATAAAAGGCAGTTTTCAAAAGTTTGTTTACTTAACATTGAATATAATATGCCTTTGTGGTCCCTTTGCACAGCAGAAAAATGTGATCCAGCAGCTGAGTTAATGAGTAGGGGGAACGAGCCCGCTCGTGGCTCCGGTTCCTGGCTCTTTCCTTGGCCATGCCCCGGCAGTGGATGGGCTCAGGGACCAGCCAGCAGCCTGGGCTGGGTGCCCTGCCCACCTCCCAAAGGTGTGGAGGGGCCCCAAAGGACCTGCTGGGCTCTCCCCCTGGGAAAACAAGATGGGAATTATATATATTATTTAATTTAATTTTTTTTCTAGTTACACCCCCAGATCTCAGCCTTTTGGGGCGTAACCACAGAATCATAGGGGTTGGATGTAATGATTTTTTGGGGGAGAATAAGGGTGTTACCCCTGCTCCCACCCACATCCCTAAACCCTGAGCAAAAAGCAGGCTCAGCTCTCCCCTGCGTGTGAGAAATGCCTGCAAACTTGTAAGGTATTAATCTTCTGCCATAATTATTCTTAAACATCCCAAATTATACGAGTAGTACAGCAAAAAAACAATGTAGCCTTGTCTTTTAAAGCAGAGACTCTCATTAGGGCAATCTGTCATCTGTTAATTCATTAGAGCCCTGACAGAGAGAGAACTTAGATCAAAACTATTTTAACTGATTCCTGATGACACGCAATGGCAAACTGCAGCCATTGCTCCGGAAATGTAACGTCGTTCCTTCTGCTGCCTCCAACAAGGGGCCTTCCGCACGCATTAATTGACTTCTAAGTGGTTGCATGTGTTGGGTTGTTGCTCAGATCTCTGGGTTGAAATGCTGTTGGAAGAAGAATCATAGAATCACAGAATCCCAGGGGTTGGCAGGGCCCCCAGAGCCCATGGGGTCCAACCCCCTGCCAAAGCAGGGTCCCTAGCACAGGGCACACAGGGCGCTGTCCAGACGGGGCTGGAATCTCTCCAGAGAAGGAGACTCCACACCCCCTGGGCAGCCTGGCCCAGGGCTCCCTCACCCTCACTGGCAAGAAGTTCTTCCCCAGGTTGGGGGGGACTCCCTGTGCTCCAACTTGAGCCCATCGCCCCTTGTCCTGTCCCCACAGACACTGAGCAGAGGCTGCCCATGTCCCCTGTGTCCCACCCTTCAGCTCTTGATCCCCAGGGATCAGATCCCCTCTCAGTCTCTTCTCTCCAGGCTGAACAGCCCCAGCTCCCTCAGCCTTTCCTCCCAGGGGAGATGCTCCAGCCCTTCATCATCTCTGTGTCCCTCCTCTGGACTCTCTCCAGGAGATCCCTGTCTGTTTGATCCCAGGGAGCCCAGCACTGGACACAACACTCCAGGTGGGGCCTGTGCAGGGCAGAGCAGAGGGGGAGGATCCCCTCCTGGGACCTGCTGCCCACACTCCTCCTGATGCCCCCAACGGTGCCCCCAACGGTGCCTTGGTACAGAATTTGGGAATCTGGGCTTTTCCAGAGGCTGCTGCACCCTGACACAGAATATCTATTCTCACCAAGTGATGGGAGGCAGTGCAGTGGTGTAGGGGTTTTCCAGAGGTGCACAGGAGGGAGCTGGGTTTACTGGTGGCTGGGACAGTGGTGCTTCATCCTCCTGTGACAGGGACCTGGGGCTGCCTTCACCGGAGCTCTGCTCCACGGCTTTCCTTGGGACATACCAGATAGCCCCCGGGCAGGTCATGGAGAGGCTGCACTGTGCTTGCGACAGAGCAAGTGGGTTTTGCTGCCAAAAAAAGGTATTTTGTTCTGCTGAAGTCCTTTCTGTACTTTTTCCAAGTGAAGTGTATGAAAATCCCGCTCAAATGACGCGTGAGCTGCTTAGGAATTGGGCTGAGAGCTGGTAAATTGCTGCGTTTAATTAAATACCTTGATTTACTGACCTTGGGGTGAAGCCAAGTATAGCGACAGGCCATTTTTATAACTTATGGGAAGATGAGGAAACCAACGATGATCCATAAAGTACTGTAGGCCCAATAAAAAGGGATTTGAATGCTCTTTTTGTGCAGCAAAGCCCCAAGCTGGGCACATCCCACAGGGCTCTTGGGAACGTGGCAGTGGATCAGCTTCAGGCCATTCCCATCCCATTGAAAAATGTCCTGTTTGCTTTCCCTTGCCTGCTGTGGGTATGGGGCTGAGGGCAAAACCTGGCAGAGGAAGAGGGTTGGGAGAAGACCAACCTGAAAACGGGCACGAGGTGATGGGTGGTGATGTGCTGGGGGTGATAACTGCCCGCCCTGCAGAGCATCCCGAGGCTGTCGGAGATGCATCCCACCCAGAGCTGCTCAGTCTGACGCAGGAGTTGGGTGGGAGGGATGCTGGTTTGGGTGCTGGCTGGAGGAACAGAATTCCATCTGTCCTGCTGTCATGCCCAGAGCATTCCCACTGCTGCTTATCCCTACCCAGAGGGATGAGGCACCTTGGAATCCGCTGTCCCATCCAGACTGTCCAAACCAAGTCACCGGGGTCGGGCACGGGAGCACTTGCACCCACTTTATATATCTTTGGTGGCTGCTTGCAGTGTGTGAGCATCACTCTTCCTGCACAGTCGGGTGTCTCTGTGCTCTGGTGTACTTTAAATAGCACAGCAGAGGAACCATTATTCTTCTTGGTTGGCTGGGGCTGAGGCTAAATCTGCCCGAGCAGCGGCTGTTCGGGGACCTTCGGTGCTTGAGTCAGCGATCTTCTGACTTTGTAACTTCAGAAAGGGACAAGCTCTTTGCCTTTTGCTTTTTCATTTTCTTCTTTTTTTAAACAATACATAAGGACAAAGATATAAATCTGTGGCAGCCCTGAAGCATAAATAGCAGCGGTGTGGCCAGCTTGCTCCACTGCCCGTGACCCCAGAAAGGTCTTCACAGCCTTTTTTCAGCTGTAAAATTGCTCCAGTCAGCTGTAACCAGCTTTGGCAAAAAGCAAACCAGCCCAGCACCTTCTTCCCATCCCTGTAGGGCACCTGGGTGATGCAGGATGGGAGCAAAGATGAATGGCAAACATCATCTGAGCTGCCTTGCTCTTGGCTGGGAGGGCAGGGGGGCCCATCCGGTGGGATCTGGGGGAAGGAGGGTGTGTGTTCGCTAATGAGTTAATCTGGGGGGGCTGCCTGGCCACGGAGGCTTTGGGTGCTGCTGTGGGTGCCAGCAGAGTGAACAGCCAGGCTATCAGCTGGGGTATTTAAGGAGTAATTTTAATTATTAGCATTTTTTAAAGTATTTTTTGAGATGCTGTGATTACGAGCGCAGAAGAGTTGGGCAGGGAAGCGTATCGATCGCTGCTCTGATGAGCTTGTGAAGGTTTTGCAAATCATTCTATTGCTTAGACAGCAGCCTTCCCCTGAAGGCAGCAAACCTGGCACTGGAGCAGGCAAGGGGATGAGTGTGTGGCATGAAGAGTCGTGCACCACAGGATCTCCTCCTTCCAAATCCCAGGGGAAGGGGAGCACAGCCCTGCTCGGGGCAGCCCTTGTGTTTCTTGACTCTTCAACTCTGGAGTGTTTGGGTTTGCTGGATGCCCTGGGTAAAACTGGCAGTAAACACTGGTGCCCCAGCAGACACTGGGGACTGGAACCCGACTGGAGGATTAAGAGACATATAAACTTTGGGATTTATGTAGACAAACAGGCCTGGCTGCTTGGAGACGTTTTTGTATATAAATATATGTTGCTCCCCACTCCCCCAGGCTGAGTTCTCCTGCAATGCTCGGGATAAAAGATATCAGTGCTGGTTTCACAAGCTCTACTCACTGCTAATTAAAATTCGTACAACAAGACAAAATGGGGATAGGATGGGCTAAAAAAACCTGGGGTGCTGCATGCCCTGGGCTGGGCTGGGAGTGATGCTGAGCAGTCCTTGGAGGGCAGTGGGTGCGGGGTGCCCCCTCGCCCATGTTGCTGGGGTGGGTGAGCTGCCGGATGGCCCCTCTCTTACACCCCCCATGCATCCAGGGAGATGGAAGACAGTGTCTGGGTGCAGACAGAAGCAGCTTAGGTCTTTTGAGAGGTGGCCTTCTGTTTCAAAGTGTCCTTACTGAGCACTTCTTATTCCTTGGGAGTGTGTAAAATGCATGTGAGTTATCCCTCCTGCTGTGCCTGTGTGTGAGTGCACCTGGGTGTGTAACAGGGGAAGAGGAGCCAGGTTTGGGTCCAGGCAGCCATCCCTGGCCAGGAGGAGATGCTGCAGGGATCATCTGGAGCAGCCTGGACAGACACAGCTCCTCTCCCAGCACCTGGGGCATATTTTCCAGCAATGTGGAATACTCCACATACCAGGAATCAGGCTATCTGATGCTGGCCTAACACCTAGCCTGATAATAATGCCTCTTTCCTGCAATTCAAATACTCTTTCCACCTAGCAAAGAGGGGTTTGGCTGAGAGGGAATTAAGCTTCTGGTTTTAGCTCAGGCAGTTTCCCTGGGATGGCTCCATCTGCACTGGCTTCTCTATCTCATCCCAGTGAGGATGATGCCTCAGCTCCAGAGAAAACATCCGAAAGAGCCTGGTTTTCCTTGGGAGGCTGAGGATGGTGATGGGTTTGGTTCTCAATGCCTCTTGCTACTGTGTGAACATGCTCTGGGGCATTTTCTGTGCAGGGAAAAGAGCTTTTAGTTTGCAAAGCGAATGGAGCAGGATCCAGCTCGGCCTAAGAAGCAGCAGCCCAGGTTCTGTGCCTTGGTGAGGCCTTGCCAACACAGCCTGTGTGAGGTGGATCCGTTTGGAGAGGTTTGCGTGCTTTATTTTCATAAATAAAGTTTAACCTGAGCTGCTGGTTTTGCATAGGAAATTCCAGGCTGAGACTTTCCGTCTGGGCCAGCGGATAATGCAGCTCTTTTAACAAGCCTGAGAGGTGTGTTGTTACACAGCAAAGGGACTGCGGAGAGGCATGGGCTGGGGTTTTCCTTGTGTGAGGGGTGGGTGGGAGGGAGGGCAGGGTCCTTTGCTGGCCAGGGCGAGGGGATGCGGTCCCATGGGTCCCCCAAGCTTTCCTTCTGGGCTCCTTGGCGGCTGCTGTGCTCGCACAGGCTGGCAGAGGAGTCCCTGACGCTCTGACAGACGTTGGAAATCTTTGCCCTGGCTGTAATTTGTCTTCATCTGGGCAAAGCAAATAAGTTGAGCTGCTGCAGCTCCGAGGAGGAGCGATAAGGCACTGAGCCGGGGACGCGGGGCCAGCCTCATCCCCCGTATTTATAGCCGATGCAAAACTGATCCTTGCTGTTCCCAGCCTCTGCAGCCAATTAAACCTCTTGCTCCCTCTCCATTCCTGGGGCAATTACCACCTTGCGCCCTGTAACTTGCAGCTATGAGTAAGCCAAATTCAATTTTATCTCGAGTGTGCACCGTGAACTGTAACTGGGGAGCAGTTTCTTTGCGTGCCGTCCCTCCCCAGCCTGACAACCGGTTTTACTACCCAGCAGGGAATAGACTGATCGCTCATTTACGGCTGCAATCATCTCCCTGTTACAGCATTAGGAAGGAATGAGCACCAAAAGCCATTATAATTAAGATCTCTCTGGAGCTGACAGTAGAAATAGATGGCATGTGGAGCTGGAGCTCTGTGGCTCAGCTGTTTCTTTTCGAGCTGTCACTGGAAAATTACAGAGGCTGACAATCATATTTTTAACGCAGCGGTGCCAAGTCATATATATCCACCTTGTGCCAGGGAGCCAAGAGGAGATGGGGTTGGTACTCTTGGAGCACCCCCGGGCGTTGCGCTGGGCTGAGGGGGCTGAGCCATCCCCTCCCTGTCCCTCCACCTCTGAACCCCCATCTCCTCATGGAGTTCAGGGTCTTGAGCATCTTCCTGTGATTCAAATGATCATCTGCTGATGAGGGTGACCTGGCAGCAGGACCTGACAGAGGGACGTGCACCCAGAGTTTTCCCTGTGGCTCCCAGGCCCTGGATGTCTCTGTAGCAATGTGGTCCTGGGGCATCTGGGAGGGTAAACAACAACAAAATAATCTAAAAATCCCCATTTCTCATCTTCCCAGTGGGTGTCTGAGGCCACGTCGGGGCCACGTGTATCCCCAGCCGGGTGTGCTGAGACCTGTGGGTCCTCATACCTGAGAAACTGTTGCTCAACAGAGCTGCCTGATCGGAACCAGCAGACCATGCTTTCCCAATCGTTTCATCATCACGGAGCCGCCTGCCCTGCCCCTGGACAGCAGATACCCCACGGTGATTCTGTAATTGAGGGGTGATTTGAGCTTCCTGCCTGTACAGACACGGAGCTCAACCTGCTGCCTGCTTGTAGTTTTGGCTTTTGGAAGTGATCCACCTTCCCCCTGCAGTAAGCTTTGTGTCTCAGCACACACCACCTCCCCTCCAGCACCGTCCGAGCCTGGCGAGACCTCGTCCTCCCTGTTTAAATCAGACCTGCACCATGTCCAGGCTGGTACTGTCTGCGGGGGGACAAGTGTAGCAGCTTTACTGGGGGGATGTGACCGTGGCAGCCTCACCAGCCAAGCTGGGTGTGGACCAGAGAGACCCACAGCATCCTCTGGGTCTTCCCTGTATGAACCAGGCTGGGAAGATGCTGAAGGCTTTGACATGTTTGCAGTTGAGTTTGTTTTGTCCATAGCCAAAGGCTGCTGGTGTCCCTGGCAAGCTGGACATGGAGCAATCCATGTTTTTCACTGGCAGAGCTGTTTCTTTTAGATGCCTGATGCCACGGCTCATCGGGTCAGGTTACCTCTTGCCACATACCCCCCTGAGCACACACACTGCTCAGAGTTGTACTTCCTCACCCTGTAACATAATATGCCATGAACAGCACCGGCCTGCCTTTCTCCCTGCCTGCCTTTCTCCCTGCCTGCCTTTTCCCTGCCTGCCTTTTCCCTGATGCCACCCTGAGCACCAGACCAGTTTCAGCCCTGGGAGCACTTCCAGGCTGCGTGGATGGATGGGGACACAGATTTGGGATGTGGCATAAGCCCTGGGACTCCCTGGAAAGTGTTTTAGGGCCTTTCTCCATCACAATTCTGAAAAGCTTCCGAGCCAAAGCGTCCTGTTCCTACAGCTACCGTCGGGTGAAAGTTTCTTTCTAAGCTGCAAATGAATTATTGATGCAATTATTTGTTCTCATTTAAATATCTGTTTAATGGCATTTAAATAACAGTGTTCAGAATGTGTCAACAGTTTACACAATAATTTGGATTCTGAACTTTATGCCTCTGTTTTCTCCCCACACAAATAATTGAGGCTCATCCATTTTGAGTGACAATTGTAGATAAGTATCACTTTTTTTTCCTCCTGCACATGTGCATTATCTAAATATATTAAATCACTTACTCAATTTTAATTTCATTTGAATGATTAATCAGTTACTTGGCTATAATTATTTGTGTTAAGACATCTCCGATTAGAAAACAGAGCGGAGAGACAATTAAGGAAACAAGTGTGCTGAAAACCAGCCTGATCATCTCGCTGTGTGTGGCTCAGGGATGGGGGAAGGCGTCAGCCCTGCCTGAGAGGCACAGCCTGCCGGGATAACTTGGAGCTGGGAAGCTCAGGAGGCGAGCAGGTGGATAGGATAAATGTTCTTGTGGGATTTCCTTTGGCTCTTTGGGCAAATTTTGGGTCGGGACGTGGGTGCACCCCAGCATGGAAAGGGGTTGGTGCCCCACGGGCTGCACTGGGACCTCACTGGGTTCGGGCGGCTTCGCACGAGAGTGGGGTCTGGTGTGTCCGTCCCAGCTCGAAATGAAAGCCTTGGCGTTACAAACATGCTCCTGCCTTTGATCTCGTTTCCACACACGTGTAACTTCACAGCCTTTGCAGAATTGGCTCCCGATGCGCAGCGCTCTGGCCAGCACACCCTTAAGGAGGAGACAGGGGCTGCAGCTCCCGCTGAGTTCTCACCTCGGGCTTGGGGGGATGATTCAGATTGCAGTGGGTGCTCTGCTTCCCAAGTTGCTTGTTGTTTCCTAAACCTTGGAGGTGGGTGCAGCAAGGAGGACCTGAAAGGCCACCTCCCTCGTGGCAAAGGGTGATGACTTTGCTGGGCTCAAGGCACAGCTGGGAAGGGAGCAGTGTGCTCAGTTAATTTGCTGAATTTTGGGGCAGTTTCCCCTTGAGAAGGTCTTTGTGGGTGAGCGACCTGCGATCCACCCGCCCGTTCCCTCCACGTTTCCCCATCTTACTTGTTTTTTCCCAGTCCCAGAGATGTTTCCCAGATGTCAGCTTTCTGGATTTAATTTTCCTTGGGTGTAAAGCCCTGTGGAGAAGCCCGGGAAGGGCAGAGCCAGGCAAACCCATGGAGCTGACTTGGGGGGGGGGCTCTCCTCTGCAGCACTAACTGGAGTGGGGGGCTTTGCCTGGGGTGCATTGCACTGAACCCCCTGACATCCTTACAGGCCAGGGGCTGGGGAGAGCCTGCCCTGACCTATGTCAAACTGATGCAACCACAGACACAAAGCCACCAGGAGAGTGGGATTCTGCTCCTAATCCCTGTTTCCTCAGCCCCTTTCCCCCGTGCCTGCAGCTTTCAGGGGTGCAGCAGCATTAAAACACCTTGTGATATTTTCCTTTTCTAAAGGACTGCGTGGCTGGGAGCACAGCTGGAGCAGGAATTCATGGGGTTTATGTGTGTGTGTATATATATATATCTGTATCTCCCCATTTGGGCAGGGGCACTGAGCAGAGCCAGATGTTTCTTCCCTCCTGCGGCTTGTCAGCGTGCTGCGGCTGTTGTGTGCAGCGGTAGTCGTGTTGGTGGTAGGAGGAAGCAGACACACATCGGGGTCACGGTGAGCTCTGGCAGATCCCCACAAGATTTATGGCTCAGCCTTCCAGCTGGAATGTGTTTGAGGCCAGGATGTGCTGCCGGGGATGGATGCAATAGCGGGGATATGTGGGTCCCTGGGGGTGATGCTTTAAGCCTGGTCTCAGCCCTAAGCTGTGATGGGGATCAACAGGGGAACCCCAAGAACCAGGGGAGCTACAACATAAGAGACTGCTGAAGACCCCCACCTTGAGAGAGAGGAAAAGAACAGGGCCCCTTTCCCAGAGAGATGGGATGCTGCTTGATGCTGCTCTGTGGCGCCTTCCTTCTGCTCATGGCATTGGGGTGGAAGCAGGGTGGTCCCCTCCCCACGGGGAGCATGCTGAAGGGAGCAGCCGGCATCCCTCCTGGCATGCATCCCGGAAGGTTCCCATGAGGATCCTGTGCTGTTAATTACCCCCAGGTGATTCCCTGCTAACCCCAAGCCCCTGTCCTGGAGGGTCTTGGTCAGGTTTGCTCTCTCTGCAGGGGCAGGACGGGGGTGATTGGGCTCCTCCAGTCTTGCAGCTCTGATGGGAAGAGTCCCGTGCACAAACCACACTGGCAGCATCTCCGTGCGTGGTGTCAGCGATGACAAGTGTCACTGACCCGAACTGGGATCACCCTGACCCCCCCAACCCAGCTGAGCACCCCCAGCCTGGCTGAGCCCCCCAGCCTGCGGGGGTGGAGGTGTGGCTTGGCACCGCCTTGGGTGAAAACACAGCGTAATGAGCCAAAACGTGCTCTTTACTGGCACTCGCTGGACCAGAGCTGGGTGCGAGCCAAGGGTTTGGCCCCGTCTCCAGCAGCAGAAGAGATCTTCCCTTCCACATGTCATCTAAGGAGGAATCTTCCTGGGCTGCTCTCCGCAGAGCTGCCCGGCCCCGCTCACCCCTTGCTCCCCACAGCCAGAGGTGCAGGGCTATAACACCGTCCCACCACAGAGCTGGGTTAAATCACTGTCCCCAAGCTGGCCCAGCAGAAGCCATGGGGTGTGCAGGGTGTGCTGCACCACCGCTCACACGTGGCCTTGGGCACACAGCCCTGCCTTTTGCTTTAAAAACCCGCTATTTTTTGGCTATGAGAAGAAACGCTGGAGCTGCCCCAATAGTTCTTGTTGTTAAAGTGCCTCAGTGCTTTCCGGGCTTCTCTGGCTCAGTAGAAAAACCAGGGGTTTGGTTTTTTACCGCGTTTCACCACCGTTTCCCAGTCAGTTGGAGGAGATGCCCCAGAGCAGCTCCTGCAGAGAAGCAGCTTTCCTTTCCCCTATGGTTAGCCCCTCCTGGGGCACTTGTTCCCTTTTTTATTATTATTTTTAAGGGGAAAAATACCTTTCACTTCATCCCACAGGGCTGTTAATGGGATTGGTGTCACAGGGCTGCCCAAACCGTCGGGAAGATGGGGTCAGCAGCTCCAGCCCGTGGCAGTGACCCCCTGTGCTGGGGGGCAGGCACTTGGGCAGCAGCGCAGCGCTTCACCGCCTCTCTGTTTACTTGGGTTTCATTTTCTTTCTTATTTTTGCAGCTCTGCTCCATTAATCTCCATGGCATCAGTTCTGTGATAACCTCGCTGTGGAATGTGTGCGGCAGCGCTGCGCCCTGGCTTTCATTTCTTCTTGCTGAAGGGGACAGCAGGGTGGGAGCTGGTGGCAACTGAAACGATGTGTTTGGCTCTTCTCGTGGCACCCATCTGGCCCTGGCTGCTAGCCTCTTGCACCCTCTCAAACTGGAATAACCCATGGATGTACCCAGCTTTGATGTCTGAACCCAGGACTAACCCAGCTCCTGGCTGGGTGCTGTAGTGGTGGTGGTGTGAGTGTGCTCAGCTATCACTGAGCTCTTCTGGTCCATGGACATTGTAGGGACCTGTCTGGACTGATCCAGCTGCTCTTGGAGCCTGGATAGTTGGGATAAAGCTCATTAACTCCAGCTCATTTGAATCACCCCTTACATGGGACAGCACTGTGAGGTGTAGGCTCTCTTCACCAGCTGGCCTTGGTACCTGCTTCAGCAGCTGCCAAAGCAGAGTTATGTCCCCAAACAGGAGCTTTTCACACTCTCCCAGGGGTTTGTGGGGACTGGGGTGAGCTCAGAGCACTGGAGGGGAGCTCCAGGGCTCTCTCCACACCTTTCCCACCCTGCAAAGGCAGCATGCAGGAGCAGAGGCTGGCTGTACCTCACCTTTTTGAGGTACCATCCATCCAATACCAGCCTGGGAGTGTTAATTACCCCCTGTGAGATGCCTAACAGTGAGTTCCCAGCTTGTCTAGGTGGGGATTTTTGGATGTGAATGCTTTGCTGGTGCAGCAGCGGGGCTGTGACCATCCCAATTGAGTTCTCTCCCAGGAGCTCTTTGGAAACACGCAGCAGCACCCGGTGTTGCTGCCTCCACCACCTCTCCCTGCTCAGTAACTGGCAGTGGGTGCTCCCCCCATCCTGGGGGTGCCATGTGAAACGTCAGCAAAAATAAATCTGGCTAATCCCAAGGAATGACCGTGCACAGCAGCAGCAGCCCCACAGTTCCAGGAGATTAAAATAAAAAAGTCTTGCATTACACCACTTGGAAGGGCTGAGATTTACTTGGAAACCGAATCACATTAATTAGCATTCTGCTAATGGCTGTTTTGTATAAATATAGCGTGCCTTAATACCAACACGAGTCGCAGGTTGACATATTTAGATCGTTGATATCAAAGTCATTAACGCCTCTCTGCGGTAAACCTATTCTCAGTTGGGGCTGCAAATGGGATTCTCCTGAGCCAATCAATCTTCCTAAAGCTCGAGCAGGGCCTGTTGATCTTTAGCCACCCAATGGATCCGGCTTCCCAGAAATGTGCTTGCATCTGTCAAAATCATAAGCAGCTGGCAGCCACAGACAAAGGTCAGATTTGCTGGGAGCGTGAAAATAGGATCTCAGGACAAGAAATGCTGTTTAGCAGCGTATCAATTCGGGACGGGCTATTAATGGTGCAGTGTGTGTGTGTGTGTGTGTGTGTGCATCCATTCCTGAGGGCATTTGTACACATGTCAATTATATATTTATATGTCAGATTTCTCACGTATGCCCTGTGGTCCTGGAACTCAGCCAGGGCTTATTAAAACTTCGTCACATCAAAGGATGGGAAAGGTCTGCCCGAGCTGAGGAACTCGGAGAGCTTAACGATTCATTTGCGTTAATTCGCTCTTAATTTATCGGTCGATATCGCCCTGATTAAAAGCCCCCCACGCCCCCCAGCTTTGCAGCAGCAGTGAAGGTAAGGGGTTCCTTCAGGAACCAGTTTTGGGGAAGTCAGCAGCACTGATTTATGCCTGTGCTGCCATTGGGGCTGGACCAGAGCATGTGGCTGTTAATGTATATCCGCCTCCCAGCCCAGGTGCGGGAGCAAGAGCATCCCCAGAGTGACTGGCATCCCCAAGCCAGCGTCCCCTCAGGGTGTGCAGCCCCGGGATGGAACAGACACCCTGGTGAGGGGCCCAACGGAGAGCACGAGTCTCCTGGTCTGCAGTGAAGCCCCTTGACCTGGCGCTCACGCTTTGAAGCTGGGAGCATGGTTTCATCTGGGGTTATTATTAGCTGGCGGTGACAGGGGTGAGAGCGCCTGAGCCCAGCTTCTGAAGCATGCAAATGCCGCTCTCGGCCAGGAGACCTTGCCCCTCGGTGTAATTTAAGGCCAAGCATTTTAGCTTGTGGGCTTTAATTCTAATTTCTAAAATCTCTGTGGTACCAAACTCAGGGCGCCGTGGCTGCCGCTGCCTGCGGATCCAGTGCTGGGGATGGCGAGAGGGTGCATGCTGCCTCCCGAAATCGGGGCATGTTTGGGGATCAAGCAGGCTGATCCAGCATCCCTGGGTGGGACACGGCCACAGAAACTCACCCCCTTTCCCTGGTGCCATTTCAGGTGCAGGTGCATTAGAAGAGGGATTATTTCCTCCCATCTCACTCACATGTCCAGCCCTGACAGCCCTGACAAAGGGTGGGCGCTGGTCTCTTCAGCCAGGGGACAGGAGATGGGACAAGGGGCAATGGGCTCAAGCTGGGCCAGGGCAAGGTCAGCTCAGCTGGGAGGGCAAAGTTCTTCCCTGGCAGAGCTGTGGGGCTGTGGCCCAGGCTGCCCAGGGAGGGGGCTGAGTCCCCAGCCCTGGGGGTGTTGAACAGAGGGGAGATGAGGTGCTCAGGGATCTGGGTCAGCACAGGACAGGGACGGTTGGACTCCATGGGCTTAAAGGGCTTTTCCAACCTGGTGATTCTGGGATTCTGAACATCATTGGCCTCCCCAAAACCTCCAACCCATGCCATGTTTGCATGCACAAGGTCTGAGTCCAGCCATGTTGTGCAGGAGGCTGGACCCAGCATCACTCCCCGGGCCAACCCTCGAGTTAACACTGCTGGGGGAGGATTCCCCCCACACCACGTGCAGAGAGCTCAAAAAAAACCCCAGAATAAACCCCATGAAGCTGGCAAGGAGGGAAAAATCCTAGGCAACAAGTAGGAATGGCCTAACAATAGCGAGTGCTTATTTTGACAGTGGGGTTTTTTTTTTGTGGTTGGGAGGTTGTGCTCATAATAAAATCTGCACTTGGCTGGTGGATTTTAAATAACACTTATCTCATGGATCGAGCCAGACAGTATGTAACGCTGAGGTCCGTGTGCGGCATGTCTTGCCTTTAATTATCCCTGCCTCCTTTTCTGGGGGGTTGTTAGTGAGCCCTGAAGCCCCGAAGCGGCTGCAGATTGCAAACAAAAGGGGTTTAGAATTTTACCAATTGGTAAAGGTCTTAAATAGAAGTGTGTGAGCGCCCTGGAAGCTGCATGAAAAGTCATGGGAGAGGACAGGGCTTAGGAAATAGATTTGATGTGAATAAACATAAATATCTGTTAATTTTTTAATTCAAAAAGGAGATGTGGGAGTGGGAAAAACACCCGTCAGCATAAAAACGGCTGGCATGATTTGTTCTCCAGGCAGCTGGAGAGAGCTTTAGATACAATCCTCCTCCAAAAGAAATGCAAGCAGAGGAAAAGATTATCAAAAGAGGAAAGGCTTTAATAAACTGTGAAGCCCCGATCACCCACTGAGAAGCAAAGCTTAATTAGAAGATTAAGCAGCTCTCTGGTTGTGCGCATGGGCTCCGTGTGCAGCAGTGCGGTGCCAGGAGGTGCCAGGACCGGCTCTGAACTTGCTCCTTGGGCTTTCCTGGGATGCAAAACACAGCTGTGCCCAGCTCCGAAATGTGGCACCGGCTCTGAAACGTGGCACTAGATCCAAAATGTGGCACCAGATCCAAAATGTGGCACCTGATCCAAACCAGGGCACCGGCTCTGAAACGTGGCACCAGATCTGAAATGTGGCACTAGATCCAAAATGTTGTATCAGATCCAAACAGTTGCACCACATTCAAACAGTTACACCAGATCAGAAATATGGCTCCTACTCCAAAACGTGGCACAAGATCCGAAATGTGGCACCGGCTCCAAAATGTGGCACCAGCTCTGAAACAATGCACTGGCTCCTCCAGCTGCACCCACATCCCACAGGAGCACCGTGCTGGCATCACCAGCACACCCAGGAGGCTGGGAAAGGGGGGACCCTTCAATGCCATGGCTCCCCGATTGGTGTCCCCATTAAAGGCATCCTGGGGACTCTGCTCTGTCCGTTCCCGCTCTGCATGGCCGGAGCCCATCCTGGCTCCCCCTGCACCAAGCGCATCATCTGCACCCGCAGCTGCTCTTGGGCCTGTTACTTATTTTACCCAGGCGCCTGCCAAGGGGAAAAGCTGTCTTTAGAAGGCTACAAATTGGGATGACCCATACCTCTCCCCTGCTGACTGCTGGGGGGCCACACCGGCGTGTCCCTGGGCAGGGACGCCGTGATGCACTGCTCTGCTCGCCAGCCGCAGGCTGGGCTGCGGTTACATCCAGCAACCTGAGGCAGGAGTTATGTTTGCAATTTCTCCAGTGAGCAGGGAATAATCAGGCTTGTTCTCATCACCAGCCCATCTTTAGGCCCAGCCTGGCTCATGGGCTCTCATCTCAGCCTTTGTTAATCCCTTGTGCTGCCATCCCCAGCAACGCTGCATGCAGAAACCAGAGCACCCTAGATATGTGTGTGTGTGTGTGTGTGTGTGTGTGTGTGCTCATTGCATCCAGCACAGCACTACCAGATGCCCATACATCTTGGTGCACCCACTCCTGCATGCCATGGTGGGTGGGCTGGATGAGGCTTCGGGTGCTGGTCCAGGAGAGACACCAGGGCTGGGAAAAAATCCGTGTTCTCTCGGGAGAACAACCTGCTCCCTCTGGATTAAATCACTCCCTCTTCCAGGACAGAGGGATCTGAACAGACTGGACCGATGGGCTGAGATCAGTAGGATGGAGTTTAACAAGGCCAAATGCAGGGTGCTGCACATGGGACAGAACAACCCCGTGCAGCGCTACAGGCTGGGGGAGACTGGCTGGAGAGCTGTCAGGCAGAGAAGAACCTGGGGGTGTTGGGTGACTGCTGACTGACCATGAGCCAGCAGTGTGCCCAGGTGGGCAGGAAAGCCAAGGGCATCCTGGCTTGTGTCAAAAAAGTGCAGCCAGTAGGTCTGGGGAGGGGATTGTGCCCCTGGACTGGGCACTGGGGAGGCTGCACCTTTTACCCATTTAAAAAAAGGGGAGATGAGGTGCTCAGGGATCTGGGTCAGCACAGGACAGGGACGGTTGGACTTGATGATCTTAAAGGTCTTTTCCAACCTTGTGATACTGTGATTCTGTGATTCTGTGATTCCCATCCTGTCGTGTCAGAGCACCAGCAGAGCCTTTTCCTTTGTGCTTCCACCTGACAGCGCAGCACCCGCTGCTGAGACCCGTGGGCACACGGACCACACGTAAGGCACCCAGCAGGGCGTGTGTCCGTCTGGGTGGGGAAGCCCATAGGATGTGCCACCTTGTCCCCTGCTCGGGGTGGCCGTGTGTCGTGACAGTGCCCGGGAGGTGCTGGAGGGCCCGGGCAGCCTTTGGCTGTGTGTTTCACTGGAAAGCCCTGCTGCTCCCACGCCGGCACCAGCGTGGGTGCTTTTTGCACTGAACATTTGCTGTCTTGCAGCATCAGCTCCTGACTCACTTGCTGTCTTGGTGCCAAGGCTGTGGCACTGCTCCTGCCGCTCCCCGCCTGTCCCCACAGCTCCCTGCTGCTCCTCACCTTGTCACCCGAGCATCTCCCTCCATGTAGGTGCACCAACACCCTGGGGGGGTCACACCTCCAACATCCTGATCTCTGAAAGGCAAACCCCACTTGCAAGGTGTTTGGATGTGGGGGATGCCTGTGTGCAGGATCTCCCTGGGGAGAGGCTGGTACATTGCTGAATGGCAGCTCCTGCTGCCCAGCGTGTCCCCAGGGCTATGTCGGGGACCGGTGTGTCACCTCCAGATGGGCATCATGCATCTTGGGGACACCCACAGCGTTTCTGGTCCCCAGAGCTATGGGGGGCAGCAGCACCCACATCCCCTGCATGACCCGGGGCTGTTCCCAGAGTGAGGCATGGTGGGGTGACTGGTGAACTGGCCTCTGAACACAGGTGTCTCAGGCAGGAGCAGTCTGGGGAGGAGCTGTGGGGGTCTCTGTCTGCTGCCAGCTGGGAAGATGGTGGGTTGGGTCTCTGGGAAGGGCTGGGAAACCCCTGGATCTAGGTTTAGGACCTGGTGTCTGCGGGGGGTCAGCTGTGCTCAGGGCTTGGTGTCCACTGGGATTTGGGACCCCACAGCCCCGGGAGGGAGAAGCAGCACAAGCCCTGGGGTGGCTGAACACGTTCTTCACCCAGCTCCTCTTCCCAGGCTGCGCTGCAGACATGGTTTCCTTCAGCCACACCATTCCCACATCCTTCTCTCCCCCTTCCCACCACACCCTGGAAGGTGGTTTGTGGGGTGCAGGGATGCCCCAACCCCACTTCAGTGCCATGTGCTAGGACACCACCCAAACCTGGTGACAAACAACCACAGCTACTCCCTTTCAGCAGCAGCAAAGGGTATTTTGGGATGTTCTAAAAAGCCTTTACCCCCCCCAACCACACACACATGCAGCTTGCAAAATCTAATAACAACCGGTTGAAAAACATACTAAAACCAGAAAATTTATGTAGCATGACCCAAATTGAATTATACATTACAGCACTATAATTGATTTTTTAGAAGAGAGATTAAATTTATTTTATGCCTCACTAACTAACAGCTAGATTTACCTAATTGCTTGGAGTGCAGAGTTAGTATGATTCATTAAACCCCATACATGCCTGGGTACATTACACTGTGACTAAAGCTTCCCTGCTTGGAGCAATTAAAGTGGAGAAACTTGGGGCCTCATAAGTAATTGAATATAACAATACAGCTTGGAGTTGCTGTGGATGTCTTATTAAGTTCTTCAAGCACAAAAAAACCCCCACCCCCACCCCCTCCCCAATTTCCCTCTGTTCAGCAGTGAATCATGTTGGGAAATTCTCTGTGCCTGGTATTGTTTTCTCCTATTGCCAAAAAAAAAAAAAAAAAGGAGGGGGGGAGGGAAGGGGAAAAAAAAAGAGGAAAAAAATGGTGTCTCAGAGACAGATTTCATGCCTTGCTTCACAGTTTAATTTTATCAATCATAACATTTGAAAAAAAAATTGACAGCAGTGAGTAGACATCCCCTGCTATTCCAAGGAGAGACATTTTTGGGTAGAATCTAGTAACATTTGGTAATTATATACACATTGCAAAAATAAAGGTAGCAATTTAGTAAAACAGGAGCGGGGAGAAATTATCGTTTTAGCTGGCAGGAATAAATTAGAGTTGTTTGGCACAGTTGAGTAGGATCCCACAGAGGAGCAAGTTCTGCTGTGGGGAGAAAGGCACGGCTGCGAGCGGGGTGCTGGGGGGCTGGGGGGTGCTGGGGGTGGTGGTGAGGGGAGGCAGCAGCCCTGCCGTGGGTTTTGGGGCACAGCCTTTGGGATATTCATCGCTGGCATCGTCTCATGGGGGTTTTATGGGGTTTTTTTTTTTACTCCATTTGGGGCCCAGGAGTGCTGGTGGGCAGGGAGTTGTTCCCACTGCCTGGAGCACTCATCCTTACTGAGATGAGTTCCAGGGTTCTCAAACCACTCAGCCTCCATCTCTCACCCATTTCCAGGTCATGTTTTATTTTACCAGTAGAACTCTTAGAGGAAAAAAAAGAAAAGATCCTGATTTATTATCACCTCTTACCAACAGCTCAACCCATTACAATGCAAACTGCTCTCCAGCTGCCTTTTCCCAGCAGGGCTTTGAGGATGCTTCCAAGGTGGGAGACACCCTCTGCTCCGGGGCAGGGCATAACCCAGGGTGGGGTATGAAATCAGAATCCCAGAATCCCCAGGTTGGAAAAGCCCTTTAAGCCCATGGAGTCCAACTGTCCCTGTCCTGTGCTGACCCAGATCCCTGAGCACCTCATCTCCCCTCTGTTCAACACCCCCAGGGCTGGGGACTCAGCCCCCTCCCTGGGCAGCCTGGGCCACAGCCCCACAGCTCTGCCAGGGAAGAACTTTGCCCTCCCAGCTGAGCTGAGCCTGCCCTGGCACAGCTTGAGCCCATTGCCCCTTGTCCCAGCTCCTGTCCCCTGGCTGAAGAGACCAGCGCCCACCTCTCTGCACCCTCCTGGCAGGGCAGGGGAGGTGGGGAGAAGGTCTCCCCTCAGCCTCCTCTTCTCCAGGCTGAACCCCCCAGCTCCCTCAGCTGCTCCTCAGAGGATTTGCCCTCCAGCCCCTTCCCCAGCCTGGTTGCCCTTCTCTGGACTGGCTCCAGGACCTCCATGTCCTTCTGATGGTGAGGAGCCCAGAGCTGGACCCAGCACTCAATGTTTTACCCTTGGTTAGACTGATACCACCCTATAATTGTGATTCCTGCAGACAGGTCCCAAGCCCAGGCGAGCTCCTCATCGGTGGAGCTACTCACCTGTGGAATATGAGAGAAGTCAAGGAAGTTTCCAGCGTTTCCTTGCTCAGAGGTGGGAGTCTCCACAGGGTTGCACCACGGTGGTGCTTACAGACTAATTTCAGTACAGGATTCGGGGTAAGCAGACGCTTTGTACCATTATTAGGAGGATGATTAGTAACCTTCCACAGGCCAGGGTGGAAATGCACAGAGCATTAACGTTTAATGAGCATTGCACAACCCAGGATCATCAGTTTACTCACTTCGTGGAGCCCACAGGTCATAAAATTCAGGCTGGATTGTGTGAAACATCTTCCACAAAGGGCTTCCCGGAACAGAGCAAGCCTTTAATTAGCAGCACATCGTGCGAGGCTGAGGTGCAGCTTTCCCAGGCGCATCACCCCTGATGTTAATTACCGAAAGGCTTTGCACATGCATCATTTATGCCTGTTTTATTCACCCCTTTCCCCCTTGCAGGGCTGCTGTGGGGCTTCACAGGCGTAGACTGGCACCACCACGGGCAGTGGGCACCCATGGGATGGGATGGGGCACGGCCACTTCTCCATCTCTCCTCCCATCTGCATCTGCAATTCCTCCCTGCCACTGGTCCTGGCCATTGCAGGAGCTGTGGGATTAATGGTTTCCTTGTCCCTGGCCAGTGATGCAGTTATAATTTTATAATCTTTTCTTGCTGACTCACTTTTGGAGCTCGGATGTCAAGCTTTGGAGGGGGGAGGGGGGTGTGAGTCCCACAAGGCTCCCATGAGATACAAACAGGGGATGGTAATGAGTGAGATTCACCCAAAACGGGCAGCCTGAGGCTGGGAAGAACCTTCCAGTGTGAGGTGAACAATTGTGGGCTTTTAATTACAGCCAAAGCTGTGTCATAGGGAACCTTTCAGCTCAGGACTGTGCAGTGATAGTGGGAACCCAGTGGGAAACTGGGTTGGTTTTTTCTCAGTGCTGGTACAGATGAGTGTCCCACCACATTGCCTGTGCCATCACAAGAAGCTCCCTTACTGCAAGAGCTTCCAAAGAGCCTGGGAGGGTTCAAGCTCCAGGAGAGATTAAACCCCTCATTCAGGAGATGCTGGGGGCATGAGGATGATTCCTGCCTGCAAGGCTGATCCCATTGATTTTTTCGGTTTTTCTCTTGGAAAAGGAAAGATCAAGGGATGCATTTAACAAAATGAGATGCCCTTTATGTCTGTACACAGAGGCATCCCTCCTAGCCCTTACTGTGGAAGGAGAACATCATTAAGGAATAACTAATGGCCCTACATGAGCTCCACCCAGCTCTCGGTGCTGGGAAGCCTAATTAGAGCGCAGAGATAACGATGGAGTGCTTGGATGAATTTGCATGGGACTCCAGCCTGTGTAGGGTGTGAGAGGAGTTTATGCTGCTTGTTAGAGGAGGCTTTTGTCCCTGCAGACAGAGCCCTGTTAAGACCCCTGGAGCTCCTGCCCTGGTACCTGCATCCCACCACAGCTTCCTCCTCTACCCCAAGAGCTTCTTTGTCTGGGTGTTGGCTTTGGGGTGGGGTTGGAGGTTTCTGGAGGATATGGAGTGAGCAGCCAGGGAGCGATGGGTGCTGGGTGCTGGGCGATGGGTGCCAACCACTGCTCGGTCTTTGCCAAGGCTGATGGGGAGCAGGGGCTGGGACATGATGTGCACCCAGAGCAGAGTGGGAATCAGTTTAAATCTTGAGGCAACTGGAGACTAAACCACCTCCAGCTGCTTCAGGGTAGAGCTGGGGGTGACAAGAGCCCCAGCAGAGCCCCACATCCCATTTCATAAAATCATAGAATCCCAGCCTGGTCTGGGCTGGAAGGGACCCCAAGGGTCACAGAGCTCCAACCCCCTGCCACAGGCAGGGACACCAACCTCCAGGCCTGGAGCTACACAAGGTTGCCCAGGGCCCCAGCCAACCTGGCCTTGAAGGCGTGTGTCTGCTGACGGACAGCCATGAGCCAGGGCTGGCCATGCCATGGGGCAGACACCCCCTGAGCTGGGGGCTCTGGTGGAGCCGCAGCTGAAGGACAAAGGGACAGTACAAGAAGCTTAGAGCTGCTTCTGCTGCTCTTCTAGCGTCATCTGTGATCCCACAACCCAAGGGAAGCTTCTGTGGTCAAAGCTCGGGGTGAAGTCACCAGATGTTTTGCAAAAGGACAAGGGAGAAACTGGGGGAAAAGCTCCCTCAGGTCCCAATTCCCCATGGAGTGCATCTTAACCCCTTGCCCCAGGCATCCTATTCCCGAGTTTCGGGCAAGACCACTGTCCCTTCCCAATGCTCCTAACCCCAGCAAGCTCCAGTGTTGATGGTGCTGGGAGCTGCAGGTCCAGCCCTGGCTCAGCTCTGCTGGGTATCTGAACGTGCCCACTGAGGTGGTACCATGGTTTGTGGCTGAAAACAGGCCGAGACAGCACCAGGCTCCAGAGCCGAGAGCTGAGCCCTCCCTGTGTGAGATACAGACCCAGACGTTCAGCTCTGCTGTCCCTCCTGCTTCCTCGCTCCTGGAGGAGAATGGCACCAAGAATTGGTGTTAATTGGCACTAACCAAACGCTCCCATACCGGGGCTGCCTTTGGGGCTGGCAGGGCTTTGCTCTTTGCCTGGCTGTGTGTCGTGCTCTGCAATCTCACCCTGAATCATCCTACTCAGCCCGTCCAGCAAACTCCTGTAAAGGGCTTTTCATGCAGCCGAGCCGAGCAGCAGCACAGATAAAACACAGACCAGAAGGGTGGGATAATGGCTCTGTTTTTCTCCAGCAATTGCTCAGAGAGAGACGTGAAGCTGCCCCATTAAAGGCTCAGGTTCTGTCCCTGGGACATCAGGAGGGGTCAGGGGTCTATCCTTTCTTACGCTGTTAATATTTTGGACCGAGGAGTGCTTTGTGATGTAGAGGTTTGGTCTACAACACGTCTGCCTTAATGAACTATAACAGCACAGAAGGCAATTATGGGTTTGTCTAGACCTGTCTAAGACCATCAACAGCACCTCATTACTTTACAGATTGTTAATGCTCTTGGCAGAAGTTGAGGATCCTCCTTGAGAAGAGAAAAAAAGAGAAAGACAGAAATTTATTCTCTGTTGCAACATCCTTTAGCTGATGATAAATGGTAAAGAGGGGTAATTAGACCTGGCTTTGTCCAGGGGTAGGTACAGAGCCGTAAAGCAGAACTGGGGCAGGGGGGAAATGGCATGGAACTCATGGCAGGTTTCATGTAAAGACTGTTTGAAGCTCCAGGAAAACTGGGAAACAAGACCGGTGCTGTTGTGTCAGCACCTCTTCTCTGCGTGTAAGGATGCGTGGGCAGCGGTTCATCACACCCCTCTCGAGGCTTTGGGCATGGATTCCTGCCAGAGATCTTTTTTTAATGATTATTTTTCTGTGCATATCAAATCTGAGGAGGAGGGGACCCCCACAAGGGCTTCCTGTCACCGCTTCTCAAAACTCGTGGGGTGATTGCTCATTTCCCCCCACATTTCCATCCCTGTTCCTGTTCCCTTTCCCCACGGAGGAGCCTGGGGTGTGGATGGAACCCTGGTGCAGGGGATGCAGGGATGGGGACCGTCCCTGGGGCTGGGGGGCCGATGCTGAGCGGTGTGGGGACCACGTGGGGACCACCCAGCCGAGGCAGCAGCACCCCAGGAGTGGGATGTTGCAGATAATTCAGGCTCTGTCAGCAGAGCCGTGGCGAGAGCAGGGATGCGTGTTGTGAGCTGTCAGCTGACAGTAATGGACTTGTTAGGCTCCTGATTGATGGCAATGGCCTTGGAAATTGCCAGAAGCCGTTTCAATCTCTGGCTCTGACACAGCCGTGCAGGGGGACAGGGAGGGGGAGCACTGTCAGAGCCAGCCTTACGGCTGCCTGCTCTGCCCTCTGCACTGCCTGCTGCTGCTCCGAGCTGCTGCACGGCGCCTGCCAGGCATCAGCCTCCTGGGCCAGCTGTTCAGTGCTACAGATGTTAGTGGTTCTGCGTGCCTCTGGTCCCCTCTGCCGCTGTTTGTGGGGCGGCTCTGGAGGGCAGGGCACAGGGATGCACTGTAGCAGTCAGTGATGAGTGAGGCTCGGTGAGAAATGAGCAATTAGAGAGATGAGGGGATCATCTTCACCTCAAAGCTGCATGTTCCTCTGTGTTCTGTCTCTCTGAATGTGTTCACAGCCATAGAGACCTGCTGCCCCTTCAGCATCCCTGGGAGATGCAGGGATCAAAGGCAATGTTCCCCTGGCCACCTCCATCACCCTTCAGCCCACAGCTGGGTTGGGTGTGCTGTGACCTCTCTTCAGATCAGGGCCAGGTGCTGCCCATGGGCTGGCCTTGGCAAGAGGGGAGGGGAGGGGAGGGAAGGGCAGGGCCTTGGTCAGGTTTGAAGGCCAGGCATCTTGTGTAAATGGCTATCTTACTGCAGAAAGCATCTCAGCTCTCCTGCTCTCTGGACTTTGAGAGGTGAAAATCATCAGTTCTTCTCATAACCTTCACTGTAAACCTTACAGCTTTTTTTTTTCCCTGGTTTTGTAGGATCTGATGGCTCTCAAGAAGTGACTGGAAGATGTGCATGGGTTAAAGAGGAGGCAGGGACCTGCAGTGCTGAGCAGAGCAGGTGGACCAACCCAGGAGGTCCGTGGGATGAGCAGGTGAGGGTGTGCACACCTGTGGTTATCCAGCATTCCCATTGCCTGTGGATCCCATTGCTTTGCTCCAGCCCTCCCTGCACACAGCTGCAAAGCAAACAGGGCAGTTATCTTCTTAAAAAGCTCCCTTTTGATGGGCTGATTAATGATGCAGTCCACACCTTCCCTTAGGAAAGTCTCCTGCTGTCCTGCACTGGCCATTGCCCGAGAGGAGGGGCTGCTGTTGCTCATCACTCCTGCTGGGGAATCACCCAGCACCGACGCTCTCCCAAGGTAGGGAAAGGCACAAGAGATCTTTCCATCTGGGCAGAGGCCTGGGAGATGTGTGACTCTGCAGATGTTTATCTGGGAGGCTGGAAGCTTGGCAAATAACAACTGTCTTCACGTTGCCGTGGGTGGGGAGAGGGCCTCTGCTTGTTTTCTCTGAGGATTCTTCTCCTTGCCCAACGTCAGCGTGTGGGAGCGCGCAGAGGAGCGGGCACGCACCGTCTCCTTGTCTCTCTTCCCCAGCAGCTCTTGCCCTGTGTTTTGCCTCTCCCCATTGCTTCACCATTTGCTCTTTTCCTCGAGGCAGGCTGAGGGAAGAGCAGCTTAGGGAGGCCCCTTCCCTTTCTCACAACCCATGGCTAAGCCTCCCTGCCGCAGCCCAGCACCAAAACAAGCCCCCCACCTTCCATCTGAGCTCTCCAGTGGTTACCAGTGATGGAGCCCCGAGCTCCTGTCACTTGTATACCCCGTGGGTATGACTCAGCCTGCAAAAGGAGACAGCCGCTGCTCTTCCCAGGAGAAGTCTTCTTCCTATTTGGGATGGGATGAAGTGAATAGCCCGAGGCGGCAGGAAAATGCTGTGTGCTGGTCATGGAGTTTCATCCTCAAGGGAAACCCATTCCGAATGGAGCTGGTCCCAAGCACAGTTAGCAGGGTGGTGTGGGGGATGGAGAGTTCATTTTAGGGGAGTAGGAAGAGTTGTTTGCTTACTCAAGAAAAGCAGTTGTTCGAGGAAGATGTGGCTGCAGTTGATCCTGGGAACATCAGCGTGAGGGAAGATGAGACTAAGTGATGCCAGTGTGACTTCAGGGATGCACGGACGTGACTTCAGAAGAAGGTCGCAGCCCTCTGAGAGGGGAAACACTGGGATCCCCTTACTGAGGTCTCGAGGTGGAGGCTGATAATGGGACTTCATGGCATGGGTCGCTGGGCTCTGTGGTCTTTCCAGTCCTGGCTGAAGAAAATTAGCCTGAATATACCTATCAGATAGAGCATGAGCTTGTTTCTGTCCATGCTGTGTGTGGTCAGACCCCAGGGGCAGGAGGCTGTGCTGGTGGTGGGGAGCAGGGGTGGGCAGCGAGGGACCACTGGCCCCTGAGAAGGTCAGGGATGGATTCAGGTTCTCCTGCCTTCCAGACCCACCTGCTCCCACCTTTAGGAAGCTCAAACCCACATGAGGTAACTGTGATCTAAGTCAATCCAAAGGTGATGTTGCTCTGGCTGTGAGGATGATGATGGCCCCGTGCGGTGCCTCTCTCCACCAGCAACCTCTCAAAGGCTGAGGTAGCACAAATTCTCCATCTCTGTGCCCCTGATCTAATTCCAGTTGTTTCTTTTACCTCCAGAAAGAAAATCAGGAAAAGAAAAGGAAAAAAAACCCAATCAAATCAGCTCCTGGCCTGGAATTCATTGGGGTGTTTATTGCCCTCAATTGGGTTAGCCCAGCACCCTGCAGCCACTGCTGTGCCGGGCTCTGCCCATGTGCTGAGCTCTGACCTGAAGGGATCACTCTGTTTTAGGCAGAAAACGTGATTTCCTTCCCTCTTTTTAAATCCCAGGGCTCGTTTCAGCTCACACCATCAGTTCCAATCGGTCTGGGCAGCGAGAGGTGGTGGTGGGGTTTTTTAATGGACTATTGAGCTCAGATAACAAATTTTAGATTATAACACACATGACCTGAGCCAATTTCAACTTAATCTGAAATGCCAAATAGCTATTACCCTGCACGGCTGTGCAAGCACCCAGCCCCCCACCCACCCTCCCCCCACACTCCCGCCCGCACACACACGTACACTGGAGGGAGCAGGGCTCCAGCCCACGAGGAAGCTGAAACCCCACTGAGTACATCACTAGAGCCCAGTGATTAAACCCACATTTGTGCAGTCTGAAATCTGCATTAAAGTATTTTGGGGGCTCTTCAGGCTGCACTGCAAACCCAGCTGCTTTGGGATGGGGTCTGGGGGCTTTTTAGTGCCCTTTCTTGTCTAGGCTGTGATTCGATTACCAAAGCTGTGGGCGAGCATGCTTTGAGATGAGTTTCTAGGAGATGGATGCTGGTGCTGCAGGTTGATGCACCCAGCTGGGACACAGGCTGCTGGGTTCCCCCAGGGAGGTGCTCAGCCCTGGCTGTGGGTGCTCAGCATCAGCATCCAGGTCTGTTTGTAACCATCACACACCCTGATGTGATATCTGCCATGTGTCCATTGTTCATTCCTCTGCCAAGCGGGACTGTCCGTGCTTGCCTGTGTTTTGTCCTGAGCATCCTGCTGAGTCGGGGGTGGCTGGGATGGAGCCCTGAGTCTTGTGTGTTGGGACTGGTGCCCACGGTCCCGGGGATCGTCTCCTGGGATCTGGCTTGTGGAAGCAGGAGGCTTCTGTCCAGCCTACTGCGCTGAGCTGCACTGAACACATCCAGAGAGCTCCCCTCTTGGGAATACTTGTGAATCGGAGTGTCCCTCATGGGCATCACCCCCAAAAGCCCAACAGCCCCCCAGTGGCACACACAGCGACACAGGCAGCTCTGCGGGGTGCTGCAGGGAGGCTTTGGGGTTGGTGGAGTGTAAAGCTGCGCAAGGGGCTGTGCTGGGGCAGCCATGGTGGGGCAGCTGTACCATGCCCGTGGTGAGCCGTGCCATGCTATGCCATGCCATGCTGTGCCATGCCGTGCTGTGCCGTGCTGTGCCATGCCCATGGTGAGCTGTGCCATGCCATGCTGTGCCATGCCATGCTGTGCTGTGCCATGCCATGCTGTGCCATGCCATGCTGTGGCGAGTCATGCCATGCTGTGCCATGCCATGCTGTGCTGTGCCATGCCATGCTGTGCCGTGCCATGCCATGCCATGCCATGCCATGCCATGCTGTGCCGTGCCATGCCCGCGGCGAGCCGTGCTGTGCCCATGGTGAGCCATGCCACAGGAGCAGCCGCGACAAGCCGCCACCGTAAAGCCTGTGTGCAAGAAACCATCCGTGCTGAATAAAATGACAACAGAGCTGTAATGCTTTGTGGAGTGTGTTTAATGAAAATATCAGCCCGGGCCTCCGACACGAGGCATTCATGTATAATGAAATGAGGTGCCTGAAACACTTCAGAGCATAAACCATCTGCTCTGCTGCGATGTACTAACAGCTCCGACTAATTTTTAATGCAGGTTTTATGACGGATATGCACATCATGCTACCCATGCATAAGGAAGATACAGCCTGGCTGCACTTTGAACTGAACTGACTGATGATGAATTTGTCTCCCGTTTTAATTACTTTCTGTACATTAAAGGTGTAGTGGACCATGTGAAGTGCTTTGTCTGGTTTATCCCCTCTGTGTCCCCACGTCTCCTTAAAGTGCCGGAGCTGCTTCCACTCCCTTATCTGCAGCCAGGCGTGCGGGCGATGGGAAGGAGGGAGATGGGAGGAAAACCTCCTCGTACAGGACTCGGTCAATAAACACACTGGAGCCACCAGCAACAAGCGCATTTCATGAGGTTAATTAATTCTTATTATGTCCCTTGAAATTTTCTCTGGCCCATATGGCAGGGGTGGGTGCTGCCCGGTGGGGATGGCAAGGAGAGAGCTCACCAGTTTCCTCTGCGCACATCAGAGCGGCAGCTCGTGCTGGAAAAGCCTTTCAGGCTGCAATCTCTGCTCTCAGCTGCTCTCGCCAGGCTCTTTCTCTTTAATGAATTTTTAAAAGACTTTATCAGCTTCAAAACATATTTCTTTATTTAGGGCAACCCAAAAGTGGAACCGTTTATCTGAGCAGGCCCTGGATGTTCAGGTTGGTGCCGAAACACGGTTGGCTTCAGTTGGACCAAAGCCTCGGCAGGACTTTTGCCCATTTCTCATTGAATTTTCAGCCTGGCTTGGCTCTGCCCCTCTCCTGGTTTCCAGGAGCGCTGGTTCCCCAAGGAGAGGCCAGTTTTGGAAGGCGAACACCTCCTTGCCTTGACTGTCTCAGCCAAATTTGAATGACCTTTAAATGCTGTGCTTTGGGAGAGCCATGCCCCCAGTTCTTCAACTTTTCCCATCTTTTGGAAGAAAAGGAGCAGAAGGAGTGAAGCTCAGCCAGGGCTGGCATGGCTGTGAAGTCCTACATTCCTCTTCAGCACATCATTCCTCTCCTCTTCCACCGTGGCGGCTCTGGAACATCAGAGCAGTGAGTGCTTTTCTTCCTGGGGTAGTGACAATACCAGGATTTAATTTGTTGATTCAAACATGCGCCCGGCCTTCAGTCAACAAGAGTGAGGCTTTTTCCAGCTCCTCTTTCCCTCTCCTTCCATTGTGCCTGGGACTGGACAGACCATTAATTGCAAATACATTATCTAATGACTTCAGTCCTTTGTTTATTCTGAAAGTCATTTGTGAACCGATCACGATCCCTCTCGGTGCCGTCATCCTGGGCGATGAATGAGCTTTACTGTAGTCTGGGAATCCAGCTTTGACTCTGGTTCTGATGCTTGTCCTGGGTTTACTCATCGATTGGCCAGCTGGAAAGGGCTAAATAATGAGCAACCTGTTTCCTCCAGCGAGCAGCCAGACGCCCTGAATTTCACAAACCTTTTGGGATTCGCTGGTATTGGAACAAATCAGCTCCCATCGCTGGAGACAAGCGAAGGCAAACGGCCGTGCTGTGAGCCCCTGCTGACAACGTGGGGCCTTTTAGTGGGAATATCCACAAATCACAGCGTATGCTCTCCAAGTGGGACCTTAAATTCCAGCCTGAAAGAAATCCAGTAGTGAAACCGGGCTTGGTGACTGAGCAGAAGGGAAAGTACCTACGAGCAGCAAATTAACTGCCGAGGATGGCAGCCCCTCCGAGTGCGATGCGTTCAGAAGCAAGATGTCATTTTCCTGGCTGTTCGCTTTGTCTTGCTAACGAGCACTCTGCTGCTCCCCCCGGTCTCCTGGAGGATTTCCATCCCAGCTTGCCCGCCGCATGCTCGGTTCCGCTGCTTCTCGCCTTCGCGGGTCGGTGCTGCTGGGGCCGCTCTGCCATTAGCAGCAGGAGCAGCAACCTCAGCACTCCAACCCACGTGCGAAGTGATTTAAGGGGTTTTACCTCAGCCCCACTCCCGGATACTCCCTGCATCCCCGTGGCTGCGTGCGGCTTCAGACAGCTGCTGCATTTGCATAGCCCGTTCCTCGGTACAAACGAGCTGCTGCTTTTCAAAGCTGCTTTGGGGAATACCTCGCAGTCGGCCTTGTTTGTTTAGGAAAATATTTATACAAGTTGTTCTTTGAAGAGGAAGGCTTGCTGAGAGGCTTCCCGAGGAGCAGGGCGGTGGGGAAGGGGTGGAGGAGCTGGGCTGGGCTGCGGGGCTGCCATCGCCGGGGCACCCACCGAGTTCGCTGTGGGTACACCAGAGTTTGCAGGCTGCATCTGTCGGTGCTGAAGCTTCTTCCTGCGCCCCCAGTTTGGCATGCTACTGGAACCACAGCGTCCTCCCACCCTGGAGACCTGCAGGTCCTTGTCAGCTGGAGGGAGGAGCTGCCTGAGCATCCTCAGCGGGCATCCTCAGGTGAGCCTGCCCCTGGCCTGGGGTCACTGTATGGCAGAGAGGTTTTCCGGAGCAGGGGGAAATCCAAGTGCACATGGGGTGGGGAATGGGCAGGAGGTTGGATGGAGCTGCAGAGACCTTCTGGTTCATGCTGTAATTGGGATGCCTGCTCAAAACCGAGCGATGCACCAACTCTGGAGAGCAGGTGCCATCTTTCTGCTCACCAGAGGTGCCTGGGGCAGGTCCCCACACCCTCTGTGAGGTTTCCCAGGACATCTGTGTCCCAAGCACAGACCTGCACAAACTCCCCAGTTCCCAAGGAGCATCCTGAGTACTGGTCAGCCCTGCAAGGGCCAGCCTGGGCACTGGTGGGTGGCATTAACCCCCCAAAACAGGGTCCACAAAATCCCACAGCACTTGGCATGCTGCTGGTGCCAGTTTTGGAGAGTGGCACTGAGAGTGGCCGTGTTGTTCCAGCAGGGATTATCCCAGGGTCCATGATGGAAGGGGTAAGTAATGATGAGCCAAGGAGCACAGTCAGGGTTCTTTGGTTTGTTGGGGTTTTTTCCTCTGAGAAAGTCATAGTTGAGCAACAGCAGCAACAGCAACAGGTCTGGTGCTGCTCAAACAAACCCTGAGCAATCGTCCCCTCTGCCTGCCACTGCTCCCAGCTCAGAGAGCCCCAAGGGGCAGCCACGAGCTTGTCCCAGCACAGCCAGCTCTGCTCACAGCTGAGAAGAAAACCCATGTGTATGCATAATTTAGAGCTGCATGTAAATGAGCATCGTTATTCAAATCAGTCCCTCTGCATCTGTGGGTGCAGGGCTGTGCAGCGGGGTAACTCCAGAGCCTCCTGCAGCCTGGGGCTCAGGCTGGCAACGGGACATTGCTCTGGCCATCCTTCACAGGGTACCAGCCCCTCTGAGCACCTCCAGCCAGAGCTGCCACCGCTCCTTCCAGTTCCAGGGTGACACTGGTCACTTTAAAGCCTTTGTCCCATACCCTGTGCCTCGGTGGGCGATGCTGTGAGGTCTGTACAACCAGGAGCAAGCAGGGTAAGGGAAAAACTCCAGCTGATTTTGCCTGGCTCTTGAATGGGACCTTTTTATTAGGTCAGAAATGTGACCGACTTCTTCCCATCTGACTCCACGTTTCCTGTTTTCTTCAGGGCCCTGGAATGAAGAAACACTGAGCCACCACAGGAAAAGTCCTTCTCGCTCGTCCGCTGCAATCCAGGACAGGAGAAAGTTTTCACACAGGTTCCCATGGGATCCCCCCAGCCTGGTTTTGTCCACAAAACTGGTTTAAATCATCTGAGGGCTTAGTTGAACCCAGCTTAACATCCAGCCCCCTTGGGATCAGCCCATCTCTATTTACTGCTCCAGATTTTTGGGTTTCTTGTTACGTAAGGATAACGCTGCTTTTCACATCTCAGAGCCGCCTTCTCCTGATGGGAATGAAGTGGTACAGATGTTGAGAGAGAAAGTGTGTGTCCTCTGCAGCTAAACACAGAGTGCTCCAGCTGCCTGTCAGCCTCGCAGGATTTGACCCTCTCAGCAGGGAGATGCCCTGATAAGGATGCCCAGGCACTTCAGGGCACAGCAAGTCTTGGCTTGGCCCCTCCAATGCATCTGCTGGGGATGGAGGGTCTGTCCATCCCCCCGTGAGCTCGTTGCCTAATAAGAATGAGCCCAAACCCACGGCAGCCCAGGGAGGAGGAAGGTGCTGGTGCAAGGATGGGCAATCTTACATCCATGTGTGCCCAGGAAGATGGGGGACCCAGGGATGGGGCTGCTCTGGGGTGCTCAGTGCCAAAGGGTGGAAGAAACTTGCTTGGAAGCAAGTGCTGGCTTGGCAGTGCGCACTTTGGGTTGGGATAATCCCCAAATGGTCCAGAATTGGAATGAATTGGAAAGAAACAGTGGGCACAGGGAGAGCAGAGGGGTCAGAAAAGGCAAGTTGGGATTGAATGAGTACAGGGGAAAGTTCCTCGTGGAGTGTGCCCTGATAACAAGTAGGTTATGTATGAGCTTTGGATAAGGAGAGCTCAGTTTCCATGGCTGTAAGTCCAGGAAAAATTCACCCCAAGGCAAAACAAACCTGCATGTTTGTGTGTCGGTGGATTACCTACACCCTGGGGGGGGCTGGTTAGTTGGGCTTTGTAGGCTTGGGCATTTTGGTTTGGGGGTTCAGGGCTTGGCAGGAGAAAAATAAACCCCAACTATCATAAATGAGATAAAAAGGGGGAAAAAGGGTGTTTCCCAGAGATGCCCCTTGCTCCCCAGGCAGAAGGAGAGCACAGAAACTCCTCTGTGGAGCGGAGGCTGGTGCAAGCAGGGGGCCAGCACGGTGCTGCAGCAGCTCTGCGAGCACCTCCCTGCTCCAGGAAAAGACCTCCTCATCCACACCAGCTCTGCTGAGAGCAACAACACCCTGTTCAGGGAAAACATTCCTGGAAACGGGGCGCTCGCACCCCGCTCCATCACCGTCCCTACAGCTGCCGAGCCCTGGTCTCAGCGCCAGCCCCGCTGGCCTTGCCAAGCCAGGAAAGTCTGACAATGAAAGGAGCCCGTCATCACCCTCACACACGTTTCCTCACGCTTGTTTTAAAGCCCAAACATCTGGGAGAGGCACGTGTTCCGCTCCCGGAGCCGTTTGCTTTGGCTGCGGGGGGACGGGGCGGGGGGGAAGCAGAGCCTGTGTGGGCCAAGCTTGGCTGAGGGGTGCTTTAGGGGTAATTAACAGCTTCCTGAGGACTAGAACTGCTTGAAAAATTTGCTGAAGTGGGTTGTTGGTGTTTTTTTTCCCAAAGAAAAATGGCTCTGGGAGACGATAATTTCCCTTCAGTTCTTCCCCCTATTGAGGATTTGGGATACTGATGGGATGGTAGTTTTGGTTGCTGGAAAAACCCTTTCTGACCCAAAGGTTTCTGCTTTTGGGGAGGAAAATTAATAAAAAGATATATTAAAAATAATGTAATAATATAAATAATAATTATAATAAATAATAATATATTTTCCCAGGGGAAAAATGATAATAAATGGAAAGTAGATGATGGCAGGACAAGGGGCTGGAGTGAAGCTGGAGGAGGGAAGGGGGAGAGGAGAGATTGGGGGGAAGTTCTTTGCAGAGAGAGTGGGGAGGGGCTGGCAGGGGCTGCCCAGAGAGGGGGTGGGTGCCCCGTCCCTGGGGGTGTCCAAGGCCAGGTTGGCTGGGGCCCTGGGCAACCTTGTGTAGCTCCAGGCCTGGAGGTTGGTGTCCCTGCCTGTGGCAGGGGGTTGGAGCTCTGGGACCCTTGGGGTCCCTCCCAACCCAGCCCAGGCTGGGATTCTATGAAAGGTGGTGTTGAGAGAAAGGCAGGGCAAACCATGGATGTGTGGGGAAGAGGGCAGCACCCTGCCTGCTCCACTGGCACCCCAGCAGCACCACAGCCCCCCAGCATTGCCACTGACATCAGCCAGTGTCTGGGTGCTCTGCCAGAGCCCATCTGCATCCAGCAGCCCCCGAGAAGTACCCACATGATGGGGCTATTAAATTCAATTACATTCTAAACAATTAGATTAGACTACGCAGCTAATTAGCAGAGAGCTTCGTTTGGAGCAGGGGGGCTATCACCAGGGGTGGTGGAGGAGATGTCCTCACCCTGGCCTCCGCTGCCCGTGCGGCTGGGGGACGTGGGGGCCCCGGTGGGTGCCCCGTGGGATGGCCCTTCCCGAGCAGGCTGGAAGGATGCTGAGACGCTGCTTTCTGGTAATTCTCTATTAATTGTTTGCACTCCCTGTGTGTCTTCAATCCATTAGTTACACTTCCAGGGATGGCAGCAGGCAATAAATCCGACCGAGGGCTCCTGCAACGCCTTCCCTACAATCATCCCCTGAGCTGCTGCTCATACGGTGATGGAATCACTGCGTATCGCCCCCCACAACCCCACCCCACCCCACTCCATCCCACCCCTCCCCACCCCACTCCATCCCACCCCCCCCCCGCGCTGTCTGCAGCAGGAGCAGCGTTCCCCCAGTCCCCCAGGGATGTGCCTGCGGAGGGATGATAAGGGAATCGGATTTTAGTGGTGGCACTGGAGGTGAAATCCGAAGATCCCGAATATTTAGCTGTGTTTACCCACAGTAATCAGCTTCTCAAATAGATGTCACCGGCAGAGCCCGCGCCGCAGTGATTGCGCTGCTCCCCGCTCTCTGCCCAGGGGCAAACAGCTCTGATTAATATTTCACAACACTTGCTTTTTTTCTTTCCTTTTTTTTTTTTTTTTCCCTTTTTTTTCCTTTTTTTTTTTTTTTTTTTTTGTGCTCCCAGAGCCTTGATAGAGAGAGACAGAGTATTTCACCATCTCTTGTGTGTGCCTGCTCCAGTAATCATTGGATTCAATCGCTCTTGCAATGTTTTTATGAATTAATAACAGGCACTTTGGAGGGCTAGCGGGGAGATGGGAAATGCAATCTGTACAACCTTAATGAGCACCGTGGGGACCCGGTACCATGGTTTCTGAAATCCTCTCTGTGCTTCGCTCTAAATCATTGTCTCTAAAATTACCTGCTTGCAGTCGGCTTTAGATGGCTCTCGTTCGGTGGGTAAGTACACCTGCCTCCCCGCTGCGCCCGCTCTTTCATCGCCAGGGCTCGTTTGGAAGCCGTCCCAATTAATTCTTTGCCTTTTTTTTTTTCCTCCCTTTTTTTTTGTTTTTTTTTTTTTTTTATTTTGTTTAATAAAAGCTCAACCTTTTTGCCAGCGCTGACAAAATGTTTGTCTCTGCTGCCTCGTTAGTGTTTGCTCTGCCCTCAGCCGCAGCGAGTGGGATCACAGGATCACAGGCTCGCAGGATCACAGGGGTTGGCAGGGCCCCCCAGAGCCCATGGGGTCCAACCCCCTGCCAAAGCAGGGTCCCTAGCACAGGGCACACAGGGCGGTGTCCAGACAGGGCTGGAATCTCTCCAGAGAAGGAGACTCCACACCCCCTGGGCAGCCTGGCCCAGGGCTCCCTCACCCTCACTGGCAAGAAGTTCTTCCCCACATTGGGGGGAACTCCCTGGGCTCCAACTTGAGCCCATCGCCCCTTGTCCTGTCCCCACAGACACTGAGCAGAGGCTGCCCATGTCCCCTGTGTCCCACCCTTCAGCTCTTGATCCCCAGGGATCAGATCCCCTCTCAGTCTCTTCTCTCCAGGCTGAACAGCCCCAGCTCCCTCAGCCTTTCCTCCCAGGGGAGATGCTCCAGCCCTTCAGCATCTCCCTGTCCCTCCTCTGGACTCTCTCCAGGAGATCCCTGTCTGTTTGATCCCAGGGAGCCCAGCACTGGACACAACACTCCAGGTGGGGCCTGAGCAGGGCAGAGCAGAGGGGAGGATCCCCTCCTGGGACCTGCTGCCCACACTCCTGCTGATGCCCCCAGGATCCCCTTGGCTCTCATTGGGATGGAGTGGTCCAGGGCTGCGCTGGCAAATTAGCTCTCCCTCTCCATCGCTGGGCCTGGGAATAAAGTGTTTTGGTGGTTTTGCTCTGAAATTCAAGGTGGGGGGGGGTGTGGAATTGAGGAAGGGGGTGCTGGCTTTAGGGGGTGCTGGCTTTTGCTGCTGCAGGGCATGGTAGGGTCCCCGGCGAGGTGAGCACAGAGGGCTCGGTGGTGAGTACCTCTCCATCCCTCAGGGGTGCAGAGGGACACAGCTGTGGTGGGCAGCTCTTCACACCGGCTGTGGGGCAGGCTGGGGAATGTGACCCTAAAATGGAGCTTTGACCACCTCAGGCTTCCTCCACACCTTTGGCCAGATGCTCACCGGCCTTCCCAGCACTCTGGTGACCTCCCACTCAGGTGGGCCCTGCCCCTCCACTCAGCAGCCCTTCCGAGAGGTTGTTTATTCCCCTCCATCCAAGTGGAAACTGGTTGCATGAGGCAGTGGCATCCCCCAGCCCAGGGGCCCAGATCTCAGCAGGAAGGACTGGTGCCATGGTCCACAGCATCTCCAGGAGCCCGAGTGCTCCTTGGGTTCTCTGGGAAGTGACACGCCCTCCTCTGCATCACCAGCTGGAGGGTCACATGTGGGCCCGGCACATGCTGCTGTGGTCGCAGGGTTGGGTGCCGTTGGTTTCACGGGGCTGGGTCCAAGGGGTGTCCCTGAGCCCCCAGCAGCATCCATACCCCCCAGGACAGCAGGCGGGTCCGGGTGCTCATCCCAAATGTAGCACTCCTGGTGCTTTGAATTGAGGACCAAACAGATGGAAGAAGCAAACAAGCAAGTGAAGCCCCCAGGGGGCTGCTGAGGCTGGACACTGTCCCCTCCCTGTCCCCTCACCCCGGGCGTGTGCTGCTCACCCGCTCTGCCCGCCGTTGCTCAGGGAGCCAGCTCTGCCCACGCAGGGGATGGAGCATTCCTCCTGCTCCTCCAACAGAGCCACTCTCCTTTCGAGAGCCCAGGAACGTCCAGCATGACAAACGCACCTGGCTGAGCTCTTCGCAGTGCCCTGATTTATTTCCAGCCCCCTCGACAGAAAACTGCCTGGCATTTATGAGCCGCCCCAGCAGAGCTCCGGCTCGGGCGACTTCTCGGTTTTCACCCCGCTCTGTTTACTTTCTGGGTCTTTTTAATTGCTTTTGAGAAGCCTGCTCTCAGCCTACAGCTATTTTGGAGCTGTGGCACAGGAGATCTTAGTCTGGGTGACTAAGAAGTAATTTATAGAGACTTGGCCAGCGCTGCTCAAACATTTCTGCCGGCCAGACAGGCGCTCCGGCGTGGGAGACGTGCCGGGACACGCACGGGAGTGCGTCTGAGCAACACCTCCCCATGGCTAATCGGCTTAAAGCCGCCCGAACTGGGGAGCTGCTGGCCCCGTGGATCGTAAACAGGTCGGCTGGGATGTGCTCCCGCTGCCCAGGGGAGCGGGCAGCACGGCGGAGCCCTGTGTGCAGGGATGCTGCGCTCGGGCTGCGCCGCGGGGCCGGAGGCGGTTGTGCCTGGCCATGTACGGGCAAAGCCGGGCGGTTCGCAGGGATGCGCTGCTGGGGCAGCTCACGGCGAAAGAATTTCCCCCGAAACAAGGCCTGGCTCTTCACCTTCCCCAGCGAGCTATGAGCTGGGCATCAATTCCCTACCTGGATTTAGAGCCGGGGTCTGGATTGTGGGGGTGCTGGCTGGTGAGGGGTGCCGGCCAGGGCCTGGAGCCAGGCAGGATGCGGCCTCGGTGGCACCGCAGCCAGGGGCTGAACCAGCATCTCAGCTGCTGGTGGGATACATGGGGCGAGCCCACCCAACACCCCTCAGCGTGGGCACCTCGAGCATCCCACTGCCCTGCAGCCCCGCACCCTGAGCATCGCGGCCCCCGCCCTCACCTCGGCGCCGCCAGCTGATTCGGGGGCGGTTTTAATATTTAATTCTTCTTCCTTTCCTCTTTGCTTGATGGTGCCGTTGTAAAAGCCCCGAACAATAGCCCGCATTTATCCAGAGCACGCCGGCCTGCCAGCTGGCGGCAGATCAGCCTTCTCATCCACTTCCAGGGCTCTTAAAGACAACTGTCCCGAAAACTGGGGGGTGCGTTGCTCTGAGAAGTCCCTGCTCTCTTAAATGCCTGGGCACTGATACAATTGATGTTTAGCGAGGCATTCTTGTTTCCTGGTTGCCATTCTCTGCGAAACAATGGAGTGTTTTGCCCATGAAATTACTGTTCTGATTAAGGAGGGGTATGTCTGTCATTAGACTTTCAAATGGGATCCTTCTGCTGCGGCGCAGGGCTGGCAATCCAGCCCAGATTACTCCGGCGATATTTCTGGTCCTGAAGGAAATAGCAAGTGCAAATAGGGCAATTTTATACACTTACTGGGGAAGGGGATTTGCGTTGATGGATGCTGTTGTGTTTGCAGCAGCGGCAGCTGGGGCCAGGGCACGCACAGGCTCCACCAGGACACGGCAAAAGCTGCAGCTGCAGCTCTCACTCTCTCCATGTGTATGTAGATGTCTGAGTATGTGTAATAATCCAGGTTTTAATGGGGGCCCGAGCTGGCCCGGGTGGGACAGGGGGCTCTGCCAGCGCTGCAGCCTTGACCTTGAGAGCGCAGAGCCTTGTAATTCGGAGCAGATGCTCCAGGTTTCTCCGACTCCGAAGTCACGTCGGAAAGCCCTCTCAAGATGGAGAGGAGCAGAGGTGAGGGGTGGGGGGCTGACCTGCTGCGGCAGGGGCACGGGATGGAGCTGCTCAGCGCTACAAGGGGGCTGGGGCCTGAATTGCAGCAGCACCCCGAGGTGTTCGGGGGGTTCCCGGTGTCTGGAAGGGATGGGGATGGGGTAGCACTGCCCACGGCTGCCGTGCAGGGGCTCGGCAGGGCTGGTTCTCCTGGGGGAAGGGGCTGGGTGGGATCCTGGGCAGGTGGAGACAGGCAGCAGGGCTGTATCGCTGCCCCAGGGCTTCTCCACTTGGCACCGTGGGAAGCCTTTCGTCCTAAGACTTGAGCAGAGGTTAGGGAAGGGTGTCTGCCATAAATGTGTGTGCTGGGGGGGCTGGGGGAGTTGTCCCTGCCTCCCCATGCCCAGTGGGGTGAGAAAGGTGCTTTGAGTAGGTCGGGGAGCCCGGGAAGACGGGTGCTGCTCAGGGGCTAGAGCCATGCCTGGGCGCTTCTCCCCGCTGGGTTTTACTCCTGCCTTCCTCACAACTGCAGCCTTGAGTAGTGGGACAGGAACACACACGCCCTGGTCCGGGCTGAGCCTCCCTCATCCATAAAATGTCCCTTCCTGAGCCTTGGAGAGGTTTTTTCCGGAGTTCAGCTGATAGGAATTCCCAGCGGGGAGCTGGAGCTGGCAAGCAGCGTACTCATTCCTGGCTTATCATCACAAACCTCTGACCTTCAGACACGGCTGGTGCGCTGCCCGGCTCAGCCAGCTGAAATCCAAACACACAGGGATTCACCACCACTTCCCTGGTGCAGCCTGAAACCTCCCTGCAAATCCACAGCCCACCCCCTCCCCCCGCCCCAGACACTCCTGGGGACACCGCTGGGTCACCCTTGGAAGATGCTGGAGTGGGGCTGGTCCCACGCGTGGCCAGAGCCCACGTCCCACATCTCATGAGCTCTCCTCTGCGTTTGCAGTCCCAGGAAGCAGGGATGGGGGGTTGGGGGTGCTGGGGGGGCGGGTTTGGGGTCTCTTACCCCTGAAAAGAGCGGGCTGTGCACCCCAGGAGCCTGGCAGGGCAGCCCACGCACATCAGAGCCACCTGAGCCATCACCCAGTGACATTTCCCACGCAGATTGAGAGTGAATAAGGGGGGAGCCGTGGGCTTGGGGAGGGGGGTCCTCCCCCTGCCCCAGCAGGGACATGGGTAAGGCAACTGGTGTGCCACTGGGAACGGAGGAATGTGGCAAAATGGGAGGGGGAGGGGGAGAGGGGGAAGAAATTAATAATTATCTAAACCGCACCCCTATCACTGTTCATCAGAATTTGCCCACACTCCATTGCAGGCTCCTTTCTTCTCCTTGCCTCCAGTAAGTACTTTAACATCCCTTTTAAAAATTAAAGGGGGAGGGTTATGGAACAGATAAGAGATAATTGCCTAGCTTTGACTCTTCTATTGATGTGAAAATAGGATTGGAATTACTCACTCTGGTTGAAAGGTTAGTTGAAGGTTATTACAGGAAAATTGTTATTCATACATTTTTTCTGTGCTGCTGGATAGCCTAAAAGATTAAACTCACAGAGTGCATAATGACCCATCACAACGGACAATGGTGGGAATAATCTCCAGAGACTCCAGATAACAGAACAGAGACTTCTTTGAATAATTCATGGTTCAACAGACATCCCTCACTAACAGATTACATGTGAGTTTTCATTAGAAAGGAGATAATTTAAAGTAGCTTTAAAAATAACCGGTATTTTTAACGGAAGTGGAGTCACCATCAGCATTTCTGCAGTTTGTTTATGCTTTCATAAATCTACTTTCCTCCTGACCTTCGTGCCATGGGAACAAAACGCACAGGGATAAAGCAAGCCATTGTTTGTGACAGTCCCCTCTCCTCCACACGCTGCCCATCCAGCATCGGTTTCAGATGCCGCCTCACACTTCACTGCCTGCAACACCCAGGGTGTAGGAGTCCTCCTGCCTGCGAGATGCTGGGGGCATCCCGGACCACCCAGCGCTGGCTGGGGATGCTGAGGGGATGATCCACTGGGACCGAGCCGTTTTCAGCATCAAAATCCACCCCACCAGCTCCAGTTAATCTTTTAATTTCATCTCCTTGAAGGGCTGTTACACTTCAAGCCCCCATCTCTGGCTACAGCCACGTGTTTATTACGGCTTCACGGAGGCCGCTCCGCATCCACGCCATCGCTGGGAGCTGTGACAAGTCTCTCTGAAATAGGTAATTGATATTTAGTAAACATGGCAAAGCTATCTTCCCCAATCTAAATTAAATACTAATTAAAGCTATATAATTCGCTGCTTGCAACAGGGGCTGCTTGGATTACAACTCAGGAGGGTGAGGAGGGTTGCTGTCGCCGCAGAGGTGCGAGCAGGGTGTCCCCAGGGTGTGGGGCTCAGGGGTTGTGACTCTGCTTTCGGGCAGGTTTTTGGGATGTCACCCAGCTGGGAGCAAGGCTGGGACGTGGGGTGGGATGGGCTGCAGGTCCATGGTGGGGGCTGTCACGCAGGCGCTGCCTGCCCGCAGCATCCCTGCTCCATCAGCAGGCCCAGGCTGCGCTGCCTCCGCCCCGGGATCAAACCAACGATTGAACTGCTCACGGGATGCAGCTGGTGTGGGGACGGGGATGGTGATCACACAGCGAGGTAAGAGACTGCAGGTATCTGGGAGGTGATTCATTCCCAGCGCCGCCGAGTGATGTGCCAGCCTTCCTCTGGGAGCGCCTCAGCATTGACCTTCTCCCATCGAGTGGGTTTGTGGGCATCACACAGAGTAAATGGTGAGTGAAGTAACACCGAGCTGCTGAGCAGAAGGCCATCACGTGCCATCTCTCCTGCCGGCCTCGCCGCTGTTGACAGAGTATTTAGAGCACGCCAGGCAAGGCTTTGACCTAAAACAACTGTTGAAAAGGAAAAGGAGGAACTTCTCTGCGACCTGAGGCGTTTATCCTGGCCCTGCCAAGAGCAGGCTCCGCTGGGAACGCTGCAGGAAGCCACGTTTTCCTTCTCTGGCAAAAGATGTTGGCTCTAATTGTCATCTTCCTGCAGCCCAGGAGCTGTCGCTGGGGGTGGCTGGAGCTGGGGCTGGGGGCTGGCTGGAGGAAAAGGCTTTTCTTCGAGGTCCTACGGCCCCAGCAGCAGCTCCCCAGGGCAGCTCCTCCCGCCGCTGCGGCTCCCACCTCTGTGTGGCACAGGGTGGTGAACGCTGTGCTCCCAGCTACAGGTATCCCCTGCTCTGCCTTCATCCTGATGTGGTGTTTTCAAGCACTGAGGGGGTGGGAAGAGCTGCCCTCCTCCCTGGGAAGGATGTGTTTAAAAAAGGGGAGGTGAGGTGCTCAGGGATCTGGTTCAGCACAGGACAGGAATGGTTGGACTTGATCTTAAAGGGCTTTTCCAACCTGGGGATTCTGGGATTCTGTGCAGGAGGGTCTTCATCAGGACCTCCCCATCTTCACCAGCTTCGGGTCACGGCTGTGCTTCAGCCCCGGGCCAGCAGCTGAGCACCCTGCAGCTGCTCCCTCACTGTTTCTCCTCGGTGGGATGGGGAGAAGAATCCAGGGGGAAAGGGAAAAACTCCTGGGATAAGGATGGTTCCCTGGGACAGCAAAGGGAGGGGGCAGAGCATCATGTCATGCGCTGCGGGATGTCGTTATATACCATGCAGAGCATCATGTGCTGTGGGATATCCCCTCGGCTGGCTCGGGACAGCTGCCCTGGCCACATCCCCTCCCAGCTTCTCCTGACCATGAGCTCCATCCCATCTGAAAACCAGGCCGGTGGTGCTGGTGTGGAAGGAGAGCCAGGGGACAGGCTGGATCACTCCCTAAATCCCCTCCCCAGCTTGGCCCTAGCTGGGTCACAAGCCACCTGCTCTGAAGGACGGACAGTCCCCTTCCCAGGGCAGGGGGCACATACCAATGTTACTTTTCATCCAGTCCCTCCCTGACCCTTCTTGTCCCTCTTTACACCTCCAGATCTTATTTCTGCCCTTCACTCCTTCAGCTGGATGGTGCCTCCATGATGGGTCTGCCAGCTCTGAGGAGCGAAGGAAACCCTGGCAGGATGATGAAGGGCGTGTGTGATGAAGTGTGAAGCCTCAGGGATTCCTCAGGTCCTGCCCTGCCTGAGCAGCAGCCCAGGAGGATTTATCCCCACAGGGGAATGCGGAGCCAGTGCAGAGATTCTCTTCTCACCTCTCCCTTGTAGGTATAAGGGCTTGTTATAAATAACCCTTGAGCCTAAAGGACGTGCATGAGGACTTGGAGAGATTTGACATGAAACTCCAGCATCTTCTTCCACTAAAGCTTCTGTCAATAAATCATTTCTTAATTATAAGCTTAAATTATCAGCTAAGCATGCCTAAATGATCTCTGGAGTGATTCCTGCTGCGTGAGGTTCCAAGCAATGCCACGGAGGCCTAAGAAGAGAGTTGTCCTTCCTTTTCAAATGCTCTCCCTTTTTCCCACCCCTTGGAAAACCAACCCCCCAGTGGCCATGTACTGGGCAGGATATGAAGGAAACCCATCCCACCTCTGAGTTAGGGACTGCAGGAATCCCTGTTGGAATGTTGCAGCTCAGTTCCCCCTGACAGATGAGGAGAGCAGCAGGTTTGATTTGGTGCTGCCTTCCACTGGGATCGGCCTTGGAGTGGTTCAGTGGTGCTCTGGGCACAGCTCACTGCAGATATTGAGTCAGAACTGCTTGATTTTGCCTGCAGAAATGCACCTTTCTGGTGCCTGCTCTCCATGATCCAGAGCAGGATCCTTCCCCATTCTCCAGGGCATCACCATGGCCAGTGGAACTGCCGTGGGGAACAGATGGGTGAGATGCCACTGCCTCACATTGGCCATTGCTTTGGCAGCGATGGAGCAGGCTTGTGGGGTGTTACCTTCTCCTCCTCGGGCCCTGGGTGGGTATGGACACATGGATTCTGCGCCCTGGAAGGGAAGAGCTCCTCAGGGGCAAGACCTGCCCCTTGTCTCAGATGGCTGTGGGAGCAGATCGCTCCCCACGGATTGATCCCCACAGATTGATCCCCATGGATCGCTCCCCAGCCACTCAAGAGCAGCTCAGGAATTCTTTCCTTCTTCCCAGGAGCAGATGTACCTCATTTCTCCTCCCCAGCTCCCCGTGTTCCCCCAATTCCTGCAGTTAACCCTGGTGACAGGGAGAGGAGCCGTAGGTGCTGCGGAGGCTGGAGCCAGGAGCCGCATCGCGCCCGGCAGCAGAGCAGAGCCTGCACCCAGGGGCTCGGTGTGAAAGGGGAACAATTCAGACCATTTTCTCTTCCCAGAGAAGTGTCTGACCTGTGAGTCGTTGCTGGAGGCCCCGCACAGGCTGACACATTGCTCCCTCTGCGAAGGAGTCTGAGTCTCTCCCTGGCTGAAGAGGTCAGGAGATCCTGAGCTGAGAACGCTGTTGGCATCCGATGGGATGGCAATCCTCCCCAGCTCCTCTCATCCTCCCCACCGGGCTCCGATTTCTCACTCTGCTTTCCCTCTGCCCTGATTAATCTTGTTTCCTGGGTTCCATGACAACATAAGCATGTGAGGATCTCGCTCTTCAAGCCCTGATTGAATTACGTGCAGGGAGAGGGGCTCGCTCAGCCCCCAAACCACATTAACCTGATTATCCTATGAAGGGCGAGCGCAGGAATTAACCTGAGCTCCAGCAGCACATCGCTTTTGCAGGGGGGTGCTGTGGCTCTTTGTTGTGTAATACAAACCACCATCCCTCTGGACTTCCCAGGGAAGAAGGATTTAATCTCTCCTCCCATCTTCCTTCCATCCAAGGAGAGGGAGAAGGAGGGCAGGAGCCCAGCCAAGCCCCTCCACGGGGGTCTGGGATGGTGGGCAACTGCAGGACGATGCTCAAGCCCTGGCTAGGCCATGGCTGGAAGGATGTCCTGGTTTCATTCTAAAGAAATCACCTGTTTATTCCATCTGTATGTGGTCCTGGCAGAGAAGACAAGCTGTCCCCCAAGTCCACCCACCCTGGGAGCATCCTGCCTCCTCTTCCTCTTCCCACCATGGTTGGGTTTCAGTGGGCACCCACTGGAAGGGTACCTGCTGCTGGGGAGGGATGCTGGGCTGATAAAAGGATGGACAGCAGTGAGAGAGGGAAGGATGTGGGATGTCCAGCCCAAGGGGAGTGATGTTGGTTCATCTGGTCCTGCCTCCCTTCCAGCTGATGGGTCCCTGTCAGCTGGGAGGTTAATGGGTGGCTAACAGTCTCCATGTGGTTGGGCACTGGCTGTGATGGGGTTGGAGGACAAGGCTGCTCTGGGACGCTCCACTTTTCACCACGGCTCCAGCACAGGGACCTGCAGCCACCCCAGGTTTGCCAGCATGGGGAGCTTTGGTGTCCCCCAGCTCCACCCCCCGCCCCAGCCTGGCTAAAGACGCCTGTCTGGGCTGAACCAGGTGGCTGCAGATTCACCCCAGAGGAGGTGGGAGCTGTAAATAATGTTGTTTTCTAACAAAAAGCCTTTTCCATGGGATGCTGGTAACCCCCAGCGTTCCAGAGGGGCTGTTCTGCAAGGCGCTGGGAGCACTCGACTGGTGTGGGCATGGCTGGGGGTGCTGGGGTGGCACAGGCAGCTCAGCACCCACAGGATTATTCCTCTGTGGCTCCCACATCCTGCACACCCTTTGCACACCCCAGCCATGAGCATGGACACACTGCTCCCTGAGCTCTGTGGTGGCATTTGAGCTACAGTGGGCTGCTGCACCCCATCCGTGACCCTGCTGTCCCCAGTTTGGCAGCCAGACTGGGGGCAGTGGGGAGATGTACAGGACTGGGGGATTTGTGGGGCTGGGGGATTCATGGGGCTGGGGGATGCACGAGGCTGGGCAGATGCACGGGGCTGGGGGATGCATGGAGCTGAGGGATGCACAGGGCTGGGGGATACACGAGGCTGGGGGATGCATGGAGCTGGGGGATGCATGTAGCTGGGGGGATGCACAGCACCTGCACTGGTCCAGGATCCTTGTGTCCCTGAGAGCCCAGAGGTCAGGGTCAGGTCCAGACCTGCCTTTGCACTGACAGTTTGAATCCCACAGAGCTCCCTCATCTCGTGTCTCGAAGCAGCATCCCAGGGTTGGCATCGGGGCTGGGGAGAGAGGGAGTTTGCTCCTTGTAATGTCCAAATTTAGAGCCTTTGACGTGGGATCCCCTGAGCCCCCAGTTGCTGTATTTACCCCTCCTTCTCCTTCCAGCGGGGGAGCTGGAAGTTCCTCCCTCCCTGCACGCCGTCCCCTCCCCCTGCCGAGCTCTCTGCTGGGCAAATACTGAACCCTCCGTGCAAGTTTGTTTTCGAAATTGAAAAGATTGGGGAAAATCAGGGGTTTGCTGTAGTTCAAATAAGTGTTTCCACACTGGAACGGTGACATTTGCTCTTGGAGCACTGAAGGACTCGCTGTCTCCCACGCAGGGCGACCTGGCTCCAGCAGGATGCTGCTCATGTACCATCATCGTGAGGTTTGGCATTTAAAAATGTCCAAGTTGGGGTTTAAGAGCATGTATCCAAAACAATATCCCTCTATTTTCTTTTGCCACCACAAAACCCCAGGGAATTGTGCTCCTCGGGGGCTCCATCCCACCGGGACATCTCGGAGTTAGGCTGCAGGGTGGGATTCAGATCCCAGCTAATTCCTCTCTCAGCCTCCCAGGTACTCACTGTAGCCTGAAAAAGCTGCTGCTGGGCCTGGTGCTGTGACCTCTGCTCCTGCCAGCCCCCTGGGACCCCGATCTCACTTCATGCTGGTGATACCCAGAGTAAATAAGCCTGTGCTCCCACAGCTTGGGGACCGCGGCTCTGGGGTCTGATCCCCGGGGATGGGGACTGGGAGCAGAGTGGGGGGTGGAGACATGCAGGTGAGGAGAAGGGGTGCAGCATGCTGGGGTGCAGGACGGGGCTCTGCCAGCCTTTCTGGGGATGCAGGGCCAAGGGGTGCAGCTGAAGGGTGCTGGGGTGGCTGCGGTGCTGCTCCACCTCCGGCATTAACCACAGTGCAGCACATCCCAGTGCATCCCAGTTACCCCAGGACAGGCCAGTGCACTGGGGCAGCACTATCCCCAAAATCCCAGCATAGGGAGAGCGGAGGGGGTGGCTGATGCCTGTGGGTGAATCCTTCAGACAGGGCCAGGTCGTGGGCCAGGAGGGGCTGTCAGCAGAGTGTGAGGAGCAAGGGGGGTGCTGTGTGCCCCCCAGCACTGCAGGGCATGGGGCTGGGGGAGCTTGGTCTGCTCCTGGCCGCCCTCCCCAGGAAGGCTGGTGTGTGGGAAAGATGATGCTTTGTTCACGGAGCTGAGGTGGGATTCAATTAAGGGGTGCTAAGTCTCCCCCTCCAGCCCTTGCTTGCCATCTGGCAGAGCAGGGAGGGCTTTCCTTGCTGTTTACTCCTCTCCTTGTTGCCACCAGACCAGACCTGGACCCGGGGACCCTTCAGCACCAGCATCCCAGCGTGGGTTTTTATGCAAATCCAAGGCACTGTGGCTGAGGGAAGTGTTTTCACTGCGGTTCTCAGCGCTGCGGGTACCAGCTGCGCCGAGAAGCACTTGGATGTTCAAGTGCTGTTGACAAAATTGCTCCCAGCGGCACAGGCACGCAGATGCACGTCTCCCTCCCTGCCGAAATCGGAGGTACCGGGAGGAGGAGGAAGGCAGCGATGCAGCCAAGCCCTCTGGAGAGGCACAGGGGTCGTTTGGGGACAGAAAGCCTTTAACGAGCGACCGCCCCCGCGCAGGGTCTGGGGGAGACGTGCTCAGACTGCAGGAGTCAGCTCAGGCAGCTTGGGATGGGCCGATGCTGGGCTCAGCTCAGGCAGCTTGGGATGGACCAATGCTGGGCTCAGCTCAGGCAGCAGGAGCCAGCTCAGGCAGCTTGGGATGGGGCGATGCTGGGCTCGGCTCTTCCCGGCTCCTGGGGTGGGAAGGATGCAGCTGGCCTGGGAGTAGCTGAAGCTGGTGGCCTTGGGGCAGAGGGGCTGGTTTTGGAAGAGCTGGCCTTTCCCTTTGTCACTCCAGAGTGCTGGGTGTGGGTGTCCTGTCTCACAGGTGGCTCTGGGAGTTGGTGGCCCTTTGCAGGGGGTGGGATGTTGGTCATTACCGAGCCTTGGAAACATGGCAGGGGGATGGTGGGGTGCTGCCAGCCTGCACCCCAAGGAACCGACCACCCAGGCCCTCAGGAGAGTGAAGTGCTGGGGTGGGAGGTCAGGGGTGGCCCTGGGATGCTCCAGGGATGCAGATGGAGATGTAGGATTGGGAAGAGCCCATCAGGAACCCCCTGAGAACCTGCCCGTGGGGCAGCTGGGGTGCAGGCAGGGGAGTGTATGACCGTGGGGTCTGAGGTGTGGGTGGTCCCATGTGCCCAGGAGATGCCTCTTTGGGCAGCATGGGGCTGCCTGCACCCCCCACACACTGCCTGTGCACCCAACGTGGAGTCCAGCACACACATGACCCAATGCATCCCTCCAACACATCCCCCACACCCACATCCCACCCAGGGTCCTGTGCAGGCCCTGACATGCGCATCCAACACGGATCCCAGGCAGCAAAGCTGAGGTGGGGCTGCGTGTGCCGTTTGAGAGCCGCTCCACGACCTCTGCCTGCCCTGATTTCCTCCTTCAGGAGGAAGATTTCTTCCCTCTTCTCACAAGGTCACTGGGAAGGTAAACGTGTTAGCATGTCTCCAGGATGGATGGTGCTGTTGAACCAGAGTCCTCCTGCCATTTGTACACTGGGCTTTGCTTGGGGGGCTGTGGGCAGCCAGCCACAGGCTGTGGATTCACACGCTGTGCTCCCCATCCATGGGACAGGACTGACAGATTGCCTATGGATCCCTCTTTTCCATAAAAAACACGTGGTTGGGGTATTGACAGACCCTCTGGGGTAACAGGGCAGGGAAATCTTTCTGAATGGTTTATCTGGCAGCTCTAAATTCCATCTTGTGTTGCTTATTGACCTCTAACTGTTTCCAGTAGTAGCAGGAGACAGGAAGATCAATAGGGCCAGGAGGTAGTTAATACCCTCCTGGTGCCTTAGCTGTGGTTGGGGAGGATGGGGATTCATCTTCCTGGGGGGTTGAGCAGGTTGGTAATGGAAACATTGGGTGCCTGTACCTGGGGCTGCTCCATACCTGGGGCTGCTCCACACCTGGGGCTGCTCCATACCTGGGACTGCTCCATGCCTGGGACTGCTTCACACCTGGGGCTGCTCCACGTGCTGAGTTCTGCACAGAGCATCCATTTCCCTTCTCCCATCCAGTCCCAGAGGCTCTGAGCAGCCTCGTGGTTCTCCAGCCGCCCTGCCCTGGATAAAGGAGCTTTAGAAACTCAGGAGACGTTAATTGAAGGGGAAGAGTCAAGTCCGAGGTGAAGGGACCGCGGGGTGAGCTGCAGAGTGCCAGGTGCTGGTGGCCAGCACTGAGATTTGGGAGAGGATGCGGGTGTGAGGAGCATGGGGCACGTGAATGTGGGTGTGGGAAAGGCCCCGGAGAGGCACTGGGATGGGGGGAACAGCCAGGGCTTCGGGATGGAGACGGATCCTGCTGCAGAGGGAGGCTGAGCAGGACGGATACCCCAGGACACCTCCACCCCTGGGATGCTTTGGGTGATCCCACACCCCTCAGGGTGGGGAGCGGGTGGCCAGTCCCCCCTCGAGCCACCTTGGGGAGCACCAGCGGTCCCGCTGCCCGCGGAGGGGTCAGCCAGCGATGCCGCCGGTCCCAACCCATGGCAAGAGCCGGGCTGCAGGTGAGGGGGTTATTGTCTGCCCGGTGACACACAGCCAGCTCCCCGGCTCTGCCTGTCACCAGGAATCACTGCGGAGCGGTAATCTTTCATTAGAGCGTTCAGCACTAATTGCTGGCAAAATGCCACGTGCCTATTTTCTCGTTTTAACAAAACATTTATGCATGAAAGATTTAATGCCAGGTATCAAGCATATCATTGTAAATTTACCACTAATTAAGCCTAATTAAAATAATTAAATGGCTGCGGAGTCACAATGTGAATTAAAATCCCATCTCCTGGTGCGGGCGCCTCTCTTCTCACTGCCCTTACTTCGAATTGAGGGTCCAAATGTTTTCCTGCTTGGATCCATGTGGAGCAGAGGGGTTTCATCATTAGGGCAGCGCTCTGGTTTGATGGTGAGATTTTCAATTTCGGGACCTCTGGAGATTTTTCCTTCATCCGGATGAAGTAGGGACAGTTTGACAAAGCTGCTCCTCCAAGCAGTGGCCCGGCTGTTTTGCATATTCATTACTCATTGGATTTTTAATCAAAGTCGCTGATGGACCCTTCGCACCGCAAATAACTCGGTCATGAATAATTGATGGTGTTTGGCTGGGGGCTGGTGGGTGCCCGCTGCACGCACCACATGGCGCTGCAGATGTTCGGGTTTCACATGTGCACAGCTCATCAGACCCAGCGCCCAGCCGGGCCCTGGGCGGGCGCCGTCCCTCAGCACACCATCTGCCTCCCACCCTGCACGGGGTGAAGACAAACCTCGGCCAACTGGGGGAGCTGGGGGTTGGTTTTCCTGCTGTGGCTGCACGAGGAGCTCTGCATCCTGGATGGATGTTCCTCCTCTCTGCCTTTTGCTGGAGGGTCGGGTGTGTTGCCGGGGACCAGAGACTGGGGTCTCCAGGGGATGCTCTGGCTGAGGGATGCAGCTGCACCATCCTCTGCTGAGAGTGGGGTTCCTTGGGGGGTCTCCAGGGGATGCCCTGGCTGAGGGATGCAGCTGCACCATCCTCTGCTGAGAGTGGGGTTCCTTGGGGGGGTCTCCAGGGGATGCCCTGGCTGAGGGATGCAGCTGCACCATCCTCTGCTGAGAGTGGGGTTCCTTGGGGAATTGTGCATCCTGGTGCCAGGATGCTTTCCCCCAGCCTTTGCCCCCAGAACCTCCCATCCATCATGGGTCCTGGAGACTCCTGAGGTCTGTGGGAAGCCTCCTGCTGCTGAGCCATGATCGGTGGGCATCAGCCCCTCCTGCCCATTGGTGAGGACCCTGGCTCCTCCAGCAGCCCCTCCATCGCTCTTGTACCCATGTCAGGGCTGGATCCCTACAAAGCACAGGGTGCACTGGGTTACAGGGCGGGTATGAGGAACCCAAAACCCAGCCCTACAATCCCTGGAAGGAGTTCTCCCTATCATGAGCACTTCTTGCCCCAGCCCACCTTGCCCAGCCCTGCATGGGTGGCAGCAGGGGTTTGGCTCCGACTCGTGCCCTTTTCGGGGGCTCTGGGAGCAGTGGGTGCCCCCACTGCCTGCCAAGACTTTGCTTTCCAAACCCTCTTTGCACAGACCCTGGGGCTCAGTGTTCACCCAGGGATAGTCTGAGACTCTGGCCAGTCGCAGGGGGAGCTCGGGGGGAGCTCCTGTCCTGGAGGTCCAGCCACTGGACTCAGCGTCCCGGTGGCCACAGGCACCTTTGGGCAGAGGCACATCCTTGCCCCCATCACGCTTGAAGAACCTGACCCATGGCCTGAGCAACACCAGCGGCTATAAACCAGCACTGGCGTGGGTGTGTTTGGGGAGGGGGTGCTGTGTGGGGAGGAGAGCTTCAACCCCCACCCTTCCCTCCCCTCAGGGAGCGGGGCAGGACCCTGCATTCCCAGCGAGACCGGTCTCCATCCTTTCCTCTCCCTTCCTCTGCGAGCAGAGGGTTCAACACCTGCTCTAAGGTGCCTGTCCAAGGGGGCAGCCTGGCACTGGCTGCCTGGGGGGTTGGCAGGGTGGGAGGGGAGGGAGAAGGAGGGAGGCTGGCTGGGGCAGGGGTGCATTATTTACTGCCGCTCCCGCATGTGTGGTCTCAGCCAGGTCTCCAATGCAGCATAATGGTTGTGGAGCTCCCTTTGTGTGCTCCCGGTGGCCGCAGCTATATTTTAGCCTTGAGCCATTCAAGTAAAGCCTGGGCCATGCTCAGCACCGGCCGATTAACCTTTTCTTTCCCAGGAGCTGGCTCATTCTGCCTCGCAGCGTGGTGTCCCTGCCCTGCACCCTCAGCCCTCCCTCGCAGATGGGGTTTGCCGACTGCATGGGGAAGGGGCTGGTGCTTAACTAGAGGGTGGACAATTAATTTTTCTGCTCCCTGGTAAAAGTAAAGGTCATGGCAGGATCCCCTCAGCCCCATGGGACGAGTGGTGCGCAGAGCTCACTGCCTTCCCGGCAGCCTCAGCATCCTCCTGCTACCACAGCATCCTCTTTCTGTGACAGCATCCTCCTGCCATGGCAGCATCCTCCTGACACCACAGCATCCTGCTATGGCAGCATCATTCCAGCACTGCCACATCCTCCTGCCACCACAGCATCCTCTTCCCATGACAGCATCCTCTTGCCATGGCAGCATCCTCCCAGCAGCATGGCACATTCCTGGCACCGGAGCCAGCAGTGCCAGGCAAATATTATGCTGCAGAGTCCTGAGAGGAGGAGGAGGAAGAACTCCTGAAGCCATGGGCAGCTTGTTTTCTTGCTGTGGTCCAACCCACAGGCACACGGCACAGCAGGGTACCTGCACAGAAATGGCTTGCGAGCCCCCAAAGGCTGCTCGGGGGTGCTGCTGGGAAGCCCTTTCCACTCCAGCTTTACACTCAAAGGAGGAGGATGATGGTGAAAAATCAACTTTATCTCCTTTCCTGAAGCACGGTGGCTCCTGAGGCACCCAAACCACTGGGAGGGCCCAGCTGTGTGCCGGGCATCGCAGCCTTCCCTGAGCATTAAACTTCTCCAAGCCCTTATACAGACCCAGGGCTGGGATTATACAGGTATTCCAAGATCCCTCTCCTGGCACAGTCCTCCTCCCCCTTGTTGAACACCCTGCAAAGACTCAAACGCTTCCAATGGATTAAGCATTTGGTTTTACTTGGATTGCTGTTTTTTCCCCATGAATATAAACCATTCCACGCTCCCGGATCCTTCGGCAAACAGAGCAGTTTGTCTTTGTGTTTGCTAATTTAAAAACAAATATTTGCCTGCCAAGCAAATATAGTCTCTTAGGATGTGCTATTAATAGGATAATTAGGCAGCCGGTAATGAAAAGGATTGCTGGTAATTATGGCAAGATTTGTTTTGGCATTTGAAGGCAGAAAGGGAGGCTGAAGTGCTAAAATCTACCTTAGAGTTAATTAGTGCTATTAGAATACACCTGAAAAAATAGGCCAACTAATGAACACTCCAGTTTGTTTTTAAAGGGGCTGTGCAAGGAGCTTTTCCAGGAGATATTCAGGGAGAAAACAAAATGCCTTTTCTTCCCCCTTCCCACAAACTGGGAAAACCAGGAAACCCCCAGAGCAGCACAGCTCAAGCCCTGGAGATGATGGGGATGATGATGGGGATGGTGATGGGGATGATGGCGGGGGTGGTGATGGGGATGATGGCGGGGGTGGTGGTGGGGATGATGGTGGGGATGGTGGTGGGGATGATGGTGGGGATGGTGGTGGGGATGGTGATGGGGATGATGGTGGGGATGATGATGGGGATGGTGATGGGGATGATGGTGAGGATGGTGATGGGGATGGTGATGGGGATGATGATGGGGATGATGATGGGGATGGTGATGGGGATGATGGTGGGGATGGTGATGGGGATGATGGTGGAGATGATGATGGGGATGGTGGTGGGGGTGGTGGTGGGGATGATGGTGGGGATGATGATGAGGATGGTGGTGGGGATGATGATGGGGATGATGGTGGGGATGATGATGGGGATGGTGATGGGGATGATGGTGGGGGTGGTGGTGGGGATGATGATGGGGATGATGATGATGGGGATGTGGAGGTGCCCTTCCCACCCCCAGCACGGCTTTGGGGTGCAGGTGGGGATGTTTTGGCAGCGGGTGGTTGCTCCCAGCAGCACCTCAGGGGACGTTTGGCTGGGATCAGTGTGGAGGAGAGGTTTATTTTCCAGATGCAGAGCAGAAACCTTCCCCTTACGTAAAGCTCACAGCTCAACTCCCTGTGCATTGGTTGGTATATACAGAAAAACCCCACCTAAACCCAGCCCCAGACCCGCAGCGACTGGCCCTGAAATGATTAATTAGGAAATTACATTTATATAACCCTCTAATCTGTATTTGTGTGTTGCCAAGGGCAGAGGCAGAGGTAGGGGAATTACATCCAGATTAGCTCTGAGCCAGAGGAAGCCCAGATCTGAGATTATTTTGAGGGCAGAAATTGTAAAATCGTACCGATTTGGGGAAAAGGAGCCAAAATTAGGGTTGTGTTGGGTTTTGGGTTTGGTTTGTTTTTTTTTTTTTAATTCTCCCCTCCCAACGATTAAAAATAAAAAGAGGGAGAGCGAATGAATGGAGCGAGGTGATGCCTTTCAGGGGTTACTGGGTAACGGCCCCGGCGCTGGCTCTGGAAAGCAAGAGGTGAGATTATAGGAAAAGCTTATTTCCAGCTGAACATGGCCTTCAGTTTCCCAAACAAAATTGCTTTTATTCTTCTCAACATGTGTTCAAAAAGATTAAAGAGCTGTAAGCTCGCACAGCTTAATAAGAGTCTCTGCATCAGGAGAGCAGCCCGGAACGGCAGCGCCCAACAAGCCCACCCCAGGTTGGGGAGGATTTGAAATCCTGTTTATTGAATTATAAAGAACCTTAAAGGATAAAGGATATTGAAGGAGGGATTTTAATACTTGGTGGTATTCTGGGGGAGTTATTTGATCACAACAAATAATTTAAAAAGTATTTTGTTGGGGGTGTGGGGTGTTGGGTTTTTTTTTGGGGGGGGGGGGGGTGTTATTTTCCTGGTGCACAAGCAGAGCAGGAGGAGGAGGAGGATGGAGTTGATTGATAAATAGGTCATGGCTCTGATCGCTGGATTGATCTGGAATCTGATCACTAGGAAGAATATGCTGTCTCTGTAATTATATGGATAAATTAAAGGTGAAGCCTAGAGGCTTTGGTGGATGCTCTGTTAACTGGGTAAAGTCAGGCAGCAGCAGAGCCCCGTGTGGGTTTCCTGCTGGGGGGAGATTCGGGGTTAAGTCACTGCTGGAAGGTGGGTGTAGCTGAACAGGTATGTTCAGGGGGTCAGTCAGGACGGTGCTTCAGCTCCTGATGGGATCCAGGGACAGGCACATCTCCTGACAGTGAGACTGGCCCCAAGCCCTCACATTTCTCTCCAGCTCTGAGGAGGCTGGAGGTGAACAGGAGCAGGGATGGGGCTTTGCCTCTCCTCCCTCCTCTTCACCTCTCTCCCCACATCCCCTCCCTCCTCTGTGGTGCTGCAGGCTGACAGGAGTGGGATTAACCGTGGGGGTCTGGGCTCTGCTGGGTGGGGGGATTTGCAGTCCCTGAGCAGCCCTGTCGCCAGTGATAACTTATGCTGTTCTGCTCCCTAAGAGGATTGGGCAGATTAAATGAAATCATGAGACATGCTATGCAAATTACATCCCAAATCTGATTTTCAGCCAGGGATTAGGGTTAAAATATTGGGAGCTGTAAACTTTTTCCTTGCCTGGGCTAGAGGGTATGTGTCTTGAACGTGTCATCCCAAGAGCCCCAGCTGGCTCCTGGGTGCTCTCAAGCCCGATGTTTAACCAGGATAAAACTCAAACACCCCCCACTGCTTTGTGGGGAGCTCCTGTGCCATGTCCCTGGGCTGGTCCTCCAGCAGAGCCCTGGGAGCAGACCTGGGCTGTGCTGGGATGTCTGCACGCCTGCTGCCACCCAGCACCGGGCGAGCAGCAGCTCTCGGGTCCTGCTCTCAATCTCTCTGCCCTCCAGACACCCCCACCCCGGGAGCAGATCAGCACCTCTGCCAGCTGCCCTCTCACCCATGCTGCTGGGGCACGGCCAGAGATGGGAATGTCTTGGAAGTGCCCCAGTGCTGTGCTCAGGGATCTGCTGGAGCTGCATGTCGGGTTCCTCCACACCTTTTTAATCTCTCTTAGGCCACAGTGGGGCAACAGCTGATGGGGTGGAGGAGGAGGGATGCACCAGCAGCCCCTGCAGCTCCCTGGTTTGTGTGTCCCCCCCCGAACAGGTCTGGTTTTCAGCTGCAGCTCCGCTTCTGCAGTGGCCTGTGGGGTGTCACTCAAAGCCCACCCCATTAACCTCCAGGTCTGCACAGTTTGGGGGACTCAGGGGGGTTCCCTGGGGTTTGTCAGGAGCTGCTGGAGGGCCAAGTCCCACTGGAGACACGCTGGTACTTTGCAACAGCCATCACGTCTCTCTTCCCTCACCCCCGGTTCAGGAGCTCTTCTGGGAGCCTGGAAGACTCACAGCACCCCAAAACACCTCCCTGCCTGGTCCCCCAGCCCCCAGCTACCCACATCCCCCTGGGGGAGCTGTGCAGAGGCTTCACCAAGCAGCATCCTGGGGCGGGTTCAGGTCAGCCCCGTTTTAAGGGTGTATTCAAAGGGAGAAGGGACCTGGCAGGGCAAAAGCAACCCCCACAAAACCAACAAACACCCCCCTGGGCACTCGGGGGGGTCACCAGCCCCTGGGTGTTGGATGTCCTGAGGTCTGGGGTGAAGTGTGGCTCCGTGGAGCCCGGGACAGGCCGGGCCGGGCTCTGTGGCTCCCGTGCAGGGGTGTTTCTGTTTAAACACTTCCAGCCGGGATCAATTTGTTCCCCATTCCCCCCGGCCCCGGTGCCGGCGCAGTCGGGCTGATCAAAGCCCAACACGTTGGCTGACAGAGAAGTGCTTCCAAAACCTGGGGATGGGGGTGAGGAGGGGGGAACACGGCCTCTCCGTGAACTCCCTGGAAAAACCATGTCCCTCGGGGCTGCCGGGGGTGGGGTTTTGGAAGACCCCTTGGTGGGACCAGGTGCCACCAGAGGCGCCAAAGCGGGTGCGCGCTCGGAGATTTTCCTGTTGCCTCTGCAGAGGGAGGAGGATGCCCACGGTGGTCTCCCCATGGGAGAGGGGCTGTGGTCCCCGGGGGGTGCCTCTCCCCACCCCACTGAGTTTCTCAGCTGCACGGTCTGGCCAGGATTAGGCAACATTAGTGGCCGCAGCTGAAGGTTTCCAAAGGCAGATGTAGGAGCTGGCATCGCCTTGCTGGTTTTATTTGGTTTTTTGATCCATTCCTGGAATGTAAATTAAAGCAGAGGGAAAACATATGGGGCCAAATCCTGCTGCTAGATACGTGGGCACCCGTCCCGTTGGCTCCCACATCAAGGGGTCTGCGCCCGATGCTCTGCCGGCTCCAGCAGCAGCTGCTTGCAGTGGGGAGGGATGCTGAGAAGTTTGGGGTCCTGGGATGTGGGTCCCAAAGAGTCTGAACCCAGAGGCAGGGCTCCTCCCTCCCCTTGAAACCAGGATCCCTCTGCATGTGGTACCCAGGGATAAGAGATGGAGGGGATGTGGTACCCAGGGATGCAGGAGGGAGGGAAAGTGGTATCCAGAGATGTGGGAAGGAGGGAAAGTGATACCCAGGGATGTGGGAGGGAGGGGATGTGGTACCCTGGGATGCAGGAGGGAGGGGGATGTGGTACCCAGCTCCCCGCTGACCTCAGGTTTCCTCTGCATGAGGATGCCATTGATCTGTCACCATGAGGACACCCAGGACATAAAAAACCTCTTCTGGTCTGGCTGCTCCAGTCCTCCTCTCCCCCAGAAGAGATTTGCTGGATTTGTGCATGGAGAAAATGGCTTTTCCAATGGGTTTCCCAGGCTGACCTACTGCACGGTGTGGGGAAAGACACGACATCTCCGTGGCTCTGGGATGCATTTATTCAGCATCTCTTCCAGTTCACGTCCCTCACACAACCCTGGTACTTGATGCAGGAGGTGTAAGCTGTCAGGGGGAACAGCACTGTGAGGCTGTTCACCTTCAGCATCCTCCAGAACGTGTTTAAGGAGCTGACATGAAATAAACAGTATTGGATGGAGAGGTGGAAGTGCTGCTTGCAGGAGTGAAGTGTGGTGGCTTCAGCAGTCACCCAGCACTTCTCCAGAGGTTTTGGGAATGTCTGTGGGCTCATTGTCCCAGATGCACTTCTGTAGCAGAGAAGCCTCAGGATGTCAATGTTTGGGATGAGGAAAGCTTTTATTCCCCAAAGGGTGCAGAGGTGCAAGCTGGACCCCTGCATCACACTTGTTTCATCTCTGTTGTCATCAGCCAGGGCTTTTGCACCCCAAATCTGAAAGCAGGGATGTCCTCAGACCTGCCCTGCTCCTTCCCATGGCCAGTGACCAGTTCTCCAGCCCAGGCTTCCTTCAGCATGCAGTTTTCCAAGCAGGTCTTACTCTGGCTGGGGGAGCTGTGGGAGCTGGGTGTCCCTCTGGCTCCCATCACTCCATGTACCCCCAAACCACATTGCCTCACCAGCTCCAGCTTGGGTGCAGCATTTTGTTCCTCCCCATTTTTGAACAGATAAACCTTTTGGTCCCATTATTTAACTGTGGGATTCAGATGTAATGGCCCAGATTCAAAGGTTGCCATAACGCCCCCCCCCCCCCAACTCTCCCTCCCTCCCTCCCTGCCTCTTTCCAAACCCACTTTAAATCACTCCAGAAAATGGCTTGTTGCTTCTTTTGTGCCGTGCAAATACACAGGGGGGTGGGGGGTGGGGAAGGGACTTTTTATTTCCAGGGATTAATCATCGCAAGGGGAACATAAAGAGTAAGTCGTAATACTGGGGGGGGGGTGTTGAATTAAACTTCCCAGCCCCAGGCCCCAAAGGCTAATAAGATTAGAGTGCACCTACCTCCAGACCACATTAAAAGGTCACGTCTGCCACCCGTGTCCGTCAGCAGCATCCTGCACCAGCCCCCTGCACCCTGCCAAATACCAACTTCCAAGGGGAGGGGGAATATTAATTCCAGAGTTAAAACTCGCAGCACAGAGGATGCACAGAGGGGATGCTCTGCTCTGGGGTGATGTTCAGAGTGACCAGGCACCATTCCTGCTCCAGGGTGGGGGTTTTCCTGGGTGGTTTTGCCACCAAACTGGGCAGCTGGAGATGGAGGAAGGACTGTTGTGCCCAAACGGCTTCTTTGGGGTTCTCCTTGGCTCAGTGATCTAAGATACGAAGGTTTGCTGCTTCTATCAGAGAAAGAACTTCTATCTGGGGAAGAACTTTTCCCCAGTGAGGGTGAGGGAGCCCTGGGCCAGGCTGCCCGGGGGTGTGGAGTCTCCTTCTCTGGAGAGATTCCAGCCCCGTCTGGACACCGATCTGTCCTAGGGAGCTGCTTTGGCAGGGGTTGGACCCGATGATCTCTCGAGATCCCTTCCAACCCCTACAATTCTATGATTCTATGATTCTATGATCTCCCCTCTGTTCAACACCCCCAGGGCTGGGGACTCAGCCCCCTCCCTGGGTAGCCTGGGCCACAGCCCCACAGCTCTGCCAGGGAAGAACTTTGCCCTCCCAGCTGAGCTGACCCTGCCCTGGCCCAGCTTGAGCCCATTGCCCCTTGTCCCATCTCCTGTCCCCTGGCTGAAGAGACCAGCGCCCACCTCTCTGCACCCTCCTGGCAGGGCAGGGCAGGTGGGGAGAAGGTCTCCCCTCAGCCTCCTCTTCTCCAGGCTGAACACCCCCAGCTCCCTCAGCTGCTCCTCAGAGGATTTGCCCTCCAGCCCCTTCACACACGGATCAGGGCCACCCATTTGGGGTTGGAAGATGCCCAGATACTCAGTGTCCTCCTTCCTCCTGATGTACAGGAAACACGATGGGGTTTTTTCCCCCCTCTTTGTTTTTGCTTTTCCTTTTACAGGCTGCATCACAGCGTGTCCATCTCCCCCCAGCCCACCCCGGGGGATTTATAGCCTCTATCCAGTTTTATTGTTGATACAGATCTTGATCTGCCCTCGGCTTATATCTGACATTTAAATTACGCTGCAAACAATGAATCAATATTTATGGATTACTGGTCCAACACATTCGCCAAACGGGTTGTTATGGGATTCTGTCTCCCAGCAAACGGGACAATGAGGTCAAGGTCAAGGCTTTGTCTAATGAGAAATAGGCACAGACAGGAGCTGCCAGCCCAGGATCGACCCTGCCTAATGGGAGCGTGTTTGTGTTGGTCATTTAGCCAAATGGATCGAGCTCTTTGTTAATTTTCTCGTTCTTGTCGTTTTCCTGCTGATAATTGTTCAGAATTTAAAGCCCTGGAGGGTTTCCCCTGCCCGTGGCAACCCGGAGGGGCTCGGAGGAGGCCAGCAGAGGAGCGATGCCCATGCACACACGCTTGCACACTCACGTGCGCGCTCCTTGCACACGTGGAGCACCACACGCTTGCATTCTGCTCTTTATTTTCCTTGGTTTTGCCCTTTTTTTTTTCCTTTTTCCCAGCCCTTCTTTTCCATGGGATGGGGGAGAGCTCCTGGGGGTCTTTCTCAGTGCCAGCAGCTGGTGGGAAATTCACCCTGGGATCCAGGCAACCAGATGAGCTGGGGTCATTCCTGCGCTGCTACAAACCCTCCCTGGGCTGGGACCTTCCATGCATTTCCTCAGCTGAAATCAGGAGTCAAGCTGGCAAAAAGAACAGGTTTTCCAGGTCTTTTTCTTTTTTTTTTTTTTAAATTTGGCTGCTTCCCCACCCCCATCTCCCCCTATTCTTACACACTCCTGGTGCACGTTGTGCTCAGGCATCCACTGGCTTAAGGCAGTGACAGGATGGCGGCTGCCAGCTGCACTTCTGTGCCACTTAGAGTTCCCTGAACATGATGCTCTGGTCCCTCATGCCACCTTGATGGTCCAGTCCCACATGCACCATGATATTCCGGTCCCTCATACCACTATGATGCTCCTGTCCCTTGTGCCACTGTGATGCTCCAGTCCCACATGCCACCGTGATGCTCTGGTCCCTTGTGCCACTGTGATGCTCTGGTACCTTGTGCCACTGTGATGCTCTGGTACCTTGTGCTGCCATGGTGTTCTGGTCCCTCATGCCATCATGATGCTCTGGTACCTTGTGCTGCAGCTATGCTCCAGTCCCTCATGCCACCGTGATGCTCCGGTCCCTCATGCCACTGCGATACTCCAGCCACATTGCACACCGCTGTGGCTGTGACCACGCTGGAGTGGGGATGAAGCTGCTGCAAGAGAGGAACTCCCCAGCAACTTAAAGCATCGCAGTGGCACAGGGCAGCACTCCCCCTCTCATTTTACCCCCCACCCAGCTCAGCCCCAGCCCCCCAGGGACCTGCACCCTGAGTGGAAGGGGTGGCTGATGGGGATGAAGTGGAAAAGGGGGGTGGGGTGGGGAGGGTAGGGGTGGGTTTTTTTGGGAGAAGCCGTGTTTATCCCCCTTGTTAAACGCCAGATGAAAAGTTCCAGGCCTAAATGAGTTCTGTCCCCTTCCCTTCGTTTATTTACATGATAATAACCCCGCGCCTGCGAATTGTGTCAATTATTCTTTCCTGCGGGCGAGCCAAGGAATTCTTTGTTCCTCCCTAGTTTACAAAAGTGAAATATAGGTGAGGTTTAGGACCTTTTAATCCTCCTATGTAATTACTGCTCCCCGCAGACACCGCAGCGTTTTACAATCGCTGCGTGGTAGCTGCCGGGCTCAGATTAGACACACACAAAGTCCCTCCACTTCATCAAAGGTTTCCTTATCTACCCAAGGCAGCCAAACAACAAACGAGCCCCAAATCTCCCCCCGGACCCCGTGTTTATTTGACCGACGCCGAAATAAATAAACCCAAGGCAGCGGTTTCCCTGAGAACGGGGGCTCGGCGGGCGCCTGGGTGGGAATTTTGGAGGAGCCAGGGGATACAGTGGGGCTTTTGAAGTGCTTTTTCCACGTTGGGGTTTGTGGTTTGTTGGTTTTTTGGTTTTTTTTTTTTTTTTTTTTGTTTTTTTATGAGCCCAAATGAGGATGAAACTCGAATGACACGAAGAAATAATCCCCCATTCAGCCCTGAAAGGATTATTCTAATTACTTTGATTATTAAAGATCAGACAGATTTACTTTTTTTGGAGGGGGAGGAGGGATTTTCTCCCTTCTCTCTTTTTTTTTTCCTTTTCCAGCCTCCCAGCAGAAGTAAACCAGCCCCGGAACACAAATCCTCGCTGGGAATTGAGGAACGTCTTAAGTAAACAGCGGGAACAAACGGGCTGTGTGACGGATACCCAGGGTCCGGCAGCCGGGCCGGGGGCCCCCTTTGTACCCACCTCAATAGGGGCTAAACGCCCCCCCCCCCATCCCCCAACCGAGACCCCCGCTCCGGCTCCCGAGCGAGGGGCCGCGTCTCGCCCCTTTCAGATGCAAATGCGAGTGGGTTTCGCCTTTATCTCGGGGGTAGGATGGTGGTGTCAAGCTGGGCTTGGGATGAATAACACGGAGAATTTGGGCTTTATTGAGATCTGGGGTGGGTTGGGGGGAGGGGGGTGTGTGTTCCCCCCTCCTCCGCCCCCCAAGCCTGTGCCGGGGAGGGGTGTGCAGATGGTCCCTCCGACCCCCTATTTATCCCCCTACCAGCTCGCTGGGCTCGATTCGTTTAAGGGCTCTGTTTGTTTCTGCTGATGAGGACTGTTAATTTGCACAGCAGCCTCATTAGGCCTAAACCACCAATTAATTCCTTTTGTTCTCATTAAACGGCTGATTCCTAAACACTTCTGCAGCCACCACGGATGGCTCAAAGCCGCAGCCCCAGCATCCTCCCTGGGTACCACAGCGGGTACCGCTCTGCATCCCATGCGCCAGGGATGCACTTGATGCTCTGGGGCTGCATCCCGCAGCCCCAGAGCATCAAGTGCATCCCTGGCGCATGGGATGCAGCCCCAGAGCATCAAGTGCATCCCTGGCGCAGCCCCAGGCGTTAAACGCCTCCATCCCACCAGCAGCCACACAAGTGCTGGGACAGAGAAGATGCTCTTCCTGAGCATGCAAGCCAAAACACAGGGCTTTTCCCATCATTCCAACGTGGCAAAAAATAAGGGGGTTTTGGGTTGTGGGTTTGGAGTTTTTTTGGGTGGTTTTGGGTTATTTCCCTCCCGCTCCATTATGGTTTTATCTGATTAAGGGAGCGTTGGGGCCAAAAGGAGCTTGTGGCTTGTGTTTTCCAGCTTGGCCACACAATTTGCAGCCGTGCTGAAGAGTCCTTGACTGTCTCTCAGGGATTTAATGCCAGAAAGTGTCAGCTTTTGTCTGGCAGCACCGTTAGGGCAAGTACTTAGCCTCGCCTGACTTTCCTGCAGCTCCAGCTTCCCTTGGAGCATTAAATACCCCAGGTGAGGTGTGGAACAGCTGGGCTTCTACAAGGAAAAAAGATCTAAAACCCAAAAACCCTGCATGGCTGAGATGATAACTGCCTTGCAAGGGGCTTTTACACCAAAACCTGTGGCTTTCTGGAGTGCTGGGTTCCCTGGCTCCCTGGGTACTGCTGGGATTAGTTTTCCCACTCCAAGGATGCACATCCAGGCACAATTCCACCTCAAAGCCGCTGCTGGGGATGGGGAGCCTTTGTGTAACCCCCTTCCCATCAATGGCCAGAGTGTGGCTGGTGCTGGAGTACCCAGCACTGAGTGATGCTCAGCCCTGCATCCACATGGATCCTGCAGTGGGATTTGCTCTGCCCTGCACACGTTGTTTGTTTCACTGCCCTTCGAGGAGATGAAATGACAGAGGAGCAAATATGACCCTTCCATGTCACCTCCAAGCCCGGCACGTCGCCCCTTGTCTTGCCTTGGGTGCAAACACCCATTTTGCCCATCGCTCCTGCTGTCACATCTGGGTTTTTTAGATGTTTTGGGTTTTTTTTCCAGCTAGTTTTTCACTGTCTTGCTCCCCGCTCCTGGAGCTGCAGAAGGGGCCGGGTGGGATCCTGTTCCCAAAAGGAAGAGGACCCAAATCATTCTCTGATCACTGCAAAGCCTCCAGCCAGAGCTGGCACCGGTGGCAGCACCAGTGGGGAGCCAGTGCAGTGTCCCAGGGACACCAATGCCACCGCTCAGCATTCGGAGGAACCCCCTTGGCACGTTGTCCATGAGGGTGATGGAGCAGGGGTGCATTTGCATTGAAAACCAAATCTGGGAGGGGGCAGATGGGTATGGAGCTGGGGAAACAAGATGAGCAGAGTCCCAGCGGTTCCAAAGCCGGGGCTCAGTGTGAGCCAGACCCCCTCAGCCGGGACCCCTGCCAAGGCGCTGTGCTCTCCAGGTGCTGGGGTGGCCTCGACAGGGGCTGCCATCCCAATGTGTGCCCAGCCCAAACCAATCAACCTGCTGCATATAGCCTTGCACTCATGTGGCCATCCATTCCGGGCAATTAAGAACAGGTATAATTACTGCCAGGCCATAAACCGGCATCTCCCCGGAAGGCGATGGGGACGGGATGGTGGCTGACGGGGACACAGGGGGGTTCCAGCCCCCTTCCCGCCCTGGAAGGCTGCGTGATGGTTCAAAGGGAGTTACACAACAATTGGCTATTGTGTTTGCTGGGTTTGCCCAGATTTATGGTGTCGTCGCGGCCCGATGGCCTGAGCAAACAGCTGCTGGGGAGCACAGCAGTGAGGGGAGAGGGCTGTGCCCTGGGATGGAGCAGGAACCCTGTCCCCATCCTGCTGGGGACCCCGGCAGGGTGATGTCACCTCCATATCCATACGCTGCTCAGCACCCATGGGAGCGAAGCACCCACCGCATCCCGGACACGTCATCCCCTCCCGCTGCTGTGGACGTCAGTGAAAGTTGGTTGTGGAAGGAGCCTCTCCCCAGCAGCGCTTCCCGGTGCTCCCACTGCCGCTGCCGGTGGGTTTTCTCCTGGGGGGGGCTGCAGGGCCTGTGCTGACTCACACACCTCCGTCACAGTCGCCATTTGTCTCCATTACCTGGGCGAAAGGCACAATGATCCTTGAAAAGGGCCCCTTGTCGGGCTGTACCACTGCTCCTGCCCACATTTCCCAGGCCTAATGAAGACAAATGAATGTCATCTTCACCCTGCCTGGCAATTCCAGGCTGCAGGCAGCACTGGGAGGACGGGCAGTAACCCCTCACTGCCTGTGCTGGTGCATCAGAAGGTGCCCTGAGGGTTCCCAGAGGCTCCGAGCTGTCTGAGCTGGGAATGCAGCTTGGAATTGCCACTTGCAGACCCATCGCTCCCACTGCTGGCTTTGCCATCAGGCCTGGAGCTTCAGCTCGGTTCAAGTCTTGACTGAAAATGGCACTTTGGTCCTTGCTGGGAGGACAGCGCAGCCCATCTGCTCTGTGAGCATCAGGAGAGGGGCAAGGCAGTGAGACCCCAACCCACGGATTGCCCCAACTCAACGGATCAAAGGAAAAAGGAATGCCAGCAGACATGAAGCAGAGCTTTTGGAGCAGGATGGCTTGACCACATACCAGTACAGGCTGGGGGTGAGCTGTTAGACAGGAGCTCTGTGGAGAAGGGCCTGGGGGTGCTGGTGGGTGACAGGCTGGCCATGAGCCAGCAGTGTGCCCAAGGAGGCCAAGGGGATCCTGGGGGCATCAGGAGGAGTGTGGGCAGCAGGTCCCAGGAGGGGATCCTCCCCCTCTGCTCTGCCCTGCTCAGGCCCCACCTGGAGTGTTCTGTCCAGTGCTGGGCTCCCTGGGATCAAACAGACAGGGATCTCCTGGAGACAGTCCAGAGGAGGGACACAGAGATGCTGAAGGGCTGGAGCATCTCCCCTGGGAGGAAAGGCTGAGGGAGCTGGGGCTGTTCAGCCTGGAGAGAAGAGACTGAGAGGGGATCTGATCCCTGGGGATCAAGAGCTGAAGGGGGGACACAGGGGACATGGGCAGCCTCTGCTCAGTGTCTGTGGGGACAGGACAAGGGGCGATGGGCTCAAGTTGGAGCCCAGGGAGTTCCCCCCAATGTGGGGAAGAACTTCTTGCCAGTGAGGGTGAGGGAGCCCTGGGCCAGGCTGCCCAGGGGGTGTGGAGTCTCCTTCTCTGGAGAGATTCCAGCCCCGTCTGGACACCGCCCTGTGTGCCCTGTGCTAGGGACCCTGCTTTGGCAGGGGGTTGGACCCCATGGGCTCTGGGGGGGCCCTGTCAACCCCTGGGATCCTGCAAGTCTGTGATCCCTGCTCTTCAGGAGGGGGATGCAGAAAGGACAGAGGCATCCAAGAGCTGTTGGTCGGGTGGTTGGGAGGAGGCTGAGGGCTGGGATGGGTGATGAAAGACTTCCTGGTCCCCCTGGTAACTCGCCCAGATGAACGTTAAGCGGTTGCTACACCCAGGAGTGAGGAAATCAGCAGGTCAGGTCCCGCCGCAGCCCAGGAGCTCTGCAAGCGCTTGGTCAAGGGGAACGCTTGGGCCATTAGTGTTGATTTTCAATAAGTCTTTGAAGACTGGGGTGGTTCCAGGGGGCTGGGAGGAAGCTAATGTTGTGCTGGTATTTTAAAAGGGCAAACAAGATGACCCAGGTAATTACAGGCCTGTCAGGCTGCCATCGATCCCGGGGAAATAATGGAACAGCTGATACGGGACTCAATTAATAGAGAGTCAGAGGAGGACAGTGCAATTAATGCCAATCAGCGGGGATTTATGGGAAACAGCCCTCCTCGAGCCCCTGTGATGGCTCCTTGATGCGATTACGGCATCGCTGGATGATCAGGAACGACGGAGCGGTGCCGGGAACCCGGATAATGGGAAGGCACCGAGCCCACGAGGGTGGCTGGGGGTGCCAGAAGGGGACCTGGCGCTGGGGACTGCTGGATGTGCCCACCAGAGACCCAGAGGAAGGATGGGCCTTGTTCCTGGGGGGCGGCATGGAGGATGGAACCCAGCTCCTCACTGAGAAATGGGGGCTAGGGGGTGGAGGAGGGACCGGGGTGGGTCCTACCACCCTGGAGCAGCTTCACAAGCACCTTGAGGGGCACCTGAAACTTGACCTGGGAGGATACGTGGAGCTTCTGGGGTGTTTAAACCTTCCCTCAACCCATGCCATGCCATGCCCTGCTGTGCCATGTTGTGCCATGCCGTGTTGTGCTAGGCATGCTGGCTCCTGCAGACAGGGGCTCCCAGACCTGCTCCAGGTGCCTCTGATGGGGCACCACCTCTCCCACAGCCCCCTCCTGCTGACCTAGTGCTGAAGACAGGCTCACCACGGCTTCCATTCCCAATACCCGGGCACCAGGGATGTGTCACCCCAGCAGCATTGGTGGCAGACTGCCCCAGCCCATGTCCCCCCACTCAGCAGGGGGGCTAGGGGCTGAAAGACTGCTGACGGAGTGGCCAAATGCAGGAGAGGGCCACCCCCTCCCCAGGAGCAGCTCTGGCCAGTCCCCCCATGCCCTCAGCTCTGGCCGGTACCCAAGTCTGAGGGACCCTCCACCGAGGGCTGCTGGGATGCTGGGATGCTGGGATGTGTCCCCACCACGCTTGGATCAGGGTGAGGAGCAGCTCTGGGCACATGGTGGGCTCGCTGCCCCCCAGATAGGCTGTACCAGGGGTAACACATTTATCTCCCAGGAAGGTAGAAGGCCACAAGTCCAAAGCTCCAAGCCTCCCAAGTATTATGGGATTACGCCTCTCAATCCATTGCATGCTCTACTTATAGAACAAAAACTGGGATAATAAACCAGCTCCTAGTGTCAAAATGTAATTAAAGTGCTTCAGCAGGCCCTGAGCAGGGAGCACAGCTGCTGTGCGCTGCCACAGAGCCTTGGAAAACTGCCCAGCCATTTCCTTGGGTGCCCAGGTGAGAGCTGCTGGGTGCAGCCTCTGGCCCAGCAAACCAGCCCTGACATGCCTCCCAGTGTCCCAGTGGGTCCAAGTGGACAGGGGACAGGCACAGTGTGTGCAGCCAGCAGCTCACCACCAGCTCCCAAGGTGGTTCCAAGAGGCAGCACAGGGATGCGCTGGGTGATGGGGAGGAGCAGAGCTTCCTCCTTGGGTATCAGCACCAACACTGCACACCCACAGCAGAGCCAGGGGGAGCAGAGCATCACACCCCAGGGCTGCTGGCTGCATCCTGCAGGTGGGAATCCACAGCTTCCCTGGTGAACAACATCCCTTTCCTGGAGCAGCAGAGTTCCTGGGGTTTGGAGGAGTCCAGCTGGGTGCAGCAGGGTTTCACCATACCAAGAGCTTTGCCAGCACCCAGGCCAGCATTGGGATGTCACCATGAGGAGCAGCCCCCAGGCTGGGCTGGGGCTGTGACCCCCATGGAGGGCCCTGATGCTGCCCCCCCACAGCCTCCCACCAGGAGCAGCATCTTCCCTGGCAGCAAAGGCACCTGCAAGCATCATGCACGGTGGGAATGGGCTGAGCAGGGCTGGGAGCCTTTCCTGGGCACCAGATGCCCGGGTCACCCAGAGAAGGGACAGACTGGCACCCAGGAACCACCCGGAACTGCGAGGGGGGCTGGTAGGGGTGAACCCCCTCCAGGAGAGGCTCCCAGATCCCTCTGTGGTGTGTATCACCCCGTTTCAGGGGGCAAAACCCTCTGCAGGGTTTGGTTCCTTCACTGCTGTGACACTCAGGGGGTTGGGTGTTGGGGGGTTTTTTCAGGAGGGATTAAGCCAAATTAGTTTTTATCTGTTCCTGCAGTTTTCCACTGGGATTGGTGAAGCACCAGTGCCTGAGAACAGAAAAAAGCGATAAACATCTAAACGCAGCCACTCTGAGTACTGTTTTATCCCTGCCATTTGAAGTGATGACACCCTTCAACCAGATAAACAAAGCAACTAGGAGGGGCATGTTGTTAGATGGAGTGTGTAACGAACAGAGTACTCCCTGCCACATTACAGACAATGGTAATGCACAATCATTCATTATAACTCAATTACAGTAATTAAAACTGGTGGGATGCAGAGGCAGAACAGACGAAGGGAGTAGTGCCAACAGAATTTACACTCCGTGTCATCAGCTAGCGATAACAACAGCTGATGGTGTCCCAGAGCCTCCTCCTGCCATCTGTTCCCAGAGCCGCCGCCGAGGGATGGCATTAGGAGCCGCAGCAACCAGGCGGGTGCGGGGTGGGAAGGGGGTAGGAAAGGGGGTAGGAAAGGGGGAGGAAAGGGCTCGTGGCTCCCCCCAGGCACGGTGCCCAGTCCAGGCACTGCGGTGGGTGCTATGCTGCAGGATGGTGCTGCCCCTGGCACCCCAAAGGGTGAGCCACCCGTTGAACATGGTACCGAGCCTGGGAAAACAAAGCAGGAGGGGGTATCCTGTTATCCCTGCTGCTCATGGTGTACACTGCACAGGCACCTGGATGGGGAGCCCAGCCTGCAGCACCTGCTGCGCTGCTGGGGTGGGCACGGCCCAGCACAGCGTGGCATGGCACACCATGGCATGGCACACAACAGCAAATCATGGCATGGCATGTCCCATCATGGCATAGCCCAGCATGGCATGGCACAGCCTGGCACAGCCCTGCCTTGCCAGCAGCATCCCCTGGTGCTGCTGTTTAGGGATGAGAGACTCAGGACAGGAAATCTGCTGGGCCAGGTCAGCTCCTCAGAGCAGGAGTTCCAGGGGGGCACCAGCCCCTCCTGCACCAACCAAAGCAGCTGGGTGATGCCTTCAAAAATAACACCAAGGGGCTGCAGGGTGCCTGCTCGCCCTGACAGGAGATGGGGGGACACACATCCATAGGGTAAGGGGCACAGCTCTCAGCAGCACACCCTGGAACGGGGGGCATGGCCACAACCCCCAGGAAGGGTGAGATCGGGAGAGCTGGGGGCCCTGTGCCCCTACCCCACTGCAGCCACAGCCCCTCACATGCTGCTGAGAGCTGAGCACAGGCTCCCAGTGACCCAGGGGTTGACAGACACTGTGTTCCCTTGGAGCTTTGGCACATTTACCTTTTATTCTGGGGGTTTTTTCCCCCTTCCCCCCCTGACCCCCCATACAAAGTCCCAGCAAGGTTATAACCAGTGGAACACATCCTGCCCCACACTTCAGGGCAAGGTTAGGACACCCAACTCAGTAACCCTCTGCCAGCTCCCATACACACTCTTCCTTTCCAGTTTTGCGCTGGGAGGGGAGGGCAGTTCAAAGCCCCCCACAGCCCTTTCCAACACCCCCCACAATCCACACAGGGAGGGGATGCTCCAAGCACCACTGAACCCAGGGCTTGGTGGCAGGGGACCAGCTGATCTGTACCCAGGGACTTGAGCACCAACCCCCAAACACACAGAGCATCGCTGAAGCCCCAAGTAGGCACTAGGGATCCAGGGAAGGGGGGCACCTCCAGAGTAATTTTTCTGAGTCCCTTGGAGCTGCTTTCCAAGAGGTTGCTTCTGCCTTCAGCAGGTAATGATAATTAGCACAACGAGCCCCCAGCACGGCTGAGCCCCACAGGATGGGTGCCATTCGCCTGGGACATTCCCCTTTGGTTTCCTTCCGACTGAAAAAGGGCAAACTCCTCCCTCTCCAAAAAAAACCACCTCTCCAACCCCTCTTCTTGCACTGGGAAGGAAAATAAAACTCATTTCCCAGGAGCTCTCCTTCCAAGCCCAACTCATCCTCCAGTGCAGCCACTCGGAGCGAGGTGATGCCGATTGCGCATCCCGGAACAGCCAGGTACCAACCACCTCTGGTACCAACCACCTCTGCTCCATCCTTCTCTCCTACCACCCCCTGGTCTCACCTGACCCCTGAGCATCACCATCATCATCACCACCATTATTTTTTGGACCAGATTAAAATGGACAAATTAAAATAAAACCCATAAAACTGCAGTATAAAAATCCTCTCCCAATACAGGGCGAGCGCTTCTGCTACACAAATACTTTTATTTCCTGGTATGTCTTTTTTTTTGTTTTGTTTTTGGCTTTTTTTGTCTCTTTTTTTTTTTGTCTCTTTTTTTAACCCTTTAAAGTACAAAAGGCTGAACCGCCGGGCCCGTGCGGGGAGGGCTCTGCTCCATCGCAACCAGAAGACACAAGACCACATAAAGCCCACAGGACCCCCCTAAACACACCCAAGACCTCCCTTCCCTCCCCTTTCCCCCCCCCTCCCCACCACCACACACAAACCCTACTTGTTAGTAAACTTTGCTTTTAAAAAAACTGTATTTTTTTTTTTAAAGGTTTATCAATTCTAATTTTCTTCTTTTACTCTCATTTGAATACAAAACACATAAGTTGCTATTATCTTTCGTGGCTCCCTGAGCTGAATTTACTATGCTTTCTTTGAAATCACTCCTCATTGCTTCTGTCCGAAGACCAAGAAGGGCTTTGCGCAGGCGATCCCGCAGCGTGGGCTTCCCCTTTGCTTCAAACATCCGAGCACGGAAAACCAAAACCAAACATAAAAACCCCCCAAAAAATAATAATAATCCATATAAAAAGGGGAGAAAAAAAAAAGTGATTGTGTTGCTGATGTCCCATCAGTAGCTGAGGATCCGAGCGAGTCCCCCGCGGTCCCAGCAGCGTCCCACCATCACTAACACACCGAACAACGCACGGGTAATGACAGTAGGGAACAACTTTCACCAGTGGACAGCTTTGCTCAGCCTGGTTACGCGCCCGCACGGTAAGAGTCACGTCCCAGCGGATGCGTTCTGAGGAAGGGGGGAGGAGGGAGGGTAACAAGGAAGAGGAGGAGGAGGAAGAGGAAGAATAAAAATAACCAAAAAAACCCCCAAAAAACAAAAAAAAACTTTTTTTTTTTTTTTTAAAAAAAAATTTTGCCACCACCAAAACCATCAGTGGAATACAATTACAGCAGACGAAAAATACACAACTAGTGTACCGGGAGGGGTCCCCCACCCTTTCCAATGCTATTTACTAGTCCGTTATTTACATTTTTCACAAGTCTTATGCAGGATGCACCAAAAAAAAAAAAAAAAAAAAAAAAAAAAGAAAAAAAGAAAGAAAAAAAAAAAAAAGAAAAGAAAATCACGATAAAAAAATGAGTCCTTTATAGTGCCACCAAAGCGCAGAAGGAAAGAACGGGAAAAAACAGGAAAAAAATAAAAATATTCGAAATAAACCCCCAAAAAAACCCCTAAAACCAAACAGAAATCCGTTCAGGGCTCCAATGTGTGCCAGATTTGCAGACCTCCAAATAAATCCGGGTGTATTGTAGGCCGGGCCCTCGAGGCAGAGCCCCAACAGAGCGTGTCGGTCCATGGTGGAGGCCTGGGGGCCGCCCCATGGCAGCCCCCCACGGAGCCCCCAGCTGCTCCCCGCTGGCCAGTGCCCGAGTCCTGCGTCAGTGCCGGTGCTGGGAGTCGCCAGCCGTGCCATAAAATCCACCGTTAGTAGATGACCTCGTAGACCGTGGCCTTCTTGTCACCAGAGCCCGTGACAATGTACTTGTCATCCGCTGAAATGTCGCAACTCAAGACGGACGAGGATTCCTTGGACTGGAAAAGGGGGAGGGGAGTTGGGGGGTGGGGAAGGAAAGAGAACCCATCAGTTCCCTGTCCTGAGGAGGCTGTCGCAGCCACCTTGCACCGAGCAGCATCATGCCGGTGACATCACTGCATCCCGCAGGCTGGGGAGCGATCCGGCCAACCCCAAGGGTTTCTCCCATCACCCACCCCATAAAATGCCGAGAGGGAGTGCGGGTGCAGCCCACCCCCCTTGCCCACAATGCAGCTCCCTACCTGGAAGATGCTGGCGCCATAGGGCGTCCTCCAGGCGTTGAGCAGGTTGTCCTTCCCGGTACTCACAAACCATTTACCTGTGCCAGGGACAGATGGTGTCAGCAGCCAGAAGCACCATCGCCGACCCCATCCATCCCCTCACCCTGAAACTCTCAGCCATCCTCCGCCACTGCAGCCTCTCCCCGTCCCTGGAGGCTTCTGGCTGCTCACCCTCAAAAACTGGGATATTTTGGAAAAATTGGAAAAAACACCCTGGGGATTTTCCAAGGATGCTCATTCCAGCCCCACTCCCAAGGAGATGCACCCTGCGCTTGCCCACAGACCAGCATCCATCATCTCCCACATCGCCAGGGTCTGCGACCACCACTGGGCCGAGCAGGAGGATCCTTTATCCTCATCCCCACCACCCAGGGGACTGATCTGGTGGGAAGCCTCAGTGCTCAGCCTCCCCTGCGCCCCAGCACCCACGAATCATTCCCTTCTGGCCACAGTCCTTGTGCAAACCACCGACAGAGCCGAGCCAGGAGCTGCTTACCGCAGTAGGCGAACTTGAGGGAGAGGACACAGCTCTCGTGCAGGTGCAGCTGGTACTTGTCGGGCTTCGTGTGGTGCAGCACTTCCACGTTGCTGCTCTCCATGCCCACCGCCAGCCACTCGCCCGTCGGGCAGTACCCCAGCGAGAAGATCTGGGGAGGGGGATGGACACAGAGGAGCGCTCAGAGGGGGAAGGTCGCATCCACCAGCTCTGCCTGAGCAGGCAGCAATTCCCCACTGTGGGGAGATACTGAGCGGGGAAGGATGTGGCCCGGTCCTCTTAAATCACCGAGCATCTCCAGCCACTGAAACAGGGCTAGGGGAAGCTGTCAGATGGTGTCTGTCCAGGATGCCCCGGCTGAGACAGAGCCTCATCCAGGGAGACCCCATTTCTCTCTGTGCAAAGCCAATGTCTTCTGAGCAGCCTCGGCACGAGGGAAACTCAGCAGCAAGGTGAAATAAACTCCAAGCCACGGCTGCTCGTGGGCTGCAGGCTGTGGCGGGACGGCTGCCAGCTCCACGATGGCAAGTGCCAATGCCAGCACCATGGGGTCAGCGTCTGGGATGCAGCAGAGACCCCGTGGCCGTGCTGCTACCTTTCTGGCCCCTGATCATACTGCTCCAGTTCCACCAGTTGTGTGGCGGAGGTGGAAGCTGCTGGGCAGCCTGGGAGAGCTGTGATAGGATTGGGAGCAGCGCGGCTGCACGAGACCTGCCAGTGCCAGACAGCTCCAGCCCCACAGAGATCATTGTGCTGGCCAGGAGGGATGTGAGGTCCCAGCTCTGCCCCTTCGGACAAGGGCTTGGGGAAGGTCTGGGAGAGGATGCAGGAGCCAGAGCCCTGCAGCCATCCCACCCATGGGGCACCCAGCGCCAGACTGTAATGCCCGTGGACATCCCCAGGTGAGTGCTGCTTCCTTATCAGGGGCCTAGTCTTGCAACAGATGAAAAACCAAGGAAAGACAGCCCAAAATAAGAGCTGGGGAGCCAGCAACACTCCATCAACAGCAACGCTCCAGGCTGGAAGACCCCCCCAGCCACACACTAGCCAGCTGCTGAGGGATAAACCCTCTGTGGAGTCTCCAGGAGCTGCATGGTAAGGCCAGGACATCCCTGCCTCCTCCCCACCTCCATCCCTCCTGAGGCCAAGGGCATCCCACGCTCACCTGGGAGGTGAAGTCGTGCTGCTGGAGCTGCCGCCCTTCCCGCAGGTCCCAGGACCTCACCGTGTTGTCCAAACCCCCCGTCCACAGCTTCGTACCGTCGTGTGAGATATCTATGCAGCTGGCGCCGTCCGTGTGGCCTTGGAATTGCCTTCAAATGAGACAGAACATGCGTCTTCGAGGGCAGTGCCAGTGAGGAGCACCCCAAGGGACCTGGTGACCGTGATGCCGGGGGCTCCCCGCCCCGAGCATCCCTCACCAGGACACACTGGCCCGGCCAAGCCTGCCGCACTCGCCTGCCACGCATCCCAAAGCGGCTACCTGCCACCACCCCCCCACCACCCTTCAACACCCCAGTGTGGCCAGAAAGACCCCGGTGACTGTGGCAAAGGGTGATCCCCGGTGCTGCCGGCGCCGCGGCGGCGTGCCTACCTGACGAGCGTCTGGTTGTGCAGGTCCCAGACGGCGATGTTGCCGTCGCTGCAGCAGGAGAAGCAGACTTTGGCGTCGGGGCTGATGGCCAGGGCGTAGCAGGCAGGGGCGGAGGAGGTGAGCTCGGCCTTGATGCGGGGCGTGGGGGAGGCCAGGTCCCAGATGGTGAGCGTGCTCGCCTCCCCTCCCACGATCAGTGTGCGGCCGTCGGGAAGGAGCTTGCAGGAGCGGATGTAGTTATCCCTGTTCTGGAGGGGACAGAGGTGTTGGCAGGAGGATGGGGAAGGGTTCCCCGCATCAGAGGAGAGGGAAAAGCCAGGGGGAGGTGCGTGCATGGGGACCAGGAGGGATGCTCCACCCCGAGCCCCTTACCAGGCAGTCCAGCTGGGAGATGGGGCTCTTGCTGCCCGGCTGGCTGATGTCCCAGATCTTCACGCAGCCCTTGCCCCCGGTGTAGACGTGCCGGGTGGGGTTGCTGATGGTGACGGCGCACACCACCTCCCCGTGGCTCAGGGTGTTGATCTGCCGCGCGTGCCGCGGGATGCCGGGACCCGCCAAGGCGTCGTGGGGAAACGGCACCGGCTGCATCTGCCCATCAGCACTCACGTGGAAGGAGTAGGCTCTGCCGGGGGAGGGCAAATGAGGAGGGGGCTCAGCCCAAGGTTTGGGGCAGACCCAGCCTAAGAGTGGGTTGGGGAAGGGGGTTGCGCCTTGCTAGGGCGCTCAGCTGGACCCAGCCCCCAGAGAAGCCCCATGTGCACCCCCCACCCAGCCAGGAGAAGGACCAAGAGGGGCTTACGGCTTCCCGCCAGGGATGGAGGCCAGGCTGGAGGGCAGGCCGGGGGCTCGCATGGGTGGGTGTGGGTCAAAGCCAACCTGCGGAGAGAGACAGTGGGTGAGGCCAGGCACGAGCCAGGCACCCGAGCAAACACCTTCCCCACCCGCTCAGCCGGTCCCTCTTCTCCTGCACTGCTCCATAGATACCATTAATTCTCCCTGGCCCAAAGGGGAAGGGCTGGGGAAGCAGCTAAGGGGTGCGGGACCCCTGGGGAAGGAGCAGCCAAGCCCTGCCCAGGACACCAGCTCCCAAACACCCATCACCGTGGTATCAGCAACCCTTTGCTTCTTGCCTTTGCCTGTGTTTTGCCCTAAAACACACGACTAGGTGCTCAGCAAGAGCAAGGGGGAGGGGGCTGTGCAGCGTGTTGCCCCCACACATGGGGTGGGGAAGGATAACCCCCTCCCCGGGGTAGCAGCATCACTCCATCAAGAGGCATCACCACACCCAGCATCCTCAGACAGCGGCCAATTCACAACCCAGCCAGTGAGGAGTCCCAGTTTCACAGCCGAGATGGAGCAGCACCCCCACAACTCCCACCCCCAATCCCCCAGCCCCCTCCCCATCCCCACCGGCAGCGAGAAAAGGAGCTAAAAAGTGCTACGTACAGCTCCAAAGCTCACCATTGGTGACCGGCCGTAGGCGGCAGCGGCGGCGGCAGCGGCGCTCATCTGCGGGGGGATGTTGTGGAGCCCCGCGTAGGCACCGGGGCTGGTGAGCGAGCCGTTCATCTCGTGGTGCCCCATCATGGCGAAGGGAGCTGCGTAGGAGCCCGCGATGGAGATGGGCGTCCGCAGGGCCGAGGCTGTGGGAGGGAGGGTGAGGGGTGGACACAGTCAGGTGGATGGAGCCCGCCAGCATCTAGCCCGGCTCGCCCCTGATGAGGGGATGCAATGGCCAGGACCCACTCCACACCCGAACTCTGGCATGGGGACCACCCAGCACCATGGCACCCCTACCCTCAGCTGGACAAGGTCCTCAATAGCACTGACACCCTCTTCCCATAACCCCAAAAGCTGCCACTCCCTACAATGGAGGGCACAGGCTGAAGCCATCCCAGGGAGAGATGCAGCCGGGGGGCACCGAGGGAGTGTGGGGCAGCCGGGGGCAGGTACCCACCCAGGGGGTCCATGCCGGTTGGCTTGCCGGGCATCGGCCGCAGCCCCGGGGTGCTGCTTGTCCCCGGGGTCGGAGCATCGTTCCTCGGCGTCGGAGTGTTCGACTTGAGCCCAGGCGTCGACGATTTGTCGTTCTGGATGGAGAGAAGGGATGAGGTTCAATCATCAGCTTCCACAGCCCCTGCTTGGTGCACTCCCTGACCCGGGAGGGGGCACCCACAGCCCGTGGAACCAGCCCCACTACTCCCCCAGCAGAGCAAAGGACGTACGTGGCCCAGGTCTTTAGTCTTGGAGGAGGGAGTGCTGCTGGAGGAGGCGACCGAGGCCGGGCTGTTTGGAGCGTCCCCCTTCTTCAGCCCGCGGGCTTTGTCTATGCCGTTCTCCGGGGGGAGTGGGCTGGGCTGACCCGGGGGGTGGCAGGGTCCTGCGAGACACCAGAAAGCATTGGCACCCCCAGCAGCGGGGAGCGGGGCTGCCCCCAGCTCCTCTCTCAGGCAGGAATCAGGCCAGTGCCAGGGAGTCCCTAAGGCATCACCCTCCAGCCCCCACCCCAGGGTGCCATGGGGAGAGGTGCACCCCTGGCAAAGCACCCCCATAGCCATAGCTCACCTCGTTAGAGACATCAACCACCAGGTCATCGCTCTTGTCACCATCGCTGTCCTGAAACACAGAGTGAGTCACGTCCTGCAGAGAGCTGCTAAACCTGGGGGAGGGGGAAGCCCCCCAGGGACCCCAACATCCCCCCAGCAGTGTGCACAGGTCACCCCCGCTGCGCTCCAGAAGCTTCCCACCCAAAATCCTGCCCAAACACGTGCTGCACGCCCTGTGCCTCACGTCACTGCGTCCCCCAGCCGCTCCCAGCACCCCCCAGCAGCAGACCCCCCCATCACTCACATATCGGCTCATGCTGTCCTTCTCCTCTGCTTTCCGCTTCTTGGAGTCGATGCTGTAGTCCGTGGAGCTCCGGTGCTTCTCGCTGGCTCTCAGGCTTTCCGAGGGCGACACGGAATTGTTCTGTGGTAATAGACACGAGAGTTTGGGTTGGAAATGGGCAGAAATGGGACTTTGCGGGATGCAGCTTTGGGGGTGCTGCTAACAGCCCTCCAGCCAGCACCGAGCCTGAAATCCAGCCCTGCCCCTAGACTCTGTGACCCCCACAGAGGGGCAAGATCCCCAGGGCCCATCGTGCCGGAGCTGGGGACACGGTCCAGCCTAGGCTGGAGGACACCCAGTACCACCATGAGCATCGCTTTGAGCCCCAGGGATGCTGCTCCCCCCAGCAAGGCTGCTCATGGCCCCGTTTCCTGCCCAAATGCATCAGGAAGGAAGAGAACACAGGAGAAGGGGAAGCAAAGGGGGTACCGGAGGATGCAGCAAGGGGCAGAGCTGCACTCCCCTAACCCTGACCTATCTCCATCCTCTGCCCTCCCTGGGAGGGAGCACCAGAGCTTGGCACAGGCAGGGGAAGGGCTCTGCACGAGGGCTGGCACCCATGGGTGCTTCCCCTGGCACAGGCAGAGCCATGGCTGGATCCCTGGATTTCGTTATGGGGGGCAAAGAAACCGCTTCACCCCAGCACTGGCCGAGCCGCTCCAGCAGCTGAAGGGTATCCAGAAAACCTAAGACTTGGGAAAACTCCACATCACCGGGAGCAGCAGGGCCCAGCACCCCACAGCGGGGACAGGGGGGCCTTTCTGTGCCCACTTCAAGCTCCAACACCTCAGAGACACTGGCATTGCTAGGAAAGCCCCTTGCGTGCTGGGACTGGGCACAAAACCAGGCTTGGGAGCTCTGGATAAAGCAAATCCCAGCCCTGCGGATGACCCTCAGGCCGCTTCTCCGACAAAACCACAGTCCTTTCCCAAACCCACCATCACTTCCCATCACACAGCATCGCTCACACCCCGCCTGAACCCGGAGCCATGCCCGAGCTCCTCCGCCAGCCTTTCTTCCCCAGCTGAAAGGGAGAACTAAAGCAGTTGGTGTTTCTCCCCGGTACCCCATGAGCAGCTCTGGCGAACACCGGGGTCTTTCTTCTCAGGCAGTCATGCCGAAAACCCCGGCGGCTCCCGGAGGCTGCGCCGGGCGCTCCGAGGCATCGATCCCTCCCGCCCGCCGCTGGACCGCTGCCAAGGAACTCGGTGTTTTTTCACTGCACAGGCCAGGCAAGGGAAACCTGACTGACTGACTCTGATTACCGCCAGCATTAAACCTCTCCGCGGGGAATACCCCGGATTTTATTTTATGGATCAGGAGCCTTCCCATCACCCGGCGGCCCCCCCAGCCCTGCCCCGCCTCGGGAGCGGGTTAATGATGCTCCATTCCCTGCTTCCCCCCGCCTTAAATGGTGCTTTTCCTCCCCCACCCCGTTCTCCAAAGAGCCGTTTGTGGGCTGAGGGATGGCAGGAAATCACCGCGAAGCCACAGCTCGGATGGGTTTTGTCCTACCAGCTCAAGGGGCTGGGGGGCACAGGCTCCCTATGGGGAGGGCAAACTCCCAACAATGCTCCTACCAGCATCTGCCCATCAGATAAAATAGATTCCCCACCATCTCCACCCACACTCGGGGGGCTGCACCCAGCCAAACCAAGAAGCAGGCCGGGGCTGTAACACCGAGGTGTCGGCGACGACGGGGACGCAACGGGCGCCCTGCGCCGCGGTGATTGAGCTGGTTAGTTAACTGCTTGACCTTCCAAGTCCTACTTAACGCGGCGTAATAGCTGAAAAACCCCCATCCAGCCAGATTAGATGACCCAAGATAATAGAAGAGTGATCAGGAATAAAATAGCTTCCCTAATCGCCGGGGGATTTTAATTTAGCCCCGCGGACCTGACCGCGCTCGTTCACGGGGCTTAGGCGATGGAAACCCAATCTCCAGGCTCTGCAGCAATCAGGGAGGTTTAAACCCAAATCTCCTCACTCTGCTCCCCCGGCACAGCTGACAGCCCAGCAGCATTCCCAACCTGGGGTGGGTGCACGAGGGGGTTTTGCCTATTTTCTTTTTGGGCTGTGGGTTTTTTAGCTAAATGACTGGGAAAAGCATCCCCACAGCTCTTGCATCCCCTGAAATCTGGGTTTGTAAAGCAATAGATGCAACATAACCAGGCAGCAGCCACAGAAATGGGGGAAGGTGTTAAAAAAAGGGGACTTACCGCACTGGAGTCTCGCTCTTTGGGAATGAGCCGGTGTCAGAGGTGAGGGCACGACCCAACCCAGGAGAAGATGGATAAATAAAGCAAGTTAGAGTGAGTCTGAGAAGGGAACCTTGGGCTTCCTCCCTGCAGCTCTCCTGCCTCAGCCCCAACCCAACCTGGGCTCTTCAGCTGTGCTGTGAAATTCCCACCCCATCCATCCATCCATCCATCCATCCATCCATCCATCCATCCCCCCGCCCCACCCGTTCTGCCTGTGGGATTTATATGGGGAAACAGAGGAAAGGGAAAACGCCTGGAAAAGGAACAACATCTGCTGATGACCCAAAGTCAGACCCTGGAGAAGGTCCTGACCACCCGTTGCTCCGGGCACCTTTGGCAGGACGTGGGTTGACCTCCCCATTTCTCCCCACACAGCCCTGTTTTCCCTGGGATCTCCCAGACATGTGAATCCACACAGAGAAATGAATGGAACCAGAAAGATGCTACTGGTGGTTTCTCCTCCGGGGAGGAACGACACCCCAAATCTGTGGGCAGGAGAGCCAAGGGCTCCGGGGGACTGTGGGGAACCACCCTGCCAAGGAACGTGCTACAGGAAGGGTCCAGGGGGGTGAGGAGCATCTCCCATGCTGGCAGTGCACAACCCAACTCGTGCACCCTTTTTTCCCCTCTAAAAATTCAGTTTTACCACTATTAGGGATAAAACCATCAGGTTCGTTAGTGAACACTGCTGGTTTCCAGCCCATCAAAAGCCTCTGGCAGCGATGGAGAGGAGGAGGAAGGCTGGTTGCCCATTAACAGGGATGCAGGATGCGCAGCGAGACTGTGTCGAAGCCTCTGAGGACTCAGACCCGCGTGAGAACAGAGGGGGCACGCAAACAAAGGGCCCACCCAGCCATCAGCATAGCTTCTCAGGGCCATCTGCATCCCTGCCCTAAGAGAGCAAGGTGCAGAGTAGGCTGGACAGGGACCCCTTCCAAAGCCCTCTCCATCCCCCCTGGCCTCAGTGAAGGTGAAGGCAGGGAAAGTTCTGCTGTATTGCTCTGCTGCAGGGAGTAAACAGCCCCTCAGCCACCCTGGCTGAGCTGAAGGGGCTCTGAGCATCACTTCAGGATGGCCCCACCCCCAAAAGCACCACCTGCCCCCACCAGAAGCCCACTCCCCACGGCTGGGGAGCAGAGCCATGCCTGGACCGGGGTATCTCTCGCAGGGGGCTGCATCAACACAGCCCCTCGCTCTCACCTCTGTGGTCCAGGTCGTGATGGTTTTTCTCATCCTTGACAGCAAGGTGTGCCTGGCTCCCCAGGGCGCCCAGGGCCAGCAGCCCCGAGCTGCTCCCGGTGACCGGCGGGATGCCCGGCGGCTGGAGACCCGAGGGATGCGGCGGCAGCTGGACCGGGGGCCCGTGGGCAGCGTGGGAGAGGTGCTGAGCCTGGAGCTGCTGCTGCTGCAATGAAAGCACCAGTGAGCCGGGGAGGGGGCAGCGGGACCGGGCTGGGGGGTGTTTGGAGGCATGGCAGGAAGGGGCTCACTCAAGGTGATGCCCGGGGCGGGGGAGCTGCCGTTGCCCTGCTCCGCTGCCTGGAAGGAGAAGCCCCGTTAGCAGGAGGGATGGAGCATCCTGGGGACGATCGCTGCTGCAGCTGGGTGGCACACACGTGTGTGCACAGCACACGCACCAGGGACCGGAGCGCAGGAGTCACCCTTGATTCCAGGCAATCTACCTCATCGCTATGGGCCTGGCTGGTTTTGCTTCTCCATAGATATGAAGCAAATAAAATAATCCAGAGATTCCACCCAGGATCCAGCTCTGGACGGAGCACCCAGGATGCTCACAGCCCCCCAGAAAGGGAAAGTTCTGCTCAGCTGCTCAGGAGCAGCTTTAAGGCACCCGATGGTGAGAAGAAAACTGCCACATGGCATCTGCATCCCATCCTGCCACCCCTGTACCCCTGGAGCAGCCAGACACCCCCTGCGCTGGGGCTGGCCCAGCTGGGAGGGTGCAGAGTGCCCTGGCTGCGCTTTGGGGAGCCACAGCCATCCTGGGGTGCACATGTCCAGCCCTGGGGAGTGCCTGCTGCTTCTGTGTCAAACACACACTTGAAAGAGCTGAAATCAAAGTTCTGGCTGCCAGGAAGCACCCTGCCCTTGGGGGTCACTTCCAGGGGCCCCAGGACATCAGGGCTGAGGCACGTCACCCCAAGGACAGCGGCAGTCCCAGCCCAAGGGTCCCCGTACAGAGGACCCTATGTTCCTAACACTTCCATCATTGAAGGTTCCAGCACATGCCCCCAGCACTGCAAGGAGACACAGCTGGGTACCCCAAAACCAGCTCATGCTCTGCAGTGCTGGGGTGACCCCAGTAGTGCCAAAAGGGGTGAGTGCAGGGGGTGACAGGACAGTCCAGATCAGCCCAGCCCGAAGGGCAGCGCCAGGTGCAGGGATAGCCCCCAAACACCCCAGGGAAGTTGCAGAGGTGGGTTTAACCCCAGGGGTCCCACACCCCACTTCACAAAGGGCCCAACTCAACACTGCCCTGCCCGGGAGAAGCATTTTTCTCCTTGCACCCACACATAAGGCTGGTGCCCCCCTCCGCCCCCCAAGCAGCATCGCAGCAAAGCCAGGGGTACTGACCCCTGACCCCAGCGAGCCCACAGGCCCCACACAGCACAGGGTACACCCTGTCCCCTCCAGATGGAGCCAGGATGCGGCTTTTCGGGAAAAAACCCTGCACACAGGCTGTGGGTTCAGAGGAAGCACAGCTTCCACCCCCCACACCTCTTGGACCTATTTTGGGGGGCAGGAAGGGGTGACTCGCCATCACATGCTGCCAGGCACGGCGGGACCCACTCGCTGCCTGCAGTGGAGCCGGGTGCTGGGAAAACAGGTGGGTGATGCAGGGCGGGTGGGCGACCCACACCTGCCCGGGGGCGAGGGGAATCCCCGGGCGGGCTGTGGGGAGCTGAGGGGCAGCGGGGCAGCTCCCAGCAGAGGAGATGCAGCATCTTGAAACGCAGGATCTTCCCGGCAGCGCAGAAGCCGGAGCGACGAGGCAACCGTCGCTGGCGTCTGCGGCGCTGGCAGAGGAAGCACACCAGCCATCGTGTCCTCAAAGGCAGGAGCTTCTGCTGGGCTGCTCTGTGCAGGGGGAGAAGCATCCTTGGGATCGCCCGCAGAACCCCCAAACCGGGGCAGGGAGAGGCTGCTGGCAGGGTGAGGGGTGCAGCGTGGTGCCCTGGGGGTCTGAGCCCCAGGGGGTCTTGCCGGATGGTGCCAGCATTTCCATGGAGCATCCCTGGACAGCAGAGAGTGCAGCCTCCTCGCCATGTACATGTGCCAAGGTCAATCCTTGTGCCAAGGTCAATTCCTCTGATGCCAAACCCAAAGGAAATCTCAGTCCCATGTCATTCCCACATCATTCCCACCGTCACTGGATCTCCCTGGAGAACAGCCCCAACAGCTTTCCATCACAGGACGCTCCTCTCCATCACCGCAGGGCTGGGACGCACAGACACCCAAAGCTCCATCCTCAGTAATCACCAGCTCCCACAGCAGGCAGGAACACCAGCCACAGCGTCACGCTCCTCCCAGGAGCTTCATGCTCCAGGGTGACAACCCCCAGCAGCAGGACCCCCAAGAAAGGGGCGGGGGTGGCACACACGGTCTCACAGGCACACTGGGACCATGCAACGACACTCCAGCCCAGTGACATTGATGGGGTCCCAGCCTCATCACAGTCCCAGAAGGCAACGCAGCTCCATTGCAGCACATGTGGCAGCACCAGGATGGGGCAGGAATCCCCACCCTGAGCCTCACGCTCCAGAAAACCCATGGGTTCTTCCATAAGCTGCCAGCAAATACATCCATCACATGGCTCAGGGAGGAGCAGCCCCGCTCTGGCACAGGGGGTGGAAACAAATATCAAGACCCAACATCCCGACAGAGACCAAGGTGTCATTTAAAGGCATTTTTCCTTCCTCCAGCCAGCAGGAACTGGGGAGCAGAATCCACTGGGAAAGCCTCCTCACTGTGCTGCTCTGGTTCCACGCCTCGTCCCTCCATCCAGCGTCAGGGCCATGCTGCCCACAGCTCCGTGGGGCAGGGAAGATCACGCCGTGGGGCTGCAGCCCCCATCCCAGGCGCTGCATTCCTGGTGGGTCAATCCCATGGCGAGGAGGTGATGACAAGCTGATGAGCCCAGGACACATCCCCACTGCGGCTGAGGGTGCTGGTGCTTGCAGTGCCAGAGGATCCCCATCACCATCTCCGCTGTCACTCTGACATCCGCACACGTTATCCTGGCGACAAGTATTCCTCCTGCTCGGGAATCACATCCTGGAGACTCCATAAAGGGGGACAAAACCCTCCTGGGCCCCCCGGTGCAGTGGGGCTCAGCAGCGCTGCTCACTCCGGTGTCTTCTGTGCTGGAAAGCCCTCCCTTCCCCCCAGCGTGCTCTCCTCTTCCCTGGAAAAGGCTGCTTTTAAAATCCAGGTCCTGTGGAGGCTTATGGCAAGCATCCTGGGGAGGACAGGCAGCGGGCGCTATTCAGCTGCCTTTGCCACCCAAACACAGCCCCATGCAGAGGGGCACCCTCCCCGGGACAAGACGGGTGCTCCCCCTCACCGACCCCAAGCAGGGGCACCCTCCTGCGCGACAAAGAGCCAGTGTGGTCCAGGGGCTACCTTCGGAGCAGGGACCCTCCCTCCCCCTCCTTCAGCATCCCCAAACCAAAGAGTGACCTCAGACCCGCTCAGGATGCTCAGGAGTTTCTCATTCACTGACAGGACCCCAAACCAGACTGACCCCCACCCCCACAGACCCCAGGACATGATCCCAGCAGCAGGAGGGTGCTGGCTAAGGCGCTGCAAACCCATCCCTGGTGACAGCAGGGACATCAGCATCACCCAGCCCACCCAGGTGGGAGATGCTCAGGCACAGAGATGTTTTCCTTCTGGGATCCCTGGAACGTGCCAGACAAATATGGGTAAGATATGAAGAGGTTACGATTTACGAGAAGGGCTGGCAAAGAGTATCTCGTACGTAGAGTGGTTTTAATTGGATTATGTACATCATGCTTCATGCCTTTGTTAACCGATTTAATGGTTCACCACTTCAGTTCACCACTTGCGTTAAATTTAGTAAAGTAGTCTAATCATTTCCAGAGCTATAACCAAATCAAGGGCTCGATTTCACAGAAGCCTGAAGCGGAGGAACTGTGAGACAATGGCCTAGATGCATAAAATTAACAGTTCTTGACCCCAAAAGGGGCAAAAAAAAGGAGGTTTTAGGGATTTGGTGGGGTTTTTGTGCCTGTCTGGTTCACAGCACCTGCACTGAGATGCTGGCATAGCGGATAAACTGTCACCTTCCCTCACTGCCAGGCCTGGAGGGAGACAATGGAGCATCCCTGTGCCCCCCGTGCCAGTGGCCGGTCCCTGTGGGATGCTGGGGGTGGAGGTCACTGCCCTCTTCCACACCACGCACGAGTGACCCTCCCACAGCCACAGCCACACGCACAGCGGGGACAAACTCCGTTTGCTGGGAAAACCCAAACCCCCTCGGTTTCGTGTCCTGGGGAGGGCACGGGGGTGACACCGGGGCAGGCACAGAAGCCATCGAGCAGCACGGACCCACAACCCAGACCTGGAGCGTGCAACACATCAGAGCTGAGCCCCTCTGTGCAGGGGGCCTCCCAACAAGGTGCAGCAGGGTGGGGGCGAGATGCTCCCATCACACATCCCACCCGGATCAGCTCCGTGCTCCCCCCTGGCTGCCCCCAACTCCTGCAAGTCCATCAGGAAAAGCAATTAAACAGCCGGCTGCCTAACGACAGGGCGACTGGTGCTCAGATGCAAGGAAGCAATTACCTCCAAAATGGGGGTCACGGGCCCCGCTCGTTTGCCTTAACTGAATTCCAATATCTGCCTGGGCTGAGACCGGCGGCAGCTCGAAGCAGAGACCCTCCCTCGCTCGCTGCCACGGATGCCCCAGCCCAGCACAGGCAGGAGGCCAGGCAGCTGCACGGTGCTGCCCATGACCCTGAACGGACCCAACGGGACACGGTCCCGTGCCCGGATAACCACTCCCCAAGTGCCACCATCACGAGGGGCCTGGCTGCAGCCAAGGTTTTCCCTCATCTCGGGAGCACGACCCCCTACACACGGCGATACCCCAACACACTGATGCAAGAACAAGTCGCACAGAACCACAAAGCTCCTTGCAGATTAAGAAAGAAGTGCAAATAGTTAACTCAAAAAAAATATTAAAAACATCAGTATTTTGTGGAAAATGAAACCCTAAAACACACAGGAGCCCTGGAGCCACCTCCCCTGGACACCGGCTGGGGACACTGGTGTCCCAGGGTTAAGGAAGCTCCCAGGAGCAGGAGATGCGCTGCGGGACTGAGACGTTACATCAGTAAAGAGACAATTAAAATGGTTAAGTCTTAAAAGAAGAACAACCCAACCCCAAACCCAATCCCCATCTGAGATCCGAAGGGAGAAAAGGGCCCCGGCGGGCGGGAGCGGGGCGGGCCGTGGGTGGAACGCCGACGCCACGGAACACGCAGCACATTGCACATCAACAGCACACGCAGAGACACGCCTGGGCTCAGGGGGCTCCGGGAGGGCTGCGGGCACCCAGCCCGCTCCCCACGCGCTCAGGGAACATCCAATTTGGCTGCCGGTGCTGCAGCAGCACCCGGCGATGGGGGGTTACTGGGCTGCCCCAGAGGTAGGTGCTGCCATCCCCCCACCGCTCGCTGCCGGATTGGGGGAGTTTGGGTGGTTTGGGGGGGCTGCGGGATGGCTGGGGTGCTGCGAGCCGCCCTTCTTTAACCCAGCCTGAGCGCAGGAGTGCCTCTGGTCATGGTAAATGATAGGAATAAAAGGGGTATACACACGGTGAGAGGCAGATTGGGAAGTCCACGTACCCCGATGATAGCATTCAACTCCGTCATTGTCACTTGCTTGGCACGCTCAACAGCCTGTGCGACTTGCTGTTGGTGCTGCAGGGACAGAGAGGGGCACAGGGACAGGTCAGAGCCAGGCAGGGGGCAGTGAGCTGTGGCGTCACACCCCCCTCCCCCCAGCCCCCCCGCAGCCCCTGGGCACCCCTTCGCTTGGCTGCGCTTTGCTCCTGAGCGCAGCAGCTCAGGCACAGCCCTGCAGCAAGGGCCACAGGGCAGACACTTACGGCCAAGTGAAGCCCCCCAAGGGGTCTAGCTTCCCCCAACCATAGGGTCTGGCTTCCCCCTCCCCACCATGGAGCCTGGCTTCTTCTCCCCACCCATCCCAAGGGGTTTGCAACGTGGGACCCAAACCCCATTTCTCACAGGCACCCCAGAGCAGCCCCACACACCAAACACCAAGTTCAGTGGGAGTGTGTCCAAGGCTCCTCAGGAACACCCTCCACCCCCCTGAAGAACACACTGCTGCCTTCCTAGGGACCCCCCAGGAGAAGCATCCCCACCACCACCGCAGGCTTTGAAAGCACCCTTACCTCTTGTGACAGAAAAGGCATGATCTGGGCTAATATTGTGTTCAGTCTTTTAGCAATTTCTGTCTGGAAAAGGGGAAGAAGAAAAACCAACTGTCAGCACCGAGCAGCCTCCCGCAGCCCACACGAGGCTTCCCGGCAGCGGCACTGTGCATCCCCTCCCCGTGCCCCCCGTGAACCCCCATTCCTGTCTCCCCCCACCCCTGGCCACAGAAGAGGAAGCAGTGACTCCCAACAGAGGTGACAAAATCTCCGGGGCCACAGTCCCCATGTCCTTGGGACAAGTCAGTCGCCTTCCCATCAGAGAACTGAGCATCACAGCCTGGGGCTGCTCCCAGTTCTTCCCCCCACACCCCAAAGCTGAGGCTGCTCAGGCTCCTGCCGCCATCCCCATCACTGGGAAATCCAACCCATAATCACTGACACCCGTCAGCTCAACCACATTATCGAGGAGCCTGACACCACCCCCACAGGGTCAGACTGGGGTTCCTGCAGGTTGGGGACACTTTCCTGGAGCAGGGGCCAGGAGGTGCCACCCCAGCCCGCGCCACAAACCCCAGGGATGCTCCTGCTTGGAGCGGCTGGCTCGCCACTGTCCGGCTCCCAAGAGTTAATGCCGGCTGCTCCACCAGCTGAGGCAGCTGTTAAAACAGCCTCTGGTCCAACTCAAACACAGCCCAAGCAGCCGCGAGGATCCAGCGCCGCAACAATGGCCGGAGCCGGGCGCTGGCGCAGAATCAAACGCCCAGAAATTCCTTCCGACAGCCCTGAGCCGCTCATTATCAATAACCAAGTGATCAACCAGGTCTCGCTCCAGCCTCCCTGGTCAGCAAGGTGCTGCCGCCTCCTCCTCAAGACAGCCAGAAGCCAGCCCCTGCTCGGAGAGCCCCGGTGAGCTCCCCAAATTGCTACCCCTAGCCGCCCCAAGGCTTTGCCCACCCCCATCCCAGGATGTGCCCACAGCAGCTCTGATCTCCAACCCAGTGAGGAGCTCTCAGCCCCCAAACACTGCAAGGAAAAATAGATTACTCCCAAATATCCTAGTTCAGAAGGATAAGACATCCCAGCAGACCCTCGGCCCTTGCTCTGAGGAGCTGGAGCAGCCAGGGCACGCGGGTGGTCCTATAAGGCTAGCCCACCACTACCCAACCTGCCCCCGGGTGACCCCAAGCAAGGAGGTGCTGGGAGAACCCCCATGGCACCCCCACAGAGGGAACCCCCTCCCAATCCCACAGCTGTGGCACCCACTGCAAGGGGTCCCTGTGAACTCGGCACCTTCCCCGCTTTCAGCTCTGAAGCCCCGGGGATATTTCTGGAGCTCATCTTTTCCCAGAGCTCCCCGGTGATCGCGTTACCCCCGATGCTTTTATTAGCCCGTCCGAGGGCAGGGAACACGCTGGGTCACGGCAGAGGCATCGCGAAGCCACAGCGCTTCAGACCCAGGTACCTCAGCCGGGAGCGTGGCAGCCGCCACGGGTGCTGTAGGCACGGTGCTCCCTGGAAAGGCTCCGGCCAGCACAAGCTTCCAACACCCAGCGCCCACATCACCCGCCGACGGCTCCGTACCCGTGACACCGGTGACGCTGCACACACCAAGACCAGCCGTGGTGCCGCATCCAGAGGAGCCGCATCCAGAGGATGCCACTCCAGCAAAGCAGTGTCACTTCCAAGTGGCAGCAGTGCCACCAATGCCCACGCCGGTGCTCACGCTGCACTCAGCTCAGCGACAGGCAAACCTCTTTAAAGGCCGTTTCGGCACCGGGGCATCGATTAGGTTCTATATAAACTGCAGCTCCATTAATTATTTATCCCTTCGGATGAAGCCTATCGGATCCTGGGCACAACAAGGGCTCGGTGCATCTATCGCTGCTCAGCACGGTTGCTTCTCCTGCTCCCAATGAGCTCTAGAACAAATTCCATCCATATTCGGGGTGGAAACAGCGGTGCCAGCACGAGGAGTCCCTCCGGCTCCGTGTCGGCGTGAAGGAAAAGCTGCAGCAACCCAACGGACCACCTCCAAGGAGAAGGGAGGGAGGGAAGGGGCTGGCTCCTCCCCGGGCACCATCCAGCTCTAACATGGTCCAGACAAAGTGAGATGTGTGAAGAAGACCCGTCACCTCCACGCTTATATCCAATTCCACCCAACCTTCCAACAGAGGTTTGAAGAACAACCTGATGCCCTGCAAAGAGAGAGACTTCCCCCGCGGGACTCGGCGAGTGGAGAGGGAGCAGAGGCCCAAAATATCACGTTCCAACCAGGAGGGCTCCTGCGGATCATGAACTTCGCCCCTTCCCCTCCCTACGGAACTCCAGTCGTGCCCCATTCAAAGTTCCATCGGGAGCAAAGGGGGATCCCTGGCACGCCAGAAACATGGGAGGGTTTCACGCCTGACCCCTTCCCCTAACAGGGCTCACTCATCACCTTGTCTCACAGCAGCAGAGTCCCCCCAGCCCCCCTCCCCGAGCCACTCCTGCCAAGAAAAACCTCCGCTCCCCCACCACAGGTTGCCATGGTAATCCCAGCCTCCGCATCCCCTCCCAACACCCTGCATCTTCGCTGGACCACGGTGGACATCACTGAGACAGGGGAGGGGGGCTGCAAATGAGGGATGGATGAAAGACCATGGGCCTCACAGGGCAGCCTGGGAGAGGCACCCCCTCAAACAGCCCAGCACCTACGGGAGCCGCACAGCCAGGCAGCGGGATGCCAACGGACGCTCTGTGCCGCTCGTTAGAAAGGGCAAGGAGTCAGGAGAACCTGAAATCCCGACTAATCCCCCTCCACCCCCCAGCCCTGCCAGGAATCCAACCCGCTGCTAGACAAGAAACACTTCTGGGGTGGCGTTTCACAAGCCGAGGGGGGGGGGAAAGGGGGGGCAGAGTGGGGGATCAGAGGAAACATTTGCACTGGTTATAAATCAAGAGTGAGCGCTTGGCCCCGCCACCTGCTCTTAAAATGGCCAGAGCAGCACCCAGAGCTCCGAAGGGCACCGGGAGCTGGAGCCAAGTCAAGAGCCGGGCAGAGGCTCAGGCTGCAGCAGCGCGGCGGCATGGTGTTAAATAGCTGCAGGGCTGCTCTCCCAGCAGCACCCCCTGGCCCCCGCCTTTACACCTGGATGTGGCAGTGGGAAGGTTAAAAATAGCTCTGCACAGAGCAGAGCTGGATGGAGCGACCTGGTAACTACCTGAAGCACAGGGGTGCGAGCAGAGCTCCTGCCTGGGGTGAGGGGGGACAGCCTGCACCCCATCGGGACTCAGCACGACACCCCACAACCATCGCTCCCAACTACAGAGATGCTCGTGGCACCAAAATATCTCAGCCCCCAGTCCCAGCTCTGCAGGCAAAGGGGGGCTGTGCAGGGCCACTCCGGCCCCACCATCGCCCAGGGGCTGCACCCTGGGCTGATCCCAGCACCCTTGGGCAGGAGCCTGAGGCACAGGACCAGCCCTCCCCAAAGGCCCTGCACAAGGCACAAGCATCCCACCAGACAGACCCTCCACAGACAGGGTGTCAGAGAGAGTCACACCAGTGCCCCACACCAGCCCAACCAGTCTCCAAACAGATTTCGGGCCACACCAGACCAAACTCTGCCCCTGCTTATGGATCTACAGGTGGGATGCAGACTGGAGATGAGGAGCAGCTCTGCTGACCCTTCCTCCTCCCCAAAGCCAAGCCAGAACACTACAAACACTTTCCACAGCAAGCCTAACCCCGGTGCAGCTGAAGGCGACGGTCTATGGGATACAGGGACTATGGGATACAGGGACGTGCACCAGCATCACCCCACAGCTCACACAACGCTCTGGGGGAGAAGCGCCTTCCCAGAGCCCCCGTCTCTCTCCAGGGCTCCAAAACCACACATCAAGCACCCCAAAACAGAGCTGCACCACCGCACCCCTCCCCCAGCCACCCCACCTCTCCCCATCACCGGGAGGGTGGCAGGGGCGGTTGGAGAAAGGCGAGGAGTAAATCACACCAGCGGTGAAGCACCCGGGGCGTTTGTTGGAGCCGGGATATTGTCTCTGTAAGCACATGAAAATCAGGCCCTTGAGCAGTGTGGTTCTCACTCCGGCGCACAATTACGGGTACTTTCAGCTGTCTACCACTATTTCAAGTGCTCTCTCCAACCCGGCTGTCAATGGCATGTTGAAAGCTATTTGTGGCTGCTATCGTTATTAGCAAAGTGGAGAGCTTCGCTGATGAGAATTAAATTCAGGGAGGGGGTGTAGAGGGGCAGGACACAACCCCTCATTACAGAATTACCACTGCCACCACCCAGGCTGCGGAAGGGGGAGGGGGGAATGCAGAGACCACCCAGGACCCCCCCAAACCCACCTGCGACCCCTCAAAACCCACCTGGGACCCTCCCCCACACACCCTCCCCCCAGTGAAGAGAGGGAGCTGGCTGATAGCTATTCCCTTCTACCTCTGGAGACCCCGGAGCATCGCGCTAACAAACGAGATGGCTTCTGAAGTATTTAGCAAATTATTACCTGGCACTTCTCGCTAACGAGCACGGCACAAAGTATATTGTGCTCTTGGAATATTCTAGAGAAAAACACCAAATAAAAGCCTGCCTCTCTTCCCATGGAAGTGTCAGGAGGGGGGAACTTGGGCTTGTTCCGAGTGGGAAGTGTTTAAGCAGGAAAACAAGAAGTGCTTCTGTGGAGAGTCCTCAGGCATTAAAAATACACCCTCCCAAACCACCAAGCACCAAACCAGATCAGGGGTTCTGCCCCCAGGTAGCCCCCTCTCCCCACCCAAAGGCTTTTGGAATCATCGCTCCCTCCGATGGAGACCCAAAAGGAACCAATGCTGCAACGGGGCAGCCAAGTTTCTCTGCTAAACACTTAAACACACACACACATATATATAAAAATATACATATTAAAAAAAAATAAAGGGTTTTTCTCAGGTTTGAATAGAAAATTCTAACTCCAGACCAAAGAAAGCCGAGCCTGGAGCTTCATTCAGCAGCAGGACTGCTGCGAGGAGCCATTCACTGTGTTATATGCAACCAAGTGGGTAGTCACTTCCTAAATATTTCCTTGCATATGGAGTTGTTTATGAAACTGCATTTTTTTTTCCTTAACAAGAAACAAAACGAGAAGAAAGGGGAGGGGAGGGGGGAGTAAAAAAAAAAACCCAAACCAAACCCAACCCCACGGAACCCACCCGCAGCCACATATGCGCACACTTAATATTCAGCGTAGAGGAGATAATCTGTTATATAAGCCCGCAGACAGACAATCCCCTTTTGCTTAAAGATGAAGTATCCATCAATGTTTGTCTCAAGCAGATGTAATCACAAGCAGTCAAGTCTGGAGGGCAGGACACTGCATGAATAATTCAAGCACTTCAGTCTACTTGATTGTGTGCAGATAAACACAAGTCAACCGCTAAACAGGTCAGCTGATGGACTTGTTTGTTCAGGACCAGCCACCCTCAACCAGATGCAGGCAGGACCACGCTGCAATTAGCAGCCGGATGCCTTTCAGGGGGATGCTGCAGCCTGAAAGAGGGTTGAACCCTCGCTGGGTACCAGCTCCAGGCCAAGCTCTCCCATCCCTCCGCTCCGTCTCGCCCCATTTTCGCCTGGAAGCGCGCTGGGAGCGGCTCGGGCTGCTTTGTTTTCCTCCAGCGCCACGCACGTTGCTGTCAATTAAAGAACAAGACAGCTTCACCTCCCCAAACTTCCCCCCGTCAGCCCCGCACTAGGCACGCAGCATATGTCACCAGGAACAACTAACGCAGGCGGAGGATGCTCGGCACAGGCTGGAATCATCGGTGAAGATTTAGCCTGTGCTGAGCCGCGAGGCAAGCGAAGCTCCCGGCGAGGCGCAGGGACCGGGGACCACGCAGGGCCTCCCCAGGGCTGCCAACACAGCGCCGTGGGAACCACCATCCAGCTAAATCCTGGGTCCAGAAGGGCAGCAGCGTTCCCAGCCCTACGGAAAACCACTCCAGGGGCATTTTGAAGCGACTCCATCACCCTCCAAAACCATCCCAGACACTTTGCCGAGCCAAACGCCGCGGTGAGGACACGCTACGGAGTCGGAGTGGATGATGGAGAGGCTCCATCCACGCAGAGCCAAAGCCAGAGCCCATCACAGAGCCTCACCCCCCCAAGCCCCCAACACTCATCCCATGGCGTGGCTGCAACCACGCACCGGTGGGAAACACGCCGCACGTCTCCGGGAAACACCAACCGCTTCCGGAGCTTCAGCACAAGAGAAAGCCCAAAACTTAGTATTATGTGATGTTATTTCAGCATCTCCCAACAAAAGGCCACCACTGGGCACCGAGCAGCCGGGTGGCAAGAGGCATCGCATCCCCCTCCCGAAAGCATCCTGCGCTCGCTCCTCCATCCACCCCCGGCCTTTCTGGAGAGGCCGAAGGGGGTGCAAGCAGGGATGGGTCCCCCACAGGAGCCCATCACAGGCCTAAGCAGGAATGTGGCATTTGGGGGTGTTTATGACACCCACACACACCCCCTCGCACCCTCAGCTCCTGCACAGCACTCCCAGGGCTCCCCGCATACCCTTACAAGGACGCTTGTACCCAGGCGGCAGCAACTCTGAGGAAGAAGTGGGGATTATCCACGCACAGGGAGATATTTATAAAAATCTCAAGACTAAGCAGTAATTATTTTCGTTACCCTGCAACTACAGCCCAGAGAGCTAAGGGGAAGCGTGCTCCAGGAAGGGGAGAGGCTGACCCACAGCCCATGGGTCGGCTCACGGCGGCGCTTCCCTGCTCCGGAGGGTGATGCTACCATGGAACCCCACCACTCCCGACTCCCAACCTGGGCCTGTTTGCCAACCACAGACTTGATGTCAACTTCTATCTGCTTTAAGTTCTTAATTAGAACTACTTCTAAAACCAGTAAGCAGCAGCAGCAGCACAAATAATCAGGTCTAATCTCAATAATAACTTTATTCCTTTAAGTTTTACCATCATGTGCCCAGCCTTTAGGCTCTTTACCTCTAATCTTATCAAGGTAGCACACCGCATTCTGCCACGGCCTCCTCTATTTTTTTCCCCCTTCAGGCAAGTTACGTATTAGAGACTCAGGGAAGGGGGGATAGTGGGAGGGGGGTGTGTAAGTACCAAACATTGCTTCATTTTTCCAGATGCAAAGACAAATCCGTGACATTGAGCAAGGCCCTGGGAGCTATCAGTATCCCTGAAGATAATTCCCTCCTAAGTCTCACGCCGCAGCAGGGCAAGTATCAGGGGTATGACCTTAGGAACGGCCACGCTGTACCAACAACAAAACCAGAGGGAAACGTAGGAGATAACACTATTTTCCGAGCACTGGGAACGTGCTATTCCAGGTACCGACCTCCCAACGTGGAAGGCAAGGCTGTTTTCACCTCTTCCCACGAGCTCTTTTCAAAACACCAAGTTTTTCCCAGACTGGGCAAAAAAAAAACCCACCCCCAAAGCCCCCCAAACCTGCTGTCACCCCAGTCCCACCTGGAGCCGCAGCCCTGACTTACTCCCTGCCATATTCCAAAAGGGCAATGGGAGATCCATCGATTGAGCAATCAATCAATTAATCAATCAATCACAACCCCCATCCCCTCCACCAGCCCCACACGCACACGGGTACTCACCTGTTTGTGCATCTCAATGTTCAAACCATACGACATCTCATAGTACTGGGGAATTACAAGGGGGGAGGGGGGTGAGGAGGGAGGGGAGGAAAGAAAAAAGCCCAGAAGAATTGGAATTAATTTCACAGAAGGTATTTGCATAAGGTCGTTACCAAAAAGCATCCCACACGGAGATGCGCCCAGGGGTGAACTGGCGTGTGTTTAACATGGGGACACTCCTTTTTTTACTCCTGTTTTCTCCTCCTAAGCTACTTAGGGAAACAAAGAGGGGCAGAGCTGCGCGACAGGCGCCTGCACGGCCCTGGCAGAACAGGTACAGCCCGTCCGCTGGCCCAAAACCCAGTTTCTCACTGGGGGGTGTGGATTTATTCCCTGTACCGCTGCTGGGAGCGCCCCGGCCCCCGCTTCCCCCCTCCAGCCCGCCGGGAAAGGGGGTGCTGGGGTACCACCGAGCCCATCGGCACCCCCAAGGTCCCGCCCCGGGGCCCTACGACGCGAATTCCGCTTCTGCGGCAACCGGGGGGGGGGGGGCGGAAAGGGGGAGGAGAGTGTGGGGGGGATGCCCCGGGACGGCACCGCGGCGGCCTCACCCCGCTCTGAGGGGGCAGAGAGGGGACCCAGCCTGGGGATGCCCCCCGGGATAAACGCCCTCCCCCGGTGCCGCTGGTCCTGCCCCCCCCCCCCTCCCTCCCCGGGGCCGCCGGCGCCGGCAGAAAGGGGTTAACAGGAAACTTGTTATTGCGCTTCCAGCCGCCTCGGTCTGTGCCGCGTCCTGGCACCAGCAGAGAGCGGCGGGCGAGGGCAGGGCAGGCAGCGAGCAGGCAGAGAGCAGGCAGGGCACGCAAGGCACAGGCAGGGCAGGCAGCGAGCAGGCAGGGCGCAGGCAGGAGGCAGAGGAGGCAGGCAGGGCGGCAAGGCAGAGCACGCAGAGCAGAGGAGGGCAGGCACCCCCTCCCTACCCACACCGGGGGCACCGCAGCCCGTGTCAGGGTCCCCGGGCAGAGGCAGCTGCCCGTTCCGTAGGGGTTTCCCCCCGCCTCCTCCCTCCCCTCCCCTTTTCCCAGCGCACGGCTGGGCTACCAGCTAATGACATTTACAGCCTGATCCGAAATCTGATTAAAGTCTCTTACCATAACGTAATGGCGCTGCATTTCTGTCTTCTCGTTCGCCAGCTTATCATACTCCACTTTCAGGCTGGGGGAGGGGGGCGGGGAGGGAGGGAGAGAAGGGGAAGGGAGGGGGGCAGAGCACAGGGGTGAGACCCCGCGGGCAGGGAGGGCAGGGGAAGGCAGGGGAGGGGAGCGGCGCTGCCCGCAGCCGCGCCCCGGTCCCCCCCCGGGCTCACCTGTGGTACTGGGCTTGCAGGAACTGGAACTCGTCCTTGATCCGGTCGCAGGACTCGGCTACGGTGAATTTGAAGCCCGGCTGGCCCGGCTGGTGCGGAGCCTGCGGGGAGAGGGGCTCAGCGGGGGGGACGGGGAGGGGGAGGGGGGGGGGCGCGGGGGGATCGGGGCCACCGGGACTCACCGGGTGCCGGCCCTGGGGGTACATGGCAGGGCTGGGGCGCGGTCACTGGAGCCAGCCGCGCCGTGCCTCGCTACGGCGATCGCGACGTGCGCTGCTGCTGCTGCTGCCCGCCGGCCACGGAGCGCTCCCGGAGAGGCCGAGAACTGGAACAAAGAGACGAGAGGAAAGTCCGTGCGGGGGGCGGAGGAGGGAGGGCGGGGAGGGGGGTGTGGGGTGGGGGTTGGAAGGGGGGAGCGGGCCCGGCCGGTCCGGCTCGCTGCGTTGTTTTTCCTCTCTTACCGCCCCCCCGACCCCGCTGCCTCCCTCCCCGCACCGCACCGCGCTGCCGGGGAGGCGCTGCGCGCCCGCGGAGCTGAGCTGAACCGAGCCCGGCCGAGCCGAGCCGCCCGCAACCGCCGCTCCGCCGGGGCTGGGTACTGAGCGCCCCCCCCCCCACTACCCCCCGCCTCGCCTCGCCCCGCGGCTCCCCGCTTCCTCGCCCCCTTCCGGCACCCGCTTTCGGAAAAGCAGAAAAATAAATAATAAATACACGTTTCCCCCCCAAAAAAATAAAAAATAAAGGAAGAAAAAAGAAAATTAATCGATTAAAATAATAATAATGGGCGAAAAGCAGCGGCAGAGCCCGACCGAGCCGTCGCGGCGGAAGGAGGATCCCGCGGTATTCCTGCTGCGAGAGAAGGGGAAGCAAAGCCAGGAACTAACGCCGGAGCACGGCGGCCATGGAGGAGGGGGGAAGGAGGCCGTACACATCCGACTTCCCGGGCGCCGCGGGCATGCGAGGTGCGAGCGGTGCCTCCCCCGTAGCAGCTTCCCCCCAGGTCCGAGGGGGTTGGGGAGGGGACGATGGGGTGTTGGTGGTGAGGTTGGAGGGGGGGGGGCGTCCGTTCAGCTCCGTCTGTCGGGTATCGGCGTAAGTCCGAGAGCCATGCTGCTGCTGCTGCTGGAAGATGCGGTGATGGGAGGGTGCGGAGCCCCGGTGCGTTCAGCCCGGCTCCGCGACGGAGCTCGGCGGCCCCGGAGCACGCGGTCCGCGCCGCCGCCGCCAGAGCTCCCGGGCACCGGGAGGCGGAGGTTTGGGGGGGGGGGCGGGAGGGGGGAGAGGGAGGAGGATGGAGAGAGAGAGAGAGAGAGAGAGAGGATGGATGGATGGATGGGGATGGGATGGGGAGGGGGGTGGGAGAGAGGGGATGGACCAAACCCTGGGCGTCCTCTCCGGAGCCATCCAATAGCGATGCGGGGAACCCACGTGGGGAGGGGTGGGGGGGGGGTGAGAGGAGCGAGATGCTGAGTGGGCGCCGTCGAGGGGAGACGTCACAATGGCAGCTTGTGGTCCCAAACGGCGCGGCAGGGAGAGGAAAAGGGGGCGGGGTTTGTGTGGGGAAAGACACGCCCACAACCCCCCGGTTAGGCTCCGCCCATACCCTCCCTCCCCGCTCGGGCCCGACACCAAGGGCGGGAGGTCTCGGCCCCGCACCGGCGGAGGGACCGGCCGCAGGGGCGGCCGGTCCCTCCGCCGGTGCGGGGCCGAGACCTCCCGCCAAAGGGCAGAACCGCTTTGCTACCCCCCTGCCCTCCTGCCCTTCCCCGCGGCCCCTTTGATGTACTGGGGGGGGGGGAAAGGAGCCCGGTGTCCCCCCCATCCCCCACCTTTAGTGGGGGTCCGTCCGAGCGGTGTCACAGTGAGACGGGACCCCCTGGGACCGGATACCCCCCCGCCCCATCACTGGATGGGGGTGTGTGGAATAGAGGATGGGGGTGGGGGGGATGGGGGTGCTGGAAGGAGGGGGGGGGGGATGGGTGCGCGCGGCTCCGCGGCACAAAATGTCTCCTCACCCGCACGTCACACGGAGCCTCCCCACCCCACGTGGGACCCCTCCATCCTCCCCTCCCATCCCTGCATCCCTATTAACCAATCAACCTCCTCCTTCCCCTTCCCCTTATCACGCCATTGGTTGAACCCAGCCTCGCCGGCTCCCTCTTTCTCTTTCATCCCCCCCCTTGACTTAAAGGGGGGGTAAGGGAGGGAGGGAGGGGGGTGAGGCCGCCGTCAATCAAAACCACGCGGGGGCCGGAGCGCTGACAAACGCCGCTGCCGTTCCGCCGGCCCCCGCCGCAGCCCCAGCCCGCCCGCTATGGCGGCTTAATTAGCTCGGGATGGCTTTTCCTCCAGCTCAAACAATCTGTCACTGCCGAGCGGCGCGGGGGGGCGCGGGGAGAGGGAGGGGGAGGCTAAATACCAATTAGATTTGGGGTATCAAAGGGGGGTTGAGGGGTTCTCCCTTGTTTAATTGGGGGCTCGGGGGGGGGGATGGATGGTGGGGGGGGGTTCCCACCACCGAAGGAGGAGGACACCCCCCAACCCGCCATCCGCCCCCTCCCCCAGACATCCCTCCCCCCAGACCCAGACCCCGATTTCCACCCCCCCCCCCCAGGCCCCCCCATAGACCCCGATCCACCCCCCCCCCCCCCGTCTTCTCTCCGCTAATTGGGCGCGTTCCGGCTGTTGACGTGACAAGGAGTGTCAGGGCTCGGCGCTTCCCCATTGGGCGCCGAGCTCGGCCCCGCCCTTGGCCCCACGTGGGGACCGGCGGAGGGAAGCGGGAGAGAAGAAAAATCGGGGTGGAATCAGACGGGGATGGAGACGGAGCCGCTGCGGGGCTGTTCCTTTCCCTTCCCCCTTCCCATTCCTCCTTCCCTTCTCCCTTCCCATTCCCCTTTCCTTTCCCTTTCCCTCTTCCCTTCCCATTCCCTCTTCCCTTTCCCCTTTCCCCCATTCCCCTTCCCATTTCCCTTCCCCTTCCTCCTTCCTGTTTTCCCCTTCTCCTTTCCCTTTTCCCCCATTCCCCTTCCCATTTCCCTTCCCCTTCCCCCTTCCTGTTTTCCCCTTCTCCTTTCCCTTTTCCCATTTCCTCCTCCCCTTTCCCCTTCCCTTCCCTTCCCTTCCCTTCCCCCTCTTCCTCTCCCCCCTTAATTTCTTCAGCTGCCCACCCCTTCCTTGGCCCTTTGGCCTCCTCTAGCCCCCGTCTCCTGCTCATGTTCTCAGCTGCCTCCCTCCTCCTTCGCTGTTCCCCCACAAACCAAAACCCTGCCCCCCTCAGCGCTGGGCACTCCTTGGGATGCAAGGTCTCCCTGGGACTGTATCCAGCCAGGAGAGCACCCACACAAGCCAGCATGGTCGAACACAGGCCCACAGTGCTTACAGCCACGGCAGGGGGGGCTCTGGGACCCCTGTGTCCAGAGGAACAGCAGAAATGGACAGCAATTAGTAACCCTGGAAATAATACTGGTGAAACTGGTACTTGTTCCACCTGGGAAGCTCTCCCCAGCAGCTTGGGTCCATCCAAGGCAGTATCTACCTACTGGGGGAATGTGCCCGGTGTCCCCAGCATCGCACGGTCATATTGGAACCAGGGCCATGGCAAAAGAAAGGTGGCAGCACCTGGAAATCCTCTGCACTGCGAGGGCCTCGGTGATGGGACGTGTGCTGCTGCCCCTCACCGCGATGCCCCTGCTCAACGCCCAGCACTGCCTGATGCTTCCCATGGGGTGATCTGTGATAACTCCCCACATCGCCTCATCCCACAGCCCAGGGCTCACCTACACCCCCGAGCTCTTCCCCCCAGGAGGTTCATGCTGACCCCGTGGTGGTTTTGGGTGCTGAGCCCCTGAGAGCCCCCCCATGACCCCCTCCCCATCGATCCTACACAGAGCTGAGAAAGGGAAATGCCAAAAACTGGGGTGATGCAGACAGAGGGGCTGGGCCAGAACCTCTGTGCGGGGAGAGGGGGCTCTGATTTGGTGGGGGTGAGGGGACAGACCCTCGAGGCAGTGTTTCCATGCTGAAAATTCGTTTCCCCACTCCAGAGAGAAGGCATTAGACCATTAGATGAGCTACTTCCCTCCCTTGGTGCTACTTACAGCCAAATTCTGGCTTTTATTCCATGCTTTCCCTGAAAAGGTGGGAATTCCCTCTGTGCCCCCATCCAGCCCCAGTGAGCTCCAAGGACCGAGGACACCTCTTGTTAACTGATATTCCTCACACTAGGGCTGCACCCCAGCAGCACATGGGATATTTCAGCTCATTAAAACTCCCCTGGCTGGGGGAAAAGAAGAAATAACCCAAACAACCCCCCCACCCCAAAATAAAAGCACTATTGGGGTGAAAGGGAGCATTTGGGTTCACACCGGTTTCACATCGGCTTCCATCACCACATGTGCATCCTGATTATGATTGGGATGCTCTTTTCCTCTATGGTATTTTTCTTTTCCTGAGGATGAGGAGGGAGATGAGGGCTCTGGGGATGCTCAGTGAAGGCTGGTGGCCTGTGCGCATCCCCTGGGCGCCTGCAAAGGGCAGCTCCCCGTGAGGATGAGGGGTTCTATCCCTTAGAGATCACTAGTCCCAGGACCAACTCGGACACCAAATGAGCATTTGGGGCTGGGATGGGGGAGAGGAAGAAGCAGTAGATGTCCTCATCCTCCCTCTCTGGGGAGAAACCCTGGGCTCTGCCACAGGGTGTTGTGACACTGTCCCATCCCCACTGCGATGTCACCCTTTGGGAGAACCCATCCAAGCAGCCCTTCTGCTTCTCAAATGGAAAGAGCTGCTGCACCCCATCCTCCCACTGCCGATGGTCCCACATCAGGCCCCAACTCAGCTGGTCCCAGTGGCCCCAGTGCTCCCAGTCCCAACCCTCGGCCCCTCGGTGGGTGCATGCATGGACAGAGGGGCAAGGAACCCACAGGATAAGATACCCCCCAGCTCCCCACAAGGAAACTGGCCCAAAACACCAGGGACAGGCCACGTTGCCCCACCCCATCCCCCCATCCCAAGAGGGTTCCATCCTGCACCCAGATCCCCTGCGGGGCTGGGGACAATGAAAGCCTCTAATTCTGGGTGTCCCTGCCAGTGATGCTCTGTGCACCCTCAGCCAGTGCCCCCACGTCCATGTCCCCATGGCAGGGAGAGCCCTTGGGACCCTCCTGGCAGCTCAGAAGAGCCTGATCCAGGCTGGGAGCTGGCATCCCACCGGCCAGGAGAGCCTTGGCCTGTCCTCTCCATTGCAGATTTGGGCTGAGAGGTTGGGAGTGGCTTGAGGAGCTGACGGAGGGGTCGGCTCAGGCCAGACCCTGCAGCTCCATGCTGGCTCCATCAAACAACTCTCCGGTGCTCAAGCCCAGCCCAGGAAAAGGGGGTGTTGAGGAGTCCTTTGCAGGCAGAGGGGTGGTGTTCCTGCCCCTACCTCCCGGCATCCAGCCCCGGTGCTGCCCCAGGGACCATGGGATGAGCGCAGCCACATCCCAGCTTCGGATGGGTGCAGAGCCTGGAGCAGCGTTGGCCTTGAGCACCCAACCAGTGCCAGGTTCACTGGGGCTTCGGCACCGCACTGGTCCCTGAGACGGCAACACCATGCTCTGATTTATCTGCTCCCCAGACAGAGGAGGGAGGCAAGACCCTGGCAGCAGGGAGAGCAGGTGAGCCATGCCTGTAGCCCCTCACCAGTCCCCGTGGCTGGAGCAAGGTCACCGGTGGGTGCCTGTGGGTGCCGTGCTCCCCACCTGCCCTCCCCTCCTGGGGCAGGCAGCTCAGCCCAGGCTTTTGCTGTGTGCTGTCTAATTATAGATATTATATTGCAAATGGCTTTTGGGCCTGCTAATGGTATTACTGGTGTTATTCTTCTACTTGTTAATTATAACCAATTTGTTTGGGATGCCTTCCCAGTTTTCGGCTGTAATTGCTCTCCCCGTTCCCCGATGACTGTGACTCAGCAGAAACTCGGCAGTTTCGCTCAGGGATGATATTACTCTTTTTCTCTCCTGCCAAGCGTGGATGCCGATGGCTGCGTGTGCAGCATGGCTACTGCTCCTGCCATGGCTACTGCTCCTGCCATGGCTACTGCTCCTGCCATGGCTACTGCTCCTGCCATGGCTACTGCTCCCACCGTGGCTACTGCTCCTGCCATGGCTACTGCTCCCACCGTGGCTACTGCTCCCACCGTGGCTACTGCTCCTGCCATGGCTACTGCTCCTGCCATGGCTACTGCTCCTCACATGGCTACTGCTCCTCACATGGCTACTGCTCCTGCCATGGCTACTGCTCCCACCGTGGCTACTGCTCCTGCCATGGCTACTGCTCCCACCGTGGCTACTGCTCCTGCCATGGCTACTGCTCCTGCCATGGCTACTGCTCCTCACATGGCTACTGCTCCTGCCATGGCTACTGCTCCTGCCATGGCTACTGCTCCCACCGTGGCTACTGCTCCTGCCATGGCTACTGCTCCTGCCATGGCTACTGCTCCTGCCATGGCTACTGCTCCCACCGTGGCTACTGCTCCTGCCATGGCTACTGCTCCTGCCATGGCTACTGCTCCCACCGTGGCTACTGCTCCTGCCATGGCTACTGCTCCCACCGTGGCTACTGCTCCTGCCATGGCTACTGCTCCTGCCATGGCTACTGCTCCTGCCATGGCTACTGCTCCTCACATGGCTACTGCTCTCGCTGTGGCTACTGCTCCTGCCATGGCTACTGCCCCACCATGGCTACTGCTCGCCGTGGCTACTGCTCCTGCCATGGCTACTGCTCCCACCGTGGCTACTGCTCCCACCATGGCTACTGCTCCTCACATGGCTACTGCTCCTGCCATGGCTACTGCTCCCACCGAGCCTCTGCCCGTGCTCTAGACAGGAGCAGGTGGCTTGGGATCCGGGAGGGGATGTGGGACAGTGGCTGCTCGGGGTCTGGGAGGGGATGTGGAATGGTGGCTGCTAAGGGTCCAGGAGGGGATGTGAGACGGTGGCTGCTCGGGGTCTGGGAGGGGATGCAGAATGTTGGTGGCTCGGGGTCCAGGAGGGGATGTGGGATGGTGGCAGTGTGGGGTCCATGGGGGAAGCAGGACGGTGGCAGCTCAAGGTCCAGGGGGGAGATGCAGGACGTGGCAGTGTGGGGTTGGGAGCAGGGTGATAGCAACCTTGCTGCCAGGCAAGATGCGGCAGATGTGCCCAGATGCGGCATCGCCAGCCAGGGCCTTGGGAATGCTCAGCCTGGTGAACCTGTGTTGGGGCGCACAACCCACAGCTGGGTTCTGCTGGTGGAAACCCAGCCGGGCTCGGTGTGACTAAAGGAAAGGGGCGGGGGAAAGGAGTGGGATATTCCACGGGTTGTTTTCTTTTTATTATTGCTAAATTCTAAAGAACTTTGCTCTTCTCCTCTCCCAGAGAAATTCGCTCTCCTCTTCCCAGCATCAGCCGCGGAGAAGTTATTTGGAAAGCAGCGTTTCACCAGAACAGCCGCTCAAGTAGCCTAATACACACATTAGAGTCTATTTGCACTTAAAAGAAGTGGGAGGTATTAAATCAGCCTCTGGCCAGATAGTCATTGTATAAACAAGGGCTGTTAACTCCTACTTGATAGCGGCGATAGCAGGGAAAGGAAAACAGCCCCGCGGTGTCGTGACCAACCTGACACGACACGTTTTAGGTCTGGGGAACAGAAAAAAAGCCAAACCCAAACCACAATTAACCCAGCAAACCCCCGCCAGTTCCTGACTGCCCGGGGAGGAAGGGCGGGGGGCTGCCGGCCCCTTCCTGCGTCCCCCGGCATCGCAGCGCCCAGCCCGGGCACCTCCGCCTCGCCAGGGACCTGCTGGGCCGCCGAGGCACGGGGAGTGGGGGTTACCTGCGGCCCGGCACCGGGCGGGGCTCGGCATCCCGGGGTCCCCCCGGCAGAGCGCTGGGGCTCAGGTACGGGACCGGGGCTCGGCTTCCCGGGGTTCGACATCCCGGGATCCGTGTCCGTCCGTGTGTCGCCCCCGGCAGAGCTCTGGGGCTCCGGCACGGGGCCGGGGCTCGGCATCCCGGGTTCCCCCCGCCCCAGCAGAGCGCCGGGGCATGAGTGCAGCGTGGGAGCCAGGGCGAGCAGGAGCCGCCGTTCTCAGCTGCCTCCTCTCTCCGCTTCCCCCCCGGCATCCCTCTTATCTCCGCCGGAGCCGTGCCCACCCCCGATACGCGCCTATCGCCAACAGGCCGGAGCGCTCAGCACCCGCGCTGCCTCCCAGCTCGCTCACAGCCCCACCCGAGCACTCTCGAGTTGCCTAATCAGACGTCGGAACAAGCTGCCCCCGGACCCGGGAGCTTTTACACGGGGAGGGGGTCGCATCCCCCGAGGCCCAGCCCAGCCCAGCCCCAGCCAGACTCGGCCGCCCCGGAGCTGCTCGGTGCCCTCTCTCTGGGGGAACGATGACTGTACGAGCGGTCCCACCGCTCGCCCGAAGCCAGCACCGCTGTGTCCCCTGGGGATGGGGCTCTTCCCATCCCACTGATGGGCAGGAGGCGGGACAGCAGCATCCCTGCATCCCAGCGCGCCCCGCTCCTCGGTTAATTAAACCAAGGGTTATAGCCCAACTCTTGGCCATGTGCTTCAGGACTAAAGCTCTCAGATAACGTCCGTGCCGCTCAGAAGCCCAGGGAAACCCAGAAAAGAGGTCTGGCACCCCTCAGCTCCCAGTCAGCAAGGTTTGGCATCCTCATCCGCAGAGCCCCCTGACCCACGGCAGGCTGGGCTGCAGGAATTTGGACCCTGTGTAAAGGACCAGTTTGGTTTTGGAGCCGCTTGGTTGGTCTCCTGCAGCTCAGAAACCAAACCCACCCTTATGCAGGTACCTGCAGCACCAGGCGTGAGGCTCCCCGACAGGCCCTGTGCAGCCTGGGTACCCTGGAGCATCCCCTGCTCAGGGGAGGGGGTCAGAGCCCCTGGCCCTGGGGGAAGGGGCTGTCAGCAGGGTGCCCCCCATCCGCAGCACATCCCTGCTCAGAGGGGAGATCCCATCTCCCAGGACCACCCAGGTGTGATGAAAGGCTCAGCGGGGTTCGGGATGCCCCAGCGGGCTGGCGTGGCTCCAGCATTGTGCTGCCCTGCGCTCTGCAGCCCCGGGAAGGAGCCGGCTGGGAGCAGAGTTTGCTTGGGGGCTCCTTCTGCCCTGGACCAGCCCAGCGTGGGGCTCCCAGCAAAGGGGCTGATGGTTCTGTGCTGCCTGTGAGACTTTCATCAAAACGAGGAGAAAATGGGCGAGCTGGAAGAGGGACCCAGCCCCCCCATCACCCCCGAGCAGACACGGTGTTTATCTGCACAGGACCTGTCCCAAGAGCTGCCTGGGCTGAGGGATGCTCCCCAACCCCAGGAGCACCATCAGTTTTCCTCTTGCAGAGTTGGGCTTTATTCAGAGGCTGCCTTAGGTGATGGGGCAGGGAACGGGCTGGCTGCAGTGGGGTGACAGCTCCAACCCAGGGGTTGCACCCTGGCCCAGGGCACCCAGCTCCAAGCAGCTCTGGAGCTGCCAGGTTTGCACCACGCTGGTGCTGTGTTCTCTGCTTTCCTCCCAGCACACCTCCAACGGCTTTTATACAAAAACCCAAACCCAACCCAACAACCACCCCACAGCTTCCTGAGGGCTCCACAACAGAGAGAGATGCTTCTGTTGCTCAATCTGGTTGCTGGTCTGGAAATGAAGCATCTCCCTCCTCGGAAGCGTTTAACCAAACACGAAGAGCACACACACACACACACATACACACGCCACTGCGAGCGCTGAGCCCCGGTGCTGCCCTCAGCCCGGAGCACAGCGGGGCTGACTCGCTGCCACGTGCTGTGGATGGGGTGGATGAAGCTTCCTGGGGACGGAGGAGGGTTGGGGATGGGACATCCCGCCAGAGCTGCACTGCTGTGGGATGGGCATTGAGCCTCACTGCCTCCCACCCGCAAATACCTCCCCAGCCTCGAGCTTCTTTGCTATGGGACTTCCCTAAATGTCCCCCACTGAGCACCAGCCGAGGGGGGCCGCAGAGCCCATGTCCTCATGCCTGCTGCGGGGTTAGCAGGGGGCGATGCCCGCTGTCACCATGGGAAGGGCGTTGGGAGCAGACAGGCACAGCCTTTGTCCCAGCCCGAGACAAGGAGGACGCTGTGGGTTCGCTTTCAGACAAATGAATGGGTTTTACTGTTTGACCAGCACTCATGAGGATGCCAGTCAGCGCCAGCTTGGCAGGAGGGCTGACACTTGTCAGCCTTGGTTTATAACCGGAGCAAAGCAGCCAGCTCTCCGGAGGGGAATGACGTGCGTGCGTTGCCGCGCGGGTTTGTTCTGGGAAGAATGTGTGGCAACAGGAGATCCAAGCAAATCCCGGGGCCTGCTGCAGCGCCGAGGACTTTGTCAGCTAGCTGGAAAGTTTCAGAAGGGCTTCATGCTGTTCAGAGACAGCCAGGCCCCTGCCCGGAGCCGGGGCGAGGACACGGCGGTGTGGGGCTTGTGAATAACAGAGGCGTTTCGGTGGCGTCGCCAGCACCCCCCGGCACGGCGCTTGGGCAGCCGCAGCGGCGAGTTGCAAGAGAGCTGCCCACCTGTGAGGAGGAGTGGGGGCCAGTGGCCTTTCTCTGGGGATGGGGCTTTGCTGCTGAAACCTGCCTGCTGCCTGCTGTGTGCTACCTGTGTGCTGCCCTGCCTGCTGCCCTGCCTGCTGCCCTGCCTGCATCCCTGCCTGCTGCCCTGCCTGCATCCCTGCCTGCTCTCTGCCTGCTGCTGCCAGACCCACAGGATAGGGCTTGCCAGCTCCAGCCCTCAGCGTGGGGCACAGCCCTGTCCTGCTCATCCCATGCAGAGGGGGTGCCCCTGAGGAGGTTCCTCAGTTCCCCAGGGGAAAAGCCATGGACATCACTGCTGCGGCACAGCCCTGCACCAGCTGCACCTGCACCCCAAAATCACCTCGGCCTTGGTGTGCGAGTCGAGGGGGAGCAGCTGTTTCCTCCTTTCCCTTACCCCAGCGAGGCAGCTCGGCCAGGTCCGGGGTGCTGTGAGGAAAGCCTCTGTCCCCCCAGCCCTGAGCTCAGGCGGAGTCCCCAGCCGGGGATGGTGGCTCTGATCTGCAGTCACAGCTTTGGGGTTTGGAGGCTCCCTGGGCTGCGCAAGGTCTCTCTGCCTCCACAAGCTCACAGAACAGCTTATTCTGCAACATCTATTCCGGGCAGGTTCTCCGTGCTGACACAGCCTTTGGATGGGGAAGGTCAAACATCCATCGGGATCATTCCCTCTTCCTCGGCTGGCTTAGCTGGCTCACTTGCCCATGGATGCAGAGATGCTCACAGGTGTCTGGGACAGGGGACAGGCAGTCCTTCCAGCACCCACCACTCACCCTGTGTCAGAAGACACCCAGAGCTGCTGCGTGTGGGGACCTGGGATGCTGCTGCTCCAGGCAGCGAGAGCCCAGCCTGTAGAACAGCCCTGACCAAACAGACCAGACCAGCGCCAAATGAATCATTCCAGGCAGTGGAGTAACTCATCCACCTAACAGGGGCAGTGACTGCCTTTCCCCCAGCTGCTTTGGAGCAGGTCTTTAGGAGTCAGGGCTTTCCGTTGAGCGTTGGAGAACACGGGGACCTGCTGAGTTGGGAAGGGTACGTGTCAGGCAGGCACCCTCGCCTTTCCCCCTCCAAGAGATCTTCCCCAAGGCCGGCACGGCTCTGACCTTGGCCTGCAGCTCTGGCAGCTCCATCTGCTTCGAGCTGCTGGCTCAGACAGATGCTGCAGCCTGGCTTTGCTGTGGTCTAGGTGGCCCTTTGTGTACGGGTTTGGTAGGCTCCACCCGGCACCTAACGAGTGTTTGCCTGCTTCGCTGCACAGTTTGGCACTGTGGGCAGGCTCAGCTCAGGAGCTGCCCCAGTCTGGGAAAGATAAGGGTGCTGCAGGCAGAGCTCTTTGCAGGCATCTCCTCTGATCTGCCCAGCTTTGCTCCCTGTGCAACCATCAATGACCCCGGTCACTACGGGGTGCTTTCCCATCCGGAGACTCTCCAAAGTCAAGCAAGGAGGCAGCAGGTTGCCTGCTTCACCCCGGCCATGCAGGGAGCCCAGGATGAGCCAGGAGCCAAACCCACACCTAATCACCCAGCCACAGCTCACCCAGTGCTCAGGCTCAGCCCGGGCCCAGGATGGGGCTGCTCAGTGAGCCCACAGCAGCACGGTGCTCGCAGGCTGGGGCACGCTCGTCTCCGAGCCGGTGGGGTGTTTCCCTGCACAGGGACCGTGTCCTCAGAGGCCTCGCTCTGCTCAGGACATCTTGGATCTGGGCCTGGCTTCATGGAGCAGATCCATGGAGAAGGATCGAGACAAGGAAGGGGGCAACTCGCAGGCTTGAGGGGGTTGAGACCCCCCCGTGCCACGCAGCCCCGCACCCCAGCAGCCCTAGCTGGGGAAGGGGCAGCCGCACACCCCTGTGCTGCCTGGCAGTGGGTTGTCCTCCAGCGAGGGGGGCTGCTGGCCCCCAAACCCCTAAGCAGTGTCAGAGGTGGCTGCATCGGTGGCAGGGATTGTGGCTCCTTAAAGCAGCCCCGTATCATCAGTTACATCTAATTAAGGTGTTTTGAATGCAACCTCCACCACACACAACGCGAGTGGGAAATGCCATACCATCGAATTAATGCCCCCAAACCATGATAAACAGCCAGGTAGGTGATGAATGTTTCTATTTCTTGGTTTAGGGGAGAACAATGCTGCCCAGCCCAGCCTTCATCCGCACGGTGCCGGTAAAAGGTCACCAAGCATCCCCAAAAGAAATGGGACTATCCCCCCCACCCTGTGACACCCTCGGATGTGCACGGGTGCTGCTGCCCACGTGCTCAGGGATGGAGCATCGTGAGCGGGGCCGGGTGGCCATCACCCTGCTCGGGTCCCTTTGGGTTCCATCATTGTGACTGCTGCCCCAGAGCTGCCCTGGGAATCGCTCCCTGAGGATGGGTCTGGGGAAGCCGGTCCTGGGCACTGGTTCTCTGGGTCGGGGGTTTGACACCTGAGAGGCCTGGTTGCTGCGCTGGCTGCTTCATTAAGTCATTGAAAGGCGCTGTGTTCATAGTCCCAGGAATCTCCCTGCGCGTTTCATGTGGCTGCTCCGCACCTGGAAACGGCACAAACGCTCTCCCAGGTTCAAAGCCGCCTGGCTTCTGATACACCGCCTGTAATTAGGGCTAATTGGAGCCAGCGCCTTCAAAGGAGCCCGAGGAGGAGCTGGCTGCGCCGGCGCAGGGCACCAGCTGCACTGCACCGCCCGACCCCGCCACGCCGGGGCTGTGCCGGCCCCTCCACGACCAGCTGAACCCCGGCGTGTGGGGATGGTGCTGCAGGTCTCAGTGGCATCACCCCAATTCATGGCTCAGCGCTGGAGAGGGACAGCGAGCCCGAGATCCCCAGATCCCGCGGCTTGTCCCGACAGGATCCTGTGTGTGGGGATGGGAGCCGGTTCAGTAGCAGGGAGATGCCGAAGCTGTTTGAACAAGCTGTTAATTGTTAAGCAGCGTGATTTGGGGGTGGTAATCACAGGAATGCCTTGTGCTGTGAAGAGGAGGAAGATGAGGGCGAAAGGTCCCCAGGCTCTGCAAGAGGAGGATGGATCACTACGGGATGTCCGATGGAAAGGAGCGGGCAGAGCCATGGGGTGGGCAGAAGGGGTGACTGAAGGGGGAGGGAGGGGGCAGGAATGGCTCTGGCTTGAGTCTGTGGGAAAGGGAGATCCCGATGGAGGGGTACAGGGTGGGGATGGAGGGAGAGATGGTGGAGATGGAGGGGAGATGGTCAAGATGGAGCGGGACAGGGTGGGGATGGAGGGGAGGATGCTGCAGGTGGGGAAGGGGATCCTGTGGATGGAAAAGGGGACCCCACAGATGGAAAAGGGGATCCTGTGGATGCAGAAGGCCAATCCCACAGATGGAAAAGGCTGATCCCACTGGCTCACCCCCACACTGGGAATTGCCCTAGCCGTGCACACTGACAGTGCTGCAGGCAAGGTGTTCCAGCGTGCTGGGATTTGTTTCCCCTGGGCTTGGGGAGGGCAGAGAAACCCCTGGGTGGAAGCTGGGCTTTGGCAACCAGGAACTCGGGGTTTAATCCGCTGCGGCTGGGACGATGCTCGAGATGTAATTTAAGCTCCAGCCCAAGGTCCAAACGTTCTCCAAGTGTGGTGGTTTTGGCACTGAGGGTTTGGTTGGCTCCCAGATTTCCTGGCAAATTGAATAATCATATGAGGGAGAGGAAAGGAGAAAGAGCAAGGAGGGGGAGAGAGGAAAAACCCCCAAAGCAAACCCCTGCAAACCCCTGGCTATCAATAGCTCTTCTGAACGTGGGAAGAACCAAAACACACTTTGGCCTTCCATTTTTTGCACACTTTGGCATTATTTCCCTCTGGACCTGGAACAGCAGAACAGAGCTCTGAACTTTTTCAATTTAGGTCTTTTATTACAATAAAGCTGGACCCCAGCAAAGCCACTGGCAACCACGGAGCTTCCCCAGCACCATACCCAGCGTCCTGGCTCTGCTCACGCTGCCAGCACCCCAACACACGATTCCTTCTCTGCCTCAGAGGCCCCTGGGAAGCAGGGAGAGAGATCCCCATGCACAGATTTAACTCACCCACTGCTGCCTGAACTTCCCAGCCCTCCGTATCTTCTAATCATTCCCATGTTTACAGTTTTCTGCGGCTTAAAGGGTGTTTTTTTCCCCTGAAGTCCATGTTTTCCTGACAATTCACTCCACTGGAGGAAGAGCTGGAGCCCTGAAACACAAACCTCCCTCCAGCCCTGGCTCAGCCCCATCCTAGCTGGGCACTGGGGACAATCCCGGTTCAGCACCAGGCCCCCTCTGTGCATCCCCAACCAGCCCAGCCAGGATCAGCCCATCCCAGTGCAGCCAGAGGTTGGGAGCTGCCAGGGTTGGCACAGAGCAAAGGATGGGTCAGGCAGCCGTGGGGTGCGAGTGCCGTGGGCTCACATAAGCACAGAGCCTCCTGTGCAAGCTGAGCTCCAGCGCTCGCATGCGAGTGAGCAAATTAAAGCCATGGCTGGGCAGGCTCCCCCTGCCCCCCTGCCCCCTGGTCCCCATGCCACCTGCTGAGGCTCACACTGCATCCTCTCCTTCTTGGGGGGCCCAGCCCGTACCCCCATCCCGTCCCAGGTGCTGCTCTCTGGGGGCACCCTGGGGGCCCGTGCATGTTCACCACACTCTCAGCCACGGCAGCAGCCAGGCAGGGGGTCGGCTTTGCTTGGCTGCGTTGTTGGGTACAACAGAGGAGCCAACTGCAGCACCACTGCCACCCCTCACTGAGCCTTTTGGGCACGCTGTGGCTGGAGCAGGATGGGGCCCATGCCTGAGGGGACCCCTGACCCCCCAGCCCAGCCAGGTTCCCCCCGCCATGCCCAGGAGAGGTCTGGTGAGGTTCTTGCACACAAGTGGTGCTGACCATCCTCATCCTCCTGCGCCCGTTTGGAGCAGGTTGTGACCCCAGCACTGCACCTCAAGCCCAGCTGGAAACCCAGGGCAGGGGGGTTTGCTCATGGGAGTGTGCCCTCCATGCAAGCCGGGCTGGGGAGGCTGGGCCAGGCCCCTGCCAGGGCTCATGCGTGGGTTTAACACACAAGGCAGGGGTGGGAGGGGAACCCCAGCCCCCCCCAGCCAGCCCCACCGTTTCTCGCTCTGACTCAGCACGCATCCTGCACGGTGCCCGGCTGCGCAGCTGGAAACTCCCAGGGCACACGTGTGTGGGCACGGGGTGGAAAGGTCCTTCACCAGGATGGAGGACTTCCACCCCAGCTACACACCCATCTGAGCACTTCTGCACCCAAGGAGACCCCAAAACCAACCCCCCAGCTCAGCTTAGTTGGGAGGGGTTTACTGATGGGCAAACACCCCAGGACCTGGATGCTGGCAAGGCCGGGGGCACCCAAAAGGTGACCAGAGGGTGCAACATGTGCAACGGGGTACTGGGTAATGGGGATGCATAGCAGGATGCAGCCCCAAAGCCAGACACCCTCCTCCTCAAAGGGGGACCCCGAGGAGAGAGGTCTGAGAGGTGCTGGGGGTCCGGCTGCAGGCTGGCCTCCTTCCCCATCACACACCTGAACCCTCCTGGGGCTGGAGACACCCTGGTTTTAGCCCCCTCCCCCCCCCAACTTGTAAAGCTGCTCCTGAGCCTCTGCACCCATGCAGAGAGCAGCGTTGGGGTGAAACACGGCATCGGGGCTGGGTACCGACTGGCAGAGCATCCCCTGCATCCCCACACCACCCCAGTCCCTCATTAACCAGCATCTCCCCAAAATGAGATGGGGGGGAGGGGGTTGGGCTACAAACTGTGAAGTCACCGGCCAAACCGCTCTCCTGCTACTTTTGCAAGGAATTAGGCCCCTATAAAATCAAACACACGAATCCCAGAGATTTACATGCTGCTTTTTTAACACTTTTCAGTATATTTCAATAGTTAATAAAACTAAATGCTGCTCTGTGTAAAAGCTAATAGATTACAATCTAGTGTATTTTACTAGCACTCAGTGTGTTCATCTAACACCTAATACGTTAAAGTTGGAATCTCTGAAAAGCACTTTGTGGAGATTAAAAGCAGATTTATCACAGATGTGCCTCAACATTATGCTTGGCTTGAACCATTAGACTCCTGGAGTTTAAAGGTTAGGCTTTAATGACTTCAAGGAAGTTGGTTACCTCTTAGAGCTTTAAATAAGCAGCTCGGATGCTAATGCCGTTTACAAAACTGGGAGGACTGGTTAGGAGCTGCTCAGAGGATGCCTGAGTTACCACTTCAATGTCTGCTCTCCGACTGGCTTTGAAGCAGACCCGGCTCAGGCTCAGCCAGGCAGTTTAACCCTCATGCAAATTAACACCGAGTTATTTACCAGATGAAAGTGCTTCCTTGAAAACTCTGGTGGCAAAAGAGCTTTGCTTCCAGGGCTGCTCTCCCCACAGCTCTGAAGGACAAGGATGGGAGCGATGAGCTGCGGCTGGGGCTGCCTGCCTGCCTGCTGCTGGGGCAGAGGCCAGGAGGAGGGAATGGCAGTCTGGATCCCTGGGAATGGCAGCCTGGAGCCCGGGAATGGCAGCCTGGAGCCCAGCCACGGCTTCTCACGCCATGGATATTCACACAGGGAAGATGCCACGTACAGAGGAGCATCAGCTCCTGTGGCTTTCACACCCCATCACAGAGGAGGGTCCAGACCCTGATGCAGCAGTTGCCAGCTGCTCCGCTGCCAGCTGATGGGGCATCTCCCCTCTGTTCAACACCCCCAGGGCTGGGGACTCAGCCCCCTCCCTGGACAGCCTGTGCCACAGCCCCACAACTCTGCCAGGGAAGAACTTTGCCCTCCCAGCTGAGCTGACCCTGCCCTGGCCCAGCTTGAGCCCATTGCCCCTTGTCCCAGCTCCTGTCCCCTGGCTGAAGAGACCAGCGCCCACCTCTCTGCACCCTCCTGGCAGGGCAGGGCAGGTGGGGAGAAGGTCTCCCCTCAGCCTCCCCTTCCCCAGGCTAAACAACTCCAGCTCCCTCAGCTGCTCCTCAGAGGATTTGCCCTCCAGCCCCTTCCCCAGCCTGGTTGCCCTTCTCTGGACTCGCTCCAGCACCTCCATGTCCTTGATGGGTTTTATTCCATGCACCCCAGGCCCATGTCCCACCACGGAAGATGCTCAGACCTCCCCAGTGTTCACCCACCAGTTTCCTGATGTTCACCCCACACATCCCAGCAGGGCTGTTGCTCCGGGGGAACCAGGACCACAGAAAGCCCAGAGACCCCACCACTCCCCCAGAGCAGCAGACACTTTTAATCCTCATTTCCCTCAGGGCAAAAAAAAAAAAAGTTTATAGAGTTCTTAAATATAACCAGGGCCTCCTTGATGGAGCTGGGGAACAAGGGCTCCACGCTTGGATCTTGTGGTCATTTGAGGCTGCAGCGTTTTATCGCCGCACATCAGAGCATCCCCGTCCCCTCCTCGCTGCCCGAGGGGCCGGATCCAGCGCTGCCTCACTCAGCATTCCAGCCACATCCTCCTCATGGAGGACCTATCAGCCAGATACCTGAAAACACATTTTCAACTCCAGCGAGCAATTGACTTTCAAAGCTTGTGATGCTTGTCAGCGTGTCTCCTAGGGCAACAAACAAACCCCGGCGAGCAGCCAGCCCGGCTTCCCGCCGAAGGAAAGAGAGCAGGGAGGTAGAAGAAGATCCTGCTCGTGTTTTAACACTATTTATGGACTGTGCAGTACTCAGAGGAGAGAAAAAAACAACCCAACTGTGGAAACTTTGGGCTGTTTTGCTCAGTGATGCCTTGTCACTGGAGCATCTTCTTGGCCCTGCGCATGTGGGTATCGGAGGGATGCTGGTCCCCACGCCTGGGCATCAGTGGGGTGCTGTGTGGGATCAGTCCTGGCATGGCATGGCATGGCATGTCTGGAAGTTCAACAGGTGGAAGGAAGGCTGACCTGAGCTGGAGGGTCAGCGATGGGTTAGGGGTGCTTTTGGGCCCCTCTCCACCATGCACAAGGCTCCCCAGGGACACAAGGCAGAGGTGGAGGGACATGCTCCTAAAAGGGCTGGGTAAAGGGGGAGGCAGCCTGGGCAGTCTGTGCTGCAGGGTTGATGCTGCAGCAGGAGCCAGGCAGCACCCACACATCCACCCTGCCTGTAGTGGCAGAGCTGGGGGGACAAACCCTTTGGAAACAGCCCCTCAACGTGCTTATGTGAGAGGAAAAGGGCTGCAGCTGGGGGCTGCTTCTCTGCATTTATCCTGCAGCCAAACCCTGCCCCTTCCTGTGCCTCCATCCCTGGTTCAGGTGTGTGCTCTGGTCCCCACAACCCCAGACCCCAATCTCCCTGGATGGGGCTCTGCAGGGACCCCTCAGGGTACGGGGACGTGGAGGAGCGTAGGGGTGCCAGGGAAGCATTGCCAATATTCCCCCTCATCTTCCCTGCTCCATCCATAGGAAGTGTGGGAAGCAGTTGGTTCCCACTGCCAGGTGCAGGATAAAGGCTCCTGTTTGCCACATGTTTTGTTGGATCATTAAACATCAAACAGGCACCTAAAGGAGCTGCAGCTCGGCATCGCCTCGGCACAGGGCTCTGAGAGCTGGGGGAGGCGCAGAGGGGGCCGAGGGAGGGATGCATCTGGGGGAGAACCCCCTGCCCACCACCCAGCCATGCCTGCAGCAAGCCCATGGGCCCTGTGCCATCGGTGTGAGCTCTGGTGGCTAACGAGGTTTGATGAGAGCAGGGGGTGGCAGGAGCCACAGCCAGTCCCGGGGGTCTGACAGGGCAGAGGAGGGTGCAGAGGAGCGGGGAGAGGGGGCTTGGAGAGGGGCTCAGCCAGGCATCAGGATGCAGGTGGGTATCTGCCCTCCCAGCAGTTCACACAGAGCACAGGGAGATGCTGGGACCTCCTGCAGGCCACGAGGTCCAGGAGGATGGACATCTCTGGAACCAGGGTCCCACCCTTGCCCCTGGGTCCTCCCAGCAGGACAGAGGGATGTAGGACCTGAGACGGAGCTGGGCATGGGATGGAGGGGTACGGTGGGGTCCCAGTCCCAGGCAGGGGTCCTGGTGTGGCTTTCCCAGGACACAGGACACCACGGGCAGCATGAAGCCCAGCGTGGCCCCGAGCCAGCCGGGGCAGCCGATGCTCACTCAATGCTTCATCAAAATGCTTAAACTTGCTGGGATACATAAAAAACCCACCCCAAACCAAGAGAAAATCCGAACAATAAGAAACGCAGAGCTTTGCCTGAGCGATGCTGCCGGGAAGTGCTGACAAAGCTGCTCCCAACACAGCCCCAGCAGGAGCTGGGGAAGCGTCTCTTTGCTCTGCCCGTCTCCTGCTGAACACGGATCACTTTTAATGGGCTGAGGACGTACAGCGCAGGAGCTGACAACAGAGATGTTAGACTAACCTAACAAGAGAGCGAAACAGGAACAGCACACAGCGAGTAATTAGAATCTAATTAATTTGCATTTCACAGGAGAGTCGGAGATGTCAGAAGGGGGGTGGTGGTGACATAAATAAATAAATAAATAGATAGATAGATAAATAAATAAATAAGAAATCCCCAAGATTAAAGGCCTGCTGGAGAGGAGTGAGGGGGTGAGTGGGAAATCACCCTGGCACAGCCAGAGTCGACATGGGTACGGATGAGATGGGGAGGATTAAATGGCAGCAGGTGGAGAGAGGACAGGTCTGGGAGCTGCAGCCAATGAAGGTGCCTGTGGGTCAGCAAAATTCCTCTGGAAATATCCAAAACGGGAACTTTTTGTGTGGAGCAGCGTCCCCAGCTCTGCAGTGTCCTTCCCCTGCTGCTCAGGGGGACAAGGAAGGGACAGGGAGAAAAAAAAAGGTGATGGTGTAGTGAGAGCATCCCGCTCTTAGAGCTGCCAGGGAAGCGGTGGCAGACGTGGCACAGAGCTCAGCAGAGCCACTAACAGTCGCCAGCAGCGTTACCGAGCGCGGCTCCCCCCACAAAGGCAGTTCCTTCCCAAAATTAGCGCTCTCAGTATGTTAATCTTTATGTTCGACACCCTATTCCTCAGCGCTGGCTGTGCCCGTGAGGCGAGCCATCCCCATCTACATAACATCAAGGGAAGATTTACAGCTTGTTTCCATAATGATGACACCAGGCAGGAGATTATGCTGTCAGAGATGCTGGCGCATCCACACAAGCCCTAGGGAAGAAAAACAACCGCCACCCCCCTTGTAGTGCTACGTGATTATCATCCCTGTCTATCGACAGCTGCCAGGTCGGCCCCACATCCCTGCCTGCATCCCTGCCTGCATCCCTGCCTGCATCCCTGCCTGTGTCCCTGCCTGTATCCCTGCCTGTATCCCTGTCTGCATCCTGCCAGTATCCAGCCTGCATCCCACCTGTATCCCTGCCTGTATCCCTGCCTGCATCCCTGCCTGTATCTCTGCCTGCATCCGTGCTTATATCCCTGCCTGCATCCCTGCCTGTATCCTTGCCTATATCCCTGCCTGTATCCCTGCCTGTATCCCCACCTGCATCCCTGCCTGTATCCCCACTTGCATCCCCGCCTGCATCTCTGCCTGCATCCCTGCCTGTATCTCTGCCTGCATCCCTGCCTATATCCCCGCCTGTATCCCTGCCTGCATCCCCACCTGCATCCGTGCCTATATCCCCACCTGCATCCCTGCCTGTATCCCCTGCCTGCATCCTGCCTGCCTGCCCCGTGGCTCGACTCCCTTGTAGGAGTGGGTGTGTGGGGTAGGGAGGCAGCAGAGGAAAAGGGGCTGGCTGAATTCAGAGAGCACCCAGTCAGGGTGCAGGCAGCTGCCTGCCTAGCTAAGAGTTTGAGGGGTGGGGACAAGGGGCTGCTGAGCCCCCACAAATGAAGCCTCTTTGATTTTCAGAGTCACAGGATGGTTTGGGTGGGAAGGGACTGTTCAAGGTCACCCAGTCCAACCCCCCACAATGGGCAGGGGTGTCTCCAGCCAGATCAGGGTGCTCAGAGCCCTGTCCAACCTGACTGTGAACCTCTCCAGGGACAGGGCATCTTCCATCTCTCTGGCAAACCTGGGCTGGTGTCTCACCACCCTCACTGTAAAAATGTCTTCCTTGTATCTAGCCTGGATCCCCCTCTTTTAGTTCAAACCCACTTCCCTGGGCCTGGCCCTCCCTGCCCTGGCCACCAGCCCCTCTCCAGCTCTCCTGGAGCCCCTCGAGGGATGGGAAGGGGCTGGGAGCTCTCCCCAGAAGCAGCCTCCTCTTCTCTGGGCTGAGCCAGCCCACCTCTCAGGTTTGGGGGACTCTGAGGAAGGCAGGACAGGCGCTGTCCCCCAGTGCTCCCAGGGCTGGGGACATCCATACTGCTGGACAGCCCTGGGATGGGGTCCTTCACCTCAGCACCTGCACTTGCCTAACCTGGGTCCCGGGCTCTGCACATCCCTGCCAGCCTTGGCCACGGCTTTCACAAGCCCAGTGCTGGGAGGGAACATCTGGCACAGCTGCATCCCTCACAGGGGGAAGGGGATGTGGGGCTGGCTCTGTGTCCTTGCGCCCGTGGCTGCAGCGGGCTGGTGGCAGTGAGAGATGCAAACGGGGATCAGACCAAACAGGGTGCAAATCTCAAACCTTGCCCTAGGCTGAGGGGGCTGGGGGCTGCCTGGGGACGGGAGTCGAGGGGCTGAGGGAGGAGCGGCGTCCCCCCAACCCGGCTCTGCCCCGGAGCCACTGTCCCGGGGCCCAAGGAAGCAGGAATCGGGGTTCCATCTGGAGAGGAGCTTGCCGTGAGCGAGGGAATTCACCCGGGGAGAGCTGCTGCTCTCGTGGGGTCCCCGTGCTGGGGTGCAGCCGAGCCCCTGAGCGAGGGGACAAGGGAGGGACGGGGGGAGAGTGGCTGGGAGGAGCACATCTCCAAACTTAGCCGAGGTTTCCTTCCCGCAGACCGCGGCCAGCGGGGAGGGAGAGCGGCTCCCACGGCCCCTCCTGCCCCGCCGCGGGGGCATTCCGGCACGGAGAGCCAGCTCCCGAGGCTGCCTCTGCTTTTCTTCTTGAAAAGCCTTGCCCTCCAATTTCGGCTTGTGTTTGCAGCCCCAAATCAGCACTGTAAACACGCCGAGGGGGTATTTATTTTTCTTGAAAGCAAAATAACAAAACAGCACATCAGAAGGGAGGCATTTAACTCAGCCGGCTCCTTTCCTTTGTTGGGAATCAAAGCGAGGATTATTTGAGCAGGTTTCTTCCAGGCAACCCACCAGAGCGGTGGGAAACGTGCTGCAAACATCGCCCAGGTTACGTCAGCTGGAGGAGAGCTGGGATTTTGGGCAGGGTGCTCTGGGCACGCGGGAGGGTGAGGGTGGGGGGAAAGGCTCTGGCTCCCCTTGCCATGCCCATGGAGAGCTGTGCGAGGGCATCGCAGGCAGAACAGCCCACTTAATGAACTGGAGATGCTCATTCTCTGCAAGGGGTCCTTTTGGGAGGGGTTCTGAGCCTGGACCAGCCCTGGGACAGCCCAGCCCAACCCCGGGACAGCCCAGCACCTCCACCAGCAGAGCTCCTGCCATTTTTAGGGCTCCATCCTTTCCTTCTTCCTCAGGCAAGGGAAAGAAAAAAAAAAAGAAAAGAAAAAAAGCAAAGCAACACCAAAAAACACCCCAAACCCCAAACCCCTCCCACTGAAGCCGAAGCTTTTCAGCAAACCAACACAGGCTCTGCTGTGTCTGAAGGCACCGGGCACCCAGCCACCGCCGGGATCCAGCCCATGGTTTGGAGCGCGAGCGCTGCAGCGCCGCTGCCACAATGTGATGAGGTCGTGAGTCATCTAACCACTGAAACCATCTAAACCAGTCCCTGTATAACTCAGAGGCTGGGAAGGGAACACACATGCACTGATGGTTGGGGGTGAACTCCTTTTCCTGCGCTGCCTGGAGAGCAGGCGGCTCACGGGAGCTCCGTCTCGGCACAGACCTCCTGCCCCAGGGGGTGCCCAGTGCCTCCTGCCCTGGGGACAGCCAGGGGGTGGTGGATCTCCTTGTCCTGCCCCACAAGCAACAGTTGCCCTCTGTGTGTGGGGGTCGGAGCCGGGGGAACGTGGACTCATCCCCAGACACGTGGCCCTGGGGCTGTGCCTGTGCTGGGGGTGGGGCGCTGGCTGCATGGGGCCTAGGCTGATCCATGCCAAACCTGGGTGCTGCCAGCCCCCCCACCCAGCACAGGCACAGCCCCAGGGCCGCGTGTCTGGGGATGAGTATCACCTCCAGCTTGTGCCACACTCACAAACCCAGCTCCCCAGCAAGTTGTCAGGGATGGCAGCTGGAAAACACGCCGGAGAAATCCCCGCTGCCGGTTCTGCCACCGGCCCAGCTACCACCCCGTCCTTCCAGGGACATTCACAAACAAAACAAAGCAGATGAAAGACCAACGTGCCGCTCTCCTGCCAGCCAGGAGTGAGGCTGTGATGCAGCCCCACCTCTGGGATGCGTGGCAGGTATTATTCATCGCTCCCATCCCGCTTGTCAGCGCTCGGGCTCTGGAGCAATCAGGGCTGAGGGGAAGTTCGCTGCTGCGACTCTGCCTGCGGATCTGTCAGCTCGCTAAAGACCCAAATTACACACATTTCCCCAAGCCCCATCCACTGCTAAAAACCCCAACGTGTTACTGCCGAGACGAGAGATTCGCCGTGGTAATTATGTTAATGTTGATGTGCAGACGGATAACTGGCAGCGAGGAGTCGTTCTGAAACGTCTATTTATAGTTCTGGGGGAAGGGGGGGTGAAGAAAATAAACCTTGCCATCTTCAGGCAAACATATGGGCTGGGGAGGCAGACGGATGAACCGGAGGTAGAGAGGGATGAAGGGATGGGAGTCAGGGCAGCCCCGGAGCCAGCGCCTGCTCAGCCCATTCCTGTGGCTTCGTGCCTGCAGGGAGGATGGTTTGAGGGGCTGGGAGCTCGGTGACACCCGGTGTCCCTGGGGGGGCCAGGCCAGGCGCCTTGGTCTAAGCTCATGCTGCCAACCAGCCTTGTCCTGCCCCAAAACCAGTGCTGGCAGGTTGATGAAGGTATCTGGGCTGTGGCTGGGGCAGCTGAACATGGGGAGCTCATGGGGAGCACAATGGGCTGTCTTGGAGCTCCACAGCACCCTGAACCTGCCCATGACTGCTCTGCCAGGCACGTAACACCTTTATCCCCCTTTGTGTAGGGGCAGATGGCAGCACAGCCCCCCAGCCCTCCCCATGGCAGTGAGCCCCACACCGAGCATCACCCATGACATCCCTCACACCAGGAAGCACCTCTACCCCACGGGGGAAAGCAGAGCCCAGCATCCCAGGGGGAAGGGGGGTGAGTGGTACCCTGGCTCCATTCTGGGCACCTCTCAAACAATAATCCTGGTACCTGCTTCCCGAGGTGTGGTGCTGAGCGTGGCACGGGCCATGATGCTGTGTTCTCCAGCTCGCAGCAGGATGGAAGATTTAAATCTGGAGCTGTGTGCTGAATGACACGGGCTGTCAGTCACCTCCAGCAGGCAGATGTACACAGGCACTCCAAGCTAGCTAGACCCGGCACGGTACCTTTTATATCAGGCAAGGGGGGAATAAATCTCCGCTCCCCTTCCCCCTCCTTGCCCACCACGCTGAGATCTCTCCCAGGCATCTTTCAGCAGCAGCACGGATGGTTTTATTTACCCTGGAAGAACCCATGAAGCCCCAAAGCCCCAGGGGACTGGGCCTTGAACAGTGGGCTGACCACACGAGGAGGAGCGAGCGTGCCACAAGCATCCCTCCTCACTCCCAGCACCATCCCCAGGAGCCCCTATATTAACCCAGAGAGAGACTCAAAGACCCAAAGTCTCAGCACCCCAAGACCACCAGCCATCCCAGGCACCAAGGAAGATGGGGATGACAACGGAGGTGGAGGTGGGGATGGGTGACTGTGGCGGCTCTTATGATGCCTGAAAATGCCACTCTTTTGCTTTTGCTTTTGCTTTTGCTTTTGCTTTTCCTTTCCCTTTCCCTTTCCCTTTCCCTTTCCCTTTCCCTTTCCCTTTCCCTTTTTTTAATTTTTATTTTTCTCTTCCTTTTTCTTTTTCTTTTCCTTTTTCTTTTCCTTTCCCTGTTCCCTTTCCCTGTTCCCTTTCCCCTTCCCTTTCCCCTTCCCTTTCCCTTTCCCCTTCCTTCTTTCCTTTCCTTTTTTAACAGATGCTCTCAGGTCTCCCAGGCTGGCCTGGTGCTCTCTCCCCAGCGCTGTGCTGTAATGTGCCATTAGGGAAACAAAGCTCTTTCTCCACTCCATAGCTGGCCTTTTATTTTTGGAACCGATCCGTGCAATCACAGGAGCGTGGCCCCAGCTATTAGGAAGAAAAGTCCTTTTCTTCTCCAGGCCCAATTACCCATCCGGTAATTGACATAATTATTATCTTTCAGTTTTCTAATAATATTTATTGAACGCCACAAGTTCTCATTCTGGGTGAAGCTGCTCTTGGAGCACAGCAATTTTCGAGCCCTAACAGGGGCCGTGCAGGAAGGAGGGATCGATACAGTCTTTAGCAGAGCCCTGGCCTGCACTGGGGAGGGGGAAAGGGGTTTCCAGAGGGAGAGCTGCAGTGAGGGCATGGCCAGAGCAGAGCCTTGGGACTGGGCCCCTCCCAGCATTGCCTGTCCTGGACCAGAACCCCCCAGCATCCCCTGTCCTGGACCAGAACCCCCTCAGTATCCCACATCCCGGACCAGACCCCCCAAGCATCCCCCATCCCATGCTAAGACCCTCCCAAAGCTCTAGCAGGAGCTTCTCAGGGACTCCCCATCAAGCCCATCTTCCCCCTCTCCAAAGAAGCACTGAAATACCTACTTCAGGCTCGGGTATTCCCATATACTGGAAGTGTATAATTCCCAGGCGGCCAGTTACGAGCCCGAAAGGTCTTGAGGTTGGGAGAGGGGGCCAGAGAACAGCCAGCCCTCGTTGTAAGGCAAGCTTGCATATTAATTTAAAGCAGGGGTAAAGAAAAAGAATATATATATTAATTTTCATTAGATTTTGGCTGCCCTGGGGCCGTTGGGCTGTATGCACAGACGAGTTATGCAGAATTCCTGCATGGAAATGGGCTCGCTGGCTCCTCTGTGTTTATCATCGCAACCAGAAGAGTCTGTCAAGCTCTTCCCTTCCTCCCGGGCTGTCTGGGAGCTGTGGCTGGACCCAGGAGGAAGGTCTCTGTAGGACAGCCTAGACTGCTCTGGCACTTCCCCTCTGGTGGGACCGTGGGGGATTGGCCGGGGTTCAGAGCCTTGTTTTCCCCTCCCGGGTGGAACTGAGCCTCGTAGCTGGGGTTCAGCAGGCGAGGAAGGGCTGAGCTGAACCTCAGAGCATCCTCCTTTGCCTGCTGCCGGGCTGGTTCCCTCCCACTGCTCCCTGCCAGGCTTCTCTGGGGTGGGGATGCTGCAAAACACCAGCTCCTACACCAGATTATCAGTGCTCCTCTTGGATGGGGGCTTCCACCCAGCACGCCCAGAGAGCTTTCCAGCCTGCATCCCACATCCCAGGGATAAATCCTTGGCAGTGAAGCACAGCAATAAGAGAAGTCATGACCTTGCCTAGTGCCAGGAGCCCTGGCTGCTCTCTCCCCAGCAGTGATGGGTCCCCCCAGGTCCCCTCCAGCATCACCCGGGAGCAGCATCCACATCCAGCTCACTGGGAATCGCTGTCTGGAGCCTTCAATCCAAACTACTGCCGGGACCACAGGATGAGAAGGCCTGGGAATGATCACAGCAGGGGCTGAATGCAGGTGAGGACCCTCCACCCAAGATGTCCTGGGGATTTTTTTCGCCAGTTGTGGTAAATACCTACAAAAATCCCCAAGGCCTGAAGAGGTTCAGACAGAATAATACCAGGAAACTGGGAATAAAGCAAATCCCACAGCACTCGTGCCCTTGGCTGGCTCTTCATCCTCTGAACCACCCACTTCTCCAAACCCACTGGAGCTGCATCCAGAAGCCAAAGGTCTCCCCCAGCCTCTCAAACCCAACACACCAGGATGTACCATTCCAGCCACATCTTTTCTCCTTGTATAACTGAAATGATATAGGGTCAGGATCTCCTGATTGTCCCAGTGATCTGGTAAGTGGACATGGGGAAAGGGTGGGTTGAAGCCATTCTTGGCAGAGCACAGCTGAGTAGGACACCAGATGATGCTTGTGGAAAGTCCTCTGAGCTGGAGATGGGTTGGGATCTCCTGCTCTCAGCCTATGGGGAGGCTGGAGGGGACTGGGAACCCCCTTGAATTCCCTGCAATGAAAGTTTCTCAGGCACAGCTCGCAAAGATGCACCAGGTACATGAATCCAGTCCTTTTGTTATCCCCTCTCCAGGCTGCTGCCAGTGAGAATTGAACCAGCATGGAAAAAACCCAGCCTTAATTCTGTTCCTAAGCTTCTGACCTTACAGCTCACACCCATGTCACCCTCAGATCATCCCAGCAACCCTCCCGGGTAGAAAATCCAGAGCTATTTTGAGGAGCAACCTCATGTTTCCTGCTCTGCTGTGGTCCAGGAGGGATCACGGGCAGGAAAAGCACGAGGCGCATCCGCCAGCGGGTGCCACATGTCCAGGAGGGCAGCACCACGGGGACCCTGTCTCAAGGGAGGCCAGGGAGGGTTTGGTCCTCGGGAGGTGGATTGGGATGACACTGAGTGGGGAGCATCCTCACCGATCCCCTTCGCCAGCACAGCCGAGCGTGGGGCCAGAGGATGCTGTGGCCGCGCCGCCGCGCTGCCCAAGGCAGACAATGCCCTCATTGTATTTAAAATCTGATTCATTTCATCTGGAGGATAAAATTAGAAAATCAACCTAATTCCCAGGAGCCTTGTTAAATCAATACAACATACATCAAGCAGGCAAGGCACAATGCGAGCCGGAGATAAAATTAGAGCCAGTCCCCCCGGGTGGGTTGATATCAGCTCTACACTGCAGAATTGGCAGGCACTTTTGCATAATTTATCAATTACAAACAGTTTAATTCACCCAGAATAATGAGTTGCGGGGCAGCTTGTGACGAGTTAAGTGACACGGAGGCAGACGGCCGCAGTGGACCTCAAGGAACATCCACTCACTCGCCCAAGGGGAGGGGACTGAGCCACCCCAGAGGCAAAGCAGGGCAGGGGGCTGTGGGGAGCGGGGCAGCCATGGGGAGCGTGGCGTCCCCTTGGGGTGCCAGCAGGCTGTGGGGACCCCCTCATTGTCCCACGCGGGGTTTGGGATGCTGAAGTGGGGGATGTCTCTGATGAAGGGCAAGAGACAAGTGGGACCCAAGGTAGGGAGCGCTGGGAAAGGGATCCAAGGCTTTCCCATCAGCACCCTGGAGCCCAGAGCTACTGAGAGCTCCTCACACTATCTGGCTGCCCCAGAAAGGGAAATGCAAGGAGGTGAAGGGTGGGTTATGTGGAAGAACACCAGTGATAAAAATCAGAGAGCGTTCCCTCTGCTGAGAGGGAGCCTTGGGGAGGTTACGAAGCATTTCCTTCCTGCAGCCCTCTTTTGTTCCTCTGCCTATTGCCCTGGCGTGGGGGCCGGGGGCTGAGGGCTCGCTCCATCCCTGCACCGCTGGGTTTTCTCACAGAAAACAATAGCCATTGCCCTGGGAGAGGGCAGGTTCAGCTGCACACCAGGAATGACATCCCCCTTGGAAATGCCTTCTTCCTTGTGTATTCCCCCCTCCTGCCTCCCCTCCTCCACCATCAAGCACCGGGATCCTGCTCGCTCGCTTTAATGCTGGCTCACACAGATATTAAAGCCAAGAAGTTAAGTGGTGCATAATTATGGCATTGTAGTTGCTAATTATAATCCCACAATGAAATCAGTGCTCTGCAATGGAGGCCACAAAGACCTGATGGTTTGGAGCGGGCTCGTTCCTGAGCCCTCAGAATTCCTCGTTAAAGCGATGAGAACTTGTGGGGAGGGCTCGGGGAGAGGGAGAGGCTAATAAAAACACCCCCTCAACCCCATTAACCTCCTCCCAGTCAGCGTGCCTTGAACTCGCTTGATGGATCCTTTTATGATAATAAATGTTATGGAGCCAGCTCACAGCCCAGCGAGCATCCCAGTATGGCCCAGCCCCAGCACGGAGCACGAGTCCGGATGCAGATCAGCCCTGCACAACTGTTCACGGCCCCCTCTCCCCACTGTTTCAGCCTGGATCCATCCCTACCTCTTACCATCCCTCTCTGTAGCAGCCTAATAGCGCTGTCCTCTTTATATCCTAGGTGCTTGATTTATTAGGTAATTTGGTCCTTCTCTGTGGTGCCGGCCAACTTGTCATCCGTGTAATGGGATGATGGAAGGGCAGGCTATAGACACCGGGCATTAAAAGCTAGGCAAATATGACCCAGCTAAACTTGATGTCCAAAAATCGATTCATAGCAATTTTTGTGCTTTTGGCTCGCCTAAGAAAAGAAATATAAAAAAAAAATACAGAAGTTATGGCGATTCACTGGGGCCTGACTCCTGCATGAAGTCGGGATGGAGGAGGCTGCCAGGATGCTGCTGGGTCTGGAGGCTGCCGGGATGCTGCTGGGTCTGGCTGTGGGGTCGGTCCTCTGCCAGCCAGGAAAGAGTCTCGTGAGAGGGAGATCAGCCTGGGTTCTGCCCCAACCTATTCAGTGGGAATGTTGAAGTGACCCTGGGAACCACACATGTGGCCTGGTCTTAATTAAACCCAAATGCATGACGGCTTCTCTACTGCTGTTCCTCGCTTTGCGGGGGAAGCTGGGTGCCTGTGTCTCCCCACTGCAGCTGGAGGGGGGTGGGAATGCTAGGGAGAGATGCGTGGTGTGTGGATGGGGAGCAGGCATGGGGGTCTGCGGCTCCTTCCCAGGGATGTCCTCCCCGTGCTCAGGGTCAAGCCATGGAAGCCTCAGCCATCCCCCAAAGTGTCTGCAGCGGATGACTCCGGGCTAAATGGGGCGCTCGTTAAAGCCCAGGCTCACAACCACGGCGTGCTCTAATTCACACCGTAATTTATATTTATTAAGGTAATTAACCCACTCGGGTAGCTGTGCCGGTGAGTATCGTGAATCACCATACTGGGCAGCAAAACCAGGGCCAGGCCTCTGTAGGGGGCTGGGGACAAGGCAGGGGTGCAGCCAAGGACCCCCAAGGAGCTCCTGCCTCCATCCCCAGCATCTCTGCTGCTGCGCCAGAGCAAGACTGGAGCAGGAGAGGGCTGACATCCACGGCCTCTCCTGCGGCAACCGCAGCAGCCTCAGCCAGAGCAATAGAGATGCAAGGCAGATTGGGCATCGAGCTGCACCCAGGATCTCCCACACTGATAACCATCGGCTGTCAGGGCGTGTACGACACTGGGGACTCAAAGGGATTAGGAGGGATGTGCCCGCTGCATCCCGGGATGTGCTCAGAGCTCACCCCACCGCTCGCCCTGCCGCTGGCAGGCCGGGGTTGTTTTCGGGAGGTTTGGATGTACGATAAGGATCTGCCGCAGCCCTCGCTGAGGCAGCCGGCACACCCTCCCCGGGAACAGCCCTGCACCTCCATTCTCAGCTCCCCCAGCCAAGGATGAGACCTTGGGGAGGGTCCTGGGGGGGTCCCTCCCCCAGACCCACACGAGGTAACACTGCCAGGGGTACCCCAAAGGATGCTGCTGTGGGTCTCGGGTCCACCCGGAGCCTGGGGAGGTCTCCAAGCGCCAGCGCGGGCAGGATGAGCTGGCATGCATGGAAAAAAAATTAATGAAGCCAACCAGAAGAACCCCAAGTTAATGAGCAGGCTGGAAGTCATGAGCCAAAACCTGTTTTGGCTGGGGGTTGCCGCCCCGACGTGCCAGACAAGCGAGCGGTGAGGCCGGGAGCTCTGGGGGAGGATGCTGCAACCCCGAGGGCGCGCTGGGGAGATGAAACGGGGTTTGTAAATACATGTCTCTACCCAAGCCTGGAGAAGGGCTGGTTGGGGCCCAGCCAGCACAGCCGCTGCTCCCCAGGGAGGAAGGACCCAGCTCCCATCCCAGCACCCAACTCCATCCCATCACCCTGACTCACGCTGCTGCTCTCCCCCCTGCCCTGTGGCACGCACCCGCCAAAGGCTGCCCCAAACCCACCCACCTGAAAAAAACCCTCACTGGGGAAGCAGAAGGGAGAATAAAAACCTGATTTCAGCACTTTTTGCCTCTTTTTCTTTTCTCTTCCCCCCTCCTTGTTATGATTTTTATTAGCCTCTCTGCTTTGGCTGCGGGGCCTCTGGGAGGGAGCGGAGTGCTGAATGGAGTGTGGCGTGGGTGTTACCGGCTGCTGGCGCTCGCCCGGCTCCAGAAAGAAACGCCAATTACTAATTTCATGGAGATAAGCCATTCCGAAGGGGTGGAGGGGAAAAAAAAACCTCCACCAAAACACACACACACACACAGACACAGAGAGACACACAGACACACGCACATCTCCTGGCTTTGAAGTGCGAAAGGCGCCTTCCTCCCTCCCTCCCTCCCTCCCTCCCTCCCCTTAATCTCTTTACTTATTTATTTATTTCCCCACAGCTCCCAGGGATCGCTGGGTTCAGTCCCCAGACAGAAGGACTGGAGCAGCACCCAAGGGCCATCGCTGGAGGATGGAGTTACGACATAGGTGTCTGTATGTTCCCACGCACACGTGACCCTGCACCGGTCCTGCATGGAGCTGGATGTGCTCCCCCCACCCCATCCCTGAGAGCCCCGGGGACTGGCGAGAGGGGCCGCAGCCATCGTGTCTCACCAGCTCCCACCCACCCCATCCCCGTCGGGCTCATCCAGGCTCCTGCTGCCGTCCGGCTCCCACAGCCCCATGAACACCGAGGGCATGGGCTGGGGAGGGAAAATAATGGCACAGGGAATTAATCTGGGTGTAGTTTGCATTTTTATTGCTCTAGCCTCAGATTCCAGCCTACAGAAAGGTTTCAAAAAGGATTAGATGCCATAAAACCTTTAATAATCCTCCCACATCTTACGTTTAATTATTGTTTTTACACATGCAGAGCCAACATGCCTGTAGCGAGCAATCAAGCATCACATGCCACTCCTCCTGCATTTCTCTTCTCCAGGGTGTCTCGGCGGTATTAAGCCAGCACCCGGTTTTCCATGGCTCATCCCTGCCATGATGGGGTGTTCTCCTCCTTCCCCAGCCCCCTCCTCCCCCAAAATGCAGCCCTATATAAGTATGACCCAGCGGCATCGGGCGAGCGTGCTGCAACAGGGGGGAGGCTGCCAGGGTGGGAGAGGGGACAGATCCCACCGCTGCACAGCCTCTGCCTGCAGTGGGACCTGGCACCAGTGCTGGGTCCCCGATGGGGCTCCGGCACAGGGTGGTGGTGGGTTCTGGGTCCCCCATGGGGGTCTGGCACAGGGTGGTGGTGGGTTCTGGGTCCCCCATGGGGGTCTGGCACAGGGTGGTGGTGGGTTCTGGGACCCCCATGGGGCTCTGGCATAGGGTGGTGGTGGGTTCTGGGACCCCCATGGGGCTCTGGCACAGGATGGTGGTGGATTCTGGGACCCCCATGGGGGTCTGGCACAGGATGGTGGTGGGTTTTGGGACCCCTGTGGGGGTCCGGCACAGGGTGGTGGTGGGTTCTGGGACCCCCATGGGGCTCTGGCACAGGGTGGTGGTGGGTTTTGGGACCACCGTGGGGGTCTGGCACAGGGTGGTGGTGGGTTCTGGGACCCCATGGGACTCCGGCATAGGGTGGTTGTAGGTGCCAGGACCCCTGTGGAGCTCCGGCACAGGGTGGTGGTGGGTGACGCGCTCCCCATCCTCCCCAGAGCCGCTGAAATCATACTTGGCTGGGAATTAAAAAAGGAAAAAAACTCTAAATCCTCATCTCCAATTATAACCAGCCTGTTTGGAAGGAACATTTTGTCGCTAATTTGGTGCCATCAAAATTGTTGCTGTTTCTTTGGGGAAAAAAAAAATAATCAGACCTTTTAATCAGGTTTTTTCACCCCAACAGCTTTTTCTTCCTTTTCTTCTGTTTCTTTATACATTTTCCCCATTTTGGACCCTGGACCATCGGTGAGCTGGGACAGCCCCTGCGTGGGCTCCTCCAGTCCCCTCCCAGGGCTGGGAGGATGCTCAGGAGCTGGTACCCCAAAGCATCTGCAGGCAGCTGGCTCAGGGACCACACCATCCACTCCCGAGCTGCTGCAACCCCACGGGGCAGTGTTGGGTTTTGGGTGCATCCCAGCACCCATGGCAGCAGCACCGTGCCACACCGGGGCACTCACTGACACCACAGCATCGTGTCCTTGCCCCCTGCACCCCAGGGCTGGTGGGGCTGTCACAGGCAGTGGCAGGCACAGTCCCAGCCACCAAGAGCAAGAGACCCAAGCTGAGCCTTGGGGACAGCCCCAGCCCTGTGCTTTTGGGCTGGACCCTGAGTTAACCCTCTTTAACCCCCAGCCCCTGTCAGCCTGCGGATGGGAGCAGGCAGGCGGCCCCTCCAGGGTGCAGGCAGAGCGCTGGGTGAGCTGCTCTGACCCCTTCACCCTCCGAAACATCCCCAGTTTCTATTATTCTGCCTGTGACTCATTTCTGGTGAAGCCTTTTCTCAGCAGAACTCAGTAGGTGGGACAGGCGGGCGCCTGGAGCTGCCTCCTCTACCCCTCGAGATGAAGCTGAGCAGCATCAGCAGGACCATCTCCCACCGCAGACTCCAGTCTCGCCTGCGAGGAAGGATGCTCTGACCCCACCAACACCAGTGGTGCGAGGACTTCAGGGGCTGGTGCCTGGAGGACATCCCCCCTCAGCTGGGGAAGGACAGGACAGAACAATCAGTCGATTAATTTGGCCAGAGGCAGCGTCCCATTAAAATATTGCCCCACATGGCAAAAACCAGAGCACCCAGCTACCGCCAGACAAAGGCAGCTTGTGCTCCCGAGATGTTTTATTCATGCACAGCCTTGAAAAGCAAACAAGCACGGCTATTCTGCTGCCCCACACCAGGCAGCAACCCCCCCTCCAGCCACACAGCCCCCCCATGCCACATAGCCCCTCCATACCACACAGTGCCCCCATGCCATGCAGACCCCCCACGCAATGCAGCCCCCCACACCAGGCAGCTCCCCCATGCCACTCAGCCCCCCATGCCATGCAACCCTCCCCATGCCATGCAGCCCCTCCCATGACATGCAGCCCCCACATGCCATGCAGTGCCCCCCATGCCATGCAGCCCCATCTTTGTGCTCCACAGCTGCAGAGATGGGAACTGCAAAGGGGGTGGAGTGGGAACTGCCAAGGTGGCTGGAGCCCTCCCCTCTGAGCAGGACTTGTTGCTCTGCTGCTGGAGCTGCTGCTCCCCCTCCCCAGGCTTGCTCAGAGCAGTCTGGTCCAGCACCCAAAATCGATCCCAACATCACTGCTGCTGAGTGGAGCCCAGAGGACACGGGGATGGCCCCTGCTCCCAACCTGGCCACCTGCAAACAAAGTGCTAAGGGAAGAGCCAGCCTGAGCCTCACCCTGATCGTTTCTAATTGAATATTAATTCCATCCTGATCTCCCTTTAATGCCCCGTTTAATGGGAATGTCTGCCTTGTTTGTGCTCTGGGATTAGCCAGCCTGGGCACACGTGGTGTCAGCCACAGCTACCCCAGCCAGGGCTGGGAGTAATTGCAAATCCAGCTGTTGGGATGGTTGGAAACAGAGTTAATGCCCAGGCACCAGTGATTTGGAGGGCAGGCAGGGTCTGTTCCTGTACCCCTCACGCTAGGGGCTGGTGTCACCCCAGCCCTGCTCAGTGGGGATTGCCCCACGGCACAGGAAACACATGAGTGTCTTGGGGTGGGGGACATGGGTGACCTAGGGTGATGCAGGGGACATGGGCATCATGGGGTAGGGGACATGGGCAACTCAAGGCAGGGGACATGGGTGACTTGGGGGGTGGGACACGGGCAAGGAAGTCTGAGGGAGGTGAGCGCGTGGCTCTGGGGCAGAGATCGAACATCTGCCATGAGGAAATCAGCCCCTTGTGTCATTCCCAGGAGGGCAGAGAGATGCGGTGCAGCCATGATCACACCGGGTGGTCCAGGGAGGAGCAGACCAGGGAGGGCAGAGGGGGATTCACAAAAAAGAGAGGCAAAGCAGGCACTGGTTGAGAGGTGCCACGAATCTCCATCCCCATCTGCACCTGGGCTGCTGGTGCTGCGTGGTGACTCACGGCGAGGAAGAGTCCATCGGCGACGGCGAAGCCAGATGAAACCTGGCATCCAAGGGCTGGCTGCAGCCGCTGCTCCTGTCCACACCTGACATGCTTTTTCCTGCTCCAACCCTCGCTGACCAGACCTCACAATGCAGCCTGGGGCATGGGGTGAAGAGAGGGTGACAAAAAACCCCTGAGAAAAGCTACCTGCGCTGCAAACGGGCAGCACTGCGTGTCCCTGCCCTTCCCTGCAGAGCCGGCACCGGCCACCTCACATCCCACACAGCACCCACCTCCCAGCCCACGCCGTCCTACCCGGCTTCTCCAGGAACAAACGCTGCTCTGACAGCCACTGGAAGGCGTTTGGTGATGGGCGAGTGGTGGGCCTGGTTAATCCCTTCCCAAAATCCCGATAACCCCCGGGATGCTCCAGCTGAGGGAGACGTTGGCGGGGAAGGCGTGCGGGGAGCAGCGCCCTGCCAGAAATACCAGAGCAATTAGCAAACTGGGTTGCAGCTCTCCAGTGAAACCATTTACTGGGGATGGACTGTTCCTTCTTGTAATCCTCCGTCGTCAGCGCTGCCGAGAAGGTTTAACTGTGTCAGGCTGAGTGGGAAGCCCCAGGGCTGGTTCTGCAGGGAGGAACACTCACCCCCTTTGCCCAACGCTATTTGCAAGGCAAGTGTATTTCTTTCTCCACGTTGTAATTGCTGAGGACTGGGAACGCCTTACTAAGCTGTCTGGTGCTGAGGTGTGCCAAGCTCACACCGATCCCATCCCATCCCGCCAGCTTATCTCCCCCTGCCAGACACCCAACGGAGGGAGATGAAGCCAGATGAGCCAGCAGTGGGGCTGGAGCTAACCTGGGGGGAATGCAGCTTTCACCACATCATGGGCCTTCTCCGTCCCCTCCATCATCCCCTTCCTCATCCCCTCCATCACCCCCTCCATCATCCCCTTCCTCATTCCCTTCCTCATCCCCTCCATCACCCCCTCCATCATCCTCTTCCTCATCCCCTCCACCATTTCCTCCATCATCCCCTCCATCGCAGCACAGGGATGATGGAGCCCATGTATGCCTGGGATGCTCCACAAAGAGGGGACACTGAAAACACCACGTAACCTGATGTTGGTTTAGTATCACTGGGGCAGACAGGACAGAAAGCTTGAGCAAAGCTGATGCTCTCTGCTCCAAAGGGACCAGCAAGAGCAGCCTGGCCAAGGAGAGCTGGCCCAGGGGAGATGGGACATTAAAGTGGGCAGCTCTTAGAGGATATAAAGCACCCAGTGACTCGGGAAGCAGAGGGATGAGGGTGACAGGAGACCCATCTTACAGGGAAAGGGGTAAAGGAAAAACCCTCTGCAGCTGCCTCCACTCTGCTCCCTGCTATTTCCTGGGGGGAAAAAAACCAACCCAGTGAAGAAGGAACCTTAGAAAGAAGATGCAGCAACTCCCAGGTGATGGAAGCTTTGGCCTCCAGAGCCAGGAGCACGAGGAGTTCATCCAGGGTTATGTCAGGCCCGGTGACACACCAAGCGCCCCAGCTTGCGTGCCAACCAATGGCTTCGGCTGTGAGCTGTACCACATCCCAGCCTCCTCCTCGGAATACCGCTCGCCTCTTCCTCCCACCACCTCTAGACGCACAGCTCTTTGGAAATTACTTGCCCTTCTCTTTGGGCTTTTGATGTACCCCGGGAGGAGGGTGCACGGTGAGCAGTTGCCTCACTGCTGTTTGTGCAACCTTGCAGCAGATCCCTTATTATTCATGATGGTATCTTGCCACTTGATATGCATAATAGCTCAAAGGGACCGTTGACTACATTTTTCCAGCCCTTTGATGTGCTGGCGATAGCTCGTTTCTGTTTCGCAGCCATTAAGTGAGGTGGAAATCATTACGCTGCCTTAAGTGTGGGGTTTGTCCTCTGACCAGCCCTGCCCCGGTTCCAGGCTCCGTGTTGCAATCGGTCCTACTTGGAAAATGTCCTCTTAGCCCGGGTTAAGGACTCTGGAGGAAGTGAGCACGGCCTGATGGAGTTTCCTTAAGGTCAGAGGTGGAGGAGTGAATCCTCCTGGGAGACCCCAGCGTCCCAGGTGGGTTGCTGCAGCTGCCGCCTTCACACATGCCCGTGGCATGAGCCAACAGCCCTGCGCAGTGACATGTGGGCACACTCCAGAGCCACCCAGAGCAGACCCCACAGACCCACCCAGCAAGGTTTTAACATCATTAAATGTGAAACTGGGCTGAAGGGGACACTTCCTGGGTCAGGCTTGGGTGCATATTTCGGGGAGCCAGGCCAGGTGGTTCCTGCTCTGCAAAGCCTTTTGAGAAGAGGATGCTCCACCCTGGCAGCCCATCTCCTCCGGCATCTCGTGCCTCACCACCCCCCACTGTGTTAACCACCCCACTGGGAAATCCTCTGGATGCAGGAGGGGAGAGGGGGATGTCCCCCACCCTGCACCTTTCCAAGCACCCCACGAGTCAGGCCGGCGTGGTGCAGAGCTGGAGAGGGAGCATCCACATTGCACTGAGCCCTGGGGAGCCCATCACCCTGGCACTCAGAGCCACCCCTACCTCCCAACGATGGTTTTCTCAGGCAGGACCAATGAGGGGGATGCTGGAGCTGGTGCTGGTGCCATAGGGATGTGTCCCAGCTCTGCTCTGCCCTGCAGATGCCAGGGAGCCCGGCCGGCCACATGTGCCTCTAACCAGCAGCACACAACAGCTTGGTTAAACCAGGATAACACGGGCTGGGGATGTGATGACAGACAGAGTGTTGGACCACACTCTGCTGCGAGCTCCTGCCAGCAAGGCAAAGCAGCTGCTTCACCCAAACCCCGCAGCATGTTCCCTCCATGGCCACAGGAGCTGGGAATGCCCCCTCACTCCAGCTGGCACATCCACCTGTGGGCTGGAGGGATGCACCGGCACTCAGATGGCTGCCACAGAGCCACTGGCGTCCCCAGGGTCTGCCCAGAGCTTAGTGATATGAACTTTTCAGGCCTTTTGGACTTTCTCTTGGCTGTCCTGCAGCAAAACATTGCTGCAAAGGGTGGCAGGGTCCTGGCCACCGCACCCTGGGGAGCAAGGAGGAAGGAAGGATGCTTCAGTGCAGGGCGTATGGTGTGTGGGGATGCAGAGCAAAGCAGCTGGGTGTGAAATGGCTGGTGAGTCCCCTCAGGAGAGGCCCTGGGGACATCCCTGGGACAAGGTTCACAACGGAGAGCCCTGGAGAATACGCCTGCAGAGGAGCTGCCACCTGTGGAGCCAGCAACGCTGGAGCTGGCCTCCAGCACAAGGACCCTCAGCAGCGTGCTGTCCCCAGACAGGGACATCTGGGTCACGCCTGGCTGCTGGTAAAGGGACAGGGATGCCCCCAGAGCAGGAGCAGCACAGGGTATCACTCTGCCCCGCGCAGCACGAGGCAGTGGCCCAGCTCCCCGGTGCAGGGGCACGGCAAAGGTGTCCTGCATGAGCCAGGAGGTGCTTGAGAGGGGGAACGCGAGCAGCAGGAACCCGGCAGCTGGCAGGAGAGAGCCTGGCAAGCGGCAGGCTGTGCTCTGCGCAGAGCCCCTCGAAAGCCAGTGTGGTTTTCAAATGAAGGCTGTATTTGCTTTGCAAAACCTCAAACCACCCCTCCCAAGAGTGCATGACAGAGACGAGTGAAAAGGGGAAAATCTGCCCCCGTTTAACCCCTTGGTGCCAGGGGCCAGAGTGGGAACAGGCTGCCGGCTCCAGGGACGGGGCTCAGCCATCCATATGGCAGGAGGCAGCTGGCAGTGGCTGACCTGCTCACGTTTGTCTTTCTCACCCGTCCGGGGCCTTTGGCAAGCGACGATTCGGTTTCGCTTCCTGCTTTCTCGCAGCCTCAGCATGTTTAGCTTGGCCTCCTGCGCCTTGCGACATGAAAGCCTCGGCTATAAATACATCGCAGCGCCTCCCAAGGCGCTCTGGTGTTTTCCTGCCTGCGTCCCTCTGGGAAGGTCGGCAGAGAACACGGAGCTGGCTCCGGAGGTGGTGCTGGTGGAACAGGTCCTTGCCGCCCAATCGAGAGTCTGGTGCCCCCTCCGGAGCCCTGCCTGATTTGGAGATGTTTATCATGGCCAGCGAGGCTGTGCTGTCTTCTCTGCACAAGAGGAAGGAGAGGTTTTGGCAGCAGAGAGCTGGTTGCAAGCCTGGGGAGCGGAGCTGGGGGTCATGGTGGTGCTGGCCCCCTGGGTTAGCCTGCAGCAGTACCTTACAACCCCAAAGGGCTTTGGCATCGCTCCTTGCTGGAGGTGCCAGATGCTGCCAGGACCTGCTGGGGCGGGGGTGCCCAGCTCACCCCAACGATGCTCTCACGCCTTGTGGAGGGTAAACACGTGCACAGTGGCAGCCCAATAATTATGGCCCTAATTCAGCACAACATCCCCACTAACAGGGCACCTGAACACGTGCTTAGAGCTAATGACACGCTCAAAGATCTTCCCCAAACAAGCGCCGGGTGTGAGGGTGTTTGGGCATCTCCTGCACTTGTCGGTGATGCAGCCCAACCCCTCCCCTCCCTCTTCACTTCTTGCAGCCCCAAACCATCCTCAGGTGACTTCAGAGCTCGGCTCCAGCGCTAGAAACCAAACATCTGTGTGCTTCTCCCCCCTTCCCCAGCCCTGCTCTCGTTTGTAGGTACGAGAATAAACATCCTTTCGGTTCCCGTGGCTTTGTTTCCCTGAGAGCTCTTCCCTCCCTGCGAGCCAGCCCCTTGCCAGGCTGATGAGGAGCTTGCTCTGCACAGACCTCATGAAATGGCTTCTCGGACCGAATCAGATGCTCAGAGAGGCGGGGGGGGTGGGGGAAGAAGAGGCAGAAAACACCCCGGTAGAAGCTGCCCCGCTGCAGCCGGCGGAGCTGAACCGGTGCCTTTCGGCGCCGTCAGTTTTTCCACCCCATTTGCATATCGCTGCTGCTTGCTCGCCGCCCGCAGCCCGGCTGCCTCTTCCCCCTGCGTAGTTTCAGCTCAACAGTCGCGTGTGAACCGGGGGCCGCGGCTGCCTGCGGTTTCCTCCTCGCCAGAGGCGCACCGCTGCGGCGGGGGCCGGTGGCCGTGCCGGGGACCGACCTGCCGGCGGGACCCAGCACCGAGGACCGGGGTATTGGGGTTGGGGTTGGGTTGAACCCCACCATCAGCAAAAAATAACCCCGGGTGCAGCTGGTAAATGACAGGAGGGGCTGGCCAGAGCCAGCTGCCCCCAGGGAGGCTTCCGCTTTTAGCATCATTTCTTTAACAAATCAGAGAGAACGTTTTCAAGAGAAGAAGACCTCGAAGCAAGAGGTTTGGGCGGGGGGGGGGCGGTGTGGTGTTTGGGGTTTTTTTTTGATGCTGAAATTCCCCAGAGAAACATTCCCAGACCCAGAAAGCCCAGCAGAGCCCCTCAGGTGCTTGGTAATTCAGGCAGAGCCCAGAGATCTGCCCATGATCTTGCTGCTTTATCCAGCGTTTCAAAGTCTTGGAGGGTTTTTTTGAGTCCGGATTCTGGCCCAGATTACAGGCTGTTGGTTCATGCAGCTCTGGAGCACATCTGAGAAATGGGATGCATCTCATCAGAGGGCTGGTTCTCCTTAGAGAGGCCACAGGGACTCAGGTGCGGCCCTGCCTGGGTGCTGGATGCCGGGTCCTCCCCTGTGCAGCTCTGAGCATCAGCCACCCCATCACCTCAGCTCTGGCTCTTCCCACCTTCTCACTCCCCCAGACACCCATCCTGCATCCAATGGTGATTCCTCCCCGGGGACCAGCCACTCACCCTGCACCCTCAGTGGGAGCAGGCTGCCCAGGACCACATGCTGCTGGGCTAATCCATCTCAGAGAGAGCCCCAGGTCTTCTCCAGGCTCCCTCCCCACCTGAGGGATGCCCACTGGTCCCTTCCTTCGGTGGAACAGCTGAGGGGGGACACAATATCCACAGCCCTGAATGGCACAAACCTCGGGGCACCACGTTTTGTTTTGGATGCTGCCAGTCACCCTATGAGCGCATGGGATGGGCACCTCTGGAGCACTGACAGCCTCTCGGAGCTGCAGATAGAGTTATCATTAGCATCTATTAGCAATAACAAACAATATCAGCTTCATTCGTTGTTGTAGGCTGGGTTATTAGTGTTGGAAAAACAGCTCCCCTAACACCCTCGGAGCCAGCCGAGATTCATCTGTGTCTCATTAGCAGAGTCTTCCTTCTTTGTTTGTTCAGATAAAATTAACTCTCCTCCTGGAAAATAAAGGAGCATGGAGCTGCTCTCCTGGCCCAGCACAGCCCCAACCCCGGGGTCCCAGTGGGTGCAAGGGGCTGACCCCAAACCCAGGGCAGCCCAGCGTGCTCACTGCTGGCCGTGGCCTCTGCTCCCACAAGCTGGTCAGCTCTCCACCAGAACACTCTGCCAGGAGCTTGGTGGGATGGGATGCAGCCAGAGAGGCAAAAACACCCTGGAGCGGGGGGCTGGGGGGCCTGGGGGGCCTGGGGAGTGTGCAGCCCCTCTCTGCTGCTCTACACTTCCACCACCTCCTGCCACAAGCCACCCCAAAGGTCTCCAAGTCGTCTCCCTCTCCTCTCCTCCCTGCCCCAGCCCCCTCCTGACACGGACATTTCCATGTTCTGCATCCCACGTCACCACATGCCAAAGAGCATCCCGAGGTGGCAGCGGCAGCACCCTGCCTGCACCCCCGTGCCCCCCCCTCGCCGGCAGCCTGGGTCAGGTGATACACAGCGGTGGTCGCGGCGAGGGCGATGCGCAGCCGGGCTGGGTCCCGGCCCTGCCGTGGGTCACCCCACTGTCCCCTGGGACAGCCCGGAGCCGGCCGGCGGAGGCGGCAGTGCCGCAGGCGTGTGAAAGCAGGACCGGCCCGGAGCGGCGCGGAGCCGGGGCAGGACGTGAGTAATTAGGGTAGGACGGGGCTTTCCCGGGCAGAGCCAGCAAACCCAGGGATTTCTGCCTTGCCACCTACGTGCCCTCGCAGGTGGGCGAATGCTGCCAGCAGATTCCAGCTGTCAGACCTCAGGCTGCTCAGATATCTCTCAAATAAACCCCAAAGACCCCCAAGCCCAAATAGCTCAGACTCATCAAGCACGAAGAATCAAAATGAAATTGAATTGGTGGCCACAGCACCCTGCACCCCAGGACTGGGACTGGGGTGCCTCTGTTGCTGCAGGACACTGGGGCTCTCACAGAGAGGAAAACCCAAACCTTGGCCCTAACCGACATGAGGTGAGGGGTCCCTAAGTACTGGAGGTGCCATGGTGCAGTTCAGGGGGTAAGGTGGGTCCCCTGCTGAGCCCTGCAGGGTGCCCAGGGAATGGGGTGAGAAGGACACAAACAGCACCCAGAGATGAGGCACGCAGTCAGGGCTCCCCGCTCCATGGCCCACATCAGCACCCAGCCCATCCCCAAGCTGCACTTGGCCAGCATCGCAGCAGGGTGCTAAGGAGGGAGGTGGTAAGGAAGGAGGAGTGCAGGTGGATGTGTGGGAGCAGGGCAGCATCCCTCCCCAAGCTGCCGGGGAAGCCGGGCGGTGCAGCCACAAGCACCCATGGTTTGGGTTTGGGCTTTGCAGCTCTGAGCATCACCCACCACCCAGACACCCGCTGTGCCCCGCGGGCTGGGCACACACCCCCATGTTGCCTCCCTCATCCCCCAGCCCAGCAGGTAACTGGGGTGTGGGACAGCCAAAGGCAGGGCAGAAACTCACAGGGGTGTTTCAGGAGACACCAGAGAGGTGCGAGCACCACGGTCCTGGCACAAATGCTCCAACGCTGAGCAGTCTCTGTTGGAAACACTTTCTGAGCCTGTCATTAGCAGCATTCCCAGTAAAAAACCCTAATGAATACACCCCAGAGTGGCAGAGGAAGGACCATGCGGGAGCTGGATGCCAGCATCACCAGGGCTGTGTGAGGCGGTGACTGGAACTCACTGGTCAGCAGGTGGGAGGCAGCTTGGATCTTTTGGGGCAAGAACATGAAACTCCTTAACACGACAAGACTGTTAAACAAACCTACCTGAGGCTGGCGAGGTGTTTGGCCTTCCAGTTGAGCGACAATCCCCACTCATCCTGCTGGGAGGTTGGGAAATCAAATGAAATCAAATCACTACTGTGGGACAACAGGTTGGAGCCGGAGCAGCCTCGTGCCCATTAGCAGTAATTGGGCTGCGCGGGGCTGTGCTGCTGGGAGGCTGATTTCCCCGTGCAGGGGGGCTGTGATTAGGGACAGCTTCACCTCTGCCTGTGGGCTGGAACAGCTCGGCCTGACTGAGAGAGAAACGCCAGGGTTTGGGCAGAGGGAGATTCTGCTGGTGTCCCCAGCGAAGCCACTCGGAGCTGTGATGAGCAGGGATGTGTGGGCATGGCTGAAACCATGGGGGCATTGGAGAGGCTGATACGGCATGGCACAGCATGGCATGGTGCAGCACAGTACAGCACAACATAGTATGGCATGGCATGGCACAGCATGGCACGGCATGGCACAGCATGGCATGGCATGGCATGGCATAGCATGGCATAGCATGGCACTTTATGGCATGGTATGGCATGGCATGGCATGGCATGGCACAGCACAGCATGGCACAGCACAGCATGGCATGGCATGGCATGGCACAGCACAGCATGGCACAGCACAGCATGGCACAGCACGGCACGGCACCTGTATGCACAGGGCTCGCCACACACGGGATCTCTGCGGCACCGCAACATTCATGTGCTACAAGAGCCTCTTGAAAAGCTCCTCCTGAGCAGGGGGTTATGGAGCCCTGAAGGAAGCTGAAATCAAATGTTCTCCCTGCAGCACGTGCTGGGGAAGCAGCAGTCCTGGGGAAATGGGACGGGCTGTGCCGCTTTGCCATATTATTTAGCTGCGCTGGAAATGAAGGATGAAGGTGATAAAGGGTTTATTTTAGCAGGCAGCAGCCGCTAACTGCTCGGTAATGCACCGAGGAAGAGCTCGGCTCCGCCATCCCCTTTCCCATTCCAGTCACGTGCCCCCAAAATTGCAAATGGAGATTTGTTACATTTCATTTGCTCCCATCCCTGGGAAGCCATTTGCGATGAGTTCACGTCTCCCAGGAGGCTCCATTCCAATCAAAGTGAGAAGAGAGGAGGGGGGGGGAAAAAGTCACGCTACACCGGATGACAATGATATCTTAGCGCCGATCGCTGGGTGCTGCCTGGTGCTACACGTTTTAATAACAGCCAGCCCATGTGCAGCCACAAGGCTGAGGCACTGCTCCGGGGCTGGGGGATGCTGAGGCATCACTCCCAGGCTCAGGGATGCTGAGGGACTCTGCTCTGAGGATGGGGGATGCTGGGGGTTGCTGAGAGGACTGCTCTGAGGATGGAGGATGCTGAGGTACCACTCCCAGGCTGAGGAATGCTGGAGGATACTGAGGAACAGTTGCCAGGCTGAAAGGTGCTGAGGGGTGCTGAGGTACCACTCCCAGGCCACAGGATGCCGGGGGATGCTGAGGCATGGCTGCCAGGCTGAGGAACTCTGAGGGTGCTGAGGTATCACTCTCAAGCTGAGGGACGTTGGGGGATGCTGAGGCATGGTTGTCAGGCTGAGGGGTGCTGAAGGGTGCTGAGGTACCACTCACAGGCCAAGGGATGCTGAGGCACAGTTTCCAGGCTGAGGGATGCTGAGGGATGCTGAGGTACCACTCCCAGGCTGAGGAATGCTGGGGGATGCTGAGGTACCTCTCCCAGGCCAAGGAATGCTATGGCACAGTTGGCAGGCTGAGGGATACTGGTTGGTGCAGCTCAGCACAGGTTTCTCCCCTGAGCTGGCTCCAGCTGCCACCTGCTCCAGGATGAACACCCACCTCTTTGGGTGTCCTGCTTGCCTCTTTCTCTGTGACCATCACTTTGAGTCTGGGCATTAACCAGAGCTTTGGCCAACTCAGAGAGGACAGGCTGCGTGGCTGATTCAGCTGGAGTTGAATCTATTCAACTAAATTTCAGGTTTACACCAACCTGAGCTTCACAAACTCAGGTTAGCCGAGTGCACACACACAGACACACACACACAGGTACAGCCACACGCACATGGAAACTGAAAGCAGAGATGGCTGGGGCCTGGTTGCTTTTTTGTTGTTGTTGCTGGTTGGGGTTTTGTTTTTTTTGTTCCCTCTTTTTTTAGAAAAAAAAATCTTGTTTCCATTTTAGAGCAGTTCTGTGGGCTGTGGGCTGGCGTTATTGATTAGGGCATGTTATTCTGGAGCAGGAAGCTGCCTGACATACTGCCTGCCTGCTGCTAAATTGAAATCTCCTAATCTTTCCAATCCTTTTAAGCACTGGCAAATGAAAAGGCAGCACATCTCTGCTCAAGGGGAGGCGAGGCAGAAGCTGCCTGAGCCAGAGTAGGAGCTGCTGTGGGTCAGAGGGGACCTGCTGCCTGGCCCAGGAAGCAGGAGAGGGGTTTGCTCCTCCTGGAATGCCCCCGATTTGTTCAGGGGAAATCCCCAGCACGTGGGCTGAAGGATGCACCCGAGGTGCATCAAGACCTCATTAGCAGGACATCACCAAGCACAGGGCTGATGCTGATGATCCAGCACCTCAGGCCAGGGGCTGCCTTTGTCAGGAGTTGAGGGGGACTAGCAGCAGTGTCCTGGGGTGTTGCACAGGCTAGCAGAGAGCCCCACTCTTCATCAGACTTGTTCTCTCCTCTCTGATTAGTGCATACCACTAATTACCTACTGGAAGCCCAAGTGCTCTGCTCTTCAGAGCTGTTGCCATCTACCGAGTCAGTGCAGCAAGCTAAAGGCAAGGGTATGAGGACAGTGTGCCTCTTAGCTAAGGCCATCCCATAATAACAGCTGAACAGGAGGAATCTTCCTTGAAAACAGCACACCTCAGCCTGTATGGAGTCTTCCCTGAACACCATCCAGGGATGGGGTGCTCAGCATCCTCTGGATTTCTGGCTGCTGGGCAGCATTGTCCCAATCTCTCCCACACACTCAGCTTCTCCCTCCTGTCCCCCATCCATGGCCTGTCCCAGCCCCAAGGACATGTCCCCTCCGAGGGGTCCGTGTGCTGGGGACACCCCAGAGCTGCAGGATGAAGGGGCTGGGGGTGGAAATGGGAGCTGCTGGGCACGACTTGTCCCACTTGTATTTTTAGTGTGCGATGCTGGGAAAAGGAGAGCGTGTTCATTAACCTGCACAGCCAGGAATAACAATTGCCTTCCATCAGGGCTTCATGAATAAGTCGCACCATCTGATTTAGTTATTTATATCCTTCCTGCTGGTAAATTAATTAATGTTTCATTTGCAGCACAGGCAGCCCGTTAAGACTGCTTCTCCCTGCTCTGGAAGTGGGCGCTCTACAATGTCATCTGCTGTAAGAGGTGGTTTTTCCCTTGGAAGACGGATGGTAAACAGGGATTGCTCGCCCGCCGGTGATGCTAGAGCACCTCTCACCATGCCCTGTGCTGTACCCTGTAGCCAGCCAGGGTCTGAGCAGTGTCTGTACCATGCAGAGGGTCACTTTGACTCTTTCCCCTGGATATTAAGCGATGTTCTGGGGGAAAACCCCAACCCTGTTGCTGAGATGGGTTTCTGGTGCTCTGGAGTGGATGAGGGGGGATGGGGCAGCACTGTGGGGACAGGGGTGCAAAAGGAGGTGCCTAAAGGAGGAGGAAGTGTTTTGATGAATGCCTGCAAGGGGATGGACCGAAGGGAAGGGGAGTTACTGTCTGACCAGGGTGCTGCAGGCCAACAGCAAGGCCTTGCAGGGAAGGAGGAGCGTGGGGGGCAGCAGCAGGCTGTGAGAGTGTCGGGATGGGTGATGGTCTCTCCTGGCTGCAAGGAGGGCTCAGGGGGTGGACAGAGCCACCATCCCACTCCCAATACAGCAGCAGGACAAGGCCAGGAGATAAAAGCACTCCTGGGATTTACAGTGCCCCTGCCAAGGGGGATGCAGGGCAGGCAGCTCCCTCGGCTTCTCATCCCAGCCCTGGCTGCAGGGTCTCACTCACCTGCTCTCTCCACCACAGCAGTGTCACCTTGGGCTGGGTTTTCCTTTGGCCCCTCATTTCTTTGGATGCTTTAAAGATGATCAGCAACATTTTTCTCTCCTCAACCTTCCCACCTTTCTAAACATCTCAAAGATAATGAAGATACTCTTCCCTGGTGTCGTGGTTTCACCCCGGCTGTGGGTTGAGATCCACGCAGCTGCCTGCTTCTTAAAGTAAAAGAGCAGGGGAAGAGGGAAAAGGGGAAAGGGAAACAAGGGAAGGGAAAAGGAAGGGGCAAATAACTCCAAAACCAAGAAACTAAGAGGCCCGTGGGTTGGGATAAGGATAGTTTACTAAGATAACAGAAAGATAAAATATAACAATGTTAACAGGACTTTAGAGCAAAAGAATATGAAACTATTGATACACAATGCAGTTTCTCACCGAACCACACAACTCAGGTACCACCCAGAGCTGTCCCGGAACCCGACCGTCCCCCCAAGAAGCACGCGTCCCGAGAGAAAGCACGCGTCCCGAAACCGCCCCTCTCCTTCTTCCCAACAGCCCCCCGTTTTATCTAGGCAGGACGTAATTGGCATGGAATACTCTCTTTGGCCCCTCTGGGTCACCTGTCCTGGCTTCGCCCCTCCTTTCTCAAGAATAGAGAAAAAGAAGAAGCTAAGAAAGTCCTTGACTGTCTGACTGCAACTAAGAACATCAGGGTGTTATCAGCACTGCTTTCATTTTAACTCCCAAACACAGCACTCCATCAGCTGCTACAAATGAAGTTAACTCTGTCCTGACTGAAACCAGGACATTCCACCCCTTATTCCATACCATTTACGTCATGACCAGGTCCAACCATTGTTTCAGACACACACATATGTATTATTCCCTTAGTCTATGGACCATTCATCTGAGTTTTGTTGAGTAAATGATTTAGTCCATGATTTTCAGGCTTCATTCATTGTAACAGTCTCTCATGGTGTCAGTATGCGTCATTGGTTCGTTGCATGCTGCATCTCGGACTCTCGATCGATGCATCTGACATGGTCCATGGTCAAAGTCTGTGAATCAAAAGTGTTCATTTTCAAAGGGGAAGAGGAAAAAAGTTCTTGTGATGGCAGGTCTTGGTCCCATCATCGTTGCAGTCTTCCTTCATTGTCGTGTATGATTCCAGCTGTAACTCCATTGGTAAAACAAACAACAACATACAGCAATTATAGTAATAATGAATATACAGTAATGGGTTATTTAGTACTTATTATAATACAATTTCTACCTTACTAATTACATTGGCTATTCTCACCTAAAATCAAATCCCTTTGAGGTACACATCGAACTTCTCCATCCTTCTGCATTACCCACCAAGTACAACCAGGTCCTTGAGCAAAAACAATTCCCAACATAGGTTTACCTTTACCTGAAGCAGGGATGACCCAAACCGTCTTCCCTAATATACTCTTCATATGCACCACTGGGACTCTGTCTCCTTCTACAGTACGTGGAAATTTTGACTGGGCAGGGCCAGCCCGATTGGTAGAACCCCTAGAGTTAACTAACCACGTGGCTTTGGCCAAATGTGTATCCCAGTGTTTGAATGTTCCACCACCCATTGCTTTTAGGGTAGTCTTTAAGAGTCCATTGTATCGTTCAATTTTCCCAGAGGCTGGTGCATGATAAGGAATGTGGTACACCCATTCAATGCCATGCTCTTTGGCCCAGTTGTCTATGAGAGCATTTCGGAAATGAGTCCCGTTGTCTGACTCGATTCTTTCTGGGGTACCGTGTCGCCACAGGACTTGCGTTTCAAGGCCCAGGATTGTACTCCGGGCAGTAGCATGGGATACAGGGTATGTTTCTAGCCAGCCAGGAAACGCAGCCTCGACATGGTAAAAAATCCTGCCAGGATTGCAGCCAGCGTACGGTACTTTCGCGGCCACAGCTGTGACCACAGCCATGTGAATAAATACCTCAGCATCGTGATCGGAGACTGCTTAAACAACAGTACTTATCACAACTTTGTCTTAGTTACTATAGGGTAAGATCTACCGTTATCCCAACCTTTGGAGCCCCACGTTGGGCGCCAAAAAGACTGTCGTGGTTTCACCCCGGCTGTGGGTTGAGATCCACGCAGCTGCCTGCTTCTTAAAGTAAAAGAGCAGGGGAAGGAAGAGGAAAAGGGAAAGGGAAACAAGGGAAGGGAAAAGGAAGGGGCAAATAACTCCAAAACCAAGAAACTAAGAGGCCCGTGGGTTGGGATAAGGATAGTTTACTAAGATAACAGAAAGATAAAATATAACAATGTTAACAGGACTTTAGAGCAAAAGAATATGAAACTATTGATACACAATGCAGTTTCTCACCGAACCACACAACTCAGGTACCACCCAGAGCTGTCCCGGAACCCGACCGTCCCCCCAAGAAGCACGCGTCCCGAGAGAAAGCACGCGTCCCGAAACCGCCCCTCTCCTTCTTCCCAACAGCCCCCCGTTTTATCTAGGCAGGACGTAATTGGCATGGAATACTCTCTTTGGCCCCTCTGGGTCACCTGTCCTGGCTTCGCCCCTCCTTTCTCAAGAATAGAGAAAAAGAAGAAGCTAAGAAAGTCCTTGACTGTCTGACTGCAACTAAGAACATCAGGGTGTTATCAGCACTGCTTTCATTTTAACTCCCAAACACAAGCACTCCATCAGCTGCTACAAATGAAGTTAACTCTGTCCTGACTGAAACCAGGACACCTGGGCCTCCCTTTCTCACCCCAAATCCCTCCTCCGAACCAGGACAGCCCCAGCCTTACCCCCGCCAAACCCAGCAATGTCCAATTTCAGCCTGTTTTTCTTCATTTCCTTCTTTTTCGGGTGATACCATCGTCGGGTCTGTGCCAGGATGTGGATGCTGCCGCTCACTCAGCTCTCAGCCCCTGTAAACCGTGGCAATAAAGCTGGTGCTAGAGAGATGTCACCGGCGGGGTTGTTAATGCGCCGGCCTAATGAATATGAATGGGCTCTTCATAAATGCAGCTTTGTGTCATTAAATTCCTTCACACCTCACCGACCGTGGAAAGGTTACTCAGGATTAAATGTAAATCACATATTTACTGGTATGAGACAGATCAGCCTGGTGGGGTTTGGGTTTTGGGTTGTTTTTTTTTTAAAAAAAAAACCCACCCCATATAATTTAATAAGAGTGTGATCTTCCCCCAGCACAGCCACGGTGATGGATGCGCAGCAGGCTCTGGCTCTGGGTTTGGCTGGGTGCAGATCTCACATGGTGGGCGATTTACACCGTTTTCTTTCTGAAACTGTAGATTTCAGTCCTTAATCATGTCGGTGGCCCAGAAGTGAAAGGAGTTATTTCACCCGTGTCACTCCGTGTAATTAAAAGATTAAGGAAGGGCTTCTCTTGTGTTATAAATTAAGGGGTTGGGAGCACCTGGGGTTGGGAACACCATGTCTGGGAACAGCGTGTCTGGGAAGATCCGTGTCTGGGAACACCAGTCCCTGCCACTGCTGGAGAGGTGTACAGCACCCACCCCTCCTGAATCCCACCCATCAGCATCCCCAGACACAGCTCGGGATGTTCCCCAAAGACCATTACACACAGTTCCGCCCAGTAAGGCAGAAACAAGGAATACCTCTTGCATTGGTCTTGTTCTTGCCTTAAAAGAGCCATTCTGGGCCAATCTGCCATGCCAAGCCCATGTGGTGTTTGACCCCCACCCCAGCCCGTGGTGGGATGCTTTACGTGGCGCTTGGCAGGATGCTTCACAGCACAGACAGCTCAGCCCCGGATGGGAAAAGCCGGGTGTTTTTAAGAAGCTCTGAAGGGCCGTCCCAGCTGCCCGCTGATAAATTCCCCTCCCAGACTGCTTTAAACAGCACCAGCACGTATTAGCTTGTAAGGGAGAGCTGATTAGTAATTAAGTGGCTTTTAAAAATAAAACCATTAAGACTAATCCCATCAAAATTGGAGCTTCATCCAGGCAACTCTTATTAATTATCGTCCCACCTTGCAGGATCCAAAGGTTGGGCTGCTGAATACTTTGCTTTGGATGCTGCAAATGAAGGGATTTGTTATTCCATAAATACATGTATTTGATGGAATTCTCTCTGGTAGGGGAGTGATGCCCCCTCGGACCCTTGTTTGGGGGTGGGGAACATCCCAGCTGCTGTGTGATCTCCCCATCCGCTCTCGGCACCCGCATCCCTGCAGTGGGGGTGATGCCAGCAGCGCTGTCCCAGCGGCCAGGGACACAGCCAAGGTGCCTCCAGCATCCGTGGGGCTTCGGTGGGAGCCTGGTGTGGCTTTTTGGAGCTGATAAACCCAGGGTTGAGCCCTGGCTAATCCCATTGTAGAGGCTGGCTGCTCTCTGCAACAAGGTTCCAGCTGCAACATGTCGTTATTTCTCTCAAAGTATCAATAATTTCAGGGTTAAAGAAACAAAAGCTTGCTTTTGGGGTTTTTTTTGTGTGTGCTTGTTTGTGTTTTTCCCCCCATCAATACTGGGGCCAGGCAGGCCACTTCCAGACAGTCCCTGGGGCCTACTCAGCTATTAAAGACAGAAATTATATCTTCATAACCCAGGATATTGCTGCTCGCTTATTTATGACTTGCTCCATTTCAAGAATATTTATTCTAGACAGGGAGCCTGATAATTTTCATCCAATCTACTCCTCATAGCTCAGGGCGAAAGAATGGAACAGCTCAATTGAAAGAGCACTTTCCCATTATTGCCAGGTAAGGGCAGAGCGAGCTGATCTCATTCCTGCCCCTGCCTCACCAGCACCGCTGGATTCTCTTCCTTTTATTATTTTTTTCCCCTTTTTTTCTTTTTCTTTTCCATTTGGGGTTGAGTTTGTTTTTTTTTTCCCTTTCCACTCTTTTTTTCCTTTTAATTCATCGAGGAATGGCAGCCCACACAACCACTTAAAGGAAGTACTGCATAAATCCCAGCGCAGTAATTACCCATTTGGAAACATGACGCTTTATAGGAGGAAAGGCATCGTGCCAGGACGCTCAGCACGCTACTCCTACTCCAGCTGAAATCCTCCCAGGGCTTGTAGGCAGTGGTTAGCGTCTGCAGTCACAGGCTAATAAAGCTTAGCCATTACAGCTGGGGCAGGAGAGCTGCAGCCCATGGAGCAGGGAGCTTCTGAGGTGGGAAAAAGCTGTCTGCAGGTTACGGAGAGGAGGGAGGAACCGCAGGACCCACATGGAAACACACAGGCGCTGCTGGGGTTGTATCCGGAGGGGTGTGAGCTGGGGCTGCCTGAGGGATGCTGTGGGATGCTTCAGAGACCCATGGCCATCCTGTTAGAATCATAGAATCCCAGCCTGGTCTGGGCTGGAAGGGACCCCAAGGGTCACAGAGCTCCAACCCCCTGCCACAGGCAGGGACACCAACCTCCAGGCCTGGAGCTACACAAGGTTGCCCAGGGCCCCAGCCAACCTGGCCTTCAACACCCCCAGGGACGGGGCACCCACCCCCTCTCTGGGCAGCCCCTTCCAGCCCCTCCCCACTCTCTCTGCAAAGAACTTCCCCCTAATATGTAATTTAAACCTCCCCTCCTTCAGCTTCACTCCATCCCCCCTCTCCTGCCATTGTCTACCCTTTTAAAAAGCTGATTCCCTCCTGTTTATAAGCTCCCTTCAGGTACTGGAAGGCTGCAAAGAGGTTAGACAGCAGCATCCCACCTCCCTGGGCCCTGCTCCAGCCCAGGGAGCACCGTCCTCACCCTGCACTCCTGTGCACTGTAAATGTCAGAGCCGATGAAGTGTTGAAAAGGCTTTATTGCTTTTTGTGAAGCCGATTAGGAATATCTTCTGCTAGGTAAAGAGTAATATTGCAATATGAAGGATGGGGGGAGTCGGAGGCAGCCCCGTGTGAATTCCCCACAGAAACCTCTGTTCTTGCAGCCAGAACAGTTATCAAAAAGACAATTTAAGCAGCACTGCGCTCTAACTAGCTGGAGGACAGGGGAGCCGGCCCTGGACAGTAATCTTTCAGCCTGTAGTAAATGAAATTGCAAAGAAAAAAACACCCCAGCTTTCCTTCCTGATCTGCGGGGGGTGAAGATGCCAGAAGGAAAGGTTGGGTTTTTTATAACCATTAGCTCAACCCAGCTCTCCCTGCCAACGGCACGAGCTGCCACGGCTGACACAGGGCCAGCGGCTGCCACGCAGGGATGAAGGCAGCTCAGCATCCTCCCTTCCCATCAGCAGCACCAACGTGCCCCACGAGAGGACAGAGGACACTCACAGCCCCCCCAAGCTTCATCTCTACCGCTCCCGACGACCCGACCTGACCAAAATAACCCATCCCTGTGTCAGGTGAAGACCCTGGTCACTGCTACAAGGGTTTATGCAGCCAGGAGAGACTGGGTTTAATGGCCAAAGAGATTTCTCATGGGAGCGATGCCAGGTGAGATGGGGTGGGGGGTGGGTTGCAGCAGATCGGGGTGCTTATGGGAAGGAAGGAGAAAGGCTCCTGCTCCTGTGGAGCCATCCTGCCTTGTCAGCATGAAGCCTCACCTGTCTGGACCTGAGATTGTCTCTCGGACGGCTCGCCGGTCACCTCAGGTGCCTTCCTGTCTGCAGCACGGTGCTGGAAAACCAGCCCAGCTAAAGACTCTGGCAGCCAGGGAGGACCGAAGGATGCGTGTGCCAGTCCTCCCTGCTAATGGTGACTATTTATGGAGAGCCCTGGGTTCATCCTGTGTTTTGGAACGGCAGCGTGATGGTCAAATCCAGGCCCTGGTGAGGTCTGCAGGGAGCAGAAAGCCATTTCCACCGGGTTTGATGGGAGCTGGACCGAGTCCTGCAGCTCTGATGACATCTCCACGAATGCTGCCATTAGAAAAATGATAGCTTCCCAACTTGAAATTACTCACAGATGCATCAGGGGGGAAAATTCCCTCTATTTATTCCTCCATCAGGCAAAACTGAGAACACCAGCCCTTCTCCAGCTGAAATCCCTGTCCCAGTGTGGAAGCCACTCCCCCCTGCCCCAGCCCTCAGCACAGCAGCCACTTCTGCGCCCTGTTATTTACCACCAAAGAAAACAGCCAGGCTCGGATCAGAAACCACTGCCTTTGATGCTGGAGGTCTTGCAGGTCAGCCTGAAGCAGCCCTGCTCCAGTCCTGGCACCCTCCCAAGCATCAGGGCTGAGCATACTGGGGGGCGGGGAACAGGGCGATGTGGGTGCTGCTGTCTGTCTGTCTACCCCAGGGCCACAACCAGCCCAACTGTACAACCAGGAGATGGATTTTAATAGCAATTATTCCATCAGAGCAATTAATTGGAGTCAGATGAAGCGAGGTGCATGGCTCCGGGTGCCTCTGAAGCGGCCAGGCTCCTCCTGGTCCCCTCTGCCCAGCTCCCTCTGGGGCTCCTCAGTCTCTGCCGAGCTCTGGGCAGCCAGTGACTGTCCCTGTTCCAGCCCTTCCTTTGTCACCAGGGAAGGTGAGGGATGCAGTTTGCAGGTTTTGCCTGAATTTGGAGGTTCTGCCTAAATTTGGAGGTTCATGGCCCCTCCTTGAGCCACGTTGTCTCACCACATCTGCTGGAAAAGGATGGGGGAGCAGCACCTGGGTCGGGGATGATCTGGTGGGATCCCTGTGGTCCTGGGGAGGAGAAGGTACCCCAGACCAGGTACATGGGCTCCCTGGGCTCCCTGGGCTCCCTGGAGAGCCAAGCCCAAACTGAGCTCTCACCGAAGGCTTTCCTGACCCCAGCAGCAGGGGATGCTGGCTGTGCTGGTTGCAATGGGCCAGAGTGGCCTGTGGTGGGTCTCAGTGCTGGTGTACGTGTCCTCCCAGCAGGACCAGCCCCGTGGTGTCAGCACAGGGGTGTCAGAAATCCCTTAAAATTAAGAGTTTGGCTTCCAAGGGCAATCCCTCTGCATGCAGTGCATGAAAACTCCCTCTGTCTGAGGCAGCTCGGGATCCCAGCCTCTCCCCAGACCACTGGCTTGTGCTTTGCCTTTTTCCTGCCCGTTTAAAGAGAGCTGAGACCTGGAGCCATCGATTTATCCTGCAGCAGCCTGGGGGGAGGCTTTGCCACCCCAGCAGCACCTGGATCCCTCCCCACTCACCCTGCTGCTCGCTGCCTGTGCTGGTGATTTCCTTCCCAGGATGGTTATTATGGGCAGGCAGGGATGTGCTGGTTATCCTCAGCATGGCTGTGTGAGTCCACTGCTCAGCTCACTCCACCAGCTCAGACCCCTTCGAAGTGTGGTGCAGACCCCAGCTGACTCTGGATCAAAGAGCCTCGTGCATCCCTGGAGATGGACCCGGGCGGTGGTCCAGTCCCCAGCAAAGTCCCAGTCTCCATCTGACCCCGCTCAGCCTCTCCCCCTTGCTTGAAGAGAGAGCAGCCCATCTTCGAGGAGAGCAAAGGGGACTAAGTCTTTCGCCCCCTCCCTGTGCTGTGACAGTACGCTGGGCCCTCTGCACCCCAGAAAGGGTCCTTGGGCTGTCCCAGAGGTGGACGCTGTCAGACACGAGGCGAGAAGCATCTCTTAAAAGCAATTCGGTCTGTGCCAGTCTAGGGAAGCTGAAAAAGGGTATCTGTTTTCCCACCAGCGAGCAGAAACCTTTGCCTTTGCTTGCCCTCTGCTCCCAGAGCTTTCCCAGGACAGCCAAGCCTGCACTGACGCTGCTGGGAAGTTCCCAGGCCAGCCCAGCAGACTCGCCTCACACCTCTCCGAAGGGAAAGCTCATTAAACTGTTGATCCAGGTATCCTTTATCCAGAATCTCACATTGTTATTAGAGGCATTAATTAAAACAATAGCAGATCAAAGCACTGCAAAGCGTCTCATTTGGGATGATGCCTCTTCCTCTTTTGTTCTGGTCCCTTTGAGGTCGGCAGCTCTGTTATTGCACCAGCACCATCCCAAGGGCAATGCAGAGGAGCATTCGAGCATCTTTCTCCAGCCAAAGGAGCCCGACGCAAGGGTGTGGGGGTGACCCCATCCTGGGCAGGTGAATTTTTCCTGGGGGTGTGTGTGTGTGTGTGTGTGACCTGGACAGAGCCATCTCTCCCATCCCCCAGCTCTTCACGCAGACCACGCAGCTCCAGCTCCTCCCTGCACTCAGCATCCCGCGGAGCTGCTCCTTGTTCGTCCTTGACCAGCAATTAGCAAGTGCTTGGTGTGATGGGCATCTCCTCTGACCTCCTGGCTCTGCGGCTCCTGGGGAGGGCAGCCTGACCCGGGGAAATCTGCAAAATCTTTTATTAGCGCTGCAGATAATTACATTTAATAAGGACACCAGCTTTTCCCACACCAGATAGCTGAACCATCAATCTTCCCTTTAATAATAAAACCCTCTCCAACTCATTTACATCCATTGTTCCTTTTGCAACACAACATTACGCACGTTCTATCACCCCGGGATCTAATGCAACCAGCCAAGTTCACACGCCAGAGACCTTGTGTCCTAGAGGGGGTGGTGTTCCCATCCCATCCCATCCCATCCCATCCCATCCCATCCCATCCCCGTGCCCTGGGGGAGGTGGGGAGGGGGGCTGGCGGATGTTTTCCTGGGGTGTCACAACCACCTGAGCGCACGCACCTTGCAAAACTTCCCAAGAACTCCGTGGCTCCCTGGCCCCGGGAGGAATTCCTGACCCAGAATGAACCCGGAGCGCGAGGATCGCGCCCTTCCTGGATGGGCCTTTCCAGGAGGACCCAGGGAAGGCAGATGAGGTGAACTTCCAAGGCAGAGCTGATAAGGTTTTTAGCAATAGGAGTAAATGCGTTTTGTGTGTGCGCGTGGGGAGCCACGGCGTGCCTCAGGAGATGGGAGGAATCACGTATAAATGAGTAACGGCGCGGCAAACATCCATCTTCCAAGCTGGAATTGGAGAGTGAAGCAGAGGGGATTATAAATCCTATTTTGCTGTTGCTTTGCTGTTATTGGGCTCTGCCAGCTCGCCCCAGGATGGATATTTCAGGGTGGTTTTCCCACCCCAACGCTCCCTCTGCAGCTTCCCACTGCTGCCCTGGCTCTTGACAGACTTGAAATGTCTTATCCTGGGTTGGCTGCCACAAACCCCCATCTCTGGGGGACAGGGGGCTGCTGGGCAGGCGCAGGGTGGGGGGCTTCTCCCACCCTGCCTGGGGGATGGAGAGGAGGGACCTGCATCCCGCTGGGACCTCCTAGGGCTTCCTGCAAAGCTTGATGGGGACGTGAAGGGACCCTCGCCATTCCGGTGGGGCTCAAGGAGACAATGAGAGGCTGATTAGAGCAGAAAAGCGGAATGAGAGAGACCCAAAAGCTGCACCTCACCTCCCACCCTGCGATCCCATCTGGCCATCCCTGCGTGCCCAGACCGTCCTCTCTCTCTGTCCCTGGGCCAGCAGCCGTGGCCAAGTGGACAGTGACAAAGCCAGCTTGGGAATGACATCATTCCTGATGGGATGGCAGTGCCAGGCAGAGCAGAGGGGGACAGTCACCCAGCAAGCAGAGCCCAGGATGCCTGGGACCGTCTGTGCTGGATGAGCAGCTCCCGTGCCAAGCGCTGCTGGGTCATGCCCATCATCTCCACGTGCTGATGTCCCAAGGCAGCCGGCAGCACAGGGCAGGACCCCGGGCACGGGGACACGGCAGCGATGCCACAGCACAGCAGCCAGCACAGGGACGGGGCGCGCAGCCCTCACTGTGTTTAGTCTGGGCACAGGGCTTATTATCAGCTCAGCACCGTCGCCGGCAGCTCGGCGTGCCGCTCCCCACACAGCTCCTCTAATCTTCTTTTATTTGACATCCCTGGGATGAAGCAGCAGGCCATCCATCAAGCGCCCGTGTTTAGAGTGAGAGGGGATCTGCGGGGCCCCGGCTTTAATTAGGAGCCTGGAGCCTGGGCTGGCGATGGGCAGCTCCTGCTCTTCGCACGCACAGCAGAGCGATAGCCCGGCGTTATCAGCTCTGTGTGCACTGGCATTTAAAAAATTCCCCGTGCTGTAGGTTTATTGCCTGGTTAAGCTGCAGGGGAGCAGCGAACCCCCCTACTAACACAGCCCAGTTTCATTTTAAACTGGGACACCCGGCCCTCACTCCCCAGCCCACCCTGAAGCTCTCATGGATCCCACCCCTCTCTCCACAGGATCCATCCTGGCTCTGGCTGCCCCGGGTGGGAGAGACAAGGATGGGGCTGCAGACCTCAAACTCACTTCCCTGTGCTCGAGGTGCAGGAGTTGGCACCTGCCCAGTGCTTTCCTCCCCTGCCACATCACGAGGGTTTTTAGCTCCACATGCTTCACGTGCCCCCCCAGCATCACAGGCACCAAGCAAAGACTTTAGCACATATTTTTTTGCTCCCCAAAACACTTCCTCCCTAATTTAAGCCATCATCGTATGTCCCAGCAATGCTTGAGCCCTGGGAGCAGAGAGGTCTCCTGGTTGAGAGGGATTCTGGGCACATCTGGAAGAAAATCAGGACACCCCCGGCCCCCTGCTCCCACAGACAGACAGACAGAACTGCCAAGCCCTCCAAGTGCCACTCAGAAACCTGCAGGACCCACCAGCAGGCAGAAAAATACAGCCAAACAACCAAGAAAGCTGGTTCCCAGGCGGTGCAGGGGAGGCCACGCAGGGGAGGGGGCCGGAGCTGGTTCCAAGAGCCCCCTCCCACAGTGCCAGCCTGTCACTGGGCCGCATTCCCTGGCTCTGCTGCCCATCTCCTGCACCAAACCTGCTGCCTCCCCACCCAGAGCCATGGGTTTCTTCCGCTTCCTCTGCTCCCCGGGGAGGGGGTCATGATCAGGGGATGCCCTGTGGTCCCCAGGGCACAGGCACTGGCCCCCAGCCCCATCACTCAGGGTGGCTGCTCCTCGTATGCCTTTAACTTTGAGCTCTTGTCCTGAGAGCCCAATGATACATATATATATATATATATAATATATATATATTTATATAATATATAGAGTATATATATAGTATATATACACTAAATATATAAATATATATGTATATATGTGTATATATATATATATACATATATACAATATGCAATATATAATATAAAATAAATCATATATAATAAATAAAAATACTCTAGTATATATAAGATTATATTAATACATCATATATATTCTATACAGTATAAAAATAAAATATGTTTGTTTTTATAAATATATTTCTATAATATAGAATATGTAATGTATTTATAGAACTATATTTTATTACATCACATACTATATAAATATAATACATATTCAAGGTATAGTAAATATATTTTATATTAATATTAATATAGATAAATCAATACATATTTGCAAATATTTATCTACATATATAGATGTGTATATATTTATATAGAGATTTATTTATGTTATATAAACAAATGTACACATATATAATCATTTATATATTATATACAAGTAAATATATACATATATAAATATATACATGTTTTTATATATATATATATATATATATATAAAGCATAGCTTGAGCTGCAAAAAGGGGGTGACCTCCGGTGTGACTGGAGGTGGTGAGGAAGCGGCACTGGTGTGAAAACAAAGCGATGAAGAGGTGAGAGTGGGAGCCTGGGCTGTGCCCTGCAGTGGGCTCCTTGCATAACTTCATTTACCTCACTGGTGTGAAGTTCAGCCCAGAAATCCCACTGGGAGCCAGGCAGAGCCATGCTGGATGCTGGGTGCTGGATGCTGGATGCTGGATGCTGGATGCTGGATGCTGGATGCTGGATGCTCCAGCTCTGTGGGGTGAGGAGCGGCGCCATGGCAGTGGCTGGTAACACGGGGCCCTGCTGCAGGTGTAGCATCTCTGTGCACAACTTCTCTGTGCTGGTGAGGTGCAGGACACCCCCAAGCCCCCACCCACTAGCATCACCCCAACCCTTTCACCAAAACTTCTGCATTAAAGGCCAAATTGCTGTGGGTACCCCTGCAGCTGCCAGGAGCCTGGCTGGGGGCGCAGGAGCACAGATGGGTGCAGGAGCCAAGTGGTGCACGCAGAGGGCTGCAGATGGGTGCAGAGGGGTGCAGGAGCCGAGTGCCATGTGCATATGGATGAAGAAGCCAAGGAGGGTGCAGGAGCTGAACATGGGTGCAGAAAGGTGCAGGAGGCCAAGCACCATGCGCAGTTTGATGTAGGAGCCAAGATGGGTGCAGAAGCCAAGATGGGTGCAGGACCCGAGCATGGGTGCAGATGGGTGCAGGAGCAGATTGCTGCATGCAGATTGGTGCAGGAGCTGAGGTGGGTGCAGGACCCAAACATGGGGGCAGATGGGTGCAGGAGCCAAGCGCTGTGTGCCGATGGCTGAACTTGTTCCCCTGCAAATTCCCCCCAAGCCCCCCACCATCACTCCATCCACACCTGGCCGCCCGCTGCAGACCCCGGGAAGCACTGGATCTCCACACTCAGCTGGAGCTGGAGCACCCACCAGCCTTCCCCTTGTCGTGTTTGCAGCCAGGTTTGACATATGGGGATCCAGGGCTCTGGTTTCCTGGGTGCCTCATCCTCCTGAGATGCTTCCCACCGCAAGCAGGTCGCACTGGGTGTTCCTGTCAAACACCACCCCGTAATGAAAGTACAACGGGAGAGGAGCCATCCAGCCGCTGGCTCCCAGGAATCACCAGTAAAACCCCACACAAACCCACGTCAGGGACGGGTTGATCCATTTTTCCCCCCACCCCGTGCAAGGATGACACAGACCTTGGCGGAAATCGCCTTTGACACGTGTTATCTCTATAATATCTCCATCCCATAATCCCCACCTAAGCTTTGTGCCTTACACCGCTCCGGGGGCTGGGTGGTGGAATAGCTCCTGGCCAGCCCGTTCCCTTTCCTCTCTCGCGTAGCCCTGCAGCCACCCCATCCGTAAATATTTAGGGAGAGCCTCTCCCCGCCCCCGGCCCCGCTGACGTTGCCCTTTCTCCAGCGTAGCAGGCGACTTTTTTCAAACTTTTTAATTCCCTTCATTAATCATTTAGAGAAATGTGCAATTACTCCAGCCCAATTACAGAAAATGTGCAACTACTTGAGTCCCATTACAAGCCCGTACAAAATGCCAAGAACTTGATTAGAGTAAAACCACCGCCAGCCCCATAGAACTTTAAAGGAAAATATTGTGCCTTATCCTAGTGGGTGAAGAGAAATCAGGATTTATTTATGCACAATGTGTCTAACCTTCGCTGACAATATGGGGAATTTTTCCTCCGGGCCGTAACGTGATGTCAGTGTTCCCTTAAGGAGGAGATGTCTCTCCCTTAATTAAAACAACGCCTGAACTCACAGTAACCTCCTGATTCTGTAGTGGGGATCTGCTCTCCTTTTTCCAGAGGGTTTATAATTACCCCACAAGCTGATGTCTGGCCCGGTGTTGGGCTGCTCGGTTTCCACCAGCGCCTTGAGCTGCTGGTCAGGGACCACTCCTGCTTCCCACATCCCAGCCCAGGCTTTTCCCCACCCAGAAGATGCAACCAGGACTGAGACACGCGGCGCGGTTCTCCGACCAGGACTCCTCAGGGACGTGGCCTCTCTAATCTTTGCAACCAATTGGCTTTATTGGGTAATCCCTAATTACACGAACTGTCTCCTATGCAAATCATAAACGTCTCAATCAATCAGCGGGAGCGGCCGGCGAGGGCAGGGCCGTGCAGGCAGAGTGATGCTCACAGGAGGGCTTCTGCCACATGTGGCTTCTAAACTCCTGTTATTTAGGTCAGCATCTTCCCTGCGCCGTCTGGGGGAGCGATAGGTATTACCACTTATTAGGGATTAAGCTGAGATTTACTGGTCTTTCTTAGCGTGTGGCTGCGGGGACGTGGATGCTCGTACGAGCCCGACTACCCAAGTCTGGGATTTTCAAGGAGAATCTTGAGCTAAGGGGCTTAGGGAGGTGAATTAATTTACTGGGACTCTGTAGCTCGCCCAGAATAAAAAATCTCTTATAAAAGTATAATTTTCTTCTTGTTATTCATGATTACAAAATAATAAGATTGTTAAAAAAAATCCAATAGAATGGATGTCAATATTGGCAGGAGACGTAACTGCGAAGCCTGTGCCAGCCTTCCGTGGCTTTCCTTAATTTTAATTAGGATAAAATTTACTAATCTTCCCGGGTTTGCAGAAGTAGGCTTGCCAAGAGGCCATCAATTGATCTGGGTGATATTGGCTTCCTTTTAAGAGCCCCTTGCTAACCACTACGGAAAGCCCGGGCTTTTAGCTCCTTCCTCAGATCATCTCTGCAGTTTTTTTGGCATGTCAAAAGGCCAGATGTTTTTTATTTGAGAGCAAATTGACACGTTAAATTACATTGTGCAAACAGTAAAGCCAGCCATGAGTAAACAGGCGACGAGGCTTCATTGAATTTTATGGGTCGCAATAATGTTTATGTAATTTAACAAATTTATGTTTCGTGTCAGCTTTACCGCAAGAGTTATTCCTTCCAAAAGGAAAAACAACTCACGTTACAGCCCCCAGATTATTCTGCCTGGGAGCCAATCAAAAGCCAAACGAGCTCTAACATGACAATCGCACCGGGGCGTGCGCACGAGGACGTGCCATACATCAGGCCAGTTAAACAGACTCTGTGGATATTGCTCGATTGGTGGTGGGGTTGTGTGGTTGGGGTGGGTTTGTTGTGGGGTTTTTTTCTTAATTCTAATTTGATTACTTTTCTATCATCCAGCCAGAACGCAAACAGCTGGGGTGGGGGTGGGAGGGAGGCTTCTGCCGCGCCAAAGTCTTGCTCCATCCTCAGCAGCGCAGACCCAGGCTCCGCGCCGTGCCTTCGGAAGGTCATGTTGATTCTTACCATAATGCATTTTCCAGGTCCCTGGGAACCCCACAGCAGATTTAGCAGGAATCCTCTATGAATCAGGCTGTCTTCACTCTCCAGCGGAGTGTATACCTAGCCCGGATTTCGCTGGCAACGAACCATGTGTTAATATTACAAACTCTTCTGGCTATTTAAATGCAAAGATGGCCTGAGACTCGGGGGCGAGGAAGCGGCGCGGGGGGCGGGCTGGCTCTGCGCTGGCAGGCTGCGTCACGTCAGTCTCATTAATGCACTTTAACACCTTGTGCGCTCGGGGACATGCACAGGGCAGCTCAGAGAAAGGTCACGCCGCGGCGGAGCAGCGGGCGATGCTCCCAAGGGAGAGAGCTGCCGTGCCGCCGGGGCGGGGATGGCGTGCCAGGCTGCCGGCCCGTGTGTGGGTTAAAGGGGGAAGCTCTCTTTTTTAGGGCAATGAGGCGTGCTAAGCTAATAGGGCCTCTACGCTGGCATCAGTGACAAATGGCTTTCCATCAACACGCAGCAATTATCAATAGCAGCCGCTGCTGGAGGGGCTGGAGCCGGCCAGACTCTGGTGCAGACAGGAGAGCACAGGGGGGTATTTATTGACAGCTCCAAGAGAAACCCTGGAGAGCAAAGGCATCATCCCACAGCCTGTGGGTCCAGCCACTGCCTTGCTGGAGCCCTCCCCGTGGTGATGGCCACCAGGGATGCTCTGCAGCGGGGGGCTCAGCTTCCTTGGTGTTCCTCGGAGATGGAACATCCCTGGGGTCCGGGAGCACTCGGGGCGGCTAGACCAACCAGGAGGTCCAGGGCCCCGCTGATGGAGAGAGATACTGAGAGGGGATGCTCAGGGAAGCTCAGGGTAAGGAAAAGAAGGATCAATCCCAAAATCGATGTCATCCATCATGCAAACTTCTGGTCTATCTCCTCTCCATCCAGGGCATTGGGAACGATCCCAGCAGCCAACAGCACAAGACAGGACCACGTCGGCAGGGAACTGGGCTGCAAGTAACTCCTGTGTTACTTGTAACTTAATGACATTCAGTAGAGTCTTGAAGGAGATCTGTACACAGGATGTGAAGAGGGAACTAAGGGTTATTGCTGTCAATATAATTAATTTCAAGCTAATTTGAGCATCTGATTAAGTTTAGCATTACCATAAAAACTAAACTGCTATTTAAATCCAGAGAGGGGTTTATTAAATAAGTGTGGGAATGCAAGAGAAAGCAAAATGAAGGTAATAAAGTCACTTAAAGTAATAAAATTAAGTGAATGCTAGAGATACCCTTTGATGGATCTTTCCTTTCCCGGGATGGGGATCTTCCTTCCTCAGCTGTATTTTTTAAACAGACTTTGGAAATTGTTACCACCCTTTGGGAACCTTCACAGAAACAAAATGCACAGGGGATAAAATGGTCAATAGAGTGTTTTTCCTTCGGAAAAGGAGGATAAAACTCCAAGAGGGAGAGGTGGCTGTTCACTGAGCACATCACCTTGCTGGAGTTGTGCATTTCCACAAGGTCACTGGAAGCTCTCTGGGAACACTGCCCAGAGCAGGATGATGTTTGGGAAAGGGAAAGCAGGATGCCCCCCAAGGGTGCTGGTTTGGGGTGCCCTCTTCATCGCCTTCCTGCACGTTATAAAACATTAGTCCAGTTAGACAACTGGTGGTGAAAACCCCACAGGGTTTCTACTCCTGTGCCAGCGCCGGCCAAGACGACTTACCCTTCTCCTCCAGGTTCATGTGTCACCCAGAGAAAACACTTATTTACTCTGAAGGCCAGAGAAGCCTTAAAATACAAAGGCTGAGATAACACTGATAGGATCACACAGACATCCAAATTAATTTATACCGCTGTCCTAAGCAGAAGTGACTCACTGATAGCAGAGGAGCGCTGCCCCTCGGTTAAACAGGGACCTCGGCAGGGATGCCGCGGCGTGGGTCACGGTGGAGGACGAGCTGGTGCTCGCTGTCCCCTCTCCATCCCCTGATCCGGGAGCCCTGGGCACTGCTTGGGTAGGGATGTCGGGGGAAAATGAAGGATGAGCGTGCTGAGGCCCTGCCGTGCTGGGCTCAGGGTGAATCAAGGGTGGAGATGCAAGGATGGATTCGTGGTCCTCGGCCCTGAGGACCATCCACACGCTCGCTGCTTTGCAATGTGTGTGGTTCAGCCAGCTCTGTGGTCTCTGCTGATTCTGGGTCCAAACAGATGTGTGTGAGCACGAAGAGGGGCGGTTAAAACGCCAAAGGCCTCCAAAGGGAGGGTGGTCAGTTAAAATTCCCAAACCTCCTTCACCTCTGGCAAAGGCAGACCCAAGGGTGCAAGGGGAAGTGGGGGCTTTGGTGGCCTTGCACCTCTCCAGAGCGTGACTAGAGAGAAGGGCAAGGGGAGCTGGGGTTTCCTTCTTCACCCAGGGAGGGACCTGTGGCATTGCCCAAATGGCAGCTGAACAGGTCAAACCTACAAGGAACACCCCCAGTTTGCATCAAGACACCTTGTAGGAGACCTTGCACCAAGCCCACTGCACCCACCGAGGCTTTTCCCATGGCCCCCCGTGGGACACTGCCCACACTGAGCTGTGACCAGACCGGGCGAGGTGCACCCCAACACACCCCACGATTTTATGTGGGTTCAGCAAACACCAAAACCCATCCTGAGCCCCAGCTTCCCCTCCTAAGGTTTCCGTTCAGCACCAGGCTTTGCTGGTAACATCTACTGCAAAGGCTGAGCACAATTTAGATTATAATGTATAACCGCGGGCTGTTTTCTTAATTGATTTCTTTTGTTTCCCTCTATTCCTCCAAGATTTGTCAACATCAATTTTTCTATGCTTAACACTTTGAGAATACTGGCCAACTTTTGAGAATTAATGACTTGAGATGGAGATTGAATACCTCCCCTCCCCTACAACTGCGGCGGGGACCCGACACGGGGTGCTGGTGAAACGTGTTATCAGCATTTAATTTGTGAAATCAGAGTTATTAAAAAGCAGATCTGCCAGCAGCCATCGGCGGATGTATCAGTGCTGCTTGATGTTCCCCTTGCTGTTACTGCAGACAAGGTTCTCCTGCTGGCACCTCACAAACCAAAAAGCACCATGTGTGCCCCCCGTAACGTGACTTTTTGCCCCTGTGCTGGGCACTGGGGAGGCTGCACCTCGAGTGCTGGGTCCAGCTCTGGGCTCCTCACCATGAGAAGGACATGGAGGTCCTGGAGCAAGTGCAGAGAAGGGCAACCAGGCTGGGGAAGGGGCTGAAGGGCAAATCCTCTGAGGAGCAGCTGAGGGAGCTGGGGGGTTCAGCCTGGAGAAGAGGAGGCTGAGGGGAGCCCTTCTCCCCACCTCCCCTGCCCTGCCAGGAGGGTGCAGAGTGGTGGGCGCTGGTCTCTTCAGCCAGGGGACAGGAGATGGGACAAGGGGCAATGGGCTCAAGCTGCCCCAGGGCAGGGTCAGCTCAGCTGGGAGGGCAAAGTTCTTCCCTGGCAGAGCTGTGGGGCTGTGGCCCAGGCTGCCCAGGGAGGGGGCTGAGTCCCCAGCCCTGGGGGTGTTGAACAGAGGGGAGATGAGGTGCTCAGGGATCTGGGTCAGCACAGGACAGGGATGGTTGGACTCCATGGGCTTAAAGGGCTTTTCCAACCTGGGGATTCTGGGATTCTGTGACTTCAGCTGGAGTCAGGAGCTGTCTGGGTTTCCCAGGGTTCAAGCCAACAAACCAGCAACAAAATCACATTCACAGGAAATTCCTGGGAAGAAGCTGTTTGTGAAACACGGGGAACTTGTGAGGGCCCAACGTGCCCCACGATGACACACAGTGTGCCAGTGAGGACAACCAAAGGGGACTGGACCAAACCCTCCCCAGAGCCTGGTCCCGAGGAATACGGCCGGCTGATGTCAGGAGCGGGTGGTGTGTTTGTAGGGCTCGCTCTGAACACACATTTTGGAGATAGCTGGTATTAAAGGGCAATTACAGGTTAAGTAACAAACTGGCTCCGTGCCTAATAGGGAGAAACGCACTGTGGGGATCAGATAACGTGGGAATTAAACAAGATGGCAACAGCCACTGCAGAGGGAGCTGGAGACGGGCAGCGCGATGCTGTGAGGGGTGCCTTCATCCCAGGGAGGGTGGATGGGGATGGTGGGGCTCTGATGTACCCCCTCCCCCAGACACTCAGACTCAAAGCAGCGAGGACCCTGGAAACCCCACGCCAAATAATCCAGCATAATATCCAGGGAAAAAAGGCTCCTCTCAAGCCCCAGCTCTTGTGCGGCGGAGAGATTCTGGCTGTCACCAAGGAAACCGGAGATTGCCGGAGCCATCTCCAGCCCCGGCTGCCTGCCGTTCCCTCCGGGGAAGGCTGTTTTAGCAGTCGAGTGGCACTCCACCGGCCCCCGATGCCGGCTCCTCGAGACAGGGACACCACTCCATCCCCGGCACGCGCGGCGGGATGCTGGCGAGAGGCTCCTCCGCAGCCCTTCCCTGCCTCCTCGCCACCAGCCCGCAGCAGCTTGGTCCCCACACTTCACCCTCCGACTGTGCAGACACAGCGAGGGGTTTGAAGGAGTTATTGCCACTTGGGAAGGAGCTCTGAGAGCCATCGTGGGGACTTGTGAGCAGAGAGAGTTCTGCCCATCGGTGCTGGAGAGGGACAGGTGACCATCTCGGTGCCACGGCACGGACGGGGGGTTACTCACAGCTTGAGCTCTGCATCTGCTCCGGTCCCTCCCACACCAAGCGGAACTGGAAATGGCACAGGGGAAGGTGACAGCTGCATGGCAGCATCCATGGGGTGCTTGAGAGGGCTGAGGGCATGGGGCAGGACTTCCCAGCCCGGAAAAGAGACAAGAGGTGGGTTATGAAGGTGTCCAGGGCTCTGGAGGCACATGGAGATGGCAGAGATAAGCAATTAACCTGTGATGGCAACAAGGGACATCTCTCCCCCTCATCCTGAAAGACTTAACTCTACTTTTTTGCCCTCAGGGTAGAAACTCATAATGGCTGGTGCAGCACAGCTACTGTTCAGCTCCTCCAGAAAGCTCAGCAAGCCCACCCACCCAAAAATACGGACCCTTATGGGTCCTGCAGTGGCTTTAGCATCACTAAGAACCAACAGGACCACCTAGTCCAGCTCCCACCTTGCACAGGACCTTTACCCAGGCTGCAAAGGGCCATTCGAAAAGCCATGGAGGGGACCAGTTGGGGACCCTCCACAGGCTGGGCTCCCAAGATCTTCACAGCATTTTAGACCCCATCTTGACCCAACTGGGGAGCAGGGGCTGGGAGTGAGGAGCAGCTGACAGGCTCTAGAACTGTAACTGCATTTACCCACTCCCATTTCGGAAACAACAGGGAAGTTAGCAAAAGCAGAATACTTAAGCACAGCTAGTTCTCAGTGATATAATTCTCTTTAATCTTTTAAGCATTTGACAGTATTTGCTTGAAAGAAGGAGCAACAAGTACATAATTATTGCACTAATTAAGCTGCCAAAACACAAGCATGCTGCAAGAGCACCTTTGAAACAGTGAGCTCTCGATTCATTAGCATCTGCTGTAAGCTTATTAATCACCTAACAGGCAATTAGCAAGCTGTTACTGTTTGAGACTAGTATGTAAATAAATTCTTGGGTTAATTTCTTCCTCTGATAATAAAGAAAACATTATGAAAATTAGCTAAGCGACAATGTAAATGATCTTGACTGTTAATTATATGATGGTGTTACATACGCGGCGGCCGTGCAGCAGATAAGGGATGCACCTCTTGCTTTGCGAGCTGCTTTAAAAATAAAATTGTTGACATAGGTAATAGGGAGGCTTCCTGCATCAGAGCCACAGATGTTTGCCTTTAGCTACCCAAAACGAACCGTCGAGCGACTGACACTGCAGAATTAGCAACTGGCTTTATCCACAGCACTCAACAGCCCCGTGATGCTGCGTGCGGAGCCCTGGCTGCAGCTTCCCAGCTGTGCCGCAGGTCTTGGGAGCTCTGCCTTCCTCCTGTGAGGCACAGGTTGTCCCCCAACCGCTCAGAATTACTGGTGTGGGGGTCCTGCTCCCCCAGCATCCTTTCCCTGCTGGGTAGAGCCGGTGGCTGGGTGCGGGCAGGCTGTCTGTACAGGGATGCTCACGGTCGGGCGGCTGCGCCATACGGCAGCACAGCTCACAGCCTGCCCTGGGGACGGACACCCAGCACTTCATGTGGATGAAAATGCATCAAATGAATGTGAAAACCCAAAGCAGCATCCTGCCCGCACAGCACTGGCCCCCGACGCAGAGCACAGACTCTTTCTCACCCTCTTGCCTTGCAGAAGGGCCTCGTTGTGTGGCCTGGACAGGGTGGTTTGCCTGTGAAGCCAGTGATTATCTCTGCGAACCCAGGCTGATGGCATCGAGCTGTGGTCCATTATTCCCTGGGGCAAGGCATCGGAAGGCTTTCCTTTCATCTGGCACCAGAGGCTCTGCCACTGGTGCAGCCGTCCCCAGCCACCCACGGGAGAAAACCATAAATAAGCCCATGATGGGGATGTGGGGTCTGGCAAAATGGGGCAACTACAGAAGCGTCGATGGATGGTGCAAGCTGGGAGCAGAGGCACCAGCACAGCCTCTGCTGGGGCAGGGCTCGTGTTGATGCCCTGTGCCAGTGACCCAGGAGGGTGGAGCCATCCCCATGCCACCACTCAGCACAAAGCCCCACAGCATGGGAGGCCAGGGAGGACGTTTCTCCAACTGTCACCTTCCATCCAGCTCAGCTTTACAGCTTTCTCTCCCCCCAAAAAAACCCTCTGAGCTCCTTTAAGCATGCTCCACCGAAGCAGAAAACTAATTACAGTGAACGGTGCGCCCGCTCGGGTGAGGAATTACCAGCAGCAGAGGTTACTTAATAATCTTATTAATTTAAACTATTTTATCGCCATCTTTTGCCCCATAATTATGCGTACAAACTGCACACAGAATATTTCACAATTAAAAGCTTGAAACACAAGATGAAGATTAAGGCTGAGACCAGGCACTTTCATGCTGCTCCAGCGTCCCTGGGAAGAGGAGTGCCATGGCCCCTGGGCAGCACCGGTGCTCCCGCTGGCTCCCTGCCTGCTCACCGGGTGCCAGCCTCACTGGGTGCTAGCAGTTCCCTGTGAGTGATGCATCCACACCGAAACATGTTCTGCTGCACTTCGCTGAGTACCATGGGGATGCCCGGATCGGGTAGGGGCATCCTGGCAGGGCCACCAAGCCTCAGCTGTGGCACATGCTGGGCTGCCACCATCACAGTCCCACCACTGGCTCTTTGAAGGAGCCCAGCGCAGAGCCACTGAGATGATGGAGTGTGGCACCTTGCTCGTGAGGAGAGGCTGAGGGAGCTGGGGGTCTGCAGCCTGGAGGGGGCTGAGGGGTGACCTCATGAATGTCTATAGATAGGCAAAGGGTGAGAGGCAGGAGGCTGGAGCCAGGCTCTGCTCAGGGGTGGCAGCGATGGGACAAGGGGCAGCGGGTGTGAGCTGGAGCAGAGGAAGCTCCATGGGAATGTCAGGAGGAACTTGGTCACTGTGAGGGTGACAGAGCCCTGGGAAAGGATGCCCAGAGGGGTCGAGGAGTCTCCTTCTCTGGAGACATCCAAACCCTGCCTGGATGTGTCCCTGTGGGATTTAGTCTGGGTGACCCTGTTCTGGCAGGGGGTGGGACTGGATGAGCTTTTGAGGTCCCTTCTGACTCCTAATGCTCTGTGATGCTGCGTGCTCACTGACCCCACACAGCATGGCAGTGAAGGGTGTGCCGAAAAGCCCGGAGACCTCTCCAGGACGAGAACTCCAGAGCGTATGGTTGGACTCACAGCCTCTCACCCACGTGGCTCTGCTGCACCTATTCCTTTTTAGCAAAGAAAACGATTTCTTACTCCCCATGGTTACTTTTTTCCTCTGGATGTTTGGAAGGAAGGCAGGATGCCCAGGCAGCAGAGCAAGCAGGCAGCTTTTGCTTAGGGAATCGCTCCTCTGCCTTTTCCTGGTAGGAATGAGCTTCTCTGGGTTGCTCTATCCTGAGAGACCATTGGGACCCAACATGGCCATGTGTCTGCCAGAGCTTCACCTTGCCACATGTGTCTGGGTGCTGCAGCTCCGCTGAAAATCGACTCAGCAGGAGCGCTGTGTGCCGCTGGCAGGACATGGTGCTCCACCAGGCTTTACCCCTCCCTCCCTGGGGGCACCCAGCTAAGTATCTTGCTCCCACCCAGGGCAGGTCCCACCTTCCCCTGCCAGGTTCACTCCCACAAGTGTCCCGGAGCATTTTCCCCATTGGTGATGCTGAGTCTCCCCGGGGCAGCCGGCTCGTGGTGCTTCCCTTGCTGGGTCCCAGAGGAGGAAAGAAAAATAAACACAAATCTGTGGATCTCTGAGCTTGCTTGAGCTTGGCAACAAAAGCCACAAGCAGCACGGTTCCCAAATATCATTTGCCATTTCCAGAAGCTTTAGAACAACTGCAGGGAACCGAGAAGACGAGGAGCGAATGGCTTGTGAATGGCTTCTCAGTACAAACTGTGCTGCAGATCCCTCTAGAGCAATGTGCTAAGAGGTTATTTTGGAGCCTGCTCAGAGGCTGCAGCAGTTTGGCCCATTAAAAAGTAAATTTTTCATGTCAAGAAACAATCTCTTGCAGATGGAGTGCTTGTCTGTGGAAAAAAAACCCGCCACCAACAAGCCCCAAACTAGGTCAGGAAAGCAGCAAGCGGCTCAGCACTGGCAGGACAGGGCTCCTCAGGGGCTGCCAGCTCGGGGCTGCATCCCTTCTCCACCGCCCAGCTGCGGGGAAGTCGGAGTCGCCTTTGGCTGCATCTCTGGGCATCACCTCTGTGCCACGGGAACTGGCCAGCCTGCGCTGGCAGCCGCCTCTGCCACGGATCCCAGCCCATCCCTTTGTAGTTATCCCGCCTGGATCGCAGCGAGGGGTTGGTCTCCCACTGGCAATTCAGCTGGCTGGACGCTGCTGCCTTCCATACCCACCAGATGTTTGTGGAGGGGTCCAGGGACAGCCGTGCCTCCAGCCTCCACTGAAACCCAACAAAAAGTTGCTGTTTCCCTCCATAAATCCCAGCTCCCCTGGGCCTGGTTCCGTCCCAGACAGCTCCTCTCCGGCCGCTTGTTGGTTTTGCTTTGTGCTTCCCTCTGTTCAAACACAGATAACGGGATGCTGCTGGCATCCCCACACATCCCCTGCAGAGATACAGCCCGTGGCACCTTCACCAAAACACTCATTTGAATGACTAAAGGAGCCCTCCCAAACCTGGCTTTGCTTTTTAAAGCTGTTGCCACCACAAGTTTAATTCCAGACAGCGCTGGGAAGGCGTGGGGGCAGTGAGTTATAATCACAAGCAATCGAGCCACTGACAGTGGTAATCAAAAGCAGAACTCCACACCTGAAACCGTTCACAGAGAACCTGCTAATTACAGGCTTTTAATGAACATTCTAGACTTCCTTTTGGAAAACTACTCTCTCCAGGTGAGCTATTGCTGACTCAGCACCGACCTGCTCTCCCATCCCTTGGACGCAGCTCCATTACCCACACACCCTTTTGGTACCAAAGGCACCCAGAAAAACTCCAAGAAGCCACGAGCTCCCAGCCTGCCCAGCTGCTGCTGCTGGGAATCAGCGGCTTTTCACTGGGCTTGTGTTCCTGGGGCAGAGGTGGGTATCCTGGCTCGGAGATGCCACAGCCATGGGTGAAATGCCCAGCCCTGGGGTAATGCAGTCTGTGTGCCCACCATCCAGGGAGGGTGGCTGCTCCCCCTCCTCTGACCCTTCGGTTTGGGGAGGAAAAGCAGGGAACCATCTGCCACGACGTTCTGATGACCCCGTGGTGGGAAGGAGGAGCACAGGGGTCGGTGCTCGGGCTGGTCAGCCCGTGCTGGGTGGGTTGTTCCATCATTGTTGTACCTTTATCCTCTCCAGGCAGGGACACGATGAGCCGACCCGCTGCTCCCCGGGGCTGCCTGCGCCCCTTTGCAGCCCCCCAACTCCCTTTGCCCAGCTCCTTAACAAGGTTTCCTGCACCCCGCCGGGAAGATGCCGAGGCGCCGCATCCCGTCTCTTTATCTCCCAGAGGTAGCATCGTTTTGGAAATCTCCTTAAGAAAAGTCGATTTTACAGACCCTGAAACCTCCAAATGACCCAGCACAACCCGTCCAAGAGGGTATCAGAATTACACAATTCACCCCAAATTAAACAGCTCCGTCTGGACGGCCCTGTTAGCTCACAGCCTCGTTGACAGCACTGCCAAGGGCTTGGCCACGGGGCTATTGATCCGTTAAACATTCTGCTGATGAGCGGCGGGAGGGCAGCCAAGCCAAACTGTTTGCGCAGTTTGAGAGGGAGCTGAGCTCCAGCCAAACCAACAGGTGAGGAAAATTCCTTCTCTGGCAGCTCCCTTTGGGTGTCTCCGACGTCATCGCGGGCGGTGACACGGCCGGAGAGAGGGACCGCGACGTGCAGACGAGGGAGCAGCATCGATCTCAGGAAGAGCCTTGTTGTTATTAAAGCCGACCTTGTCCGGAGTCTCTCCCCTGGCTCCAAAGGTCACAGCAGAGCAAACAGCTCCCCAGGGACCGGAGCTGCTCTCAGCACGCCCAGAACGGGATGCAAATACCTCGACGGCTCAAATAGAAGCTGGATGCAGCGGCTGTGCGGGGTCCCCGGGGCAGCAGAAGGCAGCCGAGCCCGGCAGCATCCAGCGCCCCGCAGCTGGAGGGGGTGAAGGCGGGGGCCCGGAGAGGAGGAGGAGGAGGAGGAAGAGGGGGGATGACTATCCGGATCGGGAATGCAGGGAGCGAGCGGAGCCATGCTGCACCGGGATAGCCCTGCCCGGGGAGGGGAGGGTCGGGCCGGATCCTGCGGCGGGGCTGGGCGGGGGGCTTGGCCGGCCGGGGCAGCCCCGTCCCGCCGCTCTCGGCAGAGGGACTCTCCTACCACCGTGTGGCTGTGCCCGGCCGTGCACCCTCCGGGCAGACCCCGCGCCGCCCACCCCGGACCCACCGGGGGTATTGGGGTGGGGGGCAGCGCTCCACGCCCCCGGCCCTCCCGCCCCGCCAGCATCCCGCGGTGGAGGGGGGAACCAAAGCCCCTAGGAAAACACTGCTTTGCCCCCCAGAACACCTCACACCCCCCCGGAGCGAGACCCCGGCCCCCGAGGGGCTGCCACGGGTGGGATGTTTTCCCGCTGGATAAACCGCAGATTCCCGCCGCATCCCGAGCCGGCAGCTCCTTCCCTAAACGTCTCTCATCACCTCCCTGATCTTGCTTCACCATCCGTCGCTTTCTGCAGAGCTGGGAGGGAGATCCTGCTTCCTGCAGACCCCTGTCCCACGGGGCGCAGGGAGAGGGGCCAGACCTCCTCCAAAACCACGGCTGCAGCTGGTCCCTGCTGGGGATCCCCCTCCCCATCCGTGTGATGACAGATGTGGGTTTTTCCCTCTGTGCTGTCCCAGCAGGGATGGAGCCGGCATCACTCCTCTGCAGCAGCATCCTGCCCTGGATGGGGGAACCTCTGGTACCAGCCTCAGTCCCAACGGTGCGATCCAGCCGAGCCCAGAACAGGCCTTTCGAGGGGAGAGGGGCACTGTCTGCAGGACTGGCTGGCTGCTTTTCTTCCAGGGCTGGGGAAATGTCAGCAATTCTAGGCTAGCTGGGGGTTACGTGCCGTTACACACACAGGAGCTCACCTTGTCAGCTTTAGAAACCCATCAGTCTTCGGTGAGATAACAAGGACCAGCCTCTGACATCAGCCCCTGACATCTCTTCCAGGATCTAGTGATATTCCAAGCTGCTCCAAGCTCCAGTTTTGATTCTTCAGACGGGCAGCTGATGGCTTCAAAGGCACCAGTCCTCAGCTGTTCCAAAATTTCCCACAGGCATCTGCCCTGGAGCGGGGGTGCTGCCACCCGCCCGGGGCCCCGCATGCTGTTCCCATCACAGCTGAGCATCCCCTGGACAGAGTAACGGGGCAGATACGGGGATTTCAAGGGGTTGCCTTTGGGATGAGGGATCAAGTCGTGGTTTTAACCACTTCCCAGGGCTGTTAAGCTTCCAGCACTCTTGGCAGCAGGGGAGGAGGGTTTGCTTTCATTTCCCCATCCCTGCAGATCTGTGCACAGGAAGCACAGACACAGACATTCTGGGGACTAAACTCTGTCTGACTGCTGCAGAAATGAGCATTTTTTGGCTCAAAACAGAGCATTTCCACAGGACAACTGGAGCACTTCTGAAGCCCACCCCAGGGCTGGGAAGCAGAGCACAAGGGGCTCGCCGGGCAGAGGTCTCTTCATGCCACCCCCCATCTCCACCTATGCTTTAGCAAGGCACAGAGAAGGAAGAAGAACTCTGCTGTGACGATTCCATGGGGACTTGGCCTCGGATGCCCTGAACAGAGCCCGCTTTGCTGACAGAGCCAGAGCTCAGGAGCACAGATGATGCTGCATCACCGGGGAGGGACTGAACATTTTCAGCAAATTACCTCCGTTACGAGCCTGGCCATAAAAATCACCTCACCAGTGGATTCAGCTTTTCTCCTCTCCATGCCCAATCAATTAGCACATGAGTAATACCAGGCCCATTAGGGCGAACTGATGCCGGGGGAGTTATGTCATCCGCTGTAGAAATGATTGGTTAATGCCCCTGTTGGCTGGAAGGAACTCTTACCCATCACACAACCCCCTAAAATCGATAGCTACGGTCAGACCGCGCTGTTTCCAACAAGAAGACTGCTGGGTAGCTAAGTGAGCTCCAGAGCTGCGTTTGTGACCTCAGACACTCACCCAGCTATAAATAATACAGGGGAACAACAACAGCAGCAGCAGCGGAGGGCATCCTGAACTGGGGGGAGTGGGGGTTCAACCCACTGGAGTGGGAGGGAGGGCTCAGGGCTGCCCACTGAACGCTGCATCCCTCTTTTGCTGCTCTGCTCTGGCTGGCAGAGGACACGGACACACTCACGGTGTAGGGCCAAGGCACCCTGCAGCTTGCAGGGGCTCACACACACACACACACACACATGTCCATGTGTGTAGCTGCAGAGATGCGCTGCAAAGAGCAACCTATGCTGAGCGAGATCCCCTCGGGAGCCCTCAGAGGGGGAACTACTGCACCACGATCCTTCCTTACTTCACTCCTGGGGCACCCCTTATGCCAGAGGGGAAAGACTTCAGTTCCATCGCTTTCAAATGCACTTAGTAAAGTAGGAAGCAGCAGGGAGCAATTCCTAAATCTCACCTTGAGGATCTCGATATGGTCTCACTCGTGGTCTCCCTGCAGCCAGGCTCTTGGGAGACTCCTGTTTCCAATACCTAGTGCCTTTCCCAGTACGGATCCTCGCGCTCTTGTCGGATGCAGAAGGGAGGCAAGCCCATCTGGGAGCTGGGAGAGGTTGGACCTAAAGCCTGACCAGTCCCAGGAGACATCGACCATGCCAGAGAGACCTTTCACCACGTGCAGGGAAATATCTAAGAGCAGAAGAGAACAAAGCTCCTCTGCCTTGCCCCAGGGATGGGGCTTCACCCCGTAAGCACCGGACAAAGCACTCCTGATATTAGGTCTGCTGGAGGATTTGGATAGGATTGGCCTGGGCTAACAAACTGTGATCAAAGCTAATCTCTGATTAGCTATACTGAGGAGATTTAATTTAGTTTAAAGCCTTACCTGAAATGCAGAACTGGGTATTATTGCATATCTGACCGAGACTGCTGTTGTAAAGCTGAAGTATTTATAGTAGAATTAAAACCTCTCTGAGAGCAATCACCCAGGGAGGCAGCAGAATTGATTTGCAGTGAGGCTGGTCCCAAACATTCAGAAATCATGAGTCAGTCCCCAAAATGTCACAAGATTTTAAACCATAATATATTTTCTCTTGTTTTTGTTTAGTTGGAGAGACCACTGCTCATTTTTCCAAGCCACGAAGGTTGAAACCCGACTCTCCAGGGGGAGTGGAGACTTTCACCTAACAGACTCCAGGAGCAGGAGGTTTATGAAGAGCCACTCATTATTCTGCTGCTCTGGTGAGAGGGGCTGAGGTGGCCCTCTAACCCCCCTGGGAAAACCCTGGGCAGATGCTGCTGCCCTGCAATGCTGCAGAGCTCCTGGTCCAATGCCTGCGCTGCCTCCCAGAAGCTTCCAGGGATCATTCCAGGTGCGGAGCTCAGGGCAGCCCCCCACTCCGGAGCAGCCATGGGTCCTGCCCTTGCCCACTCCCGCTTCTGCTAGCAGCATCCCATCCCAGGGAGCTCTTCCGTGGGACTTGGCCAGGTCCAGAGCTTCCCTCTCCCTCTGGAACAGGGCAGAGATGCTGGTGGGATGCATGTGGCACTATGGCAAGCGGGTCCAGATCTGGCCCCCTTCCTGTGTGCCAGGGCTGGGACAGGTTGTGTCCTCCCCCGAGTCCGAGACTTCTCCTGGTCCTCCAGCTCCCCCCAGACACTCGGCTCCTCCTGCCTCTGCCCGCTCGGGCTCCTGACAAGGCCAAACCTCTGCCATTTCTCCCTCTCTCCCAGGCTGTGACATGTTTGTCTGTAGGGCACCCAGAAACGACGCTGACACAGTGGCGCAGAATCCCAGCTGGGAGCGTGCCATCCGACCTGACTGCCGGCGCCCTGGGCTCCACCTTGGCGGGGAGACGCGGAGCGCTGACAGCTTCCCGTGCCAGCATCCCCCCGAGGTGTGGCTGCCTGAAGATGACAAGGGTGGGTGACCGGGAGGATCCAAACCCACTCTGGGACTCCTTTTCGCTGCGCACATCAGAGTGATGGAGAGCGCTGTGCCTGGCAGCATCCTGCAAGGACACTGATGCCTGGGACGCAGCGATGCTCCCTGCCCTTGGAGCAGTCTCCCTGCTGCCAGCTGTGCCATGGGACATGGCCCTGCCAACCTGTGCCAGCACAGAACCCACATCCAGCTGTGTCTGCGTGTTCAGCACTCAGCAGCACCAACAGCTGCAGATTCACCTCGGAGTGTAAACGCATCTCTCCCTGGCAGGGCTGAGGGTGCCATCGCTCTGCCCCAGGATGCCACCCTGGCCTAGCCAGCAGTGGTTGGGAGAGCTTCCTGCTGCATGGAATGGCATTGTAACCGAGCCAGGACTCAACCCAGTTTGGCAGGAACCCAGTTGCCAGCCATGGTGCTGGAACATCTTTCCCATAGCTGGCAGCTTTGGGGTCAGCTAATCGTGCCCCACGCTGCTTTTGTGGGGAGAGCTGGGGCTTCGTGGGGTGTCCTGCAGCCCGGAGCCCACAGCAGCCCCTCTGTGCAGCCCAGGGTGGGATCACCATGTTAGCAATAGCAGGAATTTAATCCAAAGCAGGGCAGCACCCCTTCCTCCATGCTGTGGATTTCAGGCACCATTCCGGTGGGTTTTCTGGGTACAAGGGGGTCCTGGCGAGCAGGGAGGGGCGGCTGCTGGAAAAGCAGACCTCCACAGGCCTCATTTCCTTGGGAAATCAGAGTCAAGAGAAAAAATAACTGGGAGCTAACTAATGCCTATTAGAAATGAGATTCTCTCGCTCTCCTCATCTCCTGCGAGCGCTCTTGATTAGCTAATAAATGATTAATCGTGCCAAGAAAAGCCGGCTCCTTCGTCTCCTCCTTTCATCCACCAGCTGCCTCCGGGGGATTTCAAATGTCACAGGCAGATGAAACGGCCTCACCCAGACCCCACGAGTCCCTCGGCAGCCGAACCGCCCGGGGAGCAGAACCTGCACCCCAGCCCCAGCCCAGGATCCCATCCCTCCCCCTGCACCTTCATCCTCCACCTTGCTGCCCGCGAGAGCATCCTCTGCCTCCTCTAACTGCTCTCGAATCTACCTGAGAGGAAGCCGCACGCGCCGGTGGCACAGAAAGCAGCAGGCGTGTTTCTGGAACCCGTGGCTCCTGACAAGCAGTCTATTTTAATGCTCCTAACAGCAATTTTTATTCTAACAGTATGTGAAGGCACTTAGATTTCTATGCAGTTTTTACTTTTTAATCTCATATACTTCTTGCTGGTGTCAAAGTGTCACCATTTAATAGTCTTACTGGAAAAAAAGAGTGTTTCAGATCTTGTTCTATAGTCCATGGTGTGAATACATTAGAGGAGCACTGAATGATTTAAGAGGGGTTTTTATACGCCTGAACATGGAGGGAAGGCTGACGTGGGAGTGCACGAGGGGCCCAGCCTCAGCGCTGGCTGCTAAAAACCTGGGCAGCGTTTTCTGCTCCAAGCTTCCCTAAGGCAGCGGGGTTTCCAAGGGGGAAAAGCATTGCTGGCACCTTCTCCTCCCCCAGAAACGCCCCGAGATGCTGCTGCACGTGGGGTGCTCTGATTTAACTCTCCTAAGCAGTTTTTCTCCTTGATGAGTATTTCATCTCGCAGGCACTTAACAGCGGGAAAGCCAGAGCCTGGTGCAGCAAGGGCAGTGTGCTCTGGGTGTGAAGCAAGGCCAGGAACTCTGGGAGCATCCCCAGGTAGCAGGCAGAGCTGTTCCCCACAGATAACAGGACGTCCCAGCTGCAGAGAGCGGGTGCAGGCACGGGATGCTGAGCATCACCTCTTTCTGACTGGTGATGGCTGCACTGGTGCTGGAGCAGGGCCCAGCCATGCCACTCTCCATCCCCATGCCATGTTCCCTCACAACCCTCCTGCCCCAGCAGCCTTCCCCTCCCAGGTTCCAGGGGTGGGTGTCTCAGGGTGCTTTAAGAGAGGCTCCCAAGGCACCTCTGATAATGAGAACAGGAGACGGCAGCACGGCTCCTGCGAGATCAAAGCCCTCCCTCCCCAGCTGCACATGCCCTCAGCAATATAATCATCCTGACAACCCCATCAATATGTATTCCAGCTCCACCAATTCCACCCAATTAGTTCACTAATCTCTCCCCGCCCAGGCACCGTGCAGCAGCAGGGCGAGAACGCAGACCGCAGCCTCCACGGCTCCACAGAGCACTGGGACACGGGGACAGGGCTGGGGTTGCAGGGTGCCCAAGCTATCATCATCATCATTATCATTATAGTTGTTATTATTATCACCACCTCTGCCGTCCTCCTCGCTCTGGGTACCCGCTTGCAGCTTGTTTATTCACCTCCACAAGCTCAGTGCTCAGTGGGACTCCGACTTTGGGGATTTCCATAGCAATGGAGGCCCCGCCCAGGGTCCATCCTCACCCTCCCAACACATCCATAAGATGTGGGGATGTTGCCCACAGGCACAGGCAGCACCAGGGCTGCTCCGGACCAGTGCAGCACCCAGGCAAGGCATCCTCCAAGAGAACTCCTGGATTTGCACAGTCCTCACCTGGGATGCAGGGGCTGAACCCCAAATGCAGGAAAGAGCTTGGGGACCAGAGACTCCCCCAGCAATACCTGCCCCATGGTGAGTGAGACTGCCAGCATATTCTTCAGCCCTACGAGGGGTTGGACACCAAAAGGCACTTTGTGCCAGGTCAGGCACGAAGGGGGTACTTGGGGGGAACACAGCCCCCATGCTCCTACCCCAGGATGGCTCCACAACAGTGGGCAGTGGTATCCTCCGCTACCTTTTGCCCAGAGCCCCTGGGGATCCTGGGTTCCCTCCCCACAGCAGGTCCTGGTGCGTTTGCAGGGCTCACCCCGGGATCTGGAGTGCTGACGGTGGGAAGGCGAAATAAAGCCTGTTACTTCAGCCAGGGGATTTGCAAGGCATCGTTTGCTACCAGTTAGCTTGGGCTGCCGTAACAATCCGGCCCCTGAGATTACCTGTCAAGCCTCTCTGAATTTTAAATAAAAGGTAAAAGGGTTTAACTCGAGCACGACACCTCTGTGCATACCCAAACAGCTCGGCTCCGCTCTCCTACAGAGGAAGGAGCGCTCCAGACCCCGGATCGGCGCTGAGCGCAGCTACAAATCAAGGGCCAGACATGATTGCAAACATATTCCTCGCTCTTCCCTTTCTTCTGCTACAAAGGAGATCGGAGGCACACATGGGCTTTGCTTACATCTCGTTTCAAACAAAATACACACGCATAAATAACGCCGGCTGACAGCTCGCCAGCTCGCCCATCGCGCTGCCGGGGAAGGTGCCTGATGAGCAGCAGCTCCTCCGCAGCGACAGCCCCAACGGGGCTGCATGGGGGGCATCCCCCCACCCCAGGGGCAGGGAGCGGCAGGGGGATGATGCTCCCTGGGGTGACCTCACTGACATCACCCCATCCCCAAAGCAGCCCGCACCCGTCCTTCCTGTGCCAGGCTTGGCTGCCCTCACCAAAGGATAACCCTCCTCTCCACAGCAGCACTGGTTTTGGGGAGGGGGTTTACACATTTCAATGCTTCCTCCATCCCAAATTCCCCTGGAAGATGCTGGGTCCGAGTTTTTCACACATGAAATCTGTACCAACCGGAATCTGCACACAAAGATGTGTGCAAGAAATCTCATCTAAAAAAGCCAACGGGCTCCCAGCTCCAACAAGGGCTGCAGGGGTTGCTGCCTGTACCCTTTCCCATCGCCAAAATGTGGTGATTCCACTGGAAACCAGTGGCATTTGGATAAGAAGGAAATAATACAAATACCCAGGTGGAATATCCTGGTCGAGTGGTAACACAACCAAACAGACTTGAGGAATATCTGTTGTTGTTCTGACGTTAAAAAGATGCAGTAAGAAAGTCTGAAATCCCAAAGTTTGCACAGCACAGATCAGGGTGCTCAGCTGGCCTCACCTTTCCAACGTGGCTGCAGTTGGGAGGGATGTCATCCTTCCCAAAAAGCTCTTGTAACCCCCCCATCAAAGTGATGGTGTCCAAAGCAGGATGCAGGGAGTGCAGCATCTGTATCGTGGTGGCTTTAGTACTGATCCATTCTTAGCTCTTTAACACCAGTTCAGGGCACAGTGAGGTCCTGAACCGCCAGCACACTGGGGCTGTGGATGCAGGAGAGACCCAGGACCATGGGAACCCCAGCACAACTGGAGCTGCTGCCTTGCCAGGAGGTTTTTCCATACAGAAAGTACCCTGATCCAGCCAGACGTGGCCACGTCTGAGCGAAGCCAGCGCGGTGCATCCCGGAGAGGAGCCCACCCTGACCACGCTGGGGTCCAGAGTGTCTCCCTGAAGCAATCTCAAGCCACCACCAGAGGCAAAGAAAAGGCTTTTCTTTCCTCTAAACACACCCTGGGAAACAGATATATTATTTCAGCTGGCGTTGCCCCAAAACTCAAATCATTGCATCCCAAGGCTACCATGCAGCTGGCACCGTCCAGCTTCAGCACAGCAATAACAAACCCCAAGGAGAGTCCAGGGCTGACCTGCACCCCTTGGGACACCCATCCTTGGGGTACCAGTGAAGGGGAGGTTGCCAGATGAGCCGCTATGCTCGGTGTTGGCATTGCCAGCTCCAGCCAAGCAGGTGATGGAGCGTGCTGGAGATGGTGGGGGGAAGGAGCTGGGCAGCCCTCGGCTCCTCTCCGGAGCGATGCTCACCCTGGGGCAGAGAAGCTCATTTGCATTTCCCTGTATTAATGCGGGCATCCAACTGGAAGATGTGGATGTCTTTTTAACGCACCTTCGTTTGAAGCCTGAATACATAATCTCTCTATTACACGTCTCCTTCACACAGCCAGCACGGCACAGGGCCGGTGATTTATGCAGCCGTGTTCCATATGCAGAGGTTTGGGATCCCAGCACACAGTGGGCACCGATTTTGGTTTTCCAGAGCTATTTATTTGCATAGCAGCGACTGCAGATGATTAATAGGGAGCGCTGCGGTCAGGGCGAGCCCACTGCTGAAATACAGCCCCGCTTCCAGAAGCCGCCGTGACATTAATTATTAACTGGGTACAGGAGCTTTGCCACTCTCCCAGCACCCGGCGCTGGAATAGTTCCCTCCATAAAAGAGCATTAAGGGGAAGCTTGGGCAGAGCCGCTGGCTCGCTGGGCAAAGCGCCGTCCCCCTTTCAAGCCCTATTGCTCGGCAGGCAGAATTTACAATCCTTTAATTCCATTTACAAGGCGGCAACACAAAAGGGAGCTGGAAACAGGAGGCTGGAAGCCGAGAGACCGACGGGGGAGGATGAAATAAACAGGAGTCCAAGGGAGCCAGGATCAGGCCTCCTGTCCCCATCCCCCCACCAAAATTCAGCCGCTCATTAAATTCCAGCCGGGATTAGCGGCAGGAAAGCGCCGGGTAGAGATTTCACTCCCCTACAATGGGAGGTATATTAAGTTATATAGGTTCCATCTTGTCCCTATTCATGACTAACAGTGTTGTATGTATCCGAGCAGCTAAGCGTAATTTGCTTATAAATAATTGACTTCTCGGCGATTAAAATCTCTGGAGGGTCTCTGGGTTTATTCACAACAAGCCGCCTCGGCCTGCCGTGCAAATTAGGCCTTTCAAACCCGCCTCATCTCCAACAGAAACGCTATCAAGAGTGATTTTTTTTTTCTTTTTTTTTTTTTTTTTATCCCCTGTAATAACCTTCAACTAACCTTTAAACCGAAGTGAATAATTTAAATCTTATTTTCATATCAATGGGGGAGTCAAGCCAAGCAATTATCTTTTATCTGTATACTCTGTCGTCAGAGCAAGGCATAATAAAGTTTTCCCAAGTGGGCAGAGCGGAGCGGCGGGAGGAGGAGGAGGGAGAGGGAGCGCGCTGGGATCTGAAGACATTAATGTGATGATGAATTATTCAGTAATAAGTACAAGATCTGCCATAAAGGACCCGCCGGCACCCGGTGCACGCCACAGACTGCCGGATGGCCGGCGCAATTAGTGCCGCGCGCCAGGGCTGCCCGGTGGGTGGTCAGCATCTCCCTTGCCCCGGGGGGAGGCTGGACTGTGCATCCCCCTGGCGATGCTGGAGAGAAAAAAAAGGGAGGGGGAGGGAAGAAGAAGTCAAACTCTCGCAGCAAAGCCGTCGGGGCTGGAATTCCCCACCGTGCTCATTCAAATTCTGCCGCCCCCGTTTCTCCCCGAGTCCCCCTGGCCCATCCAGGAGCTTTTCTTATTGTTATTCATTTATTAATTCATAAAATTCCCCTCCCCCTGTGATGGAGGGTGCTGATAACAGGGGCAGAGGAACAGGAGAGCTGGTGGAATACCACATGTTTCCTCCGTGAGCAGTGATGCAGCCGTGGCATGAAATACTAATCCCTCCCCTTATGGAGCAGTGGGATGGGCGGCTGGTGAGGCCACTGGAAGTGGGGAAAAGCCAGGAAGTGAGGAAAAGGACACCTCAAACTCTGCCTTGGGGTGTCCTTCCCACATTTCCCCAAGGCATAATCCTCTTTTCAGCCTTAAAGATGGATTTAACCTGCAGCTGCCACCGCCAGCACCTGTTTCTGCCTCCAAAGCTCCAAATTCCCACGGGGTTGTCTGTAAAAAAGATGCTGGTGCCCATCCCTGGCTCCAGTTTCCCAAGGGAACTGACCTCACGGGGCAGGATGGTGTGGGATGGGCACCCTCCCAGCCCTGCGCACACAGCTGCATCTTGGCAGTGAGGCCAGGCCATCAGGGTTTTCTTCTTTGGTTTCACTGGGGAAGGACTGGGAAGTGATGGACAGCTCAGGGAAATCCCTCTGGGAGGCAGTCCCAGTGCTCGGTGTCCAGGACAAGGACCTGGGGTGATGGAAAGCAGTACAAGAGAGCGTGGGATTAGATGTCAGGGCAGCTCTGGCACTGAGCGTTAAATATCTTCATGTAATCTTTCCACTTAAACCAACGATTAAACAGATTTAGCAGATGATTAAACAAATAAAGATTAATGAAACAAGCAAAGTAATCAAATCTTTATGGGGGAATAAACACCCGATCCAAAACAGTATCAGGACAAATTGTCTAAAGCCAACAGTGAAGGTGTCGCTGTCGCCTCCGCAGCGCTTGTCATGTTCTCACTTCATCACAATCAAAATATTTGCTCAAACCAGCCCGGATCTGAAAGGCTGAGACGCAGTTGAGGATTCAAGGGAAGCCAGGAATGCTTTGCTGGATCCCTTCTCCTCCCTATCCCAGCTTGGGGGGGTGTGTGGGACGGACCACACAACGGCCTGGCCATGAGCAGCTGGGGATGGCTCCAGGGGACAGCGTGGAATGGGGCAGCCAGAGCATGGGCAAGGACACCGTTCAGACACCCTTCACAGGCTCTGGGCTAGCAGCCGCCTGTGCCCGTCCCCCCTAATTATTTTGATGGGAACTTGAGTCTTTCCTTCCCTATATAAGCAGCAGCAGTGGGTTCCAGAGCTGTAAGTCTTTTTCTTTCATCAATTTTGCATCCAGAAAGATGCTGTTTGCTCTGAATACTTTGGTTTCTAAAGCCTCTTAAATTTTTGAAATGAAAATAACAAAGGGGAGGTTGGGGGGGGAGGGTTGGGGGGAGAAAGGCTTTTGCAGACAAACTGTCAGAAGGCTGCTGCTGCCAAACAAACATAAACAGAGCTCCAGCACAGCCACAGCAGTTAATTAAGAGGAAGGAAATGTGGGGATAATTGCACCCGCTCCTGGGGCTGCGGCACACACGTGTACCAGTGGGCACAGCCATGGATGCAGGGTGCACACACATGGATGCAGCACTGGCAGGTCCTTCCCCACAGTGGTCCTGGCTGGGATGCTGGGATGCATCATCCAGGTTACGTTTTGATGATGCTCAGACAAACTGACCCAAGTCAGCACCCCGAGACAGCGCCGGAGGGTTTCACTTGTGCTCCTGAATCTTGGCTGTATCTGGGAGAAACAGGGTGGTCGCTGCACACCAACGCAGGGCCCAGCATCCAAAAACAGCACGATGATGCCCTGGGGAGGCATGTGGGGACTTCATCCATCCCAGTGCCTGCTCAGATCCCTCCCTCTGCACCAGACAGGGAGTTATATGCAGAAGCACCTTTGCACCACGACCCTTTGGGTGTCACAAGGAGGGATGAACACCCCCTGTGTCAGTGTCTGGTGCCCAGATCTCTGCTCTGGGCTGAGCCTGCGCCTCCCATGGTGCTTCCCTCCTCGCAGGAGAGTTGGTGGTAACAGGAATCCACCTGCCATGAATTCAGCCCCCACTGCAAGGGCCCAGCAATGGGACCTGTCGTCTCTTCAGGGTGCTTTGGCATCCAAAGGGATGCAGAGTTGTGAAGGGACCCAGCTCCCACATGTTGGAATCAAGCTGCTGGTCAGGCCAACAGCTTCTGGGAGCTTTTGGCTCCCCAACAGCCCCCGAATGAGCCGTGGTGCCAGCCCAGCCCCACACCAGATGGTGTTGTGCCTGCCCCTGCCCACTAGTGATGCTGGCTTCCTCCTCAAACACAGCAAGCATCACCATTCATTGCAGGAATGGCCACCAAGGAGCCCAGGCATCCCTTGCCTTGTCTTCAGTCAGGAAGAGCCAAAGGGAATGGAGAGCTCCTGTTTCCCTGGCACACACCTCTTTGCCATCCTGCCATGAGGTTCCTGTGGCTGAGCCACAGGCCCCTTCGGTGGGCAGCCAGCGAGAGAAATGCTGGGACCCCCTGTGTGCAGGAGGAGCCCTTGATGCTCAGCATGGACAGCTTGTCAGTCAGCTGCAAATCTGCACTTGAAGTACAACCCCCCCGTGGGACCCTCTTGCAGAAGACACTGGGAATGATGAGCTGGAGCTGCAGGGCTGGAGGGGAGGACACTGGGGCAGCAGAGCACCTTGATCCACTGCCCAGCACGTGCTGTGCATTGCACAGGACAGCCTGCCTGTCCTTGGTCCCTGCAACTCTGCCCACGCTGCACGGTGAGTTGGGCACTGGCCAGACCCCTGCCAGCTGCCACGGCTGCATGGCCTGCACCGAGCAGCACTGCTGGCTCTCGACACGGGGACTCTCCCTCCATCAATTCCAGGGCTCTCCCTCCTTCAATGTGGGGACTCCTCTTCCATCAATGCTGGGACTCTCTTTCCATCACCACAGGGACTCTCCCTCCATCAATGTGGGGAGTCTCCTTCCATCACAGGGACCTTTCTTCCATCAATTCCAGGCCTCTCCATCAATGAGTGGACTCCCACTCCATCACCATGGGGCCTCCTCCTCCATCACCACTGGGACTCTTCCTCCATCAATGCCAGGACTCTCCTTCCATCAACACAGTGACTCTCCTTCTATTGACGTGGGGACCCTCCTTCCATCCCCAACAAGCCCAGGCACTGACTATCCTGCAGGTCCCACTGGAATGGATGCCCTTCCTGCACAGGAATGCGGTCCAGCCCCTGATGCCCACCCAGCCCTGCCCAGCCCCCGTCCCCATGTCCTCCTGTCCCTCTGTCCCCTGAACCAGGATGGAGAAAACCCAGGGTGACCTGCTGCACTGCAGCAGCTCCCAAGAGTCAGCCCTGCCCCAACCCTTGGCCATCCCTTGCAGGGTGCTGGGCAGTATAGTTGAGGCCAGGGAAGTAACAAGATGGGCATCATCGCTGCTCCCTGCAGCCCCTGGCTGAGCCCTCATGGGTGTGGGTCCCCACAGCCCCCGTGCTGCCCACCTTGGGTGCAAACCCCAAGTGACCTTTCTGTTGAGCCGATGCCATCACCACTTCAGCAGCACCAGGAGATTCACATTCAGCAGCTGCAGCAAGAGAATCCAGCGAGTCCATGACATGAATTACAAGTCTCCCTCCCCCAAGGAAAGGCTGGAGCCAGCTCAGCATCCCTCCTCTCCGCACCCCCCCTCTTTTTTTTTCCGGAGACTCATTACTATATTGTGGATATTCTCCACTAAAGGGCATCTCTTTGAATGCATTTGCTTTTTTATTAATGTGTGCTAAGACAAGTCAAGCCTGATTATCATGAAGACAATTGCTGAATTCCCTCCTGGAGAAATCTCATCTAGACTGTGTAGGCGTTTTAATTTCAGAGACCCATTAATTGGCACAATTGCTTAAGCAGCTGCTTTCCGTGTCATTTTAGGACCACTTTATGAAAAACAGAGCTAAAAAAAAAAAAAACAGAGAAAGAAAGAGGAAAAAAGTATATGACAGACCAGAGCTCTCTACATGGTAACGTAATTAATGCAGGGAGCTTCCTTCCCAGGCAACAAAAAGCCACCCTGCTACCAAAATACGGGCGCCCTGCTCTGGCTGCACATGGGGAGTGCTGGGCTCCAGGGCGCCTGGTTTCCAAAGGGCTGGGGATGCTCAGGGCCTTGTGGGTGCTGCTGCAAACACCTGCAAACAGTCAGCCCAGCACTGTCTGGAAAAACAGAGAGTAAGGAAAAGGCACCCAGCAGGATCCAGGCCAATGCATCCCCCTGCAGTGAGCTGCAAACTGGGGTGCTCCCATCGCTGCTGCTGTGGGCACCTGGGGAGGTGGAAGAGGGTTCAGGGGGTTCCTCCCCATGGTGATGGCTTCGGGGGTGATGGGGAGGGGCAGGCGGTGGGGGAGAGCAGGTGGGGGAAGTGAGGGGGTCCCCAAAGGCCTGGAGGTGGCCAGGATGCTCGCAAGGATGCTTGCCATCCCCAGGCAAATCCACTCACCCTGGCCCTGGGGTCTCTCCCGGCAGCCCCACAAGTGATACAGGGGCAGGGGGCACAGCACCAAGCACCCACAGGGCTCTCACCCTCCCTCAAGGTCCCCAGCACCGGGTGCTCTCCCGCATCCACCCCGCACACACATGGACACACACACACACACACACACGCACGTGCTATCCAGGGCAGAGCTGAGCTCCCAGAATTAGGTTAATTATTGAATTAATAAAGAACAAATCCTTCATTCCGGGAGAGGCGGCTGGGCAGAGCTTCACCCTGGTCTTTGCTACGGGCAAAAATCCCCACATTCCCGTTTATTAATAAATAAACCATATCAATGCTTGGAATCATCGGCCGAATATATTTGCCAACCAAAAGCAATAGTGGGAACAATTACTTATTAATAAAGCAATAGCTAAATCTAATTACATCCCCATCAGATCCTGCGAGTAATAAAACCACAGTTGCCTTCCAGAGCCGAGGGACCTCCTGACCTCAAATCAAAGTTTAAACCATCCATCAGCTTCCAATACATTCACAGCACATCCAGCAATTACCGTCACCTCCGCTCTGCTCCCTGGCGGGGGCAGGGGTCACCCCATGCACTGCATGGCTGTAAGCTAGAACAGAGCCTCAGAAATCTCATTATCCTGTTAACCATACATTTATCTGACAAGATAAAAGAGACTAGGTGACCAAGCTATCATTAAAGATTAATAGAAAGTATAAAAAATTCAGCTGCAACCAGCATTACTGTTTAGTGCCTGTGATAGGCCTGACAGGATTATTAATCAGGCAGCCAAAAAGATTTAGGTCTTTGCTCTTGGTTTTTCGTTTTAAGTCTTTAGTTTCCCCCCACCCAGCACCCCCTCCCGCCACAGAAAGCCCAGGTCAGGGAGGACGGTGGCTAATTGGTTCAGTGGGGTTCGGGGACGGTAACGACTCAGGCCAATTATAAAATCACCGGGCGTCGAGGTGACGATGCCGCGAGGAACCTGCCGCAGCCGGGATGCTGCGGGGAGGGACGGGGCTGGTTGTGGCAGCAGCTCCTCTCCCTGCACCCAGCTATTAATGAATTGCACAGATCAATGCCTGGATTAATTTTAATAGCGGGCTTACGAGGACCACGCCGGTCCCAGGGAGGTTTTCCCCCTCATTCTGAATTCCATTTAAGTCTCACATGAAAGATTCCCAGGTAACACCTACACAGGAAGAAACGAGATTTCCCTGTTTTTAAGCCTTAAGTATTCCTTTTATTCTGCTTTGCTTTTCCCCTTTTGATCATAAATCAATGTCCTTCCGCTGCCTGCCCGGGACGCCCAGCTGGCTGGCAGTGCTGCCCTCGGCTCCTCCACCCAACGGGAAGCAAAACCAATAAATTAGGAAAGGGGCTTTCAAAAACACCCTGTGGAGACGGGGAGCCCTGGCAGCTCGGGGAGGGGGGTCCCAGCATCATCCCAGCCCCACACCCGGCAGCTCCATGGGCTCTCCCAGCCCCTCTCCTGCTTTGCTTTTCCTCTGAAGGCGTGTTTTAAGGTGAGGGATGCTCCCAAAAGCATGGTCAGCCTTTGCTGTTGCATGTCCAGGAACCCTTTCAGACCCTTTGAAGAACAACTTTGATTTTCCCCCATGAAACTCTCCTAGCACAAGAGCATCCGTCCTTGTCCACCAACATGGAACCAACCTGGAAAACACACAGTCAACAGCAGCAGCTCACCATGAGAATCATTTGCCTTAAAAACAACCCCAAAATAGGTTTTCCTAGAAAAAAGCCCCACCAACCAACCCACCCCAGCTGAGGTCCTGTGCTGCCACCTCTGCCCATGTCCTCAGCCCTGAGCCAAGCCCCAGCCAGCCCCATGCCTCTGCCCCACACCAACCACACTGCGCCCCAGGAAAGGATCCAGAGGCAAATGCAGCCGGGAAATGCGGAGGTGTCTGAGACACAGCCCAGAGCCTGCCTGGGAAAGCTATCTGCATAACCACTGTGTTTTACATCCCAGCATCACATGTTATCCTCTGCGAGGAGCGTTATCTGCTGCAAAAATCACATTTAAAAGCACCCCCAATCCTCCCCCTCCAATTACCATGCTTTCAATCAAGCCAGGCCATTGTTTGAGATCCTGCAGTTGGGCAATTAATCATCAAGCATAATTGAAATTATGCAAAGAACAAACTGGTCCCACAGAGATGCTCAGGGAGGTTTGACAACGAGGAGCAGGGGTGACGGTGCCCAGGATGTACTGGGGGAGACTCCACCAGCTCCACATGACAGCAGCCGGGATGCGACACATCCCATCTCCTTTGGCCAAGGACTCCATTCAGAGCACCCACCGCATCCCAGCCCAAGCCCCCGATTTCCCAGTGACACAGAAACTCTGCAGATCTTCTTCTTGGCCTTTGAAACATGGGAAGGGCACACGGCTTCGGCTCCTGGTGATCTAGCTTTGCTGACTCGCCAAGCTGCTGGTGATGCTCCCCAGCAGACAGCGGTTGAGCAAAAATAAACCCTCCCATGCTCTTGCATCCACTGGAAAAAGGGAAGGAAATCCCTGTCTGGGGGACATCCCCCACTGGCTCCATCCCATCTCTCAGGGCACATGCCCACTGGCAGCTGGCTCAGTCAGCGATCCAGTGGAGGACAGCACGGAGGAGAGAAGCCAGGAGCTGTACGGGGAGCCATACTCCATCTCTTACCCCCACCTTCACCATCAGAGGAAGCACTGGGGTTAAACACAGCTCTGGCCTGGCCCACACTGCCAGGCACCCTGTTCAAAGCTGTGCACAGGGACAAGGATGATCCGTGGGGATGCCGAACAGCGTGTCCTGCTTGGCTGCAGTCACCTGAACACCCACCCACGCAGGGCGGTTTGTGTGGCTTCACATAAGTTTAATAGATGCTTCAACACTCGGCTGCTGCCATTCTGGGGATGGCATTCAGAGCCGATGCTCCGCCTGCTAATGGACAGGCAGGGCTGGTGATCCGAAGAACCTGAGTGCTGGCATCTCGTGAAGCTGAGCCTTCGCTTGACAAGTGTCACTGTGCCAGCAGCATCCCCTCCCAGCACCCCTGCCCTCCGCAACGGGCCCGCTCCCGTCTCCCTGAGACAGATGCTGGGGGACTCCAGGCAGGGCTGAACTCCCCCGGGGTGGAAAATGGAGGGACCGCTTGTGTAAGGCAGATAGCCTTCATCTCCTGCCACTCACCTCCCCTAGCCCCGGGGCCAGTCCCTGGGGACCCTCGGCCACACACCGGTGTGCACCGGGGACGGAGCAGGGAGATTTTCAGGGGTTTCCCACAGAACGGCTCCTGCAGACTTCATACTGCTCCCTCACTGCAGGAACAGGCCATGCAGGCACACAGGAAAGGGCTTTGATTCACCGGGAAAGGGCTTGGATTCACTGGGAAAGGGCTTTGGTTTGCCGGGAAGGGCTTTAATTCTCTGGGAAAGGGCTTAGATTCCCTGGGAAAAGGCTTCAATTCCCACCAGCTTGCGCAGCCAAAAGCCAAAGATGGTGGCAGCAGCCCTGGAGCCAGGATGCTGCAAAGCTTCAGAGGAGCCTGGCTTTGGATCCACCTGGGAACTGCTGCGTGGCTGCTGCTCAGACCAAACGGAATCAGTTCCAGTTCTGCGGGACGCACGGGAAGCCTGTGCTGGTTAATCCCCATCTGCAGGGAGGTAGAAACGGGCTCTGCGGCCTCTTTGAAGCTCACAAGGGCGAGATGAAAGGGAAATGCTGGAGCTTAGCAAAAGCAAGCCCAAGGGTGATGGTGGGGAAGCTGGCCACACGCCCCTGGGATGGCACTTTGCTGGTGTCACAGGATGGCACCGCTCACATCTCCTGTGCCCCCTGCGATCCCAGGCCCAAGGGAAACCTCCCACCCCAGTGAGCAGACACCCAGAGCTTCTCAGGGCTCCAAGGCTGCGTGTCAATGCAGCCAGGTTTGCCTGGCAGTTTTTTGGGTGGAAAATGGTGAGTCTTCAAGTTTCCATTTCAGGTTGGCAAGGTACAGGCCTGGCAAGCAGGGTGGAAGGGTTCCGCACAGGGACTTCATCCCACAGGAGGAGGAAAGCAAATCTGGACTGACTGGAAGCACAATTCATCTCAGAGGTGTCCAAACCAGGAGGAAAGGGTCCTGAAACGTCAAACATTCCCAGGGGTTGTGGCATCCCAGCCCCAGGGCTGGACAGACCTGCTGCACAGATGAAAACCAGGTGAAAAAGACATCAGGAGGTGGTTGTGGGCTGGGGCAGGGGTCAGGCAGAGGTGTTTGTTTCACAGAATCCCACAGGATCCCAGAGCTCAGGGGCTGGAAAGGACCTGGAAAGCTCATCCAGTCCCACCCCTGCCAGAGCAGGGTCCCCCCAGACCAAATCCCACAGGGATGGAATTCTACATAGACACACGTGACTCTTCCACCACATCCCTCTTATCCCGATCCAGAAAGGAACACGATGTGGCTGCCATGGGCACGTCACCCTTTACCAGGTCACCTGGATGCAGCCACTCTCCTTGGAGGCTCAACACACCAGGCAGAAGCTCCACTGGAAACGTTTGGAAGGAAAATCCATCCCTTTCCTGGGTAGGAAACGTCCGAAGGAGATAGAAGATAAAGTCAGATGAATTATTTACCTCCATTAGCCTGTGGAAAGCTTCCCTGGGAGCCCAATGAGCCCAGCGGGCTCCGGTCTTTTCTCTGTTTAGCAGGCTGGGATGGAAGAAGGGGATGGAGTGAAAAGGGGGCAGTGAAACGAGCTCAATGACGGCGGCTGTTGATCATCAACGCGAGAAAAATGAATTGCTTCCCTGAACCTGAAAAATATCAAACTGCATAAATAAATTTATTTAAATTATTAATAAACGAATTTACATTTGGAGCCTGAGCATGAGAATTAATTTCCCTTCTTATGCTAAACTGGCCGGTCTGGCTGATGACTCGAGAATGAGAAGATGGAGAAATGGAGGGAGAAGGAAGGGGGGTGGATTTGTGAGGAGGAGGCGGCAAAGTGGAAATTCTTGTGCCTAAACAAAGCCAGCTTCCAGCAGCTGGAAAGTAAAAGCAACAGGAACAAACAGGGTCTTGGAGTCTGAGGGAGCTCTGGGAGCGATGTTCCCTCTCTGTCTGCCCAGTGCATCTGCTGGTGTCCCCACCAGCAGCAGCTCCATGGAGCACACCCAGACTGGGACATTTAGTGACTGCTCACAGTGATTAAAAACCAAATCCAAGCTAAACCCTGGACTGGAAGGTCTTGCCCAGAAAACACCATCCATCCATCCATCCATGCATCCATGCATCCATGCATCCATGCATCCATCCATCCATCCATCCATCCATCCATCCCCTGAGCATCCCACAGCCCTCCCCATGGAAGGCAGCCCTGTGTCCTGCCAGCACATCAGCTCCCAGGGGAATTCATTGCCAAGTGCTCATTTTAAGTGAAACACCAAAGTACAATGGGGGCAGGGCTGAGATCCTGGCTCCTTTCTCCCCTTTCTGAGCACTTAACACCACAGGTGATGTGAAGAAGCGGGCGGTGACTCGGTGGCTGCTACAGACAGGAAACTCTGGGCAGAAGCAGTGGGGTTTGGGTGCACTTCCCCATCACCCCAGCGTTTGCCGCATCCATCCGGGCTCGGACAGAAGTGGTTGTGCAGTGCCAAGGCCAGGGCTTGGCCATGGTGGCTCCCGACATCACAGGGCACAGAAACCACGTCAGCCCCCAGGAAGGGCCTGAAAACCCTCCACACCTTCCACCCTCTTCTCTTTCCCAGGCTAAACAACCCCGTTTCTTTCCATCATCCCCCACTGGTCATGGTGCCCAGAGCCTCTCTCACTCTCCATCCCCCTGGACCAGCTCCAAGCTGTTCCCATCTTCCCTGGGATGCGGGTCCAGAGCGGTACCCGAGTGATGCCCACACCATACCCTGCATCAGCAGGGTGCAGGAGACGTAGGCAGCCCCTGCCCTGCTCCCTCCAGCAGCAAACACACAGCCCAGAGAGCACAGCCCTTTTTGTTGTTGCTCAGCCCGTTCTGCTGGGCGCTGGCGTTTGTGATGGATCGCACATAAAAACCTACTTACAAAGCAATCCTTCCCTCAGCTGCCCTTTCCCTGCAGCCTCCTCGCCGGGCTGCATTGTCATTTCATGCGACGAGACGTTCCACAAAGCCAAATAAAATAAAAATAGTCATTTGGAGGGGCCTTTTGTTTTGCTTTTTCACAGGTTCCCCCCCTCCCCAGTTTGACTCCTGCGAACACACTTGTCGGGTTGATTTGCTCACGCTGCCTCCTAAGCGTGTCCTTGCACTGGAGACACTGCTCTTTTCAATTCAGCTCCTCAGAATCAGAAGAAAAACTTGGCAAAGCAACAATAGGGGTGTGGGGGGAGGGTGGGGGGAGGGGGAAATATGAATAATCGCCGAACAGAAGTTGCATTATGTGATGTGGTTGCCATGTGGTTAAGCCTGAGAGAGGATCATGCGAGCGCATTGTGGGAAAGATGATAACAGGAGGAACAATCCGGGGAAACGCTGAGGGTTCTGTAACAAGGGGTTACAATGCAAACCCAGTGATGCCGTGACGTGGCCCGGGGCCAAGTGATCTGTGAGAATCCATACGAGCTGGGTGGGTGAGTCTGGGTGGGGACGAGGGGGTTGGCACGGTCCCCTGCGCTGGGACGGCTCAATTCGGGTACCTTTGGCCACGCGGCTTCCAAAGGCAGGGGGTTAGGGTGGGGGATGTGGGGGGTTAGGGTGGGGGATGCGGGGGGTTAGGGTGGGGGATGCAGGGGGTTAGGGTGGGGGATGCGGGGGGTTATGGTGGGGGATGCAGGGGGTTAGGGTGGGGGATGCAGGGGGTTAGGGTGGGGGATGTGGGGGGTTAGGCTGGGAGATGTGGGCGTTAGGCTGTGGGATGCAGGGAGTTAGGCTGGGAGATGCAGGGGGTTATGCTGGGGGATGCAGGGGGTTAGGCTGGGGGATGCAGGGGGTTAGGCTGGGGGATGTAGGAGGTTAGGGTGAGGGATGTGGGGGTTTGGGCTGGGGGATGCAGGGGTTTAGGCTGGGAGATGTGGAGGTTTAGCCTGGGGCTTAGGGGGGGTTTGGGCTGAGGGATGCACCAGTGCCTGAAAAGCCTGAAAAGCCTGAACACTCCCCAAAAATCTCACTTTGCATCATCCAGCAGGTTTCCCTGCCACAGGGCACCCACCAGAGCTGCAGTCATTCCCCAAGTCTCTTCAAGTGCACCGGAGAGCAGCAGCGAGGAGCGGAAGATGCTGACACCCATCCCCTGCCCCAGCCACGTGCTGGCTCTGGCCCCTTCCTGGGGTTTGAGAAGGTTCCAGAAAACCACCGGCCATCCGGGTTCACCACCGAGTTGCCCCCAAAGCATCACCCCTGAGGGAGGGGAAAGGCAGATTTCAGGTAAAACAGGGTTCAGGTGCTTTGGGGAGCTATAAACAACACACACACACACACACACACACACACACAGAGAGTGAAAGACGATTTGTTGCCCAGGCTGCTGGGGAACCGTTATCAGGGCCAAACCGCCTCATCCTCCTCTCACCCAGGGTGTGAACGTGTGAGTGGGAGGAAAGTCTGAAGCGACAGGAAACCCAGAAGGGCTGGGGAAACACAGGCAGTTAAACACCCCCCATCAGAAAAAAAGAAAAGAGGGAAAAAAATAAGGTAAATTCAGGGAAATTCTGGTTTTGGGGTCCTGTCCAACGCTGCTGAGCAGGAAGGGGGCAGCTCTGGGGTGTTGTAGGCAGGAGGGTGCTGCTGTTTCCCCCTCCCAGCACCGAGAGGTGCTGGGAGGGGGTGGAAACAACAGCACCCTCCTAAATCTGGAAGGCAAAGACTCTGTGGTAAATTAAACAGGCAGTGAAAGGATTGGCAAAGCAGCCCCGTGCGCTGGCGCCTGGCTTTGTCTCTGAGTAATTTAGCAGGATTTAATGAGGATTCATTCACGTTGCGTGGTGAATAGCTGCTTTTATGGGAGACAAGAGGTGACGAACCAGTCAGAGCGGAGACGACTGGCACAGATGCCACCGTGCCTCAGTGCTCCCTGCTCCCTCCCCAAGTGCTGTGGAAGCGCCCCAGGAAGGCTGGTGGAGGGAGAGAGCAGGCTTTGGGGGCAGCCCTGACTTCTCATGGGCTGGAGGGAAGGTAACGGGGTTGTTTGGGTCCCACCGGTGACCCCAGCACTGCTGCGATGCTCTGGGTGTGCAGGGCAGGGGAGGCTCCCCATGGATCACCCCAGGAACCCCCTTTCCCTGCAGCATGGATAAGCTGGGTTGGGGAGGCTCCCCATGGATTACCCCAGGAACCCACTTTCCCTGCAGCAGAGATGAGTGGGGCTGGGGAGGGTCCTCATGGATCACCCCAGGACCCCCCTCCCCTGTGTCAGGGCTGAGCTCAGAGCAGTGAGGAGGCTCCATGGCACCGCCAGCGCCGCGGTGTCCCGGAGCAGAGGATGCCAGTGGCACCGTGCCCAGGGAGGACAGAGCCCCGGGGCAGCTTTGCCTCAAGAGCAGCTGAATTCACACAATTAGCGACCGATGCAAGGCGACGGGACTCAAAAACCCTAATTTGGCCTGATTAAAGCTTAATGGTTCCAGAAATGCCCCAATTCCCTCGTGCCAAACGGCCCTTGCTGCCAACGCTCAGGTGGAGCGGACACGCATGGGGCTGCAGCTTGGAGAGACAGCACGGGGAGGGGGTGGGGAATTGGGATTTCAATGGCTTGAGCACAGGGAGAGGGATTCGTGGGAGCGATGAGCCGGTCAGCCAGCGAGAGGGAGAAATTACCAGGCGTTAATGAGGATTTCAGGGGGAATAACAACCTGGCAGACTCAGGCAGGAGAGGATTGCTGTGCACGGTACTTTGAAGGGCAGCAGAGTCCGAGCTGGTGTGTGTGTGTGGGGGTGCTGCAGACCCCTCCAACCCATCCCACAGCCCCCCCACTCTCCCCATCACCCCGCAGCCCCCCTGCTCTCCCCATCACCCCCCAGCCAGGGGCTCCAGCTGAGCGGGAATGTGGGAAAACGCTCCGGTTCTTCCCAAAAAGCACTTGAGCATCGCAGTGAGGCAGCTCCTCCCTGGAGAAGCACGGCCAGGAAATAAGAACTACCCATCTGCACTCGAGCTCTGGACCCCATTAAACCGGTGATCGGCGGGGGGAGAGGGGAGGGGGCAGCCTCAATTCACACAAGGTGCTCTCTTCATGAAAGCATCTTTTGATTATGTTATTGCAGCTATCAAAATATCGCAGAGTTCAGAGCATTCCTCAGGGATCCTCCAGCTCTTCAAAGACCAGAGGACCACGGCTGGGGAGAAAGAAGCCTTTAATTATGTCGGCTTCCACGCTCGGAGCTGCGGTGGAGTTCCTTAAAAAAAAAATAAATTTAAAAAAAATGGGGTTTAATGAGAAGAAACACATATGGCTTCATTGTTCAAACACGGGAAAATAAAGCTGACCCCTCCCCACCCCCTTCCCATTTTTTAATGGATGTGCAGGCTTCTTTCAGGCTGATGGAGGGCTGCAGACCGAGGGGCTCCAGAGCACAGAACCCGTGGGGTGTGTAAATCAAAGCCCGGCTGTGGAGCTGCCCTCCCATCCCCAATCTGGGCAGGAGTTTTCCTCCCGGTCCCAGCCCACCCCTGGCCAACACTCAGCATTTCCTGTCACTTTTCTGGCTTTCCACAACGTTTTCCTCCTTCCCAGCTACGTCAGACAGGGCAGGGTGACACAGCGCCAGTGGGGGTTTGTGTACATCTTTGGCAGCACCCAAGATTCATATACACCCTTCGGTACCCTCCCAGTGCCTGGTGTGGCCCTTTCAAGCAGTGAGTACTGTAGCAAGTGCAGGAAAAGAAAAACATCCCTTAAAATGACTCCTGGGATGCAGAGCAACTGTTCCAAAGGTTATAACCCCAGCACTGGTGAGGGGGCAGCTGGGGCACAGCATCCCTGGGGTGGCCAAGGCTGTGCCAGGCTGGACCCCCTCTGCCAGGCAGGATTCCCCCTTTGCTGGGCTGGAGACAGGTTTTGGATGCCAATTTCTATACTCTCCTTCCTTTACATGACAATAGAAAAAAGGTCTCAGATATGCAGGGATCCCATTCCCCTGTCAGCAGGACATTGGCAGGGAATTCTGTGGGAATTCGGGCTCTGGCAGTAAGGATCAGCAGAGATCAGAGAAGGGGCCACTCATACCCAAAGGCACATTTGAAACCACCATAAAGATATAATTTTGCTGTGTTTTCACACACAAATAATAAGCCAGGAGAGCAGCACTTCTGGCACAGAGGGCAGGGCAGGGTTCAAAATGGGCTGAACCTAAGCCATCATGCTCCAGGTCTGGAGCACAGCCCTGGCTGCCCAGGGTCAAACCCAGAGCTGTGTCTTCCCCAAGACAGAGGTTTAGTGCCGACAGTGTTGGTGCAGCCCTGGTGCTTGGTGAAGGCAGCACCGAGCTCCCAACCCATGCTGGGGCCAAAGACTTGCTTCCATGGCAGTCTGCATGGATGCAGGAGCCCCCAGGAAGGCTGGAGCAACCCTAATGGATGCTGGAGCAGCTCCATAGATGCCAGAGCAGCCCCAGTGATGCCAGAGTATCTTCATGGAGGCAAGAGCAGCCCCTGTGAGTGCTGGAGCTGTCCCATGGATGCCAGAGCAGCCCTAGGGATGCAGGAGCGGCCCCTGTGGATACTGGAGCAACCCCATGGATACCAGAGCAGCCCCAGGAATGCCAGAGCAGCCTCAGGGGTGCAGGAGCAGCCCCAAAGATGCCAGACAACCACGCACACACTTGCTGCAGGGCTGTTGCTTTTTAGGAAGGAGCTGTTTCAACCCTGCCAGAGCTTTGCAAAGCACTTAACGACTCCAGCGCAGAGAGACAAACCTGCTCGAGTTAATGTTGTGGCAAAAGCAGATGTGGCTCTGGGGAGATGCTGGTGTGCACAGCCGCTCCGGGATGCAGCAGCAGGTCCTACGTGTCTGGGAGGTTCTACACAGGGTGCTGGAGATCCCTGGGACCAAAAACTCCAGCAAGGGGCAAACAGTGCTGCGTCCTGTCCCTGCCTCCATGCGCACACGGCGAACATCTCCTTTTGATTTCATCGGGCAGGAATGCTGAGAACTTCGCTTGAGGAACAATTTCTTCCTTGCCATTTCTTCTCCTGGTGGAAGCAGCTCTGTTTTCCAAGCCTTGGCTTTTTCCAACCTGAGAGGAGAAGTTAACCATTGAGAGGAATAACCCAGCGCTGCCGCGTTTGTTTCCCCGGCGCCGCCTGCTCAGGACTCAGATTAAAAATGGAAAGGGGCACCTTTAAAACTTTAATACCATTTAAATGTTCCAGTCTCACTACTGCACCAGATCGTTCAGTAAAGTAGCTAATTAAAAAATGGCTGCTGTGATGACAGACTAGATTAATAGTTTTTGAAGAGCAGCCAGTGCACCAACTGCTCCTGTAGCCACGATGAAAGCTAATAATGTAGAAAATTCTGCCAATTCTTTTAATTCATGAATATTTAAGCCTGTGAAAAATCTGTCGGATTATAGCACTTTTCTGGTGATTTTCTGCTTAAGTACATTTATGGGCAAATGCCAGTTGCTCGAGAAACTTCGGAGGAATGTGGAGACTTTGGATTGTTTGCCTCACCGGAGCCCTCGTCTCCTTGGGTTGTGCATGGCTGCAGGGGCTGGGGGAGCCTGGCAGAGGGGATCCAGCCTGGAAGAGGGGCATCCAGCTTAACAGAGGGGCAACCAGCCTGGCAGAGGGGCATCCAGCTTAACAGAGGGGCATCCAGCTTAACAGAGGGGCATCCAGCCTGGCTGAGGGGCATCCAGCTTAACAGAGGGGCATCCAGCCTGGCAGAGGGGTATCCAGCCTAACAAAGGGGGATCCAGCCTGGCAGAGGGGCATCCAGCTTAACAGAGGGGGATCCAGCCCGGCACAGGGAGATCCAGCCTGGCACAGCCCCATCCACCCTGGGGATGCTGTGCTCAGGCTGCTCCCCTCACAGGAGAGGGATGAAGGTTTGGGGTTACACACCAGGAGGGGGGAAACCCACGGGTGCTTCTCATTCAGGGACGTGTCTCTGCTGCGAGAAGGGAAAAACCCAGCGCGATTTCTTTTCACAGGAGCACGAGCTCCCCGGTGTCTCCTGGCCGGGCTGTCCCCGAAGAGCAGGGGCCAGAGCACCCGCGGGCTTTTGTGCCCTCCCCATTAGCCTCGTGTAATTAGACAAAACAGGGGCTGGCAGCAGGAGCGGCGAGCGCGGCCGCGGCGGGTCCCGGCGAAGGGGTCGGTGCTGGCGCCCGGCCGCGGGCTCTGCTCCCAGCTGGCTCCAGAGAGCCCCAAAACAAGAGCCCATCTGAAGCCAGGAGTGGTTTCTTGGCAGCAGAGGCGCTGGCAGCGCGGCGGCGGCGCTGGCCTGGCTGGTGGGCTGTGCGGCGTGGTGCTGCCAGGTGACTCATTTTACAGCTATTGGAAACAGAAAAATAAATACAGCCAGTGGAAATGGAACCGGCAGCTCTGCGCCCCCAGCGCGGGGAGGACGATGCTGCCCCGGGGCGCGTGTTGTGGCGAGTGCGGGCTTACCCCTGGGATGCTCTTTTCCATCAAACTTCCAGTGCTTCTCCCACAAAACCTGCCCGGTTCTTGGTGCTGAAGCCCAGTCCTCAGTTGAGCAGCTGGGAACAGCGATGGAGCCCTCCTGCCCTGGGGATGAGGGCTTTCCCACCAGGGAAGTTCACCTGGGATGCGGTGGGATGTGAGCAGAGCCCAGAGCATCACAGCGGGATGCAGCCACGGTTTGGTCCTTTGCTATCTAGTTCAGATGCTGCTGGGAGGGATGGGTGGGTGGCAGGGCTTGGTCAGTGGCGGGGGAGCAAGGTAGGGAGTGGGGCAGTAAATAAGGGTGGAAAGAATGTAAGGACTAGATGCTTAGCTGTGCTTATGGGCTGGAGGACCTGGATTCTGAATGTGAGACAGAGGGTGGCTTTGAAATGAAAACGAGGAAACCCCACCCAAACTGGGTACCTAAAGCTGAAGATCCAGTTCAGCATCCCTTCCTGTCTGGTGGAGGGAAAGCCTGCTGTGGTGTGATGCCAGGAAGGCTTATGCTGCCCAACCTCAACTGGGCATCTCCTCTGAGCTGCCAGATCACAAGAGCCCTTTAAACCACCCCATAAATACCGCTGTGCAATGAGGTGCTTACAGGATTTGCAGGCCCTTCATTCCCTGGTGGGAGATGGCTCCTTTCGGGCTCTCCTGGGTGAGCAGATCAGCCTAACCCAGCTGTCCGGCCATCCAGGAGCAACCAGCTGTCCTCGGGCACCTCTCACCCCGGGATGCAGAACTGCTCCCAGCTCCCTGGGAGCTCACAGGATGCTCTGGTGGGAAAACGGGCTTTATGGGCTCAGGGTGGGGGGACTTCCAGCCTTCAGGGTTTCCACACACAACCGCAGCAGGATGGAGACGCAAGCACGGCAGAGGAGCTGAGACCCCCTGTTCCTCTCCTCGTCACAGACCTTCAGCCACTTACAATGTCACTTCAGCTGAGTAATAAGCAATTATGATTTAATTACTCCGGTGCTCTTCAGCAGGATTCTCTGAATAATAATAGTCACTTTTATGGCACCTCATTTATCCTTCCTCCTCTTCATCTGGATTTATCCGGCACCGCCGCGAGCATCGGCACCACGGTGAGCATCAGCACCACCACGAGCACCATCACCACCGCGAGCATCAGCACCATCGGTCTCAGCGTCACCGGTCCCTTCCCTTCTGCTCCCCCTGCTCCCCCACACCTTTGCTCTTCCCACCAGGACACTATCACAGCAGTGATGAGGATGGTGTGTTCACACACGCTCCCCGTCCTGGAAACCGGTGGCTCAGAGACAGCGCGACAAGTGCCGCTAATTCATAAATATTTAACACCCAAATCTGCTGCCTCCTGATAGCTTTTTCCAGAGTTTCTATTCTAATACACATTCCTCCCCCTTCCCCTCCCCACCGGCCCTCCTCGGGTGGTTTTTTCTCCCTTCCTCTCCGCCGGGCACTAATCCAAGTGCTGAGATGACTGTTTCACTTCCCTGCTGTCATCAGTTGTTTTTATCTTATCTGGACCGTGGATGCCAGTCAGCAACCCGCTGCGGTCGTTCCAGTTGAGTCCTGACCTCCGCAATCAGCCTCAAGATGTCCTGTAACAAGCAGATATGGTTACTCAACTTGTCCATCAGCACTTCTGGAGGGGGAAAAAAATAGAGGAGGGGTGGGGAAAAGAAGAAGAGAAAATCCCCGAGGAAGACGGAGCTGACAGCACGGGGCAGGGAGCAGCCTGGAGCTGCTCCGGGAGGCTGGGCTGGGAAGTTCGTGCTCAGTGGGTTTAGCGGTGGTGCTGGTGTGGCATGTGTGGCATGAGGTGGGATGCTGGCCCCTCGCTCCGGGACCCCTTGTCAGTGCAGCCTCTGAAGGGCACTGCAGGGAGAACTGTGGGGTCCCAGGGGGATGGGGAGCAGGAGGAGGATGCTCTGCCAGGGCTGCGGGCTGGCTGGGGGTCACTGCTGCTCTGCCTGGTTTGCTTTGAGGTGTCCCCTCTTGCCCAGGTCCTCCTGGCCGGACCTCTGCCCTCTGCCCCCAGCTTGGGTCAGGTCCCTACCCTCCTTCAACACGGCTCACTGTCAATCAGACCCCCATGTTTTCCTCCCAAACTGCTGCTCCATCCCTCTCTCACTGTCCTTCGCATGCAAGGGCACCCACGTATTGCTCTGGGGAGGGGAGGAAAATCCATCAGGGAAAGCAGAAAGGCACAGCTGCTTCCCAGGGGCAGCACCAGCAGAGCATGATGACTGTCCTCCCTCTCCACTGGGAATGAGTGTTTTGTCCATCATCTGCTGGACATTTCGGATGCTCAGAGAGGGGCTGGGGTGGAGGGGGCTTCTCCTCCTGAGTGGGAACTAAAACACCTTTTAGTGCCCTAAATCTTCAGTCCCCAAACAAAAGATTTGGGGAAGGGAAGATTTGTTGTCTGGAGCTATCCTGGCTGGACTCTCAGGTAAATTGAATGCTTGAGCTTCTCCCTAGTCCAACCCCTCCCCAGTACCTGCCTGGCACTGGGGACAGTAGCAGCCATGGGCTCATCTCTCTGCCCCAGCAGTGTGTCCCCAACTGCTTGAGCACATGCTCTCCTTCATGCCAGAATGGAGCAAGTTGGGTACCATGGGAGCCATCCCTGATCCCAAGGGATGATGCTCTCTTGCTCCCCAGGCTGAGGGAGCTGGGCTGGGTCAGCCTGGAGAAGAGAAGGCTGTGAGGGGACCTCATTGCAGCCTTCCAGTCCCTGAAGGGAGCAGAGGAACAGGAGGGGAATGGGCTTGTTCAAGGGCAGAGCCTGGCAGGACAAGGGGGCTGGAGTGAAGGGTTAGGGGAGAGATTGGGGGGAAGTTCTTTGCAGAGAGAGTGGTGAGGGGCTGGCAGGGGCTGCCCAGAGAGGGGGTGGGTGCCCTGTCCCTGGGGGTGTTGAAGGCCAGGTTGGCTGGGGCCCTGGGCAACCTTGTGCAGCTCCAGGCCTGGAGGTTGGTGTCCCTGCCTGTGGCAGGGGGTTGGAGCTCTGTGACCCTCGGGGTCCCTTCCAACCCATGCCATTCTATGATTCCATGATTCTATGATTCCATCACTGATCTGGAGAAGGGGCTGCATCCTTCCTGCCTGCCCCATCCCTTTCCCAGCTGGCTTCCAGCATCTTGTAGCACCGAATTCCACAGTTAATTTATCAGTTTAATACCAGCATCATCAAGAGGGGCGAAGCATGGCCAGCGCTGCGCCAGCTCAACTTTATATACACATCACCCGGAGTAAAAATGTCACGTAAGATTTACTCAACAGGCGCTTTATCAAAGTGCTCGAGCGCTGAAGTAAAAGGGCTCTTAGCTGCAGCAGATTGAAGGGGGTGGCATGTGGGGAAGGAGGAGAGAACGGATGGAGCTGAGCTCTGCCAGGAGCTCTCCTTGCTTTTGCATCAACATCTTTATTTTCTGAGAGAGGATTTAAGACCTCGTTGTGTACAAACAACCGAGACTGGAGTAACTCAAACGGTGAGGAACTGTAAAAGGTTATGCTGAAAAATGCTGTTAGTCTGCATGAAATAAGATTCTTCCTGGAAACATGACACTGAACGTTGGAGGGAGGGGGAGGAATAGCTGTAAAACGGCCATAGAAAAGGGGCTACAAATTAAATATAATAAAAAGAATCCTTTTAAATGAGATCTTAATTTAACCTCAACATCATGACCGTATATTTCAGGAAATTAATCCCTCGGCCTCCAATAAATCCCAAGTATAACACAACCACTTATGGTTCAGCAAAGAGCCATTAGCACGGACCACGGATCCTGCAAAACCACCGGAGCCATTACCAAGGAATGTGCTGAATTACCCGGCTCCGGCACGGCTCCAGCCCAGCTCCTCAGCCACCGGGCTGCCCTGTGCAGTACCCACACCCCAGTCCCAGGGGTCTGATGGGTTTATCTGTGCCCCATCCCACCCCTCCTGGGATTTGGGTGCTCAACTGTGGGAATAACGCGGGAGGGGGTATCAATGGGAGATGCTGGAGCTGTGATGGAAGCCCCGCGAGGCGATGGGTGCCACCCTGCCAGCCCACACAGGGGTCCCAGACTCGGCTAAACCAGCATTTGTTCAGAGCTGGGATTGCACTGCTTCCCAAAAGAATACCCAAGGAGAGAAGGGCACATGGGAACTGCCCCCGGAGCCCCCCTGCTCCTCTCTGCTCCTCCCTGCACATCACCAGCTTGGCACCAGGCTCTGCTGCGTGTGCCCCAAAACAAGGGGAGCGACTTCAAACGACTGGGGGGTGTAACCTTGCTCTGGGAGCGAGCGTATGCCACCACAGCCTCCTTGGCAGAGGTGCTTGGAGCAGGTTGCTGGCGCTTCAGCCCCAGCTCTTCCCATCCAGGCTGCAGGCACAGCGGGGCTCTCGCTAAGGAGCCCAGGTGAAGAGCACTGAGGCTTTGCAAGCTCCGAAGGAGCTGCTGGCTGAGCCCAAAGCATCCCTGCTCCATGTTGGGAGGAGCTGGATTCCTCCTAGGAAAGGTCTCGTTGGGGATATCACCGAGCACACAGAGATCTGTGGGTGGGGGGATGGCATCAGGGGCGCAGGTGGGTGCCACAAAGCCCCCAGCATGGTGCTTGAATCTGGAGGGCTCACAGCCCCTCCCAGATTTCTTATCCAGGCTGGAGCAAGCAATGGGAGCGGGAGTGGGCAGGAGAAAGCAGTGGGAGGGGGTTGGTCCCACAGGGCAGCCCTCTATAGACCTGGGAATGGCCTCTGGCACAGGGGGAAAAGGACATTCCCGATCCAAAAGCTTTTTTATCAGTAATTTTAGGGCCAAACCCCCACAGTAACTGGAAGTGATGTCACTGAAAGAAAAAAAAGCCCAAAGCGTGATTTTTGAGGGGGTTCCCAAAGAGACGGGCAGAACCGTCCGCTGTGACCTCTCTGCACCCCACAAACCTCTTTCACAGGGTGCAAACCCTCCCCAGGGCCACCTGACCCACCGTGGGGTGAAGCCCACGCCGACCACCTCCAAGCAGAGACGCTTCCTCCGGACAGGCCGGGATCTCCTGTTCCTGGCTGCACGAGGGGTTTCCCAGCTGCAAAGGTCGCCTGCGGCGGGAGGAGGCGGGAGGTGGGAACGAGGGGTGCTCTGCTTTCTCATCAGCCACCCAAGTTCTCATTTATTGCACGGCCCCGTTCCCAAATCACTCGCTGGGTTCCGTGCTGCAGCGGATGCTGCGGTTTCCTTGTCTGAAGCGAATTGCGCAACAGGCTCAGCCCAAAGAGAAGCCCTAGCGAAAGCAAAGCAGCTCCGGCCCTGCCAGTCCTGCACTGGTCCCACTGGGAGGCTTCCGATTGATGGAGCTACAGGAGATGAAATATTCAGTAGGATTAAGGATTTGGAGGGGGTGGAAATCAAAGTGGAAAAGAAAACAAGTGAAAACAGCTTAATCTAGCCTTCCAGCACTAATTGTCGTTGGGATTCGGGCTAAAACAAACACGACCAAATGAGCTGCCAATTCGAAAGGGGAAGGAAGAGGGTGAAGACGATTCCCACCGTGTCGAAAGCAACCTCTTCATCTCAGCACCCCGCAGACCAGACAGCGGCAGGCAGGGGCCGGCGGGCAGCGAGGCAGCGACTGCCCTGTCCCTCCTGCCCTGGCCATGCTCTGCCTGCATGAGCAGGATGCATCCCTCTGGCACGAGCAGGATGTGTCCCTCTTGAACATGCAGGATGCATCCCTCTGGTACAAGTGGGATGTGTCCCTCTTGCACAAGCAGGATGCATCCCTCTTGCACAAGCAGGATGCATCCTTCCTGCATGAGCAGGATGCATCCCTCCAGCATGAGCAGGATGCAGCCCTCTTGCATGTGCAGGATGCATCCCTCTTGCACAAGCAGGATGCATCCCTCTGGCATGTGCAGGATGCATCCCTCCCACAGAAGAGGGATGCATCCCACTTGTGTGGGAGGGATGCATCCCTGCTGCACAATCAGGATGCATCCCTCTTGCACCTGCAGGATGTATCTCTCTTGCACAAGCAGGATGCATCCCTCTTGCGTGTGCAGGCTGTATCCCTCTGGCATGTGCAGGATGCATCCCTCCCACAGAAGTGGGATGCATCCCTCCAGCACGTGCAGGATGCATCTGTCTGGCACGCACTGAGATGCCTTTAGCAAAGCTGCCATCACACCCCCTCAGCACCCCTCGGCACCCCATCAGGACAGGGCTCCCCAGACAGACCCCTGGGCTCTGCAGACCCCTCTGAGCCCTCGCAGCCCCCTGTGCCGAGCCCGGCGCGGTGCCCTCGTGCCGCCGGGGCTGAGCCGCGGGAGAGGCGGATTATCTTACAGCCGGCGCTGAGTTATCCAACACTGCAATTTAAGTTGACAATTACATGGTAACCGACTTGCACACAAAGAGCGGCTCTGGAAGTATTCCCAGAATACAGAAGTCTGACAGTATCCACCCAATTTGTTGCAACAACAAAGAATACTGGAATATGTCCTTTCATTTGGCAGAGGAGTGCTGTATTTTTTTAGGCTAGGTGGAGAAATTTAGCCTGCTATTTAAGGAGCGTGTTGTGCCTTGAGAGTGACAAGCCAAGAGTTTCACTCGAAAGCCAAACGCAAACACAAATTGCATCCTGCCACCCAAGGAACCGAAGTGCACCGAGGGAAGGAATGAGCGGGGCTGCATCTGCTGTTGGGGATGGCGTTGGGAGGGAAGGGAAGGGAAGGGAAGGGAAGGGAAGGGAAGGGAAGGGAAGGGAAGGGAAGGGAAGGGAAGGGAAGGGAAGGGAAGGAAGGGAAGGGAAGGGAAGGGAAGGGAAGGGAAGGGAAGGGAAGGGAAGGGAAGGGAAGGAAGGGAAGGGAAGGGAAGGGAAGGGAAAGGAGGGCCCTTGTACATCCCCCTTCTCTGCACCAGCTCCATGAAAAGCAACCTCTCAGCAAGCATCTTTCCAGAAAAAGGGGGAATAAAACTCCCCAAACAAGCCTGCCCATTCCAACAGGGAGATTTTGGGTGGTCAGAGGGAACAATGGTTACAAAACCCAAGTCAGGAAACCAGCACTGGAAAGGAAAAGCAGCAGCCTTGGGGTGTGCTGCATCAGGGACCCTGGGGAGAGGCTGTGGGTGCAGTCCAGCTCGGATCTCGGGGATGGGAGAGATCCCCAGGGTGTCTGTGTGGTCCCCAACAGCTGGAGAACAGGCCTGGGGCCGCGGGCAGTGCGTGCCAGCTGGGGAAGGAGCACTTGGTTTTGCTCGAAGACAAACAAAGAGGAATAAAGCTGTTATACCCTGGCATAGCCATCCCAAAGCAGGGGTGCTGATGGCCCCAGCTCCCTGCTCTCCTGCATCACCAGCCCCTTGCACAGGTCACCAGCACAGGCCTTTGGGGGGGATGCTTTATTTTTGTTTTCAGTCGTGGCCTTGCTTCTGGTGGAAATTAGTCAGCTCTCCCGAGCAGAAACCTCAAGCCATAGCCACAGCTCCGACCCGGCTCATCACAGCCACCATTCCCCAAACCACTTCCTTCCAGGTTACCGGCACCCGGGCCCAGCCTGCCATTAAAGGACAGGAGCCCGGCTGGCAGCGAGGAGAGTGTGTCCCCAGCCCTGCCACCGTCTCCTCTGTCTGACCCGCAGCACAGGGACAGCTGGTGGCCGTGGGGCAGCCAGAGCTGGGCACGCAGCACCCATGGCAGCACCGATTGCCAGCACCGTGCCGGCACGCTTTCGGCAAGGAGCCCTGAGGCAGAGCCACTGGTGTGACCCCAGCACCCCCACGCTGCTCCCCACAGCCACAAACCCTCAGCACACACACAGAGGATTCGGGGTGCCGGCGGGATGGGAGCCTGAGGGATGGTGCAGTGCTGGCAGGGGAGCCACAGGCTGTGGCTTTGCTGGGCGCTGCCGGCCAGACCCCTGTGCCCAAAGCCAGCGTCTCGCAGCTCTCTGCAGAGGGCAGGTGCAGCACCTTGCTGTATCTGTCAGCCAGTGGTTTAGCAAACTGAGAGCTGTTGCTCTCAGCTCTCCTCTTCCTCTTCCTCCCCACCGTGCCTGCGAAGCCTTCACACCAGCAGAGGCAAAACACAAAACCCATCGGCTCTGCCACGGGTACTTCACAAGAGCTGGGGCTGGAAAACGTGGAGCAAAGAAAGGAGAGAGGGAAGAATTAGGGGATGCTTGGGGGAAATGGGCACTAGGGCAGAAACCCAGGGGTTTGTCTGGCTTGCTCTTGGGGAAGCAGTGTGGGGCTGAGGATGGGGAATACCCATAAGGAGCACACCCGCACCCCTGGGACTGAGTCACACAGCCAGGAGGGATGAGGGATGCAGCAACCCCCCTCGGCATCTCACACGTGCCAGGGGAGGCGGGTGCAGCCAGAGCCTGCACAGATGGGAGGGAAGTAGAACATGTCACCCCATTAAACAACCACCTCTCCTTCCTGCCCCCCGAGGACACGGGTAGAGCCTGCAGCCCACATCACCGGCGGCTCCTGCCCAGACCCATCCCCACACGGGACATGTGGGGCCACAGGCAGGATTTATCCATGTCACCTCCCACACTGTGGTCCTGGGGGAGCAGAACACCCTGTGCCCATCCCCATGTCCCCATGTCGCCCAGCTCATCACCCAGGGCTGGCGGCGGTGGGGGGAAGCAGCACTGACACGGACCACTTGCCCCCACCTGCAGCCAGGCAGCAGTGGGACGTGGGGCTGCTGCCCGGCCACAGAGGTTTGTTTTCTTTAGAGAGGATCTCAGCTTGAAGGGGAAGGGAAAAAAAGACCTTCCCCCCCCAAAAAAAAAACCAGAAAAGAGAAAGAAACCACAGCCACATCCTGCCTTAAACTGTCGCTCGTGATGTGTTGTTTGCCGACGAGGATGCAGGAGGAGCAGCGCTGGGGGCGAGAGCTCTCCTCCACTTGCCAAGTGACACTTCAGCTATGAGTCAATCATCTGAAGCCACAAATCCATTTGCTTGTGAGCACGAAACCACAGCAACCCGTGCTGCAACTCGGGACCGCATGTGCCACCACCTGCTGCCGCTTCGCCCGGCTGTGGAGGTGGGTCATCACCCTGTGAGCCCACCCCCTGTTCCCCAGGCTGGGATGCTGAGCCTTGTCCAGAGCCAGCTGGGAGTGTGGCTGAGCTCCCCAGCACCAGGCTGCAGGGATGGGGCCATTGCCTTGCTGCCAGCAAGGGCAGGAGCGCTGGGTTATGTGCCCCACGGCACTCCCAGTTTGCAGGCTGGGCTCCCCAGTGCATCACTGCACAGCACCACGGGGTGATGTCCCCACAGAGCATCCCAGCCCTGGCAGCAGCTCAGTGACCCCACCCACACCATGGAGCAGGACCAGTCACCCCAGGCCCCCCACACCCTCCCTGCCACCCCGGGACCCTTCAGCCGTGGGTGTGGGCTGGGTGGGGTGTTGGTGGGGATGGGTGAGTCCCCTGGTACACAGCGTTTTGAGGGGTGGCTGCTTTCCCCCCAGTGGGTTCCCAAACTCGCCGGGGGTGGCTTGTGACTCACGGGCTCCAGCGCAGAGCCAGTCTGGTGCTGCCAGTTTCGGGGGGGGGAGGGGATCCTATCTGCAAAGCAAAACTCCCTCCCTGGGGCTCTGGCAGGTTTTGGCTGTTTTACCATGGCACCATGTCACCAGGCGACACCATGCTCCCAGGCAAAGCCACATCACTGCCAACAGAGGTACCACCTCTCCCCAGCCCCCACCGTAACACCTGAGCTGCTGAGCACACTCAGCCCCCACCCCACACACTCCCTGCCCCATCCCTGCTCACCCTTCCCCACACACCCACTGCCCCATCCCCATGCACCCCCTGCCCCCTCCCCACACACCCCCTGTCCCATCCTCATTGCTCCCTGCCCTGTCTCCAGGGACAAGATGAGGATAAGCAATGCCAGGTTCCCTGTGCAGGGAGGGGATGTAGGAGATTTGGGGTGCATTGTAGGAACCCACACCCCCCCCATCCCAGCTGGATGCTCCCACCCAAAACCTCCCCACGACAGCCCAGACCTCTCCATGCAGACCAACAGCAGAGAACCCCATTCCAAACAGGCCAGCTCCAGGGCAGGAACACTCCCCACCCTTCCATGCTGATGATTCTTTTCTATGAGAGCAGCACTGCAGGGGGTTTGGGACCCACCACGTGCACCTTACCCCTGCTAAGGACTTTGCTCGTGGCGGCAGGGAATAACCTGTACCCCGAGTTGGCTCAGCTGGACCAAACACCGATGAGCAGCCATGCCCCGAGGAGGAACCCAGGAGCCTCTCCCCACCTTAACCTTTTTGGCTCCTTTATTAAAGCAACTGAACAGTTTAGACTTCTCTTCCCTCCCTCCTCTTCCCTCCCTTCCTCCTTCTCCGGCGCGTAACCCGCCTGGAAGATCTGACGTGGAGTCCCCCAGCGAGAGCGAGAAGGGTTTTTATGGGCGCTGGAGGAAAACTCTCACGAAGAAGAGAGTGGTAATGAGCACCCCTGAGTACCCTCTCGGCTCCACCACTGCCTCTGTTTAAAAATGAGCAGAAATTGGGCAAGTGGTTCTCACCGGGGAGCGGAGCCGCCTCTCGCTCCCAGCGATGCTCTGCCGGGGAGCAGCACTTGTTTATTCCAATTGAAGCTGACACCAGCAGCGGCCCAGCCCGGCCTGGTGAGCTGGTGTGTGCGGCCTGCTTTGTTCCCAGCTCGGATTAACAGCGTCTCTTTAATCCCTAATGGCCCGGCCTGGGACCTGTGGGCTGTGCCTCGGTGTCTCCGCTCCCCCATCCCCTCTGCGCCCGCGGTTTTGGGCGGCACAGGGAGCTCTCATCCCAATTACACAGGGGGAACTCGCAGGGAGCTTTTCATCACGTGCACACACATGGGGGGGTGCGTGGGGGGGGGTGTGCCTCATATCCAGGGCTAACACAGCTCCCTCTCCTTTTCAAAGGCAGAATAATCCCTTTCATTTCCAGACCCCCGCACATCATAACCCAGAGCGAACCCTGCACCGCGGCGGCAGAATAGATCGCTTCGAGACGGCCCGCAGGGATCTCTGCTCATCCCGAGGGGAGCTTGGCCCTCCCCAAAACAGGCACCTGTGGAGCCCCTGGCCAGGCAGCTCAGGAGCTGCTCCACACACAGCCAGCCCCAACCGGTGTGTGGGCTTGGGGCAGGCGAAGCGCTGCGGGTGCCCGTGCATCCCCACGCCCTCAGCACCCCGCAGCACCCTGGCAGGATGGATGCCACGCAGCAGGCATGGAGATAAGAGGATCAAAGGGAAAACAGGCTGTCGGGTGCTCCCAGAGCAGCTCACAGGGTCCCGCTGTGTGGGAACCCTGCTCTGGGGCAGCGGATGCTCCTCGAGGCCACGGCTCGTTCGCGGGGCCGGCTGCAGGCCCGGGGCAGAGTGGGAGGAGAGGTGAAGCCTTGGGATGAAGGAGGCCTGGCTGGTGTCCTGCCAAACCACTGCCTGCCCGTGCTGCCCGCAGGCAGAGCCAGGGCCTGGCGCTGGCTGGGATGAGGGTTCATGGCAGCACCTGCAGGTGCAGCCAGCTGAGCTCAGCGCCGGTGCTCAGCAAGGACTGAGGCTCCATTTCGGAGGTGGAGGCTCTGACTATTTCAGCAAGGCTTAATGAGCTGATTAGTGCATCTTGGGCAGGGCTGGAGGGTGTCTCCCATCATTACCCAGGCTTTGTGTCTCAATTTATCCTTCCTGTGCTCCTGGGAGGGGTCCTACGCAGCCCCTCACCCATGCCAGACCCACAGCCCCATCCCCAGGGTGGGATTAGCTGCCTGCTCGTGCAGAAACCACTAAGGCTGTCTGCAGGTGGCTGGCTGGCAGGGGGAAGCACCCCCAGAACTGCAGCATCCCAGCCCCTCCACGAGCGCTGCCTCAGCACCGCAGCTCCTGCAGAGATGCTGCGGAGTCAGGATTTGGCCTGGGAGGCTGCAGACCCTCCTGGGCTTTAGTGCAAGAGCCCCTGAGGCAACATGCCATGCCCAGAACAGAGGCTCTGCCCACTCTGCCCATAGCCCCCTGCTTGCTCCATGAACCAGACCAACCTGGGTGCTGGAAGGAGCAACTTGGAGCATCAGCCAGGCTCCCAGATGAACTGTCACCTTGTAGCACCATGGGGAATGGATTTGGTTTTCCCCCTGGGCTTGTTCCCATCCCCACAGCACTGTGCTGCAGCAGGATCAGAGAACACTATTAAAATAGTGCCGTGTCACCTATCAATAATAAATGACCAGAATAAATTCACTGCTCTCTGCTTAATAACCCTGCCAGCTTTCCATTTAAATATCTGCAAAGAAAAGGGTCCTAGTTCAACAAGACCTTCAGATGAATGCAGAGAACCTAGCCCAAGATTTAAGGGAAAGTACTCCTTTCCCATCACAGAACTACTCTGCAGCAGATGAAGGCAAGGAAGCTTGGGAGGGATGCAATAAATTTGGGACCAGGGATGTGCTCCTGTTTAGGTGCAGCCTGAGCATCTCCCCCTCAGCTCCCCAACAGGTATTTGCAGCTGATAACCATTATCACCACTCACCCTCAGCCAGCAGCATCCAGATTGGTCCTGAGATGCTCCCAGCTGACAGGAGGCTGCAGCAGAGCCTCTGAGCCCCCAGGCTGAAGGACGAAATGAAGCCACTGAACCCCATTTGACCTGTCCAGAGCAGCGATGCTGGGAAAGGATGGTGCATCCTGCTGTATGCCAGCTCCCAGGCTGAGTCCAAAACCACACCGGTCCCAGGGATGCTCTGCTCTTTCCTGGGCATGTTTTGGCTCAAATGGCTTGAGTAAAGATGCTACGTGCCCGAGGTGGCTGCATGTCTCAGGTAGTGGCTCCTGGAGGGGGATGGGACAGTACCCCAGATGAAAGGTGACCCTCAGCTGCAGGAGCTGGCTCCACAGCCCAGGAAACCCCACATTTCCCCTCTGCAGAGTGGAGCCAAACCAGTGGGCCAGCACCAAACAGCCCAACCACAAGCAACAGCAGGTCCTAGCCCTCTTCCAGGCTGGCAGAGCCTCTGATGGAACACCCCATCCTAACCCTGCTGCCCCCCATGCAGGGGGTGCCGTGCCAGCCTGGGCTGGAGCCTCGTGTGGGATGGGACCACGAAGGTTTCCCGTGGCTCCTTCCCTCGGGGAAGCCATGTGCACAGCCCAGCACGGTGCCTTTTGTTCCAGCACTCACATAAAGCAAATTCCAAAGGGAGAACAAAAGGCAGAGGGGATCCAGGGCTACGAGCAGCTCACCCAGGGAGCCGAGGAAAGGCGCCGGGTGCTTTGAACCTCTGCAGCACCCACACACGCTCCCCGCTGCACGCCTCAGCTGGTGGTTCAAAGCGCAAGGGGTGCAGCCCATGAGCCTGCCAGGAGGCTCATTACCCCCTGCCCCTGCCTGCCAGCCCCCCAGATGGGGGGAACAGCTGTCCCACAGGCCCCCAGGAGCTGCCCCGGACCCTGAGGAAGCATCAGGCTGAGGCTGACCCCTCCAATCCAAACGGGATGGTCATGATGGGAACTCAGGTTTGGGAGCAACTTTCTCTCCTTGCTACATGCCCCACCGATGGGAGAGGGTAAGGCTTTCCTCTGAGAGCCTCGGGGCAGGGCTGGAGGAGGAACTTACCCCCCTCCAAATGCTCCTCCTGGCATCCCACCTCCAGCATCTCTGCACCTTCTGCTTGCTTCACCCCCTTCCCACCTCTCAGGCAGCCGGGAGTGCAGAGGGCTGATGCTAAGCAGGGTGTCTGACTGCTCAGCTCAGCCCAGGCCAGCCCAGTCCAGGCCAGTTCAGCCCAGTCTAGCCCAGTTCAGCCCAGCTCAGCCTAGTCCAGCCCAGCTCAGCCCAGTCCAGTCCAGTTCAGCCCAGTCCAACCCAGTTCGGCCCATCACTCCTGCGCTGGCACACACACAGGGCAGCAAATGGCCACGTCCCACTGTGAGGGGACCGAGGGCACTGAGCTCCCCCTGCCCACCCAGCCTGAGCCCAGAGCTCGCAGCAGCCCGGACCCGGGTGCCCGCCGTGCTGCAGCATCCCCACGGACGAGCTTTGTTTTGTTTCTCCAACATGCCAAAGCAGACTGCTTCCCTCCCTCTGCCCTCAGATGTGGTCCAACTGCTTCTGCCAAAACTTCCCCAAGACAAAGTCTCCGCCTAAAGCCGACATTGCCCACAGAAAGTTTCCCCCTCCAAGCTCTGTGCAAAGTAACAAGCAGCTAAAACTGGGTTTAATAATGGGAAATATTCATCATTCTTGTGCACAGCCCTCTGAAGTAACACCACCCTCGTAGAAGAAATCCTTCTCAAGCAGAGCCTGTGCTGAGCTTGTGCTGGATGCCGGCGGCTGCCGGGACCAGAGCACATGGCAGACTGGGATTATTTTCCCTTCACATGGGCACTGTCCCCCAGCAATGTTCAAATCACCTTTTTTATCGTTATAAATTATTGAGGGGCAGCTCCCCAGCAGCCTCTGCCAAGGCACGGCACGGGAATCCCACCCATCGGCTCCATCCCGCTCTGGCATCCCAGCAAAACCAGTAAAGAGACACACACAGGCGCCTTAAAGCCGCTGTGGGAGGGCAGTGGGAAGGCAGATGCTAGGAGGGACAGCCACAGAGCCCCCATTGCCTGCTTGCATCACCATCTGACAAGACAGCAGTGTGGGAATGCCGAGGGCAGCACGGGCTGTGACCATCCCTAGAACATCTGATTTGCCACCTCCCCATCACTGCGTCCTCAGCGAGCGAGGCCACAGTCTGACACAGTCCCCAGCACCTCAGAGCTTTTTGTTCTTCAAATCCAGAAAGAAATCAAACCTTTCCAGGGGCAGCTTTCACATTCTGTGTTTCATTGGGCTGTTTTTCTCTGGAAACCATGAGAGAAACACCTTGAGCATCAAAACACCACACGGCCTCGCCAGCAAGGTAACCATGGCAAGGACATGGAGCTGCCAGGCCTTACTCAAGGCTCCTAATGAAACCACTTGAGTTACACAGCCTCCTTAATGCAGAGCCCCCACGAGAGCCAGGCACAGCGCCCGAGCCCCACCAGGCAGGATCAGGCAGGGACGTGATGGAGCGGGAGACTCCCGGGCTGGGGTTGGAGTTACAAGTTACAATGGGCATGGGGGTTATATTTTCCAGAGGGGACAAAAAGGCTGTGCCAGCACCAGCCTGTGCCTCACACTGAGCCCGGGGTTTCTTCAGGGGGGTCACAGCCAGGGGGTTTGACTGGGTGTGAGGCTCACCAAGGGGTTTGGAGAGGGAACGTAAGCAGGGCGATGTACGTCTGCTTCTGAGCTGGAGAGTCTCCCCAGAGCAGAGCAGAGTGGGACAATCCCCTCCCTGGACCAGCTGACCACACTGCTGGGGATGCAGCCCAGGATGGGGTTGGCTTTCTGGGCTGCAAGGGCACGTGGGTGGCTCATGCCCAGCTCTGTGTCCATCAGGCCCCTTCCCTGTCCATCACATCACCCCCAGTCTGTGTTGGCAGCAAGGGTTGTCTGACCCAAGTGCAGCATCTTGCACTTGGCCTTGCTGAGCTTCATGACATCTGCAGGGGCCTCTCCAGTCAGTCCAAGTAAGGAACATTCAGCCCAAAACCAAGGTGGGGGGTGAGAAGACCTCAGCCCAACCATCTCCCAGGAGGGTGCCCAGTGGGGGATGCACACGTGCACCCACGATGTGACACCAGCCATGGCAAGGGGCTGGGGAAGGGCAGGCAGCACCAAAACCCAGCTGCCAGGCACATCTCCTCCCTTGCACTCTCTCTGCCATTTCAGGGACTGGTGCCTGGGGGGAGGTCGTGCTCCATAACCTCACATAACCTCACCTCCCCAACCAGGGAAGCTGCTATTCCCACCAACAAGCTGTGATCCCTCCAAAACACCTCACTGCATCCTTCCATCTTACACAGCTCTCCCCCAGCCTGGGAGGTGCTTTTAGATGCTGCCTCTGGTTTAAATGGAGGATCACAGAGCACGGGTGAGAACGCAGCTATTTGGAAGTGACAAATCTCCTGTTTCCCCAGGAGCAGCTGCAGAGCACGAGCTTCCGAGCAAAGCTCCTCTCCCCAGAAAAAGAAAAGAAGGAAAAGAGCAACGCTTCAAAAAAACAGAGCTTCCTTTACAGGGATTAGAGAGGAGAGAGATGCAAAACACCCCATCAGTTCCCATCCCTCGGAGGCAGAGCTGCGGAGGTGAGAGTGTGCAGTTGTCTGACAAGGGCACCGCACAGTCCTCGGCGACCCGGATGCCTTCTCCCTGGAGATGTGGGGTTCATTGCCATGCTGGGGACAGGGATTGTTTGTCTGCTTGAGGAGAGGCAGCACTGTCTCCCCACTGTGGAGCCGCAGCAGACGTGGCCTGCTTCATTCAGAAAGTCAGCATCGTGCTGGGTCTGCGGCAAGTGCTCACCACAGCCACGCGCTATGACCTGCTGGAGGGCAGTGATGGGGGTGTCAGGGTTGTGAGGGGTACCAGTAGCATCCACCCACAGCATCCTGCATGGAAAGAGATCGAGGAGCTGAAGGGGGATGAGCCAATGGGGTGGGCTGGGGCACACCCAGTGCCCGGCTGAGCTGTGAGTACCACTGCTCCTGTGGCCGTCCCAAAGGGATAACGCCTGTGACACCGAGGTCCTGTGGATGCTGGGGCCTCCGGTCCCTTGTCACATCGTGGCAGGGATGGATAACACAGAGATGTGTCATCCAGCCACACACACTCAGGCCCTGCCAGAAACTATCGCTGTGTTTCTGACACTCCAGCTGGAGGAGGAGGCGGAATAGGAGGAGGAGGATGGCAGACTCACCTCTGCCCCTCACTAGAGCGGCATGCCAAGCGACCCGCTGGAAAACAAGACCCAAACCAGTCGACCCAGCAGCTCTGGGTATGGAGCCACTCACCCATGAGAGCAACAGCAACTCGGGCCTGTGAGCAACGTATCGACTGACAATCCCTTCTGAGGGACTCCAAGGGTGTTGCCCAGTTTGGTCCTTAATAGGTACCAAGTGCTCTCACAAAGGGCATCAGGAATCAAGTCTATAAACCAAGAATTTTTCTTTCTAAAGAGTAAGATGATTTTTCTGCTTTAAGCCTAAAGAAGACACCCCAAAACCCCAAGGAGAAAGCTCTCTGAGCTGCTTGGAGCGGGGCTCCAGGACACTGGGCTCTGCTGCCATCACAAAGCGGTACGGGATACAGGGATGGAGTCGGCACAGGGCCCTGGGGACGCCGTGGCGGAGGCGGCGGGCACGGAGAACACGATTAACCATCCGTATGTACCCTGCACGTCTGTGGCTGGTGTTTAATTTAATTGCAGAGTGAGCAATAAACCTTCCTGACCTTGTAAGGCATCATTCAGCCCTCCTTACGCTCAGCCGCACCGCCCCAACCGCTGCCGCTGCTGTGTGAGAAACAAGAGGGAAAACCAGGGCAGAAAAATCCCCTGGGAGGATGGGGAATGCCACTCACCAGGAGATGTCTCCAGGAGCTTGTGCACAACTCTGGGCTGGTGCCTTCCCAGATCCCAGCAGCCTCCGGGTCTGAGCCTGCGGCTCCCAGGAGGAGCCAGTTTCTGGCTACTCACTGGTGTAAGGAGTGAGGAGGAGGAAGATGCTGGTCCCTGGTAACGCTCACCCACTCTGCCACCTGCCTGGGTCAGTGGGAAATCACCCGTTGGTACCCAGGCTGACACCTGCTTGTCAGAGAGTCGGTGCTCCGAAGGCCGGGTGGTTTGGGAAGGGTTATTTGAGGTGAAGGTGATGCTCCAGTGACTTGTGGAGAGGACATCAGTGCCCCTGAGACAGGTCTGTGCCACCGCCCCTAGAAGGGACACATCCATTCCGGGGGAATGGGCTGCACTGCGATGCTCAGGGCCAGGAGCAGGCTGCACCCAACTGACCCACGGGCGTTCGGAGCAGGGCGCGTGCAGGGAGTGAGTCCCCAGGTGTGTGGGGAGCGGCCAGGCAGAGCAGAAGGGGCTGCTGTGTGCTCCCCACACCACATGCAGAGGAAGCGGGGATATTACCCGCTGGGATGGCTGGAGGACCCCCAGGTCCTGCCCTGGGAAAAGTGGGGGGCAACACCCTCTGCCCCACTGTGTATCTTGGGCCACTGATGAACACGAAACGCTCACACCTGAGACGTGCTGTGCATCGCTGCCAGCCCTCTGGCAGCTCCACCGTGGGCAGATGGGCCCTGGCTTTGCTGCCCACAGCCCTTCCCCTGCCCAAAGCTCCACCAGTCCCACCGGCCAAGCCAGCAGTGAGGAGGGGACTGGCAGTGGGGAAGAGTGTGGCATCACCCATCCTGCTCCAGAGGCGACAAGCATCCCCTCACCACATTGGCAAGTGATAAAGGGCTTCATGCTGCCGCCCTGGAGCCCGGATCTGGGGGCTGCCCAGCAGCGAGGGGCTTCTGCGATCTCTGTGGGGCACCCCTGCAAGCACACCTCATGGGAGCATGCCGCACGGTGCTGAGCACTGGCACAACTCAGTGCAGCTTGGCATGGCACAGTGCGAGTGTGGGAGCCCTTCACATCTGTGACATTCAAGGCAGCAGGCATCGTGGCTGCAAGGAGGGGATGCCAGGAAGGGATGCTGGGAGGGATGGTGGGAGGGGATGCCAGGGAGAATATCAGGAGGGGATGATGAGGAAGATGCCAGGAGGGGATGCCAGGGCAGTGGCACACTCACAGGCAGCAACACAGGCAGTTGCGTGCCCCCCAGCCCCGCTCTCCCTCCCTGCATGGGCAGCGCCTCATGGAAAGGCAGATGCTGAACCCCTGGAACATGCAGGCTGAATTCTGGGGAATTAGGAAATTTCCATTTCAATTCAAATACAAATTAAACTCGAAGTTGTCATCAAAGAAAAGAAGAAGATGAGGATCAAAGTGATGCAACACTCTGGGAAAGGAAAAGATTAAAGAAAGTAAATTGAACAAGATTTTAAAGAGATATTAAAAGGTGTTAATGCAAGCTAATGCAGCTAATGAAGAGAAAGGGAGGCTATTCAATTAACATTTGCAGCAAGGAGAGGAGAGCTTTCTACACCTCCGCTGGAACATCAAAGGCTGGATGCTACCTCTTATTAAAAGGGAACACAGAATATTTAAAAGGCGGAATAGATTAAAATAGATCCCAGATAATTACGTCTGCCTCCGTAATGGCAACACTTTATCATCATATTCCAAAAACAAATCTAATAACACGCGCCGCACACCGCGGTGAGAGACCTTCTTTGAAGTGCTTCAGAACAGCAGCAATTAAAGAGGAGCCCGGGCGGGCCTGCGGTGCCCCCAGGGGATGGGAGCCCCGGGACGTCCAGCCGACGCCGGGAACTTCGCCCCCAGCTCGCCCCCAGCACGGCCGGGCCAAGAGCAGGATGCTCCACACCCGAGGGGTGAGGTGCTGTGCTCCCCAGGGAGCTGGGATTCGTCAGGCCCCGGTATGGTATTACTGTGGGATGATGGTCACACGCTGACGAGGGGCCTTCGAGTGAAATTAAGGGACCCGTGGCGTGGCCCAAAGGTCCATGTGTTCAGCTTTGGGCTGGGAGCATCCTCCCGGCGCTGTCACAGCAACGCCGCCTCCTTCCTCTGAGCCTCGCCGAAGGGGGACGGGGATGGAGGGGGAGAAAACGCCGGCAAACGCAAAGGAAGCAGCCTGACGAGCTGCGAGAGCCAAGCGACAAGGCAAGAGCTGCTGCTGATCGCCCTGCCTGGGCCTTGGTCCTGCTGGCAGCAAGGATGTGCCAACATCGGCTCATGGCATGTCAGCTCACCACGCATCAGCTCATGGCACGCTGGCTCATGGCACATCAGCTCACCACAGCCCTGCCAGGGCCCGGCAGAGCCCAGCACTTTAACACAGAGGGGTTTTATGCACACAGGAGATGTGGTTTGGGTGGTTTTGAGCAATAATTAAAGGTAATTTCAGTATTTGCAAACACCTCAAAACCCGGCAGCGCAGCCCGATTACACCAGCGCCGCCCGATTACACCAGCGCACCCCAATTACGCCGCTGTCTCCTGGGCTGGCGGCGGGCTCTGCGGGGTTGGTGTTCTCAGCATCCAGGATTGCCCACAGAGCCCCGTGCTGCTGCAGGGAGACCACGGCCACGAAGCACAGCCAGGAAGAGAAGTGGAAAACCTGCAGCTTGGGAAGAGCAGAGGGCAGGGATGCTCCCACCAAAGCGCCGAGGGCCCAGCGAGCCAGGACAAGGTGGGGAAGTGCACGTGGGAAGTGCTGGTTTTCTGTGCAGGAGCCAAGTTTAGGAGCTCATGAGTGTGTTCGTGGGTCCCCAACGCCCAAGGCGATGCCCACACTGGGGTGTCCCCCCAGCCCCATTGCTGCTCCACAGACACTGCCGTGCTCTCCCCGCAGCCCCTCGCAGACATGGCCCAGCTCTGCGGCACGCTGCCAAGGCAGAAGCAAACACCAAAGCTCTTGGAGAGTTATTTTCTTTCTGGATAAGGAAGGAAAAGAAAAAAACTCCAAAGCCAGACACGGCACTAACCCCCAGGCAAGATGTCTGAGAGAGAGAACCGCTGTATTTTTAATTTCCTCCCAGAGGCTCAGCACCATCCCTGGCTCCCAGGAGCCGGCAGGATTCCTGCTCACACATCCCCGGCTGTGGAGGTGACAAAGCCACCTGAACCAGCCTGGACATGGGTGTTTTGGGAGAGCCAGGCAAATGTGCCAGTTGCTTCTGTGGCTGCTGGAGCCAGGTGTCTGCAGAGACATGTAGCCCTTTCCTTGAGTTTGGGAAAAAGAGGGGGAAGCAGCGGGGAAGGGTCCCCTCTTGCTCCATCCTGGGGTTCAGGCTTTGGCTTCGTTTGATACCAGGCTGAGCCTGCCTGCCATTTCTTCCCTCTCCTGCCCTCCATCATTTCCAGCTCAGGGATCTCATACCTGCGCCTCAGGTAACACTCCTGCCCAGCAGCTTCTGACCCTGAGCTGCCTCCATCCAACGAGGAGGAGGAGGAGGAGAAGTGGAGTTGTGATCCAGACTCAGAGGGCGCTGGGGACCAGGCTTGGGCCACCATGCTCTTCCCATGCTGGGCAGTGTATGGGCAGCTCCTGCATCTGCTCCTCCTCCTCCTCCTGCAGCCCAAGCAGTAGCCAAAGGGAAGGACCTTTTCCAGCCACCCCACCCAGCTGTGAACACACCTCTGGAGCAAGAGCAGAGCATGCAAATGGTGTCCTCATGCCACGGGGTGCAATGGGATGAGGAGACCTCACTGCTGATGCTGCTGGGGTGATGTGGGTGAGAAACCCTCTGGGGTGCCTTGGGTTCCTGTTCCCTTCCTGATGGAGATGGGCACAAAGCAGGGCTGAAGCCTGTGATGGGGACATCTCGCTGGGGACCCAGGGAAACCCGCAGCTCAGGGGACACTCCAGAGCTCTGGGGAGGCTGGAGCTCTCTTGTAAACCAGGCAGAACGAGCAGAACTCGTTAGTTCAAGTGCCAGAGGGTTTCACTGAGACACAGCAGCTTAACAGCACGGCGTGAGCCTGGCGACCCCTCACCTCTGCCAGAGGAGCCTCCGATCCACCCCTCTGGCTCTGCTCCTCGGAGCAGCCCGAGGACTCTGGGTAGGGATCCCCTGCCCACCCCATGCCGCCCGTTTGAACTCCAGCCTGGAAAACCTCCTTGTCCCTGCGCCCAGGAACCGGGTTTGGGGCTTTTTTCACAGGCAAATGTCAGCTCTGATGAAACATTTAAATTTTCCCATGGGAGATGTCTAAACAAAACATTAACATTTTGACTTAAAATGTCATTTCACTCTGGTTCTTCAATTAAAAACAAAATGACATTTCAACTCAAAACGTCAATTGGAAACTGAGGGGGGTTTTTTTGTTTTACTTTAGAACCCAAAATTGTATTTCAAGGCAGAGAGGAGGGAAAGGCTTGATGGGGAGTGCTGCTCCCCCCAAGCAAATTCCCCAGGAAACCCAAATCCTGTGAAACAAACTGTTTGAAACAAAAAGGGTGGGGTTTTCTCATTTAAAAACTTCTCTGCCAGAGAGATGCTGTTTCCTGAGCTGATTCCCATCATCCCAGGAAGGTGAAGGGGCTGGGGGTGCCCCTGCACACTAAGCTCCCCAGGGAGTGAGGCACAGTGTGCCCTACCCCAGAATCCCCAGGCTGGAAAAGCCCTTTAAGACCAATGAGTCAAACCGTCCCTGTCCTGTGCTAAACCATCTCCCTGAGCACCTCATCTCCCCTCTGTTAAACACACCCTGGCATCCACAGAGCTTCTGGAGAGGAGAGAGTCCCAGGAAGGGGCCTGCCGGGCAGGGAGGAGCCACAGGTACCCAGCTGGATGCTCCTTTTACTGCCAGGGCTTGTGGGGAGGGGAAGCCAGGTATAGCACCTCCTCCTGCTGCTGCTGCCCACAGAGCAGGGATGTGGTCGGTGTCTCTGGCCTTGGCCAGGTATGATGAGCTCAGGAGAGGTGCGACCTCTTCAAGCAGAAGGCTGGAGGCATCTCAGGCTGGTCTGATACTGGGAACGTGCTGCATCCCATGGGTAATAAGAAGGTACCGACCACCTTCTGCCTGCCCAGAACCTGACCTGGATGGCTGCTCTGGCCCTCATGGATCTGACTGGTCTGAGGTCCCTGGGTAGGACAGCTGAGGATGTCTGCGCATCCCGGGATGGAGGCAGACACGAGCTGTTCGAGACGTGGAAGGCTCAGACATGCTGGGAATCACAGGACATGGAAATCCTGGTGCCTGGGGACACTGCTGTCGGACACACACATGCCAGCCAGACTGTACAGCCCTCCAGGGCTAGATCACGTATGAACAAGGACTTACACCTTAGATCTGGGTGCCCACAGGAGTAGGAAGGCAGCATTTACATGCCCAAGTCATTTGGAGGTGGAGCACACCGGGCTCCAGACAAGATCAGAGCTCTGATCACACAGACTCATCCAAGGAGATGCCCCGTAAGGCGAGGCTGGCAGAAGAGTAGAGAACGCGGCCTGGGGTTGTGGAGAAACTGGCTTGAGGCCACACCACACCAGTGCTGGGGCAGAGAACAGCTCCCAGCTCTCCAGCTCCCACCCAGGCCCTCAAGAACCGAAGCCCATCCGGCGGCTTCCCACAGACACGGCCGAACCAAGCCACGGGCTCGGGCAGCCTCGCGCCTCCCTTTGAACCGAGCGAGAAGACAGGGAAAGTAAAACCCAGCCTTTCCCTTGGGTCCTTCCCAAGGCTGGAGCAGCAGCCAAGCCGAGCCCAGCGGCAGCGAGCCGGGGCGGGAGCACTGTGCCATGGTCTGACACTGCCTTTACAGAGACCTGATGCCCCACGAGACCTTCGGCATCCGTCCAACCCAGCTCCAGCCCGTGTTCCCCCGTCCCTGGGAATGGGCAGGGACCCCCGCTCAGGCACGACAGCGACTCATCCTGGGGCGTGGGGATGCTTCTCCTGCAGACGAGGCAGTGGAGCATCTCCTCCACCGCTTGCCTCCATCTCCAGCACGGGCGCTGGCAGCGAGGAGCGCGGCAGCTTTCCTGCCGTTACACCGTGTTCCTTCCCCGCGCCGCGAAGGAACTGTCACTTTGCTCTAATTAGCCAATTAGGTCCCTAATTAGCTGGTGTAATTACTCCAAGGAAGTGATTTCATTTAAGAAAAACCTTCCTCCCCGGAGCAGACGGAGCAGACGGAGCCGGCCGGTCGTCAGCAGGAGCGGCCGGTGGCACGGGGATGGTGCCCAGGGTAGCGGGGCCGGCGGAAGCAGCTCAACGTGGGGAACAAACACCATCGTCCCCACAGCCAGAGCAGAGTCAGCACTGCGAAGCCACAGAGACAGCTTCCCATCAACAACGTGTTCTTCAGAAAGAGATCAGATAATCTAATCAGCGCGGCTCCATCTGTCGAGAGGACGAGGGGGAGAGAGAAAAATAATGCTGCTTATTTACATTTTTTCCCCTTTCTTGATGTAACTTCTAGATCTAATCAGCACCAAGCTGTGCTTTAATTGGAAATATATCGGCGACGTGCGTTTCCCTACAGCTCATCTGCCTCTTCAGCACAAAAAGTCATCAGTGGAGTGGACGAGGTGACACTCAGCATCCTCCCCCCGTGGCCCAGGGTGAGGCCCATCCTCCCTCCCAGAGCTAGGACCACCACAGGGCCAGCCGAGTGCCCCCACGGCTCCTTCCTTCACCTCTCAGGACCCAGAGGATGGATGGAGATGCTGGAAGGGACTCGGTCAGCAGACTCACTGCTGGGCTCACACCGTGCTGTACCGCTCCGGGGCAGAGCGCATCGGCGTGACTTTGACCCCGTGTTTCTCCTCGGCATCTGTGTCCCTCATGGCAAGTGAGGAGCCCGGGAGCACAGCGTTCTTCCCAGCAGCAGAAGAGCTCTTTCTGCATGACGCTGGGGATAGCTGCTCCCCACTGGCTGTGACACGCACAGAGTCTCCCCCAGCCCCCCGGCAGCTTCGGCTCTGACTGTCTGCACAGAGCCGGTGACCTTTAACGAACCAGCACGCCACAAAGGCCTCTGGGCAGGGCCCCCGCCACACAGTGTGTACACAGAGCACTCCCAGAACCCATTTCCAGGTCAGCAGAGATGGGGGGAGCAGAGTGACCCTCCAACGGAGAGGCGCGGGGAGCGCGGCTGAGCCAAGAGCCCCACGGCCTGGGGCAGATGGTGCCGGTGCTGGTCCTGCCTGGAACCAGCAGGAGGAATGGCATGAATCCACGTTGTCCAGTGTCACACCGATGAGCAGCCAAAAGCTGTTAGGTGCTTGGCTTCCTCCATAGTAATCAGAAAGGGACCTGGGATGAGGAGGAGACAGCCAGCCCGGTCATTAGAGGACACGGGTGCCCCCACTCCTCCCTCCTTCCCCGCAGCCCTGCCTGACCAATCCCCAGGATGGGCTGTGCTGAGCTGGGGTTTGTGTCACCCTGAGCACTCTGCAAAGCCTCAGTGACCTGCAAATAATGAAAGGAGAAAGCAATCCATCTCGTTGTTCCAAAGAGCTGCAGCCTGGGAGGACCCAGCACTGTCACCCTGGGGATGGTGCCGCACGCGTAGCATCGCTGCCAGCCCACGAGTTCAAGGACCACAGGGTGTTCTCTGGCTGCACTGGGAGTTTCCTATCAGTCCCCGTGGCCGTGTCATCCTGTGTCTCACCAGCACTGTGCCAAAGGGACCAAGAAACAGCTTCAACACTTGTCAGGCACCGCCTGCCCCCAGCTGCCACCAGCACAAACACACTCGTACAGGGCTTGTTCCAAGGGCACAGCCCTGCTGTGACACCAAGATGCAGGAGGTGCGGCAGCCAGAGCATCCCTGGGCCTCTGGCCAGGTGCCTGCTCAAAGCCACCCATGACAGACAGCTCGGGGAGAGCCAGGAGCAGGCAGCTTCACGTGGACAGTGTGGTGACAGACCTCCCGTGCAGCAATGGAGCCCCTTGTTCATGCCAAGGCTGAGACAAGCACCCATCCCATGGGTCCCACCCACCAGACCACCTGCCCACAGCACTGGCAGGATGCCCAGGGGCTGCCTCAGTCCCCAGCACAGCAGCTGCAGAGCAGCACGAGCACAGTTGAGGGCAGTGACCAACAGCCAGTGCTCACTCCATCTCCTCGAGGGCCGGCTGGCCAACCCTCATCAGCCCCACCCCAGCCAGCATCTCACCACGGGGCCCAGAGATCCACGCACAAACACAACTGACTTCTCCCCACCCACTCTGGGTGAGGAAGAGAAAGACAAACCCCTCCCCAGGCAGGAGAGACCAGCACGCACACGTGTGTGGGACCACGCAGCGCTTCCTACCCACCTTCTGCTGGGCTGTCAGCCTCTGCATCTGCGGCTGGAGCAGCCCACAGTGATTTAGAAGCGATTGCACAGCGCTCTGTCCGGGGCTGGGTGGAGGTTTCTGTTTGGTGCATCGTTCCAGCCAGCTCTGGTGGTTTCTCAGGCTCAGATGCTGCCTCACCACAAGGCAAAGAGGAAATGGCAATCATTTGTTGCTGGTTTGTCAGAGCCCTCACCCCAGCACAAGGCGCTGGCGGCTGCTCCCAGCCCAGCGCCAGGCAGCCAAGAGGCTTTTCCAAAAGCTGCCGTGGGAGCTCGTGGTCCCCCCTGCACCACGTCCCTGCTCCTCTGCAGCACCAGGAGATGGCCCTGCCCAGGGAATTCCCAGGCAGCTGGGGGAAGACCAGGCTTGGGAAGAAGTGCTGGTTCAAACCCAAATAGAAACCAAACACCAACAGGGGGAAAAAGTGGGAAAAAGCAGGAAACTTTTCCCTCAGCCTGCCTGGCTCCACAGCTCAGAGCCAGTCGGGAGGCACCAGCCCAGAGAATTTCCCAGAGAAAATAGAAGATTCCTGTGCCCAGGGCTGAATTTGCAGCAGGTCTCCTAGGGCAGGGGGGCTTTTTGCCACCCCCAGCACACCAGTGTGCTGCCCTGGGGACGGTGCACGAGATGCGACAGGCATCGAACTTGGACCCAGCTCTCATGCTGTCAAGTCCCTGAGTCTGCTGCTGCCAGCATGCCCTGTGCGGGCTGGACCCATGGACAGGCAGGACCTGCGGATGGGCAGGACCCACAGGCAGGACCTATGGACGGGCAGGACCCACAGACATGCAGGGTCCACAGGCAGGACCCACAGACAGGCAGGACCCACGGACAGGCAGGACCCACGGACAGGCAGGCAGCACAGCGCAGGCAGTGCTATACTTGGCACGACCTGGGACAGGTTGCTTCCCTCTGCTCCTCATGGAACACCCTTAGTTGACAGGGCAGCGCTGGGCAGACGTTGGACCGATGATCCCAGCGGGTCATTTCCAACCTTAACGACTCTGACCCTATGAACGAGCCAAAAAGAAACCTTTACCCCTTCACCGCCCAAATGCTGGGGCACCAGACCTGGAGCAGCAGAGGGGTTTGATGCACCAATGCTCAGCACAGCCCAGCCCATCTCCAGAGGGGCCTGAAGGTTCTGCAGAGGAGGACGGCCCCTCCTGCCCCCAAGGAGCAGCACAGACCCCTCCCAAAGCCAAGCCCCAGCGGCACTTCACAAACACCCACCAGCCAGCACAGGCACCAGAAAAGCACGGAGGGACCCACGTGTGCAGCTGGGAGCTGTGGGAGCGGCGCTGGGATTTCACACGGGGCGATGAGAGGCGCCGGCCGAGCACCAAGGGCTCAGCTGCAATTAGGGAGCCAATTTTCTGTCATGTTTTTATTGGGAGGCTCTCACATGCCGACGGTCTCCGGAGGCAGAATTCATGCCTGTGAGGTTCAGCTCCTCAGCCCATCCCTTCGTGCAGTACTTAACTTCAGCCCTATCAGAGAGGACCAGTCTCTCCCATTATCCAAGCCACAAACCATCTGGTTCCACTTTCCTGGGGAACGGGAACGAGGGGAAATCTGGTTTCACTTGGGTTTTCCTTCCCTGGGTTATGGTTTGCTCTGTGTTTAATGTTGTTACTGCAACGTGATATTCGGGCAGTGGGTGGCCTGTTTCCCCCATTTGAAACTAATTTACAGCTTTGTCTGGCAAAATTGTTGCTTCCAATCAATTAGCACTGACACAGAAATTAAACCATCCCGGGGTCTCGACACGCAGGGAAGCAGGTCCTCATCTGTTGGACCGAATTCTCCCGTCAGCGGGGAAGCCAGTGGCTCCCCTTTCCTCTGTGCCAGGCTGGGTTCTTACACAGAGTTTAACTGGCAAGACTGGATCCATCACGGGTGCTATTTATATTTTACAGCCACGACCTCGTAAAGGAAACGGACAAACAAGACAGAAATGGAACATTAATAAATAAAGCCCTAATCCATCAAAACATCCACTGCTGCCTCCATCCTTTCTTCTCCAAAAACACACTGGAGATCGCCCCAGCGCCTTGCCCCCACCTCCCCCAGCCCGCCCAAGGGACCGGCTCCCTTCCCATCAGACTCCACACACATTTGGCTTTGCTGTGCCTGGCAGACTGGCCGGCGGGACTCACCATCCAGATGTCCCCTGGGACCCCTACCTTCCCCCTCCTTCTAATGCATTTTAGAAGCAAACCCCCAAAACACGGGGGCACGAGGGGCAGAGAGTGCTCCCCTGAGAAGTGCTGAGCCAGCACCCAAGCTCATCCAAGCCCAGCTGAGGAGAGCTTTGCTTGTTTCAAGGGTGGCCAACCCCAGGGTTGGCCCCAGGTGTCCCCAGGGACACTGCCGTTTCTGGGGCCAGCCCCCCATGACTGCCACCTTTAACCCCCACACACACACAGGGTCTGGCCTGACCAGCAGTCAGAAGCCCAGCGCTCACTGCCAATGTCACCAGCACTGGATCCCAGCCATCACCCAGCATTGGCCACCCGCACTCCCTGCAGAGCTTCAGCCCCAGCTCACAGCCTGGAGCAGGACACTGAGCACCAGAGCTGGTGCTGAGCACCCACGAACCCAGCAAACTCATCGGTTCATTGCCAGGAACAGCCAGCAGCTCGCTTCTTCCCATCACTACTGCAGCATTGTGACCCTCCCCACTACGCCTCCCCTCCAGCACATGGCCTTGGACACCCCCATCCCTCCTGGAGGGACTCTGTCCCTCTGGGAACTGGTACCCAGAGCCAGGGCAGGAACCCGCGTCCCAGTGGGGCACGGCTCTGGTCAAAGCCGAAGCCACCCTGCAAAGGAGCATCACCCATGCCTGTGCAGAGCCACTCTCAGCCCCAACGGTGCTGCGGGGATGGGGATGAGGATGGTGTGCCATCAGACCCGGTGCAGGGGAAGCTCTGGTAAGCTGGCATCACCCTGCCTTCCCTGGGCAGGACAGACACAGAGCATGTGGTGATGGGCACCACATGGAACCATGTGAAGGAAAAGGCAGCTCCGAGCACCTTGCTGAGAACCAGGCTTGACTCAAGCCCTTTGCTCTCCCAAACCCCCAGCCTTCCCCGTGCCTGGCTGACATGTGAGCCCTGGCACTGCTGCTCTGGAGTGCTGCTGCTCCAGGGTACTGCCACTCCGGGGTGCTGCCCCACGGCACCAGCACTACACCAACATCCACTCCTCCAAGGGCTCAGCAGCAGAATCGCCTCCCTTGGTGCCATCAGCCGCTAGGAACCAGAGCTTCTACACCATCCTGGAGCATCTGGACCCTCTGCAGTGCAGCAGGAGCATGGACTGCCCAGAACAAGCAAGCAAAACAAAAAGCCTAACCTCTCCCAACAGGAAGGGAAAATATTTTGTAAAGTATTGAAGTTTTTACAGCTGGGGAGAGGCAGCGGCAGGGAAGGCTGGAGGGCAGCCCCAGCCAGCACATTCCAGCCAAAGAACACTGAACCGGAGAGGAGGAAAGGAGATGAAGAAACCAGGACAAAACCAAGATAGTGACAGCCTGGTGCCACGGAGAAGGACACCAGAGCCTCCCAGCTGAAGATGCACCAGCCGTAGCTGGGAAAATTCCCTGGCTTTGAAGACCAGATCTTCCCGGAGACAAACAGCTCTAATCCACACTCCTGAGTAATTCTCTCTTTGGCAACACATCATACCAGCATTGATTCAAACCTCAGGGCAGCTGTACTGGCTTTAATCTAGGTTTTATTTTTGTAAACTACAGTTTCAAGGAGAACGCTCGCAAAGTGGATCTGGGGATGGGTGGCAGGGAGTGGAGCCAGAATCGCTAATGTCTGCAGTGGAAACACTTGAGCTTCTTCAAGTACAGGGACCAAATGTGAAAAGCTTTGATCCTAAAAAGCTAACAGCCCTGTCAGAGAGAAAAGGGGTCAACCTCTCCCACTTCTGCTAGGGCAGCTCCCTCTGCTGCCTTTGCTCACCAGCTGGTACCCAAGGCGCGGGTCAGCTCCAGATGGGCTCCCAGCAGTATTCCATCAGCGTGTGGTCATTAGTCTTCTCCGTAAAGTTATCGCCTACGAAGAGACCGGTCTGCACAGCAACCAGACTTGAAAAGGAGAATGCCATCCACACCACCCCGTTCAGCAGCCAGCTGGGACCATAAATCACGTCTGCGGGCGGCTGCGAAGCCGGAGGAGAGTCTGACCCCCCTCCCCATCTCCAACATCCCTCTCGCACGTGCCTGCCCAGCACAGGCTCGGCAGAGGATGCGGCAGGATGGACGTGGGGGGCACAGCAGCAGCTCTGCCCACACCAGCCAAGTCCGTGACCAGTTCACCCAGTGCCACGTGCAGCAGCCATTTGGCCCCAGCTCCCTCCAGGGCTGCTGCTCCTGGAAATCAGTAGGAAGGGGCCCTGGTCTTGGGGGGCACGGCAGGATGCTTCATCTCTTCTGGATAGGATGTGTCCCAGCTCCATCAGCATCCCTGAGGGTCATTCTTGGCCCAGCAGGTTCCAGTGCAAGCAGAGCTCTTACGCCAGCCTTGTGCTGGAGCCAGGCATCCCCTGCAGCCCACGGGACTGGGGATTTCTTTTTAAAGCTGGAGCTGACCCAAACTCTTACCCACTGCAAGTGCTTTGAGTGGGGAGACAGATGGGGAGTCTGCCAGCCTGGGACATGAAGAGATCAGGTCCCTCTGTCCTGGGAGAGCTACGAAGCGTGGGAGGTACACCGCTGCTCCCCAGGCACCCTTGTCTCCTCAATGAAAGGATAATCCCACAGCCTGCCGGCCTGTCCTCGGGGCTGTTTGGTGGTTTGTTTGAGGTTTTTTTTTAAACTGCATTAAACACTCTCAGGCTGAGAGATAAATGAACTCGTCTTCCAGGATACCCACACCCAGGGACAATGGTCACGGGACAGCCCGAACGCCAGGACTGGGACACCCCCTCCGGCACGCGTGGCTGGCGGTGGACAGGCCCCTCCTGTAGATACTCTTCTTCTATATATCAAACCTCACTGCCTCCCTTGCACCCACTGTACAAACAGGGCCCAGACCAGCCTGGTGCTGGAGCGGGCACAGGCAGAAGAGTGGTGATGCTGTAAACAGTCGCTTAGGAAAAGCGAGGGAACCTTTCCCACATCTTGGTCTTGTTCCCAATGCTTCCAGGTAACACTCCCAACTGCCTGAAGCAGCAGGTCTGTAACAGCTTTGCCTAGACTTTGGGGCGCAGATTTCCTCCCCGTTTCCCCTTGCTTCCCAGCATCACCATGCCGTTATCCCTGAGCCCCAGCCCAGCATCCCCCGGAGCAGCTCTGGGCACCACGTCACCGCTCCACTTTTTGTCCACGTCTCTGGCACCATCTGCAGGCTGCAGGGCTGGGGGTGCCCAGGCTCCCCCATCCCATCCCACACCAGGCTGCAGGGCAGGCAGAAGCATCCTTGTTCAACTGCACAAGAACAGCACACGTGTGGGGTGCTCAGGCTGGAGGGAGTCACACTGTGATACACAGTGCAATAGTCTCTGCTAAGAACACGAGGATGGCTCTGCTGTGCTCATTCAGGGGAGCAAAGTAAACTTGAATGAGAGTATACATGGAATGGGCAGCGAGACGCTGAGAGACATCAGCAGAGCTGTCTCAGCGCTGGCCAGACCCAATCCCGTTACATCCTATGTTCTGCAATCCCCACATTTATCCTCCCCAGCCCCGGGAGAGACACGGCAGTGCTTTCAGCATGCAGACAGGGCTGAGGGAAAGAGCAGTTTGGGGAACCAACCCAAAACCTGCCTGCAGCGCATCTGGAAAGGTGAGCATCCCTCTCAGCTCCTCAGCTGGCTGCAGAGAGGTGACCCAGGGCAGCCCATGCAGGTCTTTCTGCACAGGGTAAGTAACCATCGTCAAAGCTCATGTGGTTAAGGTGACTTCTGGGAGCCTGACAGGACTGTGCACCTGATCCCGCTGCTCTGGACCAAAGCAAGCCCATGACAGCAGCTACAAGTTGGAGCTGAAAGATGCTGTGATGGGGCTCGGCCGACCTGCAAAGCCTGAGTTCTCCAGACCAAGCCCAACACAGTTTCCCCACGGTGCTGTGGCCCTGCAGCCTCACCCGCTCTGTGCCAGACGCAGGGTTCAACCTCTAACTGGGAGGGAACGAGCTTCCCAACGCTGGCCAGAAGCACACGGCCCCCGCCACTTCCCAGCAGCAAGCAGGTTCTGCCTAGAGCCACTCGAATTGCTGTGGTGAAAAGCAACCACTGGCACAGGGAGGAAGAATTCCAGAGGTGGGAAGTGCCAGAAACCCTGGCTCGGCTGGGAGAGCGGAGCAGGGCGCCTGGCTCCTCGTGCAAGCAATGCCCTGATTCAGGGCGCCTGGCTCCTCGTGCAGGCAGCGAAGCAGCCTCAGGATCTCCAGCTGCCCGGCTGCCAGGCACCGAGCCAAACCCACCATGGAAGGCAGATTATCCACAGAGGCATCGGTCCGACCCCCCGGCGCATGCTCAGGTAGGAAGGGGTGAGGGGCATGCTTCACCACACTCTGTGGCACTGCGGGGCCCAGCTTCTCCCACAGCTCCATGTGGGTCAGCCGTAAGTTCTCCTGGAGAGCAGACCTGAACACGCAGAGCTTTTGGCTCGGATTTAATCATGGAATGTGATGAGGGTTTAATATCTCCAGCCCTGGTTTTCTGGACACCTCAAAGCGCCTCCTTGAGTATCAGCTCAGCACGGAGGGAGCTCTGTATCAGGGACCTGCACGAGGCATCCCGTGCAGGCACCAGTTCCCCATCGCCCAGGGTGGCTTTAGCAGCACCGAGTTTGTTACCCCAAGACCAGGAGATGCAGAGTCCAAGCCCAGTCATGGAAGAAGCCACCACTCACAGCCTTTATCTCCTAGGAGATTCCAAGCGTAGCAGTCCCTGCACGAGGAGAAATGCTGCAGGATTGGCAGATTTCCTTCCCGAAGACTGGGCAAAACAGACTTCTCTCTTTCTTTCCCCTGCAGCAAAATCAAAGCCAGACCCAGCATCAAATGATTAAAGGTTAACTAAGACTTCAAACAAGTATCATACGATGGGGCATTCTCCGAAGAATTACGGAACATAAACTCGGCTTGGGGTTGAATATCTGCAATTAATTAGGGCCATGTCTGAGGGCGATGAGCAGGAAAACACGAGCGCTGCTACAGATGTGCGACTCGCTCTGGAAATTCCTCGGGAAGGAAAACAGCGCTGCACCTGTTAGGTGCAAAATGCTGATGGTTTCTCAGCACCACAGGGGAAAGAGTCCTGAAATTCAGGGTGAAACGAGGCTGGAATCATTTTAAAATGAGCAGAAGGTTCCACCAAACTACACTGCCCTTGTGTTCCGTGGGAAGCGAGTCCCACCAGCTCGGGATGCAAGCACAGAGTGGGCTGGAAGGGAAGCTGGTGCAGTGTGTGGCACGGCACCGCGGCCGGGTCTCCCTGGAGAACATGAGCCACTAACACAGCGAGAGGGAAAACAACTCAGCCTGTGCTGGAGAGCAGCATCTGCTTCCAGCCACGTCCTTTTCACGCTTCCCCCATCCCTCGCTCGAGCCTAATCACAGAGGCCTTTTAAATTAAAAGAGGTGGCTCCATCCACCTTTTTCCTATTGATCTGGAGTCAACAAGAGACCATAAACCAAGAAATTAAAATAATAATTTATAGCCCTTGGCCCGGGCGCCAGCGAGCTCTGTTTGCCATATTGTACACAACGGCTTCCTGCCTCTGCCAGCACGTCAACTCGACACCAGAGCTCCAGAGAGAGGGGGGGAAAAACCCCCCGAACCCCCCACATGCAGCCCTGTAAGGCTTCCTCTTAGAAACCAGCTCCGAGGACGGTTTTCAGCTCACCCTTCGTCTGATCTGGGGCCAGTCCTCGGTTCCAATCCTAACAGAAAACAGAGGAGATGAAAGGCCGAGCTGCGCTGCGCTCCAGCCTGAGCCAGGTGTACAGCTGGCACCCGCAGCCCCGGCCCTAACGCGTTCCAGGGAAGACATGTTAAAGCAATAAAAAGAAAATGAGGAACATGTGGCTAAGAACGACTATTCATTTCACTTCTTTTCTAGAAATTAATTCTCCCAGGGCAGCGTTTTGGGGTTTCTTTCTAACAGCGTTGGGTTCCCAGCACAGCGCAGGGTTTTGGAGCTGGCACGGTCCCTCTGAGGGGCCTGAGCCGCAGCATCACTTCTCCTATCAACTAATCGCCCGTTATTGCCAGTCGCGAGCGGCTCAAATCGCTGATTTCAAACCTTCAAATGACAGAAAAAAAAACATTCCTCGGAGGCAAGATGCCAAAGTTGAGCAAGCGATTTGTAGGGTATGTTAAGTGCAGGGGGAAGCCGCCGCGCTTGTAACGAAGCCACGGCTTGTGTTTCCAATCAGAGGCAGGCAGGGCGAGATGCGTTATGGCAAGCTACCGAGCGGAGCAGCACAGCCCAGGGCGGCTGGGAGGAAGAAGAGGGAAGTGAGGTTGGATTAAAATGTTGTTTTCCTGCGGCTTGTTGAACAACATGACGTAGTTACTCCTCGGGACGGAGAGGACGGGCGCTCGCAAGGAGCGCGGAGCCATCTGCTGCTTCTGAAGCACATTACAGAAGCGGGTGCCTCGTTAGCATCGAATAAAGAGCAATTAAAATATACCAGCTTGATTTCTGTGGCCCAGCCTGTACAGCAAACCCCACCAGTGGCAGCCAGGGAAGCAGCAGCGGGGTGACAGCCTGGGAGACCAGCAGCAGGGTGAGCCTGGGAGAGGAGCCGATGGGTAAAGGGGAAACAGAGAAGCCCTGAGGCTGTGAGAGAGCCGAGAGCAGCGGCTGATGCTCCGGGCAGAAGATGGGCAGCTCTGGGCTCTTCATCCCAGTGGCACCCAACACCATACCCCAGGGGAGTGCCGACCTTGGGTGCACGACAGGGAGCAGGCGAGCTTTAGTGGAAGGAACTGGAGCCTCCAGCTGCTCCCAGCAGCACTTCCCAGGTTGGTGGGAGGGCAGAGCCCAGTCTGGGGCAGCACGTCCACACAGACGCAGCTGTGCCACACGTGGCCAAACTTTAAAACCCTGAGCAAGCCCAAAGCACCCGTGCTTGGGGTCCCACCACACCAGGGCACCACTATCCCCATCTCCATCAAACCCCTGTGTACTGGGACAGAGGAAACCACCTTTCCACCTGAATTAACTGCACAGCTTCTAAGTGTAAGTATTCAGATGCCCTTTCCCTAAACCACTCATTTATGCCAAGTCTCAGGCTGAGTAACTTCTAGAATGACTTCTTGCTTGTAAAAGAACATGTCTCCCCCTTCCCCTCCCCACCTTCTGCCTCTGCCATGCCACGGGAAGCACTTGGAGAAGTGCCCACGCCACCACTCAGAGCAGAAGTGTCTCTCCACAACACCTCCTGAGCTCCTGAACACACTGCATGGGCTGGTCCACGGGAAGTCCACCTGCAGCGCTTTAGCCTGCCCTGAACATCTCCGAGCAGAAATAGAAGAGCATCTCATGGCCAAGGCAGGCAGAGACCCCACAGGCACGATGCTGGGTAGGGGCCTTGTATGGAGGTAGAGCCCGAGCCCAGCTTTCCCTCCCCTGGACAGCTCGTCACACAGCACACGACTTGCTGTACCAGCAAAGAGGGAACACTCTCAATGAGGAAAGCATTCTGGCAGGAAAGGCCTGGGAGGCACAGGGCAGCACAGTGTCCCTGCCAGAGCCCCAGGCAGAGGCTGCAATTAAACCCCCTCCAAACTAAACCGGGACAGCACACAGCTTCCCCAGACAAATCCAATAGGAACCTTGAGGTGACAAGTGAGATGCTTCCTTTCCCTGATGCCTCCTCTCCATGATGATCCGGCAGCCACTTGCTGAAACAGCAGCTGTGCCAGCCAGGGTCTTCATCCCCTCTGGCTCTTTATCTTGCCTAGAAAGCAGCAGAGCTTTCCTTCCTCCTCCTGGTCCCAGACAGAATGCTGAGACCCCAGCTGCCATTCCCATAAGAAAGTCTCACCTGAATGACCGTGCCACCAAACCCAGCTTGGAACACAGCAGCCAGAGACACGCTCCAGCCCCTCTTTAAACACTTTACTCACTTTCCAGCTCTGGGGTGCTGGGTACAGGGTGAAACCATACCCTAAGCAGGCAGCACACAAGTGCAGATCCAGTGCAAACTCCCCGAGCCAGTTCAAACACATTCCAGAAGCCTTGGCACATCAACTTTGTCCTGGCAGGCTCCGTGCCAGATCAGGTAACCTCTGTCCTCAGCCTGGCTGGAGCCGATTGCCGAGAAGGGGTTATGCCAGAGCAGGTACCATCTGTTATCCCACAGCTGGCACAAAAACCACCAAGCCAGCATGAGCCCAGGACTGCCTGTTCTAGCTGCTCTGACAAATACGATGACAGGATCGTGCTTGAGGTAGACAAATTTGCACTGCCAGCTGATCTGATGGCACACAGGCACGCTGTTAATGATCACTAACCCGCCGTGGGGAGCGCTTGGAACACGGCCCACGGGGCAAAGTTATTGCTAGGGATTCTGCCTCATCCCCAGAGACATCAAACCACCAGCACGTACATCAGCAACCAGCAGAGCCCTGCTGCAGGGAGCGTGGGCAGACTTAAAGGGGGAAGAGGAGGCAGGGCAGACAGCAGGTCGCCCTGATGTGAGTGATGCTCTCTCCTCGTGGGCTTCCTTTCCTCGCAGGAGGAAAGCCAGCCAGGTCCTGGCTCGCTCTTGCCCACACACAGAGCCCAGTTCTGATTCTGGGGTACAGCAAAGCCTCCTGCAAGGAAGGATTTGCAACGTCCTTGCCAGTGAGGCTGTCAGCACACACGACAGGCAGACACCTCCGAAGCAGACACCCACACCGCAGGGCTGGGGGGTCCCTTGGTGCTTGGGTGGTTTCTCTTTTTAAAGGTCAACTCAATTAGAATGAATAAAAATACCCTTAAACAGCCCAGCGGAGAAGCAGCGTTTCAAAGGCACAGGAGCACTTTAGGAGCAGATTGGTTTATTTGTTCCATGTAATTTACTTTAAAATGTGTCCCTGGGTTCCCCATCAGTTGCAGCTGAGATACTGCAAAGGTGACCCGGGAAGTTCTTCAATCCTGTGCACCACTGGAAGCCACGAGCCCTCAGCCAGTGTGGGGATGAGGGCTGTGCCACTGGGGAGGGGGTTAAATGACACCTTTTGGCTCCCCAAGGTCACATTTCCAGCAAGGACAACACAAATGCCTGGAGTCTGGTTGAGATTCAGAGGAAGCACCGACCAAGTGAGCCAACCCCACACATGCACGCTGATGCCAGGGAGCTGTTGAGGCACCAGTAACTGTGAAGCTCTGCCCACCCCTTCCTTCAGCCCCTTTGCACTAAAGCAGTGTGAGGGAAGTGGCAGATTAAACTCTCCAACAGTTGCAGAGAAATAACACTGGGGTGATGCTCCCCTGTGCCACGTCACACCTCTGGCCTCTCCCCTCCAGCCTGATGCACCGTAACATCCCAGGTGTGGGGCTCACGAGTGCTACACAGCACCCTGTGCCAGGACAGAGCCACAGCAGAGCCATCACTGCCATCCCCTGCTCTCAGGGCAGCAAGCTTGGCTCAGCCACGCCAAAAAAGCCTCTTCCCACAGCACCTCCCACAGCAAGACTGTGGAGCAAGTACCTTTTAGCAACAGTGGGATGCAAGAGACAAGAGACCCAACTGCCTGAGGCCAGGAGAGCTGCAGGACAGGGCATGTCCCCCAGCCCTGGATCACTCCTACACAGAGGCATTCACACCAGAGGTCCCATGTTGGAGCGCATCACACCCAGTGCTTGGACATGTGGAAGACACCAACACCGCACCTTGGGGAACACCTCCAACAGCTTGAGTGCCAGACTGACACAGAGATGCACACACACACACAGGGCTGTCTCTCAGTGGGGTTTACAGGAAGATGACAGCTCTGCTGAGCTTGGGATCAGGCCAGGCTGCCAGCATTGCTGAAGGGGACACGGGCATCTTCTCCCAGGCAGAAGGTCACACAGGTATCAGGGCTCGAGAGCACAGGCCCCACTGCCCTCAATGCTGAATGCCAGAGCAGCAGTGAAAGGTCTTGCACCTATCGCTGACACTTTAAATCTGCAGCCAAGCACCTCCCCTTGGCATCCCCTGCAAAGCTTCAGTCTCCCATCCATCCATCCATCCATCCCTCCCTCCCGTTCTGGGATCTGGTTTCCGTGGGAGCAGCTCCCCAGTAGCACCAGCACTTTCTCCCTGCTGTCTCAAGCCCTAAGCAGCCACCATCTCCCCCATCCGAAGGCAGGATAAACGTGGGGCTGCCCCAGGAGCTGCAGGCGTGGGGTGATCCGTGCTCTGCAGAGCTGCCGCTGCAGGAGAGGGGAGCTCAGTGCTGGGGGGCAGCACAGACAGCCAGGAGCACATCCCAGTGCCACAGCTTTGTGCCCCAACTGAGCACACGGTGTGACACACACAGACTCCTGCAGCTGCTTTCTACACACATTGTACAAGTATCAGAAAGTGCTCATGTGTGTATCCCAGCAGCATCCTCCCCGAGCAGCAGCAGATAGTACAGAGTAATTTTCACTTCAGATTTGAAATAAAGAGCAAAAGCGTGTGTCCTTCCCTTCATGTGTTACTGAGTAAGCCTCAGCTTTTCCAGCCTCATCATTTCAAGCCAGGCCCATAAAGCCCAGCTTTACCATGAGTAGCGATGCTGCATCTTCCCACTAGACCCAACGACACCACATCCCTCTCCAGAAGCCTGAGGATGTCAACTTCTTAAATACAACTTGACAGGTCTCTTCTTGTCTCCCAACAGAAACCAGCACCTTTACGGGTCTTGCCCTCAGCTGGGGCTTCCCAGAAGCCAAGCATGAAAAGCTCACTGCCTTCTAATTCATCCTAAAAGCTCTTAGGAGTGGGATATAACCCTCAAGAGCCCACTTGGGCAGCACTCTCCTCGCTGTAGCTCTCAGGCCTGGAGGACAATGTTCTCCCTGATTTCAGGCCGTGCGCTGGCAGCTTTAGTACCACAGCTCCCCACCCGTTCTGCCAGCGCATCCCTGCAGCCGCTCAGCGGCCACAACATATTCCAGCCTCATCATTTCAAGCCAGGCCCATAAACACTTAATGGGTATTTCTCGACCCATTTCTTTCAGCAGCCTGTCCGCTCTTCTTGCTTGCGGCAAGTTCTCCTCACCCTCCTATGCACACAGAAGGAAAAAGCAAGCCAGCATCGGCTGTTTCCCTGAAGCTCGAGCCACTCCCATCTTCTGGAAGGGTTTTATCCTGGTATCCCACAACTGGCACCTTCTCCCCACCCAAGTTTCTCTTCCCACTTTTCCCTACTAAATGTCTCATTGAGAAAAACCCCAACCTGACCTCTCCCTCCTTGCTTCCCTCAAAGAATCCCTTCGCTAGTCCTTCCAGAGGAATTTGCAGGGTAAGCCATCTCTTGACCATGCAGGTGAATTCCTCCTCACAGCCATGTTGTTTACAGACAACTTTGAGCTGTTGGTGAGGTTTGGGGCTTTCAAAGCTCAAGGCACAAGTATTCCCACCCCTTGAGGCTTGAAGACACAGTCATTTGTCCAAGTCTATCATGACAGCTCACACTACAACCTTAACTGACCTACACTCACCCTTTGTAAGTCTGTCAAGATCTTACACGACCTGAACTCCAGGTAGTAGCAAGGAAATGCAGAGGGCCGTCTTGAAGCATCTCTGCACCCAAAATAATTCTACTACCCCTCACCCTCGAGGGAAGAGGAACCTCTGGGAAGATCCTGCCTCACTCCCAAATGCCCCCATTAGGTTATAAACTCTAACTTGATGCCCTGCTGAGAATTTTCAGCCTTCTCTGCTGTATTCTAAGAGCATATAAGCGAAACCCCCAACATTTAATGAAGTGTAAAACTAATTATTATGAAATAGAACTAGCTGTTCACAAAGTGGAAAAACATCACATTTGCATGTCCTATTTTCCTTTAAAGTGTATTCCCTTTCCCATCATCTAGCACGCTTTGCAAATGTAAGAATAAATATTCCTCACAGCAGAGTGCTGGCTGGAAGGCTACGAGTCCAACAGCAAAAAGCTCCAACGTTTAATGGCCCTTAAATGCTCAACATCTTTTTCACTTAATGTAAAATCCATCTGATCTAATAGCTGTGACTGAGTTATATGTGTGTTTTTTCTATTAAAAGTTAATTTTCTGAGTTGGCAGAGCAATACAAGCATTAGATGAAAAAAGCAGCTATCTCTATAAGCTTTCTGGGATTCAGAGCCATTTCCAAGCCATCTACTCAAAACAAGAAGTCTCAGACCTGCTTCAGAAAGCGCTCTTACATAACAGGGATGTTCTGCCCGACACCAACTAGGAGCTGTGCTACTTTATTAACGCTGTTTTACACTTCCAGGGCACTAAATGCCTCTTGTGAAGCACCCTCAGACCTCTCAACCACATTTTCATCTCCACCTGACACTGCTGTGACCTCCCAGTTCCTCCTGTGAAGGTATAAACACCAAAAGGTTCCTTTCCCCCTGGGCAGGCGATGCCTCCCGCTCCACACACACCCCCATGGCTGCCATGGGAACTTCATGGATAAACAGACATGGCCCAGACTTTATCCTCCCCTCCAGAGGGAATCGAGCCCCACCAACCCCAAACCAACCATCCCACACAGCACCAAGTGACCTGGATGCTCCATTTGAGCCTGGAGCCGTCCCCATTCACACTCCCAACACCCAAAGCATATGTGCTTCCTTGCACCCTGTGATCTCAGTGTCACCAACATGGACAAGGAGCCTGAGCTAATGTGGATCATGTGAAAACCTGAACTGGGATTTCCAACATTCCCAACTAAGTTCAGGTACAGTTCCTCATTTCTACCTCGTGCTTTTTGTGTTTCCAAAGAGCTGCTCCCTCCCAGGCACATGCTGGGAAGTTCAGGCTGGACCTTCACCCTGAGCACAGCCCTGCTGCTAAGAGCAGCACCACGCAAAGGGCCATTCAAACTCCTCACACCAAGCTGGGAAAAGCTCCACAGCACCACTCCCCCAGGATGCAGCTACACACTGATGTGCTACTGAACTCCTGCTACACAGGATGGGCAACTGGGCGACTCTTCCCTGAAAGAGTTGTGGGGCTGTGGAACAGGCTGCCCAGGCTGGGAGCTGAGTTTAAAAATAGGGTAGATGAGGTGGTCAGGGATCTGGGTCAGCACAGGACAGGAATGGTTGGACTCGGTGAGCATAAAGGGCTTTCCCAACCTTCTGATTCTGAGATTCCAGCCATTCCTTCAGCACAGGCAAGTGTCACCCGCGCTGTCCATACCCCAACTTCACAGCCCAACATCATCACAGCCCTCCCCACTTCCACATCCCGCTGGCTGGACAAGATGAAGCAAAGCAGCCAAGATTAAGTTGAGCTCATGGTGAAAGTAGAGAAACTTCACCTCCAGGCACACCAAATGAATGGGCTTTGGCAGTGCCCAGGAGCTCTTCTGCAGCACCATGCGGCAGCGCGAGCCAGTCAGGGAACAGGCTTCAGCAGCTCACCCCCAAACCTGCTGAATCCTGGGTGCAGAAGTGGCCAGCATCAGTTTACTCCACAGAATTCACTGGTAGGAGCTTCAAGTCCCCAGTCACCAAAGTTTTACCACCCACAAGCTCTGGGAGCAGAGAGAAACCCAACAGTCCCAGCAGACATCCAAACCTCACCCCCATGACCTGGTACGCCAGAGCTTTCAAGGGAGTTCCAGATCCTTCACTACCCAGACTATTCTGCCAAGCTATTTACATTTCTTTACCTTTTACAGAATTGACCACTACAATAAAAAAACCAGAAGAAAACATTTTATTGATAGTAGGGGAGAACTTAGAAAAACATACATAGAGCTCCCTCAGCATGGAAACGTACAGTATCAAAATACGCCCGAGTTAGTGTATCAAAACTAATCCTCTCTAATCAGAGCTTCAAGTAATGCAACCATAAAAAGAATCTGGCTAAAAAGGAACATATATATACTGAGATGTTTCCTGTAATAGTCCTCTAAGGAATTAAAGGAAAGCAGCAGATCTGTTTAACTACAGACACGGATTTAGTAAATATATTAAGTGTATTTATATAATAAAAACTGCCCTGCACATTCATCGCTGTGGCTGTATCCTTCTCTGTGGCAGTTGTCTCTTCAATCCCACAACAAGATTCTGCCAAAAAAGGGCCAAAAGGGGAAACAAACAAAATACTATTAAAAAAACAACCCAGGAGACTAAGAGCCTGTGAGGTACAGCTTGTTGGGAAGCCCAGTTAGCACGGAGCAGAGCACTCAATGCCCTGACTTAAGTCTGCGTTATTCAGGATCATGAAAGAGGAAGTGAGTCTCCAGTCACCAAAGATCCCAATGGATCCTCTGCATCAGGATGCCAGGCTCCCCCTTGGTAGTGACAGGTAAATGCTTTCAGCCAAGCAGAGCAAGTTAACACAGCCACAGAGAGCTCATGCACCATTTGCTGTATTAAAACAGCCACACACATTATTAGGCTCTTTAATCCCTTTGAATTGTCCCAAATTTCATGTTTTCTTTTATAAAAGAACTTATTTAGGGGAACATCGCCCTTCAGTTTAAAATGAAGCCTGGTATTGTTTAGCAGGAAGATTCCCAGCAGATAAAACTTCTCATTCCAGTAACTCTTGCTATTTGCATCTTTCCCCATAAATAAGGTTATAGTACATAATTTACAGCTGAGAGGAAAACACCTTCAACTTGCATGAGACAGCGTTTGGAAATCCAGCACCCAAATTATCCAGCGCACAGCCTAAGGAGCTGCTCAGCCTCACAGGGCTAAGGAAGGAGGGGATAATGCAGGACTGCTGAGATCCAAAGGCTGCCCTGCTCCAGTTCTACTGTTTAGCCTACAGTACCCAGTGCTACAGCACGTCTGTGGGAAGCTGTGGGGGATGCAAACGTAGAAGTTCTTAGTGTTTGGATGGAAACCCCCATTTGTCAGTGTTGCAAAAAGCCAAGGCACTACAACTGCAATTAAATAACTCGGTAACTTGGCCAGCCAAGTCACAATGCACACCTAAACACCTTCCCTCTACCTATGCAGCTGCCTCACCATACCTTGATACTCTTTAGTACGTCTCCATCAGGCTACATTGACAAAGCAGCCACTTTCTCTTAACCATTAAAGGAGATATACAGCTATAATACTTAGCCAAGCTCAGCCAAACATGGTTTATTTCTAACCACACCATGAGAGTTCAAGTTCTAGGGTAAACAGGAGTTTCTAGGTATAGGCCTTGCTTTACTAAGTGGTCAATCAGACATTAAAATACTTTAACTACCATGTCATCATTTTGACAGTCACTCACACACCAATTTGAAAAGACCTCCTACACCTTTTATTAACCTCACCAAAGTAGTGTCACCCTATCTTACTGGTTTTTAAGAAGAATATTTCAGCTTTGCAAGTTGTTTGCTATTTGGAGATTCTAATTGCAGCCATACCATCACCATCACATAAGTCTCACCAAGGTTATCGCTACCATAATCACCACACTGCTACAGGATGCAGCAGCCATCCAGACCAACGGCACTGAGCTCGTCAGCAAACGAGTCCCTGTCTCATGCGGATGATCTGTAGTAAAGCAGCTTGGACATCTTCATCCATGTGGCCCTAGAGCAAGCAAACAGTTCAGAGAAAAGTTAAACAGTCCCACGAAGTACCAACCATCCTCCGCTAGTATCTGAAGATGCTTTAAGGTCACCCAGCAGTCTTAACTCATTGCTTCTTTTCACTGCTTTGGAAAGTCTTGAGATATTTTAGGCACCCTGGTATTTTTTCCTCTCAAGAGAGAGGGAATGGTCTGCCCCTCCCAACACAGCAGTTTCCTTTACAAAACTATGATGTGGGAAGAAATTACTGCTTCTGTCCTCTGGAACGGTGCCCAGAGAGGGGGTGGGTGCCCTGTCCCTGGGGGTGTTGAAGGCCAGGTTGGCTGGGGCCCTGGGCAACCTTGTGTAGCTCCAGGCCTGGAGGTTGGTGTCCCTGCCTGTGGCAGGGGGTTGGAGCTCTGGGACCCCTGGGGTCCCTTCCAACCCAGACCAGTCCATGATTCTACGACTCCACAGCCTGCTGCTACAGCAACAGTCCCTCGTTTGCTAAGTATTCCAAGGCATTAGACACAAATCAGCTGGTAAGCTCTTTGTTCAGTGAGAGCCACTGGATCAGTCTACATTAAGCTTCCAGCTTCTACCCAAGGTCTCTCCAGCATTCCCTGGGACAATGCAGAATTAACAACTCCCATCAGCAGACACCACCCCCTTCAGAGCAGGCTGTCTCTGTACGTGGTTACACACAGACACATGGCACAGTACGACTACAGCTGGGGTGTGCGTTTGCTTTCTTGTTGGGGCAGCCTGCTCTAAATTACAGCTCCCAGCATGGAAACAGGTCCTTGATGCTAGTTTATATTTGAGGTCTTCCAGTAGGGCAGTTAGGAAGGTTGTCTCAAGAACCAACCCACACGCGACAGAGCAAACCAACCTGAGCTCGGGGCTGTCATACCTGTACAGCACTAAGAAGATGCGTCCGATAAACTGAAACGACCTCCTGATGCTGCCTCTGCGCATCCTATAAAGAGGAGATAGGAAGAGGAGGTGAAGTCATCAAACAGAACATCTACTCTTGCCTATTTCCAACTTTGTAGGCTTGGTTTTGGGTGTTTACAGACCAGACCAAGCAGAATTTCAAGGTTCAAGTTAACTACATGCCCTCCAACAAACAGGGGAAAAAAAGAAGTCACTGCTTCACTTTTTTTATTGCTTACTTGTAGCCTTCCAGCAAAACTGCTCTGCCAGAGGCAGGCTGATCCAGTGCACCAGCCCCAGTGCCAAGCCTGAAAACTTGTTTCATCAACAGCATCAGCTACTATCTGGTTAGAACCACACAATTTAAGACTCCTTTGCCTTATAAGGGTGCAATAAAACCTTGCCAGTATTACTAAAGATGTATCCTACTTCTGTACAGACTTAGGAATAAAGCTGTGTATGCAAAGCAAAGTGAGTTAACCTTAAGCTTCATTAAAGTCACAGCAGCCACAAACATGCCTGTGCCCAAAATCCAGTGCTTACCAGAGTGTTCCCCTCTACAGCCAGTACTGACTGATCAGCAAGACCTGGTGTTTGCAGGTCAGGGGACCAATCCATTAAGAAAGGACCACCTCACTCCCCAAGTGAGAACACACACTGCTGATGGGTTTTTGCAAGAAAACACTAAGGTGGAACTCGCACACAGAAACTGTTGCAGCACAGACAAGCAGCAACACATAAGAACAAATTCCCTCTAAACTCTGTCTCCTTTTTATCTGGAGAAGATCCCAAATGTTGCAACGTGCAGAGGGAAGAGACAAATTCACAAAGCAGCAAGCAGCAGGGGAAAAAAAATACATCTGTGAATCTGCTGCTTTTGAGGTCCAGGTCTACAGCAGCCCCAGCGTTTCCAGGCCCCTCTCTGTAAAGCAGCTGTAAGCAATGGCTCTGCAGGTCAGGCAGCACCCTGCATGAATACTTACAGCCAGCTGCTGCTGCAGTGTCTTCACTTGGTTCTGGAGCATCTCAACCTGCTGGTTCTGCCTCTTGGAGGGAATCCCAGAGGTGTATGTCAGCTGAGACAAGCCATTAAGGGCTTGTTTTAGCCGCTCCACATCATTGAGCAGTTCAGTTATCTGTAAGAAAAAAGTACAGAAAATCATCATTTAAGGGTGTTTCACCTGCTGAAACCAATGTTCTTCCAACATTTTTATAAAACTGGTGAAGATCAGCAAGCATCAAAGGGTCTTTGTCCCAGCTTGCCATCACAGTGGCCAAGAGACTTCACAGGGACAGGGGACTTCATTTCCACAACATGGTACCTCTGGTTCACATTCTGCTTCCCAGCACTGAAGTCTGTAGGCACAGACCCTGAAGGTCAGCCAGCAACAGAAACCACCTCTGCTCTAAGGATATTCTGGGTCTAACTTCTGGAAGGGACAACCAACAGGCAGGAGGAGAGGCAGGGATGCTAAATGACTACAGCTCCAGTGGAAGAATGAACTTATGGCCCAGAAGTCTGAAACTCAGCTTGGAGCTTTGCAATACCACACAATGCCCAAAGCACACAAGGAATTAGAGAAAACATAGTATAGTGCAACCAAAGCCAGGACTTCACCTGAGCAGCTCCAGGCCAGCCCTGGGTACCTAATGATCTGACACAAAGCCGTGTATGACAGCTTCAGTAACTACATTTGAAATCTGGTTCACGCTCCTGCCATCTCCAGTTAGGGGTAAGGAGCTATCCAACATCCTACCTTGTTATCCTTAGCTTCCACCTGCTTGGCAGACTCCTGTATTCTCTTCTGCAAGTCAATAATTGTCGTCAGTGATTTATCACACCTTTCTTTCTGGTCTCTAATTTCTTGCTCAATGCTGCAACTCCGTAACTGGAGCAGCTCCTTCTCATCCTTTAAAGAAAGCTCGCTCTTCCTAGCTTGCAAAGCCTCCTCACAGGCTTCCTCATACTTTTTATTCATATGGGACAGGTTTTCAGCTATGCTGTCAATCTGGGCCTCCAGAGCACATTTCATGGAGGTGTATTCTGACACGTCAATCACGTCTTTGCTCTCCAGGTCTGTTAAGGCTTGTTGAGTCAGGCGAATCTCAGACTGCAGCTTCAAGATCTCCTCAGCTTTAACTTGGTTTTCTTCTTCCTTTTCTTTCAAGCTGTTTCTGACCGCTACAATCTCTTGTTCCAGCAACTCCTTCATCTGTGTATATTCTACCAAAGGCACTGAAGACTTTTTTAGACCTGACAATTCCTGCTGTAGTTCTCCTACTTTTAGGGTTTCTTTGTCATAACTTTCCTTCTTGCTTCGCAGGGCTTCCTTTAGATGCTCCATCGTGTGACCAAGAGCCTTCAAGGCTTCAATTTCTCCTCCTGAAAGGGGCTGAGTCTGCAGAGTTTCAGGCTGCTTGGTACCCTCTTGCAGCTCATCCTTCTCCTCTTGGTTACCTGCATATTTCTGCAGCAGTTCCCTCAGCTGCTTATTCAGCTCCCCCATCATGCTCACAAACGTGTTTTCCATCTCTCTGGATTTCTCCACAAGGATATAGTTCTGCTGCAAGTCGGTTTGGATGGACAAGATGCCATTTTTGAGCTCTTCATTCTCCTGCCTGCACTTCTTGTTCTCCTCCTCACTTTCTCTGCACTTCTGCATCTGTTCCTGCAACTGTGCTTCTAGCTTCTTCACTGCAGCTTCAAAGCTTTGCTTTCTGTCTTCAAAGGAGGCAACTGGGGCGTACTTTGACTTGATGCACTCTTGAATCGTGTCAAGTTCCTTCTTCTGGGCTTCAATTTCTGCATGCAACTGGAAGATTTCTTCTTGACCCCTCTTATATTCAGCCATAATTGCAGCATTGTTGTCCTGGAGTTCCTGCATGCTGCTATTTAAAGTACTCACTGTAGTTTCATGATCTTTTAAACTTATATACTCAGTTTGTAATTGATTCCGCAAGAGTTCCACCTCACTTTTCAAAGCTGTGTTTTCTTCGGTTACTCTCAGGAATTCCTGCTTTATCTCTTCAGTTTTTCCCTTCAGATCTGACAGCTCCCCGTTAGTCTTCTCCAAGGTGTTACTCAAGACTGTTTTAATCTCCTCATGAGTTGTAGCCAGCACATACCGGTCCCTGAGAGTCTCTCTTATGGCTGTGTTTTCAGAGGTGAGCTTGCACACTTGTGCTTGCTCATCAGCGTATTTTCTCTGAAGCTCAGCAAGCTGCTTTTCAAGTTCAAGACCATTAGATTTTAAAGCTTCCACTTCTTTTTTGTGCTGCTCTGGAGACAGGTACACAGCTTGGAAGCGGCCGATACTCTCGCTGAGGTTGTTCTTCTCTGCCAGCAACTTCTCAGCTTCTGCTTTGCTTTCGTTGTACTTCTTTGTTACTTCAAAAAGCTTCTTGGTCAGGTCACCAACAGCCTGATCGTTTGTTTTCTTCAATTCCTCATGAATTTTTAAAGGCACATTCTGGCTTTTAATTTCAGTTTTTAGCATTTGGATTTGCTGCTTAAGCACCTTGTTATCGACCTGCAGCCTTTCCAATTCCTTCTGCAGAGCCTGATTCTTCTGTGATAACTCAGAAATCGTCTTCCCAAGCTCCTCATTTCTTTGCTCAAGCCCACTCCTCATTTGCTCGTGCTCTTCTGGCTTGACATGCTGAGCAAGTTTAGCTTTCTGACTCTCCGATTCCCTCTTTAAAAGCAGAATCTCTGCCCGCAGCCTGTCACGCTCTCCTTCCATCTCTGCTAACTTCCTCGCCTTCTCATTCGCGTCATTTGACAACAAACTCTTCATGTTTTCAAACGTCTCTGAAGTAACAGAGCAGGCTAACTTTGCTGCTGTTTCTTTGAGCTGCCCTTCTAACTCCACAACACTTCTTCCCCTTTTATCTCGCTCCATCTCCAACTTAACAAGTTCCTTCTGCAACCTTTTATTTTCCTCCACTAGCCTTCCTTCATCTCTCTTGAATTCTGCCACCAGCAATTCATTCTGCTTAATCTGGTTCCTCAGTTTACCCACTTCAGCAGAGGCTCCTTCGTACTTTGTTTTCATCTCTTTCAACTGATCCTTCAGCTCCTCGGTGAGTTTACTGTTTCCCAAAGCAGCTTCGTTAGTCAGGTGATCTTTCAGAGCAAGAAAGTGGGTCTGCATTTGCTTAACTTTGCCTTCTGAGTCAAACATCCTCTTTTGCACATCTTTTAAAGCATCCTCCAGTTGTTTTATCTGTCCATCAGATTCCACCTTGGTTCTTTCACACTCTGACTCCAGAGCTTTGCATTCAGATGCCTTGTGAGACAGCTCTCGCTGCAGCTTGCTGATTTCTTCTTTGGCTGCTCCATAGCAGGCCCTCATGTTGTCAAGTTCTTTTTCAGAGCTTCCTTCTCTGAACCAGGTGATTGGTTTGGCAGGGAGAGCTCCAGGGGTCTCAGCATTGACCTGGACTGAAGATAAATGGGAACAAAAGCAGATGTCTGTTCATGGGTTCGACAAATCATATATGTATGAATCCTCCTATGACTGTCTTAAACCTACATCAGTAGGAGAAAATTTGGTTTTATATCCTTTTTTAGAAACACACTAATCTCTTCTTGCCCATCTTACACAACATGAGTATTCTGGCTTTAACAGTGAAGCCTTGAACAATGCTCCACATCACTCTTCCCGACCATCTGACCCCACTGACATTAACGTAGTCATTTCCCTTGTTCTTTATATTTAGTCACACCCCTGCTAGAAGAAATTTAATAAAGAGTTCCCCCATCTCTCAGACATGTGAAAATAGTTTTACAAGGCATCAGCAAAGAGTAAATCACAGTTATCACAACCTTCGCTCTGAAAAGGCTGAGGAAAACAGTCATTTAGTTTACTGCCCAGCAAAGGGTCTCTCAGAAAGAAAGTAAAAAGCAAACCACACACAAAAAAAAACCCTAAAACCCCCCAGTTTTGCCCCCCAGCCACATGGCCTTCACCGCCAAGCCAGTAGCCATGCCGGCTGTTCCATGGCACAGGCTGGCTCCGACACCTCGTGCACATGCCAAGGACCAGAAAGCAGCGTGCAGCTTCCACACAGGACCAGCCTGAAGCCACTTAATTCCCACATGGGACACTGCTTGGGCTTTTCTGACTGTCAGCTGGCTTTTTCTGCCCACCCTCACCTATCCCACCCCTTCTATTTTATGGAATTGCACATCCCCAACATTCTGAAATTCAACTAAGACCAGAAACCCCTCCAGCTGCTGGATAACCTTATTAGAACACTGGGGAAGAACCTGGATCTTAATGTGCTACCAGCAGAACATGCAGGACACAGGTATCAGTGAAAACCTGGTGAGAAAGCCTAGGAGATACAGCTTTCTCCTGGCCAGCACTCACTGCTGGAAGCACTGCAGCTGAAATACTCAACTGGCAGAACATCTTGGCACTTAGGGCCACGACTTAGGAGCTGCTGTAAGGGGCTGGTGGACCTTGCTCGTCATCGGATCGTGGCCTTCAATGGTAGCTAGCTATCAGAAATGACTGCTCTGCCGGCAGGCAAATGAAGCCTGCCAAGTTGTGCCTGAATTTAAAGCAGGGAAGAGTCACAGAGATGAAAACCCAACCACACCTTACACTGCCCGTGACTGGGGAGGCTGCTGGAGCACTCGCAGGCCCTTCGCCCCCACCAGTGTCAGGGACTTCCAGCTGTGTCACCCACGTAACTCTAGAGGGCACCAGCAGCTCGGGATTCCCGCGGCAGAGCGGCACTGAGGATGCTGGCAGGGGCGTGCTTCACGTTTGGAAGCGTATTTGGCTTTCCCAAGGTAACTACCTGTCAATTCTCAAACAGCAAAGTGTTTCTTACCTGGGATTCCGCAGCAAACAGCTGCCCTTGCTTAAGTAATACATCTTCTTTTCCTAGATTGTCAGAGCAGACAGCATTTAGTCTCTGTTGCAAACAGTAACACATGATCACAGCATCTCATCTCATCCTGCTCCATGGGACTGTGCTGGGCTGCAGGCTGGCCCTTAAATACTCAGCGTTAAAACAACTTCTTGATTAAGTCTGGACAAACTCTGCCTAAATAAAACCAAGGCAGCCCTGCTTGAGCAGGCTAGGGACTGCTCTGTGAATCAGTGAGGGAAGCTGCAGGTCTGCACATGAGCAGAGCAGGGAGAACCATCCCCCTGCACTCCTGATATGTTACCCTCCTGACAGGCAGCCCCACAGCTCTCAGAACAGCTCATGGCAGGTGAGGTAACATTTTAAGTTGCACAAGTGCAAGACAGGCCTGGAACCAAGTCAGATACAAAAGATGCTGCTCAGCCTTGAGAAAAGGTGGCTAAGAGGGGATCTTATTAATGCTTATAAATATCTCAAGTGTGGGACACAGGGGACATGGGCAGCCTCTGCTCAGTGTCTGTGGGGACAGGACAAGGGGCGATGGGCTCAAGTTGGAGCCCAGGGAGTTCCCCCCAATGTGGGGAAGAACTTCTTGCCAGTGAGGGTGAGGGAGCCCTGGGCCAGGCTGCCCAGGGGGTGTGGAGTCTCCTTCTCTGGAGAGATTCCAGCCCCGTCTGGACACCGCCCTGTGTGCCCTGTGCTAGGGACCCTGCTTTGGCAGGGGGTTGGACCCCATGGGCTCTGGGGGGCCCTTCCAACCCCTACAGCTCTGATTCTGTGATTTTGGTTTCTGGAAACAAAACTGTTCCTAAGAGAAGCGTGGGGCTGGGGTCTTGTGTAGAAAGCTGCTTTCAGACCCAGCCAGCTTGCACACTGACCATCACTGTCCGGACATAAGTCAGGTGTGAGGGGTAGGACATGAAGAATGGAAAGAGGAAGCTGCCCTTGGAGCACAGATCTGGCTCAGCTTGTTCTCCACGTTACTGGAGAACATGGTGTTCACACAGACTGGTCACTCAGAAGTGAGACCGGGCACAGGCACACTGAGCTCTGGGGTACAAGCACGGCAGAGGCCAGCCGACTGTCCCAGGGGCTGAAGTGAGGACACACATGTTGTGCTTGGCTACTCTTACGACCAACAAAGGGAAAAGGCTGACAGAAACCAGCCTCTGTGTATTCTAACTCTGCATCAAGCATGGGAAGTTAAGAATTAATTATACTTACTGTTACCAAAGTTACTTCCAGACCCCACAAAGTCAACCTGGAAGCAAACAGCAAGAAACAAAAATAAAGCTGAAAATGCATTTTGAATCTTTACCAGACATTAAGCAAAGGACTAAAGGGCAGGGGAAGCTTGGACAAGGTGACAATCATTTAAGACTTCCAGCAATTTAAGATTGCTTAACTATTTACTGCTGTGAGTATTGACTGCTGTATTACATTTCAAATCAGTTAACGTACTTCATAATATTTGAGTTTAGCTTTGAGAGCTTCAATAGTTCTTAAGCTTTCTTCCTGCTGTTTTTCCTTGGTAGTTAGGATTTTCTTCAACTCATCTTTCTGAAAGAGAAAGAGTGCCAAATAGCCAAAGCCATAAGACCGGCCAGATTTATAAGGTCTCAAGCAACTTTTAAAAAGTTTAGGGAGAATTTCAACCCAGATCAGCACTAGAAGAATCCCTACATTTTTTGATTCTGAAGTTCTTCCACAACGCTGTTCCCCTGGAAGAGGAGCCTGGAAGAATGAGTCCAGGGAATATGCAGCAACATCATTTAATTTATTTGCATTTATTATCCTGGCATTACTGAAAGTCACTAAAGAGAGAATATAAAGCCTGCTTGAAAGGTGCCATAGGGATGACTTATTGTTTGTTGCCAGACAGGTGTTGTGCAGCTGTACAAGCCAAGTGTGGGTTGCAAGGTGTTTCCCTTGGCATTTACAGAGAGCATTTCTCTCTCTAGCTTTAAATACCACCACTGCAATGCGATAGGCACTTCCCCTATTCCAGAGCTCTGTGAGGCTTAAGATGATGTAGCATACCTCATTTTCAAGTTCATCTGCAAACATTTGCTCCTGCAAAAATAACAAGAAAAAAAAAAAGATTCCCCCACAAATCCTTTTTCCAGGAAGGGTTAAGGGGCTCTCACACAGTTCTACCCCAGTTCTGACTGCCCCCCATCCACTTGTCATTTAACCTCTGTCGAGAGAGGGAACAAAAGGACAGCTGCAAGTGTCTGACAGAGCATCACCTCTTGGTGTGCACACCAGGATGCTGGAACACCCTTTTGGTTACCCAGCTCATACACCCTGAGGCAGAAGGGTACAGTTCCTCAGTAGAAGTTTGCTGAATTTGGAAACTTAATGCTAAGGAGTGAGTTTGTGGGGTTTGTCTGTTTTATAGAGGCAGTGCTTCAGAGAAGCTCAGAGAAGCCAAATGATTGCCAGAATATTCTTTCTATCTATGTGCCACACTCAGGGAAAGCTGCAGACACTTCTTGAAATAATACAGTGAAGGAACAAATGTGAGCCCTCCACAAAGCACAACAAACCACCCCTATTTCTATTCTCTTCCTCAACTACACTGACCATATTTAGGCCTCCAAGGGGGAATGTTTTTTCAAAACAAGGGTTCAAATTTGGGTGAGAAAATCCAAATGAATCCCGTTGAAATCCCTTGTTTCCATCATAGCCAAGTGAAGCTTGTTCTCTCTGCTTCCACTAAAACAGCTGGAAGGTGAGCTGTGAAAGTACCCACGTGCAACACCTCCCTTTAGTTGTGCCCATGAAGCTTACTCCCCCAAGCACATGGTACCAGAACACCTCATGGCTCACATTCCACTGAGCAGTAACATTTACAGCTATCATTTGCAAAGTCAGGCACATCAGCAAGGGAAGCTACGGCCACTCCTCATGTTCTGATGATTACAAGACCAAAGCTTTCTGCAGCAGGATTAAATGACTGTGGCACATCTAGAAATAATTCACAGGGAAGCAGCGACCACCACATGCCCTTTACACGTGCATTCCTCTACTGCTACCAGCCCTCTGGCAGTGCAGGGGTCACGGCTGTTACTCCAAGACTGGCTGTACCTCGTTGAGCTGCAGCTGCAGCCCGCTGATCCGATCCAGCAGCATCCTTTGCTCCTCCTGCGCCTCTCGCATTCGATCTTTCAAATCTTGATTCTCTAACTCCAACTCCTTAAAAAGAAAGAAATAAAATGAAAACCAGACAATACCATGCCTCACACGATGGGAGAAAATAAAGCATCCAAAGCAGCAGTTTGGACAGTCCTTAAAGACAGAGCCTTGCCTACCAGCCCCCTAATGACCCTGTGGCCTTACTCCTGGACTCTCATTCCCAAGGTTTCCACAGGCACAAGCTCCAGAGTTGCCAAGTTTTTTGGCTCTAAAAAGCTCACTCCTATACGTACATATGTGGGTTTTGAAGGCGTGAGCAGAGCGAGGTCCCATCCACTGCTGACAGCACTTGCAGAGCTGCTGTCTGCTCCCAGGGGTAACCCGTGTGGAAAGGGTCCTGAAGCCCAGCAGCTGCAGCCAGGAAAAGCCTCACAGCACCCTTTACATGTGCAAACTGTTCCAGCAGCCACAAGAATCACTCCAGCCACTCATAGTAAGTGCAACAGATGAGAATGATGGGTCTCTGCACCACCAGTCAGCCCAGCGCTCACACTCAACTGGTAAAAGTTGTTTAATTCTTGTCTGATAATCCAAACCTCAACCACAGCAACTGCTGCAGCTCAAATCACAGACCTTGTATTTAGAGATCTTTATCCTTTTATTACAAAGCATTTCAGAACAAAGGCCTCAATTTCTTAGTGTTTCATTCCCTGTAGCTTAAAACAGCTTGCCTTTCTTAGAACTGGAATGACACAGCAAGAAGGTGAGAAAACTAATCCTAGTTAATAGGACAATTATAGAACAGGTTGGGGTTTTTTCCTCTTCACCAAGAATGATAAAAATCTCAGTGCTCCTGGTTTGTGACCTGATGCTGTGACTGCCAGGGCAGGCTGTGGGCAGGAGGTGAAGGGATAGAAGGGTTACAACATCAGGAAACTTGTAATTATTTGTTACACAAGTGTATTTTTCCTGAAAAAGCTCACAGCTGATCTGCATAATTGCTACATCACGGAGTCAGGCAATTAAGTTTTAAGCAAACAGCAATATATATATATATGACCTTCCTTAATGGCACTGTTAACAGGAACATACAAGCATGCCTTCAGTGTGTTGGGCTCATTCTGCACCTGGGAATCCCCAAATCAGGGAAATCCTCTCACTCACCTGAGCGTTCTGTTCCTTGGGGTACAGCCTGGCATCCACCTCCTCCTGCGCACGCAGCCGGCTCCACTTCTGGGACAGGTGAGTTACCTGTAATTGCAACAGGAAAGTGCTACATTATATTCCTGTGGACACCTCTTTTGGGGACAGGGGGCTGCTCTCAGCCTCCCCAAGGGACAACCCTACCACTGCTCACAACAGACAGCTTCCCAGGGAGAGCTCACTCAGCCTAAGCCTGAGTGCACACACCAGACAGGCACACCACCCCATTCCAGAGGCAGTCTCCTCAGCCACATAGGAAATGAAGAGTTTTAAATATACTGAACTAGTTTTGCATCACAGCACAACCTTAACCCCCTCTCAAGGGCCCAAGTAGTGTCCTGCATCCAAGCAGCAAGCAGCTCACAGTTCATCTTTCCATTTCATAGAGCCACACCATTACGCATGGACTGGGAGCCCCTTCAAAGCCTCTCTGAACAGACCTGACCTGACCATTGTGTCTCAGAGCTCTATCTCAGTATGAAGTTATGGCAAGAAGCACAAAAGTCCATGAAGAGCTCTGCTGAACCTGCAGCATGCACCAAGGTCAATGCTACACCTGTAACAGGCCTGAGGAGCAGTGCCAGGGATTCAGTCAGATTATGAACCTTGAAATATTTGGTAATGATGACACTGTCCTCTATCAACCAGTGGTCAGGAAAGAAAATACTCCACATTCATTGGTAGCTTACAGGGGTAATTCTACTTATTAATTGCCTTTGGCAGGGGGGTTGGACTCAATGATCTCTTGAGGTCCCTTCCAACCCCTTAATTCTAGGATTTATAGGCCAGTTTCACAGCAAAGAGAAGCCCAGTAAAACTGACACCACAGCCCTGTCATCTTTCTGTGTGATACATACTGAACATGTGAATTCAAAAACCTTGGAAACAATCTTGCTAGGCAAGATAAAGACAATTCAGCTTTATTCCCCCACCTGTTTTTTGGGAACAGTGTCCCCACCATATGTTGGGACTGTCAGGCTCCCAAGCCCTTGCAGAAGAGGCTTTGGAGGTGCCGTAGTGACAGGCAAGACCCAGCAACTTGGGCAGCACTAGCTCATTTCCAGCCCAAGACAGCAGAAAGCTTAAGGAAAGTGAACACTGGCCCCAAGCCAGGCTTAAAACCCCCTGGTCAATCCCTGAGACACCTTTTCACCCCAAAAGGGAAACTGAAAAGCACGATGTGGTAAAAGAAATGAAGGTCCTGATGCTGTGTGTCCTCTCACACCTTCAGAAAGCAGCCCCAGGAGATACTTTGCACCAGCAGCCTTACCTTTTGCTCGGGCTGCCCTCTCTTCAGGGTATCTCTTGCTAAAAAGCACCACAAACACAGGAAGTTAAAATCCACATTTGCATCCGACTCATGCAACACATTCAGCTACATCAATCAAGTGTCAATCCTGGGAGGACACATCAAGGGATCGATCCCTCCTCCCATTAATCAAATGGGGGAAAAAGCTTTTGCATAGATAAGGCTGAATAACCCCTCTGATCAATACTGAAGTGCCAGGTTCAGCAGCATTCATAGCTTGAGGCATCAGTCTGCATTAACCTTTAAAGCTTTATGAAAAAAATTTTACTGAAAGAGTTGTGGGGCTGTGGCACAGGCTGCCCAGGGAGAGGGCTGAGTCACCTTCCCTGGGTGTGTTTAACAGAAGGGAGATGAGGTGCTCAGGGATACGGTTTAGCACAGGATGGGAACGGTTGGACTCAATGAGCTTAAAGGTCTTTTCTAGCCTTGTGATTCTGTGAAACCCAGACAGAACCCCAAAGCCTTCTTTCCCCCCAAACCAGGCAGTGCATCACATTGCAGAGCACTACAGCTGCCCTCCAAAGAGCACAGTGAAGACACAGAAGTGAGGAGACACACAACGTGAGGGGAAGAGCAACAGAAAACCAACACAGCCCCGTTCCCCTTACCTTTGCTGGAATCCTCAACGGCAGCTTTTATTAAAGCCAAAATGTCAATATTGTCACCAATTCTGGCATAGTAAGCACAGTCATGACCAAGGCCATCAGTCAAACTCACATCCGCACCGTTCCTGAGCAAAACTTCTACCGCGTCCTTGCAGCCGTATTCACAGCCCAACATCAAGGCTGTCCTGGGGATGGGGAGAGAGGGGGTGTTCAGAGGCTGGGGAGGGGGCACGCTCTACCAGAGCCATCCCTAAGGGAAATACAAGCACTCAAACACTTGTGTCTGACCACGGACACTCCAGTCAAGGAATCTGTCCTCCATCAGGAGAGGAAGCTAAGCTTTAAGAAGTCATTTAGACAGTTTAAGCATTTGTTAAAAAGCAAACAAATATAACTATAACAGCAGCACATTCAGTAACACAGCATGAACCTACTGCCTTTGAGAGCCACCCAGTGCTCTGAAACACCACGTGCTCTCTCACTCCCTCTCTACATAGATACAAACATAACAGGTACAGCAAGACAAAAGGTTTAGCCAATGTTTGGAAGAGTCCTTGGGAGCCCTGGCAATGCCTCCCAGACACGTGCCAGCATCAGAGCATGAACCAAGTCCCTGGCTCCTTGGCTACCAGGCAGTCATGCTCCAACAGATGCTTGGCAGAAGTAGCACCTACAGACAGGAACACCTCCCCGACCCTCCCATGAACACTAAGCCAACCATTCCAAGGCCTCTAGCCCCTAAGGAGCTCCAAAGGGACTCCAGTACTTCCTGGCAGAATGCCACTCTTGTCACCATCGTTTTGCATGTTGATCCCAAAGCCTGTGAGATGCAGCTCTCTACAAACCCTGACACCAGCTGCTGTTTCTCTGCGGCAGTAACAAGCCTACCTGTGTTTAGATGCAAGAAAAGCAATACAAGGCCAAACCTGCCTGCATTATTGAATCAGCACATCTACTTCTGAACTAAATCCCAGGCTCTTTCCACTGCATTTAGTGTATTTATTCCACAGCCTGGAAGCCAAGGGGCAGCTGTGTACCCTTTAAATGTCAGCAGCACTCTGACAGCGCTCTGCAAACGTTACCTGTTCTGTTTGTCCCTGGCGTTAACATCTGCTCCTCGGTCTATCAGGAGCTGGCAAACCGTGGGACGACACATCTGAGTGGCCAGCACTAGTGGTGTCCTCCCGTCCTGCAGAGAGGAAGGGGGAAAGACATTAGGAAAGGGAGAGCAAGCAGGGAAAGCCCAGGAACACCAACAGAGTTTGGGCAGGAGAGTGCTATAAGCGATAACTTACTCCATCTTTTGAATTCACCGAGGCCCCATGATCACACAGCAGTTGTATGCTAGAGGAACAGTCTGACATAGCTTGGGAGAAAGAGAAAGAGCAAATCAGGGTGCTGAGAACAGCCTCTGTGAAACCCCAAACACCTCCCAGGCCAACCTTGTCCCACAATAATTTGGGCAACCAAGTAAAATCATGGCTTATACTCAGATCCCTATTTTCTCAGGTCTCTATTCCGACTCAGCTCTCGCACAACTGCCTCAGAAGCACACAAAAAGTCCAACAGTGCTGGTTCAAGATAGTATAAGGAGTCATCATCACACCATCCAGAGTAAAGATATCTTAACCTACCACCATCGGCACTCCAAAGCACAGCTCGTGAGACTTGCTTAAGATTTTACTAGACAATTTACGAGTATTGGAAGGGACTCAGACCCAAAACCTCTGCTAAGGCCATTAAGTTTGAGGACAAATGTCACGACAACACAAAACATTTTCTTCTACTATAGCCACCAAAATTAAAAGAGAACAATTTGACCCATCTGAAAATTAATCCATCGGTAAAAATCCAGATTTTTATACTGCAGGTGGTAGAAAAACAAACCCTTGTACCTGCATCATGAAGAGCAGTTCTTCCCTGAAGATCCACATTCTCTGTCGGACAGTTGTACTGTTAAAAAAAGTAACTCCAGTTACCCATTAGGATTCAGACTGCACTTCCAAACCAGGGAACGTTTTGAGGTTTGAACTGAAGTGATAGAGAGCGACTTCAGAAAACAAAAGTAAGTCTGTAGCTTGCAACTGTAGTGTTGTATGTGAAATGAAGAGCTTTGGGTACATGTGATTTAGCCTTCTAAACACATTGATCACAGTTTGTAGGGTGCAGAGAAAACACACAGTTCATCACAGACTTCTCAGACACTGTTCACTGTGGTGAGGGTTCTCCACCACCTCTCATTACTCCTTCACTACCAGTACCACTACTAGCACTGGCCCCACACGGAAAGGGTACTGCTTGTATGTGCATGCAGGCATGGGCCACCTGAGCAAGAGATGGAGAGAGCCCACCAGAGGCTCAGAAACATTCCAGCGATTGCAAACTGGCCCCAGAAATAAATAAAGGAAAGAGATAACCACACAAACCCAAGACAACGACCCAAGAGCATCTCCTTAATGACAGATTACTGACACAAGTGCCCACTTTTGAAGCAAACACAGCTCTTGAGCAGAGCTTTCAGTGTTCCTGTTCCTACATGCAAATGTATTCTGAACAGGAGCACTAGTCTTTCAGAGCCACTCAACTCTTCTCCAAGAGGCAGAAACCACAGCTTGATTTGATTGCCTATGTGACAAGAGAGAGATGTTTATTTCCTTTATTTGAGCACGCTTTCAGTCACAGCCTGTTATTCACTATGAAAAGGTCTTTTCCCCTGTGCCTGTCTTTAAAAACCCAATTACTTCCTTTAAAAGAAAGAACAAGAGGAGTGGCCTACCCTGGCTCCAATCAGTACAATGAAGAGCACCTTTCTCCTCATGAGTATAACAAAACCCTAACAGACAAGCTGTATTTCCCATTACCTGCAACAGCTTCTGCAGGCACAGAGCGTGTCCGTATTTGGCAGCTAGGTGCAGCGCGTTTCTACCTGGAAAGAGAAATCACCACCAGTTCAGGATCTATTTTTAGCATTCCTTTAAGGATCCCACACCAATTCAGCACGCCTACACTCCTTCTCAAAGACTATTACTGACAACATGCTGCTAATTCATAAGAAATTAATCTGCGCTTCACTCAAGGATTAGCACAGTTCTGTCTCCTGCCACCTCCACAAGAAAATGTGCTTTATGACTGCTCACACCAGACACACACGGGACCAGAGGTGGTTTAGAACACACAATTACTTCCAGGTTATTTCTGTAACCACATTGAAAAGGAGGTAGTATCTGTTGAGCTTCTTGAGTTACAAGGTAAGCAGAGGCAAAGTTTGCACCCCTTTTTAATTATCCCCTTCGTAACACCTTCAGAAAGAGCCTGATCTCACCCAGGCAAACCCAGAAGGCAGCACAGAGGCATTGGGAAGTTTTGAGGGCTCAGTACAGGTGTAGAAACACCTACCATACCCTTCCATTCTCACCCTCATGGTGTACAGCACTTCACAAAGTCTCTGTGAAATACACTTAGTATTTAAATGAGGCAGATTTATTTAAAAAGGGTCTTATTCTTATTACTGATCTCACTGGTGAGAATGGAGCAGACTGGGGCAGCAGCACAAAGCCAAAGTTCACAAGTTCTGCTGCACATCTGGGGCACTCGTCAACTGATGCTGCTGGACACAACCAGTTTCCCCTAAGTTTGGCAGTGAGCACTCAGATTATAATTTTTTTGCCAGCCCCAGGGAAACCCATGGGAAGGAAGAGCATCCAGACAGTATTTTAGCTTAACCCCACTCCAAAATAACAACTGAGCAGAGAGGTTCAGCCTGTTGCCCTTGGGTATGTGAGGAAGCCTACCTGCAGCATCAGTGGCCGTGATATCGACTCCATGGATAAGGATGGTGTTCAAGCAGTCCAGGTTTCCCTTTGATGCTACCACATGGAATCTAAAAATAGGAAATACCTGGCTTAAGCACAACTGGCTCATACACAGAAGCAGGAACACTAACTGGGACAGTCCAAGCAAAGAGCTGCCTGCTGAGCGCATCGTGCGGTGCAAAGCCAGCTCTGGGCAGCATCCAAACCCATCCCAGAGCTCTGCAGGCTTTACTTTAAGGAACAAGATGACTTTTTTGGAGAAAAAGTTGTTATTTACCTTGAATCACTGAACCAGGTGAAGAAACAATGTGCTTTCCTTTGCTCTCTAATATTCAAATGTGGCAAGACCAAGTATTTAAATACTGATCTTCCCCCTTGAAGTGAGGGCTGTGTGTGAGAATTTGACCTTCCAGCTATCTGCTATTCCAGCTTAGACAAGGCTGGAATCTACCACGGTGCATTACAGAGATTTATATGTTTTGGAAGAGTTTAGAGCAGCAACAACATTTAGGAGCTGAGTAACCTTCAGTTAGTTCCCAAAAGCATTACTGGAGTGAGTTACTTACGCAGATCTTCCTTCAACATCCAGTTTAGTGGGACTGACTCCTTTTTTGGCAAGGATTGATGAAACTTTTTCCACATCTCCCCTTTCAGCTGCTTTCATTAACCTGTCATCATACTTGTTCCAGTCTGTGTTCAGCTGTGCAGGAGAGACAGAGAGAAGCAGGTGAGCTCGTGGCATGGGATCCATCTCCTAAAGGAGCTTTGGTAAAGGCTGAACCATACACAACGGGGGGGGGTGGTGGTGGTGGATGAACAACAAAAATACCTTGGTGTACAGATCAAGCTGTACCTGTTAAGATGTTTAAGAGTTATTTATGTCATGGTTTAACGAGGCTGGCAGCTAAAACAACCACACAGCAGTCTGCTCACTCCTCCCCAGGGCACAGGGAGACAATAGAACAAAAACTGTAAAGAACTTGTGGGTGAAGGTGAAGAGTTTAATAGGTCAGAAAAGGAAGAGAATAATAATGATAAAAGAATATTCAAGCCTCCATTTACAAAGTAATAAACAAGATACAACGTGAAGGAACAGGTGAGTGAGGAACTGCAAGTAACAGAGCCCAGAATAACCCCACGAACGGCTTCCCATCTAATCGGCTTCAGTTCGAGCTGTTCCATATGCATCAAACAAATGTTCCACGAGGAACCATCCCCTCAATCAACCCTTGTGTAGTGAGTGAGGTACCACAGGCAGCTCAACAAGCGAGCTCTGAGGTACTGAGACAGGACAGTCCCATATCACACGTGACTGCAGTGCCCATGGACAGCAGCACACACAATACTACTGAGCTCACCCCCTCTAAACCAAATTCACCTTTATCCAGGCCAGCTGAGCTTCCCAGCATTCCTGAAGGTTTCACTGGTTTTCAGGTCCAACACACAGCTCAAATCAATGAAAGAACATCAGAGAAGCAAAACCCAGGGTCCCCGTTTCCACCTTACTGACTCAGACAAGCTGCTTTCCCTCAAAACAGTCTCTCACCCCCTCACAGGGGTACCAAGTTTGGCTTCCCACCCCAGGGAGCCACAGGCTGCTGCCAAGAAAGCATCCATCCCTGCCCAGGCTCTCTCCCTCAGCTTCAAGTGCCTTGGGCCAGGGACCACACTCATCCTCACCTGCCCAAAAGCTGATCTGGAAACAAACATCCAGAAACATGCCATCCAAACAGCTTGCTGAGAGGATCCATAGCTTCTCCCGACTGCTCAAAGGGTCAGAGGGTGATATTCAATAGATGAACATCTACCAGGATCCCTTCTCCCACAGCTCGAAGTCTATGGCTTTAAGCTGCCTGCAATTGCCAAACCAACACCAAGAGCAGAGAGATACCAGCCATTACAGACAGACCACCAGGCATCCACCACCCCACAGCTTTCCTTGCTTCCTCCAAGTCTAGAGCTTCCAGCCACAGGCCAAGCAGCCCACCCAAAACATGGTGCTTGTTCTGCCCGCTGCCAAACCATCCTTCCCCAACTCCTTCACTCCTCTCAGGGAACTGTTCTGTGACAAACCTCTTGGCCAAGCTGGACACCAATGACGTGATATTCAAGCAGCTTTTAACAGAAGAGAACAGCTTGCAGAAGAGTACTGCATTACATCATACCGAATCTAACTCTGTGCAGCAAAGCACGTACCCGTAACAGTGAGACGTAAGCAGCCCGTAGGCACGTGCAGTTACTCATCACTGTGCATATGAAGTTCAACACCTCATAGAATAAAGAGCATTAGAACTGGTAAGCCTAACAGTTTCCAAAATCAAGTGGCTGAAAACACTTTTGTTTCTTCAGGGCAGAGAGCAGGCTGTCAGTGCCATACCCCTCGGGCTGGGCTCACACAACACAGCCCTCCACACAGCACCAGCCCCTTTGCAGCCTTCACATGCAAGGGAGAACAATCGGAGAGAAGAACAATAGTAGATAAAACCCAAAAGCTATGCTCAATCCTCACATTAAAAACACAGTTGCAACCATCTCCTTAAGACTGTCTTACTACCAAAGACCAAAATTCTCCAAAACTTGAAGTGACAAAGCCTAGGGGACCCACAATGGAGCACACCAGTGCCAATGAGCTGGTTCTCTGAGCAGCCAGAGCCGTGGCAAGGTCTCACCTTGCACCAGAGCCAGGCTGGGCTAGATCAGAGAGGAGACACAGCACAGAGCAAACCCCAAACACACCCCACAGCCGGGAGTCATCCATCGAGCTGTAACCACGGCTGTCTTTACTCCCCATCCCCACCATAAACACATTTGCAGCACTCATGATGCTTTCACAGTAGCTTGTTGGGTACAAAACCTGCCAGAAGTGACATGAAGTAATACAGACAGCTAATGAAACTACAACCACCAGCACTGCCCAGCTAAAGTGTGGTACCAATCTGTCAATCAATTAAAACGTCCATTAGCTTAAAAGCCAAGCCAGTCTGGCTGTGCGAGAAGCACTTGCATTGGTGCCATCGCTGTTCCCAGCAAAAGCTGCTCAGCATTGGGGAAAGGCAGAGCTCCCCCTGTAAGCTGCCTTACTACACAAGAGTTAGATTTTAGCTTTAAATACCTCAGAAGCTGTATGTACATTGAATCTGCTCCCTCCAAACCCTAAAGTCTACAAAAAAACCATCACCAGCCATTCCATGCTGCTTCATAAATCTTCTGATTAACAAGAGAATTATTTAAATTTTAGAAATGTCCTGTTACCCCTGTTATCCCACACCCCTCCTTTGGCTATAATACTTGAGGAAGCTGTACCCATTTCCTGAGATGCACTGAATCAAATATTGCCACCCAGGCACTTCCCACGTCAGGGAAGTTCCTCACAGGAAGGGTTGTTAAAGCCAGATATAACACACACCGACTGAAAAGGAGCTGTTACAAACCACAGAATTCAAGCACCTCGCCTGCCTTTTTGCAGTTGAGGAGGACAGCCCCAGGTACCAACCCTGAGATACCTACTGCGTCTTTAGCCGCACAAGAAAACCAGCAAGTCATCATCGACCACGCAGCTGCTTGCTCCCAGAAGCAACCAGCTATCTCACATCAAGTCCCGAGCAGCAGTAGCTCACGGAGCACCGAGCCAGAGCTCAAACAGGCTGCTTCCAGAAACGCATTCCCTCCACCGCCCGGAGCTCATTTTGGCCAGCCTTCACTTAGCTCGGATCCCCGGGGATATTCTCCCCATCTTCAGGATCATCTTCAGACTTCATAACTCTTCAGGGGATACGGGCTACCCCAGCCGAAGCCCTTTGTCAGTCCAGCTCAGGTCGTCCCCTGGAAAACCCTCCCCGAGCATCTGCTCCTGTGACAGACTGCCAAGTGACTCAGACGCTCGAGTAAATATTGCCCAGAGCTGAAATATCTTGTAAACAATACGTAGACAGTCTCACCAGCCCAGATCTATTTTCTGATAGCTTCAGTACTTGATAGCCGGGCGATAGAAAGCGATCGCTATTAATACATTCCCCTCGTGCTCACCCCCTGAGTAATGTGGTTCAGTTTGAACCTTAACTAAGGAGAGAAGCATGTGTGAAACTTTACTACGGTGTTGTTGTGCTCTGCAGACAGGCGAACGCTCGCTTTAAAATAACAAACACGTTAGTCAAATTAACTGCCCGCTGACATTAATGAAGGGCATACTTCTCACCACTAATAACACAGGAGGACTGAAATACTCCCAGGAGTAATTTTTTCCCATTCCACTACACCGCAGAGCCGAAACCAGACTGACGATCAGACTTCAGACAGTTACAACCGCGGAGCAGATGGAATGCGTGAGCCTATTTTGACAGAAATGCAACCCATTTTAAATTAGAAAACACACATGCCTCTGCCTTTAAAAAAAATCCTCCTTTTAGAGGGATGAACAAGACCTGGTTTCAGCTTACTGCTGCTGCCAGTCTGTCTCCCAACATGTTAAACGAGAGGAGTCACGGAGGCTGTGAAAACATTCGCTAGACAGCATCACGATTAACAGTAGGGAAGACGTAGAGTCTCCTTTCCCAAGTGGTAAATTTAAATGGAGATCTCCCCAGCACCGGATTTAGAGGACAAGGTCAACACGGCAAGCAAGGCACTGTTTTGTCTGCAGAGCAGAAAGGCAGTGCTCAGCCAGAAAAACCACACACAGGCTGCAGTGACCTCATCCATGGATCTTCTCAGTTTTAAAACCCACTCGCTCATCTTTGCACATTGTCGCCCTCCCACAGAACTCCTCAAGCACTCACCCGTTTCTCAGACCACCATCCCAAGACCCCTCTGCAATCAGCATCCACGTGGCAAAGCCACTCCAAAGAAGTGGAATGACTCTGTCCTCTCAAGTTATCCTCTGGCCACAGCCACGTCTGTCTCCTCAAACTAAAAACAGCACTGTGGGATAAAACCCTCAAACCAACACTTTACAAGCAACAGCCCAGCACCCCGTTCAGTTGAAATCAGAGCTTGGCAACAAACCACATAGATAGGTAAGGCTATGCATGACAATTAAGTAAGACCCATGAGAGCACTAATGACAGGCACTAGGTGCACTTCCACTCAGGGCACATTTGGTACCCAGACTAGATACTCTGACTTTAAGCAAAGCAAGACAGAAGGTTCTAGAGGTGCGGAAGGCAGCAGTGAGGGCACATCAGGGGTGCAAAGGGAGCCGTGGGATGCGATCAGCAGAGGATGCAAGACATGCAGGTGTGTTTGTACACGGCCAACAGCCAGAGAAGCAACTAGCAAAGCCGGTGTTGGAAAGTTTATTGTTGTCCAAGGATTTGTATTTGCCAATAAGTGTGTGCCCATGCAAAGCAATGCAGGCAGAGCCCCTGAGGCCACAGCAACAGCACCCACCCGAGCGCGTCACCGAGCAACTCAGAGCAAAGAAGGGATCCAGAGGCAGACCACCCCGAAGCCATGGGGACCAACGGGACACAGCCATGAAGATCCCAGCCTTGAAGGCTTTTGGAAATCTATACATAATGCCCTTAATCCCAGCAGCTCTTCTACTGAGGTTTTTCTCAACCCAAATAAATTCTCTCAGCCAGAATGGAACTCGAGACTCCTCAAGCCAGCAAGCAGCCCACAAGAGCTTTCTGGCCACCAGTCTGAGCAGGACCCATAAGGTGCAACTCCCATTTGAGAATGCCCTGACCTCCTTCAAAAGGCAATACAGGACCAGTGGCACAAGAAATACTGGTCTTAACACCGCAGTGAAAAAAACTGGAGAAGTTAACCTGTTGAAACAGATGTATTGCTCCAGAAGTTTCCACCCGAGTCAGGAACTGCTCATCCAGAGTCTCTGAACACTTGTGCCTACACTGCTGCAGGACGCTGACTACATAAAGAGCATATTTAAATAAGACATGGACAACCTTTAGCCATCATCCAACTCAGCTGAGAAGCCCCAGCTGTAACTCTCAGCAGTTCTTAAGCCTTTCAGCCTGAAAGCCGACATAAACCTGTGAAAGTGAAGGCAGCTCCTCGTCACCACTGGGCCAGGCAGATAACCCTATTAACGGGAAAATCGGGATTCATCCTCTTCTAATGCCATTAGTGGGTGACATAAGCACAGAGCACACACTGAGACCAGGAGCTCTGGTAGAACACTGCCATCCCCACTGACAGCGCCTGCTCAAAAAATACATCAGTGGCCCTAAAAATTATCTAGGCAAAACCCCACTGACATCATACTTGCATGGAAAGAGTTACACAGCTACTCAAAGAGCAGCTTCTGGAGCTGCAGGGACCATTAGCTAGAATAATTCTTGCCCAGAATCATTGATTTTTGGCCCATCTTTGGCACAGAACAGCAATTGTTCCAGTTCAGGCCCCACGCAGAGAAAGGCAGATGCTCATGGCAGAGGAGAGTTACCTGAAACACACACGTGTCCCGGCAGCCAGGCGCAGTGAGAAGGGCACGCTCAGCACATCTGTCAGTTAACCTCTTGCTACGGAGGTCAGAGTACACTGGGGATCCCAACTGCAGCCTGAGCAGACACACCCTGGTATCTGAGATGGCACCAGACAACTGCTCTGGAAGCAGCCCAATGCAGTTACAAAGCACACAGACTGACGAGAAAGGAGAGGTTAGGCTCCTGAAGCTGTTTTTTAAAGATGTGCACAGGCGTAGCTCCCTCCAGAGTGCAGATGCCCATCCTCAGCACCCATCTATCTCACCAAGCTCGGTTGCTCCAAGTACTGCAGACACCAGGTTTGGGGCACCACTGGCTCAAATAGGGGAGGAATGACATTTTGTGTTTTATAAGCCCATCTCACCTACTGGGAGACGTCTGAATTCACACAAAAGCGTTCTGGAGTTCCAAACTGCTGGAGTAAGGTGTACTGGTTAGTTTACATAAGGGCAAGCAAACGGACACAGCTCGAGAGCAGGCTCTGGTTTCACCCAACAGGTTCCCTCAAGCAGCACATTATGTTCTCACCTCATTTCAGGCCATCACTCCATCTAGGGATGCTACAAAGCTGGCAAAGGCTGTGGCTGGGCAGGAAGCAAACCCACCAGCCCTCCTCAGCAGCTCGGGCTCACGCTGCTCAGAGCTCCCATGTCAAGACTTCAGGGCAGCAGTTGTGTTTGTGCAACTGCCTCCTGTAATTAAGGGAGGGAACAGCCTCCTGACAAACAGGTCAAAGCAAAACAAACAGAAACGATCCACAACCGCATCATAAACACCCCTGGTTCTGCCCTGATCTTAAGGCATCTCCCTACCACAAGTGAACGTATCAAGGTCAAATTATTAAGGATTATCAAGAGTGCCGAAATCTACTTCTAGCTCTCCATGTGACATAGGATGATTTTAAGAGGAATCAGGGCTCTAAACCCGTGTCACACAGCACACTGCCACCTACAAGCAGTAACTTATGCCTGACAGCACAGCCAGGGTCTCTCTTCCACATCATCAGGGTATGGGAAAAGCCACTGGCATCAACTGCAACAGCACGCAGGTACGGAAGTGCCAGGGAGCTCTGTGTACCTCTCCTGAAGGATGCAAAGTCCACTAAAATGAAAAAAATTTATAATTTTCACTCTTAAGCACAACTTCCTTATGCCTCACTGCCAACACACAACTCCGTGCACTCTGCTGCTAAGCCTCCCAAACTGCCTGACCCACAGACCCGCCCGGGCTGGCACAGGGGAGCACAGCTCCGTGTGGGACCTGGAAACGGAGCGGTGTTCCCACAGCTGCATTCCAAAGCAGCCTGCTCAGTGCATTTTGTGTGGCCGGGGCCAGACCCACACCCCACAGAGCACGTTACACCCTCGTACAGCGAGGAGAGCATCACAGAACTGCAGGGAGCTTCCAGGTCCTGCTGCTGCCAGGGAAGCCCAGGCTCTCCCACCACCCAGCTCTGCCCGCACGGGCACCAAAGGAGCAAGTATTTCCCTGTCACCAGGGAGAAAGCGGGAGCGAGGGCAGAGTCCAGCTGCCTTTGCCATGGAAAGCAGCATCTGGCACTGCCTTCCTCCAGACTCCAGCACGCCATTCATCTGAACCACGAGTTCCCCAGCAAGGAGCAATCGATCTGCCTGTTTCCATTTATTAGTAACAAAGCATCAGATGGAACAACACAGCTGTTACGTTCAGCACACAGCCCTAAGCACACACTGAGACAGGAACACCACGTTAGTCCGACTGTCCTGTCCCATCACCATTAAATAATGCAAATAGAGACAATATCAGCCTCTCTGATGTTATAAGCATTGGCTTGCTAATAAGTATTTATATTTAAATGCAGACAAAATATTACATAAGCTGCACCTCAGCAAAAGGTCAGATTAACTTAAAGAGAACCAATCAGCCTTATCTGCAAAAATATGTCTGCACATCAGCCATGGGTATTTAACACACACACAGGCCCTCACTGAGCCTCCAATTTTAAAAATATTTTAAATTCCCAAATGCTAAAGCACTGATAAACACTCCTTCCCAAGGAGCCTGCAAATTACAGCGTGCCTGTAAACACGCTGCATGGCCAGAGCTCTGCCATGCAGCAAGTCCTCGCCTGCCTAACCTCGTGTTTCTTCCACACCAACCACAATCATCGCACCAACTGGCACCTAACGAGATGCAAATGAATCCCAAAGCCTTTTCAAGGGACACACATATCACCACACACCTTAATAAATCTTCCTGGGACCCAAGCACACCCTAAAGGGTGCCCGCAGTCACTCCAGGGTGGGAGTATGAATGGTGTGGGCTCCTGGCTGCGCTGCATGAAGATGGCATTGCAAAGCCACCACGACAGGCACCAGGGATGCTCAGGAGAGGGAAAAGCAACCTTGGTCCAGCCAAGGCAGCAGCACTGGAAAGATTCTGCTGATGGATTACAGCATTGTGTTCAGCCAGGCCAAGAAACGTGGCCTCATCTCTGCAGAGCTGGGACAGAACACCATAAAAACCCCACTCATACAGAATTTCAGGTCAGATGTGAGGGCAAAGTTCTTCCCTGGCAGAGTTGTGGGGCTGTGGCACAGGCTGCCCAGGGAGGGGGCTGAGTCACCCCCCTGGGTGTGTTTAAAAAAAAGGTAGATGAGGTGCTCAGGGATATGGGTTAGCACAGGACAGGAACAGTTGGACTCAATGATCTTAAAGGCCTTTTCCAACCTTGTGATTCTGTACTCAAGCCCGTGCATGCCACCAGCAACACAAGGGCTTTCCTTTCAAGGCGCTAAAGACGGAAGGGATTCAGTCTTTGGGTAACACCAGGTTACCAAACATCCTTCCTGCGCTCCCGCAGCTCCTAATGTGCATTCCACAGCACACCGGTGCTACAGATCATTCTTAACAGAGTCACTCTGCTCTGCCTGCAGAGATGCAGTGTTGCTGATTAATTAGCAAGTTCAGAGAACAAGAAGTGTTCTTCCCTTGTCAGCAAAAGGGGTCAGATCAGAACAGAGAGGGTCGCAGAGGTTTAACTGTGCCAAACCCACCAGTTCCAGTCCTTACTGGGAGGAAGGGACATCCATCTGACAGACCTGGGCAGCCTCTGCAGGAAAAAGGTGCTAACACAGCCTGGAACAAGTTCAGCTGTCACTAACTGCAGAACTTGTCCAGATATTAATTTAATAACCACAGATTATCATACCAGGGCAAGCACTCAGAGATCTACCTTTGTTTCTTGCACAATGGTTTCCGCTAATTATACATGGCATCCAGCTTCTCTTAATTAAAAAGAAAGCCACCACCACTTTTCCCAGAGGAGAAAGGGTTGATAGGAGTTCAGGAGGTTTTACATCTGCTCATTCTCCTTTCTCCAGGCAGTGCTGCTGGGTCCTGCAGCGTGTGTGTCACGCTCCAGCCCTGGCTTTGGCAGCGTGTCCCAGGACGCAGACAGCTCCAGGGAGGCACAGACCCACCACTGCTCCAGGACACAGCCTGGGCCCAAAGCACTACCCACAGCCCCATGTCTCACAGCAAGGAGATGAGAAGCCCCCATCCCCCAATTCCAGACCCCTCACAAAGGGCAGAAAGGTTACAGCCCCCACATCAGTAAGATAAAGCAGCTCACATCCCACCCACACCTCTGCAGCTGTTTCCCAAGTGCTAGAGATACACAGGCAACCTTCCCCCACCCCCAGAGTTGGAATCTGCCCCGTGAGAGTCCATTAGTAAAGGTCTGAAACAACAAACCACTCTTGCTCCAAGCACCTTCCAGAAAAACCAAGTGGGGAGCAATTCACATTCACTGCTTGCATACAGGATTCCTCACTTCAGGAAAGTTCTTCCTGTAAACACAAGCCAGATAGCAAATGCACATTTATCAAATCAGCCTGTACTGGGGAATCTGAAATACCCACTGTGCGTGCTGCTGTGGGCTGCACTAATCAAACTCTGTCTTGTCACAAAGGGGGCATAATTAAACCATCTGATCACGCTGGGCAAAGGAGACAGCGAGGAGCACACCCTCCAGCTTTGGTGCAGCACAGAATCTGGGGTTAAAGCTTCCATTGAGCCTTTGTCTTGCTATTCAGAGCCCTGAAGTGACTGAACAGGCTGCTCGGGTTATTCTCCCAGCACCAGCAGCCAGCTGGAGTCAGCAAGCCCAGGTAACTCCTTTCGCAGGGAAAACTTTCTGGATAACTGTGGAATTGGTCATAACTATCATTTTTTGCTTTCTGCTGCTTTTCTTGGCTTCCATCCGTCCTGAGACAGGCAATAAAGCCCTTTCCAGATCATCCCCCTCAGGAGGCAGAGGGCACGCAGCTATTACCTGGAGGAAAATTTTCAAAGCATGATGCAGGGATTACGTTTCTCTCCACCCCCCCAGGAAATAGCACTGGGTGGGGACAGGAGAGGGGGATGAAGTTTCTCAAACAGGCAACTCTTTTACACTGGGTTCAGACCTATAAAGCTAGGCTGGCAGGGTTCCCACCCACTTCCCGTCCTTCCCCAGCAAGGCGAAACAGAGAGCTGGCTCTCCCAACCAGGCTCCCCTCCAGCCTTGCTGTTAGCACCCATCCAGGCAGATGGATCCTCCTTTCCCCACGTAGAAGGTTGTAAGTCGCTGGTTGATTAGCCAGTGGAGTGATCATGTAACCACAACGTGTAGTAAGCAGGGGACATCAGTACACCATGGGTACAGCCCCCAGCTTTTGTAGGATCTCTGTGAAATTAACTTCTCCTGTGTTTTGGAATAACTTCAGCTCTTAAAAGCATTAAGAGAGCACTTTGAAAGGAAGCTTGCCCAGCCTCCTCCTATGGAAGCAAAAAGCCTCCATGCCTATTCAAAACCAAATGTGGATGCTCCAAGTGTTTGTTGGAACATAAATATTGCAGGCTAGCTTTGAAACAACAAACAGCCCTGAAGTACAGGAGGACTAATGAATAACACAAGCCAGCCTACACACTACAAATTACCATGAGCGACTTCTGAATCACTCCTCTGCACAGGGAGATGCTCAGCGGGGTGATGCGCTTCCACTCCGAGCTGTCATTTTGTCAGATGAGTTCGGTCAGCAGTTTACAAGCCTGAATATCTACATATCTTTGCAGTGAGCTAGCCGTTCCAAATAATGGCTTCAGATCCAAGGCAGGCGTGCAGGAGTATTTTGAAGATAGCTAATATCTTAAAAGGCAACTGATAAAAGCCAACGCGTCACGTTAACCTGCCCTTTCCCGCTATTCCTCGTAGCCAGCGGCAAGCTCAGCAGATCGGGGCAGGAAGACAGTGCTCAGTTTAGGAGTGCAACCACTGCAGCAAACTCCCCGGCAACGGCCACAATTAAGATGATTTACCAAGAAAATTAACGTCTGAGAACAGCTTTGCTGTGTTACAGAGACCTCCCTCACCAGAAGTCATCCTCAGAGATGAATGAAGTAAAAAACAGTTTAAAAATTAAGAAATAGAAGTAATTTAAAGCCAGTTAACAGTAGCCTGAACTTTGGGAGCCGTGGAGCAGGACACACAGGCAGCTCCCCATCACGAGTGCCCCTGTCCCAAAGGCCGCAGCTCTAGGCCGGGCGATGGGGCATCACAAGCCGCTTGGAAAGCTTTCCGTCCCCTTCCTTCCCCCGCAAACCCTCCGCGGGGCCCGGGAGAAGCGCTCCCGCCCAGCCGCAGCATCAGGAGCTCGGAACCAGGTGCTGACACCCCGGCTCACCTCGCCAGCCCGGGGCAGGCGGCCAGCCCGAGCTCACACCGGCTCCCGGGGCTCTCACGGAAGAGGGATAGAGTCTCCCATGCCCGCTGGGACCAGGAGGCACAGCTGCGGCAGCGGCGCCGTGCGGCCGAGCGCCGGCCCTCCGAGCCGCGGGCAGCCCGAGCCAGGAGCGCAGCGCTCACCTCGCCGGTCCCCAGCCAGCGCCCAGACCCCAGGCCGCGCCTCCGCTCCAGCCCAAGTCTCGCCCCATTCTGCCTCGCTCCCTCCAGCCCGGGGCTCCCCTCGTCGCGTTCTGCCCCGCCCCAGGCCTGCCCGCCCCACGGGGATCCGGGACTCCAGCCCCAGGTCGCCCCGCTCCCCCAGCGGAACGGAGGCTCCGCGCCCCGCGGGACCGGGACTCGCCGCGCTCCCCCACGCGGGACCCGGCAACCCGGCCCAGGGCCCCGCCCCGCTGCGGCGGCCACGCCGGGTCCCCGAGCACACGGCACGGCCAGACCTCCCCCAGCAGCCCCCCGCCCCAGCCGCCTCCTCCCGCCGCCCGCCAGCAGCGCTCGGCCACACCGCTCCGTTCCCAGGCGAGCCCGTGGGCCCGGCCAGACAAGCCCCACAGCCCCCGGCCTTGCGGTGCCGGAGCCCCCAGCTGCCCCCGCAGGAGCCCGCGATGCCCCGAGCCCGGGCGGAGGAGACCCCCGCCGCCGCCAGCCCCACCGGTACCCACCGCGCTGCCCCCGATGACCGCTTCGTGCTTCTTCAGGCGGGACTTGAGGCTCTTCATGGCGCGGCCGCGGGCGGGCGGCACGGGCACGGCCCCGCACTCGCTCCCGCCGCCGCCACGGCCGGGCCGGGCTGGCCCCTGCCCGCCGGGGCACCCCTACCCAGCCACCCCGCCCACTGGGGAGTGCCGGCCAATCACTGCCCGTCCGCGCGGGGGCTGCGGCCAATCGCCCATAGGGATGAGAGGGCGGGACTTCCTCGCTTTAAACACCGCCTGAGGGCGGGCGTGGGTGGGAGTGGTGCTTTATAGTGCGGAGCCGCCCGCCCGCCAGGGGGCGCGCTGTGGGCGGGGTAGGGACAAGCGGCTGGCCATGTGTCGCTCTGGGTTGTGGGCAGCGCCTCAGGAGCACCACAGAGAGGGCGGCGGGGTTGGACCAGAATGGGCCGGACCGGGATGTGCCGAGCTGCGTGGCCCGAGTTGGGCCGGGCCGGGCTGTGGAACCCTGGCTGTACCGCGCTGAGCTGTGGGATCCGGGTTGGGCCATGCCCTGCCCGCCTGTGGGACCCGGACCGGCCGGGCCGGACACTGGGACTCGGGCTGTGGGGCAGGGCCGGGCCGTGAGTCCTGGGTGGGCCGGGCCGGACACTGGGACTCGAGCTGTGGGCCCGGGCCGGGCCGGACACTGGGACTCGAGCTGTGGGCCCGGGCCGGGCCGGACACTGGGACTCGAGCTGTGGGCCCGGGCCGGGCCGGACACTGGGACTCGAGCTGTGGGCCCGGGCCGGGCCGGACACTGGGACTCGAGCTGTGGGCCCGGGCCGGGACGTGGGACTCGGACTCTGGGGCCGGGCCGACCCGGGCTGTGAGGCTGGACTGTGGGGCCGGGCCGGGATCCCGGGCAGTGCGCCTCGGGCTGTGCCGTGCCGCTGCGGGCAGGGCTGCTCCGCCGCCTGCGCTTGTCCCCGGCAGCCCCCGGACATCGCCTGCCGCGCTCCGGCCCTGCCCGCGCCGCCCGGGCTGGTGGCGGGAGGGGGCAGGAGCCCGGTGCACGTCGGCCGGGCGCGGAGGATGCCGAGCCATCGCTGTCCTTGGCGAGGAGGCGCATTTAGAACAATGTAATTAGCTCCCTGCCCGCGCGTGAGGAATGTCTGAGGGTGGCATTGGCTCGTTTCGGTCACAGCTTTGTTCAGCCCCAGGTCTATTTAGCATCTCCCTTTCATCGGTTACTCACAGCCCTGTCACACGGTGGCTCCGCGCTGGGAAGTTTAGGGTCATGCACACTTCTGAGAGCAGTTAATTACAGCCCATGGATTGTGTACAACTTTGCTTGTTACAGCTGGATTGGAGCTGTTCAGTCAGTGTGTCTCCAACACGGGCGGGCCTCGAGGTAAATGTCACTGGGTTTAATCGATACAGGCAATCCATGTGTTCAGACAGGTTTCACTATAGGTGGCCCGCTCAGATGGAAAGATTCCTGGTGTCTCTAAATCTCTGCTGCCTTTTTGTGCACATCAGCATCACTGGAAGTACAGGGATGCTCCAAAATGAAACCTTCCCCAGAGAGGCTAATCCCCAGCCTAGACTTACCTAAACAGGATTGAGACCAGATTGGAACTCTTTGGAGAAAAGATGTTCATGCTCTGAACAGCATTTAATGTTTTTCTGTGCTTTCAGGCAGCCTCTCTCCTTTCAGGAGCCACTTCCTTTCCCCCTCTGGATGCCTCCGTGCTTTCAAGGCATCAACAGAAACTCCAAGACCAGCATTTCCTCTAGCAGAAGCCGACACCTCTGTCATTCATCCAGCCAGCACTGCTCCTGCTCCCAAAGCCCTGTGAGTCCCGAACCCTGGCTCCCACTTTGGCCTGGTATTACCACCATGTCACCAGAGTGTCCTGGGTGTGGCTGGGATAGAGTTAATGTTCTTCCCAGCAGCCGGTGTGATGCCGTGTTTGGGAGCTCAGATGAGAGCAGTGCTGATAACCACAGCATGTTTTAGTTGTTGCCAGGCAGTCAAGGACTTTTCAGCTTCTCATCCTGCCCTGGCAACTAGAAAGGGGGTACCCAGGCAGCTGGGTGGGGACACAGCCGGGACAGGTGACCCAAACTGGCCAAAGGGATATTCCATACCGTGACATCATGCTCAGCATCAAGGGGGAGAGGAGCACGTGGATCCAGGACACACAGTTTGGGGATGGCCTGGCTTTGGGATGGCTCTGAGCTGTACAGCTGAGCTGTGCAGTTTGGTGAGAAGCTGCATTGTGTATCACCAGTTTTGTATATCTTGCTATCAAGTTCTGTTAGTGTTACTTCTCCCTCCCTTTGCTGTCCCAGTAAACTGGCCTTATCCCAACCCACAAGGTTTGCTTTGGGTTTTTTTCTTCCCCCTTTTCCCTGTGAAGAGAGGGGCTGTGTGGTGCTGGGGCGAAACCACCACACATCAGCACAGGTACCCTGCCCCTGCTTGGCACAAATCCAAGTGATGTGTGGGTAAGAGGATGGCAGGAGCTGGTGAGGTCAGGATTTCCCACCTGTTCCTGTAGTTAGCTGAAGGAATGGAATTGGAAAAGCAAATTCCTAGAGTGTGTGTGAGGCACAGCACCTCAGAGAGGTGCTTACACGGGATCTGCACAGTGTTCCTGTCCACTCAAATCCAGGCACAAAGCTAAGCTCAGCACTGGTCTAACCTGGGGCAGGTGAACTGGTTTGAGTTGTTCAGACCAGAACCATTGTCTGCTGAGCTGTCACAGCAGGTAGTTGTTTCATTAAAAGTCAGTTTTCAGTACTGAAAGTCCCAGCTTTACCAAAGGTTCTCTGACTTTCAGGACCAAGCTGACTGCAGTAGCTTTCTCCTCCTTCCACCAAATCCGTGCTGGTAAAGGAAGCTCCTTCTGAGTCCCTCCAGCACAAGGGGAGCAGGATATCCAAAACAGCCCATGTATTGTGCTGGTGCTGAGGAGCTGCAGTCCCCAGTGCCCAGCCAGGTCAGTGTTCCCTGTGCCAGGGTGAGCACAGCAGACACTCTGGGGCTCTGCTCTTCAGAAGGCGGTAAGAGGACGGCACCTGCCCTGTGAGCCACCCTCCTCCTGCTGGAGCTGGGGACAGTGAAGCTTGTCCCTGTCACAGCACGTTTCTCACCAGCCAGCTCTGCAGAGCCTTCCCTACTGCTGTGTCAGAGAGCTCCCTATCTTAACATCACCTTCCAGCCCTGCTGCTGCATGTGCCAGCGCACGGACAAGATGTTTCATGCTGAATAACTGGGGCCTGACTTGTACTTTTGACTGGCATCCAGGCTACCCTGCTCTCCAGCGGCTCCTATCGCAGCCTCAGCAGGCTGGGCCAGAGCACGGTCAGGACAGACACCTGTGCTCTGGGCCTTCCCTGTCCACGGTGCCAGAGCCATTCCCCAATCCTGGACACAGCCACCAGACTCCTTTGCTCTGGGCTTCTCCTTTCTGCTCTCCAAATGAATTCAAGCTGCTGCTGTGACTCTTGGCAGGCAGCTCCCACTCCATCACCCCTCTCCACATCCCATCACCTCTCTGCCATTAGCCAGATGTGTCCTCACATGATGCTCTCCTGTCCCTGTTACTGGTTCTTGGCCCCTGCTGCCTCATTCCCCACACCTCTGGCCGGGCTTTCTCCCAGCTCCTGAGACGAGCTGATACAAGCTGATCTGCTCTGGCTTGTGTGGGCAGGAGGAGCCCCACGCAGCCCCAGGGTGGTTAGATAAGGTCAGCTCACTGCTGACAGAGACCAAAAGGAAGCTGGCAGCTCTTGCTGGGGTCTGTCCCAGGGATGGAGGCCCCCAACTCTACGTATTTCCTTCTCTGACTTCACCCTTCAAGCCACAGGTTCTTTGGAGCAGCTGCTGCCACAGACAGGTACAGTTCCTCAAATGCTGACAGAGGGTTTGATGGGTGCCCATTAGATGCTCCCTCATCAGCAGCACTGTGTACACAGTAGCTGTTGTCCACACTCCCCGTGGCCATGGGTAGCAAGGCACAGGCACCACCAGAGCCCTGCTGAGCATGGCTTTGTGCCGTGCTAGTAACCGTGGCTAAAATCTGATCTCAGCAAGCAGCTTACATGGCTCAGGAACTACCACACTATCTGCCCAAGCATTTCATTTTTGTGACAACCTTTGCTCACAGCAGCCCAACAAAGGGCAGATTTATTCCAGCAATGTTTGTGTGATAAGTACTGAGCTCATGGCACACAAAATACACTGGCTGGGCCTCCAGCAGGCCTGGGATCTAATTAATCTCTGGCAAGACCCCCTGAAATGGAAGCAGTGTTGGCCCGTGCATCCAGCAGTCAAGACAAACTAAGGGGAGCCAAGCTGCAGAGTGAGATGGGAGGAAGGAGTAGCTGCTCCAGGTTGGAGGTTTTCTCAGCAGTGCAGTGCCAAGGTCTGCCCACCTGCTCGGTTAGATGAGCAGCGGTTCTGTGATTCTCCTGCCCACAGCCAGAGTTCAAGAAGCATCTGGATCAGTCACAAACTAGCGCAGAGCTGGGTGGTCTCTGGGAAGAGTCCCCTCAAGCTTCAGGTCCCCGCTGCTTGGCCAGGCAGAAGAGCAGCTCTCTGAGCGTAACACACCGCTGACAGGCAGTGTGTAAGGGTGTGAAACTCAAACCCCAGCATGGCTGAAGGGAGCACACTCCTTGGCCTCTGCTTCTTCCTGGGTCCTTAAACTACCCAGCTGCTTCCTGCATCACTTGGTGCCTTAATCACCCAACGAATTAATCTCCGTGCCAGGCACACGGGTGGAGGAGAAAGAACATCACTATATCACCCTTTGCTCCTGAACCCATGGGGAGTCTTGTGCTGCAGTGCGAGGGTGCAGGGAGACTGTGTCCTCCTGGGGGGTCTGACACCCCGTGTGACGCCCAGGCTACAGCCAGACACCCTGCATACCCTGTGCGGTGCCTTTTGGGTCTCATCCCCACGCTGGGCAGCTCCCGGGAGCAGCCTGCAGCCACGGCCACACAGCCCCTGGCATTGTGTGCCAGGCAGCCTCCCTGCCTGCTGCCCTGCCTGCTCCCTGCCTGCTGCCCTGCCTGCATCCCTGCCTGCCGCCCTGCCTGCATCCCTGCCTGCATCCCTGCCTGCTGCCCTGCCTGCTGCCCTGCCTGCTGCCCTGCCTGCATCCCTGCCTGCATCCCTGCCTGCTGCCCTGCCTGCATCCCTGCCTGCTGCCCTGCCTGCTGCCCTGCCTGCTCTCTGCCTGCATCCCTGCCTGCTGCCCTGCCTGCATCCCTGCCTGCATCCCTGCCTGCTGCCCTGCCTGCTGCCCTGCCTGCTCCCTGCCTGCTGCTGGCTCCCACCTTCCCTTACAGCCACTTCTCCCCGTCACCAGCTGCACACAAACCTGCCCCCCCAAACTGGGGCTGGGGGGGAGACCCAGCTGCGGGTACATGCTGCCAAGCAGAGGGACATCCTCTGTAACATATGGCCAAAGCAACCCAGCGCCCAAGCTTTCCTTCCAGTCCCCTCACCCCCATTTCGTTCTGGATTCCCAGAAAGGCAGGAGAGAGGAAACGTGTTGAGACGGAAACCTCTGTGCAGCGGGTGTTTACACACAGCTCCTGCACCAGCCTGGCACGGGGCCGCTCCGGGAAAAACAGCGCCACTGCAGCCTCTGGGGAGCTGAATTTGGCAAGAGCTCAGCTGCCAACCTGGCTGCTCCTGCCTGTTCCCAGCGGCTACTGCAGAGCGGGGCTGGCAGCACGGGAAGCGCTCAGCACAGTGCCCGGCCCGAGCGGGAGAGCGCCTGTGGAGAGCTGCCTGTGCCTGGCCAAGGGCAGCGATGGGGACGGCAGCAGGTGGGAGTGGGGGTAGGACCCTGGGGGTGCTGCCAGGACAGCCAGCAGCCACGCTGCCTCGGCACCACTGAGCAACAGCCCCAGGAAGGGGATCTGTCCTGCCAGCGAGGGTGGTAAAGCTGAGGTGCCGGCTGGAGATGGGTAGAAGGGCTCCTCAGCTCTTCCCCCCACGGACACGTTTGCAGGGAAGGGGCCAATCCCATTTTCACAGCTGTGTGGGACTCGCCTCCCAGTTGTAAGGGGGAGAACGTGAGATGCTGCCAGGGAAGATGGAGACGTAAGGGCCTCTCACGGGGTCCCCGAGCCTGCCGAGCCCTCGGATGCTGCGAGGAGACACACCTGAGAGGTGAAACCCTTGTGATGAGGCAGCAGCACGGAGGGATGGCTGGTAAACCTGTGATGCTGTCAGCGCTGTGGCCTGCAGCATCTGTGTGATAAATGACATTAATTAGCAGCACATCCCACCAGGCGAGCGGGAGCTGAATTCCCAGGTGAAGCTGAAGGCACCGTCTCACGTACAGCCTGTGACTGAACCCGCTGCAGTCGTCCCTGGGGGTGGGAGTGCTGCCCAGCCAGGACGGGAGGCAGAAGAGACACATTCACATGTGCATCAGGAGGTTGTTGCCATTCAACTCTGACAGCCCCCAGTGCAGCGACCGTGGGGTTTGGTGCTGCCTCTGCCCACCAGTGATATTCGGCAGGAGCTCCAGGCAGATAATGCAGCTCCTGCACGCAGAGGGTCTGTCTGAGGGCAAATCTGCAGCCCAACAGCAAGCACCATGCGAGCAGTGAGCCCTGAGGGTTACAGGCACTTCGGGACCAGCCACGGAGGCACGACGCACCGAGCAAGCATCTGGGGACTCATCCTGCCCGAGGAGCAGCTCCTGCGGTGGCTGGAGTACGGCTGCTGCACCCCGGGAGCCCCTCACACCGCCCGGGAGCCCCTCACACCGCCTGGCAGCCCCTCACACCGCCTGGCAGCCCCTCACACTGCCCAACAGGCGCAGCTGCCTCCATGCAGAGCTGAGGGAAGGCCAGTGACTGCCATGCCTGGCCCCTGCTTCCTGCATGGCCACAGCAGGACAAGGCTCCATCGCCCGTGGCCTGGCTTGGCCGCAGAGATAAAGCCTGACCACGGTAAGGGGGAGGACAGACATACAGAAGGGGTGAAGATAAGTGATAAGGAGCCTCAAGGAATGTAATGATCAAAAGGCCCCTAACCAGACCAGAATGCCTTCCTGACAGAACAGACCAGCCAGGGAGCAACCATACCCTTTAATGACCAGCTTGTTAGCGGTGACAGAGGGAAAAAGGTGTCTCTGAGGGAAGGCACAGTGTGCAGATCCAACTGAGCCCTCAGAGCTGCCCACAGGTCCCCAGAGCCGATGCTCAGGCTGTGGGGAGCTGCCCTGGTCTGGAGAAAGGCACCCCCAGTGCCTGTTAGTCATCAGCCCTTCTCCATCCTCACCGTGCTGGTTTCGCTGGCCGGCTGCACTGGAAACCAGAGCTCCTAGGCAACACCAGCCAGAGTTTCCAAAGCTTTAGCGCTGGAGCCAGGCACGAAGGGAAGGCTCTCCCCGAGCTTGTCCTTGTAGGCAAGCTGCCTGGGGTTGGCCCGCCAGCAGCTCGGAGCCTTGTTTAAGCTCAGATGGATCAACAGTGAAACCGGAGCCCCTTGACCTTCGTAGCTGCCTCACACCTTGTCTCCCCTTGGGAGCTCCTGTCAGCATGGGAGAGATCCTCCATTCGTTTCTGGGTTGATGAGGAGCAAAGCGAGCAGGGTCTGGGGTTGGCAGCCGTCCGGGCCTGGATTTGCGATGTAATAATAGCAACCACAGTGTCTGCCGGGATAATCCTGAGCAGCAGCAGCTCCCGAAGCCGGAGAGACCCCATGCAGCCTCCACAGGCAAAACAGCTCCGTCATCTCTGCTGTGCTACGTCTGCTCTCCATAGGGGGGTCCCAAATCCTGCCCACTGCTGAGAGAGTCCCCAAGCCCTTGGCAGCAAAACGGGGGCAGCCTGGGCTCAGCAGGAGGAGAGAGAGCCCAGCTGTAGCTGAGGAGAAAGTGGGGGCAGTGGTGGGATGCACAGCCCCTGGTGTATCAGAGATGCACAGCCCTGGGGTAACGGGGATGCACAACCCCTGGGTAACACAGGGACACAGGAGAGCCTGGGGCTCACACTGGCACGACCCAATTCTTGCACCCCCCATTTCACCATAATCCTGCAAAATAAGCCTGCTGCTGGCACCTCCTGCTCTCTCTCAGGTGCTGGCGGATGGTGAGTGGGGTGTGAATTTCCTGGGAACAGGATTCGGCTCTGGAAAGGAGCTTTGGTCCAGGCTGGCACTTATCTGCACACAAACCCGGGGCTGGTCCAGCCACAGATCAGAGGCCTCGGCCCTCAGAACCAGCCTGGATGAGGGCAGCCAGCTCAGTGTCCTCATTCCTGTGCTGGACAAAGCCAGGGGCTGCCAGGGGCTGCTGGGAGTACCTGCCCGTTGGCTTCAGCCGTGTAACGTGAGCCTGTCCCCAGCTCTGAGACACCTATTCAGGGGGGATTTTCTCAAAGTCTTATTTCAAGAGAGAGGAAAAGAAAACAAAGCCTGTGGGTCAAAGCATCCCAACAGCCCGAGAAGCGCCCTGAAAAGGGTCTTTTGCTCTGCCAGGTGCTGGGGTGTGCTCAGGCACCAGACACTGTCTGGGTGATGACGCCAGGATGGATGGCCTGTCCATGCAGGTAGCGAGTGTGCCCCCCCCACAGCTGCCCCAGCAGCTTTTGCTCCTCAACCTGGTGCCTAAATCCAGGGCTTGTTCTAGCTGCCGAGACTCCGGCCCTGCTGCAGGGTGTCAGCCTTCCTCTCTGCTGGATGTCGTTAGCTGAACACACTCATTTGCTTAGTTAATCACGTGGAGTGAGCGATCCTGCTGTAACCCCCTGGCCACAGTCACCTCGGTCCCACTGATGGGGCAGCTTCCACCCCCCGGCTCCTCCGGGGAGGCTCAGGAGTGGCCCCTGCAGCAAGGGGCCCCTCAAACAACGGGTACAGCACCGACGGCCACATGCACCATCACACACCAGTGCTCCCTGGTCTGGAGCTACACAAGGTTGCCCAGGGCCCCAGCCAACCTGGCCTTCAACACCCCCAGGGACGGGGCACCCACCCCCTCTCTGGGCAGCCCCTTCCAGCCCCTCACCACTCTCTCTGCAAAGAACTTCCCCCCAATCTCTCCTCTCACCCTTCCCTCCTCCAGCTTCACTCCATCCCCCTTGTCCTGCTGGCACATGGCACCGTGCAGGTCTGCAGCCCCTGTGTCCTGTGACACTTTTATTGCTCATATGGGTGAGGGGAAGAGGATTATTCAGGTTTGAAACCAAAGCTTAGAGCCTGGAGCACAAGACCCAAAGATCAGGGAGGGGCCACCCTAATCTGAGTGCTTTCCCCTCCGTATTTAACATTCCTGGGGATGGAATTAGGACAGCAGCTCATGCTGGGCCTCACTTCCCTGTCAGTTACTTCCTACCACCTTTGCTCCAGCTGGGGCAGGGACCCGCAGCCACCATTCCTCCTTGTCTCTGTGGCACGCTGTCCTGGCTCTGGCCACCCAAAGCCACCAACAAGGGAAGGGGCTGTACTAGGACGGGTCAGCGCTGAGCACGGGAGCAGGGTCCTTGCCCCATGACCCTCCTCCTGGATCCAGAGTGTGGTCTGGGGCTGACGCCGGGCGGGTGATGCTGTGAAGCCGAGGCGCAGCAGTGCCGGCACGCCGGGCGTTGCGGTGCCAGAGCTCTGGTAACCGCCAGCCCATAAATAAAGGATCTAATTTTACACCTGCACCCGTTCCTCGTGCTGGGCTCGGTGCAGATGTACCGCAGCCTAAAATTAGGGCGGCTCCCAGACACGGTCCTGGACACGTTTAAAGCAGAAACATGCCAAGGGGTGGGATGCGCTCACCCAGCTCCAGCCTCCTTCCCCCCAGGGCTGGTGGGAACGTACCCTGCACCCCGTGTTCAGTTACACAGCTCCTGGTGGGACTGTGTCCCCTGGCACGGCACCGCGCTGCCTCGGGGGCCAGCTGGAGCAGTCCCCAGCTTCTGGTCATGGTGGGAAGGTGCCGGGGGTCCCAGGAAGGTGTCCAGTGGAGGGGCTCTGGGGTCGGCCACCAAAGGTTTCAGGCCCCTCTGCCAGACTCTTGCCATGCTCTGTACCTCAGCTCAGCCCAGCCTCAGCCCTCCTGCAGCCTGCACCACTGCCCACCAGCATCGCCCAGCTCCGGGTGGTGGGAGATGCTGGGAGCAGAGTGTGGCTGAGCAGAGTCACCAGCCACCGGCAGCTCTCTGTGACAGCTGCCAGACGTGAGGTCTCTGTCCCACTGCACCTTCTCCTTCCAACACCAACCTGCTCCACACCCCTCTGACCTCCGTCTGACTCAGTTTCCCCCACTCCCGTGGCAGGAGTGCTGATTTAGTCCCCTCAGATGCCTGCCTAAGGACTGCCTCAGGCACTAGCCTTGGCATGGGCAGGTGAGGTCACAGCGGCCACACCGGTTCAGCCGGGGCAGGGACCCATCGGAGCGGATTTTGGGGAGCAGCTTCCGAGGTGAAACTCCCGGGAGGAAGAACAAATGAAGAGAAGAAACTCCTCCCCAGCCGCTCCCAATCGCTAATTGCAGAGCGACAGACCACGAAGCACGCAAGGCCTGAGCGAGTAATCACCCCACCACGGGAGGAGCATCAGCACCTGCACCCGGGTTCGGGAGGAGGCTGGGGGTTGGTGCGGGTCAGGGCTCCAGATTCACAGCCCCGTTGTGCTGGTTTGGGTGTGGTGGAGATGCCAGCCCTGGGCTGGGCTGGCGGCAGGACTGGGACGGGTGCCAGCAGCAGGTGGGGGCCAGGTGGCCCCGGCCCTCCTCGCTCCTGGGGTCCCTGAGGGTGATGCCACCCCAAAGAGTCACTCGAGGCAATCCAGGGGAAGCGTGGAAACCCCACAGCAGGGTTGGGCCATGGCAACAGGAGCCCTGAGCTGTGCTGGCACACCCAGAGACCCAGCTCTGACAGAGCCAGCGGTGCTGAGGCCACGGGGATGGTGCTCAGCCCCTTTCCATGGAGAGCTCAGCAACACGATGATGAGATGAGAGGGGTGGGAAGGGAGCACCGTTATCCCAATCCAGAGAGCTGGGCCCCCGGGTACCGAATCCCTCCTGCTTGCACAGAAAGGGGACCGGGGTTTCCACTCTCCACCCAGTTGCAAAACAAAAGCAGCGGCCGTGGCGTCAGGAGTGTCCGGCTGATAAGGCGCCCGCGGTGCAGCCCGGCGCTGCCCCGGCCACGGAGCCAGCACGCGGCGGGATGTCTCTGGGCCGGACTCCATCGGGTGAAGCCACTTTCCCACCCCTCAGGGTGTGCACAGGGGCTGTCACAGGGCCAAGGGGGATGCGCCCGGCAGCTCCCAGGCGTGGGCTGCTGGGTTCTGGGACTGGGGACTCGGTAAAGCCACCCCAGGGCCGGTGTCACAGCGAGAGATGGGAACGGGGCCACGTTCCAGCCCAGACACGGGCTGGACAGGGTTTCTGAGCATGGCTGCTCTTCCTGTCGCAGCTCTGGCATCCCGGCCGGGCAGGGATGGATCCCATGGGAGCCTTTGTGAGGAGGGCGGCTGGTCCCAGCCAGCGGTACCTCAGGCTGGCACCAGGCTCTGACCCTCGCCACCTCAGGGAGAGGGGAAGGAGGGGTGCAGGGGTTTGGCTTCTTCCAGCTCCATTAGCTGACCCGATGCAGTAATGACATCCCCCTGCCACCCTGGGAGTGGGGAGTTTCCAGGATGAGCGAGTTGCTCCTGAAAGGCTGCTTTAAAGAATAAACTCATCAGCAAGCAGCCTTGGTTTCTGGATTCAGCAGCCCTTCAGCAAATTAAAGGTGACAGGCGGCGTCTGAGCCGAGAGCAGCACGCGAAGCTCACGGGGCCAGGCCCTGCTCACCCTTCTGCCACCAATGTGGGGCTGTGCAGGGCTCCTTCCCAGCCCTGGAGCAGATCAGAAATGTGAGGGACACGGGGGAGCAGCCAGGGGCTGTTTCCCAACACCCGGGACAGCAGCACAGGGAAGCTGTGGGGTAGTGTTTGCCCAGGCACAGTGGGGCGATGGGCCGGGGGCACCTGAGCTCTTCACATTCCTCCACCTTTACCTCATCCATCAGTGACACAAAGTGGAATGAGCTGCAGTGAGTAGGGCCAGGCTCAGTTGTAATCCCTGCTCCTTGGCTCCTCCAGTGGTACAAGGTCCCCCCAGCCCCACATAACCTCCCCAAGGTCTGCATGAGCCAGGGGCTATGTCCCCCACACACCTCCCCAGGGATACAGCAAGCCAGCCAGACCCTGGCACAGCCACCCCACTGGCAGTCCAGCCCTCAGAGCTGCGAGGTCACTGCGCCCCAGGACTGGCCAGGCATGGCAGAAGGTGGTTTGATGTGAGCAGGCCCAGGACACAGGTCAGACCCCATCACAGACAGATGCTTCAGCAGCGCCGTAACGCTGAGCTCAGCGTGAAGCTGCCCTCAGGAAGCAGATGCCTCTGGCCAGGGAGAGCTCATCCTTCCCAGAAGGAGCTTGGAGGAGCAGAGGCTTCCCAGCTCCCAGGGCAGCACCACACCAGGCACATCCTCTCTCCCTGGGCAGGGTGAGCAGTCCCAGAAGCCTTCCATTCCCTCAGCCAAAACATCCCTTACCTGGAGCACCCTGGGCCAGGGACATGGGGACAGGGCTGCAGCACTCCCAGCACCTGGATGCTGGCTGAGCCACCCACTGCTGCCAGCCCCACACCCCCCACCCAGACAGGGGATGCACCTCCCACTCCTGGCACTGCCTCCAGTTTCCAAGGCAACTTCCACTCATGGAATCACTCCATATTGTTCTGTTCCATGGAAAGATCCCTGCTGCTCCTTCAAACAGCCCATCGCTGGTTGTGTTCCAGCAGCCCAGCCCTGACCAGCACCACCCTACACAGCCCGGAATGGACCCAAAGTATTAGTGCTGCAGTGGGGATGGGCAGATGGGAGAGGGTGGGATGTATCCCAGCTGGATTCTTAGCTGGGCACCCACCTCACAGGACAGACACCCCTTCCCAGGGTGCAGGCTCACCCCCTCCCCTCTCTGGGAACAGTGCCTGGGGGAGTGTGTGGGTAGGGGGGATCTGCAGGGCCTGGCTTGGGGCAGCGGGTGCAGCAGCAGTGCAGGGTGGGTCCAGCACCAGACCAGCCCTCTGGCACAGGGGTTCATTGATCCCAAATCCTGTGGTTTCCTGCCACAACATCCATCACTAAAACCTAGTATTTTGCCCCAGAAATAGCAGCCAGCTCAGCTGTAGCCAAGTCCCACAACACTTTTCATAGCCAGGACCAAACCCCTCCTCTGCCATTCCCTTCCTTGCCCCAGACAGACCCTGCTCCTGGCAAAAGGGGCACAGAACGCAGGAGAGATGGGGGTCAGTGCTCTGCCACCAGGGAGGTGACCCCACTTTCCAGGGCACCTCTAGATCCTGTCCCACAGAACCCAGGGACAGCATTTCCACGCAGAGCAGGCCTGAAGTTGGTCCGGCTGCCTCCCCTTCCCACCAGGCTGGGGACTTGGCTTCCAAGCCATGAGCAGTTTACAAACAGAAAGGAGTCACTCTCAAATTGCTCTAAATGAGCCGTTACAGAGAGTTTCTTAACAGGCTTGAGGGCAGAAGCAGACAAAAGGTGTAAACAGGAGACTGCTCCCAGGCATAATTTAACAGGGAGCTGGAATAGCAAGTTGGGAACTCCAGGATGCAGGAGCACAGCCAAGCTGCCTTGGGAAACACACAGGGAAGCAGGGGAAAGAAAAGCCAGACAGGACAGAGACTTACACAACAGCCTAAGTCACGTAGTGCTGTACAGCTCAGAGTTAATTCCATTAGGGACCTTCCCAGAAAAAGCTTGCAGGGAAGTTGCAACACCCAGAGATAAGCCTGACCTCTCAGCATCAGGCGTGGAAGAGCCAAGTACAACACAAACCTGCCTGTGGCAATAATTGAGGCACCTCAGGGTGTCAGACCCTCAGTCTGGCTGGCCTCAGATCCCACCTCCCACAGCCCTTCCCTGGCCTTTGGTGCAGCTCTCATCCTCACTGTGATAGAGATGAGAATCAGGAACTGCAGCAGCTTCCAGGAGGACTTGAGAAGCAGCAACCACACCGAGCAGGGACCTCGCAGCACACCTCATCCACCCTCCTGTTCACCTCTGGAGATGGTGCTCTGGATATGGAAGGCACTGGAACAGGAGGGTGATGGTCAGAGGCTGGGCACAGGGCGCTCTCAGGGTTCAGGCTTTTAGGAGTTCTGCAACCAGTGTGGTCAGACTGCATCCACACTACTTATGGAGTAAGTAATCCCAGAGAAGAACCACCCACTTCCCCATGGGAGTGGGATGCACAGGCTTTAGCTCGGAGTCCTCTGAGTTCCAAAGAAACACAGCATCTCCACGTTAACACTGAGAACTCTACACTACCCCTCACACTCAGCCTGTACCCAGCAGGACACTGTCAGGGGCAGTGACTGACGAAATACAAACAGAAACAAGAGTTGAAATTAAAAAAGGTTTATTTGAAGACTTGTAAAACAGCTCTGAGAGACCAACATGTCCAAGACACTACGATGTGATAATGCATTCCCTATCATTAGAATATAAAAGTCACAGTCCTTCAGCTACCTAGATAAAAGCTACAGTCATGGGCCACATGTTTTACTCCCAACACCAAGAAAGTAAATGGGTTTGAGTCAGATGAATCAATAGCACCAACAGGAGGTGATCACGACCCTCGTGGGACTGAGAGTCAGTGTTTGGCATTACTAAGCAATAAAACAGATTAGTGAAGCAAACCTGAAAGTCAGAGCAGACCCACAAGCACTGGGGGTTCACACAACGAGACACCAAAGCACTGGTACACCCCACTGATGCAAACAACAGCAGCAAGCCAGAAACACCAAAGAGTTCCCCTTACAACTCCAAGCTTCCACCTCAGGACAAGAAGTCTTCAGAACTTAGAGATGCCAGCTCCATTTTAAACACACAAACTTTATTCACTTGAAGTTCACATTAATTTGTGCAAGAGAGACATGTGCAATAGAAAGGTGAAGAACAAGATGCAGGAGGGACAGTACTGCAAGGATCCAATTATCACCTCGTTGCAGAGCAGCTCAGATTACACTGCTTTCCGGTGGTACTCGGGAGGGGCTACTTCATAGTCACTGGCACTAAACAATGCAGAGGAATTCTTTGCTAAATACCTATGAAAAATAAAGAAAAGATTAAGTTACCTTCTTGCCCAAAGTCTTCATCCTTTAGTATACCACGAGCCAGCTGGCAGGTGTTCCCTGAGGCCACAACACCTGATTTCAAGAGTAGGAACACAACATGTACAAGGTCAGCAGTGTGAAGAAATGAAAAGGTTTGACAGCTCATGCAAAAGAATTAAAAATAATCAATTCCAAGCATGTCACCAAGCAACTCCAGCTCCAAGGGAGCACTGGGGGCACAAGAGTCATGGGATGACATTCGAGGTTCAGTCAGCTGCTGTACCATTTTCTACTGATCCCCCTCTGAGGGGCAGGCACAAGGAGTGTCACCATGAAGTTCTGTCTGCACAAGTGTGGAACTTAATTCCAGGACAGCTACAGCCACATGAGCCACAGCCAGTGAAGTGCCACAGCAGAGGACAGGCACTGTATGCTGTAACTCCCAGAGGGATTCAGGGATTTCTGGTTGCTGTGCTGGCTTCACACTTCCATCCACACCACTGAAAGCTCTGCAGCACTTGCCCTTCCCTCAGACTTACCCAGAAGACCACGATCAACCCCAGACTCTGCCTACTCCAAGGCAAGCTTGCCCTGGCTATCAGGCAGATCCAGTTCTAGCTCTCCTGCAGAGCTGCCAGGGATCTGACAAGGGGTTGCTTCAGCTTCCAACAGCTTGTTCCTCAGAGGTGAAACTTGGCTGTTTACCATCCAAACAGCACGATGCTTCGTTGCTGTTCACAGAGAATTTCTGTGTGCCACCAGCAGAGCCCTGAAGCCTCATATGGAGATACACAGAGCACTTCTCCAGGACAAATCACAAACACAAGCTTATGAGTTCAGCAAGTCTGACCAAGAGAATCTGCTAGTACAGCAAAATGCTGCAGCAGTGCTGAGCTGCCAGCAGTCCCACTCCACACACCCATCCCTACACACACACACACCACAGAAGCATCACACAAAGTTCCTCCAGGGTGGTACAGCCACACAAGGCTTGTATTTTTATTTAGGGTGGAGTTTTCATCCCAAATATACCACGTCTGCAGCACAGACAGGGCACTGTGGTGCAGGAGCTCCCACAACAGCCTGTCCCAGAGCTAATGTCAGTAAAGTTCCTGGGGTTTTCACTTTCCCTCAGTTGTTGTTGGGCAATTTGTTTGCTGTAATTGTCATTGCTTTTTATAGCAGCCACAAATAAACACTTCAGCATCTATTCTGGAACAAGTGGCAGACTTGGACAGTTCAGAAGTGCAGACTAACAGATACACAAGCACACACCTAGCAAGCAACAACCTCAGTGCAGCTGTTAAGTCAGAGCCAGTCTTCATGTCATGGCACAGCAGAAAGCTTCACACAGAGATAATGAGACATATTATGGGATACATAATAACTGTGCCCTGAAAAGAAGCCACATGTCAACAGCCTGGGCTTACTGAACTTTTTCTTTCCTGCCCAAAGACTTAAAGAGTACTTACTTTAAGAAGTCATGCAGGTAGTTTAACAGCAAAGCCAGACTCTTCTCATCCAGGGGAGTGTAAGCAAGCATAGCTCCGATCCGCACTGTCCCAGATGAAACAGCACTTGTTAGCTACACACCACCACCCTGACAAGCATTTCAGTACACTCTAAAACCTCACAGTAGCAGAGAAAAGCAGCCCTGATATTCCAAGAATCCATTCCAAGACACACAAGCTCACCCAAAACAACTAGACTGTTGAAAAACCCATTTCCATTCCAAACCCTTGAATGGCTCCCAACATTTTAGGTACATGGAACAAGGAAAGAGTAGAGCATGTTTCACAGCTGCTTGTCAAAGCTCTGCAGTTCACAACACTGAGACTCAAGACAGGAAAAGGAGGCACTTGAATACTTTTAATGGCTCATCTGCCAGTCTCCAGAGGTGATACTCACCAAATAACCTCAGTAGGTGTGGGGCACCATAGACTTGAGACATTGGAGCATCTGGGTGATCTGCTAAGATTTCAGCATACTGGGGCCTCTCAAACTTGTAGAGCAGCTGAGTTCCCAGCATGACATTGAAGTATTCTTTTATTCCAGCCACCACCTCGTTGACTGCATACTCCCTGGTACAGAGAGAGCACACTGCAAGTCTTGTTCTAGCCACGGGGTAGACGAGGCTAGAGTTGGCCCAGCCAGTGCATCAGACTCACAAAGATCTTTTACAAACCTGCATGTTTCCAGAGGAAATTTGTCTGGAGACCTTAAATTATAGAGCTGCTTGATGCATTTCAAGCCCTGCTTTAAAAACAGACTGTTCTGAACTCAGTAAGAATTTAGGCAAACTAAGACCAGCCTTGCTTCCACTCAAATCAACTCCCAGAGCAGCCCTTTCAGAGCAGCAGGATGCCTTTATACAGGCTCTTACCAGCTCTTCTGTCTTCAAAGTTAATCCCACTCACACATCAGTTTAGAAGCACAGCACTACAAGTAGCCCGATACAACTCCTGCTCAGGAGTTCACCCAGTACTGCAAGGAACTGACCCTCTGTGCCCAGGCCTCCCAACACCCTAACTCCTGCAGGCCTCCAGCTTCACAGTTAATGGGAGAGCACCTGTGTGGGAACCAGCAGCAGTGCTGCAAACCTGAGCTTAATCCTCACTCCACCCCACAAGTTCAGAACAGACATGAGGACAGTTACATAACAGAACATTAAAGCACCCTGACAAGTCAATAGCATGTCTCCTCTGGGATGGAAGAGGGTAACTTCACATCACTAGTCCCTCTGCCTGAGAGCAGGGCAGCTTCGTTGGGGAGCACACACGCCCTGTTTGCTGTCAGGGCTGGACTGCTGGGTAATTACCAGCAGGAATCTGCAGAGCCACAGCGCCTCCAGCTCATCAGCTCTGCCCATCTGAGGTCTCAGAAGCCACCACCTGCCAGGCAGTTTCTGGGTAGTTTGCTCAGCTCAGACACAGTGATCACCCATGATTTCATCTGCCCAAGGTCAGGAGCTTGAGCTAGCAAAGGGATGGAGAACTAATCACTTGGCTTTTGCCTGCTTCCTCCAGGAGAAGGTGTAGGGAAGGTTGGGGCAGCTGAGGTAACATCCAGAAAGCAGAACCACCTTCTTGCATTGCCTCCCCAGAGACTTTGACTCCTCCATCACCTTGGTCTTGAACATGAAGCTGGACATAGGGCCAGGACACCTTTAACATCCTAAGTTTTCCATGAAACTTGGTATCCAAGGCTTGGAGCAAGCACTACTCACTTGTTATCCGTATTTCCTCGGGATTTTTTGTAGTTCGCATAATCCTCTAGGATGGAGTCCACATTCTTCTTGGCAGGAAGATAGAAGAGCTACAAAACAACCAAAACTGAACAAATCCAAGCTAAATTATGCAGACATTTATCTCTGCAGGCTAAATTCACAGCAATGTACATAAGGACAGTTCTAGAATAAGATTGACAGGTTAGGATGGTAAGTGGTATTGAAGGGACTCCCGACTGGTTTAGTTGTGTGTACTAAAAACCCCCTGCCAGCCTCTCTGTGTTCCCATTTCATACCTGTGCTGCTTGACAGCAACCTGATGAACTGCTGGAGTCACCCCCAGAGTCAAAGGTACACAGCAAAGTCTCCAGAACTGGAGTCTGCATGGTGCTGACACACCTTTACTGCTGATGCAACCCTACAACTTGCATTTGCCAAGAAAAGTCAACCTTACCCACGGATCTGAATCGAATCTTTGAGGTTGGGAAAGGCCACTGAGACCACCAAGCCCAACCGTCTGTCCAACACCAACACATCAACCAACCCACGTCCTGGAGTGCCACGTCTACACCTTGAGGAACCCCTCCAGGGATGGTGACCCCACCACCAACCTGGGCCAACGCCTGATCGCTCTTTGAGGGAAGAAGTTTTTCCTAATAGGAAATGTAGGACTTGAACAAGGGTTTGACACGTCGTCTGGGAATGCAAGACCAGAGACAGTGCCCCAGAGCAGCAGTAAGCTCCAGCACACAGTTGCAGCCTATCAAGCAGTGACAGACAGCTTAGAACAGCACTATTCTCTCTGCTTCCTGCCAATTTTAGTAGTGGCTTCACACAAGAAACAAGTCATGATCCATTAATATGCTTTAAGGACACAGAAGGGTTTTATAAACTTTACTTTCCCTTTTAAAAGTAATTCAACATATCAGAAGGCTTTATATGGACCCAGCCTGGCACAAGTCACTGTCCCGAGCGACAGCGCTCTGTCAGAGCTGTGGAACAACTTAAGATACTCATGGTGACACATAAACAAGGCAGGAAGCAGCTGAGAGAAAATATACATCACAGGCAGCGTCCCTACAGACCAATTTTCTCCTGGAAGCACACCAGCAGGCCAAGCACCCAGAGCTAACACCGTGCTTAGAGCTGAGCTAAGTGGGGTTTAAATTGTTTGTCCTTCTAGCTGAGGCTTGATTAGGCCAAGTCTATTCTACAAGTTTACATGCAACTCTGCTAAGCCACAGTCCTACTCAGGGGTGACCTTTGGTTGCCACGCAACTGGAATGAGAACTGCTCAGTAAGCCATCAGGGTGTTGTCAAGCTTTACAAGAGGCTTCACTACTCTGCACTTGAAGAGGACATCAAAGTCCAGTCTGAGTGTCCTTGGCCACAAGTGGTTAGTGTGCTCATCTGACAAATTACCTGCTTTTGCCTGGTGATCAAGTCCCAGTCATCTACCAGCCACGGTTTCAGCTCTTCTGGGATTTTCACCTTTACTTCAACTCTGTTCATAAATGTTTCTTCCTGCAGATAGCCAAGCCAGAAGAGTTTCTCTCAGGTAACTGGCCAAGCTTAAGTCCCCCATTTTCCCTGGGGGACTGAAACATGCTGGGCTGAGGAAGTAACTCGTGTAGGCTCCACAAGGAACAAGGAAAGTGGATTGAAAGCAACCCTGAGAGGGACCCGAGTGTCAGTGGATGAAAAGCTCAACACACGTGGCAATGTGAACTCATAGCCCAGAAATCCACCCATGTCCTGGGCTGCATCCCCAGCAGCAGGACCAGCAGGGCTGGGAAGGGGATTCTGACCCTCTGGGTTGGGGGTCCCCAGGACAAGGAGGACATGGAGCTGTTGGAGAGAGTCCTGAGGAGCCATGGAGATGAGGCAAAGGCTGGAGCGCCTCTGCTCTGAGCCAGGCTGGGAGAGCTGGGCTGGCTCAGCCCAGAGAAGAGAAGGCTGCTGCTGGGGAGAGCTCCCAGCCCCTTCCCGGCCCTCCAGGGGCTCCAGGAGAGCTGGAGAGGGGCTGGTGCCCAGGGCAGGGAGGGCCAGGCCCAGGGGAACGGCCTTCAGCTGCAGGAGGGGGATGGAGAGGGGCTGGGGGGGCAGAAATCCTTCCTGGGGAGGGGGAGGCCCTGGCACAGGGTGCCCAGAGAAGCTGGGGCTGCCCTGGATCCCTGGCAGGGCTCAAGGCCAGGTTGGATGGGGCTTGGGGCACCCTGGGCTGGGGAGGGGGGTGTACCTGCCTGTAGCAGGGGGCACTGGGAGGGGCTGAGCATCCTGCCCACCCACACCAGGCTGGGGTTGTATGAAGTAAGTTTTGATTTTCCAAGGCCACTTGGGAACCTTCCCAAGATGGAGCATTTCATGCTGCCTTACTGCAGGGAAAAAAATATCACTGTCTGGATTGCTCAGCAATGAAAGACATGCTCTATCAGATTCCAGGAGAATTAGGAACACATACACTTTCAACTGTTGGATCTACTCGAGCTCTCTTCTTCCTGGGAGGCTGGGGAGTCTCGCTGGTACTGCTCCCTTCTCCAATTCCTGGAGCTGTGCAGAGAAGAGACATTTTGCTGCTTAAGAAAGCTGGTAAATCAGTAAGAAATACCAGCAAACAATAAATCCAGATGAAGGATTTAAGACTCAAGATTTCCCTCACATTGCCTTTTAACTTTCATTTATTTTTGGTTTAAATATTACTTGTATTCCACCACACTTGTGCACTTTAAACTGCTGTACTTATGCTTATCCAAAGTGGGATGTTTCTGCCTGAAACCAAACTGCTGTGTCAGTGTCTGTACCACTCCTTGCAGTTTGGCTTTGCATGTGTCACATCTCCATCTCAATAGGAAAACATGATTTTGACTTATGAAATTATTTCAAGAGATCCTTGGAGGCATCACTTTGCTTTTAATTTGTAAGAGATTAAAATCTTGACAGGCTGAAACAAGCAGTTTGTGTACAAAACAGAAGAGCACAGGCTCCTCCTGCCCAAGAGGAGGAGACACCTCAAGTCCCAGAGGAACAGCACAGTAAGGAAGCTCAGCTGAGGTGGATTTAAGGTCTTATCCCAGCTAAGAATCCTTCAGCAGGGACATCCCCTCACACACAGAATAAAGGCATACTTACTTTTCTGTTTGTTCTTTTTTGTTTTCCTGCAAGAAGAACACATATTATTGAAGATATAAGGACAGGAGTATTTAAAGAACCCAAAGCAGAGAGCCAGAATAACTGCCCTTAAATCCAGAATGCTGAGCAGACACTCTGTGCCCTATGGAGCACTCAGATAAAAGCACATGGAAAACATCAGATATGACTCAGCATCAGCTATGCTGCAACAAGATCTTCCATGTATCCAGCTAGAATTCACCATTTTGGGGGGAATCACTAAACTTAAGTCTACAAAAGCCCAGAAGGCATGCCAAGAACACAGGAGTGTTTGAAAAACCTGTACTGAAACATCTACACAAGTGTCATACTTCCCAAGTGCTCCTGGAAACCCACACCAGGTTTGTAGGTGGCTTATTTCTGTATTTTGGGGATTGCTTAGAGACAGAAAATGGGACAAGGCAATAGAAGCATTGAGAAGCCATCACCTACCCCTACAGTAGTGCTATTTAAACCTCCCTCCACTGACAGAATTACACACATGAAGCTGCATGGGCTGCCTACAACCTCAGGGGAGATCACAAGTACACCTGCCACTTATTTGGAAAGGTACTAAGTAGTGCTGTCCCTGATACTTATCTTTTTCAAATGCTTCCCTCATCACTTAGTTTTAAATTCATACATTTCATCCTTCTCTAAAGTCTCTATCCTTAGCCCTTATCTCTATTCCAAACAAAGAGTTGTACTTAGAAAAATCTTCAAGTCACCTGAAATGCAAGGGACACAACATGTAAATATTCAGATAGGTCCAGAGAGTCAGTGGCAGAATTAAATTGCCCTAGCAGTTATTCTAGTTATTATCTGAACTGTGCATATTCACTATTTTCTGGCAATTTCAGGAGTACTGCTAGTCATGTTTCAGTTTGCTCACTACTAACAGAAGTTCAGTTAAACCCCTCAGAAAACTGCAGGTTGTGTGGATAAAGCTCCTTAGCAGTGCTAGATTGTTTCCTTGGAAATTCACCCCTTTCTCAAGTGCCTCCTGTATTCAGGCTTTGAGCTGGGTTTATCTGGGTCAGGAAATAGGCAGAGCATCTAGAAGGTCTGAAGAGAGCAAGAGTAAGGCTTTTTTCAAGCTGCAAGTGAAACAAGCATTAGGCTTAAACCATGGGAAGAACAAAGATCATCTCTCTCCAGAAAGAAGGAATAACTGTCAAGTTCAAGTCTCTGATAATGTGTGCTTTGAGGAGAAAGGGGTTTTTTCCAAAGCTGAACAAGGAGGAACAGGGAGTTCTTTCCCGAATTAAAATCACAAGATAAAAGTAATGTTAAGCATTAACCTAGAAGCAGAGTCTTAAAAACCTGTGACGGGCAATACTAAGTACCTAAAGATCTACTGCAATTAAGACAGTAAATCACATCTCTGTTACTGAAGCACAAAGCCCAGCACGAACCCTTCTAGGCAGCTGGCTGTGCTCTCCCACCTCTCTCCTTGTATGTCAAGTCCTGTGCCTTGAAGCCATCTGTTTGCAAAGTTTGAGACAAGTCGAGTTACAGAACAGAAAGAGCTCAGGTTAAAGACAGAATGAATCTGCCTTTGGTGGATTCTGATGGCCCACACAGTGGGCTGTCTGGAATAACACCCCTCAGCAGGGTGGCAGCTGTGGTGCAAGGAGAGGTGCTGCTGTGCCATGCAGTCACTGGAGCACACTGTGCCCTTGGTACCCAGGAGGAAGATGCAGCAGCTCTATCACAGAGGTCATGGACAGCCCCCTAGATGGAAGATGTGACCCATGAAGTTTAAACGTGTCTGGGATGGGTTAAATACATCCTTCTGCACCGCTTCACAACGACCTTATGGGCAGCAAGCCCTATGCTGCTCCACAGAAGCAGTAAAAAGCTTTCCATTTCTCTTTTTACCACAAGCACATCCCAGCTGCTCTTCTCTATACACAGATTTCTCTGGTGGCTGGAATTTTCCACAAAAAAGTGACAAAAACACCTAAAGAGCAGCACAGAAATTTCAAGGAAGCTTTTGTGAAAGGTTTTAGTTGCAGACTGAACAGATCTTGCAGCTCAAACTTAAAGGATGCATGTTTAAGTCAGACATTGCCTCCTCAGACAGGCAGGGTCAGCAATCCGTTCTGGGAAGAGGCCAACCCCCAGCACAGGGCTTTATTTTAGCAGAAGAAGAATGCACAGCTATAACAAGAACATTCAAGTATTAGGGATCAAAGCAGGAGACTGAATTAGAAAGCCAAAAATAAATGAACTACCAACACAACCATCTGAAACTGTGTAGAAGTGAGATAACTCTTTGGAAACAAACAGCATCACAGCTTGCAGAACAGCTCCCACCAGTGAAGAGCTGCAGATCAAAGGTGACAGACTCAGAAGGGAGAGAAGCAATCCATGCCTCAAGAGCAAAACACTCAACTTCCAGTCACAGTATCCAAAACAGGACTGTGTTCATGATCAAATGGTGACTAGAGAGGCTGCCACAGAGGGTGACAAAGACTGCACTTCACCTTTGCACAGACAGTCAGCAGAATGAGATGAAGTATCTCCCACAGAACCTTGGGTACCACCTCAAGAAGGCAGCAATCTTTGCACAAAGAGTTGGTGTTACTGCTCAGAGCTCCAAACCAGAGTGTCTTCTGGGACATGTCTAGAAAACTGTTAGTAGAACATCAAAACAGCTTAGCAAAATTCAAACCAGACAAAAGACATCAGGAAACTGCACCCACCAAGACTTTGGAAGGTTTTACTCCACAGCAATTAGGAGTCCATGACCAGGCAGACACAAGTGTTGAGGACAGTAAGTATTTTACTTTCCCAAACTCCACACACCTTTCAGAGGAGCTTAGAGGTCCACAGAACCTCCCTACAATAGATGGCTTAGGAACGAGCAGCAGAGAATGAAGGCAGCTCCCACTTGGTCTCAGGCATTTGAATGCAATACATTGGTAAGTGCCAGAAAGAGGAGATTAGGTGCCAGTTTACTGATAAAACAACAGCTGTAACCAAGCTATACGGACTCATAGGATGGTTTGGGTTGGAGCATCATGAAGTCTCTCTTCATATATGGCAACTAGTAATAAAAAAGTTAGTTAAAAGATAATTATGTTGAGAAAAAGTATGAAATCAGCCCCTAGTGCCCAAGCAGCTTGGTCACTGCCACAGCCATGAGAAGCAGAACTCCTGTGAAGGTTCAATTAAGCCATCAAACATTATTAGCAAAAGGATAAAAACCAAAGTCTCGATTGTGTACACACATGTCTCTTGTGTCTGGTCAGGCAATCTGAGCCCAGAAGGCACACAATAAAACTAGAGGAGGTAAAGGCAACAAAAGTAGTTGGTAACGTGCAACAGCTGCTGTACCAGGAGTAACTGGGCAGACAAGGGCTGGCTCATGCTGACAGCTGGGCAGGAAGAAGAGGCAACGTGGCAGAGGTATCCCTAGCAGTAAGAGGGAAGCTTGGAAAACTGATCCATCTTTCCTCAAGACAAATGAAAGACTGAGACACCAGAGCAGCAGACACTAAATAGGACAGGAGGAGTCATCACCTTCTTTCCTCCCCTCTTCACCACAGTACTGAATTCAAATGAGAACACGCTGCCAAGAGATGATGGGCATGTGAGAAGTCCAAATGGTTCAGAAGTTATTAAATGTAAGACAATCCTACAACAGGTCATTAAACCCATCACATGGATACAGCCTACAGCTCTCAAGTCCCTTAATTACAGGCTGCTGGAAGCCGAAAGGCCACGTGGGGAGAGCAGCACTGTAGACCTGATGGCCTTGATTGTCCCTAAGCACATGTTACTGGTGACCATCAGGCAGCAGAAGGGGTTAGACAACCTCCTCCCTGAGCCCGTGCAGCCATCCCAACGCTGTCACAGCCCGAGACAACTGGCATGTAGGCAGTGTTCACATGTTGCCTGACATTTAGGAGCCTTGCTTGTGAGAGCTGTGCCAAAGACAGCAGAGGATGCTGCTGAAGACGCGCAGCAGAGCATCTGTTTTGCAGTCATATGTGCAGATTAGGAACAAGACTTCTGTTAGGAGGAGGGAAAAAAGAAGTAACTCCCATGGTGAAGATGAGATCGTGTTTTGAGAGCATCTCTGCAGAGAGTGCTTGCATGTACCTCATGTAAAAACAGATGCCAGTCTCAAATCTGTTACTCGGTGCCATATTGTTCCTCTAGAACATTCTCAGCTGCCCTTCTTTCCCAAGCACCTGCTAATTCTGATTGTTTACTCATTTTTTTCTTTCTGCAAGTTAATCATATTTGGCCCATCAAAGGTATCACCAACTTTTAGAAGCTGGAATCCACCAGAGCTACATACAAAGCATCTGGAGATGCCAGTATCTGTAGGGTACTGCATTTTTGGCAACCTGCTATAACCAAACTCTTTCCTATGACAGCTTCTAGTTATAAGACAAATAATTCCTTTCAATGCATGCATACTTCCAATGTGATCAAGTATTGCTTACAAATAGTCTCAAAGGCTTTTTGAGCCAGCTGCTGCAGTCCCAGAAGTGGTTATTCTGAACGGAGTCAAGCTAGCAATAAACACATAGCTCATTAAGGAGTGGGTTCAAACCTCACTTTCCTGCCACCACCTTTCACAGCAGCCTTGCTCCCAAGACTCACAGGAACCCTGCAGTGTATTCCCAGTCTCCATGGAAGCAGAGCTCCAGGCTGCAGCCAGCATGCAGATGCTGCAGCCACCCAGAACTATGCCATTTCAGAAGTCTGACATCAGTTGTCCTCTACTTTTTAAACATCAGACTGACTGAAAGCATTCATCTACTCATAACATACCCTATCCCAAGGGAAAAGGTACACATTTCATGGCAGCTAAAAACTGGCAGCCCACACCAGCTTTAACAGACCCCCAAACAAGGCACCGCAGTACTTACAATTGTTAACTGAACTGCTACCAAAGCTCACACATTATTACAGCTGAGGACTTTAAGAGTCTCAGAGAAATCTATGACAGCACAGAGATTTGATTGCAGGATGAGAATGCTGGTTTGACAGTCCATCCTTAACTCACCGCGTCGATATTGTAGGGGTCTCCAAACAGCAAACAGTATGCGCTCCATCTCGTCTGAAAAAGCTAGGCACAATGGGGCTCGAGTTAAGGAGAGAATGTCAGACCTAGTGTTTAGCCTGAAAGAGAATCTATTGAAGATTCAAAATTTTACCTTTTCAGCAGCACTTTATAGTCTTACTGAACATTCCTGGAGGATAAGCTGTGCTTGGATTGGCATTTCCTTCCCGTTAGTGTTTGCCTATCTGAAGAATAGGTCTCAGAATCTAAAGTTCCCTCTCCGTTCATTCAATCCTCCAAGAATGCTACAAAAGGTAAATTTTGAGGCCCAAATAGGTAGACAGCATTACCCTTGTAGAATAATTGTGTGACCAGTTTCTCCCCCTCCCCACCATCTGTAAATTGTTTCTGCAACAACCTTAGATTGACAACAGAACCACCTAGAAGGTTTACTTTGGAGCTGTAGCTTGGGATTGTTTCCAGAAAGCATCTTGCCTTTAGCTAGAAGCAGGATGTGAGAAGCAGTAGTTTGGTCTTTAACGCATCAGTATGACAACCCTGCATCGCTGCTAGGGTACTCAAAGTATTTCCTCTCCCTCAGCCTCCAAATAGGGAATTAAAACAGGGAGACTGTGCTGAAAGAAGCATAGGTCTAATTTAGGAGGATGCATTGGATGCAGGTAGTGGCTAGAGACTAGGAGCAAGATCAGTGCAACAAGCATATGGGACCCTGTCACAAGTACCTTCCATAGTGCAAGCCTGCTGTTCTCATGACAGGAGCTTTCCTTCCTCCCCTTTACAACTCTGGAAATCCACCTTCAAGGAGCTAATTTTCCCAATCAACATGAAACAGAAATTGCAGAGAATTTGCTTATGGGCTGGTTTGCTACACTGGAAACAGTCACCTGTGCTAAGGACAGTGATGACAGCAAAAAGCAAAGCCACTCCCTGTCCCCAGTTGGTTTCAGCCAGACAGTAAAGACAGACCTGCTGACGTGCTCTCAAGCTTTAGTTACACAGAGGCGTAAGATGAAGTCACTTCTGCTGCGTGGGTCTCCCTTGGACACAACATTGTTAGGTGTGGTTGACAGGATTAAGCCAACCTGGACTTCAAGCACAGGTTAATATTTAGCATTTACTCAGCCAGAGAAAACAACCAGTGTCAGACTGAAGGACCACGATGACTGAAGCTGACACTACAGGGAACCTAACTCTGAAGTTACTACTGGCATCTTCTCTCTAATGCAAATTGTAGACCTTTACAATTGAGTCATCACTACCTGTGTCAAACTTACACATGAAATTATCTCTACTCCCACTGACTAAAGTGCAAGATGGCTCAGGCACAACAGCCCCTTGAACAGTAATGGCCATAATTTAGATCTATTTTAATCAGATTTTAATGACATTCATTAGGAACTGTCTAACCAGACATTTGGGTTGGGGTTTTTCCCACCCCCAAATGAAGGCAAACAGAACTGCCAGAGGCCTGTTCTGAGCTGACAGCACACAGCAAACCAGTAGTGGTAACGCCCCGTGGCAGCAGCCCACAGGGCAGCACACACACAGCACTGGGGCTGACCCACAGGACTCCCCTTTCTGCAGACCAAGAGCCAATTTACAGCCTCAGCTGATCCCAAAGTGGAATCTGCATTCAGGATCTCCAGCAAGCCACCCCCCGCCCCAGCTCCCCACACTACCGCTGCACTTCCCCAGCCAGAGAGACATATTTGGTAACAAAGATGCCCACTAATGAGACATGATATCTGAGGCTGCAGCCAAATGCTCCTCTTAGGAACCAATGTCACTTCAGCAGCCTTCTCACCAAGACCAGGAGCATAAATGAGCTAACGAGTTAAAACACACTAGTAATGACCATCTTCACAATGAAGTGAAGCACTATCCCAGAGAGAGGAGCTCCATGGCACATGAGCTAAGCAGCAGGGCTGTACTGACTGGATGAGAATCTGAACACCATGCAAGCCTATTCTGAAAAACAAAAAGGGTGGAATGAAAGAAGCCTGACAGTTACATCCTGAAATGATTTTTCCCTAGTACACATCTGAGCTTGCTTCTGGTCTCTTAGGGTGCACAACCATTTTTTAGCATATGGGTTTAGTTTTGTCAAAGCCAGCAAAACAAAGACCCCTCAAATGCAGTTTTAACAATTGTACAGTAAGAAGGCAGGGTGTTTTATGGATTTGATTCGTAAGTGCTCACACAGCTTGGAAGAACTGTGGGATTCTATAGGGAAACTGATTTCACCAAGATACAGGAGTCTTACAAGGACTCACCACGTCGAGCATCAGGTCACTAACTTATGAGCAACAGAGTGCAAAACAGCACAGTGTTAGTGTCTACTCATAGCTTGATTCAGTATTTAAACACTGCACAATCCAAGCAGGCAGTTGTAATAGAATACTTTAACACAGGCCTTTTTGACACCACAAAAGTGAAGCACAGCTTCCTGTACAGGCTGTGTCAGAAGTAATTAGTTTATCCTGCAGAATCATTTAAGGAAAACACTATTTAGAGATCAATAATAAAACTAACAAGAAAAAACTCTGGGAGGTTTTTTTGCTTGTTTGGGGTGTTTTTTTAAAAACAAAAAGCTTCTTACACTTCAACATTTTTCTGCTGCAGACCAGAAGTCTTCTTCCCCGGAGCAGCACCTCTCATCTTCCCCTCTGCATATTGTTCCCTTTAAAAAGAGCACATTTGTAAATAAGATTTTAATGGGAAAAGAACCTTGTTTTTCCTCAACAGGTAACAAGTTATGCAAAACATGTAGAGATGGTGTAGCAAATGGGGTTGCAAATGGGTATGTGTCACCAGCAGGAACAAACCAGACTCAGTATCAAGAAGATTGAGGCTTCTTCATACAACACTTAGCAGCACAAACACCCACTTCTTCCCCCTCCCTTGTTATTCTGAATCACATGGAAGCAGCAGACTGCTTCTTAAAATCAGAAAACAACCTCTCAATAACAGCATTTCTGCTAAAGCAGCAGGAGATTAGCATGTATAAAATCAAAGTGTCTGTAGGCATCCTGAAGCTGTCTGAGAAGATCTTACCACTTACTCTATTTTAAAACAAGGGTCATGTTTAGGCCCCTAATTTCCACATCACAGGATGTACTTGAAGTTAGTCAGGCTCCCTCTCTGTATCTCTAACCTCCCCTTCCTTAAAGCCTCATCACCAATTTAAAACTAATTAGCACCTTGCTCTTTCTAAACAGCTAGAGGACAAAGACCACACCACCTCTATAAGCAAAGCATCTCAAGAATAAAAGAACACATGAACACCTCTTGAAGGCTTTTTGGTTTTATGCTCACTAACTTCCCTTGATGTATAGTTGTTGGACTGAAGCTATCTAAAAAATATTTACTGTCAAGAACCTCTAACAAAAATACTTACTGGTTGGCCTTTTGAAGTTCTTTTTGTTTCTGCAAATTGGTATCCACGTATTTGAGCACTCTGCTTTCTGGAACCCATTCATCCCAGCTGGAAAAAGTAAGGCAAATGATCATTGAAAACCGTGACACAACCGCACGCTACAGGCAACAGTCAATTAAAAACATCAAGGACTTGAGACTGAACTCTGCTGGTGTGGCAAGTTATGGACTGGAACAACTGAAAATGTACCCCACTGACTGAAGCTGTCAAGGTTTTTCTAGGGAAGTAAAGCCCTCAGTCATTTCCAGATAGTTTCCCAAACTTGAAGGATGGACAATTTAGGAGGGAGGGGACTGTCTTTAATGTAAAAGCATCATCTCAGGATAAAAAAATTCTATGCTTACTAAATTATGGGACACCTGTGGCCATAACTACATTATGAAGCAAGCTTCCTTTATCTATTCCAACATTTTATAGGTTAACAAATTCAGCAATAAGATCTTACTGTAAGAAGAAGAGCTCTGATTTCTGTCTGTGAAGGAAACCAAGATGGCATGAATATTTGAAGAATCTGAAGTGAACGATTTAAGAGAACAGGTGTTGGGGAAATTGCCATTATGAGCAAGAATTCCACTTTGACAAAGAGTGGATTACGTGAGCAATCTGACAGTTTATTTCAAATAAAACACATTAAAAGTGGCCAAGATATTCTAAAGTACACAAGTTAAAGCTCTCTCTGAAGAGTTCTGTGCCACTTCCAAATCATGGCAATGAGCTGCCGCAGCAAGGTAGCAAAACCAATACTACTACAGGAGTACAAGGTCTTCAAGGGCATTAAGACAAGGCAAGCTTAGCATCCAAAAGTTAAAGGAACAAATATCCAGCTGTACACACTCTAAGGCTATGCTTTTAGGGTAGTGCTTTGGTCATATCTTTAAGCTGCTTCTCTTACTCCTGCCTGTACAGCTGCAAGAGACCTTCAGAAGCAGCGCTCTGGAACCGCAGCACATCACACTGTAGGATGAAGAAGCTTTTGTTGTATCCTAACTGTTGATACTTGCAAAAACGTTAAGAGGCCAAGCAATTAACAAGTAACAAAGGACAGTCATTATAGAAACCAAAATTAGGAGTCAATATTGCCCCAGTTGTCTAGATCTTGCAGCAACGCCACTTTTAATGTAGTTAATTGGAAGCTTGAAGGCAAAAAGAAACTCAAACAGCACAAGCAAGAAAAGCAGGAGTCATGACATTGCTCAGGGCACCCGTCAGAGATAACCAGGAGAGGAAGTATCAAGCCTATGCTGCCTCATTAATAAACAGCAACCCCTGTAAGAACCAGTTATACTCCCTGGAAAATGTTTTGCTGTAGCACTGACATTTATCTGTCCATTGGCAGGGAGGGCGTGCAAGAGGCACTGAACAAAGTTACACATTAAAACAGCTCAGCTTTTAGTCCTGTCAGTGAGATCAAGGTATTAGTGACTAAGTCTTCACTCTGGGGTCTGAAATGAAACAAAACAAACAACAGGAGCAAGCACTCTCCAGAAGACTGCTGGAGTCTGAAGAGCTGAAGTGTTAAGTACCTAAGGGTGACAATCTCATCATTCACTGTCAATTTATTTCATGGGAAGGGCTTTATTGCTCAGAAATCTCTCACCTAGAATCCTGGCATTTTACAGAAAGGAGCAGTGTCTCTAACTTTACCTTAGCAAGAACTGAAAGACAGGCTAAGCTGCTCCTGTGAAGGACTGTGCCAGCCAGCCTTCCCCATCCCAAACACAGCCTTCACTAGGGCATGCTTCTCCATATCCCAGCTCCCAAACGTTACCTCCACACTGCTTTTGGCAGCGCGGTACATGAGGTATCTGGCGAGGTTTGCCTCACCTCAGTAGGTGTTCCCTCTCCCACCAACACACACAAGGAAGGTTTTGTAGGAGATATTTCTGCCAGGGACAAGTTACAGTAGCTGGTTTCAAACCCAAGTGAGCAGGCGGCTACAGAGCACTCCCATTAGTCTGTGGCACCCTAAGCTACCCTGTCCCTCCAGCCAGAGCTCTGAAGGGAATGGTTAGTTGGGCAATGTTTTCTTTGTGTTAGCTTAAATTATCAGCTTACATATAAAGTTAATTTCAGAACCCATCTCCTAACAACATGGAGCTAGTCCACAAGCACCCATTCCAGCTGGCAAAGCCTGTGCTGTCCCATGAAGGGGAGTGGAACACTGCTTTCATTCTATGCAATACTTACTTTTTATTCCAACCACTGTAATGGATGAAGTATTTCACTTGCTTGTCCTTTATGGCAACCTTTACACACTGGAACAGAGAAGAAAGTTCAGTCAGTACCACTGGGAACAGAGATCTGAAGGAGTTCTTTGCTTTTTAGCTTTCAGGGTTTAAACATGCAGAGGTTTCCATGCAAGCAACTGAAATACCAGCAGCTATTTCACAGCAGAAGGGGCGTTCTCTAACACAAGGTACTGCCTGCTTAGGGATGTGGGAGGGCTAGGCACACAAGTGACTCTGCTCAGCTATCCAAAGGGACACCTTCATTCACGGGGAGGATTGGAAGCCCCTGAGGATGACCAGAAGAGTAAATAAGCAGTCACTCCATGGCCCCCAGGTTAGCCAAAAGCCATTCACTAGAGAGCTGGTTCACATGCAGGCCCCTACCTCACAGGCAGGTAAAGCTGGCTGAAGTAGAGGAGTCTTCAAAAGTAAAATAAATAATATGGATCTCTACAGCCACAGAGAGAGCATTATATTCAGCAGAAAGGGTTGCAGTAAGGGCTTTTTCTAGGTTAAGAATGTATACACGAGGTAAACACAAACAGTTCTTCCCATCAAAAGACCTGCCTATGAACACAGTGAGCTCCTTACGCAGCCAGAGTCAGATCAGGCTATTAAAAGGGGAACGAATACACAATGAGGTTACTCCAGCTGCTCCACAACACTGCTCAGATTCAGCAGCATCCCTCACAAGTTTTCCTGCCTGACTGTTTAACACAGCCCTACTTGCAGGTCAGGCTGCAAGGCCCTGCCTCAGCTCACCCAAGGGAGGCTGTTCAGGTGAGCCCAACAACCGCATACGCTGCCTGTAACACCACAACCACCCTGGCAGCCTGGCACACAGCTCAAGCTACCACAGCTATATAAAACAACCACAGCAGAGACATGCCTGTTCCTGCAAAAGCACAGCCCAAACCAGAAACTACACAACTCCCCTCACGTCCCTGAGCTTCTTAGCTACACCAAATTAAATCCACCAACTCTGGCTTGGGTAAGGCACTTCATCCAGAAAGGCTCCAAGTCTTCTTGTGGATGCACTGAGATACAGATGCCACTGTACCACTTGAACAGTGAAATAACAAGTGTTGTGAACATGAAGAATTACCCCTCTTAGTTCTAGCCTTTAGTTTCATATTTAAAGACTTTTTTCCACTGAAATAAAAAAAACCTACTCATAACACTCCTAATTGCTATTTTCTTTCCATACTAATTGAGTTCTCTCCAAATGTTTGAGAGGGCAGAGCTGCTGCTGCATTTTCTCAAGATCTTTGTGGCAACTCCTTCCTGCACCCTCTCCAGTTAAAAATGTCAACATAGAGAGGAACATCATACTTCAGCACAAACTTCCAAAATGCCACAAATGGAACTTAAAACCCAGTCCTCACCCAGACCAGCAACAGAAGTAAGGAAATTCTAATCTTGTTTGATCTACTACTGGCTCATTTTGACAGCCCTGGAGTTAAAGCAGCCAAATACAGACCATGTGCTCAGTAAGTGCCTGCTAAGTGAGCAGGAAGTCAAAGTAGATTCCAGTATGTCCCTGTACCAAAACCTTTCCCTTCCTGCTGGAGGTTAGGAGATTCCTGATTCACTGCAGAATCAAGTACCTTGGGCACTGAGAATCACAGAAGAAAAACAGGTGAGAGGAGCAGGAGGAAAATTAGGGTTATCTTACCATTCCTTGCTACCTACAAAGCATCTTTGTAAAACTAAACCCAGTTCCTTCTGCCATTCCAGCAGGATCCAGGCTCTCCATATACATCACCAGCCAAAAGCAGTCTTGCCAGCTGGACCAGCCCTGGTAGCACAGAGCTGGCAGAGCCAGTTCTTCCAACACTCATCCCACACGTGCAGGAGGAGGGCAGAGGGGCACAGCTCAGGATGGAGATGCTGCAGCAGCTCTGGGCTGTTTAACTGACAGAGCTGTGGTGGCTGCTAACAGCAGTGTGTTTCCAAGGTGCCTGGATGACTCTCCTGGGCACTGGCAGAAGGCCACACTCCAGGCACACAGACTCACCCTCCGGAGCAAGGGTGAGAACAGAGCAGAGCCACCACCACCAAAGTGGTTTAGACAAGCTGTCAACGCCCTGGAAGTTATTTCAGCTTTAGAATGACTACTTCTTGATAGCATAAAGAGAGTATTTCTAGCTGCACCCCTTCCACCACCCCCCTGAGGCTCTCCAATCAGTTAATGACACTGCAATTTAAAGGATCTGTTTAAGGAAGCCCAGGAATTTCTGCAAGTCTCCTGATGTGCTCAGCTACAAAAGCCCTTTGTTTCAGTCTCGGAGTGGGAACACGCAGCCAAGTGAGGAGCTACACCTTCAGAACAACAGGCACAGCAGCGACCTCTGGTTAAAGGCCCCCCAAGAGCAGCACCACAGCAGGGGCCTGCCACAGAAGCAGAGGGGATACTCCCCTGAGTCACAAATTTGGCTGCTGCAGTTAAAGAGCCAGAACTGAGAATGTCACCTCCGTGGTCACATCAACCCAGAGTTACCTTCTGCTGCACTGCCCCATTTGCAGACCACCAAGGGTGCTCAGCCACTTACACCTCTGAGGAAGCTCAGACACCAGGTAACTCATGCATTAGCACAATGCTTTCCACAAACGCTCTCCAGTGCTCTGGGAACAGAGATGTTGGGTGCTCAGCACAGCACCCAGCCTGCAGATGTTTACCAGAACAGCTGCACAGTACCACTGGAACTGGTAGACTTTTTCTATAATATAGAGCTCCAGGATTTAAAGCTAATTAACTTTATATATTATGAGGTTTTTCTTTTTTTTGTTTTCAATTCTTAATCCCACCTACAGTGAGACACAGCAGGTAGATTAATACAATTCCTTATTTTCTTGGGGAGCAGCCAGAGAGGTATAAACCACCACACATACCTTTGCTTCATAAAGGAGAGGTCCATGAAAACAAAGCACTCGTTCACCTGAAAGAAAGTTGAAGACAGACATCTCAGAACAGCACCAACACAACACTTCTGTAACATGTCAGAGAAGTACAACGTAGGCTGAGCCCAGTGTCAGCCTAGAAAGCCAGCAGCAGGTACTGACTTGAAGAGCAGGCTGGTTTGAGAAGCACTCCTACACACACAGGAAGATCAGTGCTCTGATTACTTAGGCAACGAAGGAAGGATTCCTGAGGACCTCCCTGAAGAGCACGTGTGTGAGGACAGCTGCATGCAAACCATGGCCAAACCTGCCCAGAGTTTCACAGAAGGGCTGGTTACTTCAGCAAACAGCTGGCACCAAAGCTGACATTCCTGGCCATGCTTCCAGGCGCTGCCAACTGACATTAGACACCCTTGCATCCTGCTGCAAGGCTGGCACAGAGAACACCTCCAAAGCCTTGAACTTCTGATGCAGACATCAAAACACACTGGCTCAGTACAGACTACTCCAGCCCAAGTACTCAAGCAGGAAGCAGGTAAAGTCATCTTATTGTAAAGGATTCTTTGGTTACCATGACATTGCATTTCTACTCAGAGAAGGAAATTAGTTCGCCTAAGAGATGTCACCTCTGCACATTAAGCTTCTGACAAATGAAAGCAAGTGCTGTTAGTGCTCCCCTTCCCACAGGAAGCACACCACCTGGTATCACCAGCTCCATGGAGTCAGGAAGAGAGAGACCCTGACATTGTTCCCCCAGCCGACCTGTGGGACAGAAGAATGCCAGATCTGTGCAACAGCAAGAAGAGTTATTCACTTTGTGGTTTTTAAGTAGGAAGACATTGTTCATCAGTCTGTTTTTTCTTCCCCTGAGTGGCAGAGTCTTATTGTGTGGTTATGTCATGGGAATTCAGACGTACTTAACACAGGATATCTAAGTACAGATGTTTCCTTCTTGAAAGCTGCAGCACCTTGTGTTTTCAGAGGCAAGATGCATAATACACCCCAGGGCATAGCAGACATCCAGTTCTTGCCACTATTCCCAGGACAGTCACCAGGTGCCCGCTGTGCTGAACACAGACTTGGAGAGGGGCTAGTCAGCCCCCAGTCCGGGCTGGGCAGGAGGGGTGTGGAAGCAGGCTGCCTCACCAGAGCTCTGGGTGCCTTCTTCCCTGTGAGCAGCTCAGGAGCAGCCAGTTCGCAGGCTCTGTGTTTAAGAGTACCCTCCACTGGAAGTTTTACCTGCTCTTCAGAACTGCTTTCTGTACATTCAAAACATAAATGCAGTCAGTGGCACATCACAGTGCTAACTCTGACCCTCTTGAATCCTGTTCAGCTCCGGCTTTATTTAACTCTCTACCCATATACAACATGACATTACTGACCCTGTCACCCAGATGGGCTCTGAACAGACACTCGCTCTGCAAACAGAAGCCACGTGCCCCCACATCTTAGTTATCTTTTTGGTGAGGGCACTGAGCCATCCTTGCACTCTTTCCTGAGGCACACTTCTGGCAGGGCCAGGGTAGTTACAGTTTACAGGGCAGCTGATGGCAAGTCCCTTGAAGCAGATGAAGCAGCATTCAGACACACTGCTTCACCAGCAAGGCACGCAGATACAGCAGCAGGTTCTCCAACCATCACAGCTACCATCCCATTGCAGCTAGCATATCCAGCCTCTGAACAATATGCAGCTGTAAGCTTACTGCTTCATTCCCACGTTGACTAGAAAGAACTGCTCATGTTTTAAGATTTCATTATCACCCAACCTGCAGGATCCCATGTTCTCCATAAATCTGAGACAAGCATTCACAGCAAAGTCTAAGAACACAAAACTAGGTCAGAAATGTATTTCAGCCTGTAAAATACTTTTATGTATCAAGAAAGGAGGGAAAAGGTTTAGAAAAGGTCTCACAGCAGTGAGACTTTGTGGTATTTTGACAGTTAGTACTTTTATTTAACAAAGGAGTAAGATCTGGGCTAACAATCTGAATTTATGTTATCATCTTCACGCACTGCAGTGCTCCCCAAAGACACATCTCTCTCTCATCTATTATACAAGGTCTTCCTAGGTAGGACATCCACAATCACCAAGAATTATTTCTTTTTAGAAAACACAATGTGAATCCCAGCTTCACAGGAAGGGTTATTCTGTCTCCGTGATAACCCACCAGGCTCTTGCTCCTTCCCAGCTCACTGCAGACTCGCAGAGGGCCTCTCCCTGAACCCACAGGCCACGCCATTGTCTCTTAAAGCGCTCCCACTGCTGCAGCGGAACACCCACACCTCTTCCTCATCCCAAAGGCAGGACTTGTAAGAGAACTGCTCTTTAAATAACTGTTAGAACATACCTGACTGTGTCTGGTCAATGCCAACACTGCCCCAAATGCCAAGCTGCACAGAGCATTCTGTTGAATACGATCAGCTGCCACACTAGCACCCGGCCAGTGCAGACTATGCAAGCATCAGCCAGGCTCTGACAGGCAGGTCTGCTTCCCAAAGGCTTCCAGCAAGAAATAGCTCCGGGAATTCAGCAGCTCACTCCTCCACTGCTTTACATGCAGGGTATTTATAGAAACAAGAGACTGTCAATCTGTGGATGAAGGATGCAGCTACCAATGTCGTCATCCCACTGATGCCAGAGCGGCAGGCTAGCTAGCAGACCAGAAAGCACAGAGATCTCATCAGCACCAGCAGAAGAAAAACCTGCCTGAAGCCACTCAGGTCAATCTGACATCTGAGACTCTTCTGTTTGCTTTAAAAAAGTTAGTGTCGAGATGCAGGACAGCTAAAGAGCCTACAGCTCTTAATTCATGTTTGTCCAAACGCTGATCTCATTCCTCACACCCAGATAAAAACGTCAGTCCCTTCGTTGTAACGAGCACTTGCACTTCTAGCTTGACATCTGGGTTTTCTGAGCTCTTGTAGTTTTCACAGTAAACTCAGTCTCCTCCTCACCCTTTGCTTTGTGAGAAACACCAATACAGGTGATCTCTATGTCTACCTACCACCCATCGACGTACATTTAGCTTGAAAAAACACAATGAAAATAATTTTCATTCATCATCCTGTGAAAGGCACCAATAAAGCATTCAAGCCTTAGGCCTGCAGGAAGCAAAACCCACAGCACTTCTCTCCCTTTCAGCCTTACAGCTGAGATGAAACATATTTACATTTGTGGAAGAAAGCCTAGAAATGTTAACTTTTGCACTAGATTTAGGTTATTCCTATCCCTCCAGCTGCCAACACAATTTCAGCCTGGAATTCTACTTACAGTTTTAGTTTCCACAGTTGACTATTTCATTTCGATTATTATGCTGTGAGTCACAGGTTAAAATCTCAGCTCTTTCTGCAGGTTAGGAACACTGCTGGCATTAGCCTGTGGCAGGGAATGCGGATGCACGACCCAACACGCTCCCACACAAGCGGCCATGAAGCACATACAATGACAGCGCTGTTCAAGCTGCCTGGGATGGCTGGTGTCCAGGCATCCCTCTGCAAATCATGCTTCTAATGACAGGGAAAGTCCTGCTTAGAGCTGAAGGCGGGGGGGGGGGGGAGGCTAGAGAAGAAAGGGTGAAGTATGCACACATCTACCATTGCCTAGCACCTTCATTTACCCATCTCAGCATCCACCACAGCCAGTATCTAAAACACAAAGCCTATGCAAAGTCAGTCACAGGAAAAGCATGTATTTACATGAATATGGATTATCAACACAGTGCTTCTTTGCTGTACATGTGGATTCCAGCACAACTGCCAGCTGCAGCCCAAAGGCTGTCATCCCCCCCCAGGATCCCTGGCTGAGCCCCTCTTTAAGGATGGGTAGATTAAGCCCCCCTTTAAGGACAGATAAATTATAACCATGTTTCAAGCTCAAGAAATGCAAAACCTGGCAGGCTTAGGAGGTTTCAGCAGGCTTAAGGGCAATGAATACCCGTGCCGGCAAGAAGACGAAGCCTGGGCAGTCAGAGGGGACAGAAAGCCCCGCTTCCCGCTGGCAGGGAGGAGGAGGAAGAGGAAGAGAGACAAAGACAACGGGAACCGAGTTCTCCCCCGCTGCCGGGGCTGAGCAGCGAGGGGCACCGAGCGCCGGCGGCCCAAGCCGGCCTGGCCGCGGGCCTCCCCCAGCGCCCGCCTCAGAGCCGCGGGCCGAGGCACGGCAGCCACCGGCCGCTGCGCCCCGCGGCCCGGCCCGAGGCAGAGGCTGCTCCAGCGAGGGCCAGGGCCGGGCCCGAGCCCGCCGCGGCTTCACACGCCGAACGGCACCGGGATGACTTCGCCCCCGCCCGCATCCCCCCGCTCTAAGCCGTTTCCTTTGTTTCCCTCTGCCCCAGCCAGGCGCCGCCGCCAAGGCGGGGAGACGGGCGGCAGCCGCGGGCTGGGAGCCGGGCTCTGCGGAGAGCGCTGGGGGCCGGGGCGGCAGGACCCACCGCCGCCCTGCCCGGCCGCACCGCCACGGGCCTCGCCCACCCGCGGGGGACCCCCGGCACGGCCCCTCCGCCCACTCCCGGCCAGGCCGCCCCTCAGCCGCCCCCCGTCTCAGGCCCACTCCTCACACCGCCGCCCCAGCCCCCTGCACTCACCCTCCTGGAATTTGGGCTTGGGGTCCTGCTTGGGCGCCATTTATAAGTGACTCTCCCTCCTCCCGCCCCCTCCCCGCGGGGGCCTCACCACCTCCGCCGCATTATGCGCGGCCGGCCCCGGCCCCTCCGCGCCGCGCAGCCGCGCTGCTCCGCGGTGCCCTCGGCACGCTGGGACTTGTAGTCTGAGGCGGGGCGGCCCCGCACCCCGCCCTCCTCCTCGGGTTGGGGGGTAAAGCAGCGGTTTGTTGGCCATATGGCAGGTGCAAGGGCCGTGAGGAGCAGAGGAGAGAGAAGCTGAAAAGAAAAGAACTAGGAGGAAACTGGGGGGAAAAAAATTACTGCGCCCAACGTGGGGCTCGAACCCACGACCCTGGGATTAAGAGTCCCATGCTCTACCGACTGAGCTAGCCGGGCGCTACGATAGTGCTCCCCCTTACCCTGTTGTCGGGAGCGCTTTGTGGCCATTTCTTCCGCGCGGCCGCCAGGGGTCGCTCGCGGGACGGACAGGACTCCGGTGCGTCCGCTCATTTGCATATTCAGATTAGCATTTAGCGAACTCTGCGTCCAGGGGCCGGCAGCCACGGCCGTACCCACCTGGGAACGCTGCGGGGCTGCCACCGACAGCCCGCACCGACCCACCCCACCCCCCTTGCTCCCTCCCCGTTCCAATCCTCTGTCGCGGGGTCCCGTGCCCGAGCTGGGCTCCGAAGCGGGGGTCCCCGCCGCGGGCGCATCGCTCGGGGAGCGCCGGGGCACCGGGTGAGCTGGGCTGGAGCCTCCCGGCCATGCTCCGATAGACCTCGCTCGCTGGAAACCCCTCGGGACAAACCAAACGCCCGGTTATCACGGCCCTTAGGCGGCTATCCCAGTTCTCCGGCGGCTATCCCGGGTTTTAGGCGGCTATCCCGGCCCTCAGGCGGTTTTCCCTCCGCCTTACAGGCAGAGCGGTGACCGAGGGCAGGGGACGGGAGGTGTGGGGCGAGCCGCCCTCCCGCTGAGACCTCCGGAGCGGCTCAGAAGAAGAAGGGGCTGTCGCCCCCCGCGCCCTGCCGAGGGGTACCGCGTTCCCCGGGCTCTGCGCTCCCCGCCCGCTTCATGGCGAGAGAGAGGAGGCGGCGGGGTGGGGAGAAGCCTGAGCGAGGGGATAGCGCGCGGATCCGCTCCCGGCGGCCGCTGGGGGGCGCCGTGGGGCCGCCCCGGCGGCGGGAGGCGCGCGCTGCCCGTCCCGGCCCCGCCCGCGCTCTCCGCGGGCGCGGAGCCCCGCCCGCCCCGGCCGCTCCGCCGGCACGTCCCGCCGCCGGTCGCGCCGAGCCGCCCGCACCCATGCCGGCCCCGGCCGGGCTCCTGCGCCTCGCCGCCGCGCTGGCGCTGGCCGCGGGCGCGCAGGCGGGCGGAGGGACCGCGCGGACAGGTGCGCGGAGCGGGGCGCGGGGGAGGGACCGGGACCGGGACCGGGACTGCAGCCGGGCAGCCCGGTGCCCCCCGCCGCTGCAGCCGCCGAGCTGGGCCGGACCCCCGAGCGCCCCCGCAGCACCCAGCCGGGGAAGCTCCGGAGCGCCCGGTGCGCGGGGTGCTTTGTCCCCGGGCCGGCTTCCCGGCAGAGCTTCCAGCCCGGGATTTGGCGTTTAGAGGAGGTTTGGGGGTGGGTTTTTAGGAGGGGCGGTGGATTTTTGGCTTGTTGGGGTTCGAGGGGTGGGGGGGAGGTTGGTTTGCACCTCCCGGGAGCTGTGATTAAACAACGGAACGAGTGTGTGGTAACGGGACCGGCCGGAGCGGAGCCGCGGGGCTGCACGGCTCCCCCGCACCCACCTCCATCCCTCCCCACCCTAACCCTGACCGTCACCTTCTCCCACGGGGAATCCCAGCCCCCGACCCCCGCGGGCAGGAGGGGCGGCACGGGGCTCTCTCCGTGCACCCCACGGCCGTGGGGTTCCTGCCCTTGCCTGCTCTCTGCCTTTAGGATACTGGTTACCAGACCCAACTGGTGTTTGGGTGCCTGACCCCCGCCCTGGGCTGCCGTGGGAGCTCAGCAGCCGGTGGAAGGGGTAGAGGAGGGAAGGTGATGTACCTAAATCTAACCCCCTCTTTCTTCCCAGAGCCTGCTCTGCCGTACTCCGGCGGCGACATTGTTCATCCCATCAAGGTTGACGAGACCGGATCCTTCCTGTCCTACGACCTGTCCCACCGAGCCCTTCACCGGAGGTCTCCTTCCTCCAGGAGCAAGCTCCTCGCCTTCTATGAGCTGCACTACAAAGGGCAACCCCTGAAATTCAACCTGAGCCTCAACAGCAACCTCCTGGCGCCCGGGTTCGTCAGCGAGAGGCGATCCGGGGGCATCGCCAGCGCCAAGATCCGCTCTCACACCTACAACTCCTGCCACATGCTCGGGGAGGTCCGGAGCCGCGCGCTGCCGGGAGGTTTGGCCGCGCTCAGCACGTGCGATGGCCTGGTAAGTACAGAGACTCTTCAGCCAATATGGAAGTAGCAGAAGCTGTGTGGAATCCTTTTTCCCCGCTGAACGCGGCAGCAAACCCCCTCCCGCCGGGGACAGGGTGGGGATCTCATCGCCGAGGTCTGATGCAGCCGCGGATGAGCTGCCTGTGAGTTTCCCATGGATTCCAGTGGTTTGGGAACTCTGGGACTGTGTTTACTTGTTTGTGTCCGAATCCCCAAAGAGAGTGACTCTCACATCGCCTCCAGCTTGTACTACAGAAGTGCAGGGCTCTGAGAAATACATCTGGAAACAAGGTGCTGGAGGCCTGGGGGTGTTGGTGGTAAAGCAGCTCAAGGGCAGTGAAACTGGTGTGTGGTGTGTGCACACCCCCTGGGCCAGCCGCCGCTGCGGGGACTCCCCAGCGATGACCTGTCAGGGTGTCAGCCGTGCTGGAAGCCAGGGTTATTTTCACAGCCAAGGCGCTCATGTCGGTGTGAGTGTCCCTACCCGCAGTAGCCAGCGTCTGCGAGGCACAGGGAGTGGGGTCTCACACCTCCCTGGGGTTTGCAGGGCTGTCACCGTGCAGCTTGGCAGCTCCGTGACACGCAGACACCCCTGTTCTCAAGCAGGGGCTGTGGGATGACAGAGGCACTGGGGTTACTGGGGTTCCCCGGAGGCAGTGGGTGTAGGGGAGGTTCTGCTTTGCAGGGGCTGGTACCCTGCATCCCAGGCACGGGGAGACAGGAGGGGTCACCAGCACTGCTCGTGCCCGGTGTCTCTGGGTTTGGAGGGATGATAGCCCCATCAGCACACCGGTCTGGCTGCCGTAGGTGGCCTTGCTTGGCAGGGAGCTGTGTTTGCGTTTCAAGCTTCCTGTGTTTAAATAAAGGCACTGTGAGTGTCTGCACACCCCGTGGAGCATCGCTGCTGCCTCCCCATCGCCTGAAGCTGTGGGAAGAGAGCTCGGTCCTTCTGCGCCGTGGCTGATGGTGGGATGAGACTGGCAGGACAGGAGCTGGGCACACCTTTTCCTACTAAATTTAACAGCATCTGAGGTGTTTCCACCCTGCAGTTTATGCAGCACCCCTGTCTCCAGGGGCACAATGGCTGCAGAAAACAGCCAGCACCATGGGTTGGTTAAAAAAGAGACCGATGCACCTGGGAGGAACCTTCAGCTTTTGAATTCATCTTCCCCTGTGATCAAACCTCCAACAGCTGCAGTGTGTGCAGCACTCGACAGTGCTGTGAACACTCCTGTGAACCCCTGTTTACCTGTGGGCACCCCCAGTAATATGTGATGGAGCTGAAATCTGCCATCAGCCTTAGAAATCCCATCCCACAGCACGAGCTGGGCAACACCAGGCTGCCAGTAGGGAATGGGCTGAAGGATGTTCACCCAGGTCGCTTGGAATATGTTCTGGTTAGGGGAATTAAACTGGGGTTTGTGAATCAGCCACAGACAGGAGAGGGGGAAAAACCTTTTTCATGTAATAATTTGTCACCTGGAAGCTTTTGATGGGGTGCTTGGTGACCCCCATCATTAAGGTCTGGGAGGGGAGTTGAAAAGGAGCGGTGACATGCAAGCACTACGGGTTAGTATTCCTTTCTGAGAAGCAGAATTCTTAGCTCATGGAAGGCATCAGCACGGCACCACAAGAGGGTCTGTGGTCTGTAAACCATGGGCAAAACTCAGCCTTAAGTTGCCTTAAGCCTTCTCTCCTCAGCCCTAGAGTAACGGTGGCTTTCTGTCGGATGCTGACCCATGGAACAGCACACTGAGCCATGTGCTGCGTGTCTCCTCGTTACTAGGGGTAGTAAAGTGTGTTCAGAGCTATGGCTGTGCTGCAGGGAACGGCTCACACCCGCTTGTTGGCACCCCTGACACCCACCACATGTGCAGCGCAGAGCTGGGGAGTCCTGGGGAGACATGCTGCAACAGGGACAGCTCAGGGGATGTAATTAACCCAAGGAAGTTAATTGACCCAAGAAAGGTGTCGTTTTCTGCTGAAGGAGAGGTGCCAGTAGCACATCCTCCTGTTATTGCCCAGAGGGGCCAGGCTCCTTGTCCTGGGGCTTGCTTTGGTTGTGGTTCCTTCCATAACTGGGTGCTGCAGCAGGTTCCTCTTCCCTGGAGGTTCCCATCCTTGGCAGCGGGCAGTCTGTGACCCAGCGGCTCGCAGTGGTGCTGCTTTGGCCACACAAAAGGCCAGCAGCAGCTGCCAGCATCTGACAAGGACACCTGGGGAAACACCTCTCTGTCCTTGCAGCACTTGCTTCAAGCTCTGGTGCTGCAGTGTGCTCCAAGCCGTCCTTTGGGCTGTCTGCCCGGACCCCCCAGAGCATCTCCAGAAGAGGGTGGTGTGAGTGCAGCCTGAGACCATTCCTGGTGTGCTCTGGCTCTCCAGAGAAGGCATCTCTCCCTTCCATGGTCCCTGAGCTCCCTGCCATCAGATGCCCGTTGGGTTCACCACCCAGCCGTGCTTTGGGGGTGGGATCTCTAGCTTTTTGCTGTCCTGATGATCACTCCATGCTGGCTTGTTCTCCTTTGTCCAGGCGTGTAGAGCTCACAATATCCATAAACCCCTCTTTTTTGAGAGAAGACCTGTTTCTTCCTGGAAAATCTCCAAACCCTGTCCCGTTCCCAGGTTCCCCAGTGTGAGGCTGTGCTAGGTACTGATGGCTTCACAGTGACAGCTGTCTCTCTCCCTGCCAGAAAGGTGTGTTTCGGCTCATGGACGAGGACTATTTCATCGAACCAGTGTCCCCCAGCTTTCAGGAGGATGGAGCAGCGCAGCCCCACAGGATTTACAAGCGCCAGGCGCCCGAGCGCAGGGAAGAGCAGAGCAGGAGCCCACCAGCTTCCCGGGAAACCTGTGGTGTGCGAGGTACTGTCCTGTCCTCTTGTGTTTCCTGATGAGCCAGTCACTCATCCCAGGATTGGCATCTTTAGCTCTGGAAGTCTGAAGCACACAGTAGAAAGATAAAGGGAGCAGCGCTGATCCTTACCCCCACATTGCCTCTGCAGCCTCGTTAGTCTTAATGCTAACAATTAAATGCTAACTGCTTAAATGCTCTCCATAGTAAAGGATGCTACTGACATCCACACAGGCTGCTCTTCGTCTGGCAGGCTGGGTAGAGGTGCCCCTTGCCACGTAGGCTGGTGAGAAAGAAAACCCTTGGACCAAAACCAGGAGCTGGCAGCAAGGGGGGACAGACTGTGGGTCCTGCGGTGCCCTGCTGTGGGTGGCATCATGAGGTTAATGAGGTCAGAGGGTGGGTGGGCACCCCACGGGCTGGGGCTGCTGCTGGGGTCAGCCCCCACAGCCATTCCCATAAGCTTTCTCCCAGGGGAAGGCTCGATCACGTTGCTGGGTGGGAGAGCTCTCAGCTCTGCTGCCGCCGGCGCCGTGCCTGGAGCCCCGAGTTGGGGAACTGCCGCAGAGCCCAGCGCTGGGCTCTTTCCTCCTCACGCTTTCCCCCTGTTTGCTTACCTTCCTCCCGTGTGTGGCTCCATGGGTGCCAAACCTCAGGCCTCTCACTCTGGTCTGTTCCTCCTGGCACTGTTACAAGCATCCCATGACATGGAGACTCCGTATTTGTTTTCCTTTCCTCACAAACATCAGTTTCTGACCTGCCAAGGCATTGGACTTCTGGAGAGGAACCCAGCTGCTGCGCTGGGAGCCTCTGCTGCAGGGCAAGAGAGCACGTGCCTGTTCCTCCTTCTCAGTCTGGATGTGTTGGGGGAGCCTCCTGATCCAGGATTTCAAGTCATGAGGAATTCAGGGCATCCCCAGCAGCTCGCCAGCACTTTATCCCTCATCTGCCTTGGTGAAGCTGCATCTTACAGGCGATGCATCTTGGGCTGCCTACTTCCTAGAGCTCTGTGCTTTCAGAAACTGTTCTGTTGTTATTTTCCTATAGCCGAGTTATCTTCAGGCATTCTGTTAATCTAAATTAATTATTTCATCTCTGGCAATAACCATAACGGCCCCTTCCAGCCTTTGAAGTCTGTTCACTGTTAATGAACGTTTCTGGGCTTAGTACAGCCATGAGTAATGTGTGTGGGTCTCTGCTGCCCCCCGAGCAAGCAAAGTCAGTGTGATGTGTCCACCCTGGAAGGGAAACCAAGAGTCTGTAGGGTTTTAATAACCCACAGTCTTTCATTTTGTACTGCTATATCACCGGGTTCCTTCACAAAGCACCACGCAGCAGATGGTGTGGGGCTGTGGGGTGGTATTTACCTTCTGCCAGGCACAGAGCCGCCTGTGTGTACAGCTGGGAGAGGCTTCGGAGGGGTCTTAGAGGGGAAATGCCGTGTGAGCCCTCCCTGGGATCCCAGGAGCGCTCTGCACCCATCCTCTCTGCAGTCCCTTCACGTCCTGGCGGAGCTTAGCAGCCAGGGGCACAATGGAAGCAAGCTCCGAGGGAGCTGCTGTGATTAAACTGTCACAGTGGTATTAACAATCCATCAAATGATCCAGATACTTGGGATTTTTCAGGCTGGGGGACAAGGCGCTGTTGCACAGCTCAAGTACAGGACAGCCCCGAGATGTGAGAGGCCGTTGTTAGCGCGGTGAGGCTGGGCCCTTCCAAACCAGCCACAGAAGCAGTTCCCAGTGCGTGGGATGCGGTTTGTAAAGCCTTTGCCCAGCTTGGGGCTGACCCTGACCTTGATCCGGGAGCGGCGTCACAGGGAAAGTCTCCACATGAGAATTCCCAGTGGCTGGTGTGCGTGAGGAGCGCCCAGGCCCCGCTCCACCCGCCGCCTCTTGCCAGCCCAACGTGTGTCCTCGCTCTTTCTCCCTGGGAAGGAGCCCGGTTCAGTCTGCTCATGGCCAAAAACCTCTCCATGCACTGCGTCAGTCCCACCCAGGACACCTGTGATCTTTGGGACTTGGCTCAGGCCGCCAGCCCAGCTCCGGGGGCGCAGGCTTCCCGGTGTTGGGGAGCTCTCTCCTGTGCGGCGTGTGGATGTGGGATGACAGTCGGCAGTGCCGGGCCACGGGTGTTGCTTCTCAGTGGAACATGCTCCAGCATCACTGTGGGGCCACCTCTGACTTCCAATGCCAAGACTAACCCTGAGTGCTGTGCTCTGGGAGGCTCCATGTTCCTCGTGGAGCATCCCAAACCCTGTTCCAGACAAAGACAGTACTTGAAATGCTTTATTTCTTTAAGCTTACTTTCCTATCACGCTAATGCTGGCTGAGGGCAGAGCCTTCGCTCCCCAAGCTTGTCTGGCACGTGCAGCTCAGCAAAATGCACATGGGCAATGGGTGTGGAGTCTCCTTCTCCACACCAAAGGGTTATTTCTTGGAATTAAAACCAAAAAAAAAAGGTCTTGATGATGTTTTACTGAAGTCGCAGGCATTTTACCCCCCAAAAAACACTTTCCCCCCTTTTATCCCTCAGAGTCTCAGGAAAGCCTGGAGCAGTCCGAGAAGCGGAGGGAAAGGTGGGAACAGAAGCAGCACAGGAAGAGAAGAATAAAGCAGCGCTCCATCAGCAGGGAGAAGTGGGTGGAGACGCTGGTGGTGGCAGACACCAAGATGATAGAGTACCACGGGAGCGAGAACATAGAGAAGTACGTGCTGACCGTGATGAACATGGTGAGTCCTGGTCCCCTCAGCGGCAGAGCCACCGGGTCCCCAGCGCCGTGGCTGTGGGACAGAGAGAGCTGGGCTTGCCAGGGCTGGTCCCTTGGGGGACCTCAACAAACCTCTCCCCAGACAGGCTCTTCCCAGCCATGTGTTGGCCTTTCTGCTTTGCTCAGTGCTCTGTCTGCCGTGGGAGGATGGGTCTGGGTCAGCAAGGCCAGAAAAGCTTCCCTGGAGCCCATGTTCCCCTGCAGATGTGCTGACCAGCCCCAGGGCAAGGGCAAGGGCTGCTTTCGGGCCTTACCTCTCGGCTGTTGCCCTTGCAGGTGGCAGGTCTGTTCCACCACGCCAGCATCGGGAACCCCATCAACATCGCCATAGTGCGGCTCATCCTGCTGGAGGGAGAAGAGGTAAAAAGAGAGTGAGGTGACTCACCTCCCGTCCCAGCACCGGGCTGGGACCCGCAGGGAGCTGGGCTGGAAACCCACGAGCTTGCTCGTGCTGCTGTCAGGGCCTGGATGAACTCGTGTGGGATAAACCAGGGATGTGTCACCCTTCCTTGTCCCTGATGCAGCCGGGGGAGAGGCAGGGGGGTGGCAGGCTCAGAGGAGCTGTGGAGTCTCGTGGGTGTAATGATTTACCATAACTCGGCATCGTCACCGGTAGCGGAGGCTGTGGATCGCTGGCTGGTTGTGCTGCCAGCTCTTGGGGAGCCCGATGCCACTCAGATGGACTCCCAGCTGCATCCTTTGCTGCCAGCCAGGGAGGGATGGATATTTCACAGAATCCCAGAATCCCCAGGTTGGAAAAGCCCTTTAAGCCCATGGAGTCCAACCATCCCTGTCCTGTGCTGACCCAGATCCCTGAGCACCTCATCTCCCCTCTGTTCAACACCCCCAGGGCTGGGGACTCAGCCCCCTCCCTGGGCAGCCTGGGCCACAGCCCCACAACTCTGCCAGGGAAGATCTTTGCCCTCCCAGCTGAGCTGAGCCTGCCCTGGCACAGCTTGAGCCCATTGCCCCTTGTCCCAGCTCCTGTCCCCTGGCTGAAGAGACCAGCGCCCACCTCTCTGCACCCTCCTGGCAGGGCAGGGGAGGTGGGGAAAAGGTCTCCCCTCAGCCTCCTCTGCTCCAGGCTCAACACCCCCAGCTCCCTCAGCTGCTCCTCAGAGGATTTGCCCTCCAGCCCCTTCCCCAGCCTGGTTGCCCTTCTCTGGACTGGCTCCAGGACCTCCATGTCCTTCTGATGCTGAGGAGCCCAGAGCTGGACCCAGCACTCCAGGTGCAGCCTCACCAGTGCCCAGTACCCCATGGTGTTTCTGAACTCCTGTTGCTGGATGGATTAATGTTCTGATTGAATCGCTGATCCAAAGAGCAGACAAGGACTGCATCCTCCCAGCCCCCAACCCAGAAATATGGAGCAATTCCATCTGGATGGCAGTTACTCCCAATTCCACCCTGATGTGTAGGAGATCAAACCCACTGCATCCTACAAGCCGAGCAGATCCCGCAGCGATATGACAGCAGGCTCTCCATTGTCTTGGCAGGAGGATCTGAAAATCTCCCACCACGCAGACAACACCTTGAAAAGCTTTTGCAAATGGCAGAAGAGCATCAACGTTAAAGGAGATTCTCACCCCCTGCATCACGATGTGGCAGTCCTCCTCACCAGGTATGATGCTCGGGTGCTGATCGTGCGCTGAGATGCTGCTCTGGCAGCTGCCAACAGGTCTGTGGGCAGTGGGGCAGGCAGGCAGCCAGAGGAACAGCTCAGGGGGAGCTGGTGAAATCTATGCCCGTGCTGCCTGGACAGCTGCATGTAAGATGTGTAACGTGGAGTCTGGAGATAACCTGGTCCTAATGGCTGGAACCAGAGTCAAATCTCAGGTTTAAACCTGGAGACAGCTCCCAGTTGACCAGCACTTGAGGTTTCCAACTTGTGTTTTCACTGTGGGCCTGTTGCCAAGCCCCAGAATGGCTGGATCCTCCCAAGAGATGGACTGCAGGGATTAACTCTCCTTTATTACCTTGGGAGGCTGATGCTGGGATTGGCAGAGGAGCTTCTGAGGAGGGCCCTGCCCTCCCATGAAGCATGCAGGAATTTGTGCCTCCAGCCAAGTTTATATACCTTCCAGTCAAAGCACAGCTTGATGGTTTCAGCCTGTAGCAGCTTGGCTGTTGACACTATCGTGGTGGTTCCTGTGATGATTCACAACCCACAGTGGTTTTATCTTCTTTAGGAAGTTTGCTTTGTAGCAGGAACGAGGCACTTAAGGCCACGTACTTCGTACTTCGATGGGGTTGTTCTTCCTGGGTGGCTGGAGCTCCTCTGCCCTGGCCCACAACACCCCTGGGATGTGCTTCCCCAGGCGATGCAGTAATTGCCTAATTATTCCCAGCGTTGGCTTTATTTATACAATGGAATAACGGTAGCCAGGCTGGCTAGCAGTCCCCATTAATCAGGCTTAATAATAAGCTGAGGATACTGGGAGAGTAAAGGGGACAGGAAGGGCTGTAAATCTTTCTGCTGTGGAAAAGCGTTGGATGTCTCCATCCTGGCTTCTGTTTGGCTGGTGTCCGTGTGTCCTCCTCGGTGCGCTGGGACACGTCCCACGCTCCCTCCTGCACCTGCCCTTGGCTCCTGCTGCTTTCAAACGCCTCTCTGCTCTGTGTCTCTGTCACCCAAGGAAGGACATCTGCGCGGCGATGAACAGACCCTGCGAGACCCTGGGTCTGTCCCACGTGGCAGGCATGTGCCAGCCCCACAGGAGCTGCAACATCAACGAGGACACGGGGCTGCCCCTGGCCTTCACTGTGGCCCACGAGCTCGGACACAGGTACCACCAGCTTCCTCCTCCTCTCCTCTGACCTCTGGTCCCCTGCGCTGCTGGGTCGAGGCTGGAGAAGGCACGGGTGGGAGGTGGGAGAGGGTTGCTGAGCGGCTCCTCCCAGGTGCAAGCCTTCCTCTGCTTCCTGGGGAATTTACCCTGGGAGTCTTCGGTTGCCCCAGGTCCTGTGAAGGTCAGAGAATCTTTAAGGTTGGAAAAGACCTCTGAGGTCACCAAGTCCAACCTGTCCAGGACCCCCATGTCAATTAAGCCATGTCCTGGAGTGCCAGTCTTGTGTTATTCAGAGCAAGCTGGACCAATGGATTTGTGTATTATCCCATGCTAGTGATGCTGGAGGTCTTGGAGAAGAGGGTTGCCCCTAAGGAGGTTTAGAATAGGCTCTGCATGTGGAACCAGCCACAGAATTTTGCTTGGCCTAATCTTAATTAAATTTTGACAAGATCCCTTAACCTTAGGGTTTGTGACAGATGCCTTTGGGTGGTAGAAGCACACACCCAGTGAGCTTCATCAACTCCATCTTGTCTGATGGCGTCACCGCTTTGTTCTTTGGCTGAGTTTTCAGCAAGGAAGCTGAAATTAAAGCCTGGGACAAAACTGGGTCCTTGGTACCGCTCAAAGGTCCCACGTGGCCACATCCCCCAGTGCCTGTCAGTGACCAAGTCCCCGTGGAGCTGGGATGGTTTGCGACGTCTGGCGTCGGAAGCCGAGAGGCAGCGCGGTTGCGGCGGCGTGCGGCTCACCTCTCCTTTGTGGGGCTGTGCTCTTACACAGTTTTGGGATTCAGCATGATGGAAGCAGCAATGACTGTGAGCCAGTTGGGAAACGACCTTTCATCATGTCTCCACAGCTCCTGTATGACACGTCCCCACTCACCTGGTCCCGCTGCAGCCGGGAGTACATCACACGATTCCTCGAGTAAGTCTTCCTTTCCTCTTCTTCCTCGCTCCTGGGGTGCTGGGGGGGTCTCAGGGCTCGGATCTGCAACCAGGGACAGACCCAGGGGATTGTGCTGGGTCAGCCCCAGGGCTGGTGGGGATGCTTGGCCCTTGCTGGCTGCCTCTGTCCTTGCTGTGGAAGGTAGAGGGGTCGAGCACAAAAGCAGTGTGAGCATTTGGGTGGGGGGACATGGGGGTTGTGGCTTGAACAATTAAAGCCAGAGAGGTTTTCTTCAATGCCCTGTGTGGCTTTCATCGGTGCTCTGCATAAGGCAGACGGTGTTTGCCAGGAGGCATCATGCACGGACACTAGAGCCAGATTCTTCCATGTGTTGGTTTATTTTTAGCAGCCCATGGCTGGTGCTCAGCCTGTGGTTAGTGTGTTCCAAGGGATGCAGCCCAGGGGTTTGCCAGCCAGCGGCTTGCACTGGAGCAGCACTTTCCTTCCTTGCTCTGGGAGGGTTAGAAAACAGCGAGAGCATTGGTGACAGGGAGAGCTGGGCAGGGGACTGGGCGTTCCATAGCAGGGGGCTGCCTGGGGCTGAGCCCCCGTTCCTAATTCCCAGCCTGGAACACGCAGGCTCAGTGCAGGGTGAGGGATTGCTGATCTGTGCTTTCTCCTGTCCGCCGTGTTCTTGGCCCCTTGTTCTTAACCTTCACTTTTGGGTTAAGGATTTCCTGCTCACAATGACCTCGGGCTGCCACGAGCTGTGACGGGGAAGAAACGGAGCAGCTGGATCTTCCCCAGTTGGGTTCTGGGCTCTTCACTCCCCCCAGAAATGGAGCAGCTCTTCCCTAAGAGCGGAGTGGAGCCCGGCAGCCGCTTCACTGGCTGTGACATCCCCCAGCGAGGGAGAGAGGCCTGTTGCCAGCTCAGACATGAGGGTGTTTAGTACGTGTTGGCAGGAGAGCAGCAAGGAGCGAGCCAGGAAGCAAGACCCCAGTGCCCTGGGGTTGCTGGATGTGCTTGGAACAGCCCTTGCCCTTGGGAGAAGAGCGTTCTCAGATGATGGGTATTATTTTACAGCAGCTTGTTACTCAACAAACGCTGCTGAACGTTGAAGCACGTGAAAGTGATTCCTGTCATCGACTGCAGCAGGGCCTGGTCGGGCGCTGGGGGCAGCAGGGCTAGGTGACCCTCCTGGAGAGGCTCAGACACTCAGGGTGATGGAAGAGGTCACCTCTGTGGCAGTGGTGCCTCCCCTGGCAGTGAACAACCTGCTTCAGGACAGCCCAGGGCGGGTGGTGATGCTGTTGCAGGGGCACCACTCCAGACCCAGGCATCTCCTCAGCTCCAGGTTGTGGCAGTGCTTCGAGCCCTTTCTGATGTTCTGTGTCTTTCCCCTTTAGCCCTCAGACAGGTCAGAAGATGCCATGAAGCTCTTTGCTCTCCCCCCACCCCATGCCATGAGCTCTCTTCCAGGCTGGCTGGTGAATAGCTGTGTGAAATGGGCTCCAGCATCTCGTGGATGCTGTGGAGCGGCAGCCCTGGCATGGCTATAGGTCATCCCACCTCCCTTCCAACTTTTCTATCCATCAGCCAGCCAATTTCCAACCCCTCTGCACAGTGCTGGAGGTTGTCTTTCATCATCCTCCTGTGGGCTACCACATTCCTGGAGCACGGCTGGTCTTCTCCATCCCTCCCTGCCAGATCTGCCACATCCCCCTTTGTGCAGCCGATTCTTCCCAAGCTCTGATCCTTGCCTTTATTTTTATTGAATTCAGCCCCGGCTTTTTGGACCCTTCCTCCAGTTCTCTGAGAGCCTTTGGAATTTTAATCCCGCTCTCAAATGTATCTGCAGATCCTCCCAGCCCCTTCACATGTGGGGATTTTATCATCTACTCGTCATCCAGCTCATTGGTGACGCAGGCGCAGTGCAGCCCCTGGGTGTGCTTACTGCCCAGCGTGGTTTATTGCCTGTCCCTGCAAAGCCAGAGGGAAGCTCCTGCCAGACTCTTTGCTGGCTCGATAATGTGTTTTGGCCAGCTGAACACACCAGTAGGACGGTTGTAAAGTATTTAATGAAGAAATAGCTTCTAACATTGGGCTGGAAAGCTGACAGCACATCTAAATCACCCCCTGTACTGGGACAGAGACCGACCTCGCCTGTAATCTGGGGCAAGGCAGAAAGGGCTTGGAGCAGGGCAGAGGGCAGGGGGCTGGGCTAATTTTGGGGTGACATGCAGGGCACTGGTCTCATGCACGCAGCTCGAGCTGGATCCCAGTGCTTTAAGCCTGAGCTTTCCCCAGTAAAGATGTCATTCTTCCCATTTTTAGCAAAAAACCTCTCTTTTTCAGTGTTTTCCACCAGGAGATAAAGAAAATACCTCCAGAGGCACAATGCAGTGACTGCACTGTGTGCCTGGAGCAGGCTGCACCGTGTCCCACTGCCCAATCCACGGGTAACTCACCCCAGCTCAGCCCAGCATCGCCCACAGTGACCCTTTCCTCTGCGCTGGGCTGGGAGAGGCAGGATGTTTCTGCTGCCCTGGCCTTGGGGAGAGACTTTGGAGACCCTGGGCTGCTGATGGCAACTTGTTTACTGATTTTTCCAGCGGGGAAGCTGCTCTTAAAGATCTATAGACATGGTATTTTAAGGGCTGTCTCCAGCCAAGTGGGATGTTTGCCAGCATCCAGCGTGGACCTCAGTGTGGTGGGATGGGAAAGAGGGGATGGGGTTCCCAATCTGCCAGGCATCACCCCAAAGCACTGCCAGCACCCCGAAACAGGAGGTCTCCTGTGCCTCTGGCCCTTGTTTCTGTGTCACTGCTTAGGGTTAAAAAGGAATCTTATTTCAAGTTACTGTAGATCCGGTGGCCATCACAGCGAGCTGGAGTAATCTAATCCGCTGAGAAACCCTCGCCGGAGACTTTGCTTCGCTGGAAACGAGTTTGTTTAAATCAACACTGAAAAGCCAAACCAGTGAGAGTTTCTCCTGTGCTCATGAAGTGCAGAGCAAAAGCACTCAGAGCAGAGAGGGGCGGCTGGGAGCTCCCTCACGGCTCCGGGACTGGCTGGCTGCTGGCCACGGGCGGCCTCCATGGCTCTGTTTTAACATCTCTTTTCTAAAGGCGTCCTGTGCAGCACGGTTCGAGCATGTTTGCAGCAGCAGAGGTGACGGTCAGTGTGTTTTGCTGCTGGCAGTCGCTTTGGTTTCTCCTAGCAGGGCATTGACACGGGGGTCGCGCTGTCCGCGGGGCCGTTGCTGGGGTCAGCGTGATGTGCGGGTGCTGGGGCAGGGAATGATTGTTCGGTGAAACCCTTCATCTTGGACAGTGAAATCGGGGTCCTGGCTGAGGGCTGAGCCGATGGCCTGGTCCCAAAGCACAGATCTGGGGCAGCGTTCCCAAGGAAAACAACATTTCTGTGCTTCCATCTGGAGAGCAGGGACATCTCTTGGGGCAGAGGGCGAGTGTGTGAGGTGCTGGCTCGGAGAAGCTGCTGCTGCCTTTGCCCCTTTGCCATTCCCGCAGCCCTCCATGCCTGGGGACCGTGAGGCAACTGCCCTAGGAGCAGGTAACCCCCCAAAAACAGGTACCCACATGTGCCCATCTGCTGGAGTGGCCCTGGGGCTGAGGGGAGAGCCAGGCCTGTGGCAGCGGAGATGCTAGTCGCTTCTCATGGTGGCAGCATGCTGAGATGTTGGGTTCCCCTGCGAGCAGCTGCTGGGGTGTTGCAAGGGTGTGCCAGGCTGGTGGTGACACTGCTCCCACCTCTCTTTCAGCCGGGGCTGGGGGCTGTGCCTGGATGACCCCCCGGCCCGGGAGGTGCTGGACTACCCCTTGGTGCCCCCAGGCGTCCTCTACGACGTGGGCCACCAGTGCCGGCTGCAGTACGGCGCCTACTCCACCTTCTGCGACGACATGGACGTAAGCCGGGGTCCCCCTGATGTTACACAGGCTTGGGGGGCTCTCTCGGGGGCGGGGGGCATCTCCCTGCAAGGCGAATTTGGGTCGGTGGGTTGGCCAGTGCAGTAACTGTATCCTCTTCAACCATGTTTTCCACAGAGTGTCTGCAACACGCTGTGGTGCACGGTGGGGAACACGTGTCACTCCAAGCTGGACGCTGCGGTCGACGGCACAGCGTGCGGGGAGAACAAGGTAACGGGGAGCAGTGCCCTCCAGAGAGACTCCTCTCCCTGTGCACCAGGGGAAGGACTGACCTCCCCCCAGACCCTCACCACTGCCTTCAGCAAAGCTGAAAATGCCCCAAGACAGTGAAACCTATCACCCCCATCCCTCCCCTCTCCACTCTGCTGCACTGAGGGTCCGGCGGTGCCCCTGGGAGCTCGGTGGGTGCTGCATCGGGCATAGGGTGTGTCGGGGATCAGCCCTCTGCAGCCAGGCCCTGTCACCCAGCTCCTGTCACCTGTGGTGGGTGACACCGTGACCGTTTTCCTGCTCAGAGTAGCACAAAATGAGAGTGTTACAGAAGTATCTGTAGGTGTCCCTCCTTGTGAGGTTTAGTGTCCCTTCCCAAAGCCCTGGGCCTGAGCGCGGGGGTGATCCTGGGCGGGGCAGCCAGTCCCTGCGAAAGCTCCGGGCCGTGCCTTTGGCCATGGCTGCACCTCTGGGCTGAGATTGGGCTATGAAGCCCCTTGCTGAGGGGTCTCGGTGGAGGTTTGGGTCTGCCACCTCACTCAAACCCTCCCACAGCCCAACACCTCTGATTTCCCATCGCTTGGAGCCGCATCCTGGAGAGTGCCGGGCTTCAGCACCCCCCACACCCTTAACCCTTGTCTCCCTCTTGGCCCGTCCCTCTGCAGTGGTGCTTCAACGGCGAGTGCGTGCCCGTGGGTTACCGTCCCGAGGCCATCGACGGCAGCTGGGGCTCCTGGAGCTCGTGGGCCTCCTGCTCGCGCAGCTGCGGCGCGGGCGTGCAGAGCGCCGAGAGGCAGTGCAGCAACCCCACGTGAGTCCGACCCGGAGCTCGCCTGGCCCCACTGTGGGACCCCATGTAGGAGAGGATCCCAAGGCTTCCGTATCGCCCCAGGGAGCCAGGCGTGCCCTGTCTGCAGCTATTGGGGTGATCAGTGGGCTTTGGGACCCCCCAGGGGGTTTGGGTCACGGGCGGCGGGAGCCTCCAGAGGGGCAGAGTTCGCTCTGGCCCCTTCCATACGAGTGGCTCCCACTCCATGCAGGCAGAGGATGGTTGCAGCAGGACTCAACCAAAAACCCCACCCTCACAGATGTAAAACACGCTGGGTGCCCCTTGATGACAGAAGGGAGGAAGAGGCTTTCTTGGAGCCTGATCCAGGGTTGCCTTGGAAAATCCCACTGCTGTTGATCACCCTGCCACGTTCCATGAGCGATTCCCGACCTGTGCCCAGCCACAGGCTGCCTGTCCCCAGTGCTGGGAATGTCTGGGCACCGATGGCGAAGCCGCCTCGTCCCATGAATTCTGAGCAGACCCAACTGCTCCTCACGCATCTCCTTGGTCACTAAACAGCCATTGCATTGGATTCAGCTGGGATGCCTGGAGTCACAGCACCCTGGGACAGGGAGAGAAAGGGCTTTGTGAGCTGTGCTCCAGCAGCAGCCACTCTTTGGTGGCCCCAGGAGCCCTGAAACCCGTGGGAGCGGGTTCTCTAGTGAGCCCAGATGGACTTGCTGCCCGGCTGCTTCCTTGGGTATGTTGTTTCCAGCACGTGGTGCTGAGCTGTTTGAAGAAGCACCGTGCGATCTCAGTCCCAGGTGTCAGGGTTTGTGTTTGACATGAGTTCTGTGGCAGAAGTGCAGCTGTAGTTTATGGAGTGGTTTAAACACAGCTGTGGGTGGGCAGGAGAGCAAGTGCTGGAAAAGCAGCAGAGTTTCCCTGGGCAGTTGTTTGCTTTGGCCACTGAAGGTAAATCCTCAGCTCTGCCTTTTGGATGGAGTAAATAAATGTGTGTGCTGGGCAGTCCTCCTCCCGCAGGCATTTCCTCCTGGCAGGGTATGTAAACACAGCCCTAAAATAATAATTAACTTTATTCCCTCCTGCACAGTGTGCCCCCACTTTACTGACTGGGGACAAGTAATTTTCAGGAGGTCGTGGAGCTGTGGAGAGTGTTGTGGCCAAAGGAAGGGGCAGTATCAGGAGGCAGTGGTGGTATTTTGAGGGTCTGCTGGTATCTGATAAAAAGCTCCTGTTGCTTTTAAAGAACTATTGTTGCTTTTAAAGACCCTCTGACTCTAGAGAGTCCACAGCAGCTTTGCTATTTGCTTGGGCAGTGGAGGAGCAGTCAGAAGGGGGATGGAGAGCAGCGCCCACAGAACAGGCTGTGTCAGTGCTGGCATCCCTCAGCCATGGCACCCGGCACAGGGCAGGAGTTGGACCCCACAGGGAAGGTGCAGCTGCAGGATGGGGGGCAGCTCTGGATGTGAATGCTGCCACTGGCACCTGACTTTAATAGCTGCTCCTATAGCACCCTATGCCAGACCTATACAACTGGCCCTATCTCCCACATTAAGGAGACTATCAAGGGGGCAAGAGCCGAAATGTGGCTACTCCGGGCTGAGCCATCACTCACAAAGCTGCCTTTGGTCCACGGTCTCACCCTGAGTGGTCTCTCACACAGCCCAGCAGCAGTGGCAGGGAGCTGGCCCAGGACAGACTTGGAGAAGGAGGATGTGGGCCATGGTTTCCATGCATCTGGAAACCTGGGGGTTCCTTCTGAGCTGGGTGCTGGGTTCGTAGGCAGCTTCCCTACACGAAGATCATGGCAGAGCTGTGTGCAGGCTGTGACTGGGAGAGCTGCCCATGGGCTCTAAGTGGGTTCAGCCTTGGGATCAAACCTCACGGCAGGAACAAACCCGCCTGCGCTCAGCCCTGAATAAAAAGGGACTTTCCCCGTGTGTGTGGTGGGGCTTTGGTGGGTGGGACGAAGGGGAATGGCCTTCAGCTTGGAAGGTGATGGAGTAGATATGAGGAGGAAGTTGTTTACGATGAGTGTGGGGAGGCCCTGGCACAGGGTGCCCAGAGGAGCTGGGGCTGCCCTGGATCCCTGGCAGGGCTCAAGGTCGGGTTGGATGGGGCTTGGGGCACCCTGGGCTGGAGGGGGGGTATACCTGCCTGTAGTAGGGGGGCACTGGGAGGGGCTGAGCATCCTGCCCACCCACACCAGGCTGGGATTCTCTAATGTTCCCTTTTCCCTCCTGCGGACAGGCCGAAGTACGGGGGCAGGTACTGCCTGGGGGAGCGGAAGCGGTTCCGCATTTGCAACGTCAAGCCGTGTCCCCGCGACAAGCCGTCCTTCCGCCAGGTCCAGTGCAGCCAGTTCAACCCCATGCCCTACAAAGGGAAACTCTACAGCTGGACGCCGGTGCCCAACAACAGTGAGTCGAGGGCAGAGCCCTGCCAGGTTTCTGCCTGCAACCCCAGTGAGAACCGTAAAACATTGGTGCTGGAGGCTGGGTTTTGCTGTTGGTGTCTGTGAGCGGTGCCTTGCAGTGTGTGTATCCCACGTCTGAAGTTCTGGCTGGGCTTGCAGGGTTAATGTGTGTTTTTGGAGAGGGCTATGTGGCTGGTAGTGTTTAGTGCCTGCCTGTTCCCCAGTTAACCCCTGCGAGCTGCACTGCCGGCCGGAGGACGAGTACTTTGCAGAGAAGCTGCGGGATGCTGTCATTGACGGGACGCCGTGCTACGAGGGCAACACCAGCCGGGACATGTGCATCAACGGCATCTGCAAGGTGGGTCCCTCGGGGGAGGGAGCCCAGGGATCCCCCTGCTCAGGGAAAGGCAGGTGGGTGCCATGGCCCATCCCTTCAGCAAACGCACCGGCAAGACCAGCTTGTCGCTCGACACTCAGCTTTCCTTATTTCCCTGAGGATGTGGCACGGACACGTTTCAGCCTCTGTGCTGGTGGGAAGGAAATAGAGCCCGAGGAAATAAAGGAAGGGAAGTTTCCCGAGGAAATAAGGCCAGGGATGTGAAAGGGAGTGTAGAAAGGATGCCCAGCACAACCCTGCACCCCAAGCATGGCCATGGGTCCGACCTGCAGCAGTGGAGATGCCTCCCCCATCTTGGCAGCCTCTCCCAGTGCTGGGATTTGTCCTTCCTTCAGGGATGTTATTTTTCTTTCTTGGAAGCTCCCAGAAACATGCTCCAGCATGTGCTGCTCTGGCTGTCGGCCGGGACGAGCATCTCCCAGCATGGGAGGTGCAGGAATCCCATGGAGACAGCGCAGCCAGTGCGGGGCCGGGCCGTGCGGGGCGCAGGGGGCTGACAGCTGACTGGGCTGCCTTGCAGAATGTGGGCTGCGACTATGAGATCGACTCCAACGCGGTGGAGGACCGGTGCGGCGTGTGCCACGGGGACGGCTCCACCTGCCACACCGTCGAGAAGACCTTCGAGGACAGCGAGGGGCTGGGTAAGGGCACCTGGCTCTGGCCTGAAACCTCAGGTGCTCAGCTGCAGGGTGGCTTTTGATCCTGACTTGTTGGTTTTGGTGGGATGAGACCCTGGGGAGCAGCACGGCGAGACGTGGCATCGCCAGTCACTGTGCTTCTTGGAAGAATATCCCCCTTGCTTTGTGTCCAAAGGCCTGAAAACAAATCTGTGCGTGCTGGGGCCGGGCTGGAGATGTTTGGGGGGGGTTGTGTGTCGACAAGGACATGTTGAAGGTGTGCAAACGCAATGCCAGCCCCTGTGCAGGAACCATCCCACTGCACGAGGGGCTTGGTGCCGGGTGGGTCTGGTACCCACTGGTGCCTTATGGGGATGTAAGGACTGGTGTGATGGTGGCATCCCAAGAGCATAGATGTCAGGGCATGGATGGTCGCTGCCACGTCTCTGCCTCCCCCAAGACCTGAAGCTCGGTTCCATTCCCAGGTTATGTCGACATCGGGATCATCCCCGTGGGAGCGCGGGAGATCCGCATTGAAGAAGTCGCAGAAGCTGGGAACTTCCTGGCGCTGCGGAGCGAGGACCCGGAGAAGTATTTCCTGAACGGTGGCTGGACCATCCAGTGGAACGGGGACTACAGGGTGGCAGGGACCACCTTCACCTACAAGAGGACAGGAAACTGGGAGAACCTCACCTCGCCGGGACCCACTGTGGAGCCCGTGTGGATCCAGGTGCGGTGGTTGGGGTGCATGGTGGGGAGGATGGGTGGGTGATGGAGCTGCTGCACCCCTGCCTTCCCGTGGGGGCCGTGCCGTGGTCTGTCAGGGCACTTCAGTGCTGTCCAGGGGACGTGCTGCCTCCATTAGCACAACAGGAGGAGGGGGTAAGAGACCCCTGGGGGCTGCAGCGGGGGGCAGGAGAGCAGAGAGCCAGTTGGGGCTCAGGCTTTGCAGAGCACGGACTTCCAGCTGCTTCCCCTTGGCTTTGCCTTCCCTCCCTGGGCACCCTGCACGTGACTGCCATGGAGGTACGTCCCACAGACCCCCAGGACCCCCCAGCACTCCCAGCTCAGCCCGACACGCGCTCCCTGAGCATCAGCCCCTTTGCAGAGATTCATCTGGAGCCCAGCCAGAGCCTTTGCCTCTTGTGGTTCCCCCGGCAGGAGCTGAGGCTGGAATGAGAGCAGGAGCCTGGGCTCGTCTGCTGCCGAGCGCTGCCGTTGGTGGGAACGCTGGCTCTGCACCCAACATGGGCTTCCTTACCTAATTAAAACCTTTTGACCAAAACCGTTTCACCATTGGTGAGGAGGTTTTGGACAGACGCCCTCACTCCCACCAGCGCTCCAAGAACAACAGTGCTTTGGCAATAATGGGAGCACTAAGGCTAGGAAAAACAAGTTCAGCTGCCGGCCTTGGCTGAGCCCTGGAGCGGGATGCACTTTGGGCAGGATTTGTGCCCTCCACAGGAGCCTCTTCATGCGTGGTGAGAGCAGCAAGAGCCACGTCCTGACCCGTTAATGGAATGGTGTCAGGCACGTGATGCTACCGGCCACCACTGGTGTTGGCTGCTGGTGGGCTCTCACGTTTGTTCCACGAGTGGGGTGTCACACCAGGGTGGGTGCAGCCCCAACCCCGGGCACGACAGGCTGCAGCCCCCACGCAGTCAAGCCTCTCACCTGGTGCTGCCCCGGGAACATTGGTCACAGGCCGGAGGTACGAGCAGGGCCTGAAACGGGTGGGCAGCATCTTGGACCAGGTGGTTGCTGGAGCCACTGCAGCTCTCTGGGGCAGGTTTGACTCCTCCTTTGCAGGGCTGGACTCTTGCTGCCACCCTCCTCCCATCCTTCTGCCACCATCCCAAAGGATGTGGGCTCTGACCGATGCTGAGCTGCAGTGTCCATCTGTCAGCACCGTCAGTCTGGCCAGTGGTGCTGGGAGTGGTCAGAGCCTCCCCCCAGCTGTGACATCCCTTACTGAGTGTTCCAGGCGAGTGATGGCAGAGGCAGGCAGGAGGGATGTTCTGCCAGTGTGCTGCAGACCCTGGGCTGGGATGGGGCTGGTGGTATGAAACACCCTCCACAGCTCTGACTGCAGGGCCAGGGAAGGGGATGGGGCAGGGGACACTCAGCCGTCTTGCGCTCCTCACCATGCTCAGCCTTGGGCAGGTCCTTGGATGGTGGTGGTGGGGCTGGATGGGATTAGCAGGGGAATCCTTCCAGACACTTCACCAAGGGGGACATAAACCCCAAGTCCTGGTGGTGCTCAGCGCTCTCACTGTTACTTCCTTATTAACACCCAACACGTCCCCAAACCCAGTGCTCTGGGAGCCCCAGCAGCTCCTCTGCTCCTCCTCAGCCACGTGCTAACCCCGTTCCCAGCGTGGGCACATGCTGCTGCGGGGTGCAGGTCATACAGCCCCACTGCAGAATGACATCCCTATGGCCACGCCGGGCAGGTTGGTCCTTTGTGGAAAACCTGGCACGGCCAATGCCAACCAGCTGTCTCCCTGGCTGCCCCATGTCTGCCCACAGCTGCTGTTTCAGGAGACCAACCCGGGCGTGCGGTACCAGTACACCATCCAGCGCCCGGCCGACAGCGAGAACGAGATCGAGCAGCCCGAGTTCCTCTGGCGCTTCGGCTCATGGACCACGTGCACTGCCACCTGTGGGACTGGTGAGTCCGGCTGTGCCAGGACCCCTGGGGCTCGGCTGCCCGTGGTGGAGGAGCAGAGCAGGCAGAGCATCCCCATTCCTCGGGGATGCCTGAGAGATTCCTGGGTCTTGGGGGGTAAAGTAAAAAGCGTGTCTGCTGAGGTTACCCCTCTGTGGTGCCCCCACCGTGCTCACCTGCAGACCCCACGCTTTACCAGCGCTTTGCTCCTCGCTGGGTGCTCCACAGCATCAGGGTGATGGAGACAAGAGACTGTTAGGGAAATCCAGGGAATGCCGAGGGGCCGGTCTCCTGCCCGGCTGGGCCTCTCCAGGGCATCATTCCAGGACTTTATGGAGAGCATGTGGGAGGGTGCCCGGCACAGAGCACCCGTGTCCTGTGCTGCTCCATGGTGTCAGACACTTGCTTCCCCCTCCTGCCAACTGCGCTGCCGGCTGGGTGTCCCAGGGCAGCTTTTGGGGCAGCCTGGGGGGGCGATGCTGGGCACGCTGCAGGGGGGAGGCTGGGAGCAGTGAGCGCTTCCTAGAGAGCAGCTGCTGCTGAAGGGGAATTCAAGCTCTGTGATGTGCTGGGCACAGTTGCTCTCACCTTCTGTAGGAGCTCTTGCCCTTCCTCAGGTGTTTCCTGACATCCCTCAGCCCTGCGAAAGAGCCAGTATAATCCTGCAGCTTGCTCCTGAGGGAGCACACGGTTTCCCAACTTCTTCCTCTATCTTTTCTTTAACTTTCTGCTATCTGTTTGGAGTGTTCATGTCATGGCTGGGGGTTGGAACCAGGTCATCTCTGAGGTCCCTTCCAACCCAAATCAGTCTATGAGTCTATGACCAGTGCTGCTCCCATCCCATCCCATCCCATCGCATCCCATCCCATCCCATCCCATCCCATCCCCAGTGTCCCTGTCTATCCAGTATCATTTTCCAGCCCGGTTGCACGCCATAGGTCTGATCACACACATGTTGGATTGAGACCAGGTGTCCAGCCGTGTGCACTGGGAGCACTGGGGCTCTGGGGGGCATCGGTCCCTCAGCAGAAGTGGGCTCTCAACTTCCCTTTCCAGTGGCAGCTTCGTTTTCTTTCCTATTCCTTGTGGCCCGAGCTTCCTCTGGGGCCCCCCGCCACCTGCTGCCAGAGGATGCTCTGGGTTGGGTTTGGGCCGTGCCTCCAGCCCAGCCCCTGCCCGTGCCCGCAGGGGTGCAGCGGCAGATGGTGCACTGCGTGGAGAAGCTGGCTGGCATCGTGGAGGAGCGGTACTGCGACGCGCTCACCCGCCCCGACGACCAGCAGAGGACATGCAGCGAGGAGCCCTGCCCGGCCAGGTCTGATGGATCTCCCCCACACACCCCTTCTCAGCAAAGCCTGAATGTCCAAACTGCCCTCAGGGGGTGATGGGAGCCCGCGGGGGGGTGACACGATGACACGACCTGGGTCACCAGGATGCCTGGGCTGCACCAGGACACGTGCAGCATTTTGCAGCCCTGGTTTCACACCTCTCCTCCCCCTCACACTTGAGAGAGGGTCCCAGCCCCTGCGGTGGTCTGCGGGAGCAGATCCCTGTGGCTGCCTGACCACCACAGAGCATCGCTCTTGGCAGACCATGAGCTACCCAGGAGGCACCGTCCTAGCAGGGTCGGGAGTCCCTCTCCCCCTCTGTGCCAACAGCCCTCCCTGAGCCTTGGGCTGGGCCCTCAGCGCCCTTGACCTAAAACACCCTCCCCGTGCCCCCAGCCCGGATCGTTCCAGGCTGCTGAAGCCCATGCACATCTCATGTACATCCCCTGACCCCAAAGACCCCTCGGTGGGCACTGGCTATAACCCACGGCCCCCCAGCACGGGGCCTGGAGGCAGCCGGGCGCGGGGCTGAGCCGTCTCCCCTGTGCCAGGTGGTGGGTCGGCGAGTGGCAGAAGTGCTCAGCCACCTGCGGCCGGTCGGGGCTGGTGAAGAGGACGGTGCTCTGCATCCAGAGCGTGGGGCTGGACGAGCAGAGGGCGTTGCAGCAAGCAGACTGCCAGCACCTCCCCAAGCCGGACGCCACCGCGCCCTGTCACCAGGATGTCCCCTGCCCCTCTCAATGGACTGCAGGGAACTGGTCTGAGGTGAGAAAGAGCATCGGGGAGGTCCCAGTGCCTTGCAGAGCTGCTGGGAGTGGGGGACAGGGTGTACCCAGGCATCATCAGTCTGATGGGCGTGCTCCTGCCTACGGGGAAATTCCCAGACTGTTTCTGTGGCTCACAGAATCTCAAGGTTGGAAAAGACCTTTGAGATCATGAGTCCAACCAAACCTGTCCTCTCCTAACCCATGTCCCTGAGCACCTCGCCTGCCCATCTGTTAAATCTATCAAGGGTCAGTGACTCAACCCCTCCCTGGGCAGCCTGTTCTAGTGCCCAATAACCCTTTTGGGGAAGAACTTTCTCCTGATGTCTGTCTACCTACCTTATACCAGCTCACATGGATGGGGATTTCATGGCACAGGGAGTTCTCAGGGTGAGGAAGGAGCAGCAAGCTCCTCACTCTGCCCCATCCTCTCTGAAGGATGCTCCCTGCTTGATGGCAAGGAGGGCAGGCAGAGGTTTTCCACCTTTCAGTGTGACTGCCAGCCCCACAAGCCCTCCCCTCTGGTTCGGCAGGGCCTCAACAGACCCCTCTTGCCTTCTGAAGTGAAGTGTTAGGGGTGAACCAGGTCTGGGTGCACTGGGCACATGTGTGCCAGCCGGCGGGCATCACTCCCTGGCAGCATGAGCCTGGTGCTGGGGTGAAGCTGCCCCGTCTGTGCTGGGGTGGGCGCAGACAGGGACCCCCACAGCCACGGGAGCAGGGAACGAGCCATCACAGGTCTTCTGGTAATCCAGAGGCAGGCAGAGACCAGCCATGCTGCGGTCTGTGGGTGCCCAGTGTAGCTTCTAATTAATTTGGTATCTCTCTGAATCAGCTTAACCACAAGGTGAGGGTTTGACCCAGAAAATTACAGCTCCTAATTGAAGCAGCGGTTACAAAAAGGGTCCAGCGTGAGGACAGGCACCGGGGAGAAACGGGAGAGCCTGGGAACCCAGCCTGTTGCTGGGAAACACATGGATAAAAATGTGAGCAGAACATCTGAAGCTGAATGAGAACTATTGGGAAATATTTTGCTGGAGGCCCACAAAAGCCACACTTGCAGGGCTGGGAGGGACGGCGGCGAGGGCTGAAAGGGAACACCAGGCACCAGAGGCAGCATGAGTGTCACAGGCGTCCTCTGCGGTGTTGGCGTTGGTGGGTCTGTGAGCCCAGGAAAAACATGCTGGAGATTTTGCCATGTCTGTGGTGTTCCTGTCCTCCTTTCACTTGAGAGCCCCTTTCTTCTCCATTTCCACCATCGCCAGCAGGCAGAGGAACCTGGGGGGTTGGAAGCTGCCCAGAATCTCTGTGTATCCAGCTGTATGGACTTCCCAAAGAAGTGATTTTTGAGGGCAGAAGTATTATTTATTATACACTTCTGTGTCCTGCTTGATGCTAAGAGCTGCTGCAAGCTCCAGGTGTCCCTCTCCGAGGCTCCCACCAGCCGGTTCTTATCAGGAGACGTTCCTGATAATAGCCCAGCTTCCCCAAACATGCCTCCTCCTCCTTTCCCCTGCTGCAATACCTGGGATTTATCTCCTGTCTGGAGCTGGGGGATTTGCTGGGAAATGTTAGCTTCAGGTGCACGCTGCAGGGGCTGGCCTCTGTTTTCCCTGATTTTGGCCATCCCAGGGGGATGGAGCAGCTTCCCTGCAGATGCTGGTGTGCAGGGATGGTTCATTTCAGCAGCATTGTGCAGCTGGTGGAAATAGCTGGTGGTGGCTGGGTGATGCTATGGACTGTCCCTCCTGCCAGGTACAGTCCTCAGGGTCACTTCTGCTCCTGTGCCCAGCATTGCCCAGGAGATACGTTGCTGGGGAGGCCGTGGGCAGCACTGCACGGTGCGGGGCACAGGGCAGGTCCCATCCAGGCACCTCCCTTTCGTGAGGACTGAGCAAAGATGGGACAGGCTCCAAATACAGGAGTGTGTGCTTGAGGAGCACATCTCCCAGCCAGCCCACCAGCTCTGCCCATCCACCTTCTTCTCCCCATTCCCACATGCTGGTGGCTGAGCACCTCTCGTGGTTTATCCCAGCAGCAGCGAAAGGACCCAGCTGGGGAGCTGTTTACTCCCCTCCCCGCAGTGTGATGGGGAGAGGACCAGGAAAGAAGGAAGAGTAGTGGGTTGAGGTGAAGGTTTGGCCTGGCAGGAAGGGAAGAGAATGATGGTAATTGTGGTAAAAGCAGGTACAGACAGTGGTGCTGAGTGTGGCTGCCCACCACCCGCTGCCCACTGATGCTCAGCTGGTTCCTGAGCCGTGGTCTGAACCCCTGCCCAGTTCTCCCCAGTTCTGTAGGGAGCACAATGCCACATGGTGCAGGATGTCCCTTTGGCCAGTCAGGGTCAGCTGTCCTGGCTGTGTCCCCTCCCAGCTCTGTGGGCACCCCCAGCCCCCTTGCTGGTGAGGAGGTGTGAGCAAAGTCCTTGGTTTGGTGTAAACATCACCCAGTAACAACCAGCCCAGCAGCGTGTTACCAGCACTGCTCCCATCCTAGACCCGAAACACAGCACTGTACCCAGTGCTGGGAAGGAAATCCACTCTATCCCAGCCAAATCCAGGGCAGCATCAAACCTTCTCCCCAGCACATCCATTTTCAGCCAAGCAGCAGCGGTTCCAGCAGAAATCCCCTCTGCTGGGTTTGTTTGCCTTGTTAGCTGTTTGTCCTTGCTGCCTGGGTCGTGTGAGGCACTTTGATGTCCATGACTAATGCTCTGTGCATCCTCCACCACAAGCTGCAGCGTGGCTTGTGCAGCCCACATGTGATGGGAGCGGGGCTCTTATTTCCTTACCCAGCAGAAAACTTCTCTGTCCTTCATTCCAGCTTGTGGCTTTCTTTTCTACTGAAGGATCTCAAAGAGACCATTGTGCTGGAGGAGGGGGTGCCCTCAACAAAGCTGCCTTTTCCCTACTAGGACAACACCCATGTTATTATCCCCTGCTTCAAAAATTTCTCTTCTGGAAGAAGAGATGCAATTCATGGTGACAGGGCACAGAAAAGGCCTGTTAGATCATCCTGCCCAATGCCCTTCGCAACGTCCAGCTCCTGGGAGAGTGGTTGCTGGCTGGAGAGCAGGTTGAGGATGGCAAAGTACACTGCACTGGGATGGGCTTCTGTGGAGAGACAGTCACAATAACAGACTCACAGAGCTGTAGTGGTTGGAAGGGCCCCCCAAAGCCCATGGGGTCCAACCCCCTGCCAAAGCAGGGTCCCTAGCACAGGGCACACAGGGTGGTGTCCAGACGGGGCTGGAATCTCTCCAGAGAAGGAGACTCCACACCCCCTGGGCAGCCAGGGCAGTTGGAGGTAGTAACATCACTTACCAGTGTGACCAGTATCCCTTGCTCCTGACTCCTGGTACGAGGGACCCCATATCCCAGCTGTGACTGGTGTGGGAGACATCTTAGGACCCAGGTGGCGGTGGGAGTGTGGCAGAGAGACACGAAGCCCCTTCTCCCTGTGCCCAAAGCACCACAGCATGGCACCATCCAGCGCCCGCTCCGTACCTCAGGTGGGAGCACTGGGAAGAGGGAGGGGCGCCGGCCCCTTCCCCGCTCCTCCCGCCGCACCCTGTGTCACCCACACACCCACCCTGACGTGTGCCTGTCTGCTCCCTCCCCAGTGCTCGGCGACCTGTGGGAATGGGACGCGGAGTCGCGCTGTTCACTGCAGCAACAGCACCGGCGCCGCCTGTGACCCTGCAGAGAGACCCAGCGCCCAGGCCCTGTGCTCCCTGCCACCCTGCCCGCGCTCAGACAGTGCCAACGCCGACTGGTCTGGCAGCGGCTCCTCCAGCAGAGAGATCTTCAATGAAATCCACCACCTCCCCAGCAACCACATTGCCAAATTCAACCCCTTCATTCCCAACGTTCCCGAGTCCAACGACGTCAACGCCATCACCGAGGAGGACTTCTCAGCCAGAAAGGGAAATGTCTTTGTTGATGATTTTTACTATGATTATAATTTTATCAACTTCCATGAGGATCTGTCTTACTACCCCTTCACAGAGAAGGAGACCAAGGGTGAGGAGCCGAAGCCAGAGCTGAGCACCAAGGATGTGGAGGGGTCACAGGCAGTGCCCACTGACGTCCTGCACGCTGTGGAGCCGGGAGGAGCAGTGAGCAAGGACCATCTGATCACCAGTGAGGGACATGCTTCTGCTCCCGCACACAGCGAAGGAGAGATGGAGCCTGGGGCTGTAACCATCACCGAACCCCTGAGCATCGTCCCTGAGGATGCGGGGACGGCTGCTCCTGATTACACCATCCCTGACTTCACAGGTGAGGAAGGGGGCACAACGTTTGTGCCCCACTCTGAGGAGCACCCACCCACCCAGAGCACCCTAAGTCATGATTCTGCAAACAGCCGTGACCGCCCGTCCCCAGATGAAGCCTGGGGAGCTGTGCTGATGAGGACCGGTCCTGGGGAGGATGCTCCAGCTCATGGCCTTGCTTCCTGGGCTCCATACACGGCCGATCCCCTGCCACTGCTGCCCACGGGCAGGGGCAGTGCTGGCACAGACCCCCCCAATGGGCTGGGCGAGCTGGGGAGCAGCAGCAAGGGGCGTGCGGGCACTGAGGGGCTGGGTAATGCCGGCAGCGAGGAGCACGACGTGGCCAGCTCTGCAGGGAGAGGCCATGAAGACGTGAGGGAAACGGGTCTTGTCATCACTGGTAACGCCATCAGCACTGCCCCTGACCCCAAGGAGCAGGAAGGGTGGGCAGAGATCACAGGGTCAGAGGGGCTGGCAGGCGTGCACCCAGCACTGGTGCCCGACAAGCAAGCCCATGGGACAGAGAAGGCAGATCTTCCCTTGCCCACTCCACAGGGACCAGGGTGGGAGATGGGAAGGAGCGCTGGCAGCACCCATCCCACTGCGAGTCCCTATGCCACGGGCACAGCCAGGGGACCCATGGGCCACTCAGAGCACCAGCCAGAGCTGCACACCCTCACATCCCCGAGCTCAGTCCCCTTGGTGGCCACTACAGCCTCTCCAGCAGCAGTGTCCTTGTCCCCTGCCGTGCCTGGACCAGTCACCCAGCTCACCTCCAGCGGCCTCTCCCAGCGAGATGCCCTGGTGCCACCCGTGCCCACAGCCCCAGCTCACAGCCCTCCCATGCACCCAGTGGGAGCATCGCCCTCCAAGCCCCCCCGGCATGGTGGACCGTGGGGGTGTCCCACCACCCGGAGCTGTCATCTCCCCATGCACAGCAGACCTCCCTGCTCAGCAGCACTGCACCAGGGGTACCATGGGCAGCCCCAGGGACGTTTGCTGCCAGCGATGGAGAGTACGAGTTATCCCAGCCCACCCCTGCCACCCCCCTGCTCTGGGAGGAGGAGGAGGAGATGAAGGAGGAAGCTTCACGTCTGCTGCTGACCACCATGGCAGCTGCAGCAGTGCTGCCCAGCTGGGAAGTCGGGAACTGGAGTGAGGTAGGTGTTGAGTCCCATGAAAGCGTGACATGACCAGTACAGAGGTGGCACCTGTGCCTCTCCTGGCTGGTCCCTGGGGCATTGCCCTCTGCGTGCAGAAAACACTCACAGCTCCCACTGGCACTTGTGTGTTTTGGCTGGATACTGACAGCCCCCAGCACTGTGGGGGGAGTGGCCACACAGCTGGTCCCACCGTGGGTCACAGGACCTGGGACCTGCTTCCCAGTGTGAGTCAGCAGGTTGGGCTCTGGACAGGACAGTGTGAGTCCTGTCCTGCTCCCTCGGGCACCAGCCATGGTGGCAGCTCCCTGTGCTCTGCAACGCCCAGCTCAGCCCATCCCAGCACCTTGCCAAGTGCTCCTGCCCTGGATCCCCCTGGCACCGGGTTCCCTGGCTCTGCCCAGAGGGTCCCAGGCAGTGAGTGCTCGGTCAGCAGTGGCAGCATGTGCCCCGTGCCAGGTTTGGGCACACAGGGAGACCCCCCCAGCATGGGAGCGAGCTCCTGCTGCTGCATAGGACAACAAAGGATGCAGCAGTGGCAGGAACGGTCCCACCTGTGGGGCTTATAAAAGGGTCTGAGCATCACTTGAGCTGGGGTGTGGGGTGGAAATGTGCTGTGGGGATAGGGACAGGCCTGGTGGCAGTGCCATGACAAGGGGGCATGCTGGCATGTTTTGAAAGTCCTGCCAAGGCTTTGGAAGTGGAAGGGCTGCAGTGAAATGAATGCGCTCAGCCTGGGCAGCGAGGGCTGGATGCAGAAGTGGTGGAGGCTCTGCCTGCCAGGTGGAGGGAATCCAAACTGGAGCTTTTAGCTGAAAGAGGAGAGGATGAAGGGCAAGAAACAGTCAAACAAGTCATTAGTGCTAATTAGGAGGGCAGAAAGAAGGCTGAAGGCACCCCCAGCTGCGGGATCCCAGTGCTGCCCTGTGTCCCGCTGCAGTGGCCATGGCCAGGATGCTGGTGTGGGTTGATGGCCATCGCTGCCGGGGTGTGGGGTTGGGCATCAGACTCTCCTGGAAGCCAGAAGCCGAGCAGGGAGAGAAAGGTCGGTTCCAGCCAGACCAGAAGTGACTGTGATGGGTGATGGAGGATGGCTTCCTCCTTGCCCCCCAACCGAGGGCTGCCTGACATGGGACTGGTTGGAGAGGAGCCTCTTGCTGTGGGGGGCGCTCCGTGGTGCTGGGTGCTCTGCCAGGCAGCGCCGGGCACAGCCTCCAGAAAGCCCCTCTCCCTGCATCACCCCCAGCCCTGCCTCTGTGCACCCCGGTTTTACCAGCCCCCTCCCTGCTGCCAAGTCCCCAGGACCTTTCTGCTGGGCCACTGGGCTCCATCCTCGGGCAGAGGCAGCCAGGGAGCAGGGACACGGGGAGGAGTGGGGGGGCACAGCAGGACAGAGGGGAACACGCCTCGTGTGTTGCAGTGCTCGGCTACCTGCGGCGTGGGCGCGATCTGGAGGAGCGTGCGCTGCAGCACCGGCAGCGACGACGGCTGCGCCGCTGCCAACAAGCCCGTCCCTGCCCGGAGGTGTTCCCTGCGGCCCTGCTCGGCGTGGCGCATGGGGAACTGGAGCAAGGTACATGGGAGGGTCCTGGGAAATCCCCAAGAAAATGAGGGCTGGAGAGCTGCCTGCCCCAGCAATCCTGCCCAGGTGCCGACTTGCTCCTGCCACAGGGCTTAAGCTCCCCACAGGGCTTAAACTCCCCGTGTTTCCATTTTTCCAGCCCTTGGGCTGGTGAAAAAGCCGGGAATTGGCAAAAGCCAAAGAAGAGAGTTTGAAAGGAAAGTGTTCCTGCAGTGCACACTGCCGGGTGGGGTTTGTTGTGGGTGAATCGTGGGGGCTCAGGGGTGGGCAGCAGCCTTCCCTGCTCTGGGTGTGCATGGATTCCTGGGTGTGCATGGATTCCTGCTGTGCGGCTGGGAAACAGCGCTGATAGGGAAAATCTCTGTTGCTGTTACAACCAGCAGCCGGTTGTGACGGACTCAGAGCTGAGCAGGGCTGTTCTCTGGCTTGTGCTAGAGGAAAATGCGAGAAGAGGATGAGTATGGACTCAGTCCTCCCCGAGGCAGAGCATGCCGGGTTGGCTGCCCTTGCTGGAGGGATTCCCCCTGAGCATCCCCTGCCACGGTCCCCAGCGTGATGCTCATGTCATTCCCCAGTGCTCCAGGAGCTGCGGCGAGGGGGTGAAGGTTCGGGATGTGCATTGCATTGACACCAGAGACCAGCGGCTCCTGCGGCCCTTCCACTGCCAGGCCGTCCTCTACAAACCACCAGCACAGCTCCCCTGCCAGAGCGCCCCATGCCTGGACTGGTACACATCCTCCTGGAGAGAGGTAGGGGCTGCTGAGGAGGGGGCTGAAGGGGGGCAGCATCACAGCAGAGCTTTGACCTTGGCTGGACACAGTGTGTGCCTGCGGCGGGGTGTTTCCCACATGGGGTTCTCTCTGCTCCTCTCCCTCCCCAGGAGGCTGTTTGGCGTTGGCTTGCCCAGAGCAAATGCTCAGTAGCCAGGCCAGTGTGTGGCCAGAGGGTTGAGCTGGCTGCTTCACCAGAGCTCCCATCACTGCCAGTGGGGAGGCAGCGCGCTCACCCTCCTCCTCCCACACCCACAAAACTTGTGGTGGGTCCACTGGGTCTGCTCCAGGCACCCAGAAGGAAACCGCCCGTCGGAGCGGTGGAGCAGGGATGCCACTGGCAGAGTCGATTCCCTGGGGGTTTATGTATCCGTGGGATTGGAGTAGAGTTCCTCAGGATGCCAAAGCACAGAGCGTGCCTGCCTTGGTGCTGCGCCAGTGGCTTCCCCTTTTGGTGGCTCGTGTCTCCACAGTGCTCGGAGTCGTGCGGCGGCGGGGAGCAGGAGCGGCTGGTGACGTGCCCGGAGCTGGGTCGCTGTGAGGAGGCACTGCGTCCCAACACCACCCGGCCCTGCAACACACACCCCTGCACCACCTGGCTGGTGGGCTCCTGGGGAGAGGTGAGCGGGCATGGGCGGGAGCGTGACATGAAATGCACGGTGCTGGGGGAAAAGCCCAACCCCCAGAGTTAAATTGGGGGCTCCTGTGATAAAAAACCTCCCGGGGTGCAGCATGGCACAGTGCCAGCTCTGTAGGGCGTGGGGATGGGTGTCCATCTGTCTGTCCCCGGTGCTGATGGGCCGCCCCGCTCCCGCAGTGCACGGCTCCCTGCGGTGGGGGCATCCAGCGGCGCCAGGTCAAGTGCATCAACACCAAGACGGGGCTGGCTGAGGAGGACAGCAGCCTCTGTGACCACGAGCCCTGGCCTGAGAGCACCCAGAAGTGCAACCCGCAGGACTGCGAGAGCTCCGAGTCGGGTGAGTGACCGTCCTGCCCCCCACAAGTGCTGTGCTGTTAGTGGGGAGACACTCCCCTCCCCAGAGCCTGTGTGCACTGCTTGAGATGGATGCTGTATTTTGGGGGCACCCCAGTGATCATGGAAGGAAAACTGCCCAGCTCTCGGGTAGGGAAGGAGGCCCTGCACAGCACGTTGCGTGCTGGGGTGGCACTGGTGGGTGGGCGTGGGGTGGGCACGCAGGGCCACTGCTTGGTCTCCTCAAAGCCGCCGTGAAACAAGGGGAAGGACGTGTAAGCACCCAGCCCCTTTGTGGGTCTGGAATCTGCAGAGGGGGTTGCTAGCTGAGTTTAGACACGTGCTTTATTTGTCTTGTCCCCACCTTTCACCTCCCAGTCCCTCCGGAGAGTCTGGAGAAGGCGCCAGCAGCAACTGGCTGTGCTGACAGACAAGCTGCACTCAGTTAATTTTCCAGGGCAGGCCGTGCCCTGCGCTCTCCCAGCTGGCCGGCGGCACGACGCCGTCCTGATCCCAGGAAGGGACCTTGGGAAGGGCCGTGTGACCAGCGCCGGCACAGCAGCGCCTGGGGTGGGACGGGCTGGGTGCCAGGGGCAAGCTGGGGCTTTGGGCACGGGGAAGGGCGATGGGCACGTGGTGCTGGTGGTGCTGCCACCAAACTGGGAGCTGGTGCCGGCTGCCGCGAGGGGAAGGATGGGGCAGGAAGGACAAACTGGTCAGCTGGTTGAAAAGCAATGTGTCAGTGGGAAGATGGAGGGGGTGCTTCATGCCTGAGTTGCGTAACATGAGCTTGGCTAATCCATGATTAAGTGGGAATGTTATAATCATCCATAAATGTTCAGAGCGTTGGGCTATCGAGGGGCCAAGTGGGGTTTTATTGGTGCAAACGTGAGCTGGGATGTGCTGGTCGGAGGCAGCAGCATCAACCAGCAAAGGGACCACTGGCACCCACCTGAGTGATGACACTGGGGTGGCATGGGGCGAAGGGACAGGGTTCCGAAGTAAGGTGTAATTCAGGCAGCGAAGCCAGAAGGAAACACCAAGTGACAGCTCTGAGCTCCAGGAAGCTGCTCAGTGACCAGACCCCAGAGCACAAAGCCCCCACAGGCAGCAAGCCCGGGCTCACCGCTGCGGGGTCGGATAAAGGGCCAGATCTGCAGCACCTTCCATACGTCTGAGCCGATGCTCCGGCGCATCAGTCCTGTGTTACCCTGAGCCCTGCAGAGCCACCTCCAGCTTCCATTACCTGCTCTGGGCACAGCTCAGCTGTGCCACCTGCCACAGGTGCCCACCCAGCTTCTCGCCTTTGCTCCCAGGGCTGCATCCATCCCAGGGCACCGGCAGGTCGCTGGAGCCTGTGGGCTGCGAGGGTTAACGGCACTAAAAGGAACAGCAGGAATGAGGGGATTAGATGTCATTGCTATTAGCATGTTAATCATTAATCGACCTTATGTTTCGTGTGCTTGGACAAACCCCCTTTTTGTCTGCCCAGAAAGAAGTTACACCCTGGGAGTTCGCTGAGCAAGGAGAGAGCTGAGCGCTGGAGCAGGACAGGCAGGGCAGTGAGCAGCCAGTGCCCAGACTGCAGAAGCCAGCCCGTGGGTCCCCCTCTGCAGCCTGGGACACCATCCCCATCCTCTCAGCGATGCATCTGTCCCGCATCCCGCCGGCTCCTCCTGACCCTGTTCCAGAGAGGGCAGGAGCGCTGGCTGTGCCTGTCAGGGCTTTGGAGACCGTGACCGCTGGCCGTTGGGATGCTTTTAGCCATTAAATCCTCCTTTTCAGTGGCTGTGTGTCCCTCCTGCATGTGCAAGTCGGTTGGGCCGCTTGCAGTTAGGAAATAATTAGTCAGGCTTGTCCAAGAAATGATGTGCGGTTCCGGCTATTTTTGTCAGGGGGGAACTTCCGTGCCGGGCTGGGTGCTGAGCCACGGAGCCGGGCGGCACAGCCAGGGCCGCACCAGAATAACCACTCCGATGTGTAGGAAGCCCAGAAGGAATCGTTAAAACCCTGGATGAAGGATGACACAAATGCTCTGGCTCCAGCCCCGGGCAGGAAACGCCTCTTGGAAATACAAACATCTCCTGCCAGACCGTGAGGAGAAACAAGCCTTCCAGAGGGCAGGAAATCACAGATGTGCGAACGCTCCCAGAAAGGGCTTCGGCATCCAGCCCGGCCCTTTCCTGTGTTTGCAGGGATCTCTGCTGCTGAGGATTAACACAGGCTGGGGTGATTCATGTGTTTACATGGGAAGCACACGGAGCCTCTGTCTCCTCTGACATGAGGTGCAGGGATGCCAGGAGGGTCCCCTGTTCTCTGGACACAGCAGCAGATAACCCCTGCAGGGTTTAAAGGTAAAAGCCCATCAGCAGATGGAATTTCAACAGAGGTGGAAGGGATTAAGTACAGACAAGGATCTCACCAGCAATCAGCTCTCTGCAATTAGAGGAGGTCAGAATTAATTAGAACCAGGATCCCGCTCTGCTGCCAGGCTATAAATCAGTCCCTGATTACACAGAGGTTATTTTTAAGCGCTCTTGTTGTTTCACAGCCACATCCAGCTCTGAGCACAGCAGAGAGGTTGGCCATGTCCTTAGATGGTCCCAGGGAGCATTGGAGCCCGTCGGGCGCCTGGGTGACTCCGCAAGATGCCCCAGCTGGGCTGAGGACATTTATCTTACTCTGTGCTGGGACGAGGAGCTCAAACAAAGGCAACTCCAGTGCAGGAAAACCCGGTGAGAGGCTGAGCACCATCACGCATCAGGAAAGCCCTGCGGCCCCTTGCTGGTGTCCGGGCGGCGAGGAGGACATCCCTGTCCTCTTGCCAGCACAGCTTGGGCCATGGAAGTGGGATGAGCTTTGCCGAGCCTCAGGCAGGGCTGCCAGGGAGATCAGAGCAGCCTCATGCCCCTGAAAGCCTGCTGCTCCCGTTCCCACCCTGCCCAGCGCCGAGCCCCAGCAGTGCTCTCACACCCACATCAGCCGCTCCCGGTGCCGGATCACCGCTGGTGACCCAGAGAGCTGGAAAGGAGCCCTCAGAGCGTGTTTATTGCTGTGGGGAAGCGTTTGTCTAGTTTATGGCCGTCTTGGAAAGGAGCTGAGCAGCAGGTCCCACATGAGAGCTTGGGGAAGCCAGCGCTGGTTCATCCAGCAGGTCAAAGACAGAAGCAGTGATTGCTTTATATAGGAAGAGGGCAAAAAGTCACCCCAAGCAAAATCACCCTGCTGCTGCAGGTGCTGCAGGTGCCAGCACGATGGCTTTTGGTCAGACCTCATCAGTGATGGGTGAAACAGGGCTGAACACGGGCAGCCCACAGGATGCTTGTTGTGGGAGATTTAACATTGATTTTCCCTGTGCCTGCCTCTCTGGATCCCATCACTGGTGGGTCTCTGAGAGTCCCCCGAGTTCACACCAAGCAAGCACCAAGCTGGTGACAGGTTGACTCAATGCTGAGGCCAAGGTGTTTTAGCAAACCTAGCTCTTCCCCAGGAGTGTCCCAGGCTCCAAATGCCAGGGAGGGACAGGAGTTAAGGTAAAGTGCTCAGCTGCCCCAGGAGCAAGGATGTGGCTTCAGCTTAGGAATGGGAAAAAGGTGGGAAGGGCTGGAGCAGGATGGGGTTCAGCCCTGTGTCCTGGGAGCAGCCAGCATGGCGTTTGGTGGGACATGAGAGCGGCAATGCCGGGGGCCAGGGATGTGCCAGGAAATAGCCCAGACACCCAGCGCTCTCTTCTGCTCTGGGCTGGTTGCATTTCTGAAGGTTGCCTTCAGATTAATTGGCAATTAAATGTTATGTTCCTCTTGCTCTGAGTAGGGAAATGGGATTGTAGGTGGTGCTGTGCATGGCAGAAAGTGTCCATGGGGAATACGCCTGAGGAGCAACCCCGGCGAGCTCCAGCTTTCTCTGTGCAAGTCTGGGTGCAAGTGGCAGGACAGGGAGGTGCTGCTGAGTCATTACGTGCCCTTTATTTCCTAATTAACAGCTGCCAATGGAAAATGAGTGCTTGGGAAAGGATTCCTGGCTCTTACACAGTGCAGATGAAATGATGGTTGGGCATTTTAACTGTTGGGAGAAGCAGGCTTTGGGCTCTGAGCAGCACAGGCAGGCAGAGGCTGTTCTGCATCCCTGTATCAGCCCTTCCTGGTGCTGTGCATGTCCCTGGCACCACATCCAGAGCTGTTGGCATGGGGGCTCCTGTGAAATTCTGGGTGATGTGAGGAAAACCCCCTAAGAAGCATCAGGCAGCTGGAGCAGGAAGGACACGTTTCCTCGCTCGCTGCCGCCAGCCGGCTGTCGCTGCCATGCTGCAGGCTCCTTATGTGGGACCTCGGCTGGACCCGCCGTGATGGGGACACTTGTCCTGCAGCAGAGGGGGATGCTTCTCCTCCTCCCTTCTCCTTGGCAGCTGCTGAGTAGGTTTAAGGTTTAGGAAGTGTAAATCACCACAGATCTCAGTTGGCCAGTGCAAACAATGAGGAGGGGATGGGAATTGCTGCTGGCTTGCCTTGGGTGTGGGCACCCAAGGGACTCTCAGCTGCAGCCCTGGCTGCTCTGCCAGGGGCCTCTTGCCAACACCTCTGATAAGGGATGAGGAGAGGAGGCAAGGCCTGATCCCAACAGCGAAATATTAACCCTTACTTAACTCTCCAGTATAAGTGTATTTTTCCATGTGGGAGACGGACCTTCTGCCAGGAGGATACTGGCCCTGAAGCACTAAACCTGGGGCAAGCCGGGACACAAACCAAGCCTGTGGCTGGAGGGCTCACTGCCCTCAGCCCTGCGCTGGGCTCCTGCCTGGAGTCACTGTCCCTCAGTCTTGAGAGAGGAGTGCTCAGTGCTGCTGGGCACTGTCACCCTCCTTCAGCTTCACGTTAAAGACAAGCACAGACCTTGTGGACACGTCACAGCTGCCTGCTGAAGGCCAGCGGCTCCTGGTGGGATTGGCAGCAAGAACCCCTGGGCATGGTGTGTTCAAAGCAGCTTTGGGTTTTGGGGGGAAGGCAGGGGTCCCGTCCAGAGAGTCGTTTCAGCAGAGTCAGCTTTCAGCCCCACCCCCCATCCCTGCACTCACGAGAAGGAGAGGGAAGACACCAGGTGCCATAGGGAGAATCCTGGCGGCTCATCAGAAATGGGAACTTCTCCCAGTGGGATGCAGAGACTAAAGGATGCCCTGAGCTCCTGGGAGAGCGCTGGCATTCCCCTGCCTGGGGTCTGCATTCAGGTGCTCAGGGCACAGCAATGGGGGCTGCGTGACGGTGCTGGGCTGAGCTGGACGCTTCGGGAGCAGCAGACTGAGCCCTGAGAAAGTGGTGGGGTTTAGTGCCGGCCTGTGCCAGCAAGGGGAACCTGGCCCCGGGGCACACGTCCCACACACACAACCTGGCTCCAGAGATGCTGGTGATGACATGTGCTGCCTTCACCAGCGCTCAGCCCTGGGAGCACACCGCCGGCCCTCCCCGGAGCAGCAGCCTGGGATAATACTTGTCACAGTCGGCACTGGCTCCGAGAGCATCCCGAAGGCCAGAGGTCAGCAGCTTAACGCTCGGGTTTTGCTGGCTCAGCTCTAAGCTCGACCTTTCCTTGTTTTTACAAAACCTGGTTCCAGGAAGTTTATTTTTCCCCAGCATAAAGTGAATGCTTCGGTCTGGGCAGCACAGGCTGAAATGAAATTTAAAGCGACTTCCACGCCAACTTAAAAAAACAGCCCCAAAAAGTGGGGGTTTTCAGTTTCTGATGTGCTGGCTTAGCCCGGATTGTCAAAGCCCTGCTTTAAGCTGTTTCTTTAGACTAGAATTTGGCGTGGGCTTGAAGCCTGGAGCGTGCGCTCAAATGAAGTGCTGGGATTATATAAAAAAAATCATTAATAGAAAAAAAGTAACAGTAAAAGGATTAAATAGAAAACAGGGTCAGTTCTGGAGGGACCCTCTCTGACAAATGGAGTGCTTGTTACAGCTTCCTTTGCCCAAGCCCAAGTCCCAGGGAGGAATCAGGAGCCCCGCCAAGCCTTTCAGCCCTGAGCTTGACCCCGCACTCATCCGCACTGAGATGCTGCCTCAGCCCAACGTGCAGCCCAACCTGGGAAAACGAGGCGTGCTCCCCAACTCCTGTTGACTTCACGTCATTGAAATGCTCTGGAAAGTCTGTGTCCTGCTCCGGGGTCCCTCGGAAGGTCAGCAGAGTAATTGCAGCAGCACCCCCAGCCAAGGCTGTTCTCCCTCCTCCACGAAGCCCATCCCGGGCCTTGCTCGGCACTGGGCTCATACGGATAACACGGCAGCGTAGGAAGAGAAGCAGCTCCTGGCAGGAGAGCGATTGGCTCAGTGCCCTGGGTCGTGCAGGTACAGGAATTCCCTGCCTGTGCCAGGGTGTCAGCAGTTGGAAAGGGATCAGAAGGAGCTAAACCTTCCCCTCTGGCCCCGAGAGTGACCTCGGGGAAGGCTGCAGCGGCCTGGCCTTTGCGGCTCTGTCAAGGGAAGGCAGGAGGCAACTTGGTTGCGATCCATAAATAGCTTTCTAGGAAGGCTGTGGCGATAAGCAGGGGGCTTGTGAGCAGGAACAAGCCCGGCAAGGCCCAGCAGTGTGCTAAAAATACCAGGGTGCTCGGCAGGGGTCTGCCTCAGCATCCCCCAGGAGCATCACCCCGGCACTGCGGCGCTGACCCTCCAAATGCCAGTGATGTTCCCAGCCACCCCTCAACACCATGGGGGTTTTACACCATTACCACTCGCTCTGTGCAGTGACTAACTGACCCCCCAAGCACGCCAGCCGGCTGGGAGCCATCACTGTGTTCTCCATCTCTCCTACCCAGTGTTGCTTCCAAAACCAGCACCTCAAAACACTGTGTGTTTATAAATCCTTCCTGAGAATGGGAGAGGCGCTGGCACAGGGTGCCCAGAGAAGCTGTGGCTGCCCTGGGACCCCTGGCAGGGTTCAAGGCCGGGTTGGATGGGGCTTGGGGCACCGTGGGCTGGGGGTTTTGTTCTTGCCCATGCCAGAGGGGCACTGGGGGGCTGAGCACCCTGCCCACCCATGCCAGGCTGGGATTGTGCAATTCCACAATCCAGCTTTTGGGTCGGGCAGCAGCTTCTATGTTAAGTGTGGTGTGTTGGGGGCACAGAGTCGCTGTTGCTCTGGAGGAAAAGAGGAAATACCTCACTGAAATAGAAAATAAATTTTAGACCAGCGTAGTGACCTCCTTACTGGTGGGCTGGGGGGGTGTGAGGGCTGTGATTGAAATTCCAAACTGGGGGAAAAGTCTCTGTCCTGCATCTGCTGCATCCTTTGCATTAACCACCATGGGTCAGCTCGTCCCCGTGGGAATCGGGGCAGCAGCCTTTCCCTGAGCAAAGCTGAGGGCAGATGGTGAGGAGCCGTGGTCTGAGAGATTTCCCCCGCCTCACTCCTGGTGTTTCCCAACAGAAAAAGTATCCCGAAAAAGAGAAAAGTCCATTTTCTTGCCTCATTTCTGTGTCTTCAGCATGTTCCCAGGCAGGGGGTGCTGGCCCCAGGAGCATCCACTGCCCCTTCCCAGGGAAGGGCTGGCATCCACTCAGCCACGGCACAGGGGGGAGATTCAGCAGGGCTGGGGGCAGTGAAACGAGCCTCAGGCGAGCAGGCGATAGGTGGGTGCAGAGTTGGAGAGGAGAAAATGTGAAGCAAAGGCAAGCACACTGTGTGCGCCTGTGAGCAGGACTGAGTGGCGCTGGGCCCCTGGTGCTGGGCCAGGCTGGGCTGAGCTCCGCTGCCAGTGCAGGGCAGTGCTGGGCTGAAGGCCTGATGGCATTCCCAGCCCTGGAGAGGGATTTGTCATCTCCAGTTTGCTTGGTCTGGGGGTGACCAGCCCGGGTGCAGCGGGGCTGGGTGCTGGCACTGGCGCGCAGAACAAAGCCTGTCCTCAAAGCGGCACCGATGGTGGTTGGGGGTTTGTGAGACACCCACAGGAACCCAACCAGGGGAGGGGGCATCCCAAAATAACCTGAACCTTCTGCTGGCACCGCGGGCAATCTGGGGAGTGTGGGGGGAAAGTCACATTGGGGAGGTTTGTCGCTTCTCCCAGGTTTGTCGCTTCTCCCAGGCCTCCAGCGTGGACCCTCTTCCCTGAGGAGCAAGCCCCAGGCTCAGCCCCACTCCCCACACGTGTTTCTCTCCCCGGGGGCAATGCTGCAGGGCTGTGGGCAGGAGCAGAGGAGTTCCTTCTGCTGGCAGCAAGGGGTGCCGAGGGTGCGCACTGCCTCGCTGAGCGTGGGCTCTGCTGGCCTCACACCAACCTTCTCACCAGCCGCCCAGACCCGCGCCAGTGTCACCCCGGGAGTAACGCTGCCCTTGCCTTCTCCCCTCTCCTCCAGGCTTCGTCTGCGAGCGCGACCGCCTGACCTTCAGCTTCTGCCAGACCCTGCGGGTCCTGGGAAGATGCCACCTCCCCACTGTCCACCTCCAGTGCTGCCGAAGCTGCCGCCAGCACGGGCACCGTGCAGCGCCCGACCGGGACCGCGGGGACGAGCGGGCCTCCAGAAGGTGACAGCACCATCCCCAAGGGTGAGAAGCACCGGGACCCTGGCAGCTCCTGGAGCTGCACCGCTGAGGAGGGGCAGGGCCAGGACTGGCAGCTCGGCCTGGTCCCATGGCAGCGCCAGACGGTGCCTCCCGTGAGCCGCACGGTGCTCTCTGGAAACACGGGGAGGGCTTGATTTCCTTTATTTGTGCTACACTCTAACGGTGCTCAAACCATGGGTCTGGAAGAGGTGGCCTGGCCTGGGCTGGGGGTGCAGGTCCTGCTGGTCCCGCGGGAGATGCTGGCGCAGCCAGGACCCTCTGTCAGGGTCACCAGTGGGAAATGCTTTGGGGAAGGGAGATGGGAAGCAGCAATAATTCCGGGGAGACCTCTCAGAAATGCTTTTGGTGCTATCATTTGATGTTTTCAGCCTCTGGGTGGTGTTGGCAGGCCAGCACGACGCTCCTAACTTTTGTTAGTATTTGCATAGGTAAGAAGTGAGCCATGGTGTGCCAGCAGCACAGCCGACCGCTCCGATTGGGGTTTGGGGGGGTTGTTTTTTTTTCCTAAGGGACTTGAAGCCGGCAGCCCATTTCTGTAATTCTCATTAAAATGTTTACGCACTGAAGCTGAAGAGCAGTGATTGGGGAAATGGAGAGTGGGCAGGGGAATGGAGCGTTGGCTTCAGGTATCGCCCCAGGCCCTGGGCTCGCAGGGTGTGCCAAGACTCTGTGCCCTTGTCCCCTGCTGCTGGCTTTCTCTGCCAGAGCCATTGCCTGTATCACCCTGATGCTCAGGGACACTGAGGCATGAGTGAAATGATGCATCAGCCTGGGAGTCTGACAGTGCATTCCCCTGCATGTACTTGTGAAGGAGCAGGAAACCTGCTCTGGCTGCAGCTGGGAGCAGCATCCCCTTTGTCTTGTCCCTCCTCGGGAGCAGCAATGCGCTTACCCCCCTGGTCCCAGGATGCAGCTATGGTATAGCAGTTCAGCAGCTGGTTAAGGTGCTTTTCTGTCTTGTTACAGGCTAAAAAACTTCTTTTCCTGCTTATATAGATTCACCTCTGTTAAGGGTAGCTGATTCTTTTAAGTAGAATATCCAATATTGTGCGAACAGCAGCACTCAGCCAGTGCAGCCCTTCCTGCCTGGTCCAGGGGTGTCACATTAATCCCTCCCTGGTTTAGGGTGGATTTGCTGTTAGATTGGTTCCCAGAGGAGGGAGAAGAGCATTTGGGTAGGAATTCCTTTCTGTATTACTCTTCAGGGGATAGAGGATGCCCAATAAAACTGGGAGACGGTGAGAGCAATCCTCCTGGCATTGAACAGAGAACGCAGCCCACAGCACCTTGTCTCTTCTCCTGCGCTGCTGGGAGGAGGGTTCAGGCAAGAACAAGGGATGTTCCCGTGGGTAATTTGTACGTACAGCACAAGCCATGATTTCACTGGCTGTTTTACTCCTTTCCCACGTGGTGTAAGTCTTTAGGCTGTGAGAACCCATATTCAGTCCTGTTCTCCCTCACACCCACCACTGTCTGTCCCGTGCGCTCGCCGCGCTCCCGGGTTTATAAGGGATGTTGGGGCTTCACAGCTGCAGCACCAGGGGTGTGTTAAATTAAACAGTGCTGAAGGATGTGGGAGGAGCTCGTCTTTTCTCTTCCCCTTGGGGAATTTCGAGGGTTTCTTCACTGGGAACAGTGAAGTGGAGGCCGTTTAGGTGCCAGCAGCCGTGGGGTGCAAGTACTGGCGTAGCTGCAGCAGCAAGGGGCCATCCATTTGCCTCTGAAGATGATTTAAGGCAGTTGCAGTCAGGATTTGTGTGGGTGAAGCGGGAGCTGGGCTGATGATAAGTGCTGGCAGCCTTCTGTCGAGTTGCAGGTCGAAAGGCAGAGTCTCCCCCTGGCCCCAAGCCTCCTGGAGAGCCCCAGCTGCGGTGGAACGCCCCACACCGTGCTGCTCCACGGGGCACAGGATGCTCCGTGACCGGGGCACGCTCACTTTGTCATCCTGAGGGACTCCTGGTTCATTACTTCCCAAAGCCCCCATTGAGGACCAGCGCTGCGGGACTCACACGCTTCATTTGGCACACAGCAAAGGGGGGTCCCGCTCATTGTGAGCCGCAGCAATGGGGGGCAGAGTCTCCCCGACCTTTGGCCGCTCCGTTTTAACTCGGCCTGAGGGAAAAACAGTTGGTTTCTCTGCAAAGCTGTTGGAGGCCACAGGGAATTTTGTTCTTGCAGCCCAGTCACCTCCCTCCCAGCACCAGCTGGACGTCTGCACTGGGTTAACTGAAGCTGAGGGATGGTTTTTAAGGCAGGAACATACATTTATACAGATCCAGGTAAGCCTCAGGAGGGTGGTCAGACCGAACCCTCTGCATTGGAGCTGCAAATCTCCATCGTTACTCACCGCAGTGCTTTGGGCTGTCTGGGCAAGGCTTGTCCCTGCGTGGGGATGGTGGGACAGGAGAGGTCTGGAAGGGTAAGTGCTGAGCAGAGCTATTAGGTGTTATTAAAATAAGAAGGCCTTTGAAAAGAAGCTGAGCCCAAGGTCTTGACCATCAGCATGGCTTAGTCACAGGAAGCAGCTTGCGGATGCTCTTCATTGGAAACTCATGCTGAGCTCAGCCAGCTCCACCAGGAACTTCCCCAGGAGAGGGAAGACTCAGAAATCCAAAGGGGACAGGGACCCAGTGACACTGGAGCTCTGGGGACAGGCCGACAGTCCTGGCGTCCTCAGGCTGGGCTTTGGGAGAGGCTGCGGGGCCAGGGCAGGTCCTTGGCACTGGCATCGGCATTGCTGATGGTGGGAAGGGGTGCCGGGTGGTCCCCAGCCCCATGTTGGGTAGGGCTGTGCTGCAGGGAAAGGAGGGAACGGGAGCAGCCAGCAGCCACCTCAGCTGGGTGATGGGCTCATAGGTGTCAGGGAGGTGGTGGGTGACAGGGAGGTGGGTGATGGGGAGGTGGTGGGTGATGGTGGCAGTGTCCCAGCGATCAGCAGCAGGATGGTGCTCGCCAACACTTTGAGACTCTCCTGCTTGCAGCAGTGCAGGAGAAGCTGCATGAGGGATGTGTCAGGGATGCGTCAGGGCTGTAACCCGCAGCTCCAGCCTTGCTGCTGCTTCTCTTTATTCCTTGAGATCTCCTGAGAGAAGCCAGAGGTTTGGACAGACATCAGACCTTCTGCCTCCCTCCGTCACCTCCAGCCCTTTCCAGAGCTGGAGACAGGAAGGAACTGAGAGCTCCTTGACTGGGAAGCAGCAGGTGTTTCACGGAGGAGGTTGTTTGTGCCTCTTGTTAACAATAACCCTCCAAACGCTTCCGTGGCTCTTGGGGGACCCTGGCAGAGCACCTGCGGTCTGCAGGCTCCCACCTGGCCCCAGCGCTTCTGTCCACAGCAGATGATCTCATCTGGAGCATTTTAACCCTCAAAGAGCCGGAGGAGTCACCAGTCCATCAGCTGCAAGGACTGGTGAGGGATGTGGTCCCACTGGTGACTGGAGTATGGGAGGAGCAGCCCACCACGTCCATCTGTGTGGCTCCTGCTAGGACCTGGAGGTGTTTTTATTTCCCCCACAGGAGGGGGGCACAGGCACAGTCCCGAGGGGCAGAGCTTTGGTTTATCTCTTTTGGGGGTTTACGGCTGTCAGCTGCTCAGGGGCTCGGGCAGGGGAACAGCCATCATCCATCGACTGTGTCGGGGGGCTGAACCCCAACACAGCCAGCACATCCTCCAGCCGGTCCCGGCAGTGAGACGTTGCATTGGGAAGGGAAGCGGGAGAAGATGGGAGGTCAAAGTGAGGGGTGAGAATTCGGGTGCCCACCCACAGTGCCCCAGCACAGTGCTGGGGCTGCTGCAGTCCAGGGGGTGCTGTGCTCCCTGCTCCCTTTCGCATCCCTGTGGATGTTCCCTGGATTTCATTGGAGCCTCTGGCAGAGGTTTCACCCCAGGTGCCCGCGCTCCAGCCAGGAATCGAGGCTCTGTGAGCAGGGAGAGCTAGAACCCCTACAAACCATCATGGCTCAAACCAGACACCATCAGCTCCTCCGCTTCCCGGCTTGTCCAGAGCTGCTCCGGCACATGCTCAGGCTGGGCTCCAGCACACGGACCTGGTGCCAGATGGCGACTCCAGGCACAGACCAGGAGAGCAGCCGGAACCCAGGACAGGGATGCTCCTCACCCAGTTCCCCGTTGTAGAACCGCTCTGTGGCTTGCTGGTGCCCTCTGCAGTTGTGTGTCCTTATTGTAAATGCAAAATAGTATTAATGCAAAGGGACACTCTGTTATGTGGTTTTGGGGAGGGAGGTGACACAAGATGCCTCTGCAGGCTCTCAGGAGGAGATCAGTCAGGAAGAAGCTGCAACAGCTCGTGGGTATGTCATGAAAACGCTGTGTTGGGCTGCAGAAATAGTCAGTTTCTTGCTTTAAAAAACCCCAAGCGTTATCAAGTGAAAAAGAAAATCCCTTTGATTATAAGCCTCCTACAGCAGGGCACGGATTGCTCAGTTTTAAAGGCATCCCCACACGATGCTTAAGGGAGCTTTCTCATGCAGATCCACCCAGGACAAGAACTATTCTGGTCTAATAAATGCCAGGCAAAGCAAACCATTCTGGTTACGTTTCTTGTCCTAACAACATTTTCAAATGATGCTTTGAGAAATCAGAAAGATTAAAAAAAAAAAGAAGCTTGATTAGAATAACCCATCAAACTCTACCCTACTCTATGGACTCTGCCCATCACCAGCACTTCGATGCTTTGCCAGCCTCAAACCTCAGATTCACAAATGTGTATCAGAGGGCTTAGGGCTTTTCTTCTTCTCTTGAGTGTCACTCCTGAAAAGTGCTGCCTCCAGCCAGTTCCCAGAGTACCAGCACACCACATCGACTGGGGAGCTTTGGTACAGCAAGAGACAAAGGGAGAACAGGCACCTAAGCTGCTGGTATTTTGGGATGTCTGGTGGTAGGAGGTAAGTTTCCTCAGGGGATAAACATTTCTGAGAAAGATTCTGCTTAAAGGCAAAAAAGGTACAATGTGGGATTAGCAGATAAAGGGGCGGCTCTGAGGGACAGCTCCCCCGTCAGCAACAGCGGCTTTACACCAGCACAACCTGCACCCCGATAAAGAAAATTATCTTTGCCCCTCAAATATTTACATCTTGGGGCATTGTTAGGCAGCTCACAAAGAGCAAAGACACAATAACTGCCCTTGGGCTGTGGTTATGCTCCCCCTCACCAGGAGCCGGTGTGCTCTGAGGCACCCGCCATGTCGGCACCAGGCCAGGGCCTGGGCTGCAGCCCTGGGTTGGAGACTGGTGGGTGCTCTCTGAGGGGAAAAGAGTTCATCTTAGGGAATGAAAAATGGAAAATAAAAAGAAGGGACAGGAGCACCGGCTTTTTGAAAGCTCCAGAACACAGAGAATGAGTCCCAAGGAGCCATGGAGATGATGGGAAGGTTGGAGCCCCTCTGCTCTGAGCCAGGCTGGGAGAGCTGGGCTGGCTCAGCCCAGAGAAGAGAAGGCTGCTGCTGGGGAGAGCTCCCAGCCCCTTCCCGGCCCTCGAGGGGCTTCAGGAGAGTTGGAGAGGGGCTGATGCCCAGGGCAGGGAGAACCAGGCCCAGGGGAACGGCCTTCAGCTGCAGGAGGGGGATGGAGAGGGGCTGGGGGGCAGAAATCCTTCCCAGGAAACAGGGCAGCCCTGGCACAGGGTGCCCAGAGGAGCTGGGGCTGCCCTGGGATCCCTGGCAGGGCTCAAGGCCGGGTTGGATGGGGCTTTGAGGGCACTGGGGGCTGAGATCCCTGTCCACCCACACCAATCCGGGTTCTGGGATCTTTTCTCAATGCTCCCTCTCGTGGGAAGACACTTCCAGAACACTTCTTACAGCTCTGCTCACTGCCCTGGCTCCAGAACCATTAACGGTTAAAAGCACCTTTGCATGAATTCCTGCTTTTGGAAAGGAAATTAAAAAAGACAGATGGCTTCTGCTTCACCAAAGTCGTTTGAGATTTCATTTTAAAAGGGGAACAGAAACTTCTCCTTGTTCTCTTTAGAACAGACTCTGTGCAGAGCTGCAGGCAGCGCCTTGGAGGGGCTGTGGACACGATACGTGATGTCATGCAGAGCCATAAACGAACCGTACAGGTGCCACAGCACATCCTGGCTGGGCCATGCAGAATTGCTGGAGCAGGAGCTGCATTAGGAGCTCTGAGTGATGGTGAGAACAGCCACACAGAGTAAATCCTTTCCCTTGAGCAGCTAATGGCAATTACTGACCTGTCATTGGCAGCAGTAACATCACCGGGTCATTAAAGAGCAAACAGCAGTGAAGAAAAATCTCCCTCTTGTTTGAAACCTCGATTTTAACAACACAGCACAACACAGGCAACCTGGGAAGCTCATCATCAGGAAACATCCCCACCACGTTTCATCCAAAAGACATGACTTTGCAGAAGTACTTCCCATGTGATGAGTTTTCCCAGCTGAAAAAAACCACAACCCAAACCCACAGAGAGCCTTGCAAAACGCACCTTTTAGGACACTTCATCACAGACCATTCCAGCAGGAGCCCAAAATTTTAGGCTTAGGTTTAAGGCAAAGGTTTAGGTTTTACCCAAAGTAGGATTTCAAAAAAAAAAAAAAAAAAAAGAAAAAAAAGGGGAGGGGGAACCATAAGTTCTTTAGTTATTTTGGAAACTGCCAAGTCTCTGGTTTCCCATGCAAATATCCCAAGCAGCCAATTCCCTTCCCATTCCCCTGAATCCTGTTGTGGCCATTTACATTATATCTAACTGCACCTCTCAGAAGCATCTGTAGAAAGTGCTGCTTAAGGCCACTTTCCTTGAGCTAAACCCAAGGGGAGCAATAGGGGCAGAGAGGCTTTTGAAATATGAGTAAAAGGGAATTGAAGCCAAGTCACTGAAATGAAGGATTTTCCATAGATACCCTGGAACTGACAGCTCAGCAGATGTGCAGTGTCATAGGGGAAAAGGGGATTATTGTCCAACCCCCCACCCTTTTTTGGCACTGGCAGCAGGGAGATGAGGTGCTTTGTCGGCCCAGCTGGGACAGGGTCAGTGTACTGATGTACATAGAGGAAAGTTCCCCGTCCGCTCATGCTGTGCAGCTCTGCTGCAGCCCACGCAGCTGCCCTGCCTCCACGAAAGCCTCCTCTTCCTCTGGCTCCCTATGAAAAGGGTTACAGACCTCCCCATCCCAACAGAAATTTGCACTGAACCCCAAGAGTCTCTCACCATTTAAGCGAACACAAGCCCAGTGGAGCCATCCCCAGTCTGCAGAGGAACAGCTCCCCAAATCCACTGCTGGGGGTAACTGCTCCGTGTTGATCATATGACACACCCCTGGGGTACAGGAAGAGTGTGTGGGTGCTGTGGGGTGCAAGATGGGTGACACCAGCCTCCCCCCTGCACACATTTACCTCTGGGGTGCTCCTGCAGCTGCTGGCTGATACGCAGCATCACTGGCAGGGCAGCTGAGCAACATCCAGCCTTCAGGGAAAGGCAAATCCATGGTCAATCCCACAGCTGTGAGGGTAAGTAATCCCAGGGAAGTTCTCCAGTGGGAAAAACAAGGCAGCCAGCGAGACACCCCACCCCAGACAGGGCTAGTGAGGGAGCAGCAGGAAGAGGATGGGGGGGAACCAGAGGGATGAAGGGCGGTGGGATTCTCTTGCTTCCATGTGCAGCCAAGTCACAAGAAAAAGCAGGAAAACCCAACAAGATCTTGGCCACAGGAAAGCTTTGCCCCCAGGATAATTATAAAGCAAAACCTGCAGAGTCATAAACGTGGACTTACAGAGAAAGAAACTAATACTTTGCAGGAAGCATCCCAGTCAGTGTCCCTACTTTGTTCCACTCCAGTCCCTTGGTTCCAAATCCTCTTTCCCAATTCATTTTGGCTGTAATACGTTTATCAACAAGGGAGAAGTTGAATGAAGTATTTCCTTCTCTAACAGAAATCTAAACTTTAAGCTTAAGAGAGGGGAAGAAAGGTCTGAACTCTGAGAGCAGCTTTTCAGTACAAGAATCTGGTTTATTTTTACAGCGCAGCGGTTGAAACGATGTAGAAATTTAACTTGCAAAACTGAATCTGTATCACAATGTCTGTCAGAAGGCAACACATATGGGTTGTTTTGTTTTCAATCATAAAATATTCCTCTGGACACCAGAAATTACAAACTCTTAACACTATACACTTCACTTGATTTTAGAGGCTAACTGTCATAATTTAAATCTATCTTATAAACAATTTCTTTTAAAAAATGTGGAAGATAAAAAGAACTCAAGTATTAAACTCAAGGCCTTGATTATTATTATTTTCCTTTTTTTAAACAAAGATATTTTAAGAAATGTATCAAAATGGTAACTCTGTGGGTATTACAGCTACTAGTCAGGCTCTGCCACACACTGCTCCACAATCTCACGCAAGTTTGGATTCTCCATGGCAGCTGCTACTCTCTCCTTGTCATTGATCTGCTTGTTGACTGCAAAACAGGACATGAGAAGTGGAGTCAGAGGCAGTTTGCAGAGGTACTTTACACATCCCATGTCAGTAACGTAACACAAGACATCACAGTGCAGCAAAGAACTCTGGAACCCAGCGAATGGCCAGCTCCAAGAGTTGAAGAGGACAGGACATGTCATTACACTTCCTTCCAGTGTCCTTTTTTATGTGGAAGAGTTTATCTGCCCCGTACCTCAGCCCAGAATAGGCACAGCAGCCCATACAGCACTGCCCAGCACACTCAAGTGGCTTGGCCCAGAGTAACGTCATGCCAGGCACACATGAAGGATGTGACAAGGCAAGAAGAACATGAGGGTGCTCAGGAGCCAGCAGCCAAAGGCCAGAGGATCAATGGGAATTGCAAGAAAGCAAGGGAAAGCTCATGCACAACAAAACCCACCCTCAGAAACCCAACACACTGTTAGGTTTCTAGGTTAGGAAGATACTGGCAAATGTGCTAGTGACACATCTTCAAGCGTGAAAATCGTGACAAATTAGTAGTTCAGGCTCTCCAGGTGGAGTTTCTACTGATTTAATGAGAACTGGTTTTCCCCTCAGGATGCCAGCCCAAGCTTAGGTATGGAAAAGCCAGGAAGCTGCCTGCACAACGGCCTTGGAGCTGTTTCAGCCAGTGCCTGGCTACAGCTCAGGAGGGATATCGATATCCCACAAGTTTTGTTTTAAAAACTGACCAAGAAATGTATATTTTTGTTATGAAGATGCTTAGATAGGAAGATCAACCAGCCAGGAAGTTCTTTGTGTTGACTATTCAGCAGTACAGGAGCTGAAACTCCTTTTGTTCTAAACACAACTCAACACCTGCAAGAACTGGGAGGGGGGTTTGTTTGCTTAAGAGAACAAACCAAGCAGCAGCCTGTGTTCATAGCACCAGGGCAGGCTTGAAACAGCCTCAACCATGGGTTTCATTGCAAAGCTTTAGTGATGTTCCCATTTCTGAAAGGGACGGCAAGGTAGGGGAATGAAAGAACACACACATGTAAAGCTGTGGCCACTTGTAAGCTCTACTTACTGTCTTCTTCAGTGGAATGTGTACCTTCGGATATGTAGATTTCCAGCTAGAGGAGAGAGCAATGTTAGATGCAAACATCAACAGCTGAATATATTCCTTACTGGAACAGAGGGATAGACAGCACCCATACAGCACGTGTTATTCACACTTCAACAAAAGCAGATCAGCAACAAGGGCTGAGCTCAGACCTCCCTGCGACACAACCAAGACGACAACTCCTCCCGTGCTGCTGAGAGGCCCCAGTAATGTGTCTTCAAAACCATGGAGGCATTTTTCGTATCAACTGCTCTTGTGAAAAAGTGACTGCAGTTGGGCTGCTGGAAGGAGAACCGGCGCTGCCTTCCCAGCAAGCTCTCTGCACACCACAATTCAGGGACGATGTCCTTAAAAGCCACCAGAACTGCTAGTGTCACTTCCACAAGGTAAGCACTCCTGAAAAGACATACTTAGGAAGAGATTCCCAATAAGATATTCCTGGTAAGTTCTGCTCAGTGATGAGAATTGCAGATATTAAAAAATGCTAATGTAATGCAGCATCTCTTTCCTGTGTGGGAACCAGCTGCAAGACTAGAATCCAACCAGCCCAAAGTCACCTTGATGCATTTAACAGGCCTGGGAGAACAACAACAAAAGCCCCTCACGCACACTGAGGTGCAAGGAGATCCCACAAAACTCATGTACCAAAGGAAAAACAAGTAAACAAATCCTGTGCCTCTTATCTCACTGGAGCCAAACCTGTTTCTTACCAGTGTCCAGCACAACGAATCACTGACTGCCTAATTCCCAGTCTCACTTTACACTGTTCAACTGGAACGATGAAGCCAGCAATGCCAGAAACAAAACAACAGAAGTATCAACACCAGAAAACCTAAGCTAATGAATTTGTATCTTTAATTATTCCAGGCAAGTTTCTAAAGGCGTATAAAGGACTATGTTTGTCTACTCTTGGTTTCTGCTAAGACCCAGCAGCTTCTTTAAGGCTCCAAGAGCCCATTTCCTATACAGCTTCCTACATGCCAGCAGCGTGGCCAGGACCACAGACCTCTTCCTAAGACCCAGGTCAGAGATTCCCTCAGTTCCAGTTTGGAACTGGGCAGTTCTTCTAAACTCTGATGAGCTGGTTATGAAGTTTTTAGTTCCTAGATGTACCAAATATAGCAGAGCTTCCCCATAAGCTGTTTCTACATGATGACAGAGCTTTCAGGGCTCCTCGCTCACAGGGGCTCAGTCCACTGAGACACCTCAAATGGTACAGCAGAGACAGTAGCTATCCATGTATTTTAGTTATGGTGCTCAGGTATATTGAGACACATTGCAGAAAGTCACACTCCTTTTCCCCAAAGGAAATGACTTTGAACCTTTGCAACACTGAGTTTGGTTGGGAACACCCTGTCTGCCAGCCAGCGAGAGCCCGGAGGACTCTATGATTTGATACGGTTCTATGGCAGGTGGTGAGGCAATGCCTCGAAACGCAGTGGATTTCAGAAGTGCAAAAGGGGTCTTCTGCAAAGGAAAGGAGGAACCACAGTTACATGCCAATCCCTCCAGGTGCTACGCTGTGCTGCCACATGCAGACAAGCGTTAAGCTGCCCCATCCCTAACCACAGCCTACAAGTTACTCGATCCCACAGCACACACCCTCAAAGAGAGCTGGGCACACATTCATGGAGTTTAAAGCACGTTCCAGAACAGACACCTTACCTTATGTCTAAAAGGCAAACATCTCTGAAGTTTTATTCTTAGACAGAGGCCTGTTTAAACGGAACAGAGGAGAGATTTGCTTGTAAGACTCAAGGTTTGAGGTGTGTTTTCAGAGAATCCACATTTAACAATCAAAACCACCAGTATAATCTTCTCCTTTCATATTCTGAGCAGCACAAGCCACAAAGGAGACTAATGTGTAGTCTGACTCTTCAGGCATAGCTTCTGGGTTAGGCTTGTACCTGCCTGCCACGCTTAGAAGGCCTCTGGTCTCCCCACACCTCCTAGAACCACTAAATAGAGACACATTCCTCCATTTCCTGCTTTCTCTGGTATATTTGGTAGAGCTTCTGGCTGTGTCTGTGGCTGAGGAAAAGGCTTCTCTTGTTTTGCTTTCTAACATTTGTTAAAAACACCAAGCCCAACATAAGCTGTTTGCAGAACAGAACAAGCCTGCGGTGACCGGAGGGCAGCTCAAGCTCCTGACGTCACCGAATGACACAGAGGCTGAGCAGAGGCACACTGTGCTTCACCTTGGGAGTGGGATCAGGGTTTGGGGACAGCCCTACCGCCGCTCCCTGGCTGTTGCTCTGTGGGCAGCTACACAGGGATGAAGCCGTACCGTGGCCCCAAAGGCCTACCGCAGGCCCCCAAAGCCCTGCCACACAGGCCCAGGCTGTCCTCAGGCACAGCCAGGGGGTAATGGCAGCAGAATCACAGAGCTGTAGGGGTTGGAAGGGACCTCGAGAGATCATCAAGTCCAACCCCCTGCCAAAGCAGGTTAATACTGCTTCCTTGGGGAGAAAATACTCCCCAGAAGAGCTACCAGCTCGGACCACTCTGTACGGAGAAGGAAGGCTGGGAAGAACCTGTTCCCTGCATTCTTACGGGTACTACCCGAGTATTTTGAGGGGGTACCATTAACCTTCCCTGTGGAGCACGATGAAGGGTGCTTCAGAGATCACCCAGTGCCGATAACAACTGCACAAACAGAGATCAAAGGCCCAGCTGGCTTTTCAGTGCCGAGAACACGATCAGCACAAAGTTTAAGAGTTGATCATCGATCCCCAGGGCTGAGCCTTAACCCACTGACATTCCTAACTGGGTCAAGCTATAAATTAATTATTAGCGTTCAGCACACTGAGGCTTTACGATCCATACGTCACACAAAGCTGCAAAGGTTCACTTGGCTATAAGCACAAGTACTTCTTTATTAAATACATACTTTCCCTTAAATCTTCAAAATAGACTGAGAAGTTTTATATTAGTGTGTAACAATAACAGCTGCCAGCCTTGGCACCTTGAAACAAACCATTACAGAGAGCTCAGGGATGATTTTTCAGATGCCATCTTACCACAAATGAATAAGGAAAAGAAAAAAAAGCACACTGAGCCAGTGTAAATGCTCATTCAACTTAATTGCTTTCAAACTCCTAACAGCCCAGAACTCTATTTCTGGTACTCTCGAATTGCATGTGGGGGTTTTTGTACGTGTGTGGGAATGGAGACCCTAAGGTAAGGGAAAGAGAAGGGAAACAATTATAAAGGTTTAACTTTTTTTTAAAATCTAAGAGCTGGCAAATTCTCAATTTAACACTACTAAAATAATTTAGAAAATCTAAAGAAGGAATTCTGTGCCACACCCCATTAGATATTTGAGAGCTTCTCTTTGGAGAGTTTCCCTAACTTGATAAAAACAGATGGGTGTCCCCACATTTCTTCTGGGTTTCGCTTGCTTGCATTGCTAGTAGGGTTCTCAAGTGAATTCCTGGTCAAACTGCTGGCAGAGCAATTCTAGCTGATGTTATTCAGACAACCTAAAATTAACTTTAGGCTTGTTGTTACTGATTTCATGACACAGAGATCTTACCAATGAGAGTGGCCAAAGAGCAATGAGGTACTGTTGGTGTAAACCTGATGATAACCAGATATTCATCTTCACCTATTTCCTGTACTTCAACACAGCTTTCCGTTACCACTTCCAGTTCTTCCAAAGTATTAGGTTTCTCCGGGTCCCGGATAGTACGGATTATATCTGAAGCAGAAGACAGGTAACCAACAATAAAGCAGCTTTCCTGAACTTGAGAAAAGGCACTTTTATTAGAAAACAACTTCCCAGCACCGTTTCGCTCCTCTCCAGAAAAGGCAGAGCTGTGAAGGGAAGCAAGACATTATCTCACCAGTTGCTTCAGAACCTGGGAAACCGAACCATTTGTTGTGCACAGATTTTTCATGTTCCAGTTCTAAACTTGCTGTTATTTCTAAAGCCCCTTCAGAATAAATAGAAAGCAAACCATGCCTATTCAAAGGCTTACCTTCACAACCACAGCTTGTATAGCATCCACCTACCCAAGAGTGTACATAGAGGCAGGAATTCAGACAGGTTTGCTCACCTTTCCATGTTTTCAAAGCCTAACCTTGCTAATGAGACAAAGCAGATTTCCTTCTCTCACCTTCCTCTCTCTACTTCCCAGCCAGGGGCTCACAGATAAGATTCTGAAGCCATCCCAAGGAAAGCCAATACACAAATAATGCCCTAATCGATATTTATCTGTATCAATGGTCACTTCCTTAGCTTGTAAAGCCTAGTTGATCCCCACCTTTAACATACATGTATAGAAAGTGATAAGCAGCGCTGCCTTTATAGAAGCAACGTGTTCTGGATTGGCTTAAGGAGGTTCCATCACACCATGAAACAGAATTACTTTTATTGCTGCTTTTCCAGACAGCAAAAGGCTTTGTTATTCAAAAGCTACAGTATCTGTATATAGGAAACCAAAAATCATGAACAGGAGAGCATGGGAATTCAGCAAATTTCCTAAGAGCTTGAAAAAACCCCAAGTCTCTGCATTTCAGTGTTTGCTGAGTAGCGCTGGCAGAATGAAAGGCAATGAGATCTCCAGCCTGCTCCTGTCTGTGTTGTGTACAAGGCGTATCTCACAGCAACACCAATTTTCAGTGAAGGCCAAACCTAGGAAGTTCCCAGCTGTCACCTCGCACTCATTTCTGCCTCATACAGTTATTTGCCTCTTAGAAACACAAGTCCAAGCATTCCTGGTTTAAATAATGTAACTACAGGGAGTTTAAAAAACCAAACACCCATAAGAAGGGAGCTATTTTTTGGTAGCTGTAGTGATTTTGGTGTTAGTGTAGCCTGACTCAGCAGCTACCTGTATGGCTGAAGCCAGCATGATATCAGCCTTCAGTATGGCCAATTACTTCAGGCTATCTTCAGGTACAGAGTGACCCACCCAGCTCTGGAGAGCTGCAAAGCCGCTTCCCTGCAGCTAAGCTGACAGGGCCGACCTCTCAGCAGGGATCCCAGGCAGAGTACAGCATGGCACCACTGCCAGGCAGGCAGGAGGCTGGCAGCTGGCAGGCAGAATGGGAGCTCATGTCTGTCCGGACTCCATCCATCCACCAGAGAAGGGTACACCTGAAGTCGGAGATACAACCTGAAGCGCCTGACCCGTGAGCAAGGAAGAGACTGTGTTGGTACCATGGTAGAAGCTTTTGCCCTTGGTCCTCACCTCACCTTCTCTCCCCCACCCACAAGGGCTACACAAATTGCTCTCACGACTGAGTAATCCTTCTGGCAGGGCTGGGAAGCGCTTGCTTTGCAAAGGAAGCTGCCAGCACTCCTACCATAAAGCAAACCTTGGGAGGAATGAGAGAACTGAGCCCCATGCTCCGACTTCCAGGGAAGCAGACAACTGCTCCAATCACCCTGAAAGCCCCCGGGCTCCGCTTTTCTGCCCACACCAGGATGCGATGCTGACGAATTACAAACCGAGAAGACACAGCAGATGTCATGAGGAGGTTTGTTCTGCCTTCCCAAAGAGCTGAGAACCAGCCCCTCAATTACATTAAGGATCATGATGGCAGCAAGCAAACTGTCTGGCTTTATTAATTCATTTGCCAGCAAACAGATGAACAGCCTCATCTCTCAGGCCAACAGAAAGTATCTCCCCTTGGTTCCATCATTCTGGCTCTGGTGCCTCTTTCTGCCTAAAGCCCGAGCCAGCCACTGACACCCAGCCAGGCCAGAAATCTCTTCACACATACATACAGCACAAGTACCTTCACGTACACATTTCCTTGTAGTTTCTGACACTCTTCTTCCTCTATTTTTAACTTTCATCCTCTTTCTATGTGAAAAGGCCCAAGAGGAAATCAATCCCCTCACCGAGCAGCGAGGGGAACGCTGAAGTTCTGCAGTGCTTCATGGATGCCTCTGTGCTTTTAAATCGGTGTTTTCCATAGGCTTTAGCTATGCAAAGCTAAAACCATACCTACATTAAACACAACTCGGGTTTTACACTGAGTTTGTTGGACATTGTGTCCTCTTATATATATATATTTTTAGATCAAGCTGTGCACAGTGCTGCATGCAATCCTCACAATGCTCGTAACTGCACACAGTAACAGAGCCTCAAAGCCTGACAAAGTTTTTGGGCACCTCCAAGGTCCCACACGCAGTGCTTCCACAACATACGGAGAGATTTCACCTCTGGAAAGCTCAGAGACCCGTAACAGAAGCCTCCTCTTCGCTGGGCTACCTGGCTGACCTTTCTGGAATTACTCGCCTTTCCAGGTGCGTCCAGCTCCGCTTCGGTCTCCGGTGAGGAGAGACCAAGGTCGGTAAGTCAGAGGTAACCGCCCCGGCCCATCCCCAGGCTCGGGGGCCGGGCGCAGCCCTGCCCGGGATGCTAACGGGGACCGGGGCAGCCGCGCCAGCCCAAGGTCGCGGCACCCGGCCCACCCCCAGACGCAGCCCGGGCCCGGTGGCGCGGCTGGGGAAGCGAGCAGGCAGCCCCGACGGGCCCTCACCCTTCCTGGGCTCCGCGGTACCCGCGGGGAGCCCTCCCCGTCCCGCACCCCAGCAGCGATGCCGGGTCTCGCCCAAACCGCACGCCCTCCCCTCCCGCCCCTCCCCTCCAGCCCCAGCACCCCCGGGAGCGCTCCCCGCCTCAGCCGCCGGACGCAGCTCCCGGCCCCGCAAGGACTGGCTGGGCCCAGCTTCCCCCCGCCCCATACCCCAAAGGCGCTGCGCCAGCGGCCCCAGGCCCCCCGCAGCCGCCCCGCGGCCCCTCACCCCAGCTCTCCCCCCGCCAGCGACCCCCGAACCCCCACGACAGTCACCGTAAACCTCGAGCGCCTTGTCCTGCTCCATGGCCTGGCGCCGGGGGGCATGGCAGCCCCTACGCAGCCCGGAGTACCGCAGCACCCTGCTCAGCGTGTGCGACAGCAGCCCCAGCACCAACGACATCCTCCCGCTCCGCCATGGGAGGCGCGGACCGGACCCTCGCAGCCACCGTCCGCCGCCGGCAGCGGGAAGTTGATCGCGGGGCGGGGCCAAGGGGGCACTCTGGGGGCGGGGCCTACGCTGCTGAGGCACCGCCCAGAGGGGAGAGCGGGGCACCGCGGGCTTATGGGCAGGGGGATGCTAATGAGGCCCCGCCCGGGGCAGGGAGGGGCGCGGCCGGCGCGCTTCGAGGCGTAGGCGGGAAGCGGCTGCGGCCGGGGTGTCGCCAAGCCCCTGGGGTTATCCCGTGCCGCGCCCGGGCTCTGCCGCAGGGAACCCCACGGTGCCCCAGTGAGCAGCTCCGAGAGGAGCACGTAGAAGGAGCCACCGCGATTTCCTCTGCAAGCCAGAGCCGCGCGAAGAGGCGCGGGCTGGGTAACGGGGAAGTGCCGCGTCCTCGGGTGCCGCGATGAACACCGAGCCCCACCTCCGCCCCGAGGCCGTGCCCTACCTTGGGCCCGCCGGGCGCTGGCGCGATGGGGGTGGCAGACCTGTCCCACCGCCGCTGCAGGAGCAAGCGGGGACTACAGCTCCCAGCGCGCACTGCCGCCCCGCCTGCCAGTCCTAGGCCGCGGTGCCCGCTGGGAGCTGTAGTCCCGCTGCGGCGCTGGCCGGCGCTGTCAGCTGACCGGAAGGAAGAGCTGTCCCTGTCCAAAGTCCAAGATGGCGGCCGGGCAGGGTGCGGGCGGCCCTTAGGCTGGGTGTGGCAGCCCTCCCCGAGGAGATGGAGGGGGCGAAGCGGGAGCTGCGGGTGCTGCTGACGGCCCTCTCGGGGGAGGCGCGGGCCTCCCTGCGGGACGCAGCCTGGGTCCGGCTGAGCAGGGGTCAGGACGCTCTGGGCAGCCTCCTGGTCCCTGGTGGGATCTACCTGGAGTCCCTGGCGCCGGGCAGAGGCGGCCGGGCCCTGGGCAGCGTCCTCCCGGGAGCCTGGGCTGAGTAAGTGGCAGGGGGCGAGCAGGGGAAGGGGGGCCGGGCCGGGACCCCCGGCGTCGCTTTGTTTTGGGAACGGGCGCTGGGTGGATCTCGAGGCCGGAGGCTCTGCCTGGAAGGAGCAGGCCTGCCCAGGCCCCGAGAGCTGCCGGCGGCCGAGGGGTGCTTTCCAGCCTGCCTTGAAACGGTGTGCCTCTGCCTAAAATCCCGCTGCGGGAGGGGATGGGGATTTGAATTTGCTTATTTGTGTAGTTGCAGCTGCGAGTTCATTACAGTAGATTAAAAGAAGGAAGAAAAAGTGCCCTGTTTTGTTGAGTTGCCAGTTTAAAATTTCATAGTGCCCTGACAGCTTGGCTTCCTTCTCTGCTGGACTGGGGCCAGCTCTTGTGTGTGACATTCAGCAATCATGGGATGTTTTTAATCTGCTTTGGTAGCTTTTAATGCTGAGTCAAAACCACAGTCACACACTGCATTGCCAAAGGTCTGCGGTGTCAAGCGATATCAGCCCTCTTCTGGCGCTCTGGTCTCCCCTTTCTGCACCACCCAGAGAGGCCTTACAGCTGTTTGCCTGCTTCCCTCTCCATAGGAGAGTAGGTGTGGTGACAGACACCTGAAGAGTTTCTTAGCCTGAGAAGCAGGGGCTCAGAACATCCAGAAATGGGCAATATCCTCTTCTGCTCCCTAGCTGACAGTGCTGGTGTGCCTCCTAAAGCAAGTCCTGAAGCAGAGCGTCCCTCACATGCACGTGGCATGGATGAGTAAAGGAAAGAAACACACAAGGACAGAAAAGCCCTGTGTTCTCAGGGGAAGAGAAGTAGGGGTTCCTCAAGTGCTGTCTTGCGTGACAATCTGCTAGGGATGAAGTACATTCTAGTGCTGGGGAGGGAGAGGGTGGCAGCAGAATCTTTACTGCACAAGAGTAAATAATAAAAGCATTGTGCCCATCGCTAGCACGCTTCCAGGTCTGTGCAGTGTATGGAATGTGGACAGAGAGCAAGGTCAATAAACACACTGAATGTTGTATCTTCAGCTTCATGTGGGAGAATACAGAAGATGATCTGCAAGCAGACAAGACAAAAATACTGGCTCTTGGTAAAAGCCATGAACTGTTTGTCTATGAATTCACTGTAGAAGATGGAAAACACAACCTGCTTTCCCTGCACAGTTGTAAGGAAGAGACACTTAAAAAGCTCCTGGAAGCTAAAAACATTAGTGAGTAAATTTCAATGTGAATTCCATATCTGAAATGTGTATGGGTGCAAGTCTGCTTCTCCTGGTGAGACTGATGGAGGCTATAGCACTGAGCACCAAGGAAGTGTCAGGTACTTCCACGCCGCTGTAAAGCAGTCAGTAGCAGTGTTAATGAACTTGAGAAATAGTAGTGACATTTCTGTACCTAACATTGTTAGAGGGAATTAAACTGTTGTAGGATAAAGTAGCTGTCTGACACAGAGTTAAAATAAACTTCCATAAAACACATTCACACCCCCTGCTATCTCAAACTTGCCCTTTAATACTGGAACTGATGGGAAGACAGCAGAGAGATAGGGCTCCTCACTGATCCTGCAAAGACTAATTATGTGTTTAACTGTGTGTTCTTTGATTAGCAAATGTGGTGTGCAGTTAGAACGCTCACAGGACCTAGTCCTTTGGTGTTCTACATGTTCTTCAACAGTCTCATGTAGTAAAGCTTTTTTATTTCCAAAGATTGTAGCTTTTATTTTCAGTGCTGACTGAAATAGTATTTTGGGATGATGTTTTTCCTGTTCTTGACAGTTTTGTCCACTTAAAAAGCCTGCACTGTTGTAGGGAACTTGTAAAGTTAGTGCTCCTGACACAGAAAGTGAGATTTAAAACTAAACAAGCCCCAACGCTGCCCGGTCCCAACTTGCATTAAGGTGGTAGCAGAGGCAGTGACTTTGAGCTGTGGTTTTCTTGAGGTATGTTTACAAATCAAATGTACCAGATGGCTATAATCCTAAAGCACCTTTACATTTACAGGTCTCTCTTCAATTTCCTCTTTGAGGATACTGTCTTTTGAAAACAACAAATGCATTCTTCTGCTCAATAAGTGTATCGTTGTGCATCTTACCTTTCCTGGACAAGACTCACCCCTGGAGAGGTGTGACTGCTTTACCCTTGATTTGCCTCTGCAAGTTGTGGAAAGAATAACAGACACACACTTGTGCAGGGGGATCCTGTTTCTGTTGGACAGCTCTGGCTGGATCTGTATCCTTTGCAGGAGAGGCTGGCTCTCAGTGTAAATGATCCGGAGGAACTCAGTTGGTTTTACTTTTCTCTCAGGGTTAAGCAGAAATTTCTTGAAAGAAATTCAAGCAGGTTTTGAAGCTGCTGTCAGTAAAGGGGTCATGTCATGAGGTGCTAGTTACTCTAGTAACTCACACCACAGTCATCTGTACGATGTCATTTCTTACCATGGCACAGGAGATCAGTTTCACGCTGGAGGAATGATGTTGAGCAGTTTGATATGTGGATCTGTGTGTAACAGGCTTACATCTTACTGTCATGAGCCTTTCTTAATTAAAGCCATTAGAAATTATTTGCAGATAAGCAGGGAATGGCAGCTTGGAGACCAGATAGCTGTCTTCTGTGTTCTAAAGAGCAGGAGCTCAGTCCTGGCACACCGTTTCACAAGCTGCTCAACTTTAACCTATTTGTCAGGTTTTTTCCTGACATCTATATAAAAGAATGGAATAAAGTCAGGACCCTGCTTTGGCAGGGGGGTTGAACTCGATGATCTCTGGAGGTCACTTCCAACCCCTACAATTCTGTGATTCTGTGATTTTCCCCTCCCAATTATATGACTGTCAATATCTATTTGTCCCAGTTCACTTCCACATATAAATTTACTCTTCTGAGGTGGCACAAGTTGGGTGTTGGTACAGCACCTGGCATGATTCACTTCTGTTGCTAGCTGAGCTTAGAACGCTGTGGCAAACCAAACAGTTCTAAATGTTTTATTGTGCAGAGCCTGGCTTGGAGCACAGAGTTAGAAATCACCATCTTCCCTTCTCTGTAATCACCTGTTTGCTGGACAGGCTGAGGCCCGGGGTTTTCCTTGATGCTGCTTGAAGATGTGTTTGACTCTGTCGATGGTGCAAAGCTAGCACATGTCAACCTGGCACTCTGCCAGGGGCACGTGCAGCCTGAGGACAGGAGCCCCAGCATCCCATCTCCCATCCCATCTCCCCTCACTGCCGTGAAGGTGTCGCGTGACCTCAGCGTTGCCGTCGTCCTCAGTTCTTCCAGCCATGCCATCTCTCTGGACCTCAACATCTACTTCAGGTATGTTCACAGCAGAATTCTTGTTTGAAAGCTTTGGGTGTAACTGACATTAAAAAGCCCCTTATCTTGGTCCTGTAACATTTGAAATGACATCAGCTTTTTATTTTGAGTTCTGGCTCTGTGGTAGAGAGGAAATTTCCTATTTGTTTAAAGATTGCTCATGAATAATTGCTCTAGTTTATGCTCTGTCACTAGCAAATAGAAAAACTAGATCAGACTTGGCACTTTTTCTTGGAAGGTTGGGCTACATGTTGTCAAGTGCCAGTGGTGGCTGGTGGCACCTTCTAGAAATACTGTAGAGTATGGGCCTGTTAAACTGTTCTGGCACACTTTTACTGGTTTTGCTTGATAAATTAGGACTGGGTTGTAATTTAGAGCTGTTTTCCACCTCAAAGGAAATAGGAACCTAGATAGCATCAGGTTTTGATGGCTTATCTGGATGTATTTTTATGGATGCTTCTAGTCCAAGAGAAAACTGCTCCTTTGATCACTCCCATTCTCTCAAATTCCATTTGAGACATGAAAGAAAAAAATTCCTAACTCATCTAGGAAGGAGGTGAAATGTGATATTTATTTCTTTACAGACAGTTCCCTGGGCATTTGCTCTGTAAGAGAGACCCTGAAAACCTTCCAGTGAAGCCTCCAGAAGGAATTGATGAGGATGACCTTGCCAGTTCTGACTATAGCATGGAGCTGCTCTCATTGCCCTTCCGCACAGACAGGTACACCATCACAATGCTTCCTCCCACAGGCTGGGTTTTGGCTCCTTTAGATAATTGATTAGCAAAACTGCTGATTCTTTTTTTAATTGTAGCTGTGGCTAGTGAAATCAGCTTGCTCTCCTTTCAGTCTTTTGGATGTCAGGATGATGTTAGGAAAAGGGCCAAGACAGCTTTACATGTGTCATCAAGCAGCTCCCAAAGTGTAATTACTGGTTAGGGTGTTACCTGGAGTTTGAATCAATAGTGACAGTTTTTATTTTTAAGCCACATATTATTTAACAGAGGAAAATTCTTTATTTGTGCTGTTCTTGGAGTAACAGCTGGTGTTATAGGTCACTTCGTTCTTCACCCCAGGTCCTGGAAGGCTCACTTATCCTCACTACGTGATACAGTAAGGAGAAGAGGACCAGGTTCTTCAGGTTTGGTAAATGACTTGAATTTACCTTGGTATCAGTTTTTTACCCATCTTGAAGACCATGATCCTGAAATCTATGAAAATTCTGAGAAGAGGCTGGCTTTTGTTCCGCGGGCTGTTACGTGGGCCCCTTCCAAACCAGTGCAGAGCGATGGTGTGAGGCTGCAATGGAGACGAATCCCCAGAGAAGCACCCCAAGAAGTGGTGAACCTGGAGTGTAAATTGGTAACTGGAGTCAAAGCACTGTTTGTAGTAGTAACAAATGACAAAGGATTGACTCTTGCTCTCTGGGATTTTGAGTCGCAAGACGTGACCTATCACCACTGCGGCAAAAATAGTGTCTATGTGGATTGCCCTGAAGAGGTGCCATTGTGTCTGCTGCTGGCAGGTGAGGGCGTGACCAAATCCTTCTGGTGTCAGCTTCTGATAAAGGCTTTCTTGGCTTTTTGTAGTGCTCTTCTTGCCTGGCTGCAGCTGGCTAATTTCTGATGTGTCCTTGCTGAGGTGAAATCCAAACAGAGCCATTTGTGTTGTTATGACAGTAAATCAAAGTGTTGCTACGTTGCAGCTTGTTTCTCTATTTTAATTGTGGTTTGGTTCTTTTATTTAGAGCACGGTCTCTCCTTAGTTCTCTTTGGTTTAACTCAAGAAGAGTTTCTGAATAGGCTGATGATCTATGGCAGCGCTGGAGTTGTAGATTCTGTTTGTCACCTCAATGGATGGGAACGGTGTTCAATTCCCATACATGCACTAGAGGTAAAGAAATCCATTTCCTGCCTTACAGGTAACAAAAGTACTCCTTACAGCAGTGAATGTGGTTTAGCAATGTCAGTGGTGGTTTTAGAGCCAATTAACAGTATGCCTCAGTAACCTATGGGCAGAATGTGGTTTGTTACTAAATGAGCAGTAAAAAACCCAAACAACCCAGATGAGTAACCCAAAAGAAGAAATTCAGCAATGAAGTAAATACACAGTTTTAAAAAAAAAAAATTAACTAAGCAGCACTCAAAACTCCCCCTTAATTGGACCCAAAAGTATTTTTGCCAGTTGATTCCTGCAGCAGCTTTTGTCCTCTCACAAAATGTCAACTATTAAACCAAATCCTTGGAACTGGATTTTTGTTTTTGTTGTACTGCTCCTCTAAGCCAAGAGGAGAACTTCAGGCTACCAACTGCTTCTCGGGGTCCCTTAACAATAGGTGGCAAAATAACTATCATGTACCAGACCACAAATCAAATCTGCTGTCTGCAGTTTTCTGGTGCTCTAATTCTACTTTCAGATGACAGAGATCCTTTTTTTTTTTTTAAATGCTGTTCCAGAAGCCTGGAACTCTGTAACAGCCTGTCCACACCATGAATTGGTGGACTGCCATTCTGTGTTTCCATTGTGCTTGGAAGGGGTAGCTTAACTGGGGACACGTGGTAGAATTCTTTGGGTTTATTGAAGGGTCTGATGGAAAGTGAACTGATGGGAGTGAGGGTCACAGCCATTTTCAGTTGCTGTAAGCTTCTGGTTCTCACAGTACTCTATATCCCAGATCAAACTCTATAAGAAAGTGCTGGATTATCACTTTGTCTCTGAACACACAGGGTAGGATTTCTGCAAAGCCTGTTAAAGGAGGGTGGCAGCTTCTGAACAGGTCACCTCTAGTTTCAGGCCACAGGTGCTGTGCATACACTTTAAATTTCTTCTTTTTTTTATGCTTTGTGACCAGGTATGAATTAGAACTGCTGGCAGTAAGTGTACAATCTGTATTTCCAGAACACATGTATCATTGTTCTACTGCATCTCTGTCCAGGCAGGTTTGGAAAATCGCCAACTAGACACAGTGGACTTATTTTTAAAAAGCAAAGAAAGTCTTTTTGACCTGTCTGCAGCCCACTCTGGACCTGAACAGGATTCTGGAAGTGCATCCCAGTCTTACCTGAAAAGTAAGTAGAATACTTTCACCTATGCAGAGATTTAAACTTAATTGCCTTCTGTTTATCCATGTGTGTTTGTAAAAACAGATGGAATTGCCTGTGCTCTTATATGTCTGGATGATGCTCTATTCAAACTCCCTTCCTTCTGGAAAATAAGAGGAATGGTCATAATGTGCAGGGATTTTGTTGTGTTGATGTGTGCATTATGAGCATTTTGATCTGAAGGCAAAGCTGTTGCATATATGTAATATTTTAGACACATTTTAGAAGGTTTTTGTAGCATACCTTTAAGACTTCTAACTTTTTTACATTTATCTGATCAGTCATATGGTAGAATGCAGATGTTTTAACTTTTTATGTAAATACCACAGATTTGGAAGAACTGAGACCAGCTTTAAACTTGCTTTGCTCAGCGATCAAAGAAAATGATATGGAGCCACACAGCAAACACTTCTCTGAGCAGCTGCTAAGCCTCACGTTAACTTTCCTTAGCAAGCAACTGGAAGACATTTTTGTGCACACACAGGGTAAGATTCCTCATTTTGAATCATGAAGTTGTGGAGTGTGTTTTTGTTTAGGGAAATTTTGTTAATTAAAAACCTAAATTTGCCTAGAATTAACCAAAACCATGCTAGAGTTAAGTGAATGATAGCCATTAGTTAAGGGGAGCCATGAGAAATCAGTGTGAACACAGTATCTGTGTTAGCCCAAGCAGCTGTGATCCAGCTCTCATGTCAGGATACTGGCAGCAGGGTCGGATTGGGGGTGTAGGAATGGGACTCCCCAGCTATTGCTGGATACAGAGTGCTGTTAATGGCTTGAGTTTAGCCCTCAGCTGCTCATTCTTTTCTCAGTGCCACCACTTGAACTATTCTGGCAGAAATATTTCCGTGGCTGTGGAAAGGAACAGACTAGTTTAAGAAACTGATACAGCTGAAAAAATGCCCTACCAGGTTATTTTATATCTGGAGCACTTCTCAGTCTTGTTGCTGTGCTGAGATGTTACACTTTGAAATACAGCCTGAAAGCTACAAGAATAGAGCAGCAGCTGGTTTACTGGTGAAGCATTAGAATGATGGAATTCCTGGGGACGGTTTTGTTTTGCTAGAGACCCTGTGGTGACATGTCCTGACATACAGCGTGCTGTCCTTGCTGTCTCAGTGGTGCTTTTTAGCCTGTGGGCCAACAGGTTACACATGTTGAAGTGAAGCTGGTTTATTCCATTCCTAGAAGGCACAGACTGTTGACAGTTACTCCTTTTTTTCTACATGAGTATTAGTTGGTTTTGTTTCTTACCACGTGAATGCCATGCCTAAATGTCCGTGCATTTTCAGCAGGACTGACCCAACTAAACAATTGGTTGGATTAATGAAAAAATTTCAGTTCTCATTTACTTTTTCCTGGAGGGGAACACACCTCAGTGAGCCCAGCACTGGTAGGACTGTGACTGTATCCCAACAGGATGCTGGTAGAGGTGGGTGGTGCCAGTACCTGTACAGGTCAGACTGCAGGACAGAGCTGGTGTACGCTGTGCTGTGAGGTGTATTCTAGGCAGGAGAATGCATTCAACAGCACTGCACATTAAAAACACTGCACTGTTCCTTTCTGTTTAACCATGTCTTGGATGCTCTTGACAGAACTTGATGAATCCCTGCAGAAGGCTGCAGATATTTTAACTGATTACATTATAAGACTTAGAAAATTTCTGAGGAGATACCCATGGCCCCAAGGAAACATGGTGCATGCAGAAAGCCATCCTGGTGAGGACCTACCTGTGCTGGAAGAAAGCCAGATGTGGGAGAAGCTGACACCAGAGGTAAAAAAGAGTAACCCACCTTTTACTGTTCTTACTGAATATATTTAAGGACATTATTCATATGGAAATATCATTAAACTATTGGGAAAAATCAATATAGGGATCCTAAAGATAGTAACACTGCAGGTTAATGAGATGGGTTTGTTCCATGTTTCCTCTTTTCAGGAAGTCATTGCTGAGGCCATCTTAAGCAACAAGATGCCAGAGGCCCAGGTCTTCTTCCATATGCATCAGCATCCTGCTCAAAGTCTTCAGGAGTTCATTCAGTCAGGTTTGAATCTGGTCTATGACCGTCTTCTGAAGAACAACGCCAGAGAGGCCTCGGAGCTTTTAAGAAATATGGTGAGGGGTGTTCAGTAAGCCTGGGCTGATAGTTCTGGGCACTTCTTCTGGCTAATGAGTGCTAAGAGACTGGGGGGAGGGGGTCGTGTCCTACAGATGGATTGATCCTACCAGTACATGTATTACAGAGAGCATTGACTTGTTTAAAGAGCTACTTTAATTACTAATGTGCCTTCAAAATGTGGAGGGAGCTGTAAATGGGGTGTATTGACTGATGTAATGATCTGTAATGATCTGCAAAGTGCAGAGGGGATTCTGGCAGGTCAGGTGTTCAGGGGTGCAGTTTTACATCCAAATACGTTGGAGACTTTGTGCAGATCACTGGGTTGTTGTGACTGCTCTTTTAGAACAGGAGTTAAAAAAGGGAGAGTCACAGCGCCCTCATAAAAGGCGGTGTGCTGCCTCAGTGCACAACCGCATGGGGACAGTGCATACAACGGGTATCTTCTTTCCTGTCAGGGCTTTGATGAGAAGGAGGAGTTGCGTAAGATTTGTTTCTACACAGTCGATAAACACGTGCGCGGTTTGTTGGTAAGTGTAGAACAGACTTTTTTTTTGTCTAGGGGTGGAGTCTGAGGTGTGTTGGTGGTGAAAGGAAGAGATGTATTGAACAGGCTTTCTGAAAGGAAGCAGGCAGGTTTTGTCCCCTCATCCTTGCAGTGTAGCTGCTGAAAGATGTCACTGACCTGCCTCTGTTCTTTTGTATTTACAGTTAAAATAAAAATTGGTTAAAATGTCATTTCTTTGTTCTGGCTGTTCTAGTTCCCATCTCCTTGCACACAGTATGAAGTCTTGGCCCTCTTGAAATTTAAGTGTGTTGACCTCAGTGCTTCCAGCCTTTTTTCCTACACTTGGTTAACTCTTTGCACTTGCAGGAGCATTTACAGCTTTAATGTATTATAATTAGATAAAAATTGTAATTGGAGGTAATACTTTAATTTGAATTGAAGGTGAAAGTTTTACAAGAAGAAAATTATTTTTCTGAAAAAGAGAAGAAAATGATAGACTTTGTGCATCAGGTTGAAAACTTTTACTCGGAATCCTTCCAGGAAAATAAAGAGATTCAATCTCTTTCCAGGTAATGTGGGTTATCAGTTCTAATTATTAATTAATAACCTTAATAGGATTTTAAAATGTGCTGGCTTCTACAGTCCATATGGTTTACTGCACTAACAAAGGCAGCTCTCTGTAATCTCATTAATTTACACTGGTTTTCATTTGCAGAACTAAGGGTCTGTGTGGGGACTGATGACTTCCTGTTAATCTAACGATTGCTGTTAGGTTCTTCCCAGCCTGAGTCACTCTGTACTGTTGTCAGTGTAACAGAGGTCTTCTGTTCCTGTCAGCATCACCATGCCTTCAGTGTTTTTAATAATAAAGGATATTGAGTTATTGATCAAATGAAACATGTTCAGATGGAATGTTTGCTCTATTTTTGATACCCCATATCTGTAATACAGCAAAGTAACTTAGAAGAATCATTTGACAGTAAAATAATCATAGAACTGTAAGGATCATTGCCATTTGCTCTGCCAGCTTTGGAAGAACTCATTAACTGTTTGCTCTCATGTGCACACTCAGACTTTGCAGTGAAGTAAGTCCCTTTGCCCTTCCAGAGCTCTCTTTTCTGGCCATGTTTGATGATTCTTTCAGTCGTCTTCTGCTTGTTAGATTGTGAGCTGTCTTTAGAAGAGAACCAGGAGAGGTCCTAATGCAACCCTTCATTGCAGTGTCAGGAACTGGAGGAAGGAACAAGACCTTTCCAGACACATGGCCGTTCTAGACTCCATGCTGAACGGCGACAGATGTCGGGCTCGCAGCAGGAAGCTCAGGCTGATGTTTAACTGGGCTCAGTGGTGGGATGAGCTTATTCAAGAAATGATTCTCCTCTCCAGAAAACCATGCCAAGGCAAGTGTTCTGGTACTGAGGACTTAAAAGAAATGGGGAATAAGAAGTCTGTCTTAGCTGTAGTGTATTGCAGCTGTGTAGGAGTGGCATTGGTAGAACTAAAGTTTCGTGCTACCACAGCAAGTCGCTAATTTTTTTGTCAGTAAAAATGGGTAAACAGGGTGTTTTCCTCCTGTTATGCTCTGGCAGGCATCTGTAGTCTTACTGGAGACAAAAATCTGGAAGTAGCTGAAGGGGACTTGTCTAATGCATGGCCACGTATTGTAGATGTTGTATGCTGCTACATTCTGTGAAGCTTATTACACTGTAGAATTATATTTAGCTTTCCCAACACAAACAAGCTGTAACAGCATACTGAATTTCAGGATCATATTTGCAACTGTTTATTAAAAATATGTCCATGTCTAAAGAAATGTCCATATTTCCCAAAGAAGTGTTTCTGCTGGCTTCATCAGTTCTCATTTATTCAAACACAGAGCTCAAGGGATGCAATCCCAAAGTTCTTTGGATGCACCTGACAGCCCAGCATGATTGGGCTAATATTTGTTCATGGATTGAAGACTCTGACCCTCACCAGGCTTCGTGTGGAGAAGCTGCCTGGCCTCCTCTGACTCCAGACGTTGTTGACCAGCACATGTTATGCAGTCGCTACATGAGGAACGACATACTAAACAAGCTGGCTAGGTACGTGCTCTTCATGCTTTATGCTAACTTTCTGTCTCATGTGGAGCCAAAGTCAGGTAGTTCTAGAAGTATGTGTTAATAAAGTCTCTGGTACAAATTTCTTTTTATATTGTATTTAGTGCCCTCTTTTGCAATGGCATGTATCCATTAATAAATCTAATTTTAGGCTTGTACTTGCAGTCTGTTATCTCAAAGCCGTAAGAAACATGAGAACAGAAATCCTCTGTCAGCCCTTTGAGCTTACACAGGGCTTATAATCCTAATGCCCATTCTGAGGCAAGGGAGAAAATTCTGAGCACAGTGTTTGGCTCCTCACACTGAGGAGCTGGAGTAACTGCAGTATTGTTTGAGCACTATCAAAGGTCTTTTGGCGCTTTTGTGTGCCTCAGTAGTGAAGTAATCCCCTAGAAGGAAAGGTCTGCTTTTAATTGTGAACTGAAACCACCCTTGGGAGCTTCTGAAAGAGATAACTGTGTAACGTGTATATGGTTTTTCTCTTTTCTGACAGAAGGGGAATTTTTGTCTGTTCTGAGCTGGAAGATTTTGAACTTCTCCTCCAAAGACTGTCTTACCTGGGGGAGTACTGCAAAATCCTCACCCGGTTCCAAAATACACTGCTGCAGGGGGCTTGGATTTCCACGCTCGTTTTGTCCTTCACTGCTTAGAACATAATTTGCAGTATCTGTTATACACTTACTTAGACTATTACAGGTAGGAATGCTTTTCACCCCTCCCATCTCTTGCAGATTTAAATCATGAAACACCATTTTAATAGTTGGCAGTAAGAGTTTTCCTTGGTCCTTGCTGTTTGGTGAGGAAGACTGCTTTGGTCGGAAGACTGTCACTTGCTGAACAGCTGTGGGGCAGCGTGTTACACTTCATGCTGTATTTTGAAGCTTTATTCAGGTTGTTTTTTTCAAGATTAATTTGTGTGCCAGTCATCAGAGAAAGTTATTGTAGTCGTACTAGTGTAATGCTAGAAGCAATATGATCTTAAATGAGCCAAACCAGCTTGTTCTCTCACTTGAGCACAAGTATGAGCTAATTCTTGATGCATTCACAAATAAAGAAATTGCTTGTTGCCATCTAAATTAGGTTTAGTTGGGTTTTGAAGAAGAAAGGAATATGAGGTATTGGAACTGCACGAATACTTCCCACTTAATGAATACTTTGCAATTCAGATTTCTTAGCTGCAACTGCAGACTAACAGTGTAATTATTGGGAAGGTTAAAATGGACCAGAGAAAAGCCAACAAATCTTGTTTTCTTTCTTTGTATAATCAGTTCTAGTTTGCATAAAATATTTAGACTATGCAGAGTGGTATTTCTGAATCAGGTCCCATTTTTTGGAAGTGTTTGGAGTGCCTGGTCTGGAAACCATGACTTAGATTTACAGAACAAGTGAGCAGAGAAGCATAATCTTGATGGGAACTGTCAGAGATGCAGTATCAGCTAAAGCTACAGCAAAGCGGGATGTGATTTGCCTCCCTGTAGGAATGGATGACATCAGTCACTGCTATGTTGGGGCAGAGGATGGTTACAGGTACTGTATTTTCACCATACTGGTTCTCATCTGATTTTCAGTTTAACTCCCTCAAACTGCCCTATTCTGGATAACAAGGAATTGCATGAAGCTCATCCCTGGTTTGAGTTCCTCGTGCAGTGTCGGGGAGTTGCCAGTAACCCTCGAGGTAAGAGTCTGGCCTCACTTAAAAGGTGGTCAGATGTTGGTGCCACTAGCCAAGTGCTGGGTTTAACTCTCTGCTCTGCTGCTAGTGTTTGACCATAGCTCATTGTTTACACATGTGTTGAGTCCTCATATCATTCCTGCTTAAACAACATAAAGATTTGGAGGCTGTAGATATATGAGAATTATTTTTGTCTATGATCATCATTACCTCTAATTTGATTATATTCCCAAAAGGTTGAACAGAAGGAGAATTCATAAGAAAATATAATTGAAATTAAAGCTTTCCATTTTTCAAAGACATTGCTCCTTTTGTAGAGTCACGTGTTAACAAGGGATAGAAATAAGACCAAGTGAAGCCTTTTCGGAAGGTGTGATGGGTATAGGATTAAGAATTGAACCAATACAGTCATCAGCTTTGGGACTTAATTCAGATCAATCTCTGCAAACAAAACTGGTTTTGGGGAAAATTTATAACAGCTTATAAACTGTATTTATCAGTAAAATCAGAAAAATCACTATTAACAGCAGTGAGAAAATTCAGCATTTTTCGTAGTTGCAGAACAGTTTGATGTTTTGCTTGAAATTAAATTTCACTTTCCTTGTTTTTTTTTTAAGATCCAAAGATGATTTTTCAGGCTAGCCTGGCAAATGCTCAGATCCTGATTCCTAGTAATCAAGCCAGTGTGAGTAGCATGCTGCTGGAAGGCCGGACTCTGTTAGCACTTGCCACTACAATGTACTCACCTGGAGGTATTGATCAGGTACTGTGTGCAACGAGTTATCGATTAGCCTCTGGAGAAGTTATCGTGTGGGGGTGAAAGCTGGAAGGAATAGGTTAATAAAAATAAGTACACCAATGCAGCAGGTAATTTCTGCACATATAAAAGCCTGGGTTTGGTATTGGGCTTCAGCATGACAGCTGAAGTTAATAGAGTGGTTTGAGGTTACATGGTTTGCCTGTAGCAAGGCACAGTGGCTATGAGCTGTGAGTATTTAACTCCTTCCTAACAGCTACACCTGAGTTTTATAGAAACTTGTGTTCTTCCAGTAGTTTTAGCCTGCATATACATTTTCATGAAAGTTTTAATGTGCCTGTGTTAATTAGCTATCCCCTTGTGTGGTCATTTGTGGTTTTTAAGTAGATGGAGCAGTGGGGAGCTGAACTCCTTTTCTGCCTGGAGCTGTGCAGCTGGTATTCACCTTCCAGACTTCTAGTTTTAAAGGCTGAAAATCTGGGCAGGTATCAAAAATGTCAGCTTGCAGGTTACATTGTGTTAACCAGTTGGATTGTGCTATAGAGATCAAAAAGCATGTTATGAGTGATAATACTTTGAAAAAGAAAAATGCTCAGTAAACTATAAGTTGGAACAGAACTTAATACAGATAGCATTTTGATATGTAGTGCAGGAACCTGAAACATCCAGTACTGTTGAAGATGTGCCTAATATAAATTAAAAGGATTTTCCAGGAAAAAAAAGATACTTTCTGTGTTATCACCGTATGTCAAATTCCCATGAAGTAATTTGTTTGACACATTCAAGGATTGTTTTGTTGTTATCTTAATGCAGCTATTTTCATTTATCCTAATGAAATCGTTTTGCTTTCTTGCAATATAGGTTCTTCAGAATGAAGATACAGAAAAACCTCTAAAGAAAGTTGATCCACAGCTCTTAAAAATGGCATTGACTCCTTACCCAAAACTCAAAGCTGCTCTCTTTCCCCCGTCTTCCTCTCATGGAATTTTGCCACCTGACATCTCTCTCTACCATCTTCTTAAGGTACACAAACAGCTTTTTGGCAGAACAGAAGTAAACTAAGGAATTTGTTTCCAGCTAAAGCCTGGAGGATGAGGACTACGTTGTTTCCTTGGATCCCTTCATTTGGAGCTGAAGTTTATAGTTTCATTCTGAATGTAACTGTGCTGAGATCACAGTGTAGCAGAAAACTGAAGCCTGTTCAGTCCCACTTCCCTTAGACCACAATCTAAGCCTTTCCTTGCACTTGGGTGTGTTCTGATCCTAGGGGTTGGTGAATAAGTACCCTAGAGAGAGCACTGCTGCATAGCTGCACCAGCCACTCCTGCTTGTCTGCTGCTGCAGCTACCTAAAAGGCTGTCCTCTGGTCTGATGTGAAAGTCTTAAGCTGTCTCAACATACTTTGTTTCTAATCTTTCAGTCATTGGTGCCCTTTGATCCCACTAAATTGTTTGGCTGGCAGTCAACAAATACTCTGGCTGTATCAGGTATGTTACTTTCCAGTTTAATGTGCTACTTCAGCCTGAGCACCTCTGATAAAATACCTTGTAGTGAAATGAGTTGGCAGATACAGTTACTCAAAAGGCTATTTCTTTAACAAAAAACCCGGTGTAATCTACTAAAATTTAGTTTTGAAATGAAACCCTGGGCCCCAGTTACCTTTCTCCATTAAGCTCGTGGCAGATGAGGTAGAAAGCAGTAGTTCCTTTCAATAGCAAGCCAGGGGCCAGAGAGCTCTGATTTCACCACACAAATTGGCATCTCAGTGGGGTGTGGGTGTGCTGAGATCTGAACTGCAAGAGGAGGAGAGGTGTTTGATTGTCAACTCATGTTTTGTAGCTGAAAGCCTTTTTTAATGTTTCATTCAACTGTTTATCAGCTCATAATAACAATGGTGTTCTTTCCAGATGCATCAAGTGACCTTCCTCACTTCTCATCCCCTGAACTGGTGAACAAATACGCTGTACTGGAACGACTGGATTTCCTGTACTATTTGCAGCATGGACGTCCATCATTTGCTTTTGGTACCTTTTTGGTCCAGCAGCTTGTAAAGAGCAAATCCCCCAAACAGCTGTAAGTCTTCTCAAAAACTACAGTCAGGTACTTCTTCTGAAGTTATAATCTAGCACCTGGAGTAGCATTAATCCTCCCCAAGAGCAAACAAGTGATGTGCACTGGCATTGCTTGAAATTTTAGGTGTCCCAGGAGTCAATTCAGTCTGGCATCGAGTAGGCTGGACATCAGATGCCACTGAAAAGGTGATGAGCTTTATTTTGAATTACCTAAATCTACACAATGAAAGCAAGGGATGAAAAGTGTTCCAGTAATAGTAAAAACAGGCAGACTTTTCTTCTAGGGACTTGAGGCTCTAGAGCACTTTGTAGAAAAAAGATCCCCCTTTTCTTTGACGTCTCTGAAGGATATGACACTTCCTTAGTTTAATTAATGAGGCATTATTTTATTTTTTTATGAGACATATCTCATTGCTTGAGACAAATAATGTCTCATTCCTTCAGTACTGGCGATTGAAGGAATTAATTTGCTGAAGCTTCTAAAAACCATGTGTTCAAAAGGCTGCAGTCAAATTACACATCTTGCTTGAATATATTCAATTTACTATTAGGTATATTCAAAATGAGTAGGAGTAACATCAGAAGAATCACTTGAATTCATTACTGTATGTTTCTTTTCTGTACAAATCAGCCTCTCTTGTGTGAACAGCTGGTTTGGGCAAAAAGGGAACCATACCTTAATGTAGCCTGAAGCACTGAGTGGTTTAAGAGGCACTCAGACAGGTGTAATTCTTTCAGTTAGTACTCTGGAAAACTTGCTGGTAACCAGGGAACCAGCTGCTGTAGAAGCCTTTAGGGTACCTTTTCCCTTCCTGCAATCCACAGATCTGTTTTGGGCCCTTGGTGCTGTAAACTGCCATGGGATGTTTTGCACTAATGCTGCTGACAGGCCCTTTTTATTCATTACAGCATCAGAGGCATTAGCTTTAGTTTTATGTTTAAGTTTGTTAAATGGCAGACTCTGTGTCTATCATGTGTGGGGCTTTATTCTCATTCCTGTGTTTTCCTATAAATAGCAAACTTCTGGGTTGCAAATACCTTCTGTGCTAGTCGGGTCCATGAGTGCAGTGAACCCTGTAGGGGAAAATTCATGTTTGAAAATTGGATGAAAATCATAGAATCCCAGACTGGTCTGGGCTGGAAGGGACCCCAAGGGTCACTGAGCTCCAACCCCCTGCCACAGGCAGGGACACCAACCTCCAGGCCTGGAGCTACACAAGGTTGCCCAGGGCCCCAGCCAACCTGGCCTTCAACACCCCCAGGGACAGGGCACCCACCCCCTCTCTGGGCAGCCCCTTCCAGCCCCTCACCACTCTCTCTGTAAAAACTTCCCCCTAATACCCAATTTAAACCTTCCTTCTTTTAGCTGTGTTAACTGGCGGTGTTCTTGTTTCAGGATTCAGCAAGCAGGACATGAAGCCTATGTTCTAGCTCTTTCTTTCTTCAGCGTGCCTTCTGTAGGAGCAGCCTGTGTGTGCTTCCTAGAATTGCTTGGTCTTGACAGCCTCAAACTCAGAGTGGATATGAAAGCTGCAAACATAATTTTCAGCTACAGAACTAGAAATGATGGATCTCAGCACAATCAGATAAGAGAATCTTTGGGTAAGGGTATCATTTGTTGGTTTTCAAATAGGGTGCTGTGTATTTATTGGAAAAACAGCAGAGATGTATTGGAAGATGGCTCCTAACTTCTCAGGAATGCAGTAGAAGCATCCTCTCCTTTGAAGAGCTAAGAATTCTGCTCTTCTATTCCTGCTTCTTACTAATTTTGAAGGTGCATTTTGAACCTGGCATGCTAGATAAGGCAGGAAGGCTGTAACATGACAAGCAGTCAGGTTTGCAGGAACACCTAATAAACACTGTTGAAAGCTGCCCAGGGCTCAGTGTGCCTTTAGTAAGGTTCAGCCTTGTGTTGTAATAATATAACTAGAGGATTAAACAAAGGGACGTTACCAGATCTTTTTTGCCTTTTGTCCTTAAAAATTGTCTTACAGCTGCAGTGAAATCAGATGTTCAAAGGTGCAAGGAAATTAAATTTCTCCTAGAAAATTGTATTTCTAGCTGTGGGTCCACAGGTGTCTTTTTATCCAAACTAGGAAGCTACTGGCTTTTATTTATATCTTCCTGATCATTCTAAAAGCATATGTGTTATTTAAAACTACAAGTAGAACTTTTTCTTTTTTAAAAAAAAAGTACAGTTTGTGGTGTGAAAGTTGAAATTCTCTTTCAAAAATCACTTTGGTGCCAGACTTGGCGTTGTTATTGAAGCCTTTACATTAATAGGATTTGTTCTGCCTGTTGATTCTAGTACTTTTGAAAATAATCCCAAATAGCATCTCTAAGATAGTCATATGCTCTTTTAAACAGTTGAAAAGTTAACAAAATTGGCTGATGGTGACAAAGCAGCAGCAGCAGAAGTTCTTATCTCCCTAGAAGAAGCCTTCTGGGATGCAGTTGAGCAGCAAGGAATAAAGAAGTGAGTAAAAGATGATTTAAAGGTTTATGCTGGCAAATTGTGATAGAGCACTGACTTTTACCATTTGCAGTTAAGTGAACAGCATTTGGAATTATAATACAGTCTTGGTACTTGGAATAGTAGAGGGTGATAGATGTGGATGGCAAGAACAAGGCAGTGCAGACTCATTGTTCACAGAGTTCTTGCAGCACACTTAGCAGTGAAGATTATTGACTTATTTTCAAGTCCCTATTGTCAAGATAGGGAAGTGTACCTCCCCAGGGGGAGTGGGAATGTCCACAGCCTGAGGGGAGTGGGAATATCCACAGTGGGTGGACTGGAACCCCCCAGAGAGATACGACCTTGCCTGTGATGAAGGCTCTGGAAGTGGTGGTGATCCCTGGCCAGACAATGAGTTTATGCATTGTTAACAACTGCTATAAATACCAGTTTGTTACAGCTGAAGCTCTTGAAATTCCCTGCAGGACATCAAGTGACTCCAGAAAGCAGTGGTCTTTGGTGATGCAGTTCTGTAAACTCCATCACCTCGGGCTGAGCACATCCTACCTGAAGGAATGTGCCAGATCTGATGACTGGCTGCAGTTCATCATCCAAACCCAGCTGTACAGCTACCAGCCAGATGAGGTAAGCTCGCTGTGCAGGATTTTAGGGGAAGATAGGAGTTTATCAGGAATGTTCTTTGTGATGTTCAGAAACAAAAATGAAGGAAAAATTAAATTCTTTTAACAAGAGAATATCACACTGTGAAGCAACATAAAATCGAAGCCTAATCAGTTTCCAGGGAGTTACAGGCTGTCTTGAGCTGCTCCATATCCTCTGATTATGATAGTGCTTCTCTTACAGCCAGATTTCCCAACTTTCCCACTTTCTCCCCTTCTTGGTATGGGAAAAGCTAATGCAGGACAGTGGAAAGTGACTCCAGAGGGAGCTGACTGCTCAGTGGAAGAGTAGTATGCTTCTAAGAGCTTCTGAGTATGCTTCTGAGAGCTCACTGGAAAAGGGGAAGATCAGGGGAAAAAATTCCCTGTTTGGAAAAATCTTAGTTATTGGTAGTGGAGAAAATTTTCATAGTGATTTGAGTGTCTCTTTGAAGTGAATTGGACATAAAAGTATTTGCCAGGAAGCAACATTTGAATTTAGCTAAAACTATGATGTACTGTTTGTAAATGTAATTTGTTTTTTAAATTATTTAATTACTGGGGTTTTTAGAGGAGGGTTACCAGATGCTCCATGCAAGTTTTATTCCTCATCTTTCCTTTCAAAACTTACATAGACTTTTGTGTAGAGACACTAAAACTCCAGATCTTCCATTTTTGATTTTGAATGTAATTTAAAAATTAATAAAATGTCAGCAATATGTAAAAATTAAAAGCAGTTTGGGGATGTGCAGAACCTAAGTGGAAAATTCCATGCCTGGGATTTTTGTTTGTGCTTTTTCATATTTGTGTTGAAAAGACAAACGTGATTCCACAACAGATCTGAGCTAAACACTTTTCATCACGTGCTGGTAGCAGGGTGAGAGAGGCTGAAAATGAGCACCTCTGGGAGGCATTTCAGCTTCATGTTAAAGGAAGCTAATGTTCAGTGTTTTATTAGAATAATTCACACCTACACAGCACCTTTTCCTCTTTAGGTCTCCAAAAATGATCTAAAAAATCAGATTTGGAGAATATTTTGTTTATCTTCTCTGTGCATTGAATGCTTCAGTCCTCCTTCCCCCTCGTGCTCGTTGGGCCTCACTCTGTACAGATGCTTCTGGTCTGTTCCCCAGGTGGTTTCTATCCTCCAAGATTTCACCCCTGTTCTACAAGATCACTTGATGTTGACATTGGAGAAGTTGCTGGTTTTGTCTCCTGAAAACGTTGCTGCCAGTGTGTTCAAGAGCAAATATGCAGACAGTCTCTTTCAGGTCCTTTTTCAGTGTCAGGGGAACTCCAACCCTTCACGGTACCTTCTGACTGAAGGACTGAGAGAGCACGCTCCCATTCTGAGTGTCTTAGCAGCATGTTTCCAAGTGAGTATTGATGAAGTTATTTATCTTGTAGAGGAGTAAGTAATTATGATAAGTGGTAGATAAGTAGGTTGCCTCATCCAGGGATTTTCCCTGGGTTTGTAGTGATTGTGAACAGTATGACACATTTGGCCAAGTGACACATGATGAGGTGACATTTGTTGTGACATTGTTCACTATAAAAACATTTTGGTCTTTGGACAGGATGCAAACATTATCCATTGTCTCTGTGTTTGGATAATTACTACTGTGGATGATACTACCAGAGCTGAAGCCACAGACCATATTCAGAGCTCAGCAGAAAATCATGAATGGGATCTTCACGACCTGTCTGTTATCTGGAAAGTCTTTTTAAGAAAGCAAAAAAGTAAAACACTTCTAAATGGCTTCCAGCTCTTTTTAAAGGTAAGGTAATGCCTTTGTACTGGTATACTTGAGTGTATCTCAAATTGTCTTGAAGAGGCCCATAGAGTCCTCTTCTGTCCTACTAGTTGTGGCCTAGATAGCCTGGGTGTGATGCTCTGAAAATCCTGGTCAAGTAAGAAAATCTTGGAACAGAAATTCTGCCAATTACTGCAAATTTGCAGCTCATGTACCAACCTCATGTGCAGTTTTAATAAGTGAGAACTTTATTGTTCTGGTAGTCAGGCAGACCTGTTCTACATCTATTGGGGCGTTTGTAGGAAAGAGTTATAACCTGGTTTTGTGTTTAAAGGATTCCCCTTTGCTGTATGTGCTGGAGGTGTATGAACTGTGTATGGACAGTAAAAAATACAATGAAGCTAAAACCAAGCTGGACAAGTTTCAGGAGAGTCTCACAAAAGTAAGCAAATTAATTTTCTCTGAATATCATTGCCCGGGTCTGCCCTAACTAGAGTGTGGTCAGCATGTAATGGCATAAATGAAAACAGTGAAAAAGGGTGTGCTTGGAATGATCTAGAGCTGATCAGGAGGTTTCAGCAGATTCTTTTCATTGCTGGCAATGGATGGGAAAATGGTTTTGATATTTCAGAACCCACAGTGTGACTTTATAAATCATTTAAGTTGGAATGGGAGATGGAGAGAGAATGCCACCCCACTTGTGTGAGCAGTTCACTCCCTGAAGCTTGGCTTTGACTCTAGTAGGACCCCTGGCCAAGAGACAACTTTTTTTAAGACCTTTCAAAGTTTCTGCAGAATTCTGTGACGTTGCTTTAGTTTTGGTAGCTGTGTAGACTTCCCTTTGAAAGTGACTCCATGAACTGAATGACACACTTCAATTAAAACACTGATTTAGCAGTTGGTTTTAAGAGGACAGAGTGTTTTCATGCAGAGATCCTTGTTTGCCACATACAAATGTCTTCACAAATTATTTCAGTTCTTTCCACCACAATTTTCTAGTTCCCTGAATATCTTGGTAACTGAGATTCCATGTCATTAGTGGCTTTCCTTCCTACAGGTGAAGCCAAGGCTAGATCAGTTTCCTTTCCCATTGTGCCACTCACGTAGTGGATATGTTTATCAAGTACCCAGCTGTATGACAGGAGTTGTTAATCTAGCAATTCACTTTATCTATCCATTTCTGATCCTTCTTGCATCTTTTATCTCTCCTTTGATTATCAGGAATAGTTGGTGGTCACCCTGTCATAAAATTTACTGCTCTTAGACCAAAGTCAAACACACACCAGTGATGGATCAGTGTCCCTTGGGAATGGCAGTTAATACTCTTGAAGAAGGAGGTAGATGTGGTGCACCTTCCATTTCCAGTGTGAATGACTAAAATGCAGAATATATTTTTAAAAAAACCCAACCCAATCCTTGAAAATCTTTATCTCCACAGCTTAAAGCCGAAGATGAAGCAGCAGCCTCAGAATTACCTGTGCAGTGGTTGGAATCCCAAGCATTGTTCCTTCTTGAACTGATGCTGCAGCAGTGTAGAACGGAATATGAATTAGGGAAGGTCTTGCAGCTGTTTGCTGCAGCAGATAATCTTCTACTCGATGGTAAATACAGCTTCCTCTGTTAGATGGCATTACTGCTTGCATCTGAAAGTCATACCCAGCATTTCTGGAGTGACTGAAAATGTTTAAGTGTGTTTGTGCTGCTTTTGGTATAAGAGTTTCTATAACCAGAGCTGGTCCTTGTGGTGGTGAGTCGCAGTGGTGAAAATGTCACTGAGTGTGAGACTGGGAGAATGATAACATGTGCACAGGTTACCTACAGAAGCATTTTAGTTAGGGATTTAGAGCTCCTTTTCAGCCCCATGAAAGTTCTAGAGTGCAATCTGTGCTCCTGGCAGGGTGGCATGCTGAAATAAGTAGCAGAATTCCCTCAGGTTTTAAAACCCTCCTGCCTTTGTCTGTCTGCTCTCACAACAGGCCCTTACGTGAAGAAACTCTGTGCGCTCAGTGAGACCCTGAGGGATTCTTCCATACCAATTAACCACTCCATCCTAACCAGTTACAGCATGGAGATGTTTCAGAGCGAGTGCAGATCCATTCTGGAGCAGCTGCAAGAGAAAGGAATGTTCTCCCTGGCTCGGGAGGTAGCGGCGCTGGCCGAACTGCCCGTGGACAACGTAGTTACCCAAGAGGTACAGTAGGGTTAAGTAATGATGCTCACCTCTTAACGCTCCTGTTGCTGCCAGGATTGAGAATGTTCCTTCTCAGTCTTCCTGAAGCACAGATTTTTCTGTGAATCACTTTTTATTTTAAACACAAGTACACCAAACCAGTTGACCATCAGCACTGAGCTGAAAAGGACGCTGTAGCTTGCCTTATTTTCTTACTGGTTTTACTTGCTACCTGGTCAGTTCTGTGTGGTGAGAAAAATGGGTGGATTTGTTGCATATTGGGACACTTAACCTGAACTCAGTTTTTCAGTATATTTGGCATCCAGTGGGATTATTTTTTTAAAGATAGTTGTCTAAAACCTCTGTGAATTTTGCAGGTTCTAAGAGATCTGCATCGTTTAAGAGACACTGGACAGTGGCATCAAAGCCAGACAAGAATCGAATTCTGGAAGAAATGTAATGAGAGCTTTTTGAAAAATTCCATCTCCTGCAAAGCTGCATCTGATTTTTTTTTAGATCAGGCAAACATGGTACCTGACTCTTTAGCTCCTGAGAAGATAAACAGCATTATGGAGAGACATTTGCTGCTTACCCTGGCTGGCCACTGGCTGGCCAAGAATGACTCGGGGTCAGTGCATAACCTGGAAGAAATAGAGAAGCAGATCTGGGTCTGCCGCATCGCACAGCAAACGTTATCCAGGGATGAGGGGCCAGGCAAGCCGAGATTCCCCTCCCACACTGGGGCACACAGGGACCTTACCTTTGAAAACTTAGCCAGGGAATTTTCTTTCTCAAAGCTGCCTGCTCTGAACACACCAAAGTACTTGAAACTCGAGGGTCTTGTGTTCAGAGAGGCTCCACAGACTTTGACTAACGATGATGAGGAGTCACTCAAGCTTCTGATCGGATGCCTTCTCGATGAGGGAAGCGTGCATGAAGCCAGCCGTGTGTGCCAGTACTTCCAGTTCTACAGCAGAGATGTGTCCCTGGTGTTGCACTGCAGAGCTCTGGCCTCGGGGGACACTGATCTAGACAAATTACAGGCAGATATTCAGACTGTCCTTGTGGCAAGACAGAAGACATCTGAAGGCAGTGCATCTCAGCAAGGCAGAACCTCAAGCAGTAAGTATCACTACCAAGGGGGCTTCCCCAGATTCTTCCTTGTCTGTTATGGTGCTAATTTCCCCCGAAATGTCTGCAAGAAACACGGTCTTCATGGTAGTGGGTTGTCTCCTGGGCTCATTAATCTCGTGAAAGGAACACAAAGCCTAGTAATTCACACTGCGTGTCTGTGCTTCAGGAGGGCTGTTCCTGTACTCCACTTCCATAGTCTCTGAACTGGTCCTTTTGTGTAGCTCACAACTCTGTTCCCATAAAGTAGCACTGTGTTCCTGTTCTTGGAATACACACTCTAGTAAATCTGGCTTGTCTTTCTGGAGCTGAAACATGGAAGGCTTTAATTAAAATATTTTTCTGAATTCTGTGTACATTATGAGGACTTGAGGGGTTCTTATTAAGAGCAAGGCCAAGGCTGATAATGTGTATCTATAAAGTACTCTGCATATTTGTGAAGTCAGCTTTAACATGACTTTCTAATTCTAATGTGCCAAGATTAATAGGAGTAGAAAAGAAGAAATGAAACCTAAGCCATCAGAAACATTGCTCAACCCTTACACTCTCTTATGAGTAGGGACTTTACACCTGTGATGTTATTGTGGATATTTGGTGTTCTGTCATATTGTTTGTACCTAAAACTTGAAAAATAAATCACAGGTATCAAGATTTAAGTTATAAAAGACCCAAAGTAGTGTGTATTCACTACAGATTCCTGGAGCCTTGCTCCAAGTGTAAGGCTTGTTGGTGATACCTGTCTTTATGAGAAAGCAACCTAGAGTCTTTTCCTTTCCAGCATCAGGCCTAGAAGACTGGACTCACATTGGGGCTCCATCTCCAGATGATCAGGTGGTTGTCAGTCTGAGGGCCCTTATAGATGAATGTGTCCATGGGAGAAACTACTGCAGACAGGTTCTCTGTCTGTATGAACTTTCTAAGGTATGTGTCTAGTAACATTATTGAAGGAACAAATGGTTTGTGTCAAGCTGTGCTGCAGAAATTTGTGGAGAAGAGCTTCAGAGTGTGGAATCACCAAGGCTTTGTGCAGAGCAGTGGCCAGTCACTGCCTAGGCATGAGGTGTGAATGCACCCAGCTCCCAGCTTCCCCAGGCCCCTACCTCTGACCCCACAAATCCAGATTTCAGCCCGTGTCCCTTTGATGTGCCTTTTTTATCATCTTCCAGGCGTATGTTGTCCATCTAGCACTTTGCTTTAGGCCTTTGTTGTGGGATGCCTTCAAAATCAGCACCGACCCAGAAGCAGACAGAGGTAGCAGCTGCCACAGAAGTCTGGGCACAGAGGTGCTCTGCAGGCTCCACACACTAGCAGCTCTGCACCCAGAGGAGCAGCTCATAGCTCCCAAGTGGTTTCACCCAGACACTGGTAGGAGTAGCAGCAGATTGTCTTTTGCTGCCTGTCTGCTCCTTGCCCTTCCTGACTGCCAGCAGCTCACCTGCTCCTTCTCCAGACTGTGCTGCTCAGTGCTTCTTTCAGGGTACAGAGCCCCCTTCCATGATATTTGGTCCCTACATTTAGAATGTAGCATTATTGTTCTCTGGATAAAACCAGCAGCATATAAGCTGAGAATCACAGAAGTTCTTAGATATTTTTTTTTAGGTTTCTAATTGTTTCTCTATCACAGAGGTTCTGTGATTTTTCTGCACAATTTTTCATGCCTCAAATACTTGGAGCGAGTGCTTTAGGTCTGAACGACTGAGAAGTAGCCTCACGATGGGTTTGTTCCCTCTTGTACCATCCATCTGCTGCTTGCCTGTCTCTACTTCTGAATTCACTGTGTTCATGAGCTACATTTTCCAACAAATAGGTACATTTTTGAACTTTTAATATATTACAGCAAAGTCTTTATGGAGCCTCACCAGCTCCTCTTCCAGGCACAGCAAATGGTAAGATTAGTCTGATCTTTTTCACTGCCAGCCTGTGATGTGCTGACAAGAGGAAAAGGATCTTCCTAAGTAAAACTTAGGCAGTAAAACACAATTCTTTGTTTGGGAGAAGGTATTTGTGTCTTCCTTCTAGGTATTTTAAGTGTTAAGGGTTATATTTGGTTCAGGAAAGCACCTCTGTCCATGGTAACAGCTCTGTGAGTGTTGTCCTTCTAATCCAAAGGCCTTACCTGCCACCCTGGTCTGGAGAGCTTTAGTGCTGGAGATCTGCAGGTGAAGGCACAGATAACTGGTGTGAGCACAAATGATGGGTGCAGCATTTTGAAACCCGCCCCCTTGCACCAGCCTGTCACTAAGATGCACTAGAGGTTTGCTCTGATGTGCGACTTTTGCTGTGTAAAATCTCCTTGGTGTGTGTGTGTTTCCTAGGAGCTGAACTGCTCCTACAGTGAGATGTCAGCCCAGGACCCCCACAGAGTGCTTCGAGCCATCCTGGCGTCGCGGCAGCCGGACAGGTGCCGCAAGGCTCAGGCCTTCATCACCACCCAGGGGCTCCAGCCTGAGACTGTGGCAGAGCTGGTGGCTGAAGAAATCACACAGGAATTACTGGCATCTTCGGAAGGGAAAGGTAGGAAAGAGGCTTCATTTTGTATTTTAGCTTTTTGGCTTGTAAAGTGGTATTTGTGTGTCTGAAAAACAGTCCTTGCTCTCAAGATACTTGAGTGCTGATCACAGAAATGTTTGGGCAGCTCTTGGATGAGGTTTGGAACTGTGTGTGTGTTCTGTAAGATGTCCAGTGATGGGATGTGGGGCAGTGGGTGTGAGCTGGAGCACAGGAGGTTCCATGTGAACATAAGGAAAAAGTTATCACTGTGAGGGTGGTGGAGCCCCGGGACAGGCTGCCCAGAGAGGCTGGGGAGCCTCCTTCTCTGGAGACATCCAAACCCACCTGGACACATTGCTGTGTGATCTAATCTAGGTGACCCTGCTCTGGCAGGGGGTTGAACTAGATGAGCTTTTGAGGTCACTTCCAACCCCTGATGTTCTGTGACTGTTTTGTACACATGCTTACTTGTAGTTATCTTTGTGTCTGGTGTGGTGGTGCACTAGTAAAGGGTTTATTCTTTATGGATGTAAAAGTAATGGCTTTTTAAAAGAAGAAGGGTTGGTCTGGGCTTTTAATCATGAACTTTGCAGCCCCACATCATCTGACTTGGAAAGACTCACGTTTAGCTCTTGGTGAAAAGCGTGGCCAAAAGATTTCCCTTTTTCTTTTTTGGCTTTGTGGGATGAAGGCTGTTCCTCAAAGCAGCAAGATGATGTGGGGACTTTTCTGTTTGAGTCACTTCTGCTTTGCCACAGCATTAACACCAAAGCTCCACAGGAAGTCATGAGCCATGGGATGGAGATTCACAAGTCCAGCTGTGCTCCTCTCTGCTCCTGTTGTCTCCCTCTGTCCTGCTGCTGCCCTTGGCCCTCTTGTGTGGTTCACTCAGGTGATTTGGTGGCAGCTCCTTCAGCAGAGTTGACTTATAAACCCAGCAGAAAACAAATCCATAAAGGAAAGAGTTTTCTGTTGAGTTGGTGACTTGAACTGATTCATTGGAGGAGTATGAATCAGAGCTGCTGCAAGGGATGGGTTAGAGCTGCGTTGTGTAAGGAAGAGGAAGATTGACAGCAGCAGCAGCATCCCACTGGATTTGTGAAATGATCCATGTCATTGTTCAGGAAGATTTCACAGAATCACAATCCCAGACTGGGTTGGGTGGGAAGGGACCTCAAAGCACACCCAGTGCTACCCCTGGCTGTGGGTAGTCCTGTTTGCTGGACTGAACTGGCAAGGAAGCAGGATCTGATTCTGGAGTTTAAGCAGTAAGATACAAGTGTCTTTAGAATTGTAGTTCCAAGCCCTGAGTCAGCCTGGCTGAAGGTCTGTGGGCTTGTTTGGGTGTTTTCTGTTAACATCACTAATCTCTCCTGAACTGTCAGCACTTGTGCCATAACTCTCTCTCTCCCTCTCCTTGGACACAGGACAGAAGCAGGCTTTGAACCCTGCAGCTGAGAGCCAGGGGTTCCTCCAGCTGGCTAAGCTGTGCCAGGATCACACATTAGTTGGCATGAAGCTCTTGGATAAAGTCTCATCTGTGCCACGTGGGGAACTCTCATGCAGTAAGTAAACAGCAACAACCACTTGGTGCAGCTACTGTGTTACTGAACAGGGTGTTACTTGGGTTAAAATCACACTGCAAAGGGCAAAAGCAGAGCTGGTGGCAGCATCAATAGGGCTGAGTATCTGCACAGTAAATGGTGTGTTGCTTACGTGTTGCATCAGTTTACTGTCCAAACAGAGTACAGATGGTTTTGTGCCTACAGCTGGGAAATGCAGTCAGTCAGCTCCCTGAACTGGAGTGGGTAAGTGTTGCAGGAGTCTTGGGACCTTCTTTGTGTTCATCTCAAGCAGAAGTCGCTTTCTTTATCCATTGTTAAACTAACTTCATAGACCTTTGGTTAGTGAAGTCTGCTTCACACTTTACAGCTTTATATCCCATGGCCATGTTGTCACTGAGTTCATAAATCACAGCTGAGGTACTTTGGTGCCAGCAGTGGCAAATAGAGGTCTTTTACTCATTTACTGAGAGTATTTGTAATGCTGCTGGGGGCTCTTTGAAGGGTCTATGCTAGCAAACATCCCTACAGGTAGAGGTTTCCTTGATTTGTTTCAGCCCATGGTGTAAAGGTTTGTGATGCAGAACTGGAGGCTGCAGAGCTGGTGACGGTGGGGCACAGGTGTATTGTTACACCTTTGTCAGCTGCTGGGGAGGAGGTTGGAGGTTGTGTGTGTGGAATAAAGTAACGATCCAGGGTGCCCCAGGTTCCCACTGGCTGGGAAGCCAGGCTGAATGCAGCTGTTAGAGCAACAGCTGCTGCTTAAAGCAGCATGGGACAGAACCCCAACAGCTCCACTTTCTAATCCAGATCTGCTGTTTGTAACTGGAAAGGTTGTGAGCCCTCTGCAGAGATGGCACCCTTCTGGAGAGGGGCACAGGAACCACCTCCCTCAGCTTATTAACCACTCGGGTTCTTCTGTTCTTCAGTTACAGAGTTGCTGATCTTGGCCCATAATTGCTTTAGCTTGACCTGCCACATGGAAGGGATCACCAGAGTCCTGCAAGCTGCACGGCTTCTCACGGACCAACACTTGGCACCCAGTGAAGAGTACGGCCTTGTGGTAGGTGTCTGTGATGCCCACCTCCTACCCAGACCTGCCAGGCCTCCTGTGCAGGTTTCCACCTACGTGTTGGCTGTTCGCTTTGCTCCTGGGGTAGAGGGGCTGGGTGACAGTGTGGAGTTCAGTCTGTCACCTCTGGTTGCCTGGCCTTGTCCTGCTCCTGCCTGGAAGCCAGAATAGTGTTTGCTCTGCTGTGCATGAGTGAGGATTTTTATGGCCCTGGAAGAACAGAGCTGGAGGCAGTGGAAGGGTGAGATGGCACCAGTGTAGTAAGTCAGCCTGGGGATGTCAGAGTAATTCAGCTACTGCTGGAATGTGACGCTTCGTGTTAGGGGGCTGTCACACACCCTTCAGTCCTGCCCTGAGAGGACTCCTGGGGGCTGAGCCATGTCTGGTGTCCTGGTGTCATTGCTAAAAGGTTCGCTGTGTGTTTTTATTGGTAAATTTATGTCCTCCCATCTCACAGAAAAAAGGATGCAGTAGGTTGGTTTAAAGATAAAACCTCTGTGGCTCGAGGGGAGCATGCACCTGTCTGCTGTGCTGGCACAGCTCCTGGCCTCACACAGCCCTGCCTGCCCTCAGAGAGGAGCTTTCTGCTCTGATTTGAGCTTCCTCCTTACACTGGTGTTTCCACAGGTTCGTCTTCTCACTGGGATTGGCAGATACAACGAGATGACCTACATATTTGAGCTGCTGCATGAGAAACACTACTTTGAAGTGCTCATGAGAAAGAAATTAGATCCGGTAGGTGGAAGGCGATAAAGGGGAGAAAACTGTCAGAGAACTGTGAGGCTCCTCAGAAACTGCTATTTACACAACAGGGAGTTTAATGACTCTGGCATAGGAACTGTTATTCAGGTTTCACAGTAATAAATTAATTTGGAGCTTTATTCTGGTATTAGTTCAACAGGTTTGTTCTATCCAGTTCAGTGCCACAACGAAAGCAGCACTGAAACTTTGAGCTTGGGACTATCATGTAGAGTTTTCATGTCTTTGGTTTTACTCAGTGCATGTTGCACAGGTTTTTAAAACCCATAAATAATTTCAGCTTTCTTCTGACACACATCAAGTCATAATTGTCAGGTTTGTCACTTGTGTGTAAAATACAGAAGGGCTGGGTTTGCTTACCTGACATAATGTAGTGAAGCCCAAGTATGAAGCTGCCACTGTGTTTTGAACTGGTCTGGGGAAGCCTCAGAGAGCAGAGTTGTGGCCTTGTGGAGAATGACACAGCAGCAGATTTACTTGTGGGTGCTAAAAATGTGGATAAAACTGAAGCTCATCAGATCCCAGTGAGATCTTCCTTCTCCTGAGCAGAGCGGGACACTGAAGACAGCTCTGCTGGACTACATCAAGCGCTGCCGCCCCGGGGACAGCGAGAAGCACAACATGATAGCCCTCTGCTTCAGCATGTGCAGGGAGATCGGGGAGAACCACGAGGCTGCTGCTTGCATCCAGCTCAAACTCATTGAGTCTCAGCCCTGGGGTGAGTGGAGGCTCCCAGACCAAGGCAGGATGTCAGAAGGGGGTGTGATGGTTGGCTACTGTCCTGGGACAGCCGCTGAACTCCCACAGTCTGGAAGGAGAGCCCCCTTGGCCAGGCTTGGGGTGTTCCTGCTGCTCTAGTGCTTCCAGAGCTGAGATTTTTGGCTCTCCCTGTCGCTGTGGCACCGTGCACAGGGTGAGGTACAGGCACACACACACATACACACACGTTTTCCTCACCTTCTTTGATACCTGTGAGATGACTTGTTAACATCCGAACCGCGCGAGTGCTGCTCGGCTGGCAGAGTGCTGAGCAGCAGGGAGCAGAGCAGTCAGCACTGTAACGACACCAGGCACAGGACCTGTGCCAACGGTTTCCAGACTTCTCCAGTAGTAGTTCTTGTGCCTACTGCAAACATGTGAGTTGGGTTCCTCTTCAGCTCTTCAGTTACCTGACTGGGCTCCAGCAGTAGCTTCAGTCCAGTGACTGGACAGGCATCAGTGTTCTTCACACTTTTTTAAGATGAGAATTAGTTCTTAGTCTTTTGCTGCTCTCAGAAACTCTGCTGGGTCAGATGTGGGGCCAGAGGGTGTTTTGGTAACTTACGTTGTCGCCTTCCTAAGTGCTTGGGTGTGTGTTTCCCCCCATTTCAGAGGAGTCTCTTCAGGATGTTGCAAATTTAAAGAAGCTGCTGCTGAAAGCTCTGACTCTCTTTATTGACGCTGCAGAGAGTTACTCTAAGGTAAGATGGGATGGAATTGGAGGCTTTCAGTGCACTGGGAGCACAGGGGCTGAGTTGCTCTGGGGGTGGCTGTGCAGAGCCCTTCCCAGTGGGAGAGGAGCCAAGGAGCCTCTTGCTCTGGCTTCCCGGCAGTGCCCAGCAGGCTCAGTGACACTGTCATCTCAAAGAGCACGGTGCTGTTCCCATCAGGCTGTAATACCCAGGGTCACAGTGAGGTTTTGGAGTGACCATGAGCTTAACTAGCAAGAAAAGAGCAATGTGAAGGTGTGAAACCTGGAGTGACGATGACAGAAGCAGTGTGCATGGTGAGGGAAGCATCATTTAAAACTAATGGAATGTGATCAGTGAGAGACCTGCAGTGATGTGAAAGATGAAGCACTAGACAGCTTTGAACTCCTCCTGCTCTCAGGGATGTGTGTGACTTCCCCACAGAAACACCCTTTGGCAGCTTGTGTTTGTCTCTGCCTGTTCCCAGGACTCCTGTGTGCGGCAGTCCTTGCGCTGCCGGCGGCTGATGAAGCTCATCACCCTCCAGCTGCATTTCCTCAGCGCTGGTCAGAGCACTATGCTGATCAACCTGAGCAGACAGAGCCTGACAGACACCATCATGGCCCTGCCTCGGTTCTACCAGGTGAGCCTGGCTTCCTGACGTTGTTCTTTCTGAAAACAGTGGTTTGAAATAGCACTGTGCTGCTGTGAGCGTGACACTTGGCTCTTCTGTGTGACCACACACTCTTCTGAGTCCTGTGGGTGTCAGCCCATCGTGGTGCTGCAGATCCTGGTGTGGGCTGATGCTTTCACAGGCCTTGCTGCCTTCACACAGCCAGCAGCTCTCCTGCTGCCCTGACCATGCACTGCAGCCACATCTAATCTGTGTGGTGTCCATTGTTTTGTGATGTTGGGAATAGGAGAGGAAAGAAAAGGGCTTTTTCAGGAGAGCCACCAACCTCCCTCCAATGCTGCGATCAGGGGCTGAGGGAAACGACTTGCAGTCCTTTGTTACCCTGGTGTTTATCCCTCTAACACAGCTGCTCTCAGACCTGTGGCAGGAGGTGGCCGCACAGAACAATTTGTTTACAGGGGTGTTTCTGTGCAAGAAAGAACTCTTCCTGCCCAGAGACTCCAGCATCTCTTCTCCCTGCAGGCAGCTATAGTGGCTGAGGCTTACGAGTTCGTTCCAGATTGGGCTGAGGTTCTGTACCAACAAGTGATCACCAAGGGAGACTTCACTTACCTGGAGGAGTTTAAACAGCAGAGACCGCTGAAGCCGAGCGTGTTCGAGGAGATAGCGAAGAAGTGAGTAGCTCTGTGGTCAGACTGGAACCTTCTTTTCTGGGACTAATTGTGAGGGCCAACCCCATGTTTAATCAGATGTTCTGTTCAAGGCTTTGATGTGATAAAGGGTGGTGTACAGGGCCTTGAGCTCTGCGCTCAGGTTCTTAAGCATGTGGTGAAAATACCACCAGATCCACTGAGCTGGAGGCATCGGGCTGGTCAGAGCGAAGTGGCCACCCAAGAGAATCCAGTGTTCCCATGCAGCACATCCTCTTTGACAGAAACACAGTCCTTACAGTTCTGTAGCAGGACAGTCACAGAATATAACCTGTGTCTGCAGCCTGTTCCCATTGCACATCCCATTTCTTTCAGAGTTAAGCAGCACCCACCGAGCGACGCTGCGCTGAGAAACCTGAAGAAACTGCTGACTTACTGTGAAGATATCTACACATACTACAGACTGGCTTATGACAACAAGTTCTACGACGTGGTAAATACGCTCCTGAAGGATGCACAGACTGGCTGTTGTCTTAATGATATGTTATCAAACTAAAGCCCAGCCCCCAGGACAGAGACCCCGTCTGACACCCCTGGTGCCGCCCCTGCTCGCATGGTTAGTACTGGTTCTGGAACAGACACTTTTACCTATTACTTGCTTACAGTGATGTGCTGCTACATGGAAGTTACTCCAGAAAACTGCTGGTGGTTGTAAATATTTAAATTGCTGAGACTGTGTTAAACCTAAAATTATGTTTTGTATAATAAATCCTCCTGTTTACAGAATACCTGACTGACAACAGATCCAGGCTGGCCCAGCTAGTGATCTGTGCTGGTTTGGGTGGGCAGGGCACTCAACCCCCTGCTATGGGCAGGGACACCCCCCCCCCCAGCCCAGGGTGCCCCCAGCCCCATCCAACCCAACCTTGAGCCCTGCCAGGGATCCAGGGCAGCCCCAGCTTCTCTGGGCACCCTGTGCCAGGGCCTCCCCCTCCCCAGGAAGGATTTCTGCCCCCCAGCCCCTCTCCATCCCCCTCCTGCAGCTGAAGGCTGTTCCCCTGGGCCTGGTTCTCCCTGCCCTGGGCACCAGCCCCTCTCCAGCTCTCCTGGAGCCCCTCGAGGGCTGGGAGCTCTCCCCAGAAGCAGCCTTCTCTTCTCCTGAGCAACTGCCACGTGCAGTTTGGGTCACATCATCCCCCAAGACCCGACAACCGCGCTGGCTGCCAGTCGGCCAAGTAAAGTAACAGCGAGAGCAGAGCCCCAAGTGTGACAGGGAACTTCAGGGCAGCCTGAACCCTGCTCCTTTCAGGCTGGGCCCACCAGCAGTGGGAAGGAGCTGGTAGCACACGTGTCCCATCTGTACTGGGAACAAACAGGCTCTAGAGAAGAGACCACTTGTGGGAACAGCAGCTGCCACCCAGAGTGAGTTACTGCCCCCAGCCCTGGGCTGCCCTGCACCAGCCCGTGGCAAGAGCCCCGGGCTCAGCGGCTCCAGCAGAAAGGATTTGGCTCCTCACAAGTTGCCTGGATTGGGACAGACTTGAAAGGCTCCTGTCCACCACCAGCGTGGCTGAGCCCACAGCTGCTTCACAGGTACAGAACCATGCCCCTTCCTCACCACTTAAGCTGAAGTCAGAGCAAAGGCTGGGCCCAGTACCAGGCCCAGCACATTCCTGTCACAGCTCTGCCCCGACACTGAAGGAACTGGCCCGAAGCTGCAGTGAAGTCCTCCAGAGTGATTTTTATTAAATTAGTTGCCTTATAAAACATTGCAGATGTCGTAATTGTTAACATAACAATTTGCCCAACTGTAGAATCCGGTGCAGTTTGCTAAGCAAGTTTGTTTTTCAAATGAAAGAAACCATTTCCATGAGTCCTGAAGGAGCCACCACGACCCCCGAGATCCCACCGGGACGTCTGGGGTGTGGTGGGTGGTTTGTTTTACACTCACTCAAACCAGGCGATGAGCTGTTAACAAACACCCAGCCCAGACAGCCGTTAGTAGGGGTTTAGATGACTGGAAACTAAAGTTCATACAGACACAAGTTGGCTTTTCCCAGGCCCCCAGTCTGGGGGCAGAACAGGGGGAGCTGGAGGGGCAGAACCCTCCCTGAAGGCCGCAGCTCCCCTTCCCAATATCTGGAAAACCTCAAGCTCTAACTGCAGAGAAAGCAATCGTAATACTAAGCACACACCACGCCCGTGCTGCAAACTGCTTTTGTTCATCAGACAAGTCATTCAAGGAGGTACAGTTAAGGCTGTGTCACTGACCTGTGCTGGTAATAATACTTTGCCTTCTTGACATTCATTTCCAATTCACTGGCTGTTACTATGAGACCCAAAGAGCAAGTTCCCATGATCAGAGTTTTGGGTGTTTAACTGCAAGTTACACAGCTTTCACACGGCTTCGTTCTAACCCCAACCACAGAAGAGGGAGCCCGGTGCTTCAGCACCACCAAGAGTTAAACCACCAGCACAGAGATACTGCAAGTTTGATTGTAGCATTTGGCAGAATTTAAAGGAAGAAAAGTTGTGCTACATGTTTAGGGATTATGGGCAACAGAAAGACAACAGAAGGGGAGATAAATGTCACATGAAGTCTTCAAAGTCTTGTACGTATTCTCCATCGTATCCTCCGTAGTCAGCCAGGTCATCTTTCATAGTCGCCTTTAAACCACCTCCAGGCACAACACCCTTTTTCTTCTTTTTGGCTTTATTCTGCTTAAATAGGAAGAGCACATTTACTTTGAGACCCACAGTGATGTGTCATTACTCAGTAGAGCCCGAGGTACAGCCATTTGTGTGCCCATGCCTGTGCCAGCGATTTGGGCTCCAGTGATCCGGTCCCACACACCCACCTCTTCCTAGTGCAGCTGCTCCACAGCTCCACTTGTGCCCAGGCTGGACCTAAACATGCTGAGTAACTCAGCCTAACTCAGGTACCTAAAGCAGCACCTGGAACTCAGCTGCCACCAAGTGCCAGACGGGTGTAAGCCAAGGAGGTACTTACTCCCTTTAACCCTGCCTGGCTCAGCAAGTCCCAGCTCCTCTCCAAACCACAGCTCATTAAAGGAAAAGCTCAGCACCTCTGCCAGCCTCTGGCCTTGCAGCCTTAGCGCTGTCCATGAAGCTGGTGCTGCCTTAAGGTGCCTCACTGGCACCAGGGGATCCCAGCTGGCACCCAGGAGAAGAGTTCCCAAGGGTTTCCACTCTTACACCCCCATGACACTGACCCTGCTCTGCTGCTCATTTCCTAATGAGCTCCAGTTTGATTTATGACATACCAAGGGTCACCCTGCCCATCTATTTCTGCCTGATGCTGTTGCTCTCTAACAACTCAATCACTGAGTTCCACACCACCAGAGTTCTGGCACAGGTGCTGCTACAAACCATGTTCTACCTCACTCAAGTTAAGCCATCACGTCACCTTTTAATCCTTCCCCTCCTCCCTGCCTGGGTGGTTACTGCCCCTGTGGTTTGCAGGCCAGCACAGAAGCCCCAGTTACCCACTATCCAAAAGGCCAAACTTGCAGCCATTTAAAGTGCTTCTCCAGGTGGGTGTCACACAGACACTGAGGATGGCTTCTGCCTTGGGCCATTCCAGCCCAATGAGGGGAACAAGGGGAGCTGTGAACTCCCCAAGGTTTTACCCGTGATCTTTAGATTCAATCTGCTCCCAACTACCACCCCCAGTGAGTGGGCTTTCCCTCAAACCAGGGTCACATTTACCCTCCCACTGCTCCCTGTGACAGAGGCAGGTGAGACCTGTTCCCCCTCCCCACAGTGCCACTGCCTCCCCCCCAAAGCCTTACCTTTTCCTGTTTCTGCTTTTCACTGCATAGTACTGTCAAAGTATTTGTGATCTTTTTCAAATCATCAATTTCCACTGCATGAGGGGAGAAACAAGAAGAAACAAAGGTTCCTCAGCACAAGAACATCTCAGAAGGCAGCTGCATAATCCAACACAACACACAGCAAGCACCAGGAATGACCATGCAGAGCAGCACAAGCTGGAACTTGCTGGAAATCAGCGAACATTGAGTGGGCAACGCTGGTCCTTGGAATCACAGTTACTGTTTCAGACCATGCCTGGCAAAGCAGCTTCCATGTTGCAGAAGGTAAAACTTGTAAATTAAGAGTTAGAGGACACAGGAGCCTGACTGAGAAGCATTTGAACAGCAAAATATGGGTACAGCGAAGTACAGTATGACCTGTTGAAAGCAGCAATGGATGAACAGTAACTGTTGACAATAAAGGGTCAGAGAGGGCTCCAGGCAGGCAGCAATCGCTGCACTGGTACAGCACGGAGCTACCACTGCCCTGGAGGACAATGTGTACTGTTCTGTACCAGGACACAGCCCAGGCAACGCACTCACAGGTACCTCAGCCTGCCAGAGCAGTGGAAAGACTCGAGTGTAAGTTAGTTTCCTCTGGGTAGAGATCGACCTGGGATTCCAGAGGAGTTTATTTCCCAGAATCACATGAGTTTCCTCGTGAATGAGCCGCACAAGTTATGTGTCTCAGAGAGTTGTTACTGTTATTTTAGAAATGGCTTCAAGAAAAACACGTGAGATTTGAATCAGCCAACAACTGACACTTCAAATGCCTCAGCTGACACGTGGAAAGAGTCACTCCTGCACAGGCACACAGGGAAGGGAACCTGACACTGCTGTGTGAAACATCAGTACTTCACTGGGTATAAACTACATCAGCCAATCTCAGCTGCACTTTCCAACAGCCCGTTGGCAGGTTCAGGGGTGGCAGTTCTGGTGCTGAGCTCTAGGGTGTCTCCCCCATAACTTACATGAAATACATACGTCTCGAACTAACGCTTCCAAAAAGCTGGCGTAGTGTAGTGACTTCTCATACTGGGTGATCTTCTCTTTTAGGAGTTTGCCAAATTCCGTGAAGTCATCTTTTGAAGAGGGATTCATGGCATCTATTCCACAAGTGTTATTTACACCTGCAGGGAAAGACACACGTGTGACAGAGAACGGTGGCCCAGAGCCCCAGAGAGGGACAAGTGACCTCGGTCACCACCTGCTCCTCCCCTGGTTTTACCAACCCAACGCTGTCTGCTCACCCACCTGCCCCAGCTCCTGCCACCCATGAGCTCAGACCAGAGTTACTGACCTGTACGCAGAGGGATTTCTGCTCAGAGCCCAGTGACCTGAACCGGCCATTCCTGCCCCTGGGCAGTGCCCCATGCAAACCCCCATCCCCTCACATACAGAATTCCTGTCTGCAGCTTCTAAGAGCCAAGTTTAGTTTGTTCTTTGCAGCTGCATTCAGTGCACCCCCAGGCACTGCTCTCCTCCAGCCGCCTCGCCGAGCAGAATCTGCACTGAGTAAGCAGCTGTGCAGGTCACTGCAATCCAGGGAAGGGGCTGTGGTGTTTGCAGAACGCTGCTGTGAATCAGTGTCTGTGCCAGCTCCAGCACAGCACAGAACCTGAATGTTCTGCTTTCAGCCTGCTTTGTCTGCACCAGGGAACGAGCTCATCCCCCAGCTCACCGGGCTTTCCCCACACCCACAGACTGCCTGAAGGAAAGCCTGAGCTGCCCGAAGCCCCATTAAGTCCCATTAAGTCCACATCACAAAGCACCTCAGAACATCAAAGCTGCACATTTTCCTTCCCCTTTTACACACTCCTCTTTCTACCCCGAGCACCACCACGCTGGAGAACTCAGTCACCTTCTCCCTAGAGCTCCTGCTGTGGCTTGGTAAGGAAAAGCTCCTGCCACTCTGCAGGCGGTTCTGTGGCGCTCAGTCTGCCCTCAGCACCAGGTCAGGCCTCCAGCAGTTTGACTTTCAACCCCTTTGCTCTCAGCAGCACAACCTGTGCATGCTCTACAGGCAAACCTGCTCCTGTCCTTTCACAGCACACCCCCAGGGGACCCCTCCTGAGGATACCACACTCCATGCAGCTGCAGCTCCACCGAGGCCTGACACGGGCCCAGCACTCACCAAATGTTTCTTTTGCTAGCTCCAGGTCTGACTCCTCTTGCAATTTCTTTAGTCGTAGTTTGTCTGCTAACTGTTCTTCTGGTGTAAGCTCCTTCTGTTCCTCTGGTGCCTCTAGCTGTGTCAAAGAGGTACAAGGGGAGAGCATTACACTCCTTACCCATGAGCAGAGGAATCCCAGGGGTTGGAAGGGCCCCCCAGAGCCCATGGGGTCCAACCCCCTGCCAAAGCAGGGTCCCTAGCACAGGGCACACAGGGCGGTGTCCAGACGGGGCTGGAATCTCTCCAGAGAAGGAGACTCCACACCCCCTGGGCAGCCTGGCCCAGGGCTCCCTCACCCTTACAGGGTGAAGAAGGAGGAGAGATTGTGGGATCCCCAGCACCACATGTACCCTCCCTGTGCCCGTCAGCACACCTCAAGCACCTGCAAACCTCCCCAGCCAACATAATCTAATGAACATTCAGTTCCCAACTGGGAAGAAACTCCCCAGTTGGCCGTTTCACAGCTGTCTGTTCTACCATGAGGTGCTCACAAAGGGAAGAGCACTAAGTGCTACTTCAGTGACCTGCTCGCCTTACAGAGAAGTGAAGGTTAAACACCCCCCAGATGTTATAAAGCACACGACTTCCATCTTCACAGGTCCTGTTCAACCTCTAAAAGAATATAATCAAACCTGCCCCAGAAGAGACAGGAGTTACCCTCTTTTTAAGCTCCTCTTGCTTCTTCTTCTGTAGCTTTTCTTTTTCTTTTATTTTTTCTGCTATTTTCTTTTTTTCTGAAACTTTTGGTTCTGTAAAACACGGAACAACATGGTGCTCAAGAGCTCAGCTGGTAAACCTTCCTCAGAGAGAAAGGCCTGGAGCCCAGTGACTGGAATCTCAACTCAGAGAGGTAAGGACACGCTGTCAAACACAACCCGACCCCCTGAACTAGTTTTGGTTCTTTGGGCACACCCAATACAAACCTGGTGTCTGCTCCCAGGCTGCACAGAGAGCCCCGTGTTCCTTTTCTGTCTTACCTTGTTTTACCTCTGTCTCCTTTACTTCCTCCTCTTCCTCCTCATCATCCCAGTTATCCTACAAAATAAGTTTCAATGAAGATTCTTCTAGAGGTCCTTCGTTCAGGTAACAAAGCACAACAGCTTACAGACAGCCTCGTTAAACGCTCAGGTCTCCCCCAGCCTTACGCAGGGAGCAAGCCCTGAGAGCTGAGCAGCCAGGGCCTGGCTCTGGGGAGCAGACCAGGCTGTCGCAGGAGCAGCCCCTCCATGACTCAGGCGCTTCCCCTCCCAGGGTGGCAGAGCTCCCACAGGTCCCAACACAGCAGGATCAGCAGCAGCCACACCAGCGCTGGGTGCTCCCCATGCAGCGCACTGCGAGCCCCCAGGAAGCCAGGGACGTGTGTGTGTGGCACAGCCACTGCTGGAAACACACTGCTTGGCTCAAACCATCACTGTGCCCTCCACCCCAGGGCCCTTCCTCCCTGCGTGACGCCAGCGTGTCCTTCTCCCTGTGCTGGGACAGGTGTTTGGTTTGTGTGGCTGCACACAGAGCTGCTCACTGGGCAAACACCAACCTGACCCACGGGCAGGGAGCACAGGGGCCCGGCCCTGGGCAGGAACACCAACTTTTAAGTCACAAGACCATGTTTCTGACCAAGGAGCACTGCTTTTTATGGAAGCAAAGCAGCTATCAAGAGTCATCCCACAAACAAATCACTTAAACACTCCCCAACAGCCATTGTGTTCTCCAGTGCATCTTCCAACAGTCTCAGCTGCGGTGTCTGCAGCCCCCTCTGGCCCGGCACATCCAAGAGTCACAGTGACCCTGGGGTACCACACTGCTCACCTCACAGGGACACGTTTTCTACAGACAGACCTGCTAAAGTCATCCAAGGGCTTTGCCAGCAGCAACTCTGGCAGTTACAGGAATACACCCCAGTCCTAATGCCACTGCAGGTTCCTGATGGCCCCGGCACGGAAATCGACGCTCTAGGGTTGAGCTGAAGTTCCGTGCTGAGCACCACGTGATGTACAGACCAGAGAGCCAAGAAATGTCCCAGGAATCCAGTGCTAGTTACCCATTCCAAGTGGCAAGCTTAGGAGGTGACATTTGACAGGACCTGGTTCACACAGGTGTGCTGAAGCCCACAAATCCCCAACGCAGGCATTTCCACCTCACCCCGGTAGCGTGTGGCTGTGGCAGCTGTTTACTCATTCCTAAGGGTTGCCACTGGTGTGGGGAAATAAGACGCTGGTGGAAGAACTCCAGAGCAGCGTGCTGACCCAAGCAGGGAAGGGTTCACCCACCAGCTCACTCAAGTTAATTGGCACTTGTAAGGGATTTGGCTTCCCTTCCACATTCCAAGAAGCTGACTTGAATTTGGAGCAGCATTATTTTAGCTCCCATCTAATTAAGAGTTTGTTACACCCACTTCTTCAATAGCTCTCTGCATTACTGCTGCACAGAGCTGGCTGCCTCATCCCCTGCCCCGTGCTCCAGGGGGTTGGAAATGATGGGTTTCACTGTGCAAGCTGCCCAGGGGATGAGCAGCCTGACGTTAGGACGCTCCTGGGATGGAAGGAAACTGCTGGGTGTCACTGCTGGGTGTGGGAGGTTGACAGAGGGCACGTGGGTGAGGGACACACTCCTTCCCCCCAGCAGCCCATGTTCCCCCCAGCCCTGCCCGCACAGGGACGGCAGGTTTGGCTTGCAGAAACTCAACTCATATGCTGGGCAAAAGTTTTTGGCGTGGGTTTTGTCTGTTTGGGGTTGTTTTACTGGGAGGAGCACCCCAGCACCCACCTACTTCTGCGGGTTACCATTCCAGTGACCTCTCTTGCAGGAGCAGAGGTGTGCTTCACTGCTGCATCTTTGCCTGATGCTGAGTAACTCAGAGAACATCTTTATTCCAAATTATAGCCACTAAAATAGTCTAGAACTCTGAGGTTCTTCCACAACACTCATTTACACATTCTTATCTAAAATGAGGCTGCTGAAAATGCCTTCCACTCCAAGGAACTAGACCCTTGATGGGAGCAGCTCTTACGATTTCATGTGCTCCATCACATGTACCTTCAACAGGAAAATGCACACTATTCCCCTCAAAACCAGCAGGCACCACTGGAAAGTGACTGGAAAGCGACAGGTCCTCCAGCACTTCAGCTTCTAGCTAAGCCTGGATGCTGCTGCTCTCCTTCAGAGAGGAAAAGCCACCCAGTGCCAGGGCGGGTGCGTGGGTAACACACACACTTCCCTGCTCTGGCTTTGCTAAGCACAGAATTGCCCAAGAGTAAATAGATGAAAATTCCTTGGCAGGAGGCCCATCCTCTGGGAAACTTGTGTTCTGGGTAGCACTGGAGAGTAGTTTTGCTGCTGCTGAAGATCCTAATTTTAGACCTGGGGAAGTCGCAGCTTCCTAACATAACAGTTACTTCAAGCTCAGCACTAAAGATCTTCATAATAAACTACAGGACTGGAACATATAAACCAGATCCCAAAACGTGAGATACCAGCTCGAGGCAATGCCAGGGTCGGGAAACACTTCGTGCCTCCAGCTCAAGCCACGTCCTCTCTTACGGGGGTACTTCCCTGCTGTAGACCCTTGTGAGCAAGGAATCCAGAGCCAAAGCAACCACCTTCCAGGCTCACTTCTGGGATCTTCTACAGGAGGAGCAAATCCAAGTAAAACAAACCAGCTTTTTCTTAGCTGGGCTGGCCGCTCTCCCAATGCACCTCTAGCACAAAAGTCGTAATCCTGGGGAAGAGTGAAGTGGCTGCACTCCTCCTGCAGCTGGGAGAACTTTGGTCTTTCACTGAGCAGCCACAGAAAGTGCAGGTGTCTTCAAGAGGGTCCCACTTTGCTCCTGTTCCCCTGGACACGTTCTATTGCAGAGGGAAAGTTCTTCCTTTCGGAGGGAGGAGGAAAAGACAGCCCCCCTGAGCAGCCCACGACACCCCTGTACACAGCACCTACATCACCCCGGTACACACTCACCACACTCTCTGCCGGTGACCACGCTGCTGGCTGTGCAGAGAGATACCTCTAGTGATGCCACCTCCAGAAATGGGACCCTGCTGAGGCCTGTGGGGTGTGGGTGGGACTAGACTGAAGGAGGGGAACAGACAGCCTGTGGCCTGCAAAAATGCGTTACCCTTTTCCTAAGAGAAGATGAACTGCTGTTTTCTTACTGTTTATAAAATAATAACCCCCTAAGCTCCAAGGACAACTGTGCTGGCAGGGAGTCTGCTAAGAGCCAGCACCCTAAATCACACCCCCAGGAGCCCTGGCAGTGCTCTGTGCTGGACAGCGTCGGATGTGTCACCCAGTGTGACTGCCAGTCAGGGTGCTCAGCACCTCCATCTGGAACAACCAGGTCTTTTCCAGCTGACCTATTTCCCTTCCTTACAGCCACCAAGCACATTCCTCCTTATGTCCCCAGGTGTCATTTTGTGGAGCAACCGGATGGACACGGAGCAAACCGGGGGTTCAGTGGCATCTGCCCCATCCCTGCTAAGGGACGGCTGGGCCCAGGCCGGGGAAGGCCAGCTCTGAGGAAGGCCTGTTTCCACACGCACTGCTAATGACCGGCGCGTGTCTCAGTGCCGGTCCCACGCAGGCATCTCCCGCCGACACGCAGTACAAACCCCTCCCGACAGGTGCTTCGAGAGGCCGTTCGCAGTGACCCGAGCACCCCTCAGCCCCGCACGGGCCGGGCCGTCCCTCCCGCTGGGCAGTGACAGGAGGGGTGGGAGCGGGTCCCGCCGGGCAGGGGCTCACGCTCGGCACCGCGCCGGAGGCCTCCGCGCCGCCAAAGGGCCGCGGAACGCGGGGCCGGGAGAGCCCCGGGGCTGGCGCGCAGCCGAGAACAGCGGGCGGATCCCCGCAGCGCGGGAGGCGCCTCCTCGGCCTTCAGAACCCTCCGTCTGCCCGGCCCCGGCAGACCGGACGCACCGGAGCGGCCCCAGGGCAGGGACGAAGGGGCGGCGTTGACGAAGGGGCAGCGCCGGGCCCGCTCGGCACCTCGACGCAACCGGCCGCCGTCCCCCGTGCCCCCCCGCCCGCGCGCCGCCTCCGCCCGCCGCGGGCCCGGCCCGGCCTCACGGCCCCGAGCGTCCCCCCCATCCCGGGCCTGCGCGGCGGCGCCCGAACGCGGGAGTCCGGCCGGCCCGGCCCGGCCCGAGGCTCCCTCCCTCCCGCGCCGCCCCTGCCCGGGCCGGGCCCGCGTCCCCCGCACACGCGGCACCATATGGCGGCGGCCTGCGGCGGGCCCGGCCCGCTCCCCGCCCGCTCCGGGCCCAGGCCGGCCTGAGAGGCCGTCTCCGCCGTCGCGCCACGCCGCGGGGCCCGTCCCGGGCCTGTCCGGCCGCACCTTCACGTCGTCCTCCTCATCCTCGCCGGCCCAGCGGTCCCCGGCCACTCCCGGCACCAGCCGCTTCGCCACCGGCTCCACCACCTCGAAGCTGTCGGCGTCTGCGGGGAGAGCGGGGGAGAGCAGAGCGGTGAGCGGCGGCGGGCGCGGGGCGCGGGCGGGGCGCGGGGCCGACACCTACCCCACGAATCCGCCGCCTCCGCCGCCATCTTCCCCGCCAGCCGCGACCGCCGCCGCTCCACGGCACGGGGAGGCGCCGCGCCAGAGCGGCCCCAGCCTGCGCGGGGCACGCTGGGACGGCGGCGGACTGCCCGGGCCGAGCCCCGCCCCCGGCCGCGCCAGCTCCGCCCCTCGGGCCGGCGGGAGACACCGGTAGCGGTATCCGCCCCGGCCCCGGCCCCGGCCTCGGCCCCGGCCCCGGCCTCCTCGGGGCGGTTTCTGCCCGGGGGCAGAAGGGCAGCGGGCGGAGCGGCGGCTATAGCGAGACCCGGGGCCGCCGCACTCTGCCTGCTCGCGGTCCGGGCCCCCCGGCCCCGGGAGAGGCCCCGGCCGCGCTGCGAGCTGGGCAGGCGGAGCCGCTCGGGGGTCTGGGACACGGACCGCGGAGGGCCGGGAAAGGGGGCCGGGAGCCCCACTGAGGCACGGCCGGGACTCACCCCGGAGTCACCCCGCGTCTGGCCTGAATTACGCCCTCGCTGCCCGTCACCTGTTCCCCTTCGGGAGAAGTGGGAGCTCGCTCCGGGAAGGGCCTTTACCCTCCACACACACCTCCAAGGGAGCAGGAGACAAAGGCCGGGACAAACACCCGACTCTGGAGCGCTGAGCTGTCCTGGCTGGCTTTCCTTTGGCCCCCTTGGACCCTTCTTTTCCTCGAAGCACCAGCAGCACCCTGAAGCTTATCACTTCTCAGCCAGGCCAGAAGCCCCCATTCAGCGGCCAGGGCTTTCACACGGGGCCCAGGGCCCACGTTCCTCACTGACAGTTCAGCAGCAAGAACTGAGGAGCAGCATCGTGCCCATCAAACCTCACTGAGGGACTCGCACACGCTACCTTGAGGGTACCATGGAATGATCTCAGATGTCATCTTCCCCACAGCATCGTGTGTCTGCAGCAACGCTGAGCTAATATGTAAGCGTTGTTACAGTTGTAAGCAATAGGCTGGAGGCTGGGGAGAAGCTAGAGGCAGATCCCAAAGCTGCACACTGCCTCCCGGTGTTCTCACGTCAGGGCGCTCCAGGAATGGGCTGTTGGAAGTTCTTCCTCCAACACTGGGACTCGCACACCTTCCGCACTGACTGGACCTGTCAGCGAGTAATAAATCCAACTGTAAGAACACACCTTACCATACAGAAGGCACGGCCTCACAAGGCTGGGCGAGAAGATGAGAGCTGATTATCGATGTCCTGATGAGGAAAGAGGCGTTTCGGTGACGGGACAGGACGTGTGGCCAGGCACTGAGCGGGAGAGCTGAATGAGGCTGGTCAGACTGGGAGCGACCCACCGGCAGCAGGGCGGGCTGGCAGGCTGCAGTTGGCCACCTGTGACAGCCCTGCAAGTCATTTCATGGAAGGATTGAATGGTGGAGGGCCAGAGAGAAGGGAAGGAAAACTCACTGAAGCCTGATGCCTGAGTACTGCAGTGAAGTGATTCCCAATCCCCTCACTGATCAGATGAGTGAAGGTGGGTTGGGACTTGGTCACTTCCCAGCTTTCATGCTTGTAGTCAGCTGGGGGAAACACAGGCGAGCGGCCAGCTCGACCCCAGCCAGACCCCACCTCCACACTTCATCCCTGGTGCTGCTGGGGGGTGATTTTTCAGCTCAGATCCCTGAGGAACAGGTGCCCTGTGACCTGCTGAGGAGCAGGCAAGTCCTGTACTAGAAACTTCAGACACAGCAGCAGACCTTAACCCCCTGGAGCACAACTATGGAGATACCTACAAGTATTTCCAAGAGTCAAGTGTCCACAAGCACACCACTGTCCTCAGACTGAAGACGGAAGCTGCAGCCTCGAACGCAAGCCCAACTGCAAGTCCTTGCCCTTCTCCAACCTTTTCCCCACCGATCCCAGGGAATGTTCTATCCTGGAACTCTCAGGCCCACGAGACCAGGGGAGAGAACCCTGGCTGGCTCCAGAGCTCAGGTTCTGGCAGAGATAAGCAGGCCCGTCACAGCCTGTCTGATGCTCCATGCCGTTTGGATGGTGCTGATGGAGCAGGGTAGATGCAGAGGACACCTTTATCTGGCGGGTGAACAAAAGCCACGGTGCAGCCCCCTGAGCCTCCACCAGCCCAGCTTTTCAGTGATATGCTTCCTCCTGCCTTGTCAAACACCACCAACCACATAAAAGCCAGAAACATTCCCTTCACCCAGTTTACCCCACTGCCACCTCCCAGCTCTGTGATTTCTGTGGGAATCTGGGTGATTAAGTGGAGAAAGAGGACACATTTTGTCTGAAGGTAATAAATTTAGCAGAGCATGTGTCCATGTGTCCATGTAACAAGCAGAATGACCTGTGACACCACAACATACATTAGCTAGAAAAAAATTACTCCAACTTTACCATCCTTTTTTTCTTGTTACCTGTTATTTACCAGGCAATATAAACAACAGAGACATCACTGGAGGTCAAACCACATCAGAACTCACCAAGTCTACACAGAGCTTGACGAGCTCGGTATGCTGTGGGGATAATGATGGAATGGCCAAGAACTGCAGTGATTAGGAACATGTTAATTACTGAAGTATTACATATTTAAATGCACAGTGTAATGTAAACACCTGGATTGAAACAGCGAAGCCATATTCCCCCAGCATGTAGATGAGGAAATCAAGGCACAAAGCAAAGAGCCACCGCCCAGCAGAGCTCTGGGTCAGAGGAACCAGTCCCTTGTAGGAAGCAGGGCAGCGCTTGCCTTGGAGAACTCGACCGGTTTCTGCTTTGGAGGAGAAGCAGGTGAACACAAGACAGGTGGGCCCTGTGGTCCTGTCACAAAGATACCACTTGGACATGGTGTGTATCACGTATTGAAAGCCAGGCTTTTGTACATGAATCTCCTATAACAATCTATTTTTCTCCTTGTTTTGCCTTCATCTTTTAAAACACATCACAATGCTTCTCTTCCTTCCACTTTAAAGGCTGAGAGAGGACACATCTGGCTTTACTGAAAGCAGAGTCTTTGCTGAAGTATGACAGCAGCTAAACATCACAAACAGTAGCCAGAGCATAAATATTTAATATAAATCTTTTATGATCCTATATACTAGAAATGATTGCGGAAGAAACAGAGTTTGTAGAACACGAGTTCTCCTCCGATCATACATTACAAGTTGCAGCCTATCAGTACAGGGATGTTTTTTGCAAGTATCAAAAAAATAAAGCAAAACAGAGTTATATTACACAGCCAAGACAGCCAAAATCGTGATGTGCATCACAAAATCCAGAGGATCAGCCTCAGCAGACCACCCCTGCTCGCCTCCAAATAGAAGCCCTTGCTGGCAGAGGTTTGCATGGTTGGGGGTGGGGGTTTTGTCTGTTTGCTTTTTTTCCTTTTTCCTTTCTTTTTTTCTAGCAAAATTGTGCTGACCAGCTAGGAGGACAATGCCCCTCTGCTTCTCCTCATCAGCCATTTGACTTGGTTAAAGTATCAAGAACCTAAGATGCAAACCTGATGCCCCCAGGTTTGGTGCAATCAGACCTTTGACAGCAATCCTTCAGCATCCTCAAGACACACAGAGACCCCCCCTTCTCCAGCCAAATAAGTTTAATGTGACAATTATTTTTCCCAGAGAAACTGTCTTCCCATGACCACCGTTAGCTGCCGTTCCCCAGCCTCTGTAACCAACCTGTGCCCTGCAGCCACAATCCCACCTTCTTGCCCTTCGCTCCCGCATGGTGTTTTCAGCTGGGGCAGCTCCTGGCCCAGGCTTCGCAGTGCAGCAGGGTGAGCCCAGCGCTGGCAGAAGGAAGCGGGTGGCCGACTGAGCTGCCCCAGGGAGGGAAGGAAGTGTCAGGGTCAAAGCCTCCCAGTGCTCCATCAGCTGGGAAGCTGCTGCAGCCCCAGGTTTCCCCATTGGCTTTCACCTTCCAACTTTGTACCAGCCACAGACTGGATCTTAAACTCCCCTTTAACTCCTCAGGCCCCCATGGAACACCATGACAGGTGACTGCTCCCAGGAGGAAGCACCGGTCTTCTGACAACGCAGATACTCACCTCAGCAGCGGTTGGTGAGGGCCAGGCACACTGACACTCACCATGGTGCCGGTGTGACCAGCTGCTTTATTCCTTCTTGCATCCATCTCCCAGGAGTGTAAGGGAGTCTAACGGCAGGGCCCACGGCACCAACACGACTACAGTCCAGAGGTACCACCTCCTCTGCCCCAGCGCTTCACGCAGGTCCTTGCTCCAGAGCAGCACTGCCTCTGACTGCATGCCCGGCGCACAGGCCTGACCTTGATCCAGCTGTTTTCCCTCTGCACTTCCCCACTGAGCTGGTCCACACGGGTCAGCGCTGCCGGGTCTTTCATCACAAGGGGCTGTGAACGGTGACATCCTGGCCTTGACACTGTGAAGGTGGAGCTTCACTCTTGGGCCTCGAGTCATTTCAACTACACCAGCGTTAGTTTTACCTTGGAATTTTAGCTTTGCAAAGGTAGAACATAACAGGAGCACAGAGCAGCAAGGGGATGGAAGGTGGCACGGTCACTGGTTAACCTCTCCAAGTCCCATGCTTGGGCAAACACAGTGCTACTCCAGTCTTCATGGAAGCAAGAGGAACAGCAGCAAGGGTGAGGGGACTGGTCCGGCAGCCACAAGCCCCTGTGACATGGCCAGCACAGCACTAGCGCCTTAGTTTTCCTATAAATCACGACATTAAAAACCTCATCATCTCCTTTAACGTAGTAACACCACCTGTTTCATTCGAGTTGGTTTAGACACAGAGTAAAGGGTGCGACTTGCAATGCTCTGAGGAAGCCAGAACCAGAAGGAAGGATAAAGGACTAGAGGGATTTACTCAGTAGAGTCCAAACATTCTTGTGTTTCTGGGCAGCTTTCCTACGGCACAAGTGAGCTCTGCTGCCTATGGCTGTTCAGAGTGCAAGCCCACGCCGCTGTGCTGCTGGGGCAGGGGAGTTGAGACTCCTGGTACTGCACCTCTCACCCAGCCCTTCCCAGTACTGCTGGCGCCGCAGTCTGGTCTCCTTCACACAGCGCTCCCAGAGCCCGTTACTCGTGGTACCGCAGTGCAGTCCTTTGTCTAATGAAGGTGTGTCTGTAGCACACCTTCAGTCGATGCTGCTCCTGGGCTGGGAGATCTTTCATCGGGTCTGGAAACATTCAGGCTTTGGGATACATTGCAGAAGTCATGGAAAAAATGTTTTCCTATGGAGATGCAAGGTGAAACAAATCAAAGGTGTAAGGGAAGCCAGTAACACCAAGGTGAACGCTACGCTGGCTACACTGCAACTGAAGGAAGAACAAAGAGACTGAACATGTATTGCCAAAACAAGTACGAAAGACCTTATTCTGCTGTCAGAGCCAGGAATGCCCACACCTAGGACAGAACACATAAAATTAACATCACCACCAGAGTCAAGCAGAAGGCCACAACCAAAATCCTGAAGAACTTCGGAAATGGGATGTGATGTATTATGAGAACACAGGAAAATGGAATAAAAGATCTAGGTATGAGACCAACCAAGTGCTTGTGTTGAGCAATTCTACATCCCAACTCGAGTGGTGCACAGCTGAGGTGCCCTGGTCATCAGCACCAGGTTTGGGGTGCACAGTTGGACCCAGACTCATGGCAGAGGAACGGTTAAGTCTCACCCTGGAGTCTAGCAAGACAAAAACAAAACCTGAGGGATTAGAACTTGCTCCCTGCAAAGCCCGTTCATGCCAGCAGCGTTTGACGTTTTCAGGGACTTACATTTGAGGAGGGCAGACTCTCATTCTGCAAAGAAAGTTCAGAATGATAAATACCAGACTTGCAGCGCATTAAAATATCAATATTTAATATGTTTACTAAGCAGCCTCTGTTATTTCCTCTGTGCAGCTATGTAGAACTAAACCCCTCCGTTTACATTTCCATTTCCCTCACCGAGCTGATCACCACAACACAGATACAGCTGTAAAGTGCAACATTTGCTTTGGTTTCTGTCACTAGAGAAAGCACTTTTTGAATGGGTTTAGCAGGTAGGACCCGCGTGTTTAAGGACGTTACTTGAGCAGATGATCATCTCTCCTCACAGCCAGAGAAAAGCGATGAGCTGCTTAACAGAAATCCCTTCACCCTGGTAGCTTAGTGACTTTTAAAGCAGTTCTGTTGTGTCAGTTGCTCAAGAAGTGTGGAAGAACTCCACCTTAAACAAGGACTGACTGTTAAACTACTGAAAAAATCTCAATTTCCATTTACATTTTAACCAACAACTTCAAGATCGTCAGCAAACCATGTAGCAATGGGAATACGAGCTGAGCATCTGCAAACTCTATAAATACTCCCAGAACCATCTCACGGGTGTAGAAGCAGGAAGGAAGAGGGGTGGTTACAGGGCTCACACGTCTGCGCAGAAGCATATGTAAAGGTAATGTTATGTACATTTTATTTCAATAAAGACATAAGACAAACAGCGTAAAGATGCCCAGATGCCCTAAAGATAAATACATTTAAAAGATTCTCATTAAAATGAATCTGTAGTATTTCTTTCCTGCAAGCAAAATACCTTTCTTTAAATACAAAAAAAATCAGTATTCTGAATTGCAAATGTTTTCACTTTTTTTGCAGAAAATCTGCCATGATGATTTTTTCTTTTTAATGAATAAGGATTTTCCACAAAACAGGCTTGCTCTACATGCTAATTTTCTTAAACAGTTCAGTGACACAATGTGCTAGCTACATACACAACAGATAATATAGTAAGAAAACACTCAACCTGATGAAAAGTTAAAATCTTCATTAATACACTGGAAAAAGTTGACATAACTCATGCCTTTTAAAATCAAAAATACAAAAATTAAATGTTTTCCTAAAAAGATTTTCCTTATTTTAAGGACTCATTTGAAAATGAAGCTGCATGTAATTTGTACAATAAAATTGTACAAGTAAACAGGTAATATACATAAAAAATTAATTGACATACTTCTCAATTATCAGTTGTCCACCTTTAATTTCCAATACTGTACTTTCTTAACAAGCATACAAAATATCAAACTTCTCTTTAGAAAAAGTGCCGTTCTGTGACATCTTTTACACAACAACAGTCTGAGCCTGTGGCGTGGTAATGCAGTCGAGAGGCAGAGCATCCTAACTTTTACAAATTATACCTTCCATAAAAAGCCTCCTGAACAGGAGATTACACACCATTATAAAAATATCGCACCTCTTGTCGCCGCTGCATTAGAGACCCAAGGCTGAAAGACTATTTCCATAGAGCATAGGAAACCACTATGATAGCAGGCTGCCTGCCTCGGTGGCGCGGGAGTGTTCTGTACCACAGGATTATGCATAGTTACTGCCGGGTACCGTCGCTGTCACACCGAGCTTAGACTGATTGTAACGGCGGGTGTCACAGAGGTACCGTCGGCCCATGCCAGACACCTTAAAATACTGAGCCACTGCGCAGAGCACGTCAGCCTCGGAGGGAACAGAAGGCAGCAGCAATGGGATTGCATCAAACCTAACAGGTGAGCCAACTACTTCTCCTTTCAAGAGCTGCACGCGCAGCATAGTCTGAGGTATTCCTTGTCCGTCATCCTCGTGCCACTGCCAGATACCGTCTGTCCAGAGTACATGCCATCACAATGGTTTAAAATATTCTGAATATTAGTAATTCTTATATTCTTCTTAGCTAGCCAGTCTCTTGATTTTTTTTTTTTGAAAAGATTTCAACTACAGTAGAATATTACAGAAAGAAAATATAAATGCAGGGGTTTCTCTCTAAATGAAACTTACGCGGACTAAAACTAGAGAGTATTTTTAAACAAATATACAGTATGCAGGCAGACGAAGCAGGAAAACGGCCATCCAACTGTTTAATAAAAAACTAAGAAAATTTGGCTATTTCCAGAAAAACTATGAAGCGCCTCAACTAAAAGGAATGCATAATGAAATTCTAATCTAATACAGGTCAAAAATGTAAAAAGGTTATAAACCTTAACAGGAAAAATAAAACAACTTTTACTGGCCATTCCTGTTGAAATGAGAATCTTAAAAGTAACAGAAAAGTGGCTACAAACCCACTTAGAGCACCGAACAGAGAGAAAGTAAGAGTCCGTTTTCAATCTCTGTTGTATCATAAAATCCTGTGTTTCTACAGGTCAAACTGCTGGTGGCAGAAACAGAATTCTTTATAAACTGCAGATGTCCTGTACATAAAAAATTTCATTGGAGTTGCACTAGTTCTAAAGACTTTTCTGTTCTAGCCTGCCTACTGCGCGGTACTGTATTGTACTGAATGGATTCCATCTCCGATAGAGAAAGTCTCTTCCTGTAACCCTTGATTACTGTTGGGCACCAAAGATAAGAAAAGCAAGACGGGGTACAAAAATGCAAAATTTCAACAGTAATGGCAATGTTTTGTTTTAGTCCAAAAGGGTCCTGCATTTTCTCCCCCTTCAGTAACGAGACAAAAGGCTTTAATCTGGGGGTAGCAAGTCATGCAAGCGAAATCTGTCTCTGATGTGAGGTCGGACATCTTCGTTCTGCAGGGAAAAGGGGAAAAAGAAGAAGAAAAAAAGGGCAGGTTTTAGGAGAACGACCACATCTATACATCAGATGGCACCAGGGCCCGCTGACTAACACTGCTATTTTAATGTGACAAAATGCAAGCCAGGAATACATGGAATTACAGGAGACTTCAGGAATACCTACATAACCTTCACAACATGCAGGAGTACTTCATTTGTGTTTTAAGGACAAAGGTTTGGAGCCAACAATAGCTGTTATTTAACTTAAATCCCTACAGACCATCTATGTCATTAGTACGATGCTACAATTCCCCATTTCTTGATTGAAAGCCCCTTCCAAGTGAGACTCTCTGCCTTTGCTATCTAAGTCAGTCCTCAGCACACCTCACTTGCTGCCCATTCTTTTCACAGGCAGACATTGGTGACTTTTACCAGTCTGAATCTCGGGGACTCAGAGCATCTTACAACATGGGAAAACACTTCCAAGAGCTAGCTAATGTTCTGGGGCGGGACGAGCCAAATCAAGGAAACACTTACCAGCTCTACAAGTTTCTCCAGAAATGGAATCAATTTTAGGAGTTCGTTGTCATTTTTATCCATGAACCAGCTTTCTATAGGAATTCCATTTGAAAGCTAAAGGGGAAAAAAAGTAATAAAAAAAATCAACACGATTTATACTTATTTATCTAAAAATATGAGTTGTGAAATGGCATTGTGGGGAAAAAGGCTTCCAAGCTAGAGTTTATTAATATGCATTTTTCCTCTAAAGTTTGCATGAAAATTCACTTCCAAAATATCTCCTTCCTTTGCATACATCTCCACCAAGATCCCCACACCCAGGCAGAAAAAGAACCCTCCCCGAGCTCTGCAGCGCCGAAAGCACTGATGTTTTGAGAGAACTGTCTGTTAAAGCACAGATGGATGCTGGCTGCATAGCAGCTGGACACACGCAGTGCCCATGAGGTGAAGCCAAACAGCAGGTTGGGGTCTCGCTGCCTGGAGCCAGGTGAGCCCTTAGGGATCCCCCTGCACCTCCTTCTCTGCCCTGCAGCTCTGCCTGGCATCCCTCCACCTCAGCAGGCTGGGAGAACCCTGGTCATTTGGTACAGCTTCCCAGCACTGATACTACACAGTTTTGAGAGCTGCACATCATGTCAACCAGTGATTCATTCTAAATCATTTCATTGGCATTAAAGAAACCGAATCCACAACAGAGTCCAAGCAACAGACTCTGCAGATTGGTGGGTTCTTAAGAACAGCCGACTGAGAACTAAAACCGACCGGTTGTACTGTCTGCTTGTGTCAGATGGCACTCAGCTTGCACTGAACCAGCTTGTCACAAAAATAAGAGAAAAGCAAGCAGCCACAAGCAGTTTGTTACAGTTTGGGCTGTAAACTTAACTACAGATTTAAGCACAAGGCTGAAACCACAACAGCATTCCCTGCCTTCCCTGAGAACAGCCCTGCCAACCTGCAACGCGCACTGACTGACAGCAGCATCCTCACCTGATAAGCAAAGGCTTGCGGTGAATTGTCAATGATGATCGTTTTTGAAAGATCTCTACCAAGAATGTTTAAATCCTTTATGTAGTTTCCTTGTACACAAACACAATGCTCACGGAAAAGTCGATGCCTGTAAGGAACGTGAAACACCAATTAACAGGATAAACTACACTGCAGAGGGGAAAAGAGTGAACTTTGTCAAGTGTTGTTCCTCCCCCTTTCTGATCTACTGAGCTCCTTTCACAGAACTGTTCCCTTTTTTCCCTTCCCTTTTGAGCTTTTTACTGGTAAAATGACTAGTTAAGGTGATTTTATATGAAAATATATGAATACATTCTATCTTCTGTATTTAAAATGAAAAGCTCAACTCAGATCTAACAAGTCTTTGTCACCAGGCTGGTGCTTGCTAACCATCTTAGAGGGACACAAGACACCCCAATGATTTTGCACATCCCCAGGATTGGGGCTGAGCCCTGCACAGGCCCCAGAGGGGTTTATTTGGTTCCAGCAGTTGGCCTCCCTGGGCTGCTGCACGCTGGGACACGGAGGATCAGAAATGTTTGCTTTCTTATGTTACTTCTCTTGGCAATTAACCTATTTCAGTTATTAGAGCTTGAAAAAAGCCTCCAGGCCAAAACATTCCACCAACTTCTTCCTTTTCAATTAGTCTACTCCTTAATTTATTACAGAAGAAACACATACTAAGTGGATGGATAGACTACAAGGGCTCAGATTAAAACAATACCAGGAATAAAACTGAAGTTTCATGGAATATCAACACGATTACAATGTAAAAACAAACCATAAACTAGAGGGCTTTTGAGTTGTATTACAAAGCTGCTTCTTTGCGGCTGCTTGTATTTTTAAATGAAGTTTTTAGAAGCTGCACAGAGCATGCTTCGTTTCATAAAGGGGTTGAGCTCCTAATGTTGCTATGGAGGAAAATAAGCTGATGCCTCGGCAGCGAGTGAATTTATATATAGCTTCTGAGTCACACGTGTGAGTGCCTGACAAGTCTACCTTTAGGCTAATGTCAAAACTAATCATGCCTGGATGTCAGCTTTTCAGTGGCACATGAATCACAGCTGAACTCATGCATCACAGGGATCTTTTTGCAAATTCCTAGAATTCTGTTTGGCTGTGTGTTTTATGATCTTTTTCCTGTTCCTGATGCAGTGAGAGCTGCAGCCCTGAATCACACACAGGAGGTTCTTGGGGGAAGACTCTTAACCCTAGGGATGCAGACGTGGACTCCTCTTGTGCCAGTGCAGACACCTTGTTTGTTCACACATGCCATGTGGCTGCGCTGCTCAGTCAGGCTCAGGTATTCCAATGACTGAAACTCCAGTTCTGTCTGTCCCTTCAAAAAACAGTGCAAGTGAGTCTCCCCTTCCCAAACCAGCCCCGCATTCTGCTGGAGTGCCACTTAAAAGCAAGCAGTAAGATGGACTGTTCCTGGGTTAAAACTAGCAATCTTTATGCTCTTAAGGACAGCAAGTTACAGTGTGCCTAAACCATCAAGTGAGAACAAGTGATGCAACCACTGGCTCAGTCCATCTGCTCATTTCAGTGTGTGTAAAGATCAGGATTTCCCTGCAGTGACAGTAAAATGATGCAGAGAAGTGATCTGCCAGTGTCCCTGGTACGGAACTGAGAGTCCTGACTCCAATCAGGTAGAGCTGCTTTCTTCCCTTACTCAGAACACCCAATGGAGAGTGACCCCCTGAGAACACTCCCCTTTGGTTTCAGCATTCCCACGTCCCAGTCCACCTTCCAGATGAGAACAGGAAGAATCTCATCTGGCAGAACTGCTTCATGCCTTAAGAAACTGCTCTTGAGAAATGCCAATCGCTTCCAAAGCTCAGTACAAAGAAATGAAAACCCAGAACAACTCTACTGCAAACCCCACAAACAAGTGATTCTGTGATGGAGTAAGAAATAAAAGCATGCTGATTGTAGAGGTAACAATACAGTTGGTGATTTATAACTATCAAATCAGATTTGACAGGTTTAGAAGTACTCTAATACCCAGTTAATTTCCTTTATTCATAATGTGTGCTGCTCAAACACAGTTCTGATAATGGGAGCAACCCCAACAGGCTGCAGAACACAAACGGCCACTGAGGGCAATGTAAAGTTATCACCAAGGCAGTAACTCAATCACTTTGTTTTTCTCTTGCTCTTAAACCACAAAAAACCCCCACAAAGAGTCAGCTCAGTGAAACACCCCACAATAACGAACATGCCACAAGCACTTCATCACATTTGTTAGGAAACAGGAGTTAGTTTGCTTACAACAGGTATGTCAACAATTTTCTGTTTTTACCTGACCAGCTGCTTTTTAGGGTCTAGAATGTTCAATAACTTGTCTGCATACACCTTCTTAGAAGCAGTAAAAAGAATGATCTATGGATTAAAGGGGGAAAAGTCATTATTTTAGATGTAAGTAGGTGAAGATAATTTAAACATCAAGTTCAAAGGTCATGTCTAATTGTTTTTACCTCATAAATCTGAGACATGCGTTCCAGGAATTCTCGGAAGAATGGCCTTAACCGGACATAAACCTGAAACAGAGATGGACTTCAGTGAAGACACAAGATACTCCAGCTTTGCCTGCACTCACAAGTATCACTTTGTAAAGATTAGGTCAAACGAGCCTTAGGAATTGTCTCAACAGCAAATACTAACTTCCCACAGAGTAACAACTCAATTAAAACAACATGATTGCTTGGGCAGGGGGCTGGACTCAATGATCTCTTGAGGTCCCTTCCAGCCCCTACAATTCTGTGATGAAATTAGCTTGCAGCCCCAGCAGTGGTAAGTGGAAGGGCAAGGTAATAAACTGGGCTTAACAACTGCACTGGAAATTTTGATGGAAATATATAAAAAGTTGGACAATCTCTAAAGAAAAAAAAGGAACTGGTTGCTCTGACTAAACATTGTGAATCAGCTTTCACCAGCTGGGCAGCACCAGCTCAGTTACTGGATAATGTGTGCCAGCACGTAAACTAAATCGTCGTCTTAACCTTCCGCCAAGAACCACGCACTGAATGGGGGTGTCAGAAGTGAGTAAAGGAAAAAAAAAAGACTTCCAAATCTCCCTAAATTCAAATACCACCAGCACAGCGCACACACACACACACACACACACACAGAGTATTCCCTGCAAACACCAGCAGACTCACGAGAAGAGATACTGAGTGCAGAGACTTGTGCATCTCGCTCTGATTTAACCCCAGACACAAGCCTGGGGCTGACATGGAAGTTCTATCAACCCACAGCATGAGGCAACAGCCCAGCCCCCCAGCAGACACAGGACATGTGCCAAGTGCTGTTCCCTTCCCCCAGCACAACCCTCACGTCGCTATTGGAACGATGGGAGCTGCGGTGTTTGGCACAGACCTGGGCTTGATGTCACCCCACAGTGATGACATACCAGGGGCTAAAAGTGACAGACAGCCCGACACTCTGCTCGCCTCTCTTTTGGTCCTGAGGTCTCCCCCATATAGAGATACCCCAGTCTGAGGGAAGAGTTACTGAAACACCCCAGAGGAAGGGAGTGTACCAAACTTCTGTTCATTTCCACCAAGGTAATTTCAGCTTTATCAGGTTTTTTAACAACCAGTTAGGAATTGGCTTAAATCTACCTTCAAATCATGATAAATCTCCATGAAGAACTTGTATTACTTGAACTGAATTGTATTGAGTTTGTTTGTGGACACAACAAAGTGAGCAGAGGGGAAGAACAGAGGAATAGTTTAAGAGGACACAAGATTTTATATTGTTAGCACATGGTGCAATAGATCTCAGTCCTGTAAAGGAAGCATGTGGTGCTGAGCCAATGTGTAGTTCATTATTTAGCTTAAAATTTGGTAAGGCTTTTGTTTGTTCCTTAAATTATCTGAATTTCTGGCTGAAGCTTGCAGAGCAACTAGTTACTACAGCAACATTTAAGTTTTGGGGTTTTTGCCTACCCTAGGAGCAATCACCAACAGCAGACAATCTTATCTTGCCTGGTAATAGGAGCTCTACTTCTGGCATGTGAAGATACATTCGTTGGCTGTGCAGATGAGGTCTGCTTCCCCTCTCACTGGCAAACCCACATCTGGAGGCAGTAAATAAACATCCCTCAAATCGGCTATCGAGAACGGAATGCCTGCCAGGCTTCTGGGCTGCTTTCAGCCAAGATAACCACTCAAGAGCCACCTCTCTACAGAGCTGACAAGTGTGTCCTCACCCCACATCTCCTGACAGCACTCAAAGTCCTCATGTAGATGCTGCCTCACCTTGCCATAAGAAGGGAGTGAAGTCTGGCTCAGAGATGAGATGATGGGTTTAGCTTACCACAAGAACAAATGTCTCCAGGTGTCCAGACAGACACTAAATAACACTGAAGTTGTCCATGACTGTAAATTCAGTGCAGGTAGTTCACTGCTCCAGACCTAGCAAGTAAATACTGTGGGCAGCAACGTCCCCTGCTGTAATGGTGTTGAAGGGAAGTTCACCTTTGTGAATGCCAAAAGGACTCTTTCTCTTTGGGTCATTTTTCCCAATATTTACTTTATTGTGACCTAAATCTTTTTCTCTTCAGAACTAAGTCACAGGTAGTAGTCGCTAGTAGGTAAAGAGGACAATGTTTAAATTAACGAGCCTTTTCCCTATTGTGGAAGAAACACAGATGCCATGTCAGAAACAGTCTCTTCAGCATCTCCTCTACAAGTCCCCCAGCAACCAGAGCAGTAAGGTGCCCTGTGGATATTTCAACTGCTGCTAATATAAATTAAATACACAATGTGGTTACTTATTGTTCCTTTTAAAACTGACTTGAGTTATATTGGTCACAATGGGCACTTCAAAGGATTTTGAAAGAATTTCAACAGTCATCTGATCAGACTAGAGCACAGATAGGGCTGCTCAGCTCCCTCACACCTTGTCTGGTTCTCTCTGCAGTTTGCTCATCCCAGGGCAAACTGCAGCATCTCTGTCGTGTTCTACTGGAGTTACTGCCACAGCTATAGATGTGTCTCTATCATCACACCTGTTGTGCTCCAGAATGTTCAAATGTGAATGCAAACAAGAAATCCAGGGAGATTTCTTTGTACAATCTGTAGTTCTACTACCAGTTTATACACAGACACACATACATAACCGAACAGTGACACCAACAGCAGAGCCACTGGTCTGGGGCACCCTGGCACAACTCACAGCAACCACATCATCACACCCAGCTACGACAAGCCGACACAGAGCCCCAGATAAGCAGAGCAGAACAAAGTGTGTCCACCACTCTGATGAGTAGATCTAATGTGAAAAATAATATCTGCAAATATAGCTGGAATTCTAATACTGATTTTCACCATTTTTGAGGACTGCAAGTTTGTCAGCACAGATACATGCTATCAGCTACTGCAAAGTGACTTAAGAAACACGTAACATATATGAAAAGCCCCCTGAGAAGTTTTCTGCTGGGGTGTTTTGGTTGTTGTGGTGGGGTTTTTCCACATTTGAGTTATTTTTTCTCCCCAAATGATCATCACATCCCATTATTTCAATGGCAACAAAATTTAAACGCACAATATGAATGTTGTTATTTGATATGCTCCTTGTTCCAAACTCTTTAAGTCTTTGAAGGAAACACTCCCCCTTGCATGCATTAAAAACAAGACATGTATTCCACTCGATGTCAAAATCCCTGCAGTCACAGCAACAAGCTGCAGCAGCCCTGTAACAAATCTCTACACCTGATGATTTCACAGGGAGAAAGCAAGAGAGAGGTGGGTGAACTTGCCCAGGATGCTCATGCTGCAGCACAGAAAGACCCCTCCCCAGCCCAGCCGCATCCCTGTTCCCCACCTGACCGCAGAGCATGCCGGACACCAGCCTCAGGCTAACCTGGCTGCTCCCAGTCTGCCCTGAAAGAGCCTTGACAGTCTGCTGGAAGGACAGACAGCAGACCCAAAGCTTGATGGCTCTTTGGCTATCTCCAAGAAACAGAGTGGAGTTCATCAAAAGGCAGAGCCAGAAGTCAAGAGCACTGTTTGCTTCACTCCTCTGCAGTCACGAAGTGAAGGCTCAAAGTCACCATTGGCAGCAGTAAGAAGGAGCCCATGAAACTCTATATTCAGTAACCCACGACTGACCTGTGGAGTTCCCAAGCATCTCTCAAGGATCAGAGAGATCAAAGGGAATTATTCTGTGATAGAGCCATAAAGATGTATTTCAACTGGAGAACTGAGCAAAAACATCTGCCCTTTGGCTACAGCCTCAGAGGGAACCCTTCTTTGTGGAGCAGAGGGTGAGATGATCTCATGTCTGAGACTTGAAACCAACACCAGAAAGAAAACCTCTTTACCAAGAAAAAAAAAACAAAAGAAGATAAATTTCTTCATAAGATAAGCTGCTTATCTTATTATGCAAAGTAATACAAAGAGTACAAAGTCTAAAGTCTACAGCTGAAGAGCTGAACATGTATTTTTGTTTTCAGATGCAAGACAGATAGGGTATTGAAGACAATCTCAGCTTTGCAAAGATGGTAATTTTGCTAAGTCCAGAACTTAAAACACTGGCATAAACACTGGCATAATTTAGAGATCTTTTTTTTTTTCCTTTTAAACCAAGAAAACACAAATTCATGGTCTCAGAATGCTGAAGTAAGCAAGCCCAACTGTGCCGATTTCACAGATTTTGTTATTTAGTTTTTTAGAGCAGAAATCAGCAGGTGTGACTCATCCAAAAGTTTTATATAAACCCCAGATATCAGTGCCAGAACCACATGATAACACTGAAGTTTGTAGAACACCACACTACACTCAGACATGAAATTGTTCTTCTCCATTGCATCCCTGTGGGTAAGTTGTGAGAAATAACTTGTGAGCCTGTATTTTTAGAAACCTTTCTTTAAAACATATCCAACAGTTCAAATCACCAAAACAATCAACAAGAGGTGAGCTCCTAGACATGCAACTTGTGCTTGACTCACTGGCCAAGAGAGTTTAGCTGTATCTTATCACAGACCTTCTAGAATCCATGTCAACCTGCCTCTTACTGGTTGAGGATCCTGTAAGGGCCAGTTCTGGAGCATCTTTTTGAGAAGTGGCTGGTTTATCACCACACTGCTACCACAAGAGTACTGCCTTGATGCCTTCAGATGGGCAGGACAATGGAAATCCTATGAACCCAGGCTCACACTTGCAGTAGGAGAAAGACAAGAGATTCAGAAGGAAAATAAGCACTGAGCTAGGGTCTTCTCTTTCCTGTAAAACATGTAATAGATAATTGCCTAATATTTCTGGATAACCTACATGAAAGTGGTTTGTAATTTGATAGTATATGCAAAAACTTCTTCAGAAATGTCTCTTCCACATCTAATATTGTTTTCGGTGGGTGTCATTATGCAATACTTTATATATAGTAACTTGCTGACTTCCACTTTGCCCTGACAGCTTAGTGTCTGCTTCTCTCTTGCCAGCTGAAATGACTTTCCAAATGAAACATGGAGATGTGAAAGTAATACAGGACAGAGCTGGAGGTGACAGACAAATCGATAGGAAAGAAATACATTTCACAAGCTGGTAAGTAGCTAATCACTGACTAAAACCACTAAGAGGAGGATGAAATACCAACACATGTCATTTCAACTTTTACCACAGATTATTTGTCTCTTTCCATCCCCCAGGTAAAGTTGAGCTTAATTGTAGCCTTAAAATGTGTGTCAGTATGATGTAAAACAGAACAGTGCTGTAGAACAGTGATCAGGAGAGCACACTCAAAGGCAGTGGCTGACCTCCTCAAGCCCGCAAGAAGCTACTGTTCCTTGGCAAACCCAGGCTAGACTAGAGAAAGCAAAGAGAAAGCTTACCCAGGCCCCACACAGCAACTGTACTGTATCAAGGCCTATCCAGGCTGGCATACAATGTGATTAAATAAAGCTTTAGAAATAAGTCGCTCTTTTCACAGGCTTCAGTTTCCTTAAGGCAAAATCCTGGTTAGATCTCAGCATAAATGTAGGATCTCTAAAAGGAGTGCAGTCATAGGCAGAAAACATTCAATCATACTGAGATCTCTTAAGAGAAGGAAGGAAAAAAGTGAAGCTTTAGTCTTCCCAAGTCTGTAGCAGTATCAAGAACCTCCAAAGAACTAATTCTAAGGCTCCTTCCAAGGTCAGCCTGGAGGAAACTGCACAGGCATCACCACGTAAGAGAGAAAACAAACCCCTGCTTGGAATCTGCTTTTCAGATTCCAAGGTGTTTATATGCAACAGCAAAGAAAACCAGTTTTTAAACCTAGAAAAATACCTGGACAAGTGTCCTTTTAAGTGCACCTTTTAAGGTGCCTCATTCTCCAGAGATAGTACAGTGGGGTCCAATTCCTGTGAACTGCATGGTGGGGAAACTGTTGCTCCTCTCAGGTACATCACACAAAAGGACCTGAGAACAGCTGGGGTCAGTGCAGCATCCCTCGTAGTTGCTGGAAGTTCCTCCTTCCCAGGCTTTTCCTCTGCAGTACATCATAGCATCACAGACTGGTCTGGGTTGGAAGGGACCCCAAGGATCACAGAGCTCCAAGCCCCTGCCACAGGCAGGGACACCAACCTCCAGGCCTGGAGCTACACAAGGTTGCCCAGGGCCCCAGCCAACCTGGCCTTCAACACCCCCAGGGACGGGGCACCCACCCCCTCTCTGGGCAGTGTCACACACAGTTACCTCCACCTCCAAAAGCAGAACAAAAACCTCAATCTACTCCACAAGGCAGTCAAAACTCACTCTAAGCACCCAGCAGACTCTCTGGGAGCAACAAGGTAGAACTGGCACTGCCAAAGCGTAGAGCAAGACTGGAGACCGAGACAGAAGCATCCGAAGACATCTTCAATAAAGACAGGAACAATGGAGTGATGTGGGCTGGTTTGCCCTACCAGGGAAGCCAGTTACCAGCTGGTAGGCAGCTGTACCTGAACTCTCTCTGCTCCTGCCTCCACCTGCTGGCAAGGAGACAGGCTGCTGTGGGTTCACTGCCACAGACAGCACCCACGCTCTCTGCAAGGAGTGCTTACAACCGGCACAGGCACTGACACTACCCGGTCGGTGCTGGGGAAATCCACCTCCCAAAGCCTGACACCTGCAGTGTACAACAGCTGATAAACACCAGGATGTTACTTACCTCTCTTTAAACAAGGCAACAAGCACACACAGCAAGAATCCCTATGTGAAATGAAATAAAAAGAATGTATTCTCTCTGTGAACACTAATTACCTGGTAAATGACATCTTGAAAAAGAACTGGAAAAGTGAGTGCAGCATCTTCTAATTCATTTAGACTACAGTGCACTAATGTTTCATCCTATTAAAAAAAAAAAAGACAATGTAAAAGCTAGATTGAGAAGAGAATGCTGAAAAGAAAGTAATTTTCTGGATTTTGACGCTCATTTTAAGGTAGGTCTATCTACTCTGGGAAATTAAGTGCTGTAAAGATTGAAGGATTCTCAGAATGAATGATACAATTCTTTATTCTTGTGTTTCTAAAAAAAATCCTCACCAAACAGTGTGCAAGGGGCATAATTATAAGAAGGTATCTTAATTTTATAGGCTAAGCTTCTATTTAGTTCTGCAACTGGCAATCTGAATAATCTACCCACTCCTGGGACCACTGGGGGACTGTTCATGCCAAAATAATGTTCCTGACATCATTCATAGGGTCTGAAACCATTTTCAGAACAGAGACTAAAAGCAAACATTATAAAGACAAATATATTTTAATATTTAAAATAGAAATGAAAATATTTCTATTTTAAAAAGCAGATTTGTGCCCTTTAAAAGTAAGAACATTCTAAGAATTAAAAGATCCATTCTTGATCTATCTCGATCCAAGACATAAAGCTGAGTTTTCCCATTTATTACATCCCATTTTTTCACCCTGGATTTAGGAAAGCTTTGTGGGGACAGATAACTCTTTGTTTGAGACAATGAAAGTTGTAATGCCTTTTTTTAACCCAGCTGTTATCTAGTCAACAAATACCACAAACATTCTATCCCTGCCACTATTTTTTCTTTCTTTAATGCAGACTATAACTAAAAATACTAAAACCCACATAACCATCTCCAAGGGCTTTCTGTTTAAAGCAAAGATGACTAATTTGAGCAACAAACAAAATAAATGAATGCTGCATATCCCCCACTGTTAGTATGGGTTTACAGAGGGACCTACCAAGTCTAGAACTAATGAGAATTCTGGTGTGCTTCTTGTTTTCAGTGGAAGAGCTGGCTTCCTGTTAAGTTGTTCTTCTGTTAGTGGAGGAACATGTTTGATGAAATAGTATCTGGAAAGAATACAGATTCTGCTGTAGAAGTGTATAGACATTATTTAACTGGTAATGTTGTAGCCCAACTTAATATTTCAAATATTTAAGACTGCACAAGAAATAACTATTCTCAATTGAAAGAGCCTCCCATCAATAAACACTATTTTTTTAAATTAAGAGCTTTTGGAAATGATTACCATAATTTAAAGTGTTCAAACTTAAATGTCTTAACCAGTACCCAGTATTTTCAGTACAAACATCAGCACTTACGGATCAAAGACTTCCCAGTCTTCTTCGTAGGTGGCTTCTGCGTGAGCTGATGAGTAGCCACTGTCTGGAGATACTGGTGCTAAAATTCAACGAAAATGACCAAAACCAAAAATAAAACAAAAAACCACAAGAGCTAGTCTTATTAGAGCAGTTTTTAGAAGTGAAAATTTGCACTCAACACATGTCTCAAACAACAGGGACACAACTTCATCCTTCAGCCCGTCCCTCTCAGCCCTGGCTCCTCCAAACAGCTTCCTGCTCTCAGGAAGCTGCCGAGCGCCTGACATCAGGTCACGTCACACCATGGCCCTTCATGCCAGAATGGCAGTGCATGTATGATACAGCACAGCATCCATGTAACCCCTGTGGTGTGAGCTACCAGGAGATGTGCTTCAGCTCAAGCAGCTGCACAGCTCTTCCAGTAGGCAGCTCAGGGAAGAGGGTTTGGTATTAGTAAAAATGTCTTTCTTCTGGAATCTTTGTTTTCATTTGATGAAACATCATGAGGTCAACTGAGTCTGGAGAAGAGGAGGCTGAGGGGAGACCTTATCACCACCTACAACTACCTGAAGGGAGGTTGTACAGAGGTGGGCAATGGTCTCTTCAGCTAGGTGACAAGGGGCAATGGGCTCAATCTGTGCCAGGGCAGGGTCAGCTCAGATGTGAGGGAAAAGTTCTTCCCTGAAAGAGCTGTCGAGGCCTGGAACAGGCTGCCCAGGGAGGGGGCTGAGTCACCTTCCCTGGGTGTGTTTAACAGAAGGGAGATGAGGTGCTCAGGGATATGGTTTAGCATTGGATGGGAATGGTTGGACTCGATGAGCTTAAAGGTCTTTTCCAACCCTGTGATTCTGAGTTATACTGGGAATAGATGACACTTGCCAAAGCTGCACCTTTAATGCATAAAAGAGACGGGTCTATTAAACAGAAAAATCAATATTAATACTGTTTGCATGCCCTAAGCAAACCTGAAATATTTATGCAAAAGGCCAGAGCTAGGATTTCCCTAAGAGCACAAATCAGGTACAGCTTCAATGCCTGGGTCCAAGGCAAGCTCACATTTCTTACCTGTGAGTGGAGGCAGGTCACGGTCGTTTGTTTCCTCCACTTCTTCTAGGCCATTGTTGACAGAGGACCGGACCTGCACTGCCTGGCTAGTGTAAGCTGCTCCGTTGGTGGATGTCGCAGTACTTGTAGTAATCTCGTCTACCTGTTCCATGTCAAGCTGCTTGACTATTTCTTCAGCTTCCACAGCCTGTCCTGGAGAATCTGATCCTGATGTTCCTGAATTAAATACACTCAGTCATGATCTTTAAGCCAAGTTACCTATCAGAACACTATAGGCATTATTAACCACAGGAAAAACAAAATCCATCAGAACAATTGAAGATGGCTGTGTTTGAGTCACATCACAAAAATATGACCCAAAATGAAGACCAGAACAAATGTCTTTATGTTCCACGACAGGGAACTTAACACCAATTTTTATTTCTTTATCTTTTAAGTATCTACTGGTGTACCTTTTCTTGTTCTAATGCATATAAACTTACTGCTTCTTTTATTAGTAATCAACCCTTCTAAGAAGTAAGGAGGCCTTTTATCTGATAGCAGTAACTCTCAGTCTATAAATCAGAAGAAAAAAGTGTACTGCCACTCAAAACATGTTTTTCTTTTAAAAATAATCTATTATTCTTCACTTTAACACTCTTGGCTTTTTAAACAATACTCACCATTTTTATTTGCTGGTGAAAAAAAATTGAAAACAGGAGAAAATATGGTTCCCAGTAACGTAGTTCGTGGGGGGCTGCCAGTGGCAGGATTATCTTCTAGTTTTCCATTCTGCTTTACATGTTGGTTTGTCATTTCATAACTTCCAGCTTCTGTAGAAGAAAAGTAATATAGTATAATAGCATGCTCCTGGATTGCACTGCTACCTGCTCTCTTATGACTTTCACTATAGCAAAGATCCCTGTTGCTTGTGGTTCAGCTTGGTTGTCAAAACCAGGATTTAATTAAAAAAGCAAGCTAGCAATTTAGTGTCAATGTTACCAGGAAATGCCAATTTTCAGCACCATCTTCAGTTTATCACTTCAAATTGGGAAGCACTCACTGTCTGCTGAAGTGTGCTATAGAAGTTTCAATCCTTGAAATGGGAGGGAAGAGAGGTGACATGCTGCACAACAACCAGTGTCAGCATCACTGGGGCTCCACCAGATGGAAACAAGAGGAAGAGCCAGTTGAACTCCAGAGGCTCAACCTCCAAACTCCCTTGACCAAGTCCATACTTCATTATTCTTTCACACACACACACACATGCATAAACCCAATTATGAAGTAAAATAATTTTTAGTTGTTACCATAGGTAAAAAGGGACACAGAGTTAAAGAAATCTTTGCATTACAAAACCCAGCCTGTAAGAGTTCAGGGTTTCTCTAAGTGTGCATGTACAGTAAAGTTCATCCTACAGCTAGAAACTCCCACCTTACAACAGGGCTCCAAGAGAGTTCTGGGACTGAAATGGAAGAGAAGTTATTTACTTCACAGTAACAAGTCTCTGAGATGTCTGTCCATGTGGAAGTAAACACATGTATTTTGTGTGAACCTTTTTGTCAGCTGAGCCTGATGAAGCTGCCCAAGTACCTCACAGTTCCTGCCCTTCCCATACAACACACAGGGTGAAGCAGCTGCAGCTTGGTGCCTTCACTAATACAGGATTAACTACGGACCTCACACTGCTCGCTGTGCAATATGTGGATATCTCAGAACACACTGGATTTAAGTGTGTTCTCTTTCATCTTTGAGCACTAAGTGGGTGCACATCCATTATCTCTCCTGCAGGCAAAACCCCTTCATTAACAGAAGCCAAGCCTGGAAAAGGGGCTTCTCCAAAAGCCACACCACACAGACATCTGACAACAACCAAACAGGTAATTCTCTCACAGGGTAACCCTTCCATCACCAAGCTCACTCACTTGGAACTCTATCCTCTACTTAGCTAATGATTTTGCAAACCTTTTTGGACTATGAATTATCTTTGAGACCTCTTCCTTGCTGACAAACTTAGAAACCAGAGAATGGATTCCAAAGTTATTGGGGGAAAGGAGAATGAAGGAACACTGACAGGCCACACAATCACACAAGTCTTGCTTCCTTAGAAATCTAAAAAGAAGGGGGTTATAGTCAGATTTGGAGCCCCAGCTGATACTTCAAATGCCACTGGCCATTTCACGTCATTGTTAGAGATATCCAAAAAGAGACAGTCTTCACAGGGAGGTGCTCAAACTCTGGAACAGGGTTGTGGAATTGCCATCCTTCAAGACAGTCAAAACTCAACTGGACAAGGCTCTGGGCAGCCCAATCTAACTCCTATGTCAGATCTTGCTGTAAGCTGTATCAGCGTTGAGGGGAGCAGGGGGACTGGCCCAGCTGACCCTTCTGGTCTAAATTCTCCTATGATTCTATGACAGAAACCTGTCTGAGTTTGACAAGTGCTTTCAATACCTAGGGATGCCTGGCTCCTTCCACAGAGGTCGACTGGGGAAGTCTCAGTTTGCTTCTTTGTGATCAAATGGGAGAAGAACTAAATTAAATAGCTGCCACTGGCTTTTTAGAATAATACTTGTTTTTAAAGTGAACTTGGGTCTGAAATAGCTCATCACAATCACATATTAAACTGTTCTTAGGAGGATACAATGGGTGTGTCTGAGAAGTGATGCTGCAACTGTTGCTTACCATTCTCAGAAACCTTACTCTGCTTGTAGCTCCGTGAGGCCTGTTCTCACAGAAGCTAATCACAAAACCCTCAATGACCTCCACACCTGAAGAAATACCCTGCACTAGTTGCAGCAGTAAGACGACTGCATCACCGTACGATGCGAGTGTATACAAACCTCCATTCATCTGACTTTTCCGTCGTACTCGGGAGATCTGTTTATTAGGCTTCTCTCCTGTCTGAGGTGTGGATGTGATCAAGTTGTTATCGATATCCCGTTCAATTCTACTTCTTTTTGCAGGATTTTCTCTTTCTTCCTTAAAACAGAAAAAGGGGAAAAAGAAACAGACTGAATAGCGCTTCTTTTCACCACTGAATCCTACCCAGAAGTGGTTGCTGTTAGGGAGAGTTTCCCCAAAGTTCCAGTGATTGTTCCACTTCCAGGTGCAGAATAAGCAGTATGTATCCAGCCAGCTGGAAATCCAAACTCATTCAAACTGACAACTGAAGGTAAAGAGCAAAGTATGGGGAAAGAAATCTGTACTTGGGACTTCTGCAGCACACAAACTGTGCTGAAGTACTATCTCCCTGGATAGCCAATTTATAAACATCTCAGTGTTATGGAGCTGGGGAAACACCGACTAAAATTAACCAAAACCTGATGAATGTACAGGGAGTAAACTGCCCAACGATACCAGTTAGGAATTCTCCACCATGCTCCCTACATAAAGCAGCTTGTTGGTTGTATACAAGCTCGTAACTTGCTGCTAACCCATACCACATAGTACATGGCCAAACGTAGCTGTTAAACATGCTGTAAGCAAGGGTTAGGACCCAACGACTCTTGTTACCTTGAAGTAAGTGGCTGTCCTCCCCTGTGGCACTTACACCAAGGACACAGAACCAAACATGTCTGAGTATTTTCTGTGCACAAGTGGGTGTGCAGGCACACATGGTCAAGACAGATTTCTTCCCCTTTTCCCCCAAAGCACCTACTACAACTTAATAAAATGGCAATCTAAAATCTAAAGCGCGATCATATAAAGTACAGAGACATGTAAGGTGTGAGACAATGCAAAATAAATGGAATTAAATATCAAAATAAATAAGGAGGCCACAGATCAAAGGTAGTTTTAATTTTCATTTTAGAATTCCAATATTACCTTTCTGGAGCAGCAGTTTCACATCTTTAAAAAGAAAAGAAAAGAACGGTTTGCATGCTCCAAGAAAAAGTAAATAGATCTTTTAGAGAAAATAATCTAAAGCCCATGCTAAGAGTACAGTACCTGAAAGAAATGCTAACAAACATGGAAATGTATTGACATCCAGACCAGAATCAAGGAACACCACTGATGCCAAAAGTTTCCTACCGGCAATATCCTTGACCAACAACCTTGGTGAGAACAATCTAATTACTACCACTTAGAATTAATAATATGTATATACCATAAATCCAAATAATGAGAGCAAACGGATGGCTCACTGAACTGGTAAGAGAACAGTAAGGCTTCTCGTCTTCTAGGTCATTTGCTCAAATGTTCGACACCAGGGAAAAATGAGAGAAATTAATTAACTTCTAAAAGCTACCCACTGGCCTTCAGAAAATGAACTGTGCTCTCGACCCTGCTCTGGGGAAAACAAGTGCAAACCAAAAGTGACAATGGAAACAGGAAATCTGGCTGATGGTAGCAGGAGAGGCATAAAGAATTCACCAAATCTGGACATTCCAGAAGAGGAGCTATCATGATGTGGTGGGAAGGCTCCTGCTGCTGTGCCCACGGCATACTAGTTAATAGAAGTTAAATGTGAAAGTAGATATAATGGAATTGCAGTATTGTACTGCTTGGTTTATGCATTGAAAATTTTAGTGAATGGCCACAGAATTAAGTACACTTCTGTAACAACCTATTTGAATTCTGTGATCCTTTCAATTCGCTATAACCCATCATCACCAATACTGGTGCCATGAGGAACACGGCAACGTCACAGCAGCAAAACATTTTGTTTGCTGCTCTGCCATTTTCAGAAACCACCTTATGTGTTAAGGCCCCAACTGAGCCTTGACGTAACGACAGCACATCCAAAATCAGTGCAACTTCTGATAGCACCAGTACCCCAAAAAGTGAACATGTCAGTTGGACCCTGCAGCAGCACGTGCCACAGTACCGCCAGCGTCAGCGACTCAACAGTCTGTCAGTCTGTCCTGTCTGCAGGGGGGTTTTATGGGTTTTACTGGAATATGGAATTCGTCATTTTGTAAGTGACAAACAGGACTGTGAACCCCACACTGCTGATGACCTGCATGGGGCTGTGACCTAGCACAGGACCTCAAGATCACACCTACTGTCAGTCAGCTCTGTTCAGAGCCATGTCTGGTTCCTCTGAAGAGCTAGTAGGGTTCAAGGAACATTTCTAATAATTCTTCCTTACAGTACCAGACAAATCATCTATGGCTATGATTGAAACTGTCGAGATGTACTTGTCATGAAGGCATTTACTGCTCTAAACCCATACCTCAGTGGTGACTGGGATTTCAGCATACCCATAAACGAGGCACTGTGCGAGTGGTACACACACACCATCACACAGAGTTATAACGTTGCCATGGCAACCACAAGACTACTTTGTTAAGTCATTAGCGCTTTGGAAGATAGCCCAGCAGTATCAATATCATGCCATGCTAATGCCACTGGAACCACTCCAAGCCCTGCTCCAGGCACAGGAGAGGACATGAAAGGGAACAGGAGAAAAATGTGGACATTTTATATTAAAAAACCTGTCAAGGAAAAAAAAAAAGAATGAAATGTAACCTGAAGATTTGGGAGAGGAAGAGAAGAGGGGGAGAGAGAAAGTTAACAACTCCTTAAAGAGACAAAGGAAAGGAAAACCAGACATACTTCCCTTATCTTAAAATTCCAGTGTAAAATGCTTTGCTTAGATTTCAGTGTTTGTTGCAGTGGTTTTGCAGCCAAAGCCTTGTACTACTGAGCTACAACACAGAAGCTGAATATAAAACAGAGCAATTGTCCCAATTTTATGAAAAATGTAAGCAGATTTAGCTATTTATTTTTACTGAACTACTTCTTAGTCGATACTTCAGTCCTTCTATTAAAAGTAATTAACACATGCCATGAAATGATGAATTTCACTATATTTTGGACACCTTAAGAATATACTGTTACTTAAAATTATTTCAGCTTCAGCTTGTTACAAAATTCTAGTTTCACTCTTTCCTTAAAAAGCCAGAAAATACTTCTTTATTTATATTTTATATAATTATTTTATATAAATTTATATCAAAATATTTAATTTTTTTAATTTATCATACAGTTAATCTGGTATGCCCTTTAACTTAGTTATGACTTCTTGGCTACTCTCCTTTAACATTTCCAGGCACATGATGTCAGTACCTGGACTGCTGGGACTGGAGGAGGTTTATTTTTTTAACTGGCCTCCCTTTAGAGAGAACACCCACAGGTGTTTGAAGCAACTGCAAGGATACAGCCTCTCAAAGCCAATGTGTCTCACCCACCAAACGTGCATGCAACAGGTTTTACCATGAGAAGGGTGGTAAAGTTCAGGTTCCTGCCCTGCTCAGAACAGAGATTTAGTGGCTGTGCCCTGACAAAGTCTGCAGTTGACCCTCTACGTGGGGGCAGCGTTCTATGCAATAAGACACTGAGCAGTCATCTCAGTTTCATCACAGTTGAACTGGTGAGTTTTGACCTTTACTGATTGATAGACTCCAAAACAACTTTGAACATAAATACTAAAAATATAAAAGCAAATTACTTTTCTTAGTTGCCTGTATCAGTAATTCCCAAATTCAACAAATCCTTAAACCAGAAATTAAAAATCTACTGACTTTATTAGTGTTTTCACAAAGAAATGCCTAGGTAACAAATCCTGTGATTTACCAGACTGTCCTGAACAGGACTATGAGGGTCTGAAAGTCTGGTGTTTTACAGTAAGTACCTGTTACCTGACAGAACTATCACAGGTGCTTCTCACCTTCCAACTCTTTACAGGAACGTTTTGCTTCCACAACTCTACACATTTATTTATTCTTGATGGAAATTTCTGAAAATCGAATTGAATGGAGTGTGAGCCAATCAAACCAAACCCAAGCAGGAACCCAGGGGCAGCATACCTTGGGTGTGCTTCCTTTAATGAACTTTTTGATTGAAGACAACAAGCCGGTTTCATTTTTCTGTGGTTTCCCTCCGCCCCCAGGTAAGGGCTCTTCCACCTCCGAGTGTTTCCTCTTGGCCCTCAGAGCCCGCTGGGTGTGAATGGGATTGGATTGCTGAGAAGCTTTCCGCGTTCTCAGCCTCATCTTCATGGGTACCGCATGTAAGGCTGCAAGGGAACGGACACAACACTTGGTCATCGAGCTAAAGATCCTGGAATTCAGAAAGTTATTGAACACTGACAGCATCTGGATGCGCTGAGCTCTTACAACCATAGATAGAGTTAAAGATGAAGGGAGTTTGAGATGCAAGGCAGAAATCCTTCCCAGAGAGGGCACAGGGTGCCCAGAGAAGCTGGGGATGCCCCTGGATCCCTGGCAGGGCTCAAGGCTGTGTTGGATGGGGCTTGGGGCACCCTGGGCTGGGGAGGGGGTTTCCCTGCCCGTGGCAGGTGGGCATGGGGCAGGCAGGGGGTGGTGGTGGTGTCTGAGGTTCTTTCTATACCAAGTCCAGTAATTCCATGGCTTAAATGAAATCAAGGAGAAGAGCTATTTAAGTTAAACCATAACACTGGCAGCAAATTAAATGAAAATAATCTGGCCATGGATACATCCAGCCCTTGGATCAATGAGGTTGTTGCATAACCCTCCCATCTGAGTAGTAGGAACAAAAAAAAACCAAACAACTACCTACTTTTAAGATGCAAAGGATTGTATGGTGCCTGGTGTCTCCAGCATCAAATGACTAGGCTCAGTGACCTAGGCAGTCCTTTCCAGCTCTGTGCTCCTCACAATACTTCATTTTAAGTCTCTACATTAAATTTGAGATGAGGCATAAATCTAAATTCGTGTCAAGTGTTCACAGAAGAAGAAATCATAAACGAGACTGTGCATTCAATATGGGTGAGGATATAGCAGCTCAACAAAGGAACCCAAGATTGATCTTCAATACAACTGTACTGGGGAATAAGATTAGACCACAGAAAGACTGGAGCAAGGGCAGTATTTATTAGAGCAGAGTAAAAGGCCATTCCAGAGAATCTCCCATCTATCTCCAGCCTTCAATTGGACTGCTGGTATAGTCAGATTTGTACATGAATTTAACTGCTTTTCTGGACCGAAGGATATGCCTTCTTCAGTCAACTGAAGCTCATACTGGGGTTGATCTGAATGGGACTACTCCTGTGCTTATGTTATCCAGATACTTGATGAGGAGCAGAAATGTTGCAAGAAATCCATCTGAGTTGTAATGCACAGAAATACCAGCAGGAAGGTAATTTGTATTTTCTAGCCAAAGTCACGACAAAAAGCCTAATTTTCTTTTTTTTTAAAGAGAATCATACACTCATCACAATAGGAACCAGTATCTGCTTCTCTGAAGGTGCTCTGGCACGTGCCTTATTGCTGAATAGACAGAACAAATCATCTATAACATATAAAATGTAGGTAATGTAACAACAGCTACCTTGTTTAGGGAAAGGCAACAGTCGAACTGGTGTGATTCACACAGCAGAAACACTGGGACAGTAGTTTTCAAACACAGCCCAAACCATACACAGTGGCATTTGTTTACAGCCAGAGCAATCCCAGTCTCAAAGGAAAGGTGTCCCAGCTCATGAAAAACAACACAACTACTGACACTGCTTTTAAAAGAGTTTGGAAAAAAAAAAAAAAAAAGGAGTACTCAATTGGGACTGTCAAGAGTGACATCTTCTAGGGACATACAATATCTAACTGCCAGCAAGCATGGCACTGCAGGGTTCACACATACACGTCCAGCATCTTCCATCAGCAGCTAATACAACAACTAGTTACAGACAGGAAAAGGACAAGCCAAATGACTGAAGAAACTACAGAAAGTATGTGAGGTTTAAGGAAAGACAACACAGACCATAGCCTAAATTTATAAAAGCCAGTTCCTTACAATCTTGTGCCCCCTAGTAGCAGGAGCATTGAACTCCAAGTCCAGGAGAGTGTCCTTTCCTTACTAATATTTGCAGTAAAATTTGCATTTTCTTTAAAAGACTCTACTGCATGTGGCAAAAAGTAATGCTGAGAAATAATGACAACAATCCCCAAAGATTTTAATCCAATTTTCTGTTCCTACTCATTCCCACTAGGAAAGTAAAGAGATCACAGTAACATTCACATGCAAAGATGTAAAATAAATATGCCTGTTTGCAGAACCCGCATCTCAACTTTCCTTTCTTATGAACTGCTGCCAGATTAACTGGGGAGGTGTGATTTGTGGTGGGAAGGATCCACAACAATAGACATATGCTCCTATTGTACTTCTGTACAAATCAGGAGGACCTAATTATAAAACTGAAGAAATTATCAAACATCGATGGACAGGATGGTCCAAAGGTACCTTAAAACTTGTAACACATTTTCACTTCAGAAATAACAAGGAAAGCATTATTTTTTATCAATATCCTGTGGATTAAATCCCATACTTTACATTAGTATGACTTTCCAAAATCGTATTACCCTTGGCAGATGAAAAAGAACAATTACATGTACAGCTTCATTGTTTGTGCATGTGGAGATGAACTAATTCACAACCCTAGCAGGAAAGGCAGCCCGAGACAGAAAATGGCCATTAAACCTTTAAACCAAATAGTTTAAATATATCAGTGTTTCAAGTTAAATAGCTAACAATTTGTTGGAATGAAGTTAGAGAAAAACAACACTGTTCTACCATGTTAAAAAAATTCTTAAAGCTCTCCATGGAGATCTAGTCCTTCCGTGATCTGAAAAGGGAATTTCTTGAGCAGTATTATCAACCTGCTTAGGAATTCATTTGGTTGAATTATAACCCTATGGAATTCTTCGATCCATATACTGCAAGGAGACACACAAGCAATCCCAGACAGCAGTCTCTAGGGCAGGGAAGTGAGCAGAAGAGTGCAGACAGCAGAGCCAGAAACAGGTCAAGCATCCCAGCTTCAGCTGGCCTCAAACGGGTACCAACAGCCCCAGCACGCTGGGCTCCTCCTCACCTCTGAGGGCCCACCCAGAGCAACTAACCATTCTTCCTGGCTGTTGCACAGGTTGAATGGATCGGTGTTTGCAACCAGCCCTTCCTGCTGGGAAGCCCTGGCAGCCAGGCACAGGCACAGAGCAAGGAGGGAGGCTACACCCACGACAGTCCCCTGGGTACAGGAAACACATTTATGCTGAGAAAGTGGTAAAAGAGGAATAAAATCAGAAAGATATAGGGGAAAAGGTGCAAGAATATGTAACCATCAGAGCAAGCTTCTCAAAGGTACTTTAAGATATGGTAGGAAGACATGAGGGAATTTAGTGGCTTGATCCTGCTCCCTCCTCATTTCTTCCCCACACTCATTTCTGAGCTTGCCTCCTCCTCAGAGACCAGGCCAGGCCACTGACCTAGAGGGGTGGGAATAAATCACTTCACTTCTATACCAGTTAAATCAGTTTACAAAGGGAATCAATGGGCTTCCAAGTAATGCAGCCGAGCAGGTGCTGGAAAAGAGCACACAGCATGGAGTGATGTAGTCAGACATCAGAGAGCCTGCTGAGCTGGAGTGTTCTGGAGAGCCAAGCAGGACTGATGTTCACAGACAGAAGCTGGCAGTCGCCAAAGGCTCCATTCCCAGGGTACTCAAATGTGATGGAGTATGGGGTTCAAAGTGGCCCTGATGTCTTGGAGCAAACAGCTGGGAGTGTGTGCAGGAAGCCAAGCACCAAGCGAGCGGTACAGAGCAGTCACACCTGGCCTAAGAATTCCCTGATCAAAGTGACATCTGTCACTGCCATCACAGAGTCATTTAGGTGGCAAAGGCCCTTAAGATCATTGAGTCCAACCATTAACCCAGCACTGCCAAGGCCACCAGTAACCCGTGTCTCTAAGTACCACAACTACAAGGCTTTTAAATACCGTCAGGGATGGGGACTCCATCACTGCCCTGGGTAGTCTGGTCCAGTGCTTAAAAAGCCTTCTGGTGAAGAAATCTTTTGTAATCTCTAATCTAAACTTTCCCTGGCACAAGTTCAGGCCATTTCCTCTTGTCCTGTCGCTTGTTACTTGGGAGAAGAGACTGACCCCCACCTGGCTAACCCTCCTTCTAGGGAGTTGGAGAGAATGAGGAGGTCTACCCTCAGCATCCTCCAGGCTAAACCACCCCAGGTCCCCACAACAGCTCCCCATCACACTTGTGCTCCAGCCCCTTCCCCACTCCACTGCACTTCTCTGGACCCACCCCAGCACCTCAGTGTCCTTCTTGTAGTGAGAGGCACAAACCTCAACATAGCACTTGAGATGCAGCCTCACCGATGCCCAGTAGAGGGGACGATCACTGCCCTGGTCCTTCTTGGTCACCCAGGCACACTGCTGGCTCATGTGGTCCAACACCCCCAGGTCCTTTTCCATGGGGCAGCTTTCCAGCCACTCTGCCCCAAACCTGTGACATTGCCTAGGGTTGTTGTGACTCAAGCACAGGACCAACACTTGGCCTTATTGAACCTCAGACTGTTGGCCTCAGCCCATCAATCCAGCCTGTCCAGGCCCCTCTGCAGAGCATAAGAGGACACCCTAACCTAAACACCAAAGCTAGGGCCCAACCACTGCTGTTCTTCAGCCTTTTCTGTACAGGAAAGTTTTTGTGACGCTCACAACCATGGTCTCAAGTTAACCCAATTACAGAAACTAATTTTTAATGGCCTGTGCTATGAACTCTGTGGGAAGGGTGCATTACACAGGACTGAAAGAGTTAGGACTCCCTAAAACATACACATCAAGTGTCACAAGTGAGACTCCTAATTTTCATTTACACAGTTCAAAAGTACTTGAAAGGTAAGAGAAATTACACCAAACTAATCCCAGCTTTTGATTGACAAGAGGTAACCATTTACTGTGGGCAATTGTAAATTAAGTAAGAGAACACTAAAATATAATGGGATTTAGTATATTCAAAGATGTAAACCACATTCATTAGCACAATACTTATACATTTGGAAAAACTGGAGAGCATCCTACAATTTGCCTTTATAACCCAGCAGTCTTTTAAAACAGTCTGGCAAGAGCTCCAAGATGACTGCCCCTTCCTGGGTAGGAATTCAACAAACCCAATCTAAACCCAAATGTGTGTAAAAAGGATTTAGACAGAACTGGAAAACACTGAAAGACTGACACTAGCAAAAGCAAATCTTTCTTGTCATTTGCTATGGTGCAAGTTACCGGATTCCTCCAGCACCCAGACAAAGGATGAGCCCACGTAACGTTTGTCAATCGTGACCGTGTATTTATCCAGCAAGGAAGCATTCAACTCATCTCTACACTATTGCCAGAGAGTTCTTTGGCTCATTTCACATCCTGGGTATCAAGCCTGAGGTTAAAAATATCTCTAATGGACTTAGCAACAGTTACCTACAATCCTCTCACTGACAGGAGTTTGCTTTCCTAGAGCCCGATACATCTGGCAGTGGGCAGTTCTCACTGGAATTCCATTGGTGTTCCTTTTCGGAGCAAGCCCAAACCAGGCTGCAACACTTAACGCAGTCAAAATAATCAAGTCTAAACATGTACGTGAGTTTCCTTCCGCAAACACGTGGGATTGGGACTGCAGCCCAGCCTGCCGCTCGGCACAGCGCCTGCCCAAGGGCTGCAGCCACCATCCCGGCCCGGGGCTGGGACAGGCCGCAGCAGGGCCGTGCCAGGGGCCTGTGCTAGGCCTCAAGCCGAGCGGGTGGAACGGGCTGCACACGGGATGGCACAGAACAGTCCTGAGCACTCCTTGTGCTTTAATTCTCTTTTCAGGAGCTCACAGCTAAAAATCCTCTCTGAGCAATGGTGTGATGCCTTCACAGCACGAACACTTGATACTGAAGATTTGCTGCAATGGCACAAACCCAAGGTCGGCCGAACACCTTAACACCAAACGTTTAAAGGCTCAGCCCCATTTCCACACTACATACCGGCTGTATTTTAAACTCTCAACCTCCCCTTCTTTCTTGCATTCCTTCTATGTCAGTGACAACCCCAGAAAGTGGAGGGTAAAAGGAAAAGAATAAAAAAAAAAAATAGAGGAAAAACCTCATTCTTCAAAAGAGAAATACAGGGCAAAGAGGGACTAAATGGAATTCTCATTAAAGAAGTTGTGAGACAGGAAAAGAAGAAATGAAGGGGCTATAAAAAGCAGCTGAACAAGCTACAGCTGCAATAAATTCCCTGTTTTCCTGAGCCCCCCCAAGCTGTCAGGCTCACTACCCTGTAAGCGCTGTTGTTACTCCATGGCACAGGTACAGTGTACCTGCAGGAAATAAATTCCTGGGAATGAGTCATATTTCTAAATAAGACTGTATCTCCATGAAATTTTCTGTTAGGGATGATTTATTTTCCCACTACAGTCAGTGTTACTGTTTTATCTATTTTCCCCAAAACTATTAAAAGAAAAATTAGGCAAGGCACATATAATTATAGGGTTTAGGGCTTTTTGATACAGGAAAAAGTTGAAGATGGTAAAAGAACAATAGTGATGAGCAATAGGAAGAGATAAGTGACAAGAAAATTTAAAACTGCAGTGTTGAACGATTTCTACATTTATTTGGGACTCAGCAGTAACACCAAACTGCCACCACTGAGAACCAAAGATTGCATATCTGAACACCAAAAGAGCTCTGGTGCCTTCAGGGGGTAATTCGGTGGGTGACAGGAACACGTTAGGTGTTCTTTTTAATGTCTTTGGGATGGTGGAGAAATGGTTCGGATGGAAAAAGCCCAAAGTGATGCCCAGGTCTTTCCCAGGCAGGTCAGACAGATGCCATAAACCCTCACTGGACCTCTCAGAAATGGTGCTCTCCCAACATGCAGAAGGGTACAGATGGACAAGCCAGAGAGGGCTTGGGAACCAACCTGGCCACCCTCTGCAGCACTGAGAGGGAGAGTGAGCTTCTCTCAAGAGGTGAGATAGTCAGAGAAGAGGAAAATATGACACTTGTGTCAGCTGTGTTGGGATCCCCAGAATTTCTTACACAACAGAGCTTCTGCTGCCACACATTACATGAAGCTCTTCTTGTGGACACAGCCTCTGTTGATGGAGTATTTCTTCCCTGCTGCCACAGCACCCCTCCTTTCCGAAGGGCAGGAGTAAGCCCAAAACGCTCCCTTCTCCCACAGTAACTGTGCCCATACAGGAGGTTTTACCACCACAGAGCTGATGGCCAACAAGCGTGAACAAAACACCCTGCAAAACAAATCACACTGAAAAAACCTGTGGAACATCCCTGGCTCTAAGAGCCACAATATTTCCCCAGTGCTTGTTCCACAGCATCTCTTCAACATTTGTTCACAGAAAGCCGAGAAACCTCTCATTTTTTGAATTTTGTTTTTCAAACTTTTTAGATTTTAAGCAAAAGTATCACTGCCCATTGTTTATGTTGTGCAGACAGATGGACACATGACCAAGACACACTTGTGACAACTGATGCCCAGGGTGGAACCTGTAATCTACCTGTGGTGGGTTCAGTGTCCCACTGGCAACCAGCTCAGGCAATGCACAGACCTCACTGCTGAGAAAACACGCTCATCTCTTCCCAGTATCTGTGGCCACACAGGCTGGATCACAGCAGGCAGGCCCACGGAAAGAGGAACCAAGAACAAATATTTTCCTCAATTTCCTTTTAAACAAGTACTACCAGTCATGTGTTGTCAGCACATTTCACTACTGTGATGTGAGCCAGATTTCAAGGGTGAGGAAACATCCCAACAAGATGTGTTCACAGAGCTGCCTGACAGCCGTTCACTTGGTACCAGTGATGCTCCCAAGAAACAGAAGGTCCTATGCTAGCTTACCAAGGAGCCCAAGTCACCACGGGAAATGGACAGAAGGATGATAAGCCTATGCCTGGTGGGGAGAGTGGAATATGGGACAAGTGATAACCCTTGTGTAATGTGATACCTGTCTGGACCCGCAACAAAGTGAAGGAAAATGACTTACAGATAAAGTCTTTCATCCAGACAGGCCCCAAAGCACTTCACACACTTCAAGGAAATGCTTTTAGTTCAAAGATGTTGAGGCTTCCCCCTGCCCCTCAAAGGCTCCTGGCCTTTCTTTAACCAACTTATTCTCCTTCCCTAGGAAATTACTGCAATTCCATGTTATTCCAGCTGATGTGTTTCATATTTTGCAACATACTGCATTACTTGTCACTCTTCCCAAATTTTCAAGTGTGTTTTTCTGCAGCTGCCTCCTAAAGAGACAACTATTAACTAGGAAACCACAACTCAGAGCAGACTGGAAGTACTACCAGTACAGTGTAGGTAAAAGCCAAGTAAGAAGACAATGATTTATAAGCCCAGCAAACTCACAATGTGTACTATTCACATCTTGGCTTTTGGTTATGAAATTTGGATAAATGTATAAAGAAACCACAAGTTCCATCAAAACAATAGCTAGCAATTATAACTTTCAAAGACGCAATGCAAATGGCACCTCTAAACCTCCCTTCTTTCACTGAAAGCATCTTTTCTTCTCCTCCTCCCTGTCTTTCAGGTTACTGAGCCAGTTCAATCTGAAATAAAAATCACACACAAACCAAACCCCTGGGTTTCAGTCCCCCTGACTTAGCCAGGATTCCTCAGTATGTCTGCCCAGCGTTTTACTCTCTCAAACCTTAAGCATCTCCCCTAAAAGAAACATTTTCTTAGAAAGACTCTGCCAAAGAATAAAGGCAACTTTTTATAATTGGCCTTAGCAGAAAATAGATTTTCTGTGACTTTATTTTTCTGCTCCAGCAATCATATTTCTAGGCACCATTGTTTTGCCACCGCTCTGCTAGCGAGGCTTTGTTTTGATTACACTACATGCATTTGGAACCGAAAGTTTATTCCCTCCTGGCCAAGCTATTTTTCTCTTTGTGACTGAGGGTACATGCTTGTAATTAATTCAGCCTTTTCAGTTTGGGTCGACTGCTAACCAAGAAAGAACAACACAGTGCTGGGTTAGTCCTGGAAGAGTTAACCTGGGAACAGAACCCCAAAATTGACTAAGAAAGATACTATTTACAACCGCTGATGCTGCCAAGACAAGAATTTGACATTAGTCATCTTCAGACAGCACAGAGCTCACCAAGAGCCTTCTGAAATAAAAGTTTGCAGTGCTCGAGCTGTAGAGAAGAGGGTAACGAATTCCACCAGAACCAGCACCGTTCCTGTTGAGATCTGGGAAGGGCCCAGCTGTCTTCAGACATATTAGGCTCTCTGGACATTTAATCCATGCTGCTAGGCACACAGGGAGCCTATTTTTGGAAGCCATCTCCCTCTTGTCACAGTCCATGGTATAGCCAGGTTGCTAAACACTTCCTGAACAGACCTTCCAGGATGTTGCCTGACCACAGAAAAATCCTAAAGAGTGACTTTTTTAATTGTTCATCTCATCCACACTACTTATCTTTTTAATTTAAAAAAAAAAAAAAAAACCCACAAAAAAAAAAAAAGAGATCAAGAAGAATCAGCCCAAGTGAGTCTGTGTTGGCCTAAGGGAGCCTTGGAGTAACTCCTGAGTTTGTTACGAGTAGCTAACAATTTCTGCAAGGGATACACAGACAGTGAACTGCATTTCCCTCAACTGCACCAGAAAACCTCATCTCACTCTGTTTCACTTTAATCTCCCTGCGGGATCAGACCCACAATCACATATTCCACAGGACTTTGTTAGGTTGCTATCTTTTAAAAGGCTAGATAAGTGTTTTGGCTGCTCCTTTGGCCTTAAAAATAGCAGACTATTTTTACTGTCGGATAAAAACTCTTTAAATGATAATATGATTCTTACTGCCCCGAAAACATTTTTCCTGGGTGCACTATATGGCCTCAAACCTTTAAAAACAGTTTCAGCTGTGCTCTCTACCTTGCAAGGGACTAACTTCTATTATGCTCTACTCACACCTGGGTTTCCTGATTTAAAAATAAATAATAAAGAAGCAACCAACTTGACGGTTAAAAGCAGAGAAACGCCATCCCAGCCAGGAGTTTCGTCAGTCACTGCCCATGCACATTTTAAACTGAACATTTTCCATCACATACACGTGCTGATTTAAACCTGACTCTTTCATAGCCTATTCTGACCTATTTCTTGCAGGGAAAACTTTGTTCTTATAACTTTAAAACTCTGTGATTAATTTGTTAATAAGCAGTTAAAACTGATAAGAAAAGAAGCACTAAAGTTTTAACAGCTTTACTAGTTTGTGAGTGGTACTGTGTTTTTACATATAGCCTTAAACTTAATATCTAGACATTATGATCTTGAATCTCACTCAGTTCAAAAACCAAAGCAAAGTACATTTTGAGGCCCTGTCTGACCCCATCCCAATCAGACTATTGCACACTATTTATTTTCTTTCATTAATTTTTTTCCCTATTTTATTTTGTGGAAAAAATCCACAAGAAAAAGCAAACCCAAACCTCCTTTGCTATTTAGTGGAAGGTTGTGGGAAGTTTCTGGTCAGTGTTTTAACACCACAAAGTACACTAAGCACAAGTTACCAGCAGAAGTTCTGTAAGCCCAAACCGATCTCCATACACATGATGCTGTTTCCGTTCATCTTTGATTTCACCCTGAATTTCACTTATTTATTTCACAGGCTGATTGCCTCCAATTTGGTCTAACATATCTCTGCCACTTTACAATGGGTGAGATGTAATGAAATAATAATTTTATGGCTGTAAAGTAGGAGATAGGGCTCTGTAAACAAGCAGGGAATTGCTCTGTTGAGTGAGAAGACAGTGTTTGTCTAGTGCCTTGGGAAGGTTTCTGTTTGAGGATGAGGTAGGAGCTACAGAACTACCAGCACAGGTTTGCATTCTTCAGAAGGAACATGCAAAGCCAGCTAGCATCCTAGTATGCCTGGCAACCTCGGGGACTTTGAGTCAGAGAAAAGGGAGGCTGCATAGATGTATCACAGGACACGGATTCAACTGCTACACCAGTAAATCTGAATGGCAGAGAGGAGGCTAATCTCCACATTCGCCCCATGTATCTGTAGCTACATGTTTTAAAGCAGAACAATCTGCAGGAGCAAAGTGCTGCTATCACCCCTCAGCTGACATGCTTGGATGATTTCTTTCAAATCATTCCCCAGTACTAGGAGCAAACCTTTCCCTCAGGAACCCCACACAGCAAGGGCCATGCCACCTTCCAGAGACAGCAAGTCACTGAATCCCAGAACCCCAGCATGGTGTGGGTGGGAAAGGACCCCAGAGACCCCCCAATGCCCCCTTGCCATGGGCAGGGACACCCCACACCAGCCCAGGGTGCCCCAAGCCCCATCCAACCCAGCCTTGAGCCCTGCCAGGGATCCCGGGGCAGCCCCAGCTCCTCTGGGCACCCTGTGCCAGGGCCTCCCCCTCCCCAGGAAGGATTTCTGCCCCCCAGCCCCTCTCCATCCCCCTCCTGCAGCTGGAGGCCGGTTCTCCCTGCCCTGGGCACCAGCCCCTCTTCTTGACAATGACTACACTACAAAGCAGTTACTTGTAATTTGAAACAAATTTCCAGGTACTGAGGAGACCTAATTTGACTTAAATACCGAACTTAATAGACATTAACTTAAACACCAAACAAATACTTGGAAGAAAGCTAGTTGTCACCCTTGTGCCTTCCATACCTATGACAAAGCAGGCAAAACTTTTCCCTAAGAGCACTGAAAAGAGAATTTAGCAAACTTACAGAAGAGTCTCCTTGGTACTTACAAATGTGTTAATGAAGATGGAAGGAAGGCCTTCTAATATCCACACTCCTTCCTCTACTTCCCCTCCAGCTCAGTAGGTACTTTTTCATTGTGCATGGCTACAGACAAGGGTGCAGGGGGAGAGGGAAGGAAAAGGCAGGCTATAGTTCAGTGATGTTTTCTCTGACAGGAAGGTCAATTCCAGGAGCTATTCGTTCCTCCACTGGGCTGTCTGCTGCCTTCCAGCATGTAGTTGCAAGCCCTTAGTTTGTGCTGAGGAGCTGGCACAGGGAGTTCCAGCCTTCTCTGTGTTCCCCCTCTTCGGCACAGCTCACTCTCACCCACATGATAAGAGTTTGCTGCAGAGGCTGTGACAGCCTCAGCCAGCCTGATTGCTGCCATGCACTCTCCCCGAGGCAGCTCTGGCACTTGGCTAACCCTCCATTTAGCCATATTTTTAGGCCAGCTTAGTAAATTGAAATGTTTCAACACAGAATCACAGTAACAAGGGGTGGAATAAAAACATACAACTCCTGGCAGGGGAATGGACAGATAGAGTAATAAACCAGCACGCCCAGGGCAGGGGCTGAAGGCACTGTACCACGATCAGCCATGTGTAACTACCTAACTTCACACACCCGCTCAGCTGTCAGCGTGCCCTCTGGCACAGGCCTGCATCCTATCAACAGCACGGAGTTCTCCTGGATGGTGCAGCCCAAAGCAAGGCCTGGGAGAGGGCTGGTCCCAACAGGCAGGGCAGAAGAGGTCACCCCACTTCAGCAGAGGAGGGCTCAGCTGCGAGCACGAAGCCTGTCTCACCCCACCTGCTCTCAAGGCCAAGGAACAGGTCCTGGACCATTCACCATTCACATACTGGTCAGTGGGACCGTAGCAGCCAAGAGACTCTTGAAAGCTGCTGTGGAAGCACACCCTCAGATGCTCCAGCATCAACTGGGAGACTGTTTTTCTGGTTGTTGATGTGATGGCTTAAACTATTTGGGTTTAAAATTTTCCTTTGTTATTTTAACAAAGGCCATCCAGTCACAAATTTTTGAAGCAACTGTGTTTTAGGTCTTGTGTTTCGTTTGCTTATTGTACTGTTGAAGGGCTGTACTCTTTAGCATAAACATTGATAAGCTTTTTCTAGTACAGTTGATTTTTGTACAGCCTGGTTTCTGGAGAAAACAAGGCTCATACAGTCGCACTGTCCGTAAGTGTCTGTATATCTGCCAGTCCTCCCCTGGAACCCACTGATTGCTACCAACCCAATTTCAGAGGGAGTGAAATTTCAAACATGCTCATTTCCTACAAGTTTTCTGAAAATCAAGAGCCTTGGAGGTAAGACAGACACTTTCAGCATCCCTAGGCAGCGGAAGATGGCCTTACCCCACATCCACTCTGGCTGCACAGACACACTCCACCTTGTCTCCTGTCCTAGCCTACCTGGGACAAAAGGTGAGCTCCTCAGCACAGCCTGGGCAGGGAACTAACAACTGGGTGTTCAGCTTCCAGCTCAGCCAGCAAACCTGGCAACAGGAGGGAAGGCAAAGAGGAATTTCTCCAACTGCAGGCTGTATAGAAACACTGAGGATGGAGAGCCTGGAGGTGGTACAGGAGAGAGAGGGATGGAAGGCTCAAAGGAATAGAGTTTGTGGGAAAACAGCCATTACCAATTCTGCTGCTCAGGACACAACACAGAACTAATGGGGTTATTTTAGCTTGCACTCCTGAGTATCTGGTTAAGAAGAATCCTCACTAATGATGCTTACAACACGACAATAAAATAATTCAGTTTGGAGAAAAATGCTAAGCACCCCATCCTGTAAATGGTTAACATCTCTTGTCCCTGAGCACCACAGGGGATCAAAGCTCCTAGAGAGCAATAGTTAAAACCCTGCACATTGAAGTGTGTGTGAGGAAATAACTCTCTCCTCATCCTTTCAGTATTATATAAGTTACAAAACAGAACTGAGGTTTTAAATGCTCTTTCAGCACACAAGATAAACAAAGTCGTCCCCCCCAATAGTTCAAACAGCCATCTACTGCAAGCCAGCTTCATTCAGCAGACTGCTGGAGCAGATTCACATCCCATAGCCACAGCAGAGCAAAGCTATGGAACCCAAGGAACAGGTGGAAAAGCATCTTTCACAACTTCAGAAACCTCTGTACAGGCTTTATCTGATTTGCTTCTATCCTCTGATGGCTGACCTAAAGCACTTAACACTCTTCTACAGCCTTTTCACATCAGATTTGTCCCTTCTCCTATCAAGTGCCCTACACTTCTCACCCCTTTCACAAAGAACTTACCACAAACAAAAGCTTCACCAGCCGTGGAGCATCCTCTGCCTTCTGATAAGGCCCTTTCACAGAAACCCGCCCCAGGTTTTCTAGTTTGGGCCTGGGGTGAGCTTTGGGAACAGATCTCATCATCCCATGACAAACTGCTCCCGAAGATGGAGTCAGGGGACCCAAACTGAACTGGAAGACATGCTGCAACCACTGCAGGACATGGACCAGACCACACGAAAGCCTCTGGAAAGGAGAACAGCGTGGACATCAGGTCCTCAACACTGTCAGGAACACAGCTCTGCTTGGGTGGTACCACACCACTGGGCAATGCAGATGAAGGCTGACAACACGCTGAGGAAGCTGATACAACAGCAGCACGTTTATCAGTAGTGTTGATTTAAAAACAAACCCGACCCATCAAACAAAGCCCTTTACCCCAGTAACTCCAACAGAGTTTGGGATGTCCATGAGTGCAGGCTGGGAGCCTTCAGCAGCTGAACTGGGAATGGAAAGCACATCAAGGGGAGCAAGAGCAATCTTCCTGAAAGAACTTTTCCATTCCCAAAGCACGGACCGCTGATGACAAATGTGTATTTTCTAATCTTAAACTAATTTATGGTTCAGAACCCTCTTGTGTTAATTGACTCCGGACATTTTTATTTTAACTATTAAACTTTGAGACTGAACATTATCAAATGTTTTCCAGGTGTATAATAAACCAATCTACTATCAAAAGAGAATTATCTGCAAGTAAGTCCAGCAGGGTAATTAACTGTAACAATTAAGCATGACACCTCTTCATCTGAAACTAGCCATAGAGCCCATTTTTCCAACTGAGCTCTCAGAGCCTTTCTCTTAAGAGCACTAGTAAGCCTTCTGGTCCCCAAGCAGCACAAAAGTTAAGCACTCTAAATCCAGCAATTACACTTGCTTAACAACATCATTTCAGCTACATTCAAGTCTCCAGAAGTTTCTTCCAAACATTCTTTTTTAAAAGCATAAAAGTACCAAGATCACACCACCTTTCTTGGCTTTTCCCCTTCAATATTCACCTTTAATCTTTAATATTGTTCTACCTCAATAACCAAAATAACAAGCTTTCCCAGGAATATTTAAATTGGTTAAAATTATAACTGCTTTGTCTTGACATGAGTTTAAGGTGTCCAATAGACTGAGCTAGACAGTTCAGCCAACTACACCATATATAAACCTAGCATATATGAAGCCTGTAAGCACCTTTAATGATCTTGTGGATATCCTCCTATACTTCCTCCCACAAAACCAAACCTTAACAGTTCAGTTCACACTATGCTTTTCTTTGGCAAACATCACTGTCACCCATGTTGTTACTAATAACCAGCCTTCTCCTACCCTCTTTTATTTATTTAACTCCTGACAGACATTCTTCTTCATCACATCTCAGATGCACACGTAGCTCCCCACCACAGCCACAGGACTGCAGGACAAACAGCATGTCCCAGGCAGCCACATTTTCAAAGGAGAGTGAACCCAGCCCTCACATTCAGGATTTCTCTCTCTCCCAAGTGATGGATTTGAATCAGGTGAGCAGGCATCACTTGAGAGCCCAAAGGCTTTGTTTCATATAAAAGGAAGCTTGCTGCACCTAAATGAGCTCCCCTAGGATAGTAAAATGTGAGAAATTCCTGGGAAAGAGAAGTGATTCACAGTGTTATCTCCTACAAAAAGGGTACTGGAGAATGAAGAGAGGACAAAGGAGACTACAGAACCTAGCTGTTACCTCGAGTCAGCCCACTCCTTCCTGAAATAGCCAAGGCTTCAACACCACCAGCTATGAGATGTAAACTATGGAGGAGCAAGCCTGGAGGAACCGAACTACAAGGGATGAGGCACAATCCCACCACGGGGGTAAGAAATAAATATACCTGTATCAGACTCTGCTCCAGCACCTTCAACCCCTGTGTATGCAGAAGATCTCAAGCACTTCAGAAGCTCTATCTAGACTAAGGAAATTATGTTAGACTGTGTCTAAACCAGAAGCTTTATCAGTACAGCGCTACCTGTTAGCAACCTGAATGCTGATTTTCCCTCCTCAAGTACAGCCAGGGTTAGGAGCCTCCTGGTAAGTACAAAAGCAACTCGTGCTGGCAAAAGCAAACCCTTTGTGTAGGGCTCTGCTGCTAACTGGACTGGTATTGCTGTGCCAGTAAAGCACTTATGGTATAGTCTAATCCTTAGATTGAATTACCTACCTTCCTCTAATTAGCACCTCCTAAAATACAGGGTGAATCAAAGCAGTCATCTTTTAGAATGGCCCAAAGTAAACTGAGTTATGATTTAGACTGAATCAGTGCAGCTAAATGCCTAATTGCTTAGAACAAATGCTCTGATTTGATCGGAGTTCCTGTTAATTTATTAACTTAAATTAGTTACTCCTAAACACAGCCTAAGTAAGGACAGGTTTCTTTTCTTTCAGATGAGGCTTTGAGGATGCTAACGTGCCCTGCTGTATCACCCTCCTAGCCTTACTCGGCTGATAATGACACTCCTGCTGTGTTGCCACTGTGTCTGTTTATATATATAATAAAGTCATTTAGTTATAGGTAAATTCTAATCCAAATATTTTAGAGGCTTTTCTCCTGCTTACACTTGGCACACTGGCAACAACAGGAGGATATATTCTTTTTTAGCTACTTCAAGTAAGTATGCATAGCCTATTTCCTGAGTACTGTGAGGTTAACAGTTCTTTTTAAACTTATTTTCATTATAATATTAAAGTTATACCACTACACTAAATATTATGAATTCAAAGCCAGAAGTGTTTTATATACTTTCTAACTAGATTCCTCACTCAACAAAAAGAAGCCCCAAATCCATGCAGGAGTTAAGGACTGATAAGGCTAACTTCCATCTCCATCAGCTCTTTTATAAGGAACTCTGGCACCCACATCCCTGGGTGGCCAAAGGATCCCAGCACAACTAACGCAGCAGAAAGATGGCTTCATACAAGCTGGCTTTTGGGTTATTTTTAGCTGGATGGATGGAAATCTGATTGATGGGGCCGGACTCTCATAAAACTCTCCCCACAGGGAGCTGTATTTTTATGTCACAATACAGCAGAGATCAATGTGGCTGCTGAGTTAATCCTGTCCACCAGCGGCTGCACATTTCCTTCCTGGTGGCTTCTCCACAGATCTCAGCGTTGCCATAAATACCGACCCATCAGATAGGGAAACTGAGGCAACAGAGGCCGTATGTCTGCTCACACATCTGAGATAGTTGGCAGAGGTGAGAATACACTTCAGGCTGACACTCAGGTCACTTTCTTCTACCAGACTGTCCTGCCAAGTGGTTTTTTTTGATCATGAGGTACGATGAAAGAACATATTTCCCGTAGTTAAGAGGACCTTAATCAAAGTAATTACTGAAACTGATCTAATTGGGAAGTAATCTATTTAGAAAAAGTTAAGACTGCCAACTGGGAAGCTACTATCCAGCCTTGGAAACAGATTGCTTTAGATGTGGATGCTTTCACACTTAATTTTTCAAGTGCTGTTGAAAACATCTTTACCTGTAAAACATTTCTCTAAAACACTAAATAATGGCCATCTAGGCAACTCAGCACGTAAACAACATGTTACACTGGCCTTCAAGTGTCTGAGTCTGAGCTTCTCCTCCAAGCAATCAGAAGAGACATACTGCACTGCAACCAACGCTGCACTTCAGCAAATTAACCCGTGTTTGAAGTACTCCATCGGGCCTGATGCTGCCAACATCCCTGCCTGAGATAGCTACTCTTTTTAAACAAGCTTGTAAAGAGCTTACTGGTCCCTTCCAGGATCAGAGCAGCATGAGTCAATTTAAAGTCTGCCCAAAAACTGTCATCTGTTATCATAGAATCCCAGCCTGGGCTGGGCTGGAAGGGACCCCAAGGGTCCCAGAGCTCCAACCCCCTGCCACAGGCAGGGACACCAACCTCCAGGCCTGGAGCTACACAAGGTTGCCCAGGGCCCCAGCCAACCTGGCCTTCAACACCCCCAGGGACAGGGCACCCACCCCCTCTCTGGGCAGCCCCTTCCAGCCCCTCACCACTCTCTCTGCACAGAACTTCCCCCTATGAATGCAGTTAATCAGCTATGCACTTATGGTGCATACTTGCATTTTTTTGAGATTGAACTGGGATGTATAAACATCAAATTAACTTTTCATATACAATAGATGAAAAACAATCTTCCGTTTAAAATTTACAAGAGGCTGGTGCCAATGCTTTAGTGGCCATGTAAGCTGCCAGCAAATGCAAGCATTTCATTCAGAATTAGTCCTTTACCTTCTAGGCTAATAAAAATAAGAACCATCATATCTGAACTACTCAAGGTAATGAATCAGGGACTCCTCTGAGGAATGCTCCTGAGAAATATGGAATAAGGATGAAGCCATGCCAGGGGGGTGATGCACACAGGACAACGGCCTTTAATAGTCCTATTCTGACACTATCAATGTCCAAAAACCATGATACACAGAAATTGGCTGTCCTAGGGAGAACAGGCTGAAAACACATGGATGGAGAAGAACTTGTACAGGGTTTGCAGGGAAAAGCTGCAAACCCATAAACTGGAAAAGGCAATGTTGGAGTTACACAATTACCCTGGCTTCAGCTGTGATCTTGAAATGATCACAATGATGTTCTGGAAGTTCCAGTTACTCCTTCTGAAGCGCAGTAAATCTCAGCTTCTCTCAGAGTATACATATGTCTAGAAATGCACATTAATTGTGAATTTCTGCCAAATTCCAGCCCTACTTCATACATCCGGCCTTGACAGACTCACTGAAAGGTTGGGTTTGGAAGGGGCCTGTGGAGGTTGCTTGTCCAGCCCCCCTGCTCAAGCTTTTCTTGCAAGCTCTCACCAAAAGAGTTCAGTTTGACTCTCAGGATCGGTTCTTCCAAAAATCTGCAGGAACTCCAAGTTACCATTCCACTTACACCTGTGAAGAAGTTTCTTCTCTGGGAATGAAATACCTACATAGAAAACTGAGTCAGAACAGAAAACATGACTCTCAGTCTTCTACAAACACCATTTCTGTCGGTGTCAACCTCAGCAGCACTACAGGCAATCAAAGAAAAGAAAAGCCAATACAGTATGGAAAAACTTTGTAAGATGAAGAGTTTCCTTTTGAATTCAGGCGACTTTAACTGCTTCATGCTACTCACCCTGCAATTGTGTCATGTCAGTGCGCTGGGGAATCAAGTGGAAGGAAGTTTTCAGCACTGAAGATGGAGAACTACCTTTAAATTGTGAAAAATGCATGTGCAGTTCCAGCATATGTGGAATGTATACATCTTCAGAAAAGCGATCTGGCTGTGCCATTAAATCCCTGGGACAGACTGACAAGAGAATTTTCCCTTTAATGAAAGAACTTTCTCAGATGAAACAGGAATGTCAGCTTTGGTGCATACTCTGCTGACTGGAACGGGATCAAGTCTTAACTAAGTTCCACACAATGTTTTCAGGGGGAAACTGGAGAATGTTGTATGGAATTTAAGTCGGGATTTGGCTTGCATCCTAGAACATATATCTTGTTATGAAAACTGCTGAAACACTTTCAAGTAGGCAAACCACAAGTGTCCTTGGAGCTCTCCAGTCAACTGGAAGTCACAAAGGCAAAGCCCCTGAAAGTTAAGATTCTTGAAATTGGGGGAGGGGCAAATAATCTTGGAATCATACCTGTTACATAGGACTGTTGTGCCTACAGCATGAAGTAGTTACAACTTGTTTTCTGCTATTGTCACAGATCCAGTATGTTACTCTAGCTAAATCATAATCTCTTCCTGCCTCAGTTCATCCATGTGTAAACCTGGTTCGCTAACTCTTACCTTAATGTGTCATGGGGCTTAATTAATAACACTTAGGTCTTTTAAGCCCTCTACAAACATTAACTACTTCTTGTAACAACTCTCTGAGGTATTATTATCCCCATTTTACTGATGGAGAAATGGCAAAAGAGGTTGTGACTCGCCCAAGGCAACAGAGTAATAGTTATACTCAGAGATCCTCTTCATGGATCCTCTTCATGTATTGTAACAGCAGATGCTTATCAAGAAAGGCAAAGCCAATAATCAGAATCTCAAAATTACTTTTAAAAGTGCACTACAAGCAACTGGAAGCCTGTGAAAAACCCCTACCTGCAACAACAGGCTTGGGAGCAGAACAAGCGCTCTAACCATCATCCCAGAGAAAGAAATACCCTAGGCAGAGCTAGGCTAGAGCTCACCGAAGCAGCCACAAAGAAACAGCAAGACCTGTCCTCTCCTGTGCGCCCAAGTGCCATAAAATTGAGCAACAGGCTCGTACAGTGCTCTTCAGTAACACAGAAGCGAGCAGATAATCAATGTGGTGCACACCATGCTAACATCTCCCGCCGCGTCCCCGGTATTGACAGGAGATGCCAATAAGGGGCTGAGCTGGCGGTGGTCCCGCACGCTGCTGGCCGGGGCGCTGCGGCCGCCCCCCGGCCCCGTCCCGCCGCCACAAGTGACAACCAAGTTGGCGTTATTCCCCTCTGCCCAGCCGCGCTGACATCCTTCGCAGCAGCCTCTCGCTGCCCGGGATCTCCGCCCGGGCAGCCCGCGGCGTCGCAACGGTATCCCCCGGCATCCCCCGGGGAGGCAGAGGGGCGGCAGTCCCCCGCAGCCGGTGACAGACACGTCCGGCGCTGCCGCCCCGGCGACAGCAACAGCCAGCAACAGGCGCGTCCTGCGCTCGCCCCGCGGGAGCCAGCGCCGGGCACGGCCCGGCGTGTGCGGCAGGGGCTGGGGATGCTGCCCGCGGAGCTACGCCCCCCCGAGCAGAGCCCGGCCGGGCCGGGACGCGCCGCCAAGCGCAGCGCAGCCCCCGCTGCCGCCCGTGGCGCGGGACGGGACGGGACGGGGGGCGGCGGGGACTCACCGCAGGCCTCGGCCTAGAGGGGGAGGCGGGGGGTGTCGGCGCGGGGGTGACAGCCGCGCCGCCCGCTCCGCCGGGGGTAGGGGACTGGCCCGGGAGAGCTGCGCCCCCGCTCCGGCGCGGCCGGGGCTGGCTGGCCTCCGCGGCCGGCCAGGGGAGGCGAGCGGGGAGGGACGGGGTGTCTCCGCAGGCAGCGGGGCGCGGAGCCCGGCGGGCGGGCGGGGACGCGGGGCGCAGGGGCCCGCCGCAGGGCAGGCCCTGAGGGGAGGCTCCCGCCGGTCACTCCGGAGCGGCCACCCTTCGCCTCCCCACCTGATCCCGGGCTGGGACCCCGCGCTAGCCGAGCCGCCGCGTCGGTTACCTGCGGGTGCGGGGTGCCGGGGAGGCGGGCCCCCGGTGTCCGGGTCCCCGGCGGCCGGGCCGAGCCGGGCCGGGCCGGGCCGGGCCGGGCGGGCGCCGCTGTGTTTACACCGCCGCCGGGGCTCCGCGCTCCGCAGCCGCTCAGCAGCCAGTCGCCATTTCCCGCCTACCGACCTGCTACACCGCACGGAGGGACCCGGATGGGGAGAGGGGCCGCCGCGCAGGCGCAGCCCGGCCGGGGGAGGGGGCCTGGGGACGGCGGCGGCGGCGGGGCAGGCCGGGAAGGAGGGAAGCCGGGGCCTGGCGCGGGGAGCGGCGCCCCGAGGCGGTGGCCCCGGTGGGGCGGGCGGAGCGCGGCGGGCCGCGGTGCGGCGGGGCCACGGGAGAAGGCCCGGCCTCTTCCCTGGGCCGGGAGCCGCCGCCGGGGCCGGGAGGCTGCGCCTGAGGCGCTGGGGCCGAGGGTGCCTCTCGCAGAGGAGGCGGCGGCCGCCTCGCTGCCTTGGCGCCGGGCCGGGCCGTTCGCCGCGCCCTGAGGTGAGGCGAGGCGAGGGGCGCGCGAGCGCCGCGGGGTCCCGCCGCGCTCTGAGGGGGCAACGCGCCGGTGGCGGCCCGGGCCGAGGGGCGCGGGGCCCCGGGCGGCGTTGCCGGCTGGGCAGCGCCGGGGCCGAGCGCGGGCTGGCAGCGCGGCGGGGAGGGGGAAAGCCCGGGCCGGCCGGCCGCGGTCCAGCGCGGTTCTCTCCCGCCGGGGGAGGCGGGCGTGCCGGGGAAGAGCTCGCCCGCTGGGGCCGGGCGCAGCTGGGGGAACCCGCTGCGGCCGGCAGGGAGTGTTTCCCGGCGGAGCGGGGGGCGGAGGAGCAGCGTGGAGCGGCGTGTTCCTGCGCTCCCCGGGGAGGAAGCGGCGCGGCGGGAAACGCCAGGGAAGGAGGGGGGCGGCAACAGGGCCGCGCCTGGGGGTGCTCCTGCGCCGGGCCGGGGGATGCCGGCCGTCCTCGGTGCCCTCCTGAGGGCCCCGACGCGGCCCCATCCCTCGGGCGGCCGGCCCGGCCCTTGGCCGGAGGCTGCTGGCCCCCCACCCGCGAGTGGAAGCGCCGTGGCGGGGTCCCCATCCCGCCCCGGGGTGCTCAGCTGGCCGGGCTTTGACTTCGTTTTCGAAGCATAGCGCAGCCCTAGTTCTGCGGTTTGCGTTGCTGTTTCAAGGCGCCTGTGGAGTCTCGTGTGAAGTTTTATTTCCACTTTCTCTTTTTTTTGTTGTCTTTTCAGGCAGCCTCTCGCGGTGTGAGGTGCTGAGGACGCTGCATGCTTCAGGAGTTCACTTCAGGATGCAGCCTGGCCACTTTGTGCAGTAAAGTGTAAAGTTAGACTTGTAATGTGCACCCTGTCGCTTCTACCCACGGGGCTTGTTAAGCAGAAGTCTTCAGTTCACGGGGTAATACGTTTCATGGTGGCAGGACAACTTCTCGAGGTATTGCTGCAAACAGAATGCTTTTCCTACAGCTTGCACCCCCGTTCTGTAACTCAGCACCAGTATCCTGTGGTTTTTCTTCTCCCAGTACCTGTTGACTCCCTTTTTAGCTTTTAAACCTGGATCATATTATAGAAGTCCCAGCTCTCTAGTCACTTAAAATATTTATTAGCTTGTTAAACAGAACCACATCTGCTGCTGTGAAGCCTAGATTTGTTTTAAATTCTATCACAGGACTTTACCATTCTTTCACAGAGGACATTATAAAGCTAATTTTACCATAGTTTCTTAAGAAAAGAGGTCATAAAAAGGTAGTGGAAATAGTGTAGCCTCATTCAGAACAGGAAGCCTTATTCCTTTAGAGCATTAAAAGTTTTCCTGAACACACTCACTGCCCAGAGTTCTTGAATATTTTTAGTGTGATGGGCTGTGAAAAAAGCCATGTGTTAGCTTGGACATGTTAAAACCGAATTGTTTGTCAGTCCATTAAGAGGAACTAGTACGGCAAGATAACTTTGTGATGTCTCATAGTACAAGCCCAAAAGGACATTCACTGGCACTTAGAAAGTGGGAGTTTTGGAAAACGGTAGGTGGGAATGCTTTTCCAAGCCCTGTAATTAGAATGAAACTGGCTGCCAGAGGAAATCATTCAGAAGATTCAAAGCAAGCAGATATTTGTCTGAACACCAGAACAGTCTGGTGCCTTTATAAAGAAAGCAGAAAAAAAACCCCAGCCATGTAGAGGAGAGATTAAAGCCGATGACTCAGGGTTCAAACTAATCTTTATGGGAATGAGAGCTGTACTTTTGTGTGTCACAGAATATTAAAACACAGCTCCTGCAGTGGTCTTGTGCTGTCCATGAGTTACCTGGTTCTGAGCCGTGTCAGGGAGAAGGTATCAGCCTGGCAGGCTGGGGAGCTTTGCCACGTGTCGGGTGGGAATGTGTAAAGCCGTAGTGCTGCTTGACGTTGCTGTCAAGGCAGAAGTTCAAAGGTCTGCCTGCTGTAACCTGCTCCCTGTGCTGTACCGTAAACCATGGAAGGAGTGTGAGCTCAAACACCAAATAACACCAGCTCTGCCTGTCTACTGAGGAAGCCCGAGCTCTGAACACACATTCAGTCCCAGGAGAGGCTCGTGCCTTGGCAGCAGTGGATTTCCCTTCCCCTGCCAGTGGATTTCAGGCACTCCATCAGACCAGCATATCCTAGGTGTGTGTTTTCATGGAAGGGAAAAAAATGTGTAGTTGCCAAGATGTTGTACATCCCTGCAGCGTTCCCCTCAGTGCTCCCTTGAGAGGCTGTTCTCTGTATTTCATGATTTCCCCCCACTGGTTTTTTTCCCTACATCTTGGTGACCAGTTAGCCCTGTGTTTACAGGCTGGTTAAAATGCCATGCTTTAGGCTGCCTTCCCAGTTTCTTGTACAGACTTAATTATTGGGTTCTCTTGGTAAGCTGGTTCACATACCTGCAGTTAGGGGCTGTGTTTTGTTGCGGGTCCAAGTTGAACTTCCAGCTGTGGCATCTCACGCTTCTCAGTGAGATTCAGGAGTCATGTGCTGCTGGAGTTCCTCTTTTATGTGTCAGGACCCACATGTAGGATCAGCTCATGCCTCAGGACTCTGCTTCATAAGCTAAAGTCATAAACCTTGCCTTGTGGGCTTTGCTTTTCCAGGGGCAGGTGGCTTAATTTTGGGGGTAATTCGGGGGGGGTGCCTGTCTTTAAGTTCTCTCTGGTATTTCAGCACCCTTCCTGCAGGTACCACTGGGAACTCTGAGCACAGCAGCTCAAGCCCCTTTATTTTACCAACGTGAAAACGACTGTGACATGACTGAGAGTTGTGTAAACAAAACAACTCTGGGTTGGGTTTATATTTTTAAAATCACCTATTTCCAGTACTTGCTCTTTCCCTGGCTTATCTGAAGGGAATGAGTTTAGTTTAATAGGTAAACAGAACCATGTACTTGACTGGAATGAGAAGCAGGCACCAGGCTGTGCTCACTCCCGCGTGCCTAGACGTCTGTGAGCCAATCTGTCTGTCCAGGAACAGCTATAGACTTGCTGTTCTCGCTGCTGACACTTCAGCTGACAGGAATCAGCCTTCATATGGTACTGAACCCCCTACAGAAACAAAGGCAAGCGCAGATTTACATGAACCTGTGTGATCTAGCACAGTGCAGCATTGGATGCTGCCATAAAACAACCCCCTGGGGATGGAAACACATCGGTGAGTGGCCCAGGCTTTGGGAAGCTCAGCTGTAGTGTATCCAAACTGGTGATCCCAGTGTGGCTGCGTGGAACGAGCCTGATACAGGGTGAGGAATGAGCCCATCATGGTTTCAGTATTGGCATGGAGTTAACCTGCTCCTGGCTGGCTTGAAAACTCCACCACGTTCTAGTAAGTAGGTAAAGGGTAGACAATGGCAGGACAAGGGGGACGGATTAAAGCTAAAGGAAGGAAGGTTTAAATTAGATCTTAGGGGGAAGTTCTTTACAGAGAGAGTGGTGAGGGGCTGGAAGGGGCTGCCCAGAGAGGGGTGGGTGCCCCATCCCTGGGGGTGTTGAAGGCCAGGTTGGCTGGGGCCCTGGGCAACCTTGTGTAGCTCCAGGCCTGGAGGTTGGTGTCCCTGCCTGTGGCAGGGGGTTGGAGCTCTGGGACCCTTGGGGTCCCTTCCAACCCAGACCAGGCTGGGATTCTAAATACAGCCCCAATTGTTTGGGGCTTTTGTTACTTTATTTTAAACAGCTGCTTCACTAGAGAAACACGGTGTCCTTAGTCCTGGAGTCACCTGAAAGCTCTAGCTATTGTGTGGAACACTCTGCTGCTTCTCCACAGTGATACAAAGCACCCATTTTCTACTTCATTGCAGCAAGAGTTTTGATCCTATTAAACATTCTCAGTTTTCCCCTCAAAAGAAGGGTCCCAGGTTACTTTAAGTTAACATACTTGGGTCCCAGGTTACTTGAAGCTCCGTATATATCCTTGAATAAAGATCATAGCTGGCAGCAAAGGATGTATGGCATGCTGGAATTCTCCACAGCACAGGTAAAGCAGAAAGTTGTCAGATACAGGATGTCTTCAGAGGCTGGTGTTGAGCAGCAGAGTGGATTCTGCTGAGAACTCAGCACCTCAGAAACCTTGCTTCAAGGGAAACAGCGTTGTTTCAACGCAGCTCTTCTCCAATACCCAAACTGAACAGCAGCATTAAATACATTTGTATAGAAGGAAACCTTTTATATGCTCCCTTCCCTGTATTTCTGTGCCTGGGGATCAGGTAAGAACGTTTTGACAGCTGCTGATCAGTCCCTGCGCTGAGGATACACAGTTGCTGATGCACAGGAGGCAGTAAAGGGCTGCTTGTACTGACCAGTTCACTGCTGCTGCCTGGGAACACAGGCTTAGGGCAACCAAGCGGTACGAGCGCAAGGAAGATGAGTGGGATTCCTGTGGAAGTTGAAGAAATCAGGTTGCTTGTGCTGCACTGGGGCAGCTGTGGGTATGTGTGTACCTCAGCTGCTGTGAGGTACTTGGGAAAGAGTGAAGCTGTGGATGTGAGTTCCCCTCAGGTGTCTGCACGGGCGAATCCACGAGGGCTGAGCTGAGCTGAGCAGTCAGTGGGTCTGTGCACAGAACTGGTTAAGTGGAGGTACCGTAAGGTGCCAGAGGAAGAGCTGCCTCCTCTTCCTCTTCTGGTATGGCTTTGGGCCCTGGTTGGTCCTGTACTGGGCAGGGTGGGGAGATTTAATATAACACTTTATACCTGAGTGTTCAAAACCTGTTTGTGCAGAGGGTGGAGTGTGTGTGTTCCCACTGATCTGGAGCAGAAGTGTGCCACAGTGGCTGAAGTCTGGGCAGCCTCGTGTGTTTCCCAGGCAAATGCTGCTGTGATTCACTGCAAACATGTTATGAGCTATTGCAAAATCCTCCTCACAAGAGGCTGTTTGTTCTGCAGGCTGGGGATTTCTCACTATTGATGATTTTTGTCTGTATGAAGATGTAAAATGATAACATTTAATAAAACATGTACCCTTAATAACCCAGTGTCTGCATCTCCCCTGTTGCTTTCGCCTGCGGAGTATTTTAAGCAGAATGCTCTTTGCTGGCAATAAAGTCCTGAAAAATGGGGTTATTTTTCATTTGCTTCATAGACTGCTGTGTTTCACCACTTGGTAAGGTGCTGCCCATCAGTTTGGTTCCTGAGTGTCTGCAGCAGGTTCATGTGTGACTCTGCTTTTGCAGCGTCCATGCATCGCTGGGAGGCTTCCTAATTGATTTGAGCTTCTGCAATGGAGTAACAGATCTGCAAGTCCCTATCCCCTGTGTATGCTGATGTCTCTTCAAGTCAAGAGTTCTCTTCAGGGCTGGGCACAAAAACAAAGCACAACAACCCCTCACTGATCAGAAATGACTTGGGAATATGTATTTCTTCAGTTCAACCCTGGGCAAGGTGTTTTTGGCAGCACAGGGCTTGTTAATGTGGCCTTTTGTAATTAGGGGTTGCAGAGCTTGGTTATTTATGCAGAGTCTGTGGACTTCTGGGGTAATTTTGCATTTGAAATCTTTGGGAAATGGGGCAATTGCTAGAATTCTCTGGGTCTTCGATATGGTATGAGCTCGGAGAGCTCAGAGAGCTTGTACCAAATCAAAGAGCCAGAGAATTCTGAGCTCTTGGTGTTAGAGGAACTCACTACTTTCCTGACCTTCCTCACACACTCATTATATGGGGTGCAACATAACAAAATAAATAGGTTTTTCACAGCAGTTTTACAGAGCTTTTCCCTCCCTCTGATCTCAAGTCAGGCAGGAGCCTGTTTTCCAAGCAACACGTTTAGCTGCGCTCCGGAGGGGTGGTGGGCAGGGGTAGGTGAGGGCAGGGCTCCTCTTCTTCATGGACATACCACGTGCAGGGAAGAGAGGGAACTGATCAGAAATCATTCCAGAGAGGAATGGAGTAACTGGAGTCATTTCACTTTCCTGGTACAGTCAAAAGAAAGCACTGTGCCCCTCTTACCAGCTGATGCTTCCCTCTCCTCTGCCCAGTTGAAAGAGCTGTGCTGAAACCCAGCTGACATCCTTCTGGCCAGGCAGTGCTGGGCTGGCTGCAGCGAGTGCTGGCAGGGAGATCCCCTCTGAACCGGGTTTGTAACACCGGCTTCTTCAGGGCAGCTCGGCCGGGAGGGAGGAGGCAGGCTTTGGTGAGAGGTCCTGCAGTATCACACCCACACATCTGAGCAGTCACAAGGCCGAGTGCTCACCCACGCACTCGTGTGGTGAAGGGAAGCTCTTGGAAGTGGATGTGAGAATGGGATGAGAAGATGGGAACAGAGTTGTTGGTCCCATTAGCAAGTGAACACTCCATCCATGTGCAGCTGGGGCTGGTGAAGGTCCATTACAACATGACTCCAGTGAGCCAAGTGCTGCCGGACCTGCCTGGAAATGGGGCTTGGGAAGCTCCAGGCTGGGCCCTTGGGATTCTTCCTGTAAGCCCGTTCCCCCAGACGTGAGCACCGCTCTTGTTTTGAAGTCTGGTGGCTCCAGGGAAGCAGCTGTTGAAGTCGCTCTGAAATATGTCAGCGTTCTGTACACTGCTATTCCCATGGAAACGGGAATCGGCTCGGCAGCGGCGGCACAGGGACTTCAAACTCCTCAAACCCGGCAGCGAGCTGCGTTAGTCACTCTTGTTTTTCCTCATAAACACCGACAGGGCTGAGGGGAACCGGGCTGGGAGCAGAGGAGATGTAGTCACAGGAATCAGCACACCAGTGAGAAGTGCTTCAAATTGGTGCTCTTACGGAGCGAGGGGGTGTTAGAGAAGCACACACTTACTGTACTTGGTCAGCCCATGCTGGCAACCACCGTTTCCTCTCCCCTTTGGCCTCCACCTTCCTCAAGGTGCGACACAAACTGGGTGAGAACTGCAGCTTTCACTGGCTGGCAACCGGCGCTTCACAAAATAAACCCAGGGCTTGCAAGCTTCGAATGAAGCCAGCCCCACTCTGGGGGTACTTCACCGCTGGGCACGTTGCTTTAGGAACAGCCTGCATCCAGCCAGAGCAGGTACCCCAGGTCCATGCTGCTGCAGCACCAAACCCAGGCTTAGGTGAGTGGGACCGGGCAGGTCCCAGGACACTGCAGAGAACAAATCCGAAGGTGAGGACAAGGAGCTCCAGGAATTCAATTTCACAGGATTGAAGGGGTGGGAAGGGACCTCCAGAGCTAATTGAGTCCAACCCCCTGCCAAAGCAGGGTCCACAGGACAGGTAGAATTCTGTGAGAATGAAAAGACACCTCTAAACCTCATCCTGCATCTTCCACTCGATCATCCGGATCTATTTCCTGGCCTGAGCAGGTGCCTGTGTGGCCCCAGCATCCACGTCCTGGCTGGAGGAGGCCAGGCAGCTCTGCAGGGAGGCTGCTGGCTCAAGGACGAGGGGGAAGAAGGCGGCACAGCTGGAGCTGTGAGGAAGGGCAAACAGCTCAGGAGACACTGCGTGAGGAGGCAGCAGTGAGGTGGAACTGCAGGCCCGAAGGAGGAATGGGAGTGAGAAGGTGGCCTGGGACTTACTGGTGGGATGGAGGAAGCAGCAAGACCCATGGAGTGAGGGGAGAGATGGCTCAGGAAACAGCCGTAAAGAAGCCACCTCCAAGCAGAAAAGCAGGGAACGGTGCTCTGAAAGCCTGGCACTTTCCCAGAGGAACATGGACCCTTTTTAACTGAAGTGGAATTTGTGTGACAGAACAATTCCCCACAGAAATAAAAATCTTGAAACATTGGGTCACTAAATAATGGAGGGTAAAGTGCTTAGTGACCTAAAATCAGAGTCCTTGAAAGGATCCCCACTGAGATCAAAATATGTTTCTATAAGGGCTACACTTAAACCAAGTATCTTCCCAAGGTACAGAGGCAAAACAAGCCCACAGAGCCACAGAGCCCACAGCCCATGCTGAGGGCTGGCTCGGGCCTCTCCAAGCTCCTCACAAACAACAAAAGGGAGCTGGGAGCGTTTGCCCCTTGTCAAAGCTTCACTGAGTGCTGAGGGTGCATCGGCAGCAGCGCTGCTCGTCCCACCAAGAACACAGCGGAACCAGAGGTGACACTTTGCCCCAGACAGGCTGGGTGGAATCCTGCTGCTTCAGGAGCAGGAAAACCAGGATGAAGGCGCCAGGAAGGTGGGTGCTGGCTGTGGGATGTTCCCTGGCAAAGGGAGATGCAGAGCTGTCACCTTGCAGTCGCTGCCAAATCGGTTGTTGCAGATGTACAGTCGGTGCCATCTCGTTAGCTAACGAACTACGCTCAAAGCCCGCGGCTGAGGGCCAGGCAGGACGCCGCAGCTCGCTGGGGTCTCTGCCAGACCAGCACGTGGCAGAGGCTTCAGGGGTGATGGTTTGGGGAGAGCCAGGATGGAGCCTGCTTGGATGGTGACTCTGAAGAACCTCTGACCCTGGGCCTGTTCTACAGAGCAAATACAGAAACAACAGCAAATTGATTATGTGTAATAACTATAGCGAGACTAATTATGAGATGGACCCATTTCCCAGCACCAGTTATCTAATGGCTTTGTCTGCAAGGCCAGGTATCACACACAGTAACCAGGTTAGAGGGACAATCAGGCAAACAGGACCCGCTACGCTCCCCCAGCCATGTGTCTGTCGAGCACCAGACAGGCCCTGAGCGCTCACGGGGCAGCGTGACCTACCAGAGGGGCTGCTGCATCTCCCCATCCCAGCCTGGGAGAGAAAGGGAACTGACCCAGGGACTGGGCACACACGCTGGGCAGCGCTGAGCCGGGTGCCAACATGAGCCCCTCGCTGCCAGCCCGGAGCAGCCGCAACCCCGCTGGGGGCTCAGGGTTCCTCCACTTCACAAAGCCCAAAGTTAGTTTGGCTTTGAAAGAAACAAAGGGGGAAAAAAAGAGCCAGAAGCCTCACCTACTTTAAACAACTTAATTTATTAGAACCCATAAATGTTTCTTTCATTAGAAGAATCAAGTTAACACGTAACTCAGGGTGAAATTACATTTGAGGACAAACAAAAACCCGTCGTGCTTAAATACAGTATTTACTGAAGACTGCTACTCTTAGAATCCTGGTACAAGTTTATACTTACTGGGTGGTATTAGTATGGTATCTAATTCTGAGCAGGTTCAGCATTTATTTTCAACTGAAATACATCACACCATGCAAAGGGCTATTCCCCACCTGCCTCCCACACGCACGGATCGAAGAGCTGAAGCCTAAACCAAGAGAAGTCCTTGAGATGCAGCACCAGAACCAAACCCTTTATTCCTTGTGTATTTAAGACTGATTGGTGGAAGTTCCCTGCAGCCAAACAAAATAAGCCCAAACAGTACAACCACTGAAATAGGTTTAAGGGGTTTGCTGAGGTGGCATCCAGCAAACCTGAACCATCGCTTCAGAGTGGAACCTGAGTACAGAGAGAAGCACAATCACCCATGGCACAGGCCCAGGAACCCTTTGCCCAGTAGCCCTTTTGGAGAAGCTGGGTCAGTAACCCTGGTTTCCACGACTGGACATCAACAGAATCATTCCCATTAAACCCAGGAAGGGCTGAAACACCAAATACAAAAAGTCTCAAACTTACAAACCTTCCGCTGGAGGAAATCAAACCGCGGGACGTGGCCGGTGCCGAGGGGTCTGTGTCCAAGGGATCAGCTGTAAGTGATGCTCCGTGGCTGGGACAGGGGGAGGCTCCCCAGGCAGCGCTGTGCCGGGGGCCGGTCCTGCCCTCGGGGTCCTACTCGGCCGGTGCAGCCCCGGCTGCTCCTCACTCAGAGATTCCTACACACTGAGTGACTTCTGAGAGTTGCACAGCCTGTTCCAGAGGTGACAAGTTACCACCCGGTTCCAGCTCTGCCTCTGGGTCACTGGACACGGGAATCCCTGCAGCACTTGCTGCCACCGCCTCTCCTCGGTTAGGTGGAGGAAGGAGACGTTCCCAACACCCAGTGCCCCTTCTCAGCTGACAGCTCCCCTGCACGGGGCAAAGCGAGGAGCGGGCCCGGGTCTGCTCCCACGGCTCCAGGGCAGGACAGATCCTCTGGCTGGACGTTGTTTCCACAGTGTTGGTTACAGGAGATACAAACTGTACAAGTGCTCCAGTTTACAGAGTTTTCGACACTGCAGAAACAATCCAGCCTGTGTTTGTACCAGTTTGAGGTGTATGGATTGTTACAGGTAAGGTACAGTCAGAGCAACTGGCTCAGGGTTAGCAACAGCCCTGTGGTTCCATTGTACAGCTATGTACATATGTACAGAACTGTTCCCTCCTGTCCCCTCGCCGGCTCCGAGCGTCTCGTCGCTGGGAACAAGCGGCTCCCGTTCCAGTCAGGAACCCCAAGGAAAAATGGTTCAGTTTTGCAGCAGTTCAAGCTCCTCAGTGGAGACCCCTCCTCGGCAGAGACCCCCTCCTCGGCAGAGACCCCCTCCTCGGCAGAGACCCCCTCCTCGGCAGAGACCCCCTCCTCAGAGGACGCCGTCGCTGAAGCGGGGCTTGCCATAATCAACCAGGTCGTTCTGTAGATCTCTCTCTTCATCGTCTGCAATGAAAACATTCAGATCCAACCTGAGGTGATTGTACAGGGAGAGAAAAGCAAGCAGCCGCTCCCAGGAGGTGCTGCCAGCGCACGGGGCCGCTCCGAACCGGCCCTGTCTGCTTACAGGAACCATGATGCCATCAGGAAACCACGGGGGATGCCTACGGCCATCAGCACCCCGGCGCTGTCCCACCCAAGGAACAGGACCCACAAAATACCCATCCAGAAAAGGCATGTTCAGCACTGCTGGCACTGTGCGGCAGCTCAGGCTCCACCGCAGCCAGGCTCAGGGATCTACTGATAGAGGAGACCTCAGGGCTGGTTCCACCTCCCGCAGCTGGAGAACCTTCCTCTGGTTTCACACTCTCCCACTGACCCCCAGCTGCTGTGGGAAGCTACACCACCCTGTTCACCCTGCTCTGGGCTGAGGTGATGCCCTGGGAGCAGTCAGCAATGACCCCCCAGGCCAAGGCGACACCTTTCCCACCCACTTGTCAGGCGTGAACACCCCCACACAGCCTGGGCTTCTCAGCGATGGGGTTTGCCCTAACGCTGGAATTGGCTTTGCTGCCAACGTTTCCTCTCTCAGACTGAGGGTCAGACCTGAAGACAGACCTTTACCACCACACAAACAGCAGCTCTCAACCTTTCCAAACCTCTTGTCCATGGAGAAACCCCTGCTCTCTCTCCCAGCACCACTGCAGAATCCAGGAGGTGTTTCTCGCCGCTGCTCATCACCTCCTGCGAGATGACACTTCTCCTGACCCATGGAGTAGCTGTGTCACAGGCAGGGAACTCCCTGGCAGGGCAGCGGCTGCCTCCAGCTCGCCACAGGGCACCCAGCTGCCCTCAGTTCCTCCTCATGCTGGATTTACAGCTCTGTCCCTGGCTGGAAGAGGAAAGATGCTTCACCTCACCTTCCAGCGCCAGGACAGCTGTCTGTCTGTCTCTCTCCACCTCTTGACCCTGCCTGCACCTCATGAGAAACCGTAACATTAACCCACCCTGTGCACCCTCAGCGTAGCCATTCCCTGTAACACACCCCAAAACACCTCCCAGAAAGGCACAGTCAGCATTTCTGAGAGTTTAAACCACACTACCCTGCGTCCCACCTGCCATCACCAGCTCGCTCTGCTGAACATGAATAAAGCCCCAAACCTTTTGTTTGTTCCAATTACTAAACCCACCCTGCACTTCATGCAGGGCTCTTCCACGCTCGGGAAAGGCGCTGCCTTGGCACAGCTTCCCTCTCCTGAGCCTGGGACCAGAGGATCATAGAATCACAGAATCATAGACTGGTCTGGGTTGGGAGGGACCCCAAGGGTCACAGAGCTCCAACCCCCTACCACAGGCAGGGACACCAACCTCCAGGCCTGGAGCTACACAAGGTTGCCCAGGGCCCCAGCCAACTTGGCCTTGAACACCCCCAGGGATGGGGATAATCTGCCCCAGGCTTTCCCAAACGATGGGGGTCCCAGCCCCAGCAGCACAGGCCTGAGCTCACTGACACAGCACGTGTGGGCTGGGAGAAGCTGCTGACTCAGCCTGTGTTATCACTGGATTCACACACCCCTCGGCTGACCGGGCACCACAGAACCCTGGTGCCTGTCACACAGGCTGGTGACTTCCACGCAGCACCTCGTGCTTCAGCAGGGCACACATGGACACCACCACCTCACCCTCCAGCCCGAGCCTGACCCGCACATCAGGGTACCTTCCCCTGGTAATTCCCACTGAGCCCCACACTGTTCTGGTGGCAACACAACAACAGGTTTAGTTAAACTGCTTTGCAGGCACACGCCCTGTGCTTGGTCCTAGCCCAGCGCAGCCCCACGGGATGTTTTTCTAATGGCTTTTAGAGAGAAATGGGGGGTTCTTTCCTCCCTAAACAATTAAAACCACCCTCCCTCCAACCCCCCCAGCCCTCTCCTCTCCTACACTGCTAGCAAAAGCCAAGGCAGACACTTTATGTCTCAAAGACTACTTCTGGAAGCACCACGTGCCACAGTGCAGCTTGCACCTCGAGGCAAGGCAGGGGCACGAGGAGGCTCAGAGCAGAGGGAAGGGGAGGGCTGGGGTAGTACCATCAGCTGCTCGCCCTCTCCCTGAGCACCTGCCCCAGGCAGGTGCTGCTGGCAGGGAGTCCCTTACACCTACAGATACACCCAGGGCAGCATCCTAAAGGGAAGATGTTGACAAGTCAAAATTTAAAGCCACCAGCATGCGAACCGACAGGCCCCACTTCTCAAGGGGAATCCATCTGGGCTCTTCTTCCCCTGAACATCCCTCACCCAGCAAGCTGCATCCGCAAAACCTCTGCAGCTTACAGTGATCTCCCACCATTTATCACTGTACCAAACCCAGCCCTTCCTAAGGGGGACACAGCTCTGTTCATGACCCTGGTAACCATTTACAACCAACAGTCTGAACTACAGCAAGAGCTGCACTGCCTGGGCAGCACCCATCCTCCTCAGCAGCACAGCAGCTGCAGGTAAAGATGAGCCCAAAGCAGAGGGAAGCAGCAGGAGTTCCCAGAGATTCCCTAATGGTTACAGCCATTAGGTTAAAACTTTTGAGAACTGTGGTACGGAGCTGTGGCAGTGAGGAGCCAGGCATCACCCGCTGCTGAGGGGACCCAAATTAACCCCCTGACCCCCCCAGCACTGGGGCTGGCAGAGCAGAGCTTCGATGTACCACCGTGCAGGATGCACCACGCTTCCCTTCTCGTAGCTGACAAGATCACAAGCCCACCTCCTCCTTCCCTGGCATCAGCAGAACCAGCTGCACACTGGCACCTTCGCACATTACGCCCCAGCAACAAGCAGCCCGCCCAGAGGAACAGACAGCAGCAATCCAGAGAGGCTAAGCCCTGTGCTACAGCTTTGGGCAGAAGTGTTCCCAAACAGGCCACATCTTCTGGAGCAGCAGCAGAGGCTCTGGAGTTATCACTAAGTTAATTAATTGCCCAGGGCTCCGATCCATACTCTCCTTTTGCTTGTTCATGAGTTTCAAACTCCCAGCCCAGCCAGGAAATGCTTACGCTGCACAGTTAGATGCACGGCCACACAAATCAGTTGCTTTTTATCAGCTTTGCCCATTAATTATGCTTGGATACCAATTAAATACGTGTCTGAGGAACTACCAGCTAGAAACCTGGTACTCTGAGGCTCACAATCAGGGCACCTGTGGAGCTTCCATCAGGGTCTGTTCCCCCACCTCCTCCCCGCTTTGTTTTGCTCTGTCCTTAACTGAAAACACTATAAATACATTTCCAGAAACATCTCCCCCTGCAAGACATGCAGACCTTCCAGGAAGTGATACCAGATGAGATGGAGAAGGGTGGCCAAGGCGGCACAAGCAGTGGTGAGGCGATGCGCTGACGCATGCGGGACGGGGGCAACATGCACATACAGGCGTTAGGCTCGCGCCGGGTGAACGGGCTCTGAACACTGGTTAGCAAGGAAACCCAGGAGCCTGTTGAATCTGTGTACCGTGCAGGGAAATCCCAGTTGGAATTGCCAGCAGAGCCCTCGCTGCCTCGGAGCTGGGGAGCCCAAAGCAAGAGTCAGAACAGTCTGACTCTGCTTCTGCTGCAGTCACTTCAGCAACGGCAGTGACCGCATCCCTGCTAGCTCCATCCCAGATTGGGGGGTTTAAGCAAAGCCACTTCTGAAATTTGAAGCATCTTGGTTTTTCTGGCAGAATGGAGGTACCACAACGCTCTGGTGAGGACTGCTGCAGCGTCGCTTTCAAACCAAGAGCGAGGCCAAATTGGAAAGACTGCCCAAAGCTTATTTAATCTGCATTAAACTTTGGGATCAGCTAAAACCAGCAAGGCTTTACACAAATTCAACAAGTAAACTCAGCATGGATTTGATTACAATGGGATGGAGATAAGGCCCAAGCTCACCTTGGACGTCTTCTTCTCCACCATCACCATCCTCTTCCTCATTGTAAGCCAGCTCAGCCTGTTTGTCTGCCTCATACTCACCCACGTTACCATCATCCCCATTATAATCTGCCAGTTTAGAACCCTGCTGCGGATCAACAGGGGATTCATTCTCATCAAAGAACCGGCCTGTGAAGTAGGCAAAGGATTTCAGTCAGAAGCAGAGAGGAAAGAAATAGGAAGATCCTAAATGAAGGGCGGCCACAGGCCCAGGCAGTCGGGTTCTTGCAGGAGCTTCAGCTGGAGGAGAGAGGGGGCGGAAAGGGGGAATGGGGGACAACAAGGCTCATGGATCACCCCACGTGAGGGGGGCAGGCTGGGTCAGCGGGCTGGTGCAGTCTGATCCTTACACACATTGCTCCCTGGAGAAAAGAGCTGGAGTAAGCATCCAGACACAGCACTGCCTTCTCCATCACTGGGAGCACCAACAGAACTGCCCTTGGAGCGCACATGGCCAGGGTTCTCCTGGCCAGGCTGGGTCTGAGGATGGGCATGTGCCTACACACAACGGAGCAACTCACTGCTGACTGCGTGCGGTGCCGAGCCCAGAGCTGGGGGTGAAAGCCCAGCAGAGACCCCCTCACATCTCGAATGGATGGCTTCTGGCCACCTCAGGAGTTGGGCTTGGCACTCCGGTCCCCTATTTGGCTTTAGCAGCTTCCAGAGTGTTCCAAACCTGGGAGCTCTGTTCTCCCAGCACAGGATTGGGAATAGCTCCAGACCCTGACATGACACACAAACAAGTGAGAATTAACTGGGAGTACGAAGTGACCCAGAGTCAGCCACACACCCCACGGTGTGATGCCGAGTGCCCAGCTGGTGCCTAATGGGATACAAGGAGACCTGTTCCCATCGGATGCAGCTCAGTCTGCTTGCCTAGTGCTTACAGAATGCAACCCTGAGCCTGCAGAGAATACCAGCCAGGGGGATAATGTGTAAGTGGGGGGAAAAAAATAGGATTAAAGTGCAATACAATCTCTAGGGACTGAGGAAAAAGTCCAAGGCAGAGGTTCCATGGCTCACAGTGGAAGCAATTCAGCTGAGGTAGAACTGAAAAGTACGATTTCAGCATCAGGAATAAGGAGGAGGTTGGGGTTACAGCAGGCAGATGTGAAAATTTAATTATTTCTTAAAACAATTAACACTTGTGTGGCAGCATATAAAAATCAGGACGGTAACAGTTACCCAGAGCTTATCTGAGCAGGGAGGAGCAGCAGCAGCGTCACAGCGAGTGCAGCTCGGAGGTACAGAAGTTTCAGTTATTTGCATAAAATAAGCAAGGAGCAGCTGTGAGCCGGTTAGAAGTCAGAGGTGTAACACATCATTCACTCTCCATTCACCTCTAATGGAGCAACCCTTGCTGTCACTGCGTCCTCGGACACGGCACTGTATCTAGCACCCAGACAGACTGCACAGCGCACACACACTGGGTATAAAACAAGCTTGAAAGACAGCTGAATGCACTCCCTTACAGGAAAACCTGGAAACACCGTGACAGACAAGTTCAGGACAAGCTTGAGCTGCAAGAGGGCAAGGCTAACAGCTTTTGATAGGGTCCTGGGAAGCACAGCAAGCCCCCTGGTCTGCGGGCAACCCAGAGAGCTCGGGCTCCTGCACAGCTCCGGGACGCAGCTGCTCCTCACTACGGGCGCTTCTCTCCACTCTGGGCAGCTGGTGGTTTAGCTGGAGCTGCTTCAAACTATGGGGGGAGAGGCTGAGGCCACCTGGAAGGTGCTTTGGGCTGGGTGGTCCTGATAGCAGCTCCACTGCCCAAGCGTGCAAACCCACAGGGGTAGGGGGCTTCTCACACGACAGCGGAGAACACCAGTACCCCAGGGGTCAGGGATAATGGTCTGGGGATACCACACAGCAGGAGGAGTCGCTGGTAGCTGGAGCCTTTCTGGATCACTCAAATCACTCCGAGCACAGCCTGCTGTCCTAGCATCATCACAAAGCACCAGAGGTAGGTGACAGCACAGCATGCCCAGAGCGATGCCACCAATGCCAGAACCCGCAGGGGACGTTTGTGAAATAGCTCTGGAGTGACACACGGGGTACTACTCCAAGCTGGATCCTTACAAATACACTGCTCATGGCCAAGGACCTGCTTACAGGCCAGCATTACACAGCAGCACGGGCAGGAGGTTTGCTGCACCCAGCCTTTCTCCAGGGTGCCAGGTCAGAGCACCAGCAGTGACCCTGCTGCTGCCACTTTCCCATCCTGCCTCTTATGAAGCCTGACAGCTGCACCATGCCTGGCTCTGGGCCCAGTTACCCAGCTATAAAGTAACCAAAGCTGCTTTTTAAATCTGCTAGCAAAATAAAACAGGAGAATATCTTTTGGGAAGAAGTTCCCCACTCCTAAAACAGGGCAGACAGGACAGATGCCCTGGCTGAGGACAGTTACTCCTCTCACCCCACAGGCTGATGGAGAGCAAGCTTTGAAGCACCCAGGAAGCCAAAGCCCAGCCAGGCTGCTCTCAGCAGACACTGTGCGCCAGCACTGGGCATCTGAGGAAGATGAATTTGTCACCAATGGACCATTTACCACACCCACAGCTGGTCAGTCAGGACATAAATCTTCTACAAACCAGGAGCAGCTATTTCTGTACATGATAAAGTCTCTCCCTCACTGCATCATGGCAAGGTACAACGCCAGCTGCTACAAACACGAAGGAGGAAAGAGAAAAGGAAGAGACTCCCCAGTGACAATTACTGACTCTTGGTACCCACAGCCTGCCATGGAGACACTCCATTCGCTGCCACCCCCATCCCTGGATCCATCCCCAGAGAAGATGCCCAGTCCAATTAACAGCCCCAGTGCCCACAGCACGAAGCACTCCTGTCTCAGCCACGGTGGCTCAGCCGGACCAGAGGCTCCTCTGATAAACACAACAGTCCCACACACCTCAGGATACGGAGCGCAGGTCGCACGGCAGCTGTGAACACACCGTCCCCACTGCATCAGGAAGGGCCAGGAGCAGTATTAAAACAACTCAAGCTTTCCCTAAAGATCTGGTTTTTAATAAACCACCAACCCCCCACAGTAACAGTCCCTTCCCTACCTCACCAAACCCAGCCCTTTCAGAGCTTTCTTTCCCCTCTATTTTTTCCCACTCTTCCAGCTTGCCATCCTCTTTCTTCAATGTTTTAACCCAGAGGCTCTAAGTGAAACAGATACTTACTCTGCCTTACTACCTGATCTGACACTCCTGCCAGCACATCCCAGAAGAGAAGTTCCTGGTTTTAGTGCTTTCCTTCCTGAGTCCACACTGCACAGGTCATGCACCCTGACACAATCTTTCCCTGAAGAATCCACATGACCCACTTGTCATTACACTGGAAGCCACTGAGAACTTGTTCTGGTTCCTTTCCAGGTGTCAGAGCTAGGCCAGTGGCTCAGCAGCTCCACAGATCTCCCCCCACCCCTCTGGAGAGCCACATCCCGCAGAATGGCAGTTCCTCTCTTGAAGCCATTAACAGTTCAGACCTTTCAGGGGCTGCTTCAACCTCTCACGTGAGGTTTGGCACAATCCATGGGCTTTGGTCCCTCAGCCTTTGGGGGTGACAAGGGGGCAGGGGACAAGGAGAGACCCTCTGGACTCCCATGTCCCCATGCAGCCCTTTCTGCCAACACCCCATCTAGCTGTTCACAAACCCAACTGCATGCTCACAGGCCTCAGTTTACCTCAAACTCTGCTTCAGAGCAGCAGCCAAAGCGTTTTACAAGAACACACAGAGTACAACTCACACCCACTGTGCTGTGGCTTGGGGAGTATTTCAGTGTTACCCTCCAGCAATCTCTTCCTCCCTGCAACTTCTCCAAGCTACAGAGCCACCAGTCAGGTTCCAGACTGTGAAAAGGAACCGAACGACTTAACGCTAATGAGGGAGCTTCACAAACGAACCCTTTACTGCCAAAACCAGATTCATCATCACCTCCTGTTCCTGAGAGCGACCCTAACCTTCAGAACTCTTTTCTTTGATGGCTGAAACCGACCCAGGGTTCTGTTCCTCTACCCCTGTTTTGATCCACAGCATTAACACCGGATTCCGGCAGGAGGCTGCAGGGTCCTTTTCTCCTCCCAGTCTGTGTGACTCTGAAGATGGCTGTGCCAATGTCATCACTCCTCGTCACAGGGTACAGACAGATTTGCATCACAGAAACCCAAGGCTAAGTGAAAGCCACTGAGCTGCGAGCAAAACAGAAGCTAAAGTCGAAGTTATAATAGCTAGAAAGAAAAATCTGATTTGGGTAAAAAACACCAGGAGATGCCTCAGCACTGTGCTTCTTCCTTCCAGGTGCCCCTTCCCCACCAAAATGCTGAGGAACTGGAATTAATTCTTTAAAAATAACTTGGGTAAGGTACACTGAGCAAGCAGACTTCTCTATCTAGGCATACAGCATCTCCACTCATCTCAACAGCACATTCCTGTAGGAAGATGCTCAAAGGCTGGAGCTGTAACGCTCTCCCAGTGTCACAGCCTCACATCTCAAGACCAGCAGCACTCTGACAATGTATGCCCATTTGGAAGTCCTCACTGCTGCCTGCTTGCTAAGCCTCAGCAGCATCACCAGCACCACACCTGATACCAGCACAGTCTGCTCCTGCCTGAACCCTTCTTCCTTAAGCAGACCAGGAAGAGGAGGGTTCTGGAAAACTCCTTTATGCAGAACAACAAACTTCTGGCCAATACACGTAACACCACCAACGTGAGAGTCCCCCATGTGCAGGCTGAATGATCGTGGCACTGTCCAAACCATCATCTTTAAGGAATACAGAGGGAAGGGCAGTAACTGGGCAGTGTGTCTGTATCAAAGGTCTCTGCTGCTGCTATTCAGGTGGGAAGTACATTTCCAGAGACATTTTAAAGCTCCCAATACACAAGTAATTATTGTTAATGGCTCAAAACACACACATACACATATGAAAGATGATGCATTAAGGCATGGCTTTTACACTGTACGATGCTACGTTTCATTTCAGGTGTCCTCTCCAGAAGGCCACCCACTGTAACCATTCCCATGTTCCAGACAGGCACTATTATGGATAGAAAATACTGTGAATATTGAAGGATGAGGTATTGGCCAACTTACTTTGCTTCATCTTCTGCAAGTCACTGACTCTGCTCTTTGGGATTTTCATATGGTCCGTCTCGATTTTGGGTTCTTTCTGGTTTCCCAGGTTTTCTTCAAAGTTTAAGTGCTGGAGAGAATTTGGAGGTATCTGCTTCACAACATCAGCGTTCCCATCATTGTCACTGCGCAGGTCTGCGGAATGAAGCAGTGTGTTTGGTTTTCACCTGGACCCCAGAGAAGGCTCTAATGGTACTGCACAAGTTAATTAATCACATTTGAAGACATAATCAATCCCTAGTCGCTACCTTCTCGGACAATTTTCTGTATGTACTTAAATGCCTGATGAAGCCCAGAACAATGGTATGTTTATGTATTTATCCTCCTGCTGATTCTGTTTTTCAAGTCTACTAAGCATCATTTATTGTTTCAAGAGCTACGATCTGAGGAGAAGGCTGCACCAGGTCAGAGAAGTTACACTAAAAATAATAAGCAGAATCACAGGACTCCACAACCACGGAACACAGGAAACCCTGGTGCCCCTGAGATTCACATCATCCTTCTGTTGATACACTCTAAATTCAGCCAAGCAAGCTTTTCACTTGCTATCCTTTATGTTTTCTCATTAACCCAAGTCAAAATGGAGGGTTACCCCTGAAGGACAAAAAGAAACAAACTATTTAAAAGATCTGAATTTGGAAATAACAAACTTTAAAGGTGCACACAGGCTCTGTGCTCATTCTGGTATTCTGACCTGCTCACACAGCGGCTGCGAAAGGAAAGGGAGGAACAGTTCTGTTGCCTTTCTTCAAAGGAACTGATGACGGGCATGAGAAAACCCCTCAAGCCCTCAGCTCACAAACCCCTCAAGCCCTCAGCTCACAAACCCCTCAAGCCCTCAGCTCACAAACCCCTCAAGCCCTCAGCTCACAAACCCCTCAAGCCCTCAGCTCACAAACACCTAGCGAGCACGTTGTATTTAATGGTCTTTAGCTGGGCAGGATTTGAACGTGTCACCCACAGCCCGGATACAGCCTGATGTTGTTCCCTTGACATTAGAGTGACACAATCCATAAGCATCACATTTATCTGCCATGGATCAGTGTCCTTTCCAGCCATGATGGTTCCAAGCCCTTTCATTGCAGGACTTTTAGTTCCCTCACACCCCGACCCTCCCCCACAGCTCTCAGCAACAGGAAGACAGGGAGTAAGCAGAGTACTGCTGCTCCATCTCTGGCTGGTTACCAGGCGATCACCCATCAGCTCTCCATGCAGAGCTGTCTCACCCATAGCCTGGAGGCAGAATACTCATTTCAGTGACTGCTTTTGCCAGGGGAGAAATCTCAAAGCACTTCTCTCTGAAACATTAATTTGCTTAAATTGGTCAAAAGGCTCAGACATTATTGGGATGTGGGGTGGAAAGAGATCGTGCAGCCAGTGACCTCAGTGAGAGCACAGGCTGAGAACACACTCACTCCTGCACCCCACAGAACCTGAGCCTTGGTTTTCTTCTCATAAGAAGATGAAACACAAAAAAAGGGGCTGGCCATGTACAGCCAACCTGTGGCAACTTTCCTACCGAGAGATGACAGGTCACCTGCCAGTAAGAGTTTTACCTGGTGCCAGATTGGGAGCGTGGGGCTGCTCAGTTGGAAGATTGATAACGGGTTGATGACCTTCACTTTTAGCTGAAATAAGAGGCTTCTTTAGAGCTAAAACAAAAAATAGGTTGACAAAAGCATTAACATGCAACAGACACTGCACCAGGTCTTCCTCTAACCGTCAAGCTCATATATTAAAGATGGAAAGATACAATATGAGATTTCTGGGGAGTGGAAATGTCAGCAACATTCGGGTTTTAGAATTCAAACCTCTAAAGCACAGTAAAAACGACCAGATTTTACACCCCACTTGAATTTTACTGCCAGAGGCAGATGTTACACCCTGCATTCCCTCTGTAACACCGGTGTTCAAACAGAACAGATACACCACTGAGAACCCAAGTGCTAACACATGACAATGTTTCTCCTCACCAGTGGGAGTATCTTCAGCTTTAGCTGGGTCATTATCTTCTATTTCAGGCATGCCAGCATCTCCTCCTGCTTTGATTTTCTCTGCAAGACAAGAAAGGGATATCCTGCCTTACTAACCTTTATGTTTGAACAGTGAATTCCCCTCCTACAGAAGAACCTAAGGCCATAAGAAAAGTCCTGCATCTGCAGAGCTTACCTGTACTGGTAAGGCAGCTACACCAGTCCTCAGGCTGTACCCTCGAAGTCGCTGAGGACTGTGTTGGAGCAGTGCTCCCCAGTCAGGGCAGCCTTCAGAAACCATGGGAAACAGATGCACTGCTCTGGGCAGCAGAGGAAGAAAAGCCTACTGCAAGCAGCTGGCCAGTCACTGGGCTGATCCCAAAAGGTGCTGACTCAGCACACAAAGAGAAACAATGGGAGCCCACCTGCCTTGCAGGGAGGCAACAACCACAACACTCACTCACTGAGACCCTCCCATACAGCTCCCAGTAACCAAAGGTCCCCGCTGCTCCGGCTGCCTCACTCCACTAGAGCCCTCTCAGGGTTCCAGTGCTGCTCTCGCCTCCAGCCACCTTCTCTGCAGGTTCCAGCTCCCTGGGAACATGTCCCTTCCCCAGCCCACCCCACAGCATCTCACAGGCAGCGGGGAGGCAATCCCCAGGTCACACCCTTTCACACTGAGGAGGGAGAAGCCAGATGAACCGACACAGCAAACACAAAACTCTGCAAGAAACTACTGCAATGACTGGACCTGCCAATCTCTGGATACCCATCAACCCTAAATTAGTGCAATCACAGGTGGCTAATCAAGCCATCAGAGCCAGATAACTGAGTGTTCTACTCCAGAGAAATGCAGGATGCTGTACGACAGCGAAGGATGCGACACAACCGGCCAGGTATCTCTCAGAAACTGCAGAAAGAGAACAGGAAATACCTTTGCCATTTACCACATGATCTGAAGGCTGCTCGTTCTTTGCAGTGCTTTTATCTTCTGCCTCTGGAATGGTCTTAGATCCTGCCTGGTCATCATTACTGGGACTTACTTCTGTGTCTTTACTGGACTGGATTTTTTGTGTGGCCTGTTAGAACAAATTTATAAAGGACGAGTCTTAAGCACATCCCTTCAAATCACAGAACAAACCTGCTCAAGTTCAAGATTCCCTTGGGTGAGCAAAAACCGCATTTGGGAATTAGATGATGACCAAAGCAAACAACCACAGAAGCCCTCTGTACACAAACCTGAGCCCTGAGGGTAGGAGGTGAGAGCACAGCCAGGGAACTGAACAGAGAACATAAAATACCACCTGGCTGGGTGAAGTCTGCAGCAGCACATGGAGCTCTTAGTATAACACAGAGCTAAAGGCTTTGCTGGCCTTAAGCCTCGGGTCAGAGACTCGGAAATCAGTCTAGATTCTAAAACAAGAGATGACTGAAATCTACTTCAACTCTGCCTTATTATTTGAAGTGTTTGTAAACAGAGATGGAGTAAGGAAATGAAGTGTTAAGAGCAGGTTTTTTGGCCTGGTTGTAGGGGAGAGGCTGTACTCTGCTGGCAGCTCCCACCACATAATGACACCCCTGACACCGTTCAAATAGCACTGTGATTTGCATCACATTAGCACCTCGAGGCCTCAGCAGAGATCAGGTTCCCTCTGCAATAACCGCTGCAAGAACACAGATCCTACCCTGGAGAGCTATAAAGTAATATCCATGTTACAGAGAGGAGACCCAAAGCCTTTGCAGTGATGTCATGTTTGAGGGCTGCAGGGGCAGAGAACAACATGTTATCTTCAAGACTCAGCTACACCAGCACCCATGTGGGGCTGCTCAGGGGAGAAACACCTGAGGCATTTTCATATCTGATATGCTGAGTCAAACACACAGCAGCCTTTGGGCTCTCCCCATTCAACACCACTTCACCACACGTTACCTTCTGCTCCCGTGCAACTTGGTCCATTAATTTCTTCATGTTTTCTTCATGCTGCAGTCTCATTTCCTTGATCTGCTGCCCACACTGCAGGCTTGATTAGAAAGATATTATTAGTTATATTTAACGTTCTCCTTTCTGTTCTCCCATAAATAAAATAGGGGAAAGAAAAGCAGAATGAAGTGGCACAAAAAGCCAAACCTGAGATACAACTAGAATAGTCTGTCCAAAAAGCCTTGTCCTGGAAAGTGCCTGGAGTGGTAATGGGCTGAATACAGAGCAAAAGCAGAACCAGAAAGAGCAGGGAGAGCAGGAAAACAGTAAATTAAACAGAATGGTCTTGAACCTATTTCCTCCAAAACCTGGGAAACAACCAAAGAACTGAACTACCCCATTAATCTGTCATCAACATGCATTAATTCCTCCAGGAAAGCGATATACCTCCTGTGGTTGTCATCACAGAAGGCACACAGCTTCTACTATCAGTTACTGCTCCCAACTCAAGTAACAAGATCCAAATGATGCAGCCAAGTGTCCCAGCTTCTCCAGCAAGCCACACAGGTATCAACCCAATTCAGGAATGTGCCTGCCTCCCACAAACCCACAGGTACTCATAAAGAATGCGGTTTGTGCCTGAAAGTTTCAAAGTGCCAGCATCCCTGCTCCTCAAAGCTTCAGAAGTAGTTCTCCCTGCTTCACCATACACTGACAAGGCTGAGGCCAGCTCAAAAGGTTCATGGACACAATGCTTTTCAGTTTAGAAGAAATTTACACTTTAGAGAGCCAGTAATTAACAACTCTGGGGGCTTACACAACCAGGCTGATTAAATCTTTCCAAGTATTTGTCAACTAGGATCTCCACTTTATAAGGGGTGCATTGATTTACAATTGTCCAGTGCTGAAAAATTCCATCAAGTCAGGTTTTTGAGACCGTATCTCACTGAGGGGGAAGGATGAGTAGCACACCACAAGAAAAAGAACTTTAAAAAAGTAATCAAAGAAATAGGTAAAGTCAAAGTTACGTCACCAAGTGAGTACACTCAGCCTGAGACTTAGCAGAAATAGCACTAATTTGCACTTTTAAATAAACACAGACTTGCAGTACACACAGGCCTGCAGCTACTACCATTCCTGAAGACGTACCTGTCGTACTCCAACCTCCTTGTAAGGTAAGTATTGTTCTTCTTGTACTCATGAAGCTGGTCCTCCTGGCGAATGAATTCCTGGCGTAATTCTGCCAGTTGCTCTAGAACAAAAGCAAAGCTCCAGATGAATATGGAGAGATAAGAGACACGTACCCTGCAGGGGATTCAGCTCTCAACATCGCTAGGTAAGTTAAAAGTTTGCTCAACTAACTTGAAAAAGATGCCAATTCACTCATGTGCCAGATGTCAGTGAATGACAGCACAGTTCTTCTGATACAATGCCAAGCCCCCTAAGTTTTGCTCTACCTTTCATTCAGAAGGCTTGCCCAATGCTATTTCACCCATCTGCTGGAAATCTCCTTCATTTCCTGAAAGATTCTGTTATTCCAAGTAACAGAAAAGTACTTCAGGCACGATGGTCAAATAGTCTTTTCCCAAGACAAATGTAAGAAGAAGGTACCTTCCCACTCTGCACATGACCAGTGCACATTTCCTGTCTTCACAGGTATTACAATTGTTCAGCAGTGCTCCCTGCTCCCCAGGCTGCAAATAACTGTTCAGCTTCTGACTATGGCAAGCTGCAGCTGCACAGACACAGGCAGAAACGCCGAGCATGCTGCCTGCAGGCACGCACAGATCTTGGTGCTAGCTGTTCCAGGCCACTCCAAGCCCACACAGTAAGATCACAGGCTGGGAGTAACAGTCTCAAACGATGTATTCTGGACCGTTTCTAGCCCAGCACTGTATCACAGCGCTGCTGATGTGTGCTGAGCAGGGCATTCCGTCACTGAAACAACACACCCTGGAAGCAAGCAGAGCCCCAACACCTGCTGTCCCTGTGCACAGCAGAGCCCAGTCCCCCAGAGCCAGCCCTGCCCTTTCCCAGCCCAGGCAACACACACACACACACAAGGAAACCTCACTGCACACCAGGGTCCTGCAGCACTTCATCTTTCATTCCAGACAGATGCTGCAGGACCTCAGCTGGTAAACCCCACCCAGGTCCTGTCTGCCAAAGCGCCCTCCGGCCGTCAGGTCCTTACCCTTCAGACGGTGTATGTCTGCCATTTGGTAGGACACGTTGTTCTGCAGCTTCATCTGAAAGAAACACACACTCACATCAGTAGGGCAGCCAGCAGCTGGAGCGGGTGCAGGCTGTGAAGACTCAGCCTGGCTGTGCTCACTGTGATTCCACTGTCCCTAGAGGATTATCAGAATTAAAGTTCTCCTAAACACAACAATGTGCATTTCGTTACATCTAAGTGGTATCAGCAACCTAAACACCACATTTAGACTCACCAAAGCAAGTTACAGTTATTTCCAGAACACATTTCTACCAAAAAGCTAGAAGCCTTCTATGAAAGCTGCAGGGGGACCTCATTGCAGCCTCCCTGTCCCTGAAGGGAGCAACCTACTCTGCCCATGGAGGTGCTAGGGAGTTACAGCAGCCCCCAAATGGTACTCTGTTAAATCCAAGGCCTCCTGTGCTTTACTATACGAGTAACCCCATGGTGGGACTCTGCACAGCAGCACAGGACCAAAGTAATGGCCAAGACTTGCTATTCCAAGAGGCACCAGCTTCCCCCTCTCCACTGACCAGGACAGGGGACCACACACAAAGGAGTTATTTGAAAAAGCATCTTTCCCCATCTTGCAAAGCCCTTGGCAATGACAACCACGTTTTTCCTGTCAGGTTCTCCCCAAAACCTGACAAACCTATGAATTAAGGAGATCCCAGGAAATAGCAGGTTGTTTTCAAACCATCTCCCAGAACTCCTAAGCCAGAAAGCCTTCCCACTGGCTTGCTTCTGCTCACTCTGCAAACGCCTGATGTGCAGTGGGCTGGGGGAGGGCTGCCTGTCTGGTTTCAGGAGCTCCTTTTGGAGACAGCATCAGTTTTATCACACCATCTCCCATCTTAGCCAGTTTGATTTTCAGAGGAAAGTGACAGAATTTATATCCAAACAGCTCAGCTGACAGCAAGCATCTCTCATCTGAAGGACAGAAAGGGAAGAAACTTTTTATGATTCATGGGATCTGTTCCACCTACACATGCGAAAAAACACACTCCACAAACCATGGCACAAGCCCAGCTCTCTCCGAGCTGTGTCCTCCTTGAGTCTAGACCTATTTGTACTGTTCCTATTCCTCCACGGCTTCTCAGCTCCTTCCCAAAGCAGTTGGGATGCATAAAAGAAACTCTCTGTAGCCCAACGGGCTCTGCACAGGAACAATACGTCCGAAATCCTGGAGCTATGTGTACACAAGGCAACCTTCCAGCACCATCTGCATCCTAGCTGGCTTGTTGCCTCCAGGAAGGCAATGCAAGGGAAGAAAGCTACACACACACCCAGAGCTTATCTCTGCGTACAGCGGGACAGCCCTTGGGTGGCATTGCTTCCCGATGAAGCCAGTGGCAAAGTGCAAACCTCACCCATGCTTCCCTCTGTGGCATTTCTTTACCGAGCTAGCTCACCTCTGGGACGCCCGAAGTGGCACGAGGAAGTGTCTGTGCTCCTCCATGCACCTTCACGAGCCTGGGCAGCCCCAACACATCACCAGGGCAGTGCTGGAACAGCACAGCAAAGCCGTTCAAAGCCTCCTCACCCAAGGGTCTCTATGTCACGACTCCAGGACTCTGGCCAAGTGCCCTTTCAGGCCAGGCAGTGCTGCCACCGAGCAATGAGTACAGCGCGGAGGTGACACTGCGGTCACGGGGAGCCCCCAGTAAGACTGGAAGATGCACTCAACATCACCACCACACCGCTCCAGCGCTGCAAGCTGAGGAGCTGTCAAGGAGTTTTGGCAACACAGAGCGTAACCAGCTGCTCCCAAGGCTGCTTTCCTGAATAGCTTCACCCCACCAGCACGGTCTCTTGGCAGCAAGGGGCAGGGCTGCAGCGCTGGCACGGGAAAGGCGTGTGCCCAGAGCTGCCACACCGACACGGAGCAGCCACGAACCCCCATGCTGGGTGGCTGCCATCTGGAAACGCTCCACCACAAATTCCTGCCATTCAATTGTTTTATCGAGCTTATTGGAAAGGGATGTGCAAACCCATGGAGGAGAAAGAAAAAGTATCCTTGTGGTATGCTGCAAAATAGCATGAAACACTTGGGAGAGTACTGCTAGCTCATGTGCATCACCTTCCCAGACATGGGGGCAACCACCACCCGCTCAGCTCCCCTCTGCTTTGTCCCAAGGTCCAGCACCAGCTCACTGCAGTGACAGGAGAATTCCCAAACACCCATCTTTTTTTCTTTCACACAAAGACACTAAGTCACACAGCTACATTAGCTCATAAGAGCAAACAGTCTTGTGGTGCAGCGTATCCGGCTCTTACGCAGGCAGGGCGGGAGGGAGGGACACAGGGGTTTGGGCTTGGCTATAGATATCACCGAGCTGGGTTTGTGCAGGCAGCTTCCTCCCAGATTGCCTCAGCGCTGGGAAATGCCCACTCAAAGCAAAGAATCTCTCACAGAGACAAAGGAGCGTGGAGAGCTGACAGTGATTGCCACAAGAGCTACATCTTTCAAAGGAGCTGTCTATGAAATGAGCCTTGGTCTGCTGGGATCACACCCGGTACCCCGGGAATTACCTGTGTTGGTGCTTTATCTCCCACGTGTCCTAACACACTAGACTCACTGGTTTGCTCAAAGAACAACATCCTCTGCCAAATTCTAGTCTGAGTGGAAAAAAATTACCATTGAAGAGTTTTTCCATCAGACACTTCATGCCTACTACTGTCTGTTTGGTAACAGACCTTTATTCTCTAAAACACAGTGTTACTCTCTACTCTCTAAAGTCACTTGAAGGGGCTTTTAGGAAGGAAAACAGGATTGCTGCTGCTGAGAACACCATAGTAGCTCATATGGGAGGAAAAGGGACAGAGACCTGGTACTGACAAAGCATAGCACTCTTCTTTGCCTACTGATGCACACTGAATGTTCTGAACACAAGAGGATATTCCAAACCTGCCAGCTCACACAGCCTGGAAACAGCAGCTCCTGGAACACAGAACAAAGACACAGGGCACATACTGCAGTGTGCATACAATCAGCACCCAAATTAACTTGTAAGGGCCCATCTGGGAGATGCCAGACTCTGAGGGCATTCCACAACAGCCAGACTGGGGCAAAGACCCCAGGGGCCAACAGGCAGGTGCAGCTCGACAGCCCCTCGGTTTGTGCCACATACGCCTTCCAGTAACCCCACCTGGACGCCTGCCCCACATCCACACCTCAGCTCCTGGTGCCTCCTAGTAAAACAGTGTAGATTTCAAACAAACCCCTAATTTCTGGGATGAAACCCAAGCTTTACCACACAGCCCACCACTGAGAGCTCACTTGAACACAGCCAGAGGGGTTTTACATCTGTCAGTCACAGCGATGCACGGGACAAGTTAATTGCCCTGCAAACACAAGTGAACAAACAGGAACAAAAGTGAACTTCACCACTGTAAAGAACAGCCACACGACCAACACCCACCTGCGTGACCTCCCTCAGACATCCGTAGCGGGGAGAACAGCCAGCTGCTGCTCGCAGGCAGCGCCAGTGCATTTATCAACCTTCAGCAAACTTCCTCCACTCATTCACCCACGAACTCCTGATCTCAGTGTCCTCAACAGCCCAAGAAAGGGAGCCCCAGCCCAGCGCCCTGAGCCACCACCTCCCCTGCCATGTGTTTGCCCTACATTTGCCTGTAAAGGTTCGATTAACAAAATAATAAAAAAAAATAAACCCCTTGAGAGCCCTCAAAACCCATCAGTTCAGCAAACTGCTGCCTTTTACAAGGGGAAACACCCTTGTTAAAACCTAACTCCTCTGAGTTCAGCTTCCCTTGCTCATCAGACTTAACTCTTTTGATATCTGTATTAATAATTTAACTAGATTTTATAGCATCACGGTATTTTTAATCACAACAGCATCAGCTGCATTTCTCTCCAAAGCAGGGCACAGGTCACAGACCTAACCAGGCTTTTTAGTCCAATCTCTGGACAAAACCCATCAGTTTTAAAGCCCATTTGCTGAACAGGCCAAGGCTCAATGGTTCAACAGTAAAGAGAACACAACCACACAAACTAACCCAGCTTCACGGAGCCCAGAATGCTGCAACGAGACATGTACGTGTTCAGACTTTTCTGTGCCAACCAAATGCATTTCCTCACTGCTCATCAGAGGTGCGATCTGCAAGGGCCAGGAAAACAAACCCAGCCAGCAACGAGCCCGAGAGCGAGCTATTTCCATACACCCCGCTGCGATGAGCTGGGAACTGCATGCAAATAGAGCAGACGCTACCCTAGACTGAGTGAAAGAGCTCGTCTGCTGGACTCCTCGGGAACGCGTCTCCCGTGAGGACTATGGGAGCGGAACAGCACAAGTCGATGCTTTCACTCATGTTCCCTTCCACAACAAAAGAAATCCCCAGGCCACCTCCACATAAAAGGGCACGTTGAATTTTGCATTAGCTTGTCTCTTCGCGGCTAATGAAACATCACATTATGTCAGCATTAAGATTTCATTCTTTTCCCAGTACAGGCTGGCTGGACGGGCCAGACCCGGTGTGGTGCCATCGGGAGGTGCCAGCTCAGCGTGCTGCACCCGGGCATCCCACGGGCTGCGTTACCCCAGGCCAAGCAATCTGTGGCTTTAAGCCTGTGCGTGGCTTTTGGACGGACTACAAGAGAGCAGATCACCACAGCGAGGGAGAAAAGCCCACAACCCCACGGGGAACTGGCTGGGCTGCCCTCACCAGCACACGCTGCCTCTGTGGGACATCTGCAGCGCTTTCCTGGGACGCGATGGGAAACCCGAGCGTCCAGCAGCAGCCCCAGCCTGCCGTGCTCCCGGGGCTCGCCGCAGAGACACCGGCCATCGCCAGGCAGGCACAAATGGTGTTCCTGGCGCAGGGCCACCCCCTCCCCAGGACAAAGTCCCCCTCCCCCTGGGGGACAGGGCTCCCCTCCGCCTTACCCTGCTGTCCTCGCACTTCTTCACCTGGCCGTCCCTGGCCTGCAGCTGGCTGCTCAGGTGGCTGTAGTCGGCCTCCCTCTGCTCCAGCTGCTTCTTGTGGGAGTCCACCTTGCCCAGGAGGTCCGAGTTCCGCTTCTCCAGGCGGCCCCGGGCCACCTCGGTGCGCTTGGCCTGGCTCTGCAGCTCGGCCACCTCCTCCTGCAGCAGGGCCTGGCGGGACGCGGCGTTCCAGCAGTTGAAGGCGAGGATGGCGATCACCGCCAGCAGCGCCACGAAGACGAGGGAAGGCAGCCGGCCGCCCCTCCGGTTGGCCCCGAAGCCCACCATGGGGGAAGGCCGCCGGGCGGGGGCTTCACCCGCTCACCGCCTCCGCCCGCGCCTGAGAGGGGAGCAGCTGGACCAGGGGGCAGGGAGGCTGCTCAGGGAGCCGGGCGGTGGGCGAAGGCGCTACCCCAGGGGGCCGGGCGCATCCCCGGCGGCGGAGGGCCCGGAGAGGAGAGGAAACGAGAGCGGCGCGGGGTGCCCGGGGCGGCCGAGAGGAAGCGGCGCCGGGGGCAGGGCCGTGCCGGGCCGTGCCGTGCCGTGCTGCCGTGGCGGGCCCAGGCGCCGCTCCCGCCCCGCGGGGAGGGACAGGCCGCAACACTGCGCTGGCGCCGCCACCGCGGCGCGCCGCCCCCTCGCCGGCCGGCAGCGGCAGCCCCGCCCCTTCCGGGGAGCCCCGCCCCTTCCGCCGTCCGCCTCTCGCGAGACGAGGGGCGCGAGCCTCTCCCGTGCTGCGGGCGGGGCAGCGGGACCCAGCGCGGCCCCGGGGGGTGTTTCCTGCGGCGGCGTCGCCCGCCGCCCGCTGCCGGCGCCCCGCCCCGCCGGGGCGCGAGAGCGGCACTTCGCTCTGTCAGAAGCCTGTAAAGCTTCTGTGAGAAGGCGACCCGCGTGGTGGACGAGGGGCAGGCTGTGGATGTGTCTGCCTGGACTGCAGGAAAGCCTGTGGCACCGTTTCTCGCAGCATTCTGACTGAGAAACTGGCTGACTCAGCTGGGTTCAACACTGGCTGGGTGGCCGGGCCCAGAGGGGAGTGGAGCCGAACCCAGCTGGAGGCCGGTCATGAATGGCATCCCCCAAGGCTCAGTCTTGGGTCCAGTTCTGTTCAACATCTTTATCCACGACCTGGATGAAGGGATGGGATGTTCCCTCAGTGAGTTTGCAGAGGACACTGAGCTGGGAGGAAGTGTTGATCTGCCTGAGGGGAGGGAGGCTCTTCAGAGGGACCTGAACAGGCTGGACCCATGGGCTGAGACCAGTGGGATGAAGTCTAACAAGGCCCAGTGTAGAGTGCTGCACATGGGGCATAACAACCCCATGCAGCGCTACAGGCTGGGGGAGACTGGCTGGAGAGCTGCGTATTTATAGACATTCATGAGGCCACCCCTCAGTCTCCTCCAGGCTAAAGAGCCCCAGCTCCCTCAACCTCTCCTCATGAGGAAGGTGTTCCACTCCCTTCCTCATCTTGGTGGCCCTGCACTGGGCTCTCCAAGGAGTTCTATGTCCTTGAGCTGAGGGGCCCAGAACTGGACACAAATTGCAGGTGTGATCTCGCCAGGGCAGACCAGAGGGGGAGAAGGACCTCTCTTGACCTACTCTTAACCACACTGCCTCACAAGCCATTAACCTACTGCTCCATGGGGAATGACCGGAGCACAGAGCTGGTGCCCGTGCTGAGGACGGGGGTCAGTTGGCAGCAGCAGCTGCAGCCCCCTGCTCACTGTCCATCTATAACCTGGCAGATCCTAGCAAAGGCAGGCATGCAGGGTCCTGCCGCCTCAGGGACACCCCCTGCCTCTTGATAGGATTCAAGGAGTAGTTCTGCTGCGCTCCTGTGGGCAGGCACCTCAGCCGAGAAGGGTTCCTAGAGAGCTATGGGACAGCACAGGCGTGATACAGTGTCCCAGACTGCATAGTGGTGCAGAGAGGACGTGGGAGCAGCAGAAGTGTACCCCTAACAGGAGGGAAAAGAAGGACATGGAAGGAATGAGGTGTTCAGTGTGTTCCTCTCCTGAGATACAGTGCTCGGTGTGCAAATCTGTCAGCTCTGGTGATGGTGTTGTGGCACATACAGCCCATTCTCTTCTCCACCTGATTCTGTACCATACTTGTATACCAACATTGGCATTTTGGCACTTTAGTCACTGCTGTGTGGGTAGCAATTAATTTGCCAGTCTGCTCTCTGCAGAGGGCGGTGTAGATTCACATTCTAAATCCAGCGTTGCCGGCTGTGCTTCCTCGTGAAGCTGGGTAGGCACACATCACAAGCCTGCTCAGTTAAGCTGGTTCTTTCAGGACAGGCTCACTCTGTGCAAACCTGAACACTGTGAGAGAGGAAATGCTTGCCTAAGTAATGTAAATACAGCATAAATTTGGGCTCAAACCTACACCTGAGCCAATACCAGGAAGTTTTTTCTCCAAATAATTTGCCATTTAATTTCATCCATGTTCCAGGTGCTGTGACCCAGTCCTAGTCTGTTCTTTTCCTGGCTGGAAGGGCTGTATTCCTGCTCCCTCTTTGAACCTCCTGATGGGAATCTGGCATTGGTGTTCAGTACCATATCTCTTGGCATCTTCAGGTCAACCACTGACCAGGATCTCGGCTCATCCTTCAGAAGTTTGGCTCAGGCTCTCTGGCTCTTGACCTCACCACGGCACAGCGTTGAGGAAGAGGTGTCTTGCCTGGTGAGCAGTGCATAGTTGTCATCAGGAAACACTGTGCAAGCGCAAGAGATGAGCTTCAAACACCATGTCCATCTGTGAAACTGAAGGATGCAGAAGAAGAATTGTTCAGGATTGTGTCAAAACCTTACGTGCTTCCAGATCTTGCTCTTGAAGAGCTGCTCTGTAAGAGCAGCCATAAGACACACAAATTTATACCATCCTTGTAGAGATAAAACATCAAAATACACAATAGTGATGCTTAGCTTTGGAAAGGGGGGGCTATGCAAAACAAGGAAGCTTGTCAAGAGTTTAAGGGAATGTGATGTGGAGATTGCTTCAAGACAGAGTATTAGAAACTCAGCCCAGAGGTAGGTCATGCCCGCTCCAGAAATAAGTGTACATTGACAGAGCTGGAGGGGCAATTTAACGTTAAAAACCATCTTCTGGGAAACAAGTTGTGCCTGAACAAAGAATAGAAACACAATCTGTCAAGTTAAATGTGGAACTACTGCATGGCAGCCAGAACAACCTCAAAGGGAAACTCGTTGGAGGCGTACAGACATGCTCACATGCAGCAGAGTTAAAATCTGGTTATCTGCCACCTTACCAGCTTGGGCAAAAGTGTGGAAAGAAGTGATCAAGGCAAAATGAGGCTGTAACACGTGAGACACTGCGTTCCTGTTCACTGCAGAAGATTCTCCTCAGAGCAGAGCCTTTCCTTGGGGTGGACATACGTCTGGGGAGCGGGCATTGCGAGTGGAGCGACCGACAAGGGACTCGGGACCAGAACAGATGATTCTCAAGGAGCTCAACTGTGACATTTCTTAGCTACTAGCAGTGGTTCCAGCCAGGCAGCCAGGATGCTGGTTGAACTCCTGGTGCTCCTCAAGAGTGACCTGAAGAACCCGACGCAGGCTGATGGAGGCAGTGGGCACGGGGACGGTCGGTGAGTGGAGAGGTGGCACGTTCGGAGAGTCAGCATGGCTTGTGGGAAGGAAGGTCAGTCCTTTAGAATTAAGAGAGATTTCTGAAGGGGTCAAAAAATCCCGTGCTTGTGGTTGATTTCATCATTATAGAGGGCTGGAGCAGCTCCCCTCCGGAGAGAGGCTGAGGGAGCTGGGCTGGGTCAGCCTGGAGAAGAGAAGGCTGTGGGTGGACCTCATTGCAGCCTTCCAGTCCCTGAAGGGAGCAGAGGAACAGGAGAGGAATCAGCTTGTTCAAGGGCAGAGCCTGGCAGGCCAAGGGGGCTGGAGTGAAGCTGGAGGAGGGAAGGGTTAGGGGAGAGATTGGAGGGAAGTTCCGTGCAGAGAGAGTGGTGAGGGGCTGGCAGGGGCTGCCCAGAGAGGGGGTGGGTGCCCTGTCCCTGGGGGTGTCCAAGGCCAGGTTGGCTGGGGCCCTGGGCAGCCTTGTGTAGCTCCAGGCCTGGAGGTTGGTGTCCCTGCCTGTGGCAGGGGTTGGAGCTCTGTGACCCTTGGGGTCCCTTCCAACCCATGACATTCTGTGATTCTATGATCATAATGCACTGGAATTTTGAAGAAAGGCTCTTGCCAGTGCCTCTTGCACTATTAAGCCATTAAGTAAGGCCAAAAGTTTGCTTGTGGATTGGCAACTAGGTAAGAGCTTGGAAGAATGGAGAAAGGTGACGTGCCCGTTTGTGACCTGCCTTTGCCCACGTAAGTGATCCAAGGAAAAAGCTGAGTAACAAGGGAATGTAATTAGTGGGAGTTACATTACGATTCTTCATTATATTCAGAAGGGACACTGACCAGGAAGGGTTACTGAACTTCATCACACTGGATAACAGTAAATAGAACAGCAGAGGAATCAGTGTTGATAAATGTCAAGTAATACATATGAGAGAAAAAACAATCACAATGCCACATACACATCAGGCTCTTGGCTCTCTGCTAGCCTTTCCTTTATCCTCATGGGCATTAGGAAAAGGAGTTTGGGAAAGTGAAGCAAATGCTGGTAACTAGCAAAATATAAATGAAGAATAAATGGAAGATAGTGTGTGGATTTTCACTGCTCTTCTGCATCTTGAACATGGTGGTTCTGGTCAGAAGGTTGTAGAAAGGTTATGAAATGAGGGGTGATTAGAGGTGTGGGATGGCCACAGCAGGGGAGTTTGGAAAGGAGGACAGGGATGAGGACTGTGATAATGATGCTTAAAGTGATGAATGGCACGGATAAAATGAACAGGGAATGTAATTTACTGTGCCTTTTGCCAGCACAACTAACAGGCACTGGCTGAAATTAGCAGGCAGCAGGATTAAAGGGAAGGGCATACTTTTTCTACACACTGCTCAGTTTAATTGTGCATCACCCAGCTTTCTAAATTAATTTAGAAAGATGTTATGTAAATCAGTGGAGAAGCATTTTCTCAAGGACTAACACGTGGTTGAGATACAACCTGTGTTCCTCACCTGGACTGCTTAGAGGGTACATGAGGTGCAGGGTCGCTGTGCCTTCTGCTCTGAAGTATTTGCTCCTCATTACTCAGGGGATGGATGGGCATTGTGTGGCCTTTCCTACAGGAACAAGGTCCTGGGGACTGCGAGACAAAGCACAGAGCGATGCAGCCCTGCCCTGGGACATGGTCCTCTTGGGGATAAAGGAGGCATTCTCGGGCAAGTAAGAGTGTGGAAGAAACAGTGAAGCATAAAGGACATCATCGGTGAGTGGCAGATGGGTAAGGAGGGGCTGAAACACACTGTCCTTGCTGGTGCTCCTGCAGTGGCAAGCGTGGCTCTCAGGAAATGCTGCAGCAGTGCAGAAGTGCCAGTTTGGAAGAGTTTTTCCTTGCCAGGCAGTGAAGTCTTGGGGCAGAGAGGGGGACTGCACAGGCAAGATGTGATCGCTTACAACTCAGGGCTTACCTGGCGTCTCTCTGCCATTTGCTGAGTGTCTGTAGAGCAGTTGTCTGCTGCTGGTAGTATTAATGTACACAAGTGTTGCTTAACAAAAGAACAGTAATAAAGTAGCAATCTCTTACAGCATATTCATTAAGCTAATCAAGAATAAAGTAATGCAGCCAGTATTTATGGATTTTTTCATAAGTCATGGAGAAGAAAAATGAATTTATTTAATTGAATGGATTTTCTATTAGCACTACTGGGGTGTCATAAACATGTGGAGAGATTTGATAATGTACAACTACAGTTGTTCTGAAAACTGTTAACATTTTCCAGGGGAGAATGGTTAGAGCTGAGTGGTAACTGCAGAGGAGCTGCAGCATGTGGGACCTTGTAAATGAAGAAAATGTTCAAAGTAACCTCACCAGCTGAGAAACTGCTGGTTTGATGGAGGGACAGTTACTGCCTAGAACAATGTGTTCTTTTTGCACACCCTGCGTTTCATAATCAAAGTCTGAATGCTGATAACGTGGAAATGAATCCTCTCTCCTGGTCTGTTAGTCAGTACTGTGGTGAGCAGGCAAGATTTCAGAGGATTTGGGATGCAGAAGCCACTGCCAGCTGAGGGCTTGCTGTGCTAGGGACTGATTGTGCATGCGGTGGTGAAGGGGTAACAGAAACCAGATGCCTCTGGGTGCTCTAGGACTAGCCAGGCCAAGGGGGAGTACCCATTTCATCAGTCCCTTGTGTGGATCTAGGGCCTGTGTAGCGATGAACACATCTGCAGTGACGTTCCTAGAAGGCTTTCAGGAATACACACTGACAGCAAGTATCTGAAACTCCAACCCCCCAGGCTGTAGTGTGGCACAGCCCTCTGAATTGCATGCTGAGAGCTTCCCCATTGTATGTCAAGACCTTTCCCATTGCATGCCAAGACCTTTCCCATTGCATGTTGAGAGCTTCCCTATTGCATGCCAAGACCTTCCCCATTGCGTGCCGAGAGCTCCTCTGGAGCTGCTGAGGCATCATGTCTTCCCACAGCATTTCCAGGGAGCTCACAGACATTCTCTTTGGTTGGATTTGCTAAGTAAGATGGTTTTGCTGATAAAATGCATAACACACATTTGATTTTCTCTTTCCCTTTGGACACTTTGCTTTGCAAAGGAATTGCTGACTATTTATTTCCCTTTTTTTTTCCCTGCTGGGAAGCTGGAAAGTTTGAGCCCCACACGTGGTATTTTTAGAACTCCTGTAGTCTTGTTATTGCCCTGACATTTTTGTCAGTTAAAGCAAGAAAAATGTCTGAGGTGTTGTTCCAGTCAAGGATGTTGATCCATTCAGAATCTGAAGCAGGTTTTTAGCTGGAAGATAAATTTAGATATGTTTGTTTATGTTTTGTATATCATTAAACTGAAAGATAAGAGGAAGAACACTCTCTAAAATAAATGAGGTGGACAATTAGGAAGGGCAGCCAGAAAGATAGGCTTAGATTTGAATTCAGGTAGAAGAGAACAGGCCCTGATGCAAAGAAATGTGCCTGTAAGTTATCAGCATGCGAAAAGGGCGTACCTGGGAGCGAAGGGTGCCGGAGCCAGTTTGGGGCCTGCAGATAGCTGGTTTGACCAAGAAGATCACATGGGTTTTGATGGAAGAGATTCTGTAGGAGGATGGAAGTACATAGGAGAATGAGGATGGGGGTCCAGAGCCACCAGCCACCACAGCAGCAGCGGGAGCGGGGCCAGGGCCGATGCTTCCCGGCACTGCCCTGGCGAGGACAGGTCTCGGTGCCTGTGGGCGCTGGGCACAGTGTGTCAGGTCCAGCCATGGCCAGGCATCTGGAGCTGCGTTCCTTTGCTTGCCTTAGTCTCCTGCTGATGGGCTGCAGGGTGAGGAACATGTTCCTGGGCTGAACTGCCCTCAGGGACTTGGCTCTGTGTTCCTCAGCTGGGTGCTGCTCTCATACTCAGGACATTTTTCCTCTTTACACAGTGGAACTATGGCTGCAATGCTGACATCTCTGTGTATGATTACATGTAGAATAGTGAACACTGCACATGTTGATTTAATAACCTATTTGGCATTATGGGAAATTAGTGATGTTAGAGTATATAATTAACCATTCTAAGATGCTGCAGAACGAAGCTTTTTTTTTATTTGCATGTGTAACAAGTTTCTATTTTTCTGCAAACACTCTGCACACAGAACTTAAATTAGCTCTGACTTTAGCAGATACTTTAAAACCTGATTTACATACTCCATCTGTTGGTAAGCTGAGCGACTGTCAAAATGAGCAGCAGGGCCTCTGAACATTCCCCCTGAGATTTGTAAGACCACAGGAGCAGCAGCGAGCGATTAGTACCCCCGGAGCGGCCTGGCAGGGGATGATACCAGGTGTTGCAGGAGGACTGTTGGAGCTGGTGGGTGACATAGACACATAAACTTGTCTTGCAGAGTGGCCACCCTCTCCCTCACTTCACACTCTATGGATGCTGTGGTTTGGTGGCTCCTTTGCACTGGTGTCAGTCAGTAAAACATCCACTTCAGTGTCAGCACATTTTCTGGGTACCACAAGTGGTCATTTTGGCATGTGCCCCTGAGACCTTTGCAGGGGCGGGTTGCCCTCCCACAGGCTGCATCTCTGTCAGCTGGAGGAGGACAAACACAGTCCCAGCAATGCGAGTCTCTGAGCCTGTGGTTTACCACTTCTGGGGCAGCAGCTACCAGTACTTTAATTACTGTCGTCTGGTCGCTTTGTCGTCAGGTTTGAAAGCAACAGCTCCTGTGCTTTGTTCACATAAGAGTTTGAGAAGTTGGAGCACAGCAAACTACATGTTGTAATTAAACCCAGCAGTTGTCTGTGTCCAAATCAGCACTGTAAGTGTGTCTTGAGATGAGCATGCCTTACACTGCACTTGCACAGCACTCAGCAGACAGGCAAGACATTTCCTCCTCTTCCAGCAACAGAGCTGAGCATGAAGATGAAGTCCTGCATCGCCTCTGCTTACATCACTCTGCTCCTACTCCTGACCAGCTGGCGCTGTGTCAGGGTGGTTGTGCACGTCCCTGGCAACTCTTCCTTCATTTGAGATTTCATCAGAACTCGTCACAACGTAGGTTAAACAATGTCTGAGGTTGGTTAAGAACATGGGTCTTGGAAGAGACTTCATGTCTTTCAGGGGCCGAACGATCAGTCTTGTCAGAATCCGCAGTGGCTCCTGGTCGTGCCCCGCTTTCAGAAAGCTCCAGTGCTGCTCCCTTGTGCTGCTCCTGAGGGAGTATGGAGGAGCAGGCTGCTCTGCCAGGGAGCATGAACTGAAGAGATAAAAGCCACAGAAGTGACACTGTCACACCACACACACACGTACCGGGACATGTACCTGTGTGTGCTGCAAATACACTTCATAGAGCCCAGCAGAGGCTGTGAAGATGATGAAGGGCTGGAGCATCTCCCCTGTGAGGAAAGGCTGAGGGAGCTGGGGCTGTTCAGCCTGGAGAGAAGAGACTGAGAGGGGATCTGATCACTGGGGATCAAGAGCTGAAGGGTGGGACACAGGGGGACATGGGCAGCCTCTGCTCAGTGTCTGTGGGGACAGGACAAGGGGTGATGGGCTCAAGTTGGAGCCCAGGGAGTTCCCCCCAATGTGGGGAAGAACTTCTTCCCAGTGAGGGTGAGGGAGCCCTGGGCCAGGCTGCCCAGGGGGTGTGGAGTCTCCTTCTCTGGAGAGATTCCAGCCCTGTCTGGACACTGCCCTGTGTGCCCTGTGCTAGGGACCCTGCTTTGGCAGGGGGTTGGACCCCATGGGCTCTGGGGGGCCCTGCCAACCCCTGTGATTCTGTGAGTCTGTGATTCTGTAAGCAAGCAATGCAGATCAGCCAGTCCCATTCCATGCTGCTGCTTTTTCCTTCCTTATTTTTAGTTAGCTTGCTGTCTTTCCACAACTGTATAGTCATTCCTTTCCATGCATCAAAAGCATCTTTTATCTGTGGAGTAATGACAAGAAGGGGACTATGGAGGAGGAGGTCAGGCAGGCAGCCCATCAGTTCAGGCTTCTCTTCTGAGCATGTCCTTGGGTAGATCTGCTCAGCAAGGTGCCACTTTATAGGGACGGAGGGCAACGTGCAGGCAGAGTTAAAGCTCTGCAAACCCCATCGAATACTTAGTGGGGGAAGAAGTGGGAGGGAGAGCTGCAAAGAACACACAAGTGGGGGTGGGAGAAAGACAAAATGGGTTGTGATACCTGGGTCAAGGGGAGGCATCTTGGCAGAGGTGCACAAGGAGGCACAGGACCACTTTCCTGGGTCCGGTTGTGATTCATAAGCATCCCAGCTGCATCTTTCCTATCTCTGAAATAAAATGTAGCTTCGTCTGTGAAAGACAATCAAGGCATGTTGACTGCCAAGGAGAATGTTTGCTTTTATCTCTTAAAGATGGAGGTGGCACTTAGCTTGAAAAGGCACAATCGAATCAGTACTTTTATATAGCTGAAATGGTCTTAATTCACATACATCTGAGACAGGGAAATCTGCCTGAGAAGAAGTCACTTGGATAGTCTGAATCAATCTCTTGCAGCATGTTGTGCTGTGAAAACAAGCCCAGGAACATCTGGGAGTGACTCCTCCAGAGGCAGCATTTTCTGGAGAACAGAGTACACCTGCATCCCGGGAACGGTGCTTGGCCTGCAGCTCCTTCCCAGGCTGGCAGCAGGAACACATCTGTTCCCGGGACACAGCTGGGGGGTCAGGGCAGAGTTTGGTATTTCCATGGAAGTCAGTTGGGTTTCTTTCCAGCAGAAGCAGTCATGGCTGTGTGTGCAGCTCTGCAGAGCTGCTGGCATGCCTTTCATAGCAGCTGCCGATGTGACAAGCTTTTATGGGAAGTTTTATCAAGCCCCCATTTCGAACGCTGTGGTTCAGGTGGGCACACACACTCCTACCACCGACTGTAGCATCTGCCCTTCTGCTCAACATCCAGTTACACGTTAGGATCAAGTTTTCCTGAAATCATCTACCAGCTACCAAATAATACAAATGCAGATGGAGTGGGACAGGCTAGGGAAGCAGAGGCCCCACCACCCCACAGCACAGCTCTTTGCTGCTCGCTCCCCTCACGTAGTCTCTGGGAGCTGCCCTGTCAGGACCATTGCTGACCCCTTGGGAAACCCACACCATGGGTATATCCTGCATTTTACAGCCTGAACCACTTGCTCATGAGGCTCATGGTGAAATGTGCCATGCCCTGTGCCCAGACCGGGGGGCTCTGTGCTGTACCAAAAGCAGCTTGGCCCTGAGTTTTACAGAGTCTTTTTCATCGAGCTGGTGAGAGGTGGTCTGGGAAGCAAGTAACATCTCAGAGAGGTGATGTGATGTCAGTCTGCAGCCTGTTTGGTGTGCCCTAGCCTGGCATCGTGGCACTAGATGGTGCCAGGCACCACCGTGCGATGCCGGGTGAGCAGCAACTCCATGGCACAGGCTGGAAAGGAAGGGCTGTACTGGAGAGCTATCAGACTGCTGCAAACAATGTTCATCAATTATGGCATAAGCACTAGGTTAAGATACAATCAGCAATTAAGGCCAAGTGCTTATTAAGGATTAAGCGAGTCAGTGAGAGCTCACTGGGCCGTGAGGAGCAGTTCTGAAGCCTGGCTGATTCCTCTGCTTTTCCCAACTCACACACACACACTGTGACTGCTCAGCACTCCTCTGGAGGAGGGTCGGGCAGGGCAGCGCCAAGGGAAGAGCTCCCCAGCACAGAGCAGTTTGTCGCAAGCAGGAGATGACGGTTCCTGTGTCTGAGCAGAGAAGGACCAATTCCTTCTGCTGCTTCTACACCTCATTTAGTTTATAGTTGTGATTCTGAGGTTAGGGTTGGGGTTTGGGTTTTTTTCCAGCAGACTAAACAAGCCACAGTCTGAGCAGCACAAATTGTTGCTCAATTAAACCACGACCTTAATTTGAAATGTGCTTTTGTGTTCCCATGTATAATTAAAGAACTCCTTCCTTTCTCCCAAGCAAAAAGAAAATTAATTAGTGTTACCATACATGATTTGGACAGCACTTCTTGTCCTACCTGAAATCACAGGTATTTCTGTCGTCCTTCACAGGGGCAACCCCAGGATGTTAGTGATAAACTGCTGGCCAGGAGTGTGGTGGATTGTCCTCATTGATCCATGAGGAACTGGCATTTCAGCATGGAAAAGCAGCAGTGTACTGAGCTGGGGAACAGAAGAGCTGCCGGGGTGTGTTAACTGAGTTTCCATGGTAGGACACACATGCGTTTCTAATGTGAGTAACATGTTGGTAAGCAGCTGCCATTGCAGCTAAGGGGATTTACACAGAGCTGGGCTCACAGCCCCGCTCCTGTTCTGCTCCCCCCAGGAGACAGCGCTCACTCCCCTAGAGCCGCTCTGCTCCAGGACACTGCCAGAGGGAGAAGAGAGGAAGCTCTTTGCAGCAGTCAGGGGGTTAGAGAGGCTTCAGAAACTGGAAATGCCTGAGTGCTCTGTTGGCAGGACAGCGTGTGGGCATGAACGTTGGCTACATGACTCCTTCCAGGTCTGCTAACCAGAGATGACTGCAGTAAGGCCCTGTCTCGAATCACAAAGGAAATGGGAGCAGATGTTGTGGAGATCCTGGCCCAAAGCAAAAGGAGCATAGAGCAGGTTCAGGAAGAGCTAACACAGGTCAGAAATGAGATATGTTTTCAAGAGCCAATGGCTCCATTAAGCCCTGGGAAGTGCTTGTGCCCTTGGAAGTTTGAGCTGGCCTGAAATACTGTGTCTGTCCAGGGCACTGAAAAACCAAACACTCTTTGATGTGCTAAATGCTTCCAGAGAAAATTCCTATTCCCTTACCACCATGAATACAATTCTTCTGTTCCTGCCTTTGCTCCTTGTCCTCAGCCACACACCCGCTTCACATTTTTGTTGCTCTTTAAGTGCCAAATAACTTCCCACTCGTCCCTCAAGTACTTTTTTTTAACATTCAGTCTAATTAAGCCCTCTGAGCCAAGAGATGCAGAACAAGAGGCTCGATTGTGCTCCCACTCCCCTGGTGTGAGCCCAGGGTAACTCTGCTGAACACACTGCAGCACATGTCCATGGGCTTCACCAGTTGCTCTGAACCAGCAGCTTGGGGTGACCTGCCTTGGAGGACCCCGAGTGCCCATTGGAAGGGCACTGAAGAGAAGCCACTGCGCCGGGGGCTTCTCAGGGGAAGCTCTTACACTGCATGGGAAGAAGAGGAAAATGCTGTGGGAGACACTTCTTACCAGGGATGTCCTTGGGAGTGCTGGAGGAGGAGGCACCAGGGGCAGTGAAAGGAAAGGGGAGGGCAACTGGGTGTAGTGAGAGATGCTGAATGGCCATAGCTGCGTTCCTTCTCTGGGACATCCCTTCCCTGTGTCCTCCTACCTTCCGTTACAGTGCCTGTCGCACATGCGCTTCCCGAGGAGCAGAGCAGGGTGACTATGGGGGGTGTCAGGGTCTCTTCAAGACTCAGCTTCTCTCCTCCTGAGAAAAAGTGCCTTCTAACCTCCCTTGCTCCTCAGAGGGCACGTTAGTTGTTCAGTTCTTGCTCCTCTGGTGAGGAAAAGTGATGGAGCTTTTCACAGCAATTGGTTTACTTATCGGTCTTCTAAATCCTTTTTCCAGTGGGCTGTGGTTGGCGTCAGGAGGATTCCTGGGGGAACAGGGAGAGTAGGAAGAAAAATGACTGTCAGGGCTGCTTCAGCAGTGGGCCTAATGTAATGGGATGGCTGCGACCCAGGCTGGAGGTTGAGGAGCAGAGTGATGCAAGCCAAAGAGAAGATAGGTCATGTAAATAACATCATCCAGTGGGTTTACTGTGAGCAAGCAGAATGTGAGTCGGGAGAAATCTGTCTTTGTCAGGGACTCATGCTGATCCATTTCTCCATGGATCAGCCGCACGTAAAGTTAATCTGCTTATGCAGCAGCTGAGAAAGTAAGATGCCCTCAATGCCCTCCTCTCATCCCTGATTCTAGCTAGAGTCTCAGAATACCAGGGGAGCCCAAATTCCATCTACACTTGGGGTGCCACCACCCCTTGTGCCTCTCGTTCCCTCTTCTCTACCGCGAGTCATTGGGTGGGACAGTCCTGTCTGAGGACCCGCCAGTCTGTGTCACTTCAGATTGGTGGCACCATGCCTCCGATGGCCAAGGGAGTCAGAGACCCCCCAAAGCCCCATGCCTGGGCTGGCCTCCATCGGTGGCTCACTGTCCTGCCTAGCAGGAGCCGTGTCAGCCAGGCTGCCTTGGCACAGGGCTGGCTGTCCCATGGAGGGAGGATGCCGCAGACCTCTGACTCCTCCTGCCTTGCCTGCAGCAGCCTGCCAGAGGGTCTGGTCCCTCACTGCCACCCATGGAGAGTGGCCCTGGCCCCTTGCTGCCCTTACCCATAGAAGTCAGTTCTGTGGGGTGTCTGGGGCACAGAGAGTACCCCAGGCAGCTCCTGGCTGGATCTCCCTGCTTCCCATGTATGGGGGAGTGGACCAACGAGCTGGATAGGGACACCCAGTGTCAGGGCTGATGGATGTACTGGGCAGAATGGGAACAGTGCTGCCAGGACTCCTGTGACCTTCTCCCAGCCTGGCACACATTGCATGCCAAACACAGGGTGGTTTGGTTTGCCCAGCATCAGTGTGTGCCCCGGGGTGTAACCACAGGAGCTCAAATGCCAGACTTAGGAAAAGAAAACCTCTATTCTTGTCCTAATTAAAAATCAGATAAAGTGTGTAGGTTGTGAGATTCAGCATCACGTTTGTAAACATTAGTAACAAATGTGTAATTTAATCTGCTTCCTTTTTTATTTGGCTCATTTAGAGTATCATTAAGAATATCTCAGCCTTTCTCTTATAATAACACTGCAAAGGCCAATCAGAATTAATCCACAACGCTTCCCTCTGATTCACTGTTGATTTCTGGATGGAAACACAGGGATATAATTTACATTAAACACAGCTTTTATTTACCACACACACCACACTCTGACCTGTGTTCCTCATCACCTTGCCTGCATGGGCCGGGACAGTCACGTCCCCTCTGTGATGTCGTGCTCCCCCCAGGTGCCCCCAGAGGTGTCACCAGGGCTGTTCAATCCGCAGTGGACTCATCAAGGTCTGTGCTCCCGTAATTTCCCGTCACAAACGCGCTCCCAAGGTCATTGCTATGGGGATGATTCACGTTAGACTCCCGGGGACGCTGCTACCTGCTCTTGCAGAGCTCTGCAGCATCAAGCTCCACGTTGGGCATGTTCCAATTTCAGTCTGAAACCTCCGTCTTGTGCAAAACAGCTGATGGCCAGGACACTCCTGTGCTGCATCCCGGGACACGGCGGGAGCTCCGAAGGGACTGAGCAGCAGCCTGAGGGGAGGCTGCATTTCTGTGGAGCAGCGTGTGGGATCAGGGAGGGCTGGGGTCAGCCTGTGCACAGGGATGTGCATCCTTGATGTCCCCGCTGTAGCTGGTTTTCCATGGTCTCAGTCATGTTCATCCTTCGCTTGAGCTGTACTTGGAGGAGGACCACAGCCCGTGCATCCTGCCAGTGCTTCTCCCCCATGCTTTATCTTTCCATCTGTATTTTAGAACAACACAGGTCAGACAGCAAGGCCTCCCTGATTTGAAACTTGTGTATCCTAAGAAGGACATTGTTTTTCTATGCCCTCCTCATCCTCACCATTCTTCTCCTTGGCTAGCACCTCATACAGCAACATTCAGCTCTCATTGCCTGAGCTCCTTCAACAGATACTCAGTCTCAACAAGTTAATTAGATTAAAGTGTTTAAAAATGGCTTTCACAGTGAGACATGAGCAGAAAGCAAGATGCTTCTCTTCATTTAAGAAAACAAGAGTCATGTATTATATCAGTTAATTGGTTCAACTGAAACTTGGATAATGCAGTTACTTCAGAGCAACTGGGATTTAATAATAAACCCCTTCAGTTTAATAGCATCACAGTGCTCAGGGTGCAGGGAGATGTGCAACAGGCTACACGTGGGCAGAGCTGTATCACAGGGCTGCTACTATCAGCCGTGTCCTCTGTGGTCCTGTGCAGTGCTGAAGGTCTCTCAGCTGAGGAACAGGGACTGAGGGCACAATCCTGCCACGGATACCAGGAGCAGCAAGCAGCAGGCAGCCAGAGAGGAGTAATTACTCCTGGGGACCTCTTCCAGAAAGGTCATCCTCACATGGTTTTAGTACAGCTTCTTAAGCCTGTTCCTCAAGACTCTTTCTGTTAGAGTGATCTACATTTCTAGCCTGGTTTTCCCAGGAAAGGCAGTGTTACAGTCACACCATCTGCCTGGCTGCCAGTCCCCCTGCGAGAGCTTCCGTGCCTCGTGTCTGCCTGTGGCAGCAGCGTGTGGGGCTGCACAGCCCCGTGACCCTCAGCCCGCAGAGACTGAGAGCTGCTGTCAGACAGACACCGAGCAACCTTCCCATCCAGCTGAAGGGTGAGGAAAGGGCTGAAGACCCGTCAGGAGGTGTGTGTAGGAGCAGGACACAGTTGTTTTGGGAATCAGGTAGGTTTAGTTCTGCTGTTCGCTGAATTATCAAATCACCGAACCACAGACTGGTGGGCAGGGCCCTCAGCCCCCCCAGACACCCCCCTGCCACAGGTAGGGACACCCCCCAGCCCATCCCAGCATGCCCCAAGCCCCATCCAACCCGGCCTTGAGCCCTGCCAGGGATCCAGGGCAGCCCCAGCTTCTCTGGGCACCCTGTGCCAGGGCCTCCCCCTCCCCGGGAAGGATTTCTGCCCCCCAGCCCCTCTCCATCCCCCTCCTGCAGCTGAAGGCTATTCCCCTGGGCCTGGCCCTCCCTGCCCTGGGCACCAGCCCCTCTCCAGCTCTCCTGGAGCCCCTCAAGGGACGGGAAGGGGCTGGGAGCTCTCCCCAGTGTCTGGAGCACTGCTGGCAGCGTCCCTTCCCTCACCGACACAAGGTTTGCATTCTGACCAGTCCCCTGGGTTGACTTTCGATGTCTTTGTGCCAGGCTTGATCCTGGGGCCTCTCTTGTGGCTGGGCAAGACATTCAGATTCTCTGGAGGTACTCAGAGATACACCAATTAATCTGCCTGTGTACTTGAGATTTATGTGTGGTTGCAAAGCAAAGGTCACTTGTTCCACAGCGCTGGGTCAGACTGTTTGTTCAGATGTGCAAAAAGATTCGTCTTTAGCATTAGACAATCAACTTCTTGCTCATCACTTTGCTATGGAAAAGGAAGAAGGCACTTGCCCCCCACCCCCAAGCCCTGCCCTGTTGCAATAACCCAAGATCCAGCATCTGCAATTTTAGAAAATGCTTTGAAATGTCTTTTTTTCCCTTTTCCCTTTTTTTCCCCATGAGTACACGTGCCTTTGATACCCTTTGCTGTCTCTCAGAAGGTAACACTCCTGAAGTTCAGCTGTAAAAAGATTTCCCCCAAAGACTGAGGGGGAACAGGACAGGGTAGGCACAGGCTCCTGAGATACCCCCAAAGAGGCATCAAGTATACGGGGTCTTACTGGAAGGTGTTAGGATCCTGTCAGTGGGGGCTTTATGTACACTTTGTTATGGTGGTGATGTAGCTGTGCCCAGCTAACGAGCTAATCACCCCTTCACTTCCCACCCATGGGACAGCTAAAGCTTGCTGATTACCAAGGGTGGGGATTTGTGGGGTGCCTGGCCATGCCCCG